>CM060921.1:197237483-198502983 GCA_030737875.1 Allium sativum
TGAAAGTAACTAGGACTTACTCAGTCTTTATGACTGATCCGTTTTGTTTCGCCTCTTTTTCTTCCGTTCCCCCCTCCCCCCCCCAGGTTCGTAGGGTGGGAATACAGCTTAGTTCGGATGTTACCAAGCACCCAGGCTCATTCATGTACGACTTGTATCTCTCTTGGCTATGGCTTGCTTTGCTTTATTGGGGAATACTACAATTTATTTTTATGCTTCTTTGTTTTTGAGCAAGACAGATATTTTAGCTATGTAATTGGGTATTGGAAGTTGACGGGCTTTTGTTGAAAACAATTATATTTAATAAATGATTTGAAGTACTTCTACTTTACTTTCCGCTGTTTTATATATGTCTGTCTTGTAATATTTCTGTTCCAGTACCCATAATGCTTCATTAAAGTTAAGGCATTCCCTTTGTGAGTGACCTTAGCGTATGTAGGGTGTTACAATTGCCATGATTGAAACACTGATTATTTTGATAGTTAAATCACCGACTATCAAATCTGTCCAATACGCTTGTTGGTACTGAAAGACCGGGATCGAATTTATATTCGAAAACCATTCCGACCAACAAATACGTGAAGATACCGGAAGACGGTCGAGATGGAGTATTGAAGACCATGGATCTTCATTAAATGGAAGAACCGTTAATAGTCTTTGGTTAGCTCCTAGAGATAAGCTGTGGTTCTGTCGTGGTTGAAATCTACAGGTTGCAAGGACTTCTCGCTACTGATCTATAGGGTGATTCCTAGGATGCAGTAGGAGAATATCTTCGGTTCATCCTGTTCCTGGATGACTTGTATGGACGGATGTCTGATAGAGTATTTCCAAAGGGATTACGTACGTTGATTTCTTCAAACGTACCATAGTTGGTGGCGGAGAAAAGGCCTTTCTCTTAGCTTATCAACTAAGAGTATTTTTGTTGATGTTAACTAGTGATATCCGGCGGATCTGACGATGTGGCATTCAAAGTGAATAATGACCAGATATGCAAAAGTTAATCTAAACCTCAAATCTCACCAACCGGGAAATGACAAAAATCGGGCAGGCAGCATGGCTATGTGGGTCGCTCCCATTAGGGTGTATAATCACCTATCTAGAGAAATTCCTTTTGCTTCTTTAATCTATATCGATGCTGTCCCTATTCGGGAAATGGTGGTTTGAGCCCAACCGTTGGTGATATACATTCGATACACTCAAGCGAAATGAGTGGTCGGTCATATGAGGGCCGGGTTGCAAGACGTTCTTGTTTAACCCAGTGTATTCGCCTCTAGAGATACACTATCGGCAGGTGGTCCCATACGTTGTCAAGGTTGGAATCCAATACCCAATAAGCGCCCGCGGTTTTGATTGTATACTATATATGTGGAGCATTAGATGCAAGCGTTCTACTAGATTCTATTTACTTGTATTTATACATTATTATAATATCAGAAAAGATATTGATTTCAAAATGGTTTGGGTTATCGTAAGGTAAAAACCATCCGTGTTTATGTGTGGATTTGGTCTTATGGTTATCCTTTTCTTTTGAAAAGATTTTGACTTAAAAATCAAGTTGTGTGATACCCTTAATACTGTGCGAGTTTTTCTTACTCTGGTTCACCAGACTGACCCGGTGTTTTGTAAATGCTCGGGTTAGCCTTGGGTGTATAGGTCCACGTTATCGGATGCTTCGAGGGCCAGTGACGAGCTGGAGTTGTTCAAGCGTATTATACCTAGAATCTATTCCACTGTGTGATGTATATGATGACAGGTTATTATAATTGTCCAGTTGTGTGTTTTACTCTGATATTGTAAGTATTTTTAAAAGCTCTCAATAAAAATTTATTTCTGTATTATATTTGTTCTGCTACGATGTGAGACTATGTGTTGTTTCTTCTTCTTCTATTCTAATATTTCTTTCTTTCTTATCTCACCCTCTAAATTCTTTCTAATAACATTCCAGTGTTTTCGGTGTTTGGAAGGTCGGCACGAAGTACGGGAAATGTATTTATGTCGATTTCCGGGGCCAAAAATCTCTTGGGTCATTACAATGGTATCAGAGCTATTGGTTGTGTAACTCGATAAAGATTGGATTAGTAATACCCTAGATCAAGATTGAGTGTATATATATGAGAGCGTAATTGTAAATTTTATATACAAACGTTTCGTATTGTGTTTGTTGATCGGTTCAAGTGTTGAGAAGCATTGGACTGGTAAATGAGTGCAGTATTGTTTTGAAAAGAGGGTAAATGAAATAATTTTACCTAAATTATATTTGTGTAAAGGAATCAATTTGGTTTTATGCCTGGAAGGTCAACCACTGAGGCGATTTTCTTGGTTAGGCAACTTATGGAGAGATACAGGGAGCAGAAGAAAGATCTCCACATGGTTTTTATTGACCTGGAGAAAGCTTATGACAGAGTGCCGAGGTGGGTTGTGTGGTGGGCGCTAAAAAGGAAGAGAGTGCCATCAAAATATATTACCCTTATTAAGGATATGTACGAGGGGGTTGTGACTAGTGTTAGGGCATACGATGGTGAGACCAAAGACTTTCCAATTAATATAGGGTTACATTAAGGTTCGGCTTTGAGCCCCTATATTTTTGCATTAGTGATGGATGAAATCACAAAAAATATACAAAGGGAGATTCCCTGGTGTATGCTCTTTGTCGATGATGTTGCGCTGATTGATGAAAGTAGAATAGGGGTTAATCGACAACTGGAGTTGTGGAGGGAGACCTTGGAATCAAAGGTTTCAGGCTTAGCAGAACTAAAACAGAGTATGTAAAGTGTGAGTTTAGCAGTGTCAGGTCAAATGACGGAGATGATACCCTGGCCGGTAGAGTAGTACCCAAAAAGGAATCGTTTTGATACTTAGGATCTATGTTGCAGTTTGATGGAGAGATTAATAAGGATGTTAGTTTTAGAATTCAAGCAGGATGGGTGAAATGGTGACTAGCATCTGGCATTCTATGTGATCGGAAGATTGCTCAGAAGCTTAAAGGAAAGTTATATAGGACAACAATCAGGCCTGCAATGTTATATGGTGCAGAATGTTGGCCTACTAAAAGGCAACACGTCCAGAAGATAAGCGTAGCATAGATGCAGATGCTGCGTTGGAGCTGTGGGCATACCAGACGAGATCGGATTAGAAATGAGGATATTCGGGAAAAACTTGGAGTTGCACCTATTGAAGAGAAGTTAATCCAGTACCGCTTGAGATGGTTTGGACATATCCAACGTAGACCATACGATGCACCGGTACGCGTTGGAATCTAGGCCGCGCCGAAGGCCCAAAGAGAGGTAGAGGTCGACCTAAAATGACATGGGAAGAGATAATAAAGAGAGATTTAAGTAACTGGAGTTTATCGGAAGAGCTGATAGTTGATAGGAGTGCATGGAAATTGGCAATCCATATACCAGAACCTTAGGTTCTTTTTAGACTTTATTTCACGTTTACTGAACCTTTTTACTTTTTATTACATTTTAAGATTTTATTTCACTTTTATTGAACTTTTTTACTTATTTTTATTATTATTTTAAAAAAACCTTTATCGGACGATTTTTTATTTTTTATTTGGTTATTTTAAACCATATATATATATTATCATTATTTATTTTATTTTATTTTAATTTTGGGTTCCATATCTAGCCAACCCCAACTTGTTTGGGATATATGGCTTTGTTGTTGTTGTTGTATATTTGTGTATAGGAAAGAAATAATTTTATCAAATTATTGGGATATTAGTGTGTTTGATTTGAACGGAATTCAAATCGGATAGAAATTTGGATTGAAACTTAACTTGGTTAAGTGTAATTAAATTCAGAATGATATTGTATTTAAATTAAATAAATTGGAAATTTAAACGAATGAATAATAACCAAATATGTGGAACCAAAATAAAATATTGATATTGAATGTGAATTCAATGGATTTGGTTGCATCAGTTGTTGATGATGAATTGTTGGTTATTGGATGATAGTTCGTTTGAATGGTGATAATCAAAAATTTAATGGAGTTAAATGAATTTTGAACTAAAGAATAATCTCCGGTATAATTAAACTGAAATGAAACTGCATATGAATTGGAATTTATGATTTAACCTAGTATTTGATAATGAATTGATGTTGTGTGTTCGTTGTTGGAATTGGTATGGTTATACCAGTTGATTAGTGAGATATTGTAACGACCCGTATTCTACACATCATAGGATTGTAGAATATTTATTTCTTTTCCATGTGAAGTCGTATGGTCATGTAACTTTGGGAAACATCCATTAGAGTCATTTTCCATGTCCATGATTTTTGTCGATTTTTAAATGACCATTTTGCCCCTAGTTGGTACTGTTTTGGCCATAACTTTTGATTGGAAAGGAATTTTGACCTGAAACCACTTCCATTAGATTCGTTTGATGGTTTACCTTTCCGTAGAGTGGTCATAATAGCCAAACGGACTTACCGTTTGGGAGATATGGCTGAAACAAGGTTTGGAGGGTGAAAAACTGCTTAACCGGGCCAAATCGGGTGATTAGTGAGTAGGCCCATAACCCATTTCGGGATTAGGGTTATGGGAGGGCTGAAATGAGATGGAGAATCATTCCATTTCAGTTTTCTAGCCTCCACTTATCACCAAGGATCCCTAAAAATGGCCTCCAACCTCTAAATCACCTCCAAATCACCTTTAGGTTAAGGATTTGGTTTAGCAACCCCTAATCCAGGAAGATCTTCACCAAATCGACATAGGAGCTGCAGTTTGGCATTGAAATTCGTATCAAATTAGAGAATTATTTCAGATCTTAGTTTATTTGTGGCTAAGGTGAGTGATTTGCATAGTTTTACACTAATTATGGCTAATTAGGAGTGATTAGTGTTAATTAGCGAATTTAAGCATGATAAAATTCGGGAAAAATGTTCATAAATTCTTAAATGATGTTTTAGACCTTTGATATGAATTTGGGTTAATTTGGTTATGTTTTGCTAACCCTATTATTAGTTTCACCTAAACATGCTTAAGGGGAGATATGGGGTTTTGGGTATGTTTGATCCATTTTAACCTATCATGTTGATGTTTTGATGTTTTTGGTTGATTATGCATGTTGCTATGACTGTATGAAATGCTTTGTGATTGGTTAGAATAGTTGGAATGGTCGAAAACGCCGTCGAGGGGCGTAAATAGTCGCTGGAACAGCTGCAGGAATTACGCAGAGATCCGGATTGGATCGCATGCCACGTCCACGATCCGATGATGCCGATCCGATCCGATCCGATCACGACTTCGCGAGACGACCCGTGTTGCTTCACGAAGAGGTGACCCGACCCGCCCCTATCTTCCACGATCCGTTCCAGCCTGGGTGTAACGATCCGCCTGAAGGAACACGTCACGATCTCAGCAAGGTGGCACGACCCGAACCGATGGGTATTCACGATCCGACCCGATCAGAAGGCGCGACCCGACCCGGATGAAGCAACCCGACCCGACCCGAAGTGGTGACGCCGATCCGAACCAGGAGGAGGAGCCACGAGCTGGAGGAACACGATTCGATCTGCAGGGGGTGTTGGCGATCCGAACTAGGCCGATCCGATCCGATGAAGAGAGTTGAAGGCCGATCCGATCCGATTCGATGGTGATGACCAATAACTCGAGATGCAAAGGTAGTCCAAATGGAAGTTAGAGCTCAGGATCCCGGAACCAGTTGGGAACCAATGAGTTCACTTCATGGTTTGATTTTGCTGCGAGACGTGTGCTAAGGAGTTGTCGACGTTCATAACTTCGATTCACCACTAAAAAGGAATGATGGGCTACTTATCAATGAAGTAGGGTCATTCTGACCTGAGGGGCAAGGTGATGGTAGCAAGACTACGTTATCAGTGCAGTAGGGTCATTATGACCTGAGGGGCAAGGTGATGCGTAGTAAGACTATGAGCCAGCGCAGATGGGGTGAATAACTCCATGGGGCAAGTGGACATAGTAAGGATTGGTAAGGCTATGAGCCAGTGCAGTGGGGTTCTTGTGACTCCATGGGGCAAAGTGGACATAGCGAAGGATTTGTGGCTACGTTATCAGTGCAGTGAAGCCATTTATGACTTCATGGGGCAAAGTGATCGTAGCAAGGTATGTTGGGTGATCGAAGTGGTGAATATCGTATGCTTTACGCACTGAGTGAGAGATGTGAGGATGGATGCTATGTTTGATTGTTTGCCGTCCCTATGACATGCACACCTCCCCCACCTCCGTATCTTTATATTGTTTGATATGGTACCTTAGAGTGTTGTACAGTATGTAGTGCTAACTCTTTGGTTGCAGGTCCAGGTTCAGGTATGTTTTAGTCTACCTGTTATTGTTCACTTTAGATGCTCATCGCTCATACCAGGCTTTATGTCTGACCCAGAGTTTTATGTCTCCTCTTATTACTCTGGGTGCTCACACGAGCAGAGTAGAGACAAGTTAGCTGGTGATGCGCGAGTAGCTGATTCGGAGGCGGGTAGGAGGCTTCCACGTATGATATATATATATATATATATATATATATATATATATATATATATATATATATACACACACACACACACACACACACATTCTCCCTGTGTCGTTGGCGGTCGCTACTTGGGCATTAGTAGTGTACCTCATTTATCTTACTTTTGCTTTGAGACAGTTTGAAAGTTGTAATAAGCTGTATTTTGGATTTCCGCTGCTATGATGTTTAGTTCTGATTCTCAGCTTATGCACTGTCTCTCCTATTTTATGTCAAGTATGTTATTATTATATTTTGTTCTATGCGCTGTGAGACATTCTACAGGTTCTTTGTATGTTCATTTCCTTCTTCCTTTTCCTTCTCACGACCCGTTCCGTGCTAACTGGACATGTGTACAACGCACTTTTGGAGTAAATGTCGGTTGGTGCGGGGCGGGCCGTCACACTTGGTATCAGAGCTCTAGGTTGCGTAGTTAACCTAGGGAAAGACACTAGGGAGAGTTAGTACGTATATGAGAGCGCGTATTTGTGATTACTTTGGTTTTCAAAAGCTATGTATATATATACTATTAGTAGTATAAGAATGAAGTCGCACTGCACTAGCACCACTATGGGGTCGTTAATCGTTTCCCTTTTTCAGATTGACGATGAGCCGAGACACGAGGGGTGCTGGTAGAGGGACCAACCAAGGGAATGCCGCTGACATGAGGGCAATGTTTACTAACCTCATGAGAGACATGCTTAGAGAAGTGCAAGGGGCAGTTCCCAATCCCGGAGTTGGTGTTGGCCCAGTAGTGCAGGCGCCTAGGGTCGATTTCGCCAAGTTGTGCAAGGATTACACTAACCTTGGTGGAAAGCCGTTCCACGGAACGGAGTCGGCCACGGATGTCCAAGATTGGATGGATAGCTGTGATCGTATCTTTGATGACTTGGGTCTTGAGGATGCGATGAAGAGAAGGCTAGCGTCTCGGCAGCTGCAAGGGCGAGCGATGAATTGGTGGAATGCCATTAGAACAGCTACTCCGGAGGACCAGGTTACTTGGGTTCAGTTCAAGGCTCGCTTTAGCGAGAAGTTCATTCCAGCTGCCCAGAAGTCAGTGTTGTTCAAGAGGTTCTTGGAACTCAAGCAGAACGGAAGGGCAGTTTCTGATTATATTGCTGAGTTCGACACTTTGTCGAAGTATGGACTGTCTCTTATCGACACTCCTGAGAAGAAGAATGAGAAGTTTATTACTGGTTTGGATGGATACTTGGGGGAAAGGCTTATCAACCACATTGATGAGACTTTTGAATCGATTGTGGGGAAAGCTTTGAGATCAGAGAGTCTTTACCCTAAGTCAAAGACTGAGGCTGCATCTGCAGAAGGGCCAAAGCCGCAAGCAGGCGGTGGAGGCAAGAATAACTCTCAGAATAAGAGGAAGCAGGACCAATCGAAAGGTGGCCAGAAAAAGAGCAAGAAGGATGTTGAGTGCTTTAGCTGTGGAAAGAAGGGCCATTATGCTAAAGAATGTCGGGCCAAGCCAGCGGAAAGGAAGTGCTACAACTGTGGTCAAGTGGGACATCAGAAGGATAAGTGTCCGCAACCTCTTAAGGAGAAGCAGATTGTGAAAGCATATGCTCTTGATGCTGTTCCTTCTTCGTCGAATGCCCCAACTGCGGCGGAGAAAGGAAACAATGTTGTTATTCAAGGTATGCTTTCTATTTATGATATACCAGTTCGAGTTTTGTTTGATACTGGGGCTTCCCGTTCCTTCATATCTAGTGACCTGGTAGATAGGTTGGGACTGGAACCCAAGATAGTCGATAGACCATTAGTTGTGACGAACCCGATTGGTGGTTCGACTAGCCTTGGTATGATTTGCAGGAATTTGGTCTTATCGAGTCATGGATGTATGTTTGTATGTGATTGCTTTGTTTTGGGCTTTACTGGGTATGGCATTATATTGGGAGTCGATTGGCTCCAAAGATACGGGGTGGTGGTAGACTGTGAGGGCGGATGATGGGCGGAGGGTAGTGTTTGGTAGTCTACCTAGTGATGGGGTTATGGCTAGTTTTGTAAATTCCCTCGACATCCCGCAGGATGAGTTGTCAGATGTGCCCGTGGTTGGCCAGTATCCGGACGTCTTCGAGGAGGTGACCGAGCTTCCACCACACCGAGAGATTGAGTTCCGTATTGATTTAGTGAAAGATGCCAGACCTATAGTGATGCCACTTCGTCGTATGGCACCAAGGGAGCAGCGAGAGCTCGGGGTGCAAGTCAGCAATCTTTTGAAGAAGGGATTTATTAGATGGAGTGTCTCCGAGTGGGGAGCACCAGTTGTGTTTGCCACTAAGGCAGATGGTTCCCTTCGTTTGTGTGTGGACTATCGCGAGTTGAGTAAGGTAACGAGGAAGAATAAGTATCCTCTACCGTGGATAGATGATTTGTTTGATCAACTGGAAGGAGCAAGAGTGTTCTCCCAGTTGGACCTCGCAACAGGATTTCATCAGCTTCATGTAGCGGATGAGAGTGTTCCGAAAACGACATTTAGGACGCCGTCTGGATTTTATGAGTGGTTGGTCATGCCGTTTGGGTTGACCAATGCACCAGCCTATTTTGTGGATCTTATGAATCGAGTATTCAGAGATCAGTTGAATAAGTTTGTTCTTGTGTTCGTGGATGATATCCTTGTTTACTCAAGGACAGAGGAGGAACACAAGGGGCACTTGAGGATAGTGATGGAGGTGTTGAGGAAACACCAATTGAAAGAGAAATTCTCTAAGTGTCATTTTTGGAGAAGGGAGGTGAGATTCTTGGGTCATGTTGTTTCCGAGAGTGGTATTGCCGTGGACCCTGCAAAGGTGGCTACGGTACAGGATTGGCCTACACCCAAGAATGCGACAGATGTAAGAAGTTTCTTGGGATTAGCTGGATATTATCGTAAGTTTATCCAGGACTTCTCTAAGATAGCAGCACCGTTGACTCAGTTGACTAAGAAGAATCAGTCCTTCGTCTGGGACGGAGTGTGTGAGGATGCCTTCAAGAGTCTAAAGGAGAAGTTGACGCGTGCGCCAGTGTTAGTCATTCCTAAAGGGAATGAAGAGATGACGGTATACACGGATGCTTGTGGTACCGGACTGGGTGCAGTATTGATGCAAGAAGGTAGGGTTGTAGCTTATGCTAGTCGACAGCTAAAGCCGCATGAGAAGAAGTATCCTACCCATGATTTGGAACTGGCAGCGATTGTGTTTGCGCTGAAGATGTGGAGACACTATCTCTTGGGAGAAAGATTTGAGTTGTTTACCGATCACAAATCGTTAAAATATCTCTTCTCTCAGAAAGATCTGAATCTCCGTCAGCAGAGATGGTTAGAGTTCTTGGCTTCGTATGATTTTGATATCACGTATACACCTGGGAAGGGTAATGCGGTAGCCGATGCCTTGAGTAGGAGACATGCCAGCTCAGGGGCAATGTTTCTTGAATGGAAGCAACTGGAGTATATCGCGGGGTTTGATTTCAGACCAAAGTGCGAATTGGATCCAGTCATGCTAGCTAGTTTGATGATCAGACCTACTTTGATAGAGCGGATTGGTTCTAGTCAGAGGGACGATCCTAATCTATTAGAAATCATCTCCAAGTTAGATATGGGTATCGATGAGGAGATGAATGTGTATGGGCTTGATCGAGATGGATGGCTTCGGAAGAATGGAAGGTTAGTTGTGCCCAACGTGAATGGTTTGAGAGATGAAGTGCTTAGAGAATGTCATCACTCAAAACTGACTATACATCCTGGTGGTAATAAGATGTATCGAAACATGAGACAAACTTACTACTGGGAAGGGATGAAAAGAGACGTTGGGAAGTTTATATCCAAATGCATGAATTGCCAGCTAGTTAAAGCCGAGCAAAAGAAGCCTAGTGGGTTATTGCAACCATTAGAAATTCCCGAATGGAAGTGGGAGCAAGTCTCGATGGATTTCATCGATGGTTTACCAAGGACTAGATCGGGATATGATAGCATTTGGGTAATTGTGGATCGATTGACTAAGAGTGCAAGATTTATACCAGTCAAATCGACCAGAACAGCGGCCAAGTTGGCAGAATTGTATATGAAGTGGGTAGTGAGATTTCATGGAGTACCCAAAAGCATTGTGAGTGACCGAGACCTGTTGTTCACTAGTGGGTTTTGGAAAAGCTTACAAGAGGTTCTAGGGTCAAGATTACATCTCAGTACCGCATATCATTCTCGGACCGACGGTCAGACGGAGAGGGTGAATCGTATATTGGAAGATCTCTTGAGAGCTTGTATGTTGGATTTTGGTGGATCATGGGATGACCATTTGCATCTAGTAGAGTTTGCATATAATAATAGCTACCAATCCAGTATCGGTATGGCTCCATATGAAGCTTTGTACGGAAGACCGTGCAACTCACCATCATGTTGGATAGAGACTGGCGAGAAGTTTGTGCTTGGACCGGATGTGGTGAGGGAAACTTCAGATAAGATTAAGGTCATTCAACAACGAATGAAAGCTGCCTAAGATAGGCAGAAGAGTTATGCTGATAAGAGGAGAAGAGACTTTAAATTCTCTGTTGGTGACTTGGTGTTTGTCAAGATCTCTCCGTTGAAGAGCGTGATTCGATTTGGCAGGAGAGGCAAGTTGGCACCAAGATTTGTTGGCCCATTCCCTGTTCTTGAACTAGTCGGGAATTTGGCATATAGAGTTGGCTTACCAGAGAAGATGGCGGGAGTTCACAATGTATTTCATGTTTCCCAACTAAGGAAGTTCGTTCACGACTCAGATGTGACTATTTCACCTGATCAGTTAGAGGACTTCGAAGTAGAACCCGAGGCGGTTGGGAACCGCAAGCCGATCCGTATTGTGGGGCACGATACGAAGCAACTTCGAAGGAAGTCAGTGAAGCTAGTCAAGGATTAGTGGGGCGAGGACGAGAATGATTGTACTTAGGAGACAGAGGAGAGCATTAGGAAGGCATATCCAGAACTCTTTGCCTGGTAAGATTTACTTTGCAATTTAGTTTTCCGCATGCTAGTGTAGACTTGTTTTGCATGTTTGATTGTTGTTCTATGATTGATAGGCAAGCGGGACCTCTGTGTGTGTTTTGATTAGGGAATTTCGTGGGCGAAATTTCTTAAGGGGGGAGAGTATAACGACCCGTATTCTACACATCATAGGATTGTAGAATATTTATTTCTTTCCCACGTGAAGTCGTATGGTCATGTAACATTGGGAAACATCCATTAGAGTCATTTTCCATGTCCATGATTTTTGTCGATTTTTAAATGACCATTTTGCCCCTAGTTGGTACTGTTTTGGCCATAACTTTTGATTAGAAAGGAATTTTGACCTGAAACCACTTCCATTAGATTCGTTTGATGGTTTACCTTTCCGTAGAGTGGTCATAATAGCCAAACGGACTTACCGTTTGGAAGATATGGCTGAAACAAGGTTTGGAGGGTGAAAAACTGCTTAACCGGGCCAAATCGGGTGATTAGTGAGTAGGCCCATAACCCATTTCGGGATTAGGGTTATGGGAGGGCTAAAATGAGATGGAGAATCATTCCATTTCAGTTTTCTAGCCTCCACTTATCACCAAGGATCCCTAAAAATGGCCTCCAACCTCTAAATCACCTCCAAATCACCTTTAGGTTAAGGATTTGGTTTAGCAACCCCTAATCAAAGAAGATCTTCACCAAATCGACATAGGAGCTGCTGTTTGGCATTGAAATTCGTATCAAATCAGAGAATTATTTCAGATCTTAGTTTATTTGTGGCTAAGGTGAGTGATTTGCATAGTTTTACACTAATCATGGCTAATTAGGAGTGATTAGTGTTAATTAGCGAATTTAAGCATGATAAAATTCGGGAAAAATGTTCATAAATTCTTAAATGATGTTTTAGACCTCTGATATGAATTTGGGTTAATTTGGTTAAGTTTGGCTAACCCTATTATTAGTTTCACCTAAACATGCTTAAGGGGAGATATGGGGTTTTGGGTATGTTTGATCCATTTTAACCTATCATGTTGATGTTTTGATGTTTGTGGTTGATTATGCATGTTGCTATGACTGTATGAAATGCTTTGTGATTGGTTAGAATAGTTGGAATGGTCGAAAACGCCGTCGAGGGGCGTAAATAGTCGCTGGAACAGCTGCAGGAATTACGCAGAGATCCGGATCGGATCGCATGCCACGTCCACGATCCGATGATGCCGATCCGATCCGATCACGACTTCGCGAGACGACCCGTGTTGCTTCATGAAGAGGTGACCCGACCCGCCCCTATCTTCCACGATCCGTTCCAGCCTGGGTGTCACGATCCGCCTGAAGGAACACGTCACGATCTCAGCAAGGTGGCACGACCCGAACCGATGGGTATTCACGATCCGACCCGATCAGAAGGCGCGACCCGACCCGGATGAAGCAACCCGACCCGACCCGAAGTGGTGACGCCGATCCGAACCAGGAGGAGGAGCCACGAGCTGGAGGAACACGATTCGATCTGCAGGGGGTGTTGGCGATCCGAACTAGGCCGATCCGATGAAGAGAGTTGAAGGCCGATCCGATCCGATTCGATGGTGATGACCAATAACCCGAGATGCAAAGGTAGTCCGAATGGAAGTTAGAGCTCAGGATCCCGGAACCAGTTGGGAACCAATGAGTTCACTTCATGGTTGGATTTTGCTGCGGGACGTGTGCTAAGGAGTTGTCGACGTTCATAACTTCGATTCACCACTAAAAAGGAATGATGGGCTACTTATCAGTGCAGTAGGGTCATTCTGACCTGAGGGGCAAGGTGATGGTAGCAAGACTACGTTATCAGTGCAGTAGGGTCATTATGAACTGAGGGGAAAGGTGATGCGTAGTAAGACTATGAGCCAGCGCAGATGGGGTGAATAACTCCATGGGGCAAGTGGACATAGTAAGGATTGGTAAGGCTATGAGCCAGTGCAGTGGGGTTCTTGTGACTCCATGGGGCAAAGTGGACATAGCGAAGGATTTGTGGCTACGTTATCAGTGCAGTGAAGCCATTTATGACTTCATGGGGCAAAGTGATCGTAGCAAGATATGTTGGGTGATCGAAGTGGTGAATATCGTATGCTTTACGCACTGAGTGAGAGATGTGAGGATGGATGCTATGTTTGATTGTTTGCCATCCCTATGACATGCACACCTCCCCCACCTCTGTATCTTTATATTGTTTGATATGGTACCTTAGAGTGTTGTACAGTATGTAGTGCTAACTCTTTGGTTGCAGGACCAGGTTCAGGTATGTTTTAGTCTACCTGTTATTGTTCACTTTAGATGCTCATCGCTCATACCAGGCTTTATGTCTGACCCAGAGTTTTATGTCTCCTCTTATTACTCTATGTGCTCACACGAGCAGACTAGAGACAGGTTAGCTGGTGATGCGCGAGTAGCTGATTCGGAGGCGGGCAGGAGGCTTCCACGTATGATATATATATATATATATATATATATATATATATATATATATACACATTCTCCCTGTGTCGTTGGCGGTCGCTACTTGGGCATTAGTAGTGTACCTCATTTATCTTACTTTTGCTTTGAGACAGTTTGAAAGTTGTAATAAGCTGTATTTTGGATTTCCGCTGCTATGATGTTTAGTTCTGATTCTCAGCTTATGCACTGTCTCTCCTATTTTATGTCAAGTATGTTATTATTATATTTTGTTCTATGCGCTGTGAGACATTCTACAGGTTCTTTGTATGTTCATTTCCTTCTTCCTTTTCCTTCTCACGACCCGTTCCGTGCTAACTGGACATGTGTACAGCGCACTTTTGGAGTAAATGTCGGTTGGTGCGGGGCGGGCCGTCACACTTGGTATCAGAGCTCTAGGTTGCGTAGTTAACCTAGGGAAAGACACTAGGGAGAGTTAGTACGTATATGAGAGCGCGTATTTGTGATTACTTTGGTTTTCAAAAGCTATGTATATATATACTATTAGTAGTATAAGAATGAAGTCGCACTGCACTAGCACCACTATGGGGTCGTTAATCGTTTCTCTTTTTCAGATTGACGATGAGCCGAGACACGAGGGGTGCTGGTAGAGGGACCAACCAAGGGAATGCCGCTGACATGAGGGCAATGTTTACTAACCTCATGAGAGACATGCTTAGAGAAGTGCAAGGGGCAGTTCCCAATCCCGGAGTTTGTGTTGGCCCAGTAGTGCAGGCGCCTAGGGTCGATTTCGCCAAGTTGTGCAAGGATTACACTAACCTTGGTGGAAAGTCGTTCCACGGAACGGAGTCGGCCACGGATGTCCAAGATTGGATGGATAGCTGTGATCGTATCTTTGATGACTTGGGTCTTGAGGATGCGATGAAGAGAAGGCTAGCGTCTCGGCAGCTGCAAGGGCGAGCGATGAATTGGTGGAATGCCATTAGAACAGCTACTCCAGAGGACCAGGTTACTTGGGTTCAGTTCAAGGCTCGCTTTAGCGAGAAGTTCATTCCAACTGCCCAGAAGTCAGTGTTGTTCAAGAGGTTCTTGGAACTCAAGCAGAACGGAAGGGCAGTTTCTGATTATATTGCTGAGTTCGACACTTTGTCGAAGTATGGACTGTCTCTTATCGACACTCCTGAGAAGAAGAATGAGAAGTTTATTACTGGTTTGGATGGATACTTGGGGGAAAGGCTTATCAACCACATCGATGAGACTTTTGAATCGATTGTGGGGAAAGCTTTGAGGATATTCGGGAAAAACTTGGAGTTGCACCTATTGAAGAGAAGTTAATCCAGTACCGCTTGAGATGGGTTGGACATATCCAACGTAGACCATACGATGCACCGGTACGCGTTGGAATTCTAGGCCGCGCCGAAGGCCCAATGAGAGGTAGAGGTCGACCTAAAATGACATGGGAGGAGATAATAAAGAGAGATTTAAGTAACTGGAGTTTATCGGAAGAGCTGATAGTTGATAGGAGTGCATGGAAATTGGCAATCCATGTACCAGAACCTTAGGTTCTTTTTTAGACTTTATTTCACGTTTACTGAACCTTTTTACTTTTTATTACATTTTAAGATTTTATTTCACTTTTATTGAACTTTTTTACTTATTTTTATTATTATTTTAAAAAAACCTTTATCGGACGATTTTTTATTTTTTTTGGTTATTTTAAACCATTTATATATATATATATATATTATCATTATTTATTTTATTTTATTTTAATTTTGGGCTCCATATCTAGCCAACCCCAACTTGTTTGGGATATATGGCTTTGTTGTTGTTGTTGTATATTTGTGTATAGGAAAGAAATAATTTTATCAAATTATTGGGATATTAGTGTGTTTGATCGATTTGAACGGAATTCAAATCGGATAGAAATTTGGATTGAAACTTAACTTGGTTAAGTGTAATTAAATTCAGAATGATATTGTAATTAAATTAAATAAATTGGAAATTTAAACGAATGAATAATAACCAAATATGTGGAACCAAAATAAAATATTGATATTGAATGTGAATTCAATGGATTTGGTTGCATCAGTTGTTGATGATGAATTGTTGGTTATTGGATGATAGTTCGTTTGAATGGTGATAATCAAAAATTTAATGGAGTTAAATGAATTTTGAACTAAAGAATAATCTCCGGTATAATTAAACTGAAATGAAACTGCATATGAATTGGAATTTATGATTTAACCTAGTATTTGATAATGAATTGATGTTGTGTGTTCGTTGTTGGAATTGGTATGGTTATACCAGTTGATTAGTGAAATATTATCTCAGAATTTCACATACCCGTTACTGATATGTGGATTGAGTTGAGTACAGGTGCCATATGGCTGAGCAGACTGATATTAGTTGAGTAAACCGCATATACGTTGAGCAAATATGCTCAATAACGCTTGTAAAAAGTACGCCTACGCGAAAATATAAAATTTTGGGTTTTGATTTTTGTTTTTCTGTCCATGTTGGTCGATGTATACATATTATTTGTTCCTGCAATATCGCGGATGTCACTCCATGCAGGGGAGACTCTACCAAATTTTTCCGAGAATATAATGTGTTAGAAAATTTCCGATATTTTTGAAAATATTTATTTACGATAATAAATTGGTTTTTGATTTAAATAAATTGGATTTAGAAATTAGCGGGATTTTTAACATTTTCTTACTTTAGCAATTTCGAGGACGAAATTATTTTAAGGGGGAAGAATGTAACATCCTGTATTTTTGTAGTCATATATTTTATTTAAATTATTATTTTAAATATTATATTTGGAATATTAATGGATTTTAATATTTAATTTGTTATTAAAAACGAAGTTTGAATGTTAGTTTATTTATAATTATAAATCAAGCTCGAAATGGCATGGCAGTTTGTAATATGGAGTTTTGAACTTTAACAAGATATATAAGATCCGATATAAGTCGGATTTCTGTGAAACAAGAAAAGTTGGAATCCAGTTGATTATAATTTTCATATAAAAGAGAAAAATTCAAATTCCATGTTATAGATTGTTAATTATGACTAAATCAAATTTTAAAATAGTCGCTATGGAAATCGTTATTAATATATCGTTTGTTAACAAATTTTAAAAGGGTTTTAATATAAATTGGGCACCATTTTAACTCGAATTGATGATATTAAGTTGTATAACTTATATTTGAAGCTGCATATATTATTCTATTTGAATATTTACGATAATAATTATTTATTTTTATTTAATTGAATTTATTTTGGGATTTGATTATATTTTATCGGTGTTATGTTAAGCCTTTTTGATAGTTTTATTTTCAAACAACCTCCGTTTTCGACAAAATGAATTTTATAGGATACGTATAACTAGTTATTGCCAGATTTTCGGTTCGGAGCCAATCATAGTAGTTTGGTTGGTACGTTCAATTTAAACGTGAATCGATAAATAATTTTGAATTAGCGGCGTCGTGCAAACGGAATCGGAATTAAACGGAATAAATTCAATTTGATCTGGAATGTCAAGACATAGCGACATGTTTAGTTTTGTTGCTTTAAAATTACGTGTGTGGACATACAAAATAAAACATCGACAGACAATTCTGTCCAACTAAAGATAAAGTTTATACATTAGAGAAAAAAAGAGAAAAGAAAAAGAAAAAAAACATGTAGGCTACTGATGGACAGATATCCGTTAACACATACATATTACATAAGTAGATTAATTGAAAACAACAATAATACAAACTATAGGGGTGTTCATTTGACAGATTGTCTTAAATAATAGTGCATGGCTCAATTTAAGTGGTCCTTTTTCCAAGTAACCACAATGTAAGGCACGTTACCTACGGCAATGCATTATATCCAACCATTTATTTATTTTATTTATACGAATTCCTTGTGCTGCACACAATCAAATGCTTGCGCCTCACACTACCATTTCCTTGCACCCCATGTCCCTTTCTCTCCACGTTTCTTCTCTTATATAAAGCTTGTATACCTCGTCTGTTCTTCCTTTCAATAATAAAATTCGAAAGCCTCTCCTGTCTGTTTCTCTAAAAATAAGTATATATTAATAAATAAATAATCACTATTGCTATTGAACTCCTACAAATAAGAAAAAAAAGTTCACTCACAAATTGTCCCTGTTGCTCGAAATATGGGCAGTAAATTTGAGTCGCGTTTTAAGGAAGCTCGAGCCAGGGATGGGAGAAATGTCTACAGTGAAGAGGGAGAGGGATGTCGAGGCTTCGGAACAAGGATAGTCGTAGGATGTGCTACAGCATGAAGGTGGAGGAACCTGGGCTTGAACTGGTCATGGTTTCGAAGGGTCTACAGGTGAGGGTCGGGCAAAGAGGAGGATTGGTTCTAATCATCTCCTAGCGGACGGCGTTGTGTGCAGCGACGATGTGACGAGGTGGAGCGCCTGAACAATGAAGGAGTGGGCTTCACGTTAGCAGTAAAAAGAATGGGAGAATGGGATGGAAATAGTGGGGCATGGAAGCTTTATGGGATGATAGTAAGTGTTTTAGGCAAGAACCAAAAATGAAGTGCAGCGGGGTAAAAATTAGAAGACAACAGGGTTTCGTGAGTTAGTTCGAATACTGGAGGAATGAAAGAAGAAAATCAGCTCGTTTCTTTTCATTCGTGAAACCGACTTGGTGCGTGATGAAGCTTTGAGGAACGAAGGAATTGATCAACCTGTAAATAACGTAATGGAACAAAAAGGGTACCTGTAGCTTTCAAAAGGAAACAGGGAGACGTAGTAGAAATACAAGGAAGCGGGTGGATTTGTGCGGATCAAGTGGGCTACGGGCCTCAACCTTAAAAAGAAAACTGAAATTTTGTTTTGCGTTTTGATAATCATTAGGAAGGATAAGCTACTGTATAACGCATCGGAAGTTTGGGCTTGGACCATCGAAGTCAAGTGTGAAGGCGTGCTAGTAGGAAATAGGAGGGAGGAGGAAGTTGCAGAAGTCCCATAGTGTTGCGGCTTGAACACTAGCAGGTAGACACAATTATATGCAGGCCGTATTGTTTTATAACATGGTATTAGTTCATCTACCGTTAACATATAAACAATATTGGCTAAACCATTAGTTACCGGGTCTAATCATGTAAATAAACAACTAGTTTTACTTAAATATATTACTAGCGTTAAGGAATATTAAATCGAGATTTAATTAAATTTAATATAAAACCATGACCGTATAATTTGTATAACCCATTCATTTATTAGCAGAATTCGACCAAACATGGGACGTTGGAAGCATCTTCCCAAGCGCTTCATTCTGGAACAGTTTTGAACGCACTTGGATGCAGCTTCCAGTTAAATTGAACGCATGCTTAATTTAACTGAAAACAGTCGTTATCACGACGAGCGTAAACCAAGGTGAGTTAAACTCACTCAGTTCTTCCCATTTATACTTTATATAAATTGGGTTTTTATTTTGTGTGCTCTGGTTGCTAATGGTTGACTGTTTGCTAGTTATATATTTATTTGTTGATTTAACTGGTGAAATTAAACCGTTGGTTAATTTCAGTGAAATACCAAATCGTTATTTTAACGATTGGTTCTAGTAAAGGTGACTCACCTTGATTGGCCATTTTTATAAAATAAACGTGTTTAAATGTTTGAATTGTTTGTGAATTGGTTGATGTTAATGGTCGTTGCTTATTATTATCAATTAAGTGAAACTGAAATCATCTGGTTTGTGATAACCATTTTGGGTACAGGGAAGAACTGGTTGGAGGGATCCAACCGGATTCCTCAATATATTATTTTATTTCATATTATCAACATATGAACTGTCCTGTTTGGGGTGATTGATTTGATTGTTGATTATTGACTGAATATTCAACATTTGTTTAGTTAAACCAATGGGCGATATTGGTTGAATATTTGGCAATATATAGCCTATAAAATCCATTGTTTTATAAATGTTGATTTACCATCAGGCAAATTGACAGAGGTGAAGTTATAAATTTATTTTATAACTGGAGATAGATTTTTGAATATATTATTTTGAATAAAAGTTTATTTAAAGGAAATAAATATTTAATACTTAATATTTAAGTATACAATTAATTATAAGTTGATTTTATAAAGTAACTTCTGATGTTAATCAGATTTGTAAACTCGTGAATAGAAATTAATCTAATGGTTAAAAAGTGGTGTTTTATAAGGAATTACTTAATTATTAAATTAAGGTAAAATGTTATATTAGAGAAAAAGATTTTCAAAGCGTAAGAAGGTTTATGAAACCATATTTTGAAAAAATAGTGAAATAGAATTTGTATTGATATTGGATTTAAGTATCGGGTTTTGGATTATAACTTGTATCCATCTTAAGATATGAACGTTGTTGATCAAGGTCTGAGAGGTAATTAAAATATCCCTACTTGAACGACATCGGGATTGTCTGAGGATGGTATTAGTTGTAATGGAAAAAGAGGTTAATAGTAATTTATCATGTCATTAGAGAAATAGTAACGCAACCCAATTGTGAAAATTTGGCAAATATATATATATATATATATAATGAGAATCCAAAGTAAAAGGGGAATAAAAGGGGATTGCGTGGAGTTCTAACGGAAATTTCGAGTTAGAAAGGAAATGTAAAAGTCGAGTTTTATTCAATAAGAATAAGCGTGGGGTATTGTTTCAAGTAATGAAATCGAAGATATTTCTTAACGTTATTTTACGAGTAATAAGTTGAATAACTTCCCAATATTATATAATAACATGGTTAATGTTTTGTAAGTGAAAATAGACAACTGAATACGATATAGGATTTTCCTAAGTATAAGAATGAATTTTTTTTAAGAATAAATCTTATGTTAAATAAGAAGCAAAACTATATTTATAATATCGAAGGATTTAAGAGTTTTGAATTTATAGTTTTTTTTTAATTAAAAAGGCCAAGTGGTGCTGAATACTGAACCAGTGAACTCATTGGATTGTCATGATTGAAACACTGATTATTTTGATAGTTAAATCACCGACTATCAAATCTGTCCAATACGCTTGTTGGTACGGAAAGACCGGGATCGAATCTATATTCGAAAACCATTCCGAGCAACAAATACGTGAAGATATCAGAAGACGGTCGAGATGGAGTATTGAAGACCGTGGATCTTCATTAAACGGAAGAACCGCTAATAGTCTTTGGTTAGCTCCCAGAGATAAGCTGTGGTTCTGTCGTGGTTGAAATCTACGGGTTGCAAGGACTTCTCGCTACTGATCTATAGGGTGATTCCTAGGATGCAGTAGGAGAATATCTTCGGTTCATCCTGTTCCTGGATGACTTGTATGGACGGATGTCTGACAGAGTATTTCCAAAGGGATTACATACGTTGATTTCTTCAAACGTACCATAGTTGGTGGCAGAGAAAAGGCCTTTCTTTTAGCTTATCAACTAAGAGTATTTTTGTGGACGTTAACTAGTGATATCCGGCGGATCTGACGATGTGGCATTCAAAGTGAATAATGACCAGATATCCAAAAGTTAATCTAAACCTCAAACCTCACCAACCGGGAAATGACAAAAATCGGGCAAGCAACATGGCTATGTGGATCGCTCCCATTAGGGTGTATAATCACCTATATAGAGAAATTCCTTTTGCTTCTTCAATTTATGTCGATGTTGTCCCTATTCGGGAAATGGTGGTTTGAGCCCAACCGTTGGTGATATACATTCGATACACTTAAGCGAAATGAGTGGTCGGTCATGTGAGGGCCGGGTTGCAAGACGTTCTTGTTGAACCCAGTGTATTCGCCTCCAAAGATACACTATCGGCAGGTGGTCCCATACCTTGTCAAGGTTGGAATCCAATACCCAATAAGCGCCCGCGGTTTTGATTGTATACTGTATATGTGGAGCGTGAGATGCAAGCGTTCTATTAGATTCTATTTACTTTTATTTAGACATTATTATAATATCAGAAAAGATATTGATTTCAAAATGGTTTGGGTTATCGTAAGGTAAAAACCGTCCGTGTTTATGTGTGGATTTGGTCTTACGATTATCCTTTTCTTTTGAAAAGATTTTGACTTCAAAATCAAGTTGTGTGATACCCTTAATACTGTGCTAGTTTTTCTTACTCTGGTTCACCAGACTGACCCGGTGTTTTGTAAATGCTCGGGTTAGCCCGGGGTGTACAGGTCCAGGTTATCGGATGCTTCGAGGGCCAGTGACGAGCTGGAGTTGTTCGAGCATATTATACCTAGTATATATTCCACTGTGTGATGTATATGATGACAGGTTATTATAATTGTCCAGTTGTATGTTGTACTCTGATATTGTGAGTATTTTTAAAAGCTCTCAATAAAGATTTATTTCTGTATTATATTTTGTTCCGCTGCGATGTGAGACTCTGTGTTGTTTCTTCTTCTATTCTAATATTTATTTCTTTCTTATCTCACCCTCTAAATTCTTTCTAATAACGCTCCAGTGTTTTCGGTGTTTGAAAGGTCGGCATGAGGTACAGGAAATGTATTTATGTCGATTTCTGAGGCCGAAAATCTCTTTGGTCGTCACAAAATGCTCCACCAAAATTAAGGCATTCCCTTTGTGAGTGACCTTAACGTAGGTGGGGTGTCACATCTATTTTATGCTTTTAATGAACTATACAATCATTATATATATATATATCATCTATATACGAAGATAAATAATCACAATCAAGATTTGAGGACAGACACAAGAGAATCGTGGCATTAAAAATACTAGTATATTGTGTGAAATGTCTAATAGATGATTCGTACAATCTCCTTGGGTATTATTTACATATACAAATAGTTAGAACAATTTTTATAAAAAGCAAATTCTGAAACTGTGCAGGTGTTAGATATCTATGAAACGACCCGAACTTCCCCGTAAAGGAAAGCACGGATTGAGTTGAGAACACGACAAATCAGAACACTAATAGAAAAACATTTCATTATTTATTACAACAATTCCATAAGAATACAAGAATATACAATATGAATTAATATTATACATCAGAGAAATATCAGAGTTTCTAAATTATAATACTGCAGCAGAAAAATAATACAAAACACAACTTAAGGAGACATATGGATACAGAGCTTTCCGGATATCATTCCAGCTGTAAACCAGGTTTATGTGAATATAAATCTGCAAAACCAAAACTACTAGCTGCCTGTGTGGAAAATAGGGGCACCCAGAGTTTAGGTTAAAACAATAAACTCCAAGTCAGTCATGTGACTGGTGTGAGGACTAAAACAGTTAGTAATCTTTATTTTTAAAGTTAAGTAAATCAAGGGACCATGCCGTATGACACCGAACGGGTTTCCTCCCAAGAATACCGTGCATAAAATAAACAGCGCAATGCTAAATAAAGAACAATGAAGCTATTATAAGACCCCGGTCCCATCACACAATGCAACGCAAGCCGGAGGATTGGCCTTTACCTTATAATAGCCAAATAATGCTTGATACGAGAAATTTAATCTTTTATTATTACTATAAGTGTATAGTGTCAAAACAATTTCAATCATAAGTATCAATCATAGACGGCATGAGAGCCCCATTCCACTATGTCGCCATTTATAGCATTACAACTAAAACTGAAATGTCATGTATTGGAAATTGAATTTCCGTCATGAGTCGAGGCAAGGGGCAAGCTCCTCACCGCTTCGAGACACTCTAGAAAATGCCCCAGAACTACACACTCTAGCAGCCCTTGGAATCGGCTGGGCCGGTCCTCCGTTACGTTTGAGGATTAGTTATTCCTGAACACACGTTTCCCGGTCCTATCGGACCTATATCCATCGGCTCCGAAGAGACCGATATATCCGATGCGCCTTGCATTCCAACATCCTCAAAGGTATAGTAATCAACGATGTCAGGGCTAGTAAAACGCTGACACCACCCATAACTAGAAAGAAATGTCGTGTTCTCCTAGCGGTCCGTATCTCGTTTTTAACTCATACCGAGGTGTGTGGCTCGCGAATTAACGCAATACACAAAGCTATGCTATATTAAAGCCGTGCTTTGATCATCAACCACAAGACTTTACTTTTCAACAAAAGCCTTGATCAATTGCATCTCAGCATGCCACATGGGCAATTCATGCCATGCGACTGATATCTATCGATATATAACCTCTAAGCTCGTACGTCTCAGAGAAGGGCACTAAGAAAGAGAATAAATTATCCTCCACCAAACAAATATATATTTAATAGAAATCAATCAACATAGAATAAAATCCAATGTCAGACACACAATCCATTTACAAGTCCTTTCTGGGTCTGAACGAAACCGGAGGCACCTTATACCTCGCATTTCCATTGATCTCCAAATACGTATGGACGATCACCAACTATTTCCCTCCTCTTGGGTGTACAGCCCAATCAAGATCACCAGTAATCGTTCAAACGATGTGAAGACCTCCGGTCTTCAACCACCTTCTTCATCTTTGGCTTATCGTCGAATCAGTTATTCAGAAGGGTATAAACCCGACCTTTCCGAATAACTCACGTATATAATAAATAAGTGTTATAAAAACACACATATGCCTCATTCCAATTCTGAATATTATTTTACTTAAATATTTACTTCTTTGGGGATTTGTTCCTATTAATTTTATCAAAGATAAATTCTTTAAAATTTATTTTTTAATCTTCCTTTGGATAACATTTCAAATCAAATTATAGTTTTCCAAACTAGTTGGGATTAGCGCACCTTGCCGAAGTAACCATTTATTTAATTTCCCATTCCCAACCTATTCATCCCATAAAGCAAAACTGTTATCACTCCATAACTAACACCATGGTGTTATCGGTAAATTTAATTACCATTTCACATTCAAATCTAATTAAAGATTTAACTATCGCTAGGAGCAAAACTGGCGATACTCCACTCTCGATCATTTTCCAAATTTGATAATTTCAATTATCAATCCACCTTTCAATCTAATTAAAGATTCATTAAAACTCCACTTAGTTTTAATCTTCCCAAAAATCAATATTAATGATTATTTAACTTTGGAAATACAAACATGTCGCATCGACAATCTACACCATATTATTGATTTCTGCCGATATATAACCTCTAAGCTCGTACGTCTCAGAGAAGGGCATTAAGCAAGAGAATAAATTCTCCGTTGCCAAACAGATATATATTAAGCAGAGATCAACCATATAGTTCGAAATACAATGATAGACATGTAATCCTGTCTTTTACTGGGTTAAAGAACTAATGTCATTTAAAACACAGTTCACGATAAATCCAAATCACATTCCATTAATTATGGAATCTTCACGGAATTACAAATCAATATATAATCGATATCAATTTCTGTATCCGACTAATAATACGAATGGAATGATGGCAAAGCCTTTTAAATTCCATATGTATTAACGATCTTCCTCCACAGAATTTCATTTCGATTATTATAAAATCGAATTCCATTCAATTCCAATTCAATATATTAAACTGGAAAACTTTACTTTGGAAAATTCCCGTTAAATCTTAATAAAAAGATTTATAAATTCCAAACCATATTTCACTGTAAATCGGGTTAAAGAACGAATGTCATTAAAAACACAGTTCACAATAAACCTAATTCACATTCCATTTATAATCGGGTTAAAGAACAAGCGTTGTTTAAAACACCGTTCACGATAAACCCAAAAATCAATTCTAATTTGATTCCAATTAAATATATTAATTATTTGGTATACTTCTTTAAATCTAAATAAAAGATTTAATCTTTTTCTCTACTAGGTTTAAGAACAGTGTTAATGAAGAAACCATTCACAACAAACCCAAATCCCATTTGATATCAAATACAAGGCTTTGAATAGAAAATATATCAGTTTATATTCAATATCAAATACCACAACCAACAAATATCGTATTGGAAATAACGATGTAAATATATCTTTCAAATTTCCATAACAATATCTGTAGAATCATGAAATCCAACATCGAAATATTCCGAAGACTATTTCGATTCAAATCCAGTTCCAATTTATATATTGGAAATTCTGGTTATTTTTAAAGCCATTTCAAATCCAATTTAATTATTTTAAAAATATTGAATTTATAATTCTAGTTCAAAACTGGTTCATTTCGATAAAAATATATTTATATCTTTTCAAATAGGGCATTTTTCATCCCAATTCTTTCCAAATCATTTATTATGATTTTACACAAATTATCGATATTTTTAATAATTTTATCAAGGCCCGTACAGTCGATTTCCATAAACGGCCATCAAACTGCACTTACAGCGACCTTTTCCAAATTTGATTGGACATAATTACAAATCCAACCATTAGATTTCTAATTTCTCACATTCTATAGAAAGCTCTTTTCGATACGAACCCAATGGTTCCAGTTTTAGGAGAATTCGACGGTCGGATCTCCCGTAATGTCCGTTCGAAGTCAATGGTCAAAATTCACGAACTGCCACGGTGCGGTGCGTTCTATTCAGGCCATTATATATATAATATATATATATTATATATTTCATCGATTTCCTTTTAAATCATTTTAAATTCGTTTTCAAAATGATTTCAACTTCATATTCAATTTCAAATCAAAATTGAATATTGCATATCATCGATATATAAATGATAATATTTTCAAAACATTAGATTTTGAAATCAATCCCTTTTCGATATTCATTATAAAAATGAATAAAATCGATATAAATATCATTCACGTCAAAATGGCGTCGATCTAATCAACACGGCTATATATATTTAAATATATTTGTGTCCATCCCAAATCGGACATCAAAATTTGATTTTGATCTTTTACTGAATATTATTTTAAAATATTCATTATTTTAAAATAATCGTTATTTTAAAATATTCATTATTTTCTGAACTGGAATCAAACACAGTCAAATACCATATAATTTGATTTATATGGATTTCATACACACACGTACACTATAACAATCAAACACAGTCAACCATCATACAAAGTGCATTCTACACTGCATAAGCATCAAATATAAATATTTAACGCTTACAACAGCCTGTCAATCGATCGATCGACATACAACTAATTATTGGGACTAGTGTATGTCATATATCATCCCAATACCCGTGTGGGGTTTCAATCAACAAATAATGAATTTTATTTGTGCAGTTGTGCGATGCGTAAAATTCCGTTCCAATCAATATCAGTCAAATGTGTACATAAACAAATCATCCGATTTGTTTATAAATATTTATTTAATTCATATACTTGTTAAAAATTCTATTTTTAACTATAAATTATTTTATTCCACATCACACAATCAATTTTCATAACATAGTCAAACAAACAAACAAGTCATCCATGGTCTGTGGACGACGGGTGTCGGGTGCTGCTAAGCACCGTCTGCATCCTAGTATATATTTTAACTAGAAAATAAAATAAAAGTGAGAAGTTCTCACCTTTGGGTTCCACTCCACCGTGTTTTGATTGTCGATCTATGTAGTATACCTACGTTAAAAATTATATTTTTAACCAATCAATAATTATTTCTTTGTATGATTATTTTATAAATAACATACAGATGCTAAAAAATATATTCTTACCTTTTTAAAAATAATTTTATATTTTTATAATTACGCTACATAGTTAAAAATCACATTTTTATTTTGTCACTTCATATATAAAAATCGTATTTTTACTGTGCTACATATATGATAAAAATCACATTTCTATTTCACTTCTTATACAAAAATCAAATATTTCTACAATGCTTCTTTCTTTATAAAAATATCGACTTTCTATAGTTAAAAATATCGCCTTTACAATGATAAAAATATAATCCTTGCTATTAGCTAAAAATCATATTTTTATTGTCTCTATAATATAAAAATCACAATTTTATTATCTATATAATATAAAAATCACATTTTTATTATCTATATAATATAAAATCACATTTTTATTATCTATATAATATAAAAATCACATTTTTATTATCTATATAATATAAAAATCACATTTTTATTATCTTGAAAAATCCTATCTATATGTAAATAAAAATCTCATCTTTCATTGTTTAAAAATCTTATCTTTCATTGTTTAAAAATCTAAACATTTCAAATTCAAAATCAAAGCATTTCCATCTAAAAATCACAACATTTCTATTTGCAAATCAAAGCATTTCTATTATAAAAATTCTGTTTTTCATAAATAAAATAGAATTTTAAAAACTCACTGTTTCCTTTCTCAATCGGAGGGGAGCATGGCGGTTTGTCTGAGGTGGCAGGGGGTGCTGGCGGCAGGCGCAGCCGAGGTAGAGGCTCTCTTCAGGCGGTGGATGGCTGGGTGGTGCGATGTTCGATAGGGCGGTCTAGGGTTTACGGGGGAAGTCATCTCGCGGTTTCAGAAAAAAGGGGGCAAGGACGTACGACGACGGAGGGCGACCAGGGTGGCAAAGCGACTGCGAGGAGGGCGGATAGGAGGTCGAGGAGGGTGCGCGTCGGGGTCTGCGGTGGCGTGATGAGATCTTCATCATTTTTTTTTCAAAAATAGATTTGGGAAAATAATGAAGGAGGGAGGGCGTTGACTTTGAATGGGGGGAATATATGAATATATATATATATATATATATTTTAATTATTTTTAAATTTCAAAAAGCAACTTTTTATTTTGAGCTCGAAATCGAACCCACCGAGTGTCGAACCCAGCTAATTACCCCCATTCCGAACACAATGGGATATGTATCATAAGCTGATTTGATCGTTTCGACCAGTTTTTGTCAAAATCAAAATATAAATCTATATATTGAATTTGAACGTGCATTTCAATTTACCGGGGTCACATACGGACTCTAAAAATTCCCGAAAAATATTTTCTAACTTCGTACTGACGATACGGTTCTAACAAAATCAATTTCGTTAAATTTGAAGACCATTTAAAAAATGGCCATTTTCTGGTCGATCAAAATTGACTAAAATTGTCAAAACACGCTTTCCTTCGCGACGCTCACATATAGATTCAGAAAATTATGAATTTTGGAATCTAGCAGTAACTTGACCTCCCGGATCCAACAAAAGTGGTTTCGTCGAAAACCGAGGTTGTTTGCAAAATTTCCATTTTTAAGGGCTAAAATTCCATAGCGACTATTCTGAAATTTCAACTGGACATAACTTTTTATTCCCGCTATGAAATTTTGATTTTTTGGATTCGTTGGAAAGATATTCTCAAATAGATTCTAATATTTTTGGGTTCGCTAAAATCCGGTTTATTTTGAATCATGTACATTCATTTGAAATTTGAAATCGAATTTTCGAACTACCGCGCCATTTTCAATTCCTTTTATAATTAAAAATAAATATTTATATTCTAACGATTATCTCTATAAATATGTACATTCTAATTCTATTCAAAATAAATTTTATCGTTATTATTTAAAATAATAATTTTAAATTTCGAAAATTCATTAAAATTGCCAAAATTAAAATTTTAAATTGGGTTGGATTTTCCGGGTTATTACAATCTAACTCTTAAGCCAAACGTCTTATACTTTTTTCTGGAAAATGCCTGTACTCCAAACCAGACATTTGGATATTATTACGATACGTATGAGCTGAGTAACATGCATTTTCTGAAAAAGGGTATCTTCTTCTTCTGAAAGGTTGCATCCATATTCCTGAATATATCTCTTCTTCTACCAATCATCGCAACTCTTAGAGTGAAAAGATTTATATTAATAGTCATTCCTCTTCAAAGAAACTCTTCGATATCTACAAATAAACATGAATCTAAGCGATTAGAATCACTTGATTTTCAAAACTATTTTGTCTATATACTTTCTTTGATCTTTAAAAGTATTCAAAAAGCATATTGTTTATCTCTTCTATACATCAATACTTCAAACTATATATTATTTCAAGGAGATTATAGGAGAGGTAGTACAATTCAGTCAAAACACGTGTTATTACGAACACATATTAAAAATGTTACTCCACTATAAGCCTATTCCTTCGAGCGAAGTGAAGGTTGTTTTGATACTTAGAAGGTTGAAGGGGAGCTTTGGGACTGGACATAGGGCATGAGATCCAACCAGTATAAAACTCTTGTGCGATTGCTTCATATTTACTTAATTTATATTACTAAATCATTAGATAGAATTTGTAACATTTGCATATTAAATACACACATGATCCATACGGTCTTTCAGATCTCAATAAAGGACCAGTTGGAAATGGACATGTGTAGATTGCATTCGTGTAACTTCCATGCTACGCACCAATGACTGATCGGTATTATTTGATTGTATCGATTGACCATTGATGAGTTTAATTACAATAAATATAACGATTGCTACTTTAGTACTTTGTTATTGCAGTTAATGGATGAGATTTTTTCAGATATACCATATGTTACAAATAGCAAAATTTTGGAGCTTATAGAGTTAAACACATTATTTAAAGTTATTGTATATGTAGCACATGGGGAGATTGTTAGAAAATATAAACATGTGGGACACATGTAAGATATATTGTGTAACGTTGTTTCGATGTGAAGCTTATTCACAGTAATCTAATAAAGCATATTTATGACATGAATAATCAATTGTCTTGGAAGGAATGCGTAGACATTAGTATAATTTTCAATTTGTTAAAAGTTCAAATTAAAAATATAACACTATCATAAACATAGGGTTATGATCCCCAGACTACACAAGCTTCAACATATCCTCTCTATCGTCTTCTATAAAGATATTCTCAAATTTGAACTTGGGTCAATTTGGAATATTCTAACCAAGATGATCTTCTCTGCGGTAATTTGCTAAGGACTCAGGTATGTCTTCCCTAATTCGGTTAATCTTGTGGATCTGTCTCTCGATTAAATCAACATAGATTTTATGTTTAGATCTATAATATTAAAATCTTTGACAATAATATGCATGTAAATTAATGTCTGTATTTGGATCTCTTCCTATTATAAACTTGTGAAGTGGGAAGAAGAGGATGACATGGGTTTCTCTTTTAATGCTTTTTGTTCGCGTTTACCATGTTAAAAAGTTAAATGGTTTGGTTTATCGAGTAAAATCCCTCTCTCCGCGTTATTGTGGATGAGTGGCACTACATAATGCGAGGTAGATTCGAGCAATGTACGGACTAAGTGCTAGTTGTAAAGTGTGTGCGTGTGCACACACTTTAGTACTAGCATATATGAATAAACATGACATGTGTCATTTCCAAATTATTGAAAAGAAAGAACATATTTATATTTCTTGAATGTTAAATTTGAGGAGACTGAGGTTTCTTTTATATGAGTTGGATACAAGAGTAACCATAGAATACTGAAGAATGTTTTGGTTTATCATTTAAAAAAGATGTCAATATTTGTTGCAATTTTAAGATAGACATCATTAAAGTATTATATTTGAAAAAAGATCATTTGAATTATAAGCAAAAAATACAGATATTAAAGCATAAATTTCTTATAAAGATAATTTTGAATTAATTGTTGAGAATGGTATATTAATAAATCACTTTTCAAATATAATGTACAATTACAATATGAACCAGCATGTAAGGATATCACTCTTGCATCTCTAAAATATTAAACATGACTAACATAATATACTTGACAACTTATGCAGTCAATATTAGGTAAATGGTGCTTATAAAAGTTTCATCTTTTTTATAATCAGTTAGTTGCATAACATACTAATAATGAAATAAGAAAAGAAAATGAAAAGAGAAAATACAGGATTAACTAGACATGCAAATTGTAGAAGGTGCAAAATAAAATAGCTAAACTAAACAACTTGGTTGCAAGTACATATCTTATTTAAAACTATTAAATCAAAATAATATAAATTTAAGTCTCAATCATAAACTATATCAAAAACAACTATCGTCTTTAACTACATTATTTAAAAGGTGTATGTTTACTACATTTAGAAAATACTGTAGATATAAGCATATTAAAGCTATCAAAATCAATAATGGATTAAATGCAAAAACATTCGCTAATTCCATCTACACTCGTTCTTTGTCAGCATACGACACAGCACCATATAATGGAATAAAATCTAATGCATTTGGGAATAAATCAAACATCAAATATTCAGTATAACTAATTCAAACCGCGTTGTATAACTTTGATTCACAAAGTATTCATAAAAGGTACATATATAACTCCATTCAAAGGAATGAAGACAAGATATAATTATCCAAATCAAAACCATAATCAAACAAAAAGTGTAGTCAATATGAATTAATCCACATTTGAAATTCCGGTGTTTGTTTTTGTCCTGATCATTAACCATTATCAAAATTTCGGTTTTGTTTCGATAATTTCACATATTCTATCTAAGTGCCGGTTCTATATTTCGAATTGTTTTAGAGCATTCTTATAAGTATATGCCAAAAAACACCTCGAGTCTATATATGTGTAATAACATTTAACTGTAGTAATGGAAAATGCACAGGAAATTTCGTATACGCTATAAATTAACAAGTAAAAACATAAACAAAATCCAACTTTGTGCCTCAAAAGTTTAGGAGATAAGACCAAACCCAAGAAAGAAAAGCCTAGATTGAGTAATCCCCAAATTTATTTTTCGTTTCATTCTACTTAGCGCAACCAATGTCGTATGCAAACCATACATTTCAATTCATTTCTTCGTTTAGTTCACTGCTCCATGCAAAGTTCATACCGCACGTGATAACCGGCCTTTTGGTCCGGTTCCCAAAAATACGCAGGGCATGCTCAACTCAGCCTATCGCGTGGAGTCAAGGTCAGGAGGACATCTAGGAGCAAAGGAAACAGGTTGAAGAAGGATCACGCCAAAAAAAGACCACGCAGTTCGAGCCCTGAACCCGAACCGCGAGCTACTAGAGAATCTATGCCCAGGACCTCTGCACCCTCCAATAAGCGACCTCCTTACCCTTCGGGGCGCGAAATTCTCACCCCTCAGGGGTGCGAAATTCGCATCCCTCATGGTGCTAAATTCGCACCCCACCGGGTGCGAAATTCGCACCCAACAGGGTGCGAATTTCGCACCCATCAAGGTACAGAATTTGCACCCCGCAGGGGTGTGAAATTCGTACCCTGGGGTGCGAATTTCGCACCCCTGCAGACCAGAATCCCCCATCCCCTATGAGGTGCGAATTTCACACCCCACGAGGTGCGAAATTCGTACCCCTGGGGGCGAGGTGCGAAATTCTGGCATATGTGCAAGTCAGGCTCGAATTTCTAGGTGTGGGCCTCCATTTTCATCTACTCCTACCTAATCTTTGTGCTATAAATACCGCAGGACTTCACACTTCAAAGGGGTTGGATTGGTGACCTTGAGAATTCATGAGAGCTCCATTAACGACATCTCCACTTTGAGGAAGAAAAGGGCAAAAGTGTCTTTTTCCAATATTCCTTAATATATGCCAATTATGACATCATACATGATAATGATGACATCACCTAGCCTACAAGCAAATGTAGTGAGGTGTCATGTGACGGGCTCAACCTTGTAATCTTTTGTGATCAATAAAATTCCAACAATGCTTCAAAGTGGACGTAGGCCCCTCAAGAGGCCGAATCATAATAAATCTCTTGTGTCATTTACCTTTTTCATGCTCTTGTCTATACGACCTAATCAAGTATTCCTATTAATTGTAATCTTTGGTGTTTACGACATTTTTTCCCATCAACATTTGGTGCTTTCATTGAGGGTTGAGCTCGAGATTTGCGTTTTCTCCCACATTATCATCTCGACTTCGACAAGCTTAAGGTTCCTTGCTCAATCTGCTGTCAAGTCTGTTTACGATGGTAAAGACGTCAAAGAACGCAATGGTCGGCTCTTCAGCCGTAGCCGAGGCCGATACATCCTAACAACCTCAACCGGCAGATATCCCGGCCGCTAATGAAACCGTCCATCCTATTGTGGACCCCGAAGCGCCCGTCATGCAAGCTCAATTTTTCATGCTTAATGAAAGATATGAGAACACTGTGGTCGAGCTCAACCTAGCATTAAGGAATATTATCGACCTTATGCAGCAACTACAAGAAAGTCGATGCGTCGTCGCACAACTTCAACTAACTCGGAACAATGCTCGACCCCGACCAACTATATCGGAAACTTCCTCTTCCGAGTCAAGGGGCCCGCATCAAAGCAAAAGGTTTAGCCTCATCAACAATGTCACCGCTTGCACCCATGCTCTCGACAACGGCCATGGCAATGTCAACGGAAATGGGAACGACAACGACGACTGAACTGCAGTCACATATAGCGAGGAGGCACAGTACCGAGACCACTCTCGCTTGGTCATTAACGACGGACTAGATCCTATAAACCAACCTCTTCCTCGACATAACCCGATGGTCGATAATCAGGGTGATGGGCCTGCCGTTCCAATAGCCCGCGCTCCTCCAGAACAGGATCCGCATCACCCTGCTCCACCTCACCATCCAAACCAAGACCCTATCATAGATGTCGAGGACATGGAGGAAGACGATCTGGACATCCATCACAGTAGACGCCCTCGCAACAGAACTCTAGAACCTCGCAAAAACCCATGGGTCCCAATGGCAGACCCCTATCCAACTTACCTTCCCGACATAGTCCGAAGAATCATGAAGGAAATACAAGGAAATGTGCACAATTCATGGGAAGCGCACATCAGGCGTAATCCCTTCACAAGAAGGGTAAACAAAAATGAATGGCCACGACTCTTTAGAATGCCGCAAATGCCACTCTATGACGACACCACTAACCCCTGTGTCTTCCTCAATCGGTATGAGTGGCAAATGGACTCGAGTCGGGGCAACGATCCGGTCAAATGCAAGTGTTTCCCGGTCTTCTTATCATGAACTACCCTGTTATGGTTCTCTCACCTCCCACTTGATTCCATCAACAACTTCGGCCAGTTAGCAACGCAATAGGTCAAGCAATTCAGGATGCACATACCAACTCCGAAGAATGCCCTCACCCTTTCCAACTTATAGCAAGGGCCGCTGAATCACTCAAAAGCTACCTCTCCAAGTTCAACTTTGCCCTCGCCGAGGTCGAGGATCCGGACCCTCGCACCATACTCTTCCACTTAGCCAAAGGTGTCTTCCCTACTTCCGAATTCGTGGCATGGATCGATCGGAAGCAGCCAAAAAGCCTCGACGCCTTCTATGAGAAGGCGAATCAGTACATGTGCCACGAAGAGGCGAGACACAACCAACTCTCAACCACCAGTCGCCCCAACGACTCTCAGGCAGACACTGCAAATAACAGCCTCAGAAGAAAACAAGTAGGAGAGCCCTTTGATTAAAACAAGGGGGCAGGTCCCAACAGGCAAAGACCAAACAATGGTAGGCAAGGTGGTCAGACCAACGATCAGGACCCGATCAAGCCAAGAAAGCCCGGCTCTTACCAAGCATTTGAGACATACACCCCGCTAAACGAGGAACTAGAAACAATTTACTTGGAGACATGCAAAACTTTGCCATATAAGAATCCGTGCACCAGGGAATCAACCGTCCTCGAGAAGAATACTGGGTGGTACTACCGCTACCATGACGTGTACGGCCACAATACCAATGAGTGCTGCCAGCTGAAGGATGCAATTGAAAAGCTCATCCGCGAGAAGCGACTTGAGCAATACATCCAAGAACCTTTCCCTCCCTAAGAAAATTCAAAGCCTCAGGCGCCAGTGCCTCAAGCAGCCGCCAAGGAAGCTCTAGGTCCTTATAACCCAAGGCGTGGGATCGTAATCAACACCATATGTGGCGGACCTTATCCTACATGACAACTTTCGAAAAATTCAAGAGTATGTTAGTTCAATAAAGCATGTTACTTATGAAACTTGGTCCACGCTTAACGAATCCGTCCCAGCTAAGCTCCAAAAGACCATGCGTGTAACTACCTAGAATTTTGGAATCAATTTAAAAAATTTATTTTAGAAATTTTAATGGATTTTAAATATTTTAAGTAATTTATTTTAAATAATAACGATGAAAAAATTATTTAAATCGAAGTTAGAATGAATATTTTTATTTTAATTATAAAAGGAGTTTAAAATAGCACGGTAGTTTGAAAATTTGAATTTGAACTTTGACTAAATGTACATGATTCAAAATAAACCGTATTTTAGTAAAACCAAAAATATTAGAATCTATTTAAAAATATCTTTCAAACGAATCCGAAAAATTGAAATTTCATAGCGGGAATCAAAAGTGGCTAGTTGAATATTCATAATAGTCGTTATAGAACTTAATATAATATATAGCCCGTATAAATAGCCATTTTACAAACGACCTCCGTTTTCGACGAAACCACTTTTGTTGGAACTGGAATGTCAATTTATTGCTAGATTCCAATTTTTATAATTTTGGGAATTAATATGTGAGCGTGGCAAAAGAAAATGTGTTTTGTCAATTTTAGTCAAATTGGATCGACCAGAAAATAGCCATTTTTCAAGCGGTCTCCAAATTCGATGAAATTAGTTTTGTTAGGACCGTATCGTAAAAACATAACTAGAAATAATTTTTCTGTAATTTTTAGAGTCCGTATGTGGCCCCGGTAAATTTAAATGTACGATCAAATTAAAAAAATTAAATGATTTACATTTTAAAATAAATAAAAGTGGGCTGATACGATCAAACGGGCTGATGGAACCTAGCCTATTGCGCCTGGAACGGGGGTATTTGCCTAGGGACGACTCTCGTTTGGCTGAAATTGGAGCTACTGAGAATTTATGGATTTATTTGCAAAACTAGAGATTAAATATTATTATATCATAAATAATAGACTACCTAAACCCTAGAAACAAAACATAGCTGCCACTATCCTATCAATGGCCATCGTCGTCCCGTCTTTCCCCCTTTCGTTCTCTCAATCCCCTCTACGAAATTCGAAACTTCAAAAAGGGAATCGAAGAGATTAGTGAGCTATTGAAGATGGACGGTGGAGATCGTCGATGGTGAACCGTTGTGGCCAGATTTCCTCTTGAAAGCCACGCCATTCATGGGTGGTTTGCAGTCCAGAGGGGGGTGCGAGTTGCACCATGATGGAGGCGCGGGGAGAGTCGATGATGGCGGTCGAGATGGTGGCGTCCGATCGAAGTTCGATGGTGCATTCTGGAGCAAAGAATGTTGAAGTTGGGTTTGGTCTTGTATAGACAACGACGTAGAAGATGAAAGGATTAAGAATAAGGTTAAGGAATAATTAAAACTAATTTTAATTAATTAGTTTAATAAGATCATTAATATTCAAAATGTCATATCTTTTGCATACAAAATAAGAATTTGATGAAACAAAGTGCGTTGGAACCCTCTTGACGAGATCTACGTGATGGAACAGACCAGATCTGAAACGGAGCGATCAAAATTTTGAGGAATTCAGAAAACCCCAATGTGAGATATTTATTTTAAAATTAATTATTTATTACAATGTGAAATTTGATATTTATTTTGTATAAAATTCATGTTGATGTTCTATATATTTATTTCAATGTTGATTTGCTTTGTGATTGTGATAAACCACTGAATTGTATTGTGTGTATTCATGTTTGACAGAATTTTGTGTATACAATAAAAACCATATTTTTATTGTATATATAAAATATATAATGTTCATGTTTGTCAAAATTTGTGTATACAATAAAGACCATATTTTTATTGTATAAATAAAAATAAAATATCACTTTTGTTGTTTGATTGAATTAGAATTTCCAGTCAAAATAAAATATCACTTGTGTTATTTGATTGAATTAGATTTTTCAATCAAAATAAAATATCACTTTTGTTATTTGGTTGGATTAGAATTTTCAATCAAAATAAAATGTCACATTTGTTATTTGATTGGATTAGAATTATCAATCAAAATGAAATATACACTTTTGTTGGTTAACTGAGTTAAAATTTTCAATCAAAATAAAATGTCAAATTTTGTCATTTGGTTAAATTAGAATATTCAACAAAAATGAAATATAAAATTGTCATTTTTGTTGAAATTAGAATTGACAATATAAAATTGTCCTTTTCGTTGAAATTAGAATTGACAATATAAAATCGTCCTTTTTGTTGAAATTAGAATTGACAATATAAAATTGTCCTTTTTGTTGAAATTAGAATTGACGATGCAAAGTCGTCATTTTTGTTGAATTAAGAACTGACACAACAAAAATTGTCATTTTTTTTGAATTAAGAATTGGCATAATAAAATTGTCATTTTATTGAATTAGAAATGTTGAAACCAAAAACTTCATTATTTAGAATAATGTTACATTAGAACAAAAATATCACTTTTATTTGTTTTGTTGAATTAGAATAGTCAATAAAACAAAAGAATCATTTTTTTTTGTTTTGTTGAAATAGAAAAGTTTAACAATAAAAATTTACATTTTTATTGTATGTAAGAAATAATGAGGAATGGTCATTATTTGAAATAGAAAAGTTCAACATTGAAAATTTACATTTTTATTGAATGTAAAGAATGATCATTAAAAATATTCATTTTTGTCAATATAGAGAAGTTAAACAAAAATATTCATTTTCGTCAATATAGTTTAGTTTAACAAAAATATTCATTTTTGTCAATATAGTTTAGTTTAACAAAAATATTCATTTTTGCCAATATGGCTTAGTTGAATAAAATATTCATTTTTGTCAATAAGTATAGTTGAAATAAAAACATTCATTTTTGTCAAATTAGAATTGTTGAACAAAATATACATTTTTGTCAAATTATAAAAGTTGAAATCAAATTTGTTGCTTTTGTCAAATTATATAAGTTGAAATCAAATTTGTCGCTTTTGTCAAAATAGAAAAGTTGAAATCAAATTTGTCATTTTTGTCAAATTATAATAGTTGAAACCAATTCTGTCACTTTTGTCAAAATGTAACTGTTGAAACAAAATTGACATTTTTGTCAAAATATAATGATTAGAACAAAAATTACATTTTTGTAAACTAGAATTAAGTTAGAACAAAAAAAATACATTTTTTGTCAAATAGATTTATGTTAAAGCAATAATATCATTTTTGTTAAATGGTAATTTTAAACAAATAAAATTATCATTTTTATTTGTCAGGTTGAAATGGAAATTGTAAACAAATAAAATTATCATTTTTATTTGTTAGGTTGAAATGGAAATTGTAAACAAATAAAATTATCATTTTTATTTTTTATGTTGAATAAAAAAATGCAAAACAAATAAACATGTCACTTTTATTTGTTTTGTTGAATTAGAATTGTCGACAAAACAAACACATTACTTTTATTTGTTTTGTTGAATTGGAATTGTCGATAAAGCAAAGTTATCATTTTTATTGTTTTATTTAAATGGATTTGTCGACAAAACAAAGTCATCATTTTTATTGTTTTGTCCCAATAGATTAGTTGAATCAAAATACACATTTTTGTCAAAATATAGATTCTTGGTCAAATAGATTAGTTGAACCAAAATATTCATTTTTATCAAAATATAATAGTTGAAACAAAAATTACATTTTATTAAATATGATGGCTGAAAACAAAAATTACATTTTTGTTAATTAGATTTGAAATAAAATAAAAATCTCATTTTTGTTAAATAAAAGAGTTAAAACAAAAATAGCATTTTTGGTAAATAGATTTGTGTTACAACAAAGATATTCATTTTGTTAAGTTAAAATTGTTAACAATATGAAATATCATTAATATTCATTTTGTTAAATTAAAATTGTAGCTATATGAAATTGTCACCTTTTTATTCATTTTGTTGAAATAGGATTGTCAACAAAAATGAAAAATATCATTTTAATCATTTTATTGAAATAGAATTGTCAACAAAATGAATGAATCACTTTTTTATCTTTTTGTTGAAATAGAATTGTCAACAAAATGAATGAATCACTTTTTAATCATTTTGTTGAAATAGAATTGTCAACAAAAATGAATGTATCACTTTTTACGCATTTTGTTGAAATAGAGTTTGTATGCAAATTATAGAATCATCTTTATTGTCAATGTACACATTAGAATTTGTGTATATATTAAAGTGACATTTTTATTGTCAATATACACATTAGAATTTGGGTATATATTAAAGTGACATTCCTATTGACAATATACACATTAGAATTTGTGTATATATTAAAAAGACATTTCTATTGCAAATATACACATTAGAATCTGTGTATAAATTAAAGAGACAGTTTTATTTTCAGAATATATATTAGAGTTTGTATGCAAATTAAAATAAACATTTTTATGGGTGTCATGTCATACATTGAAGCTATACAAATAAAAATATTTCTTTTATTTGTTAAGCTATAAAATAGAAATTGCATACAAATAATGAAAATAAAAACTATCTTTTATTTGTCATTGGCAAAGATGTCATGTAAATGAAGTACATATTTATTTGACATTATGAACATGTAGATATGATATACCAAAAAAACATTCTTTTATTTGGCGTGTCAAATACGTTAGAGGAATCATCGAATAATTTATATTTATATAAAATTATATATATATATATATATATATATATATAAACTAAAATTAAACGAATCGCGCGTGATGGTTCGTGTTTCCAAATCTTAACTTTAAACGATTATACCGAAAGATCCGACCTTCTGATTTTCCCAAAACTGGAACCGTTAGGTCCGCTTTGGGAAGATCTTTCCAACGATATAAAATTCGTTAAAATGTAATGGTTAGATGTCGAGATATGTGTAAATCAAATTTTGATAAAAACAGCGTTAGGGCTGCCTATTGACCCGAAGTGTCGTTAAATTAAATTGGACTATTTTTATATAAATAAAAATAGCTATAGATCGTTATAAAACAATATTAACGGTATGAAATGATTTTAAATTATAATTATGGAAGAATTATTTGAAAAGACAAAGTTCAATCTCATTTCAAATAATTATACGACCATTTAAAGTCGACGACATTGAAGACGGTGATTGAAGATTGACGATCTACACATCGAATGGATGACTACTGATGCCCTGGATTGATTTGCTCCCAGGAAAGGGTTACAGTGGTAGTTGTCCGGACGTACTTGTTGATTGTCCGGATAAGCGAGCACCTCTCTTCCGTATTGGACATACGGAACGAGGAATAAGGTGTCTCTGGTTTCATTCAGACCAAGAACGGACTTGTAAATGGATGTGTGCCTGACATTGGATTTCATTCCATGTAAATTAATTTCTATTCAATATATATCTGTTGGTGGCGGAGAATTTATTCTCTTGCTTAACACCCTTCTCTGAGACGCACGAGCTCAGAGGTTTTTGTTGAAAAGCAGAGCCTTGTGGTTGATGATCAAAGCATGGCCTGTTTAGGCATAGCTTTGTGTATAGCGTTACTTCGCGAGCCTCACACCCCGGTATGAGTCAAAAACGGGACAGGGGAATGTAGGGAGTGCACACATTTCTTTCTAGCTAGAAGTGGTATCAGGGTTTTGCATGCCCTGACATTTTACTTATGTGGATGATGGATTACGAGGCCTCAGTTATTTTGGTCGATAGTGACCAATTTTTAGGTTCAATAGGGCTGGGAAGCGTACGTTCAGGCATAACTAATCCACTAAAGTATTTGTGGATCGGCTCTGCAGGATCCAAGGGTTCGCCAGCGTCCGAATCCTGATACATTGCTAGAGTGTCTCAAATCGGTAAGGAGATCGTTCCTAGCCTTGACTTATGATGGAAATCCAACTTCCAATATAACACCATGCGGTTTTGATTGTAGAACTAGTATGGAGATATAGTATATGGTAGCTATGCCGTCTATGATTGATACATTATGATTGAAATGTTTTTGAAATATATATACACTAATAATAATATCAAATCTGTTTTTATCGTATCAAGCATTTTTGACCATTATAAGGGAAAACTCTATCCTCTGGTTTGCGTTGCATTGTGTGATGGGACTTGAGTCTTATAATGGTTTCATTTTTCTAAAAAGCATTACATTGTTTAACGATTTACTTTATTTAAATTATGCACTAGCAACCAAATGGAGTAAACCTGTTCCACGTTAGCGGCGTGGTCTTGTGATTAGCCTTATTACTAGTTAAGTAAAGATTTCTCATACTAGTCCCATGACTGACCCGTAGTTTTTTCACTTTGTAAACTCGGGTGCCCTCTTTTCCACACGGGCAGTCGAGTAGCTTATTTTGAAAATATATTGAGCAGGATTTTGGGTCGAAGCTTAAAGTTGTGTCCAAAGCATTGATAGACTTCCGCTGTATCATATTATTGGTTCCGCTGCACTATATTAAATCAATTGTAAATTATCTTCCGCTGTTGTATTATTATTTATCGATATACTCTGATATTCTGTACTCTGATGTAACATTATTATGATGTTTATAAAAGTCTTCTGCCATTTGTTCTGATGTGTTGTATTCCCAGAGTTAGCGTATTCGGGTTTTGAACGGTCTTAGTCGATTTAACAATCGATTAGGTCCGGGCGAAATCGGAGTCATTACAATGCGAGATGACATTGTTTTTCAAGAAAGAGATTCTGCTGGGGTGGAAATCCCAACCACCGATCTGCTAGTTATCACAGCTCAGATCGGTGCCGCTTCCGTCCAGAAGGTGTTAATTGATTCCGGAAGCTCAGTCAACATCATTTTCAAGGCTGTTTACGACCAGATGAAGTTTGAAACGAATGACTTGAAGTCGTGCCACGCCTCCATCCATGGCTTCAATGGAGCTTCTAGTTCCCCAGTGGGAATGGTCGATCTAACTATGGAGCTAGGCGAGGGGGACCAAAGCCGGGTCTGAATCCTCACTTTCATGCCTATAGACATCGAATCCCCCTAAAACGCCTTCCTTGGACGCCCTTTTCTCACAGAGTTCTGGGTCTGCATGTCGCCATGGTCTCTCCTAATGAAATTCCCAATGGAAAACAAGATCGGAATAGTCAGAGGTGACCAAGTGAGCGCTAGAGAGTGTTATGCAATAAAATGGAAGAACGCGCGCAATAAGGACAAGGGAAAAGCAGCACACACGCCTTCTTGCGCCAAGACAATTTCAGCATAGCAATCATCGACGTCTGGGCCTTGGCTCAGGCGCCACTGCCATCTTTTCGAGGACCTCGACCCTCGTAAGGACGAAGAGCCCAAGTATGGGAGGGCTACCTCGGTCGAATCTACAATAGATATTCCCGTTAAACCCGATGACCCATCTAGAGTGCTAAAGATAGGATCACAACTTCATCCAGCAATCAAAGAGGACCTTCTGGATTTCTTGAGGGTAAACCTAGACGTGTTTGCATGGGCTTATTCTGATATGAAAGGCATCGACCCTGCGATCACTTGACATTGTCTAAGTATCGATCCTACAATAATTCCAGTCAAGCAGAAGCGCCGATTCTTGGGACCAGAGAGGTCCAGGGCACTTGGGGAAGAGGTAGACCGTCTACTCAACAACAATTTCATTCACAAAGCCGATTACCCCGAGTGGGTCTTCAACCCGGTTCTGGTCAAGAAAGCCAATGGTAGATGGCGGACGTGTGTCGACTTCTCCGACTTGAACAAGGCATGTCCCAAGGACAGTTTCCCACTCCCAAAGATCAACAGACTTGTCGATTCAACTGCCGGATACTAGATACTAGCTACTATCTTTCATGGACGCCTACTCAGGTTACAACCAAATTCCAATGAATCTTCATGACCAGGATCACACCTCCTTTATAATAGACCTCGGACTTTACTGCTATCGCGTCATGCCCTTCGGCCTCAAGAATGCTTGGTGCTACTTATCAGCGAATGGTTAATCGACTCTTTAAAAATCAAATCGGACAGTCCATGGAGGTATATGTGGATGACATGTTGGTAAAACCCAAAGAATCAAGCGGCCACGTCCATGACCTCTCCGAAATATTCGATTTCCTCCGCCGGTACGACATGAAACTCAACCCCTTGAAGTGCTCCTTCGAAGTCGCTTCAGAAAAATTCTTGGGTTTCATCGTCAACTCCCGGGGGATCGAAGCTAATCAAGAAAAAATCGGTAGCATCCCAGAAATTTCGACTCTCGAACCCAGACATTTATACACTCTATGTCCAAATTCAAGTATTGAAATCCTAGAAAGCTAAAAGAAAGAAATAAGAGGATGATAAATAGAAAGAAAGAAAGTTAAGAATAGAAGAAAGAAGAAGAACAATAATACACAGTCTCACATCGCAGCAGAATAAAATATAATGTGGAAATAATCTTTATTGGAAAAACTTGAAATATACTTACACTTCATCAGAGCACGAAGGAAAATTTATTCATCTAAATAGTTATAACAGTCTGTCCTCATTCACAACACACAGCGGAATAATATATACATATACTCCTTTGTCTGATGTCCTGAAATCTGTACCTTATCCTGAACCTGCTCAACTCGGTCTGACCCGAGAATTACAAACGCACAGGTCAGTCTGGTGGACCAGCATGTGAAAAACTCACTAAATTATTGGTAGCATCCAACTTGATTTTAACGTTAAAATTCATTTCGAAAGAAAAGGATAATCGTAAGACCAATCCACACATAAACACAGATGGTTTTTACCTTACGGTAACCCAAAACATTTTTGAAATCAATATCTTGTTGTGATATTACAATAGTATCTAAATACAAATAATTAGAATCCAAAAGAACGCTTGCATCTCACGCCCTACATATATAGTATACAATCAAAACCACGGGCTCTTATTAGAGATTGGATTTCCAACTATGACAAGGTATGGAACCACCTGCAGATAGTGTATCTCTAGAGAGGAATACACTGGGTTCAACAAGAACGTCTTATAACCCAGCCCACACATAACCGACCACTCATTTCTCTTGAGTGTATCGAATATATTGTCACATACGGTTGCTAGCAACATAACCATTCCCGGGAGATACAAAAAATGAAAGAAGTAACAAATATGAATATTCTCTAGATGGTGACAATACACCCTAATGGGAGAGACCCACATAGCCATGCTGCCTGCCCGATTTTATCATTTCTCGGTTGATGAGGCTTGAGTTAATAATTTATTTGTTTATATATTTTCATTCTTAGAGAACACCTAGCCACCATTCACTTTGAAAGCCACATCATCAAATCCTCCAAATCACTAATTGACATCCACAAAAATACTTTGGTCGTTAAGCTAAGCGAAGTGCCCTTCTCCGCAACTAACAAAAATACGTTTGTAAAAACCAACGTACGTGATCCTTTTGGAAATACTTTATCAGACATTCGCCCATACAAGTTGTCCTGGGTCTGGACAAACTGAAGGCACTCTCTTACCGCATCCTAGGAATCACCCTGTAGATCAGTAGCGAGAAGTCCTTGTAAATCCGTAAATTCCAACCACGACAAAACCATAGTACATCTATGGCCGCTAAACCTGAGATTTTAAGTAGTTCTTCCGCTTTATGAAGCTTTACGGTCTTCAATACTCCGTCGGGTACATATTCAGCGTTTTCTTATTTGTTGGTCGGAATGGTTTTCGAATATAAATTCAATCCCGGTCTTTCCGTAACAACAGTCACTTTAGGCCAGATTTGATAGTCGGTTATTTAACTATCAAATAAAAGTTACCATTCATCCATAAAAGAAAATTGAATTTATTGATTCAATATTCGCCTCATTAATTAATCATTTGCTAATTAAAACTCTTCAATTTCCCAACACTTTGAAATACTTAGTTTTGTTCTTATATTAACATATAAGAATATTCAAAACAGTTCATCTTTAAACACTTTAATACATTTTTCTCATGTTGGTCATTAGTCACTAACCATACACTAGTAAGAGAATAATTTCATAAGTATCAACCCCGAAGGCCGAAACCAACATCAGATCGATACTCAGAAAACCATTCATCTCAACTAAATCCCAGCCGGTTTCTAATTCCATTGACTTCTTTTTCTAAACTTCTAAACAAATAGGATTTCCAATATCAATTACCATTTTAAATGAAACGTTTATCTCAAATTTTAACTATTCAAGTAATTTACTTATAAATAGCATTTACAAAACATTGCTACAAACTTTATAAAATATTCCCTTAAGGGTTTGATTTGCAAAACATTTGCTAAATATTTATTTTTAAACTGAAACAAGATTTTCTTATAACGATATATCTTTCATTAACCAACTCAATTCCGCTTACATTTGTAAACCAGGTTTTATCAAGTCTTTAATCCACAAATAATTTTTACAAACAATTGTATATGTTTGCTTTACTCATTCCAGTTTTTTTTATAAAACTTCATCCAATTCTAATTATAATTTCTGTTCTTAAAATTTATATATCACTGTGATTTGAAAATTATTATTATTATTTATAGATCATATGTAAAATTCTTTAATATAATCTATATTATATTATTCAAATTATTTATATTTAAATCTAATTAGAATTTATAATTTCAAAACCCTTTTCCAACTTACTTCTATAAATTCCTATTTTTAACATTACTTTCTTTATTCACTTTATCCCCTTTAATTGTGAATAATATTTCCAATACAGATCCATACTAGACTTGATTTCAAATTTCACGTTTCAATCCCATTATAACTTCTAATAATAGAATTATTTCATATAAACCCATTTGTAATTTGTTTTTACAATTCCGGTTTGCAAAAATATCTGCTTCGACCCTCATTTACCTTACCCATGAATAATGGCTCTTAATATGGATCCTTTGTCAACTTGAATTTATAATTTTCAATTCAACCTTATTATAACTTCTAATTATATAGTTATATATCTTATTTACAATTTCCATTTTCAGCTGGAAAATTCAAATCTATTACAAATATCAATTTTAAACTCAATTCTCATATATCTCCCCAATTCATACTCAGATTATATTTTTCTGAATTCTTTAATAATAATGATGATTATTGTTATTTCACTTCTTTATAAACATTGCTTATAAAATCAACTTCTCGTTTTATTTGATAAAAGAAAACTTTACTGTTCACTTCCATTTATAATTCGATTTCTAAATAAATAATTTATTTGAAATAAAATTTCCTTTTTATCCTTATATATATTTTAAATTCTGTTTAAAGTCCATTTATTATTTTTGACATTCAAAAATATCAAAAATCAAGGTCCATTGTTAATTCACATCCAACATGTCATACACTAGCATAGGTTATCAATCAAATCATATAACATGACATATGTGAAAACAATAAACAAATGGTTAGGAATCCAGTTGGATCCCTCCAACCTGTTTTTCCTGCATCCACAGATGTTAATCAACAATATTAATACCCATCCTGTTTTGAGGCAGGATATCACGGTATAGAAGGTAATCCACTATATATATATTGTGGGGCGTATAGGGAAATCATCCGCTAATGGTACCGCGGGCATCCACTAATGATACTGCGGGCATTATCCAATCAACAATCACCAATATTATTATTATATAATATTATTATATAATATTATCACTTTACATCAAGCAATTATCATCCAATAAATTTGAACTGTTAAAATAGTTCCCAATAATTTAACTGAGTGAGTTTAACTCACCTCGATTTTTTCCTTTCTGAATATTCCATTTAAATTCCATATCGGCATCTACAAATCACCCCAAGCGAATTTATCAACCTATGAAGGTTCATTTTTATTTAATGATTAACGAGTATTTAATTTAAATTAACTATATCATAATTAAATAAACTCTTCTAGGTGTATTTAAATCTTGAATAATATATATACATTAAGGCCTTGCAACGTCGACTAACTATGAAGCCAAGTCAATACTCGTCGACCCACTTCCACTACAAACAACCCAAAACAAATGCTCCATTCCATTTCAACATCTCTTCGAACGTCTTACATTCAATTTTTGAACTGCTGAGCTAAATCTCCACGTCGACCTTAACACTTTGCCAACTCCAGTCACATGCACTTCAGACTCCTACTTCCACCATACCAGCATTCCACAGACCAACCACCCTTGCACACCTCAGCACCATCAGCCACTACAAACCAGACAACATTCTTCAATCGACAAATCAGTTTGGTCCTCTTCTCCAAGATATGGAGACTGGCACTCCCCTGTCTGAACTATCAGATCAACTTCCATTATTACCTTACTATCGCATATCAATTGTTTTAACAGAAAATCAAACTCCATCATCCACGTTCATCATTACAATACACCCAGTCTCCCCTATCAAGTTCGCATCTCCCCAGAACTACAAACTAGCACTCCAGTCTAATGCTTCAAAATCGTACCCAAAATAAAAACCAACCCAGTATCATCAGTACTTCCATCAACACTTTGCAGCCTTAAAAATGCCCCATCTCCTCAAACCATACATTGAACTTCAGCCCATCGCAAATAGTACAGCGTCGTCTTCTTCCCCGCACCTGACCTCCTGAAGTCGCATTGACCCAATCTACCATATCGCACCCTTTAACAAGAACAGAAACCCCCTTAGCACTCAGCGCAATCCCATAATAAATACCCCCAAATCGCAAGTGTCCCAGATGTTAATGATGAGCTTCTGGAACTTGAATCGCAATCCCCTACCTCGCGAGCCGTCGAGCATCCAGAAAACGTCATGGTTTTTAATCGTGATTCTGATTTGGATTTTCCCCTTTTTTTAACGGTGGAATTTGATTTTAAAAGAATGAGGAAAGTAAAAGTGGTAGGCAGAGGATTGGAGATTTATTCGTGAATTTGGGAATGGAAAAATCAGTAGTGATGACAAGGTATATATACACACGAACGATCAAAAGATTGAAACGATGTCTTTCAAATATGTTAGGCATAGATATGAAGTAGGAGAAAACTTTGCAGCTTTGGCAGAAGAAGGGCAGTGATTAGAAAAGAGAAGACAGCTAAAACTAGCGTAGGTACGCAGAATTCCTTGGGTAGAAGGGAATAGGGTGGAGTCTTCGTTAGTAAGATATAGGGTTGGTAATCCTGTTTATTTGAACCGATGTAAATTTATTTAATTTAAATATCGCGTTGATTTCTAATACCTATTTAAACACAACAAAAGGGATTTCTACGGTAATACCGCTATTCTGAACTCACTGGAACAAGTTTCAAGGCCCCATCGATCGTATGGAAAAGATATTAATTTAAATTGACGATTTACAATTAAATTCAATTTAAAATATTCTTGTTTAATAAATTAAATAAATAAACTCCTTATTAACGTTCATTTTAAATTCAAAACAAATATTTAAACGTTTTTGAATTGTCCAACATTATCCGTTGAAAATAGAACATTACAAAATCCAAGCTATTCGGGACATCTAGATCCCCAATAACATTAAGGATGTCCAATTTTTAAATGGAAAGGTCGTCGCTCTAAGTTGTTCATATCCAAGGCTACCGATAAATGCATTCCTTTCTTTGACTTACTTAGGAAAGGGAAACGCAATTTTGAGTTGGCCCCAGACTACATTTCTGCATTCAAAGAACTTCGGGATCACTTAGAACGAGTACTTATCCTGTCTAAGCACATAGACCATGAAGACTTATACATTTATTTGGCTGTTTCTACGCACGCAATCAGCTCGGCGTTAATACGCCTCGGGAACTGCATCCAACGGCCCGTCTACTACATAAGCAAACGATTGACAGGGGTAGAGAAGAACTACCTGAAGTTTGAAAAGATGGCATTCTGTTTGCTAATCTCCTCTAGGAAGCTTCGACCATACTTCCAGTCTCACCCTATAAAGGTTTTCACCGATTAGCCACTATAACCGGTCCTGCAGTGACCCGAAGCGTCTGGATGGCTATTGAAATGGAGTATGAAGCTAAGCCAGTTCGAGATAACATTCATCCCTCGCCGAGCCATCCTCGGCCAAGCTCTCGCTGACTTTATAGTAGAATTCACTGCCCCCGAGGAGACTCTTGCAAAAAACACAGAGTCTCTCAACACCCAATGAAAACTATTCATGGACGGTCCTCCAACAACAAATGTTCTGTGACCAGAGTCATGTTCATCACCCCGGAAGAACGCCTAATATGCTATGCACTGAAACTAAACTTCCCCGCTACCAACAACGAGGTGGAATATGAGGCCTTGATTGCTGGACTTAGAATCACGATCGAGCTTAAGCTCAAAACGATCCAAATCTTCTTCGGTTCACAACTCATCGTGCGTCAAGCAAAAGGGGAATATCGGGCTAAGGGGGAATAACTCGCCTTGTACTTGACCAGGGTTCAGGAATTACTCACGTACCTCGACCACTTCATCGTCACTCACATACCCCAGGAGCAGAATGAAGTAGCAGATTCACTAGACAAGCTAGCGAGCTCCGAGAATCCGCAACTCTTGGGATTCGCCCCCGTCGAAGTGCTCAACTCTCCTAGCATCAAGCCGATTCAAGCTGAGGCGATCATGAACACTGAACCCGAGTCTGATTCTTGGATGACACCAGTCAAGAATTACCTACTACGCGGGACCCTTTCGGAAACCTATAAGGAAAGGTGTGCGCTCATCTGCCAATCGGACAGCTACCTCCTTATGGATGGGGTGCTCTACCAAAGAGGTTTCTCCATCCCATTGCTCAGATGTGTAGCACATCATGAAGCCATCAAAGTCTTAACAGATGTACATGAAGGGGAGTGCGGCGACCATAATGGAGGGAAAATCATGCCCAAGAAAATACTTAGACATGGTTATTACTGGCCTACACTCGATCAAGATACCACAAACTATGCTCGCAAATGCGACAAGTGCTAGCGCTTCCCGAAGATCCTAAGAGCCCCACCTACAGAACTGACGCAAGCCCGTGGCCTTTCGCCATATGGGGAATCGACATCATTGGAACTCTCCCAATGGCTAGAGGCGGGGCGCGATATGCCGTCGTCGTAGTTGATTATTTTACCAAATGGGTAGAGGCTTAAGCTCTCGCCATGATTACCACCAAGAAGATAATCAACTTCATTATACGCAACATCATTACTCGATATGTGGTCCCTCAAGCCATCATCTCTGACAATGGCACTCAATTCGAGAGCGCCAAATTCAAAGCCTTCTACCAACGACACAACATTGAAAAGAGGTTCTCGGCAGTGACTCATCCTTAAGCCAATGGGCAGGTCAAAGTGGTCAGCAAAGTCATTAAGTCCGTCACCAAGAAGTGTCTGGAAAAGGCTGGAGGCATGTGGGCAGATGAACTTCCCCTAGCCCTATGAGCATACCGAACCACCCACAAGACTGCAACTGGACATACTTCCTTCGCCCTGGCCTATGGATTAGAAGTCATCATTCATATCGAACTCAAGCTTCCATCCCATTGAGTCACCTATTTCGATCCAAAGACAAACCAAGATTTACTTTTGGGATCACTTGACTTATTGGAAGAGAAAAGGAACGAAGCTGATCTCCGAGCTGCTGCCCAACGACAACGAGTCGTCTGATACTTTAATTCCAGGGTTCGTCATAAGGACCTCAACATCAGCGACCTTGTCCTGAAATGGGTCTTCCCTCCATCGACGGGCCTCGCTCCTCGTTGGCAAGGTCCGTACTCCATACAACGGAAGCTCAACAATGGATCTTTCAAACTCGCAACCGTGGACAGAGCTAAACTCCTAAGGGCATGGAACAGTGAATATCTCCGCCGCTACTTTACATGACTTAATGCGCAGCTATTTACACTTTCCAACAATGTTTTGTTTTCTAACAATTCAAGGCATTGTAAAGGCTGTTACTGCCAAAGATATTAGTGGAAATGATGTTCAACTTCCCATCTCTTCCTAACTGTGTTTACTCCACGCATGACTCATTTTATTAATCTTGACAGCTAGCTTACGTTCAAACAGTCAGTTGTCGTATCGGCCTTTGAGCATGGAATCAGTACCGCCGTCTGAATCACGAGCCAGCCTCGGGACCCAAAGTACAATGGCTACGCCCGACACTCCAAGCACGGGAGCCGAAAACGCCACTCGAGTCACCGGCCCGTGAAGCGACCGAGTATAAATAACCACAAACTCGAATCTTGGCTCCGTGCCGAAACCGAGGATAAATCGTTCCGGCCCAAGTCCCAAGTGACTTGGGGCCACACATTAGCCAGACAGGAGCAATGTACATCCCTCCCTCGGCTACGGGAACCGGTCGAATCTTGGCGCAGCATCGAGACCAACCCTTAAACCGTTTCTTCCCTGAATCTCTCATGGCTGAGGGGTAGCCTATGGCCACGATCGGACCTTATGGGCAGATGATCCGGTCTTCAATTCCCAGACGAATAAACGGCGCCTGCGGCTCACCTCAACCCGATGAGCGACGGGAGAGCCATACACTAGACGGACCGCATAACGTGATTTATACGCCTTTGCTACACTTGGGATTAACCCCGGGCAAACCAAAATCACAGCAGGCGCTCATCCTGGCTTCACAAACTACGGGTTTCCCGAGCTGAGGGAAACTTACTAGAAGCCTACGCTCTATCACACCCCTCTAGAATAATGACCCAGCGCGCAGTACACAATCACACCCCTCTGGAATAATCAACACAGAACGCTGTACATAATCGCTTTTTTGGTAGGTGTAACGATAAGTATGCTTATGCAAGTACGGGACGCCCGAAAACATAAGAGGAACATCCAAACACTTAACACAAATTGCGATCTTTACTAATTCATATTTCAATTACAACACCCACACACTAGAACATACTACATGTTTAAACAACTTTCTTTCTAATGATAGGGTGTACATAAGAACCATATCGTGTCTTGAAAAACCAAAAGCGAGGGTCGTACTCGCGTAAACTACCAGCCTACACTACCAAAATAAATTGTAACTCCTATTAAGGTTGCTAACACTAATCATGTTTCTTCCTCTTGTGCTTGTGCTTATTCTTTTTTGCAGATTCAACGCTCGACGGTCCATCCTTTGCATCGGGCCTCTTCTTACCAGACCCGCTCTTTCCATCTCGGCCCCTTCGAGAAGCGGTCGATTCATGAGAAGCCGAGAGACGTCTCTTCCCCGTCCCATCGCCACTAAAGACCTTGGTAATATCAATGAGAGTGGCATGCAGCATGGGCTGGGGGGCAACCCCGGCAGCGAGGCCGACCACATCGCTCGTCTCTAGGACCGCCTTGCCTTCCCGCTCAGCTTTCTCCTTAATCTCTTGGACAGCCCTCCGCGCAGCTAGCTTTTGGGACCTATGCGGCGTGACGTCACCAGCTTTGGCTTTCTCAAGGGACTCAATAGTCCTCTGCAGTGCTTCCTCTTCTTCCCTCTTCTTCCAGGCCTCATCGTTAGCCCTCTTCTTCTTAGCTTCCTCAACGGTTCTCTTCTTCGCGACAGTGTCGGAGGCCCTCGCCTCAGCATCCTGCCTGGTCTTCATTAGGACCTCCTTCCTGCACTACAATAAATTCGTCCTATAACAACGGTGCAACACCGTTGTAATATCATTTTACAACGGTGCCTGAACCGTCGTGTATGCGGAAGTTGTAATATATTCAAATCTCTTACAACTTTTCTGCACCGTTGCATCACCGTTGTAATAGTAGTATTTAACAACAGTTATTTACTGTTGTAATAAATTTTATTACAACTCTAGCTCTTCGTTGTTGTATATGTTGTAGTAAAGTAAGAGCATACGTATAACAACTTTTATCACCGTTGTAATAGACTTTATTACAACTTTTATCCCCGTTGTTGTAGATATTGTAATACCGTCAGATCATAGATATAACAACATTTATACACCGTTGTAATAAACTGTATTACAACTTTTATCCCCGTTGTTGTAGGTATTGTAATATCGTGAGATCATAGATATAACAACATTTTTACACCGTTGTAAGTACCTTAATATTACAACATTTTTACACCGTTGTAACATGGCTTATTACAACTTTTTTTTCTGTTGTAATTTATATAAACCTGACTAGTAAAACAAATTCATATATATTAATAATAATATGATTGACATTTCAATGCAACAAATATTACTACACGGAATCTTTCATATATATTACTTGACATAATATTTGATCAACATAAAACAAACGTACGTAGTACATGCATCACCAACTTATCCCGTCACCAAACACATAATCGTTTCAAAATACATATGATCTAACCCAAAATATACATAAGAAAGATGAAGTTCTGTCCACAAAAGGTTGCATACCCTACGAAAGCACTCTAGCTGAAGGCAACATAATTTTTATTCCAGGCCACAGTCGATCCAACAACTTCTCCAATAGTAGTCATTTCGGCAGTCGGCCTCCACAAGAAAGCTTCTGCATCCACCGCCGCATCAACCCAAATTTTCCAACCTTGCGTTCCAATCTTTTTAAAGTGCACCAAAGCTTCTGGATCAATGGATGCCAATCTTCCTTCGGCAACTACTTGTTTGTCCCAATTCAGTATTTTACATTTTCTGCCCTTATTTTATTTAGCGTGATCGTTTTCAACGTGATTTCCAAGTTGTTTATACTACTGAATTGGTCTGCTACCCTGATCATTTGCATCTTTCTTTCCATTTTGTTTGGTCCATGGAGCGGTTTTGCTGGCCTCATTTTCAGCTGCTTGCATATCCTTTTCAGTTGCTTGCTGTGCAATTTGTTTCTGTTGAGCTGTCAAGGTATTGCTTCCTCTGTGTGACTGCAAAAAAAAAAAAATACTAAGTTCAGTATAACAAGATTGGGAATGAACTGAAAAATGACTCCTCTCTTTACCCAGTGCAAAACTCAGTGCAAAACTAATTGAATTAAGTGGTAAGTATTAATGGTTACTGGTTACTGGTTTAGCAGATAAAAATTTGTACACAAGCAGTATATTAATTAACATTCAAATTATATTTGTTGCTAACAATTGTTTTTATGCAAAAATTTAATTCTGCAAAGTGAAAGGGACTTTCTCCCGTCTGCAATGGCTACGGAGGGTTCAATATCATCGCCTTTCCCAGTATTTATACATACTAATCTGGGCACTCATCTTATTCTTGCTCTCGATCGCGATGATACTGCTTCTCAACTTAAAGGTATTCATAGCTCCTAGAAGCATTCCTATTTATTTTCGCTTGTTGCATAAGATGATGGACATCTGTTGAGAATTTTTGTTTTCCTATTCTATTCGATAACATTTATTCATTGTTTTCACTAAAATTTTCACTAAATTTATTTCAATTTCCGATTGGGTGCTTTTTATGTGACATTGTTTGAAAGCATGGCTCTTAATCTTCTAAACAAATAAATTGGAGTATATATCGTACAGAACCTAACTGCATTGTTTGTGATAAGCTTATTTGCTTATTATGTTATAATATACTCCTACAGCAATCAGGGACTTAATCAGAAATTTGGCAAGGGGGGCAATTTTTTGGTTATTGTGTCGAATATTTCACAATAAAATGAAGAGTCAAAGAAGCTAATCAGCTAGTCAGTAGTCAACTAACCAACAATTTGAATGTTATTGTTTTCCGTCTAAGCTACAGCAACGCAAAAAATAAAAAGGTCAAATAAGGTCTTATATATTCTCCTAAAAACCATAAGTGGTCATTTAAATGATCAACGGAAGGTCAAGATATACAAGGTTGAGGAAACTGGGAACGCATTGTGTGCATGTACAGTTCTGGTCAGCTAATTCATGCATTTTTGGAATACTTGGGCGCCATTATCGATGTATGATCATGGATATTTTCATTGTATAATCAAGTCTGAGAGAAACCTCAATGACTTTTTTTCCATTTTGTACATGTAGCGTGCTGTATCCCTCTCTCCCCTTTTTTTCCATAAAAATAAAAACCTGCTTGCAGTGTAATTTTACTCCATTTCCTTTTTTTTTTTTTTAAATCTACCTATGCCAGTCCAATTCTGGATCATTATATAACACATATGTTGGTGTGAACTCTAGATATATGATGAAGTGGCAAAGCGACAATATTTTTTTTGACTATGAAGTCAAGAGGATTACTCTTCTTAATTAATTGTGGTAATACCGTGGAGAACGATTCAAACAATCTGTTGAATTGACCGCAAAGATGAGAGTTTTGAATTTGTAATCTCAAAACGAAAGTGTTGAAAGACATAAGCAAGGAGAAGAGGATGAAAAAATTTGAATTTGTTGTGCTTTCTTGGCGTTTCTGAATCTGTAAAAATAAAGTGTTTCGAAATTCTTTCCAAACATTGCAGATTAAAGGGAGATCAGGTATCCACATAAGACAGTGCCACATTTGGGGCTCATTTTACCCATTTCTCAATTTACCCAACCCCCGTCGAAATACCTTTTTAACAGTACCCAACCCCCCTCCATTTACTGTCCTTAAAATCACCCAAAAATTTCACAGCCCCGGTTAAAAGCATTCCAATGTTCACCAAACATGTCACCAAAGAATTAAACTTGCATTGTCAAAAAAAAGTTTACGCATTTTAACAGCAATATTCCAATTCCGTAGATCATTAAATGTTACAGCTTTCTATCAATTATACCAATAAAAAAGGGTACCTGAGGCGTATTAGGATCAGGAGTTGCTGGATTTCCCGCATTAGTTGCTTGCTTTTCTTTTAGCTCCTGTAAAGATTGCATGGACCGAAAACTATACTCAACTATAAATACATTTACCATCAGATGATGGTTTACTACAGGAAAACAGGAAAAATCTTAAAACTAGTCTTAAAACTAATGAATTTGGCAGCAAACTGAGGGCAATAACCACACCTGTTGCCGACAATAACAGTTCATTTCCCTTTCAGATGATGGTTTACTACAGGAAAATAGGAAAAATCTTAAAACTAATGAATTTGGCAGCAAACTGAGGGCAATAGCCACACCTGCTGCCGACAATAACTTGGTTTCTAATTAACAGGAAAACAGGAAAAATCGCCGTTAAAATAAATTTCTAATTAACACTTACCATCAACATTGAAGTAAGCTCCTGTACTTTGTTCTCCAAGCCACTAACTTGGTTTCGCAATGCATGTACTTCACCTGATGAGTTACCCCGAATACGAAGCTGAGATGGTACAACCCCAAAACCAAGCCCTCTTACACGTCCTCCATGCTCCTGACCAAAAAGCTTCGACACGCCATCTTGAGTAACTGATGTTCCTTCCTGAGAATCCTGACTTGCGGCAATATGGTGCTCTGTTATCTTAGACTACAAATTCAAAAACAACCAATATTTAGAAATTAAAATTAAAACTACATTAACAATAGAAACAGTTTCTTGTATTGTATATTTGAACTTTTTCTTACTATGTATTCAGCAATAATTGTATTCGGAGATTTTCCATCTTTTCTAGTGTGGCTTTTGCACCACAATTCGTCTATAGTGATAATAGATGTTGCCTTTTCCTTTTTCTGCAAAAATAGCTTAATTAACAACTTAAAAATGTACAAATGATAACAAATAAAAATTGCTTTAACAATATTTTTTTACCATTTCTTCTTCCAATCTTGCATAACCTTTTCTGCTCATGGTGTGCGGAAGTTTATTCTTTTCTCTAATACTTTTGAATCTTTGGCTTGTTGCCTATAAGATCAATTAAATAAATATGATATAGGAAAATGTAATATATTTAACAGTTAAAATCAATCAGACAAAAATAACCACCTCAAACTTTTTTGATAATTTTTCGTTCACAAAAGCATTCCACTCGTCAGCGCTCTTTATATTAAACGGTTTTAGGCCTGCTAAAGTATTGGTAGAGTCGGGATTTTGAGATGCTTTTTTGATAGCTGCAACTAACCTTGATTTCGACTCCTTCCATCGCTGTCCTATTATCATTAACAAGTAATCCTTATACACTGCATCTACCTGGAATCTTGACTGCATCCCAAAAAAAATGCAGATTAGTCTCTAACAGTATTGCAAAATGCAATGTTGTACCATAGGCATGTGCATAATGCATATTGCACATTGAGAGAACTACAATAGGTATATAATATGTTGCTTTGAATATTGAGACATATAGGTACTATAACATAAATAACATAGAATCAGTTAAATTAAAAACAATTGAAAGCCATATTTTATTATTCACTTGCTCATGTTATCGCCAACAGCTGGTATATACAAGTCAAATATCAATACCTGTATACAAGTCCACAGATCATCCCTGAAATCGTCATCGACTTTCCTCCATGAGCTAATGGTAAAAGGCACCGTCTCCCTTGCTAGAGTACCAATATATGACAATAAAAGTTTGGAATTAGTACCTATTGCTTGTCCGCGTTCACTAAATTCAACTTCCGGCTTCTCATCCGGTATAATAGCTAATGATTTCAACATCGCTCTGCCTCTCTTTTTTCTAGTTTGTGTCGATCTATTACCTTCAGCAGAATCCGGTTGAAGTTCGTTTGGACTGGAATCTGAGGTGGCTGTAGTTTGCTGGAAGTTTAGTTGATGGACAGGGGGCTGTTCTGGGTTTGTATTGTCGAAGGGGCTGTTACTGGAAGGAGGGGGCTGAATCTGGTTTGTAGTGTGGACGGGGCTGTTACTGGAAGGAGGGGGCTGAATCGCGTTTGTAATGTCGACGGGATGCTACTAGAAGGAGGAGGGGGCTGCATATGTTTTGTAGTGTGGCGAAGGTTGCTTCCAATTTTACGAGGAGTAGTGCGTATAGGGTATTCAACATGCTTTCGATGAGATCTTCTTATAGCAATATTTAAATCACGAAGCAACGGAAGTGGTCCATTTGGCTGATCGCTGATTCTAATCCCAACCATCCTCTCATCATCAGCATTAGCAGCTGCAAGTGCAGTTAATTTTTGCTTTTTTGCTCTTTTTCTTCCTACTTTTGAGCTCTAAAAAATAAAAATCTTAAGTCGGTTTTCAGTAGTTAAGTCTTTGTAACCGTGGTGTTTAAAAACAGACAAGTAGCGACCCAACAGAAAAGCAAATGAAATGTTTGGGCACTAATTGATAATCTTATGGCATGTAATATTCAAGTTGAATAATACAAGTGCAACCGAACAGAAGAGTGCTAATTAAGTCGACGTGCTAGTGCATGCATTTATATGTTATCAGCACTAATTGAAAGTACCTTGATTAAATCAGCGTTCAAACTCATTAAAAATATACTTCAACTTTTTTCTTTTTTAGCTTGATCATTGATTAAATCAACGATTTCCGTTGGACGTTAATTTACAAAGTCCAACGGAAAGTGCTGATTTAATAACGTCCGACATAATTCAGAACTGACATCTGAGTATTTGTTTGAATATTCAAACAAACATCCGCTATTTATTGTGTTCTTCTTTAGGATTCGGAATTCAGAAGCGTTAAATATGATTTTACATAGTCATCTATATTTTTTAGTCTGCACTTGTACGACAGTGGAGAAAAATATGTGAGGGTATACAGCAGAAAAGGAAGGAAAAGTTTGATGAAAGAAAAATTGCCTTTTTGTTAAATAAAAAGGGCAGCGGAATTAGAAAAATGAGATGAGTACAGTTTTGCATGTGCTGTTTGTTAAATAAAAAGGGTGTTGTATTGTCATGTGCTGTTTGACACCGTGTTTGATGAATCAGAGTTCGACTTCAAACTATTTAATTTTCTTACGTAGGAGTAAACACGATAAAATGTTTGAGTCATCGTTTCCACTTTCAACGCATCCAAATTTTTTGAGATATGGTATTACTGCTATTTAATAACAACTTTTTATGTTTAATTGACAAAGAGTTGAAATCAGCCGATCCCGGATCTTTATCACTCAAATATGCCTAAAAAATGAAAGAACATTTTTTGTAAAGAATTCCACATAAGAACTTGTTTTTAGTAAAGTTAAAATAAGCGACTTGTTTTTTAAATCAAACTTTATACACGACATATACCTATTCAAAATCATTTGTATGCAATTTACGTTAAGTTTTTAATGATTTTTCTGCAATAATGCAATGTTGAATAAATATCAACATTAAATTTGAAATTTTAAAGCATTTATCAAAAATTACATAAATATATGCAAATTTTTGCTAATTGAATCAAAAAATTGAGTCAAAAAATTGAATTTTAAATTTAATAATTGAATCTAAAAATTTTATTTTTATTAATATTATTAATTAGGATATATTGTCTCGCACGGGAATCAAAGACAAATACAAAGGTGCATCAATTTGAAATGAAGAAGAGATACATGTGTATCAATATAACACACCTAGAAAAATTAAAAGGCAATTTACCTATTTCAATGGTATTTGCAAAATAAATGTATGTAAACATATTTTCTGAATGAATAATAATGTTTCATAATTATTTAAAAAATACACAGTTTTGCAAGTAATTCAAAAATAATCTAGTATATAAACTTAAATTTATACACATTCAAGGAAAACTCTCGCTTTTACCAAGTAATTCAAAAATAATCTGGTATAAGCTCTCGCTTTTACCAAGGAAAACTCTTGCTTTTCTTGTTTTCTCACACCCAAAATCAATTCAAGTGGTACGTGAGAAATAAAAAGTGGAATTCCTTCCGTTTTTAATTAATAATGTGAATGTTTTTTTTTAAATATCATATGTGCATCGATGGTCGAATACCTCAACACAACGTACCAAAAGAAACAAAATAAGGCTGAAGTAAAAAAAGCATGTGGTAAAAAATGCATATGTAACTTGAATACCTCTGCATCGTGTAGCACCATCTTCCTCGTCGATAATACAAGATCAATCTTTCTCGTCAACCTATAAAAAAACATAACGATTTACAAAGGATTAGAACATCACACTAAATATAGCACTACTTTGTAACAACCATGTACAAAAATAAAATACACATGCAAAGAACACGTACAATAGAAAATAAAATCATTTTGATACACGCTAAGATGTCAATCTATATCAATTTTTTTTTTTTACCATCTAACAACACATTTTATGGTATATATGAACATGCATAAAATAAAAAAATCAATAAAATACGCTTATAACATACCAAAATACCATTACAACCCTCCCTTATGTAACTTTCATCTCGATTGTCTACGTCTCTATCATCAAGTTGTGACTCATCCAATGGTTTACTAGTTGATTATTCATCCTCATAGTATTTTTCCAATTCATGAAACCCTCTAGAGGGCGCTCTCAACACAACATACCAATTTGAAGAACTACCTTCTCTAGAGAAGAAAACTTGAACCGCTTGTGTTGCTAAGATAAACGAGTCATTTTCAAATTTATTTTGAAATTGATGCAAATTGGCCAATGTAAATCCATCTTCAACCTTGACTCCACGATACATATTTGCCCAATCACATTTAAATAAGGCAACTCGAAATTTACGATAATCCAACAAGAAAATCTCACGCAAGACCCCATAATATATTACTTTTTCAATAGACCCATCTGCACAAACAGTACTTGCCTTAATGGAAACACCACTATTTTGTGTAGCCTTCTCATAGTCTTTCGTATGAAAACGTCGACCATTAACAATATAGCCAGAAAAAGAAATTATTTGCGAACGAGGTCCATATGAAAGCCATTTTATTATGTTGCTAACATTGGATATACGTTTATCCTCTCTAACCTGGATAAATACAATACATTAAAAAAAGATTTATGTTGATCTATTACTTTCATCATTAATAGTTTTTTAAGATATAACTATCAACCTTTTCTCCAAACCAAAAACGAAAAGTCTCCGATTGCAATTTTGACAGTTCCAAATCGTCTTGTGCAAGATGAGGATTCAAACATTTTAGCTCCTCTTTGTGCATTCTGCATACATAAATGTAATTAAGGATCTAATTTATTTTGTATGACATAGTTAAGTTGGACTTATACTTACTCTAAATACGGCTCTACTTCCTCCGTATTAAACAAAACGTATCGATGAGCAGCATTAATCACCTCCTCATCGACTGTAGTAGGTTTTCCTTTGGAAATAGGACGCCCCTCAAGTATAAAATCATTTTGTTCCACTTCATTTCGGTTTTTCCTCTCTCCAATTTGTAATGCATCTTTAATATATCCAGAGCAATATTTCATACATTCTTCGGCAACATAGCGCTCAGCAATGCACCCTTCAGGTCGTGCTTGATTTTTAACATATCCTTTTAATATTTTCATATATCTATAACCAAAATGAATAAACAAGTTACTTTCATAACTATACATACTTTTAACCGTCAATTATTTATAATAAATATTACCTCTCAAATGGATACATCCATCGATATTGGACCGACCCACAAATTCTTTCTTCTCTCCCTAAATGTATTGTTAAGTGAATCATGATATCGGAAAAGGAAGGGGGAAAGAACCTCTCTAGATCACATAGTGTTAATGCAACTTGATACTCCATTAATTCTACTTTATCCCTATCAAGCACTCTTTGGCATATGTCATTATAAAATGAATATAGTCGTAGTAGTGCATTCCTTATCCCTGTAGGTAGAAGTCCTCTTAATGCAACGGATAATAGTTGTTGTATCAATACATGATAATCATGAGACTTAAGGTTTGATATCTTTTCTTCTTTTGCAAAACATTTTCCAATATTTGAGCTATATCCATTAGGCACTTTCAAGTCCTTCATTCTACTATAAAAGATCTCTTTTTCTTGATTGGATAAGGTGCATGGTGCGGTTGGAAGCAATACTTTATTTCCCATGTCTATAGGATGCAATTTTTTTCTAATGCCCATTGCTTCTAGATCTTGGTGTGATTTGAGGCCATCTTTTGATTTTCCTTTGATATCAAGCAATGTACCAATAATACTTTCACCAATATTTTTCTCAATATGCATCACATCTAGATTATGACGCAAAGGAAGTGCCTAAAAATTGACAAAACACAAATAATTAAGTATTAAGTAGCAAACATGAATAGAAAATGACAAGCAATGTGTTTCTAGTTAAATTTCACCTTCCAATAAGCCAAGTCAAAGAAAATGGACCTCTTCTTCCCCATTTTACATCCTTTTTTCATCATAGTTTTCCTTTTCCTTTCACCTTTCTCTTCCTTTTTTATTTTTTCTCCCAATCATTAATAATATCTTGAACATCATCAAAGATTTGAACACCAGTTTGCATCTGAGGCTTTTGTCTATTCTTTGTAGTTCCATAAAATAAGTTTTTCCGTTGACGATACTCATGGTCAGGTTCAAGGAATCGTCTATGACCCATGTATGCACACTTTTTACTAAACGGTAGCCATATTGAGAAGGTATTGACACCACAAACAGGACATGCTCTCTTACCTTTTACAGTGCAACCAGCTAAATTTCTGTAAACTGGAAAATCATTGATTGTCCACATAAGAATAGCATGTAATCTAAATTCACTACGACTGTAAGCGTCGTACACTTTCACCCCTTTATCCCACATTTTTTCAAATCTTCAATAAGTGGTTTCAAGTATACGTCAATGTCATTTCCCGATTGTCGTGACCAAGAAATTAACAAAGATAGAATCATATTATCTTTGTGCATACAAAGCCACAGTGGAAAGTTGTAAGCAACAAGTAACACTGGCCAACAACTATATCCACAATTCCAATCACCAAAAGGATTAAAGCCATAAGACTCAAAGCCAAGTCTTAAATTTCGTGGTTCGGAAGCAAAAGAATGATAAATTCCATCAATCGTAGCCCACTGAGTAGAATCCACTGGATGACGCAATTTACCATCTTCACTCTTACGACTGCTATGCCATCTTAGTTGTTCTGATGTTTCTGGGGATGCAAACATTCTCTTCAGTCTTGGTATCAATGGGAAGTATCTCAAAACCTTCATAGGTATTTTGGTTTGCTTCCCATCTTTAGTAGTCTTGTTTTTTTTCCAGCGAGACTTACCACACTTAGGACAGAAATCACTATTTGTAAGCTCTTTTCTAAATAAACAACAATCATTTACACATGCATGTATCTGCTTATACCCTAAACCAAATGACTTAAGCAACTTCCTTGTTGCATATGTAGAATCAAGAAGCATGTTTTCTTTAGGCAACATATCCTTTAGAAGTTTAAGAAGCTCTGTAAAAGCCGTGTCCGATATACCATTTCGCGCTTTGTGCTTGAAAAGAAGCACTGTAGCAGATAACTTTGTGTGGCTTGCACAACCGGGATACAAAGGAATTTCTGCATTCTCCGTCATTTCCTTAATACCTTCCCCATGTCTTTATTCAACATTGGCTTCTACCTCCTTATCATAGATTTGCGCATCAACATACATTTTATAAGTATCAGTCTCACTTTTATTTTGTGATCGCCGTTTTTCTCCATGAAAAATCCATATATCATAGGTTGGGTCCATTCCAGAACAAATCAAGTGTGACACAACTTCCCTTGATGTTTGCCAAATTAGATTCCTACAATTACAACATGGGCATCTAATTTTTTCGGGATTCTCTTCACTCGCTGCATGCCCATATACAAAATTTTCCACAGCTTGCCTATATTCGCTTGTCATTCTACAAAACAAAAAACGTATTATTACTCATTCTTAAATACTTATAGTGTGATGCTAGGGCACCTCATTTTCTTTTTGCTAATACCAAAAATTTATACTACATGCTTCCTAACACCAAACTCATTCATAAATACTTATATTTATTATAATGGTATTAGGAAGCACATAAAATTTATTGTACTTATTATTTTTATTCGTGGTATTGGTAAGAGAAAAATGATGTACCCTTAGCATCACACTACTTATAACTATGGAAGTAACAACCAAAATGATGAAACCCTGGTAGATTGATCCATGCTTTGTCCATCTTGGTAAAACAACGCCTCTAATTTTCGGACCTACTGGAAATGATCTTATATGGTTCAACAGTTCATTAATGAATTGGTTAAACTTAGTACTGAAGTTGGTAGTTTTATACATCCATAACTTTATTCTCTCTCTATCTTTCATATCTCATTTCCATGGCAACCAACCCATTGATCATCCTATCTCCACCTAGATGACCAACCCCAAGGATATACAAGCATACTTATGCTACAGGTGTATTTTCAGTTTTCAACTAACATGCCTACAACATTCATTTGTTTATCATGCCTACAACATGCCCACTTCGATGATATCAAGTTAGTCGGCTAGGGTTTTGACTCATTTTCATACCACGAACAAAAAAAAAAGAGCAGCCGTCGAACTCAAAGAGGACATTGAACAAGCAAATCAATAGCAAAAATTACTTCAATCTTATCTGATCAAAGCTTGAGCCTTCAGAAATATTTTGTTCTGTAAGTTTTTTTTCTCGTTTCCTTCTTTGAATAACAGTTTTTTTTTTGTTACACAAGAGTAAGTGTGTGTTTTTCTTTTTGAAGAAATGCAGTTTATTTTTAAACAAATGTTGTTTATTTTTAATCAAATGCAGATTTTTTTTAAAGAAAAAATGCAGTATTTTTTTTGAAGTTTTGAATAAATGCTGTTTTTTTGGAACAAATGCAGTTTTTTTTTTTAAGTTTCAACAAATTCAGTTTTTTTTTTTAAATCAGCGCAGTTTCTTTTAAAAAAAAATCAGTACAGTTTTTTTATAAAACAAAGTGCAGTGCAGTTTTTTATAAAACAAATGCTGTTTTTTTAGGTGCAGTTTTTTTAGTGCAGTTTTTAGGTGTAGTTATTAAAGTGCAGTTTTTTTTAAGTGTAGTTTTTTAAGGCAGTTTTTGTTCAGTGCAGTTTTTAAGTTTCATTTTTTAAGTGCAGTTTTTTTTTGTAAAATAGCAAAAGTCATGCTCAAGGCGCCCAAAAAAGCCCTAGACGCCAAAAAGCACTAGGCGCCAGCCTGAGGCTATTTGGGGCTTTTTCGCCTTGACTACACTGCATGTTACAACATTCATTTTATCATCTCAAATACAAAAATCATCAAATCCTAACTGTAACTAACATTATCATACTTGCGTACGTTTTTTCAGTTTCACCTGGCTACTCAGGTTGATGCATGGAGCATCCTATTAACCCAATCGTAAGGGATGTTCCTTTGTTCTAAACTTGCAAAACCAAACTGGGCAAAAACAGATATGTCTTCAACATATCTATTAAATCACTTAATTACTATTTACAGTGCTGTATCTAGACATATTTCCTTAAATCTTTGAACTATTTTTCTAGGCTGCATACTTTAATATCTAACTAATTCAAATGAAAATTTGTATTAATTCTTCTTTAAATTATGTATTTTTTGGTTGGTTCTTTATGTAAATAGCTTTCATGTTGCCGTCCAGAGGTAGGTGTGAGCCAATAAGCAGTCTACTTCTGCAGTTAAATAGCTTTTATGGCATTGTCCACAGCTTAGCTGTGCACGAATAAGCAATATATTTCTTCATTAAGTGGATAGTACATGGGTCGACTTCAGAGGCCTCCACCTATTACGATCTTCAACATCGTTTGACAACTTCAAGTAATGAAATAACCTGTTAATTCTTCCCACTAACATGCCAGGGAAGCCGAGTACATTCTAAACTAACATGCCTACAAGTTTCTACCTAATATATAGTGTGACATATATCCAGTTTTCAACCTGGTTTAAGGTCTCGCCAATTACATATATAGTATGACACATATACATATATTACCCCGTCTTAACAACATATACTTATATGAACCTTGTTTAAGGTGTCGCCAATTACATATATATACATATACGTATAGGTGTATATTTAATACATGATTAACTTGTATTAACCCATGCTTTTGTGGTTGAACTTAATCATGGCTGTATACAAAAATAATGCTGGTATAATGTATATATATATTCCAGCCTATAAAGTCAGTACCGCAGTACAAAGTATGAAATGCAAGCGAACAAACTTTGGTCATTCTAACATACTAGTCGTTTATGGCAAATACCCAAACCCGTAAAATTCAAAAAGTCAATATCATAAACTAAATATACAAATTCAACGTATGACCAAATACATGTTTGTACATATGCGCACGTGTATATGCATATATATGATCGAATTTCTATTTCATGTCCAAAACGAGTGTGACTGCAAATTGACAGGAATTACAATTAGATGAAGAAATATGGAGTTGAAAATAAACAAATAATAAATGGATGATAGGGTTCGGTGAGATCGAAGAAACATAATGGGTAGTAAAGAAGGGAAAAATAAGCAGCAGTGGAAATGTAGATGTTTGCCATGGTAATTTGTCAAGAGATGGACAGATTAAGAAGGAAATGATAGTATTAATGACAATGAATTGTTATGATTTCACATGGAAACTAACAGTTTCAACACAATTAATTTTTATATCTTACATTAAAATCTGAACTTTATAATAGCTATTCCAAGGATAGAGTCAACAACTAATTCATCTCTATGACTTCCTCAGCTTTCCTTAGCATAAATATAAATAAAATAAGGGATAATACAACATACCCTATAAACTTGCATCAGTTTCTTGGTCATTATTGAGGTTTTTCGTCAAATTATATACAAAGTTCAACCTAAAAGGAGCATTGTTACAATCAATATGACACAGTAGCATGAGACAAAAAGTTGGTCAAGCTTTGCATGTGTAAGGGATTGGATATATGGGAAATACTGACGGGAAGCGTTCTCATGATCATCAGCGAGAGGGAAACAGTAAAATTACAGTAAAATCACATGCAATTGAGACAACAAATAAAAATTTACCAGCGAGAGAACGCAGTCAAGATACGGAGGCGATCGAGCAGTGGTGATTGAGCAGCAGCGATCGAGCAGTGGCGATTGAGCAGGGGCGATCGAGCAGTGGCGATTGAGCAGGGGCGATCGAGCAGTGGCGATTTGAAGTGGAGGAGATCGCTATGCCGCCTGGTTATCAAAAGGGTAATTAGGGTTTGTGGTGGAATACAATGGAAAAGGAAATGTACTATGAACGGATGGAAAAGGAAATGTTGTGAACGGATGGAAAAGGAATTGAATACGATGGAATACGAAAGAAATGTTGTCAAACGATGTCAAAAGGCACAACGTTTCATCCACACAGTGGGAAAATTAATTGAAGAAGGATGGAAATTTTGTTAAGTGTCGGGGGGTGAGAAATCAGTTCGGAGCTGAGTTATGTTCCACTATTCTCAAAAAACGTTTTCAACATTATGCTTTGAATTGTGCCACATTTCAAATTAATAATTATTATTTAGTCTTAGTTATTAATTATTATATATTTGTATTTACTTTTTATTGTTTATTAAAATCTTATTTATTATTTATTATAAATGTTATATTTATCGTCAATATTTTTATGAATTATTATATAATTTAATCGCCAAATATTAAATATTACTTTGTCATTAAAATTGTCAAAAGCCGGTTGATCATAAGCAATGCCATGGAATTACAACATTAAGTTTACACGCAAATAAAAAAAATCTATCAAAAGCGCACAAACGATAGCGCGGTTGTTAACTGCTGAACAAACAAATTTGCCAAAATTATATTTATTAAAACTGCTGAAATAGTTACTACCAAATTAAATATTACTTATTAATAATAGTTATTAATTAATTAACTTTTACTTATTTTCTACTTAGTTAATTATAATCGAGTACTTATTACAAGCTTATGTTACTATTAATTAATAAAGTAGCTAGTTAACATACATTAACTATTAAAAAAATTACTACTTATTAACTATTAATTATTTAATAATAAATGACAAATATTATTGATTCCCAAGTTTATTATTAATTATTATTATTAAGTATTATTATTAAATATAGATATTAATTATAAACATGAAGTTTGTGCTAGGCATCTCTGTTACAACGAATAAAATGAAAAATTGTGATATATATGTTATTACAACAGTGATTTTTTCACAGTTGTAAATAAACATTTATTACAACAGTGTGTTTTGCACAGTTGTAAAAAAATATTTATTACAACAGTGCATTTTGCACAGTTGTAAAAAAGCATTTATTACAACTGTGCTTTACGCACAGTTGTAAAATTAAAGTTGTAATATGGTGTTTTTGTTTTAGTGCTGGCAGCCTCGTCGTGCTCTCTCTTCTCCTCCACTTCTTCGCTCTTAGCCACCATCTTTGCTTTATGAGCTTCCACCATAGCCGCCATCGAAGTTACGTCGCCTCCACCGGACCTCTGGTGTGAAAGCTCTGCCCATCAACCGTCTCCCCTTCATCTATCAAACCCTCATAAAGACTGGCGGTTATCCGTATATCCGAGAAGGTGTCAAGCTGATCCTCTCCTCCTCCAGACTGCGTTTCCGTAGGATCTCACCCAGACTCAATCACTTGTGGAACCACGGGGGCAAGGCCCGATGTCATGGTCGGTTCAGGAAGGGCTACATGGTAAAAACACAACCGTTTAGTTCGTGAATTCGGTAATCACAACATCCTTCAGGATGCATTGTAAAGGGAATTTACGTACGGTCAGGGATGGCATGGGAAGAATAGAAGGGGCACTCGGTGCCGTAGGCAATGTGAATCCAGTCTCTCCCAACCCGGGATGATCTGGGTCATACATAGTCGAAGTCCGAATCAAGGCTGCAGGACCGCTCACCACCACTGATTCAGAGACTATTGGCCGATAAGAGCTTGCCTCTGCAAATGTCTCCGTAACCCTGACGCTCTCAGTCATGGTTACTTTCCCTTTCTCGGCAGTGAGCCTCTCCAGTCTCTCTCTCGGCATCCTCAAGCAATAACCTCTCACCCTCCTCTAGCTTTTCGCGCTCCTCAACGGTTAAAAGGTCAATCCTAAGCTGTCGTTCATCCAAGGACCCGACGTCCACTTGGCGCAAGTAGGCCTCATACAGAACCAATCTCTTCCAAGTTCGAGCTAGTTCCCGGGGATAATCATCAACCCACGAGAGTCCGTGGAACCTCAGAACTTTGACAAACATGTTTCGGATATCTTCCTCCATAGACGATTGCACTCGGACCTCGGTATCCGCAAGCTCCTCATTCAGTTACTCTACCTCTCTCAGATGAGCCGCTCTCAGTCCGTCCATTGTGCCCACACATCCCAATTACTCGCCTCTACGTTCTCCTTGGCCTTTCTCATCTCCTCAAGCTGCCTTTTCAGTCTGTCGTTCTCCGCTCTCAGCGCATTGTTGTTAGTTTGGAGATCGAAGACTCGCGCATTTTCCTTTTCCAGTTCGGTGCATACTTTATCTACCTCGGCCTTATCCCTTTTTAAGGCTGTATTCTAGGTAGTTAGGTCAGCTATAGTCTCCGTGAAAATAGCACGGGAATGATCAGTCTCCCTCTTGAGTGCCTCATACCCTTGTCCTAACTCAGCCGAAAACAATGGGATCCGAGAGTTAGCATTTAAAGGTACAAGAATGAGTAATGGAAATTTCCCAGTATTGGAAAATGAGTTTACCTATTTCCTTTTCGAGAGTGGCAATGGTGGTCTTCTCGCAATCAATAGTCAGCTGTTGATTGAGCAACTCCGGGTTTTCTTCTTGATCAGCTGCGAAAGATGAAGAGAGTACTTGGTAAGTTCATTGGTCTGGTGATACATAACCTTTATATGCATCCATATTTCCCCAGATTCCCTAGATGGGGGCGGGCATCAAAGTAATGACATGGGAAGTAATACTTCAAGAATTCCTTACGTTCCTCTATCGAAAGTTCTAAAACTTGAGCCTTTGTCAGATCTCCCATCTCTATCACAGCTACCTCATCCGACCTTGGCCTAGCAAGCAGTGGCTCCTTCCCCCTAGTGAGCTAGACAGGAACCGCGGGAGCAGTGCAAGAAGGAGTTGTTGATGACATGTGCCTCGATCCCTTCAGGTCAAGACGAGAATCTCCCGCAAACATTCGGATTGGAGGAGGGGGCGGAGGAGATGAAGGCAATGGGGGTATGTTAGGTTGATGGCTTCCGCCGCTACGATCTTGTGGCCGGTTGGGCCTCACCATGCAAACTAGCCCCTCTCCTAAAAGCGCTAAGAAAAGCACTCGGAGGTCGTCATCGGTCGCCAGATCTGTGACTTCGTCCTCCCTGTCCTATAGCCATATCATATAATAAGAGAAAGAAAGAAGACCAGTCAAGTGGCGCATTCAAAGGAATCGCTAGGCTACGCAGTGTTTATGAGTGTATGCCTTCAGTGTTCTCTCAACAAACCAGATTGTGCTCCACTCGAAGGAGTTACTTCCCCCACGGCGAGAGCTAAGTCATCCATGCCAGCCGGAGTCGGCCACAAGGATACAACTAGGTCAAGTTTACTTAAGCCATTAAACTGGCGTTCATCTTCAAGTGGGGTTGCGGCTCCAGAAGCGGTCACTGGGGACAATGGCCTAATTGGCACACCCGCTCCCCCTGTCGGAGGCGGGACGGGAACACTCATCGAGCCCTTATCCCCAGATGCGGCCTCCTCACCGCGAGCCCGGTCTCCATTAGCATCTCCTTGGAACTTTACAACCTTTTTTGGCTTGGGCCCCGCAACGGGCAACTTTCTTATCTGACCAAGGGTCGCAGGGTCTTTCACCATAGCTTCTTTGGCACACTGCTTGCCACAATGGGCCTAATTACAGCACGATCATCCAGGAGCAGCCCGACACAGCGATGGCGCTCAGGGCTCGTCACTGTTTCAGTTTTGCGAAAATCTTCCGGGATCGCTTGCAGAGCATTAAGTTGTTGCTGGTACTCCCCACCGTTGGGTGCCTCTGGATTCCCTGCAGCAATTAAAAAATGATAAGACACGAGATCCAATAATTTTGTAGCGGGAAACGGAGTTCGAAAATACTTAATCCCTTCTATCCGTCTCCTTTCGAATCTGGGAGGGCAATGCACGAAGAACCAATCATACTTAATCACGGAGAGCCTGGGCCACTTTCCAACAAAGAATTTAGTGGTGGCTGATGCCTCCAGGAATCATTGAGAGGGTGAAGACGTTCTCCTCAGGCTGAAAAATACCGAATGTCCACTCTGGTGGGTTCCATGTTCAAATACTCTCGCTGTAGGACGTACGTGCCTAGGAGCGAGGAGTAAGCATTCAGATGCCGTTGCGAAGGTGCAAGGCGGAAGTAGAAAAGCATTTCCTGAATAAAGTCGTTGGCTTGGAGAATGCATCTTGCGAAACAGGCTTGTCTATTCCAAGCAGTCAAACCCTCGGGCGGTGCGTGAGCTCTTTCACCCTCACCCAATGTGTAGGCATTGCCCACCGGGATATTGAACTGTTGCGCTATTTTCGCAACTGTTGTAGCAACCAGGCGCGACGGTACCGAGTCCGTTGGATTTTCCAAGATAACAGCATCATGAAACACATCCGGAGCAACTGGAGCCACTGGTGCATCTCCACCCATAATGTCCACATTCTCCATCTCTTCGCGTATGACCCGAGAATATAGCTTCTCAATTTGTTCCCCATGATCAGATACTTCGGGTGAACTAGATGATCGAGAAGAAATGGATCCTTCGGTAGTCTCAAACTTGCTGCCGCTCGAGTTACCACTGTTGGTAGAGTCAGATGTGTGTGACGACGGGGGGGAAGCCTCGGCCTCTAAGGTCTTTCCAGACTTTGATCTTGTTTGCATCGCTAGGTATACTTTAGTACACCAGTCTTAGACATCACAAGGGAATAACCTGTACCTCTCGTGCGGGTGAAAATTAAAAGTGCGTGCAGTGTCATGCAAAGTCAAGATGTACAGAAAACATTTAAACAGTCCAATAATTCGGTTATAGTTCAAGTATATGCGCTATCCAATGTGGAAGGTCCAACTCCATGAGCGCATAGCTAACTGCATATGCACTAGGCGCAACCATACGAGTGAATAAGCGGTATGCAAAACTAAGTGCGGGGAGTCAGGAGATCGAAGTGCCGCAAAGAAAAGGCAATACCCTGTCAAGGGGCAGCATGTGGCAACCTCGCCAAAAGGACCCAATAAAGAGACCAAGCCACCCCGGGATTCGAGAACTCGAGCCTCTCTCGTGGTTCGAAAACTCGAACCTCCTAGGTTTCGGAAATTTGAATCCCATTGGGGTTCGAAAAATCGAACCCATCAGTGTTCGAAAATTCAAACCCCGGGGTTCGAAAATCGAACTCTGAAGTTTCTGATAATCAAACCCCATCAGGGTTCGAAAATTTGAACCCTAGAGCTCGAAATTCAAACCTGGAGTTCCGGATATTCGAGCCCCTCCAGGGTTCGAAATTTCGAACCTCCAGGTTCAAAATTTCAAACCCTCCAGGGGTTCGAGAGCTCGAGTCTTTGAGGGGGGGTTGGTCCTTCGAGGCTCCTTTGGATCTCGACCCGTTGAGTTTTGAAGATTTCACAACAATGGTGGCCAAGGAAGAAAATAATGGAAGGAAGGAAATGAAGAGGGGGAGGGCCTATTTATAATAAATAGGGAAAAGTCCCTTCGACTTCCCCTGAATTTCGAACCCGTGGGTTCAAAATTTCAAACCGCTAGGGTTCGAAATTTCAAGCCTATAGGGTTAGAAATTTTGAACCCCTTGGTTTCGAAATTCCGAACCTCCATTGTTCAGAGGTTAGAACCCAAAAAAAATAGAAAGAAAAAACTCTTGTACCTCTGCACTCCAAAGCGTCGTACCACGCGCTCACGTACATGTATTCCGTGCACATATCGACCATCGCAAACACGCAAAGGCCACGCATTGCAGATACTTAGCAACGTGAGCACGTTGTCGCGCCAACACCAACTCGCTTGCAAGTTTGCAGTAAGCAAACCCTACAATTAACATCTGTTCTTCTTTAACAGGATAAGTCGACAACCCGACTACTATCTAAACCAAGGCAAAGCACATCATGTCAAGATAAGACATACTTTGGGAGGCATATGTTAACCGGCCTTTTGGTCCGGTTCCCAAAAGTACACAGGTCATGCTCAACTCAGCCCATCGCATGGAGTCAAGTCCAAAAGGAGATCTTGGAGCGAAGGAAACAGGTTGAAGAAGGATCGTGCCAACGAAAGACCTCGCAGACTGAGCCCTGAACCCGCACTGCGAGCTACCAGAGCATCTATGCCCAGGACCTCCGCACCCTCCAATAAGCGATCTCTTTACCCTTCGGGGTGCGAAATTCGCACCCTTCAGGGTTGCTAAATTCGCATCCCTCAGGGTGCCAAATTCGCACCCAGCAGGGTGCGAATTCCGGGCATAGAATTCGCACCCCGCAGGGGTGTGAAATTTGTACCTTAGGGTGCGAATTTCGCACCCAGCAAGGTATAGAATTCGCACCCCGCAGGGGTGTGAAATTTGTACCCTGGGGTGCGAATTTCGTACCTCTGCAGACCAGAATCTCGACCCCCCATGAGGTGCGAATTTCGCACCCCACAAGGTGTGAAATTCGCACCCCAGAGGGCGGGGTGAGAAATTCTGGCATATGTGCAAGTCAGGCGCAAATTTCTGGGTGTGGGCCTCCATTTTCACTACTCCTACCTAATCTTTGTCCTATAAATACCCCGTGACTTTACACTTCAAAGGGTTTGGATTAGGTGATCTTGAGACTTCATGAGAGCTCCATTAATTGCATCTCCACTTTGAGGAAGAAGAACGGCGAAAGTGTCTTTTCCAATATTCCTTAATATATGCCAATTATGAACTTATACATGATAATGATGACATCACCTAGCCTACAAACAAATGTAATGAGGTGTCATGTGACAGGCTTAACCTTGTAATTTTTTGTGATCAATAAAATTCCAACAACACTTCAAAGTGGACGTAGGCCCCTCAAGAGGTTGAACCACTATGAATCTCTTGTGTCATTTACCTTTTTCATGCTCTTGTCTATACGACCTAATCAACTATTCCTAGTAATTGGAATCTTTGGTGTTTACGACATTTTTTTCCATCAACAGCATGCCTGCTCAAGCTTGAGGTTGTCTCCACCACCTTCAAGATATGTGAATTGAGATGTTTCTTTTTCTTTGGTTTGTTATGTGAATGAAACGATATTTGGAGCGAATTCTGATCCGATTAACGCTGAAAGTGGAATTGAATGGTCAAAACTCAGGCACTGGTTGGAATCTTGAACCATGATTTGGAATATTTTTTATCCTTGTTTATTATAGGAGAATAATGAAGTTGATGCATACAAGCTATTGGCAAAGCTTACTAATTCCATGGTTTGAGATTCCGGCCAACACGTCGGAATTTCAACCATTCCAGTCCGGTTCCAACGTTGACCGAACCAGAATTCGGCCTAAGTCTTGTTTCGTTCACAAATCTAACCAAAGTAGAAGAAAAATATCAACTCACATGTCTTGAATGCGGTGAGGGCAACCTCGAACTTCAGAAGGCGGACAGTATGGGCTTTGCAGGAAGCAGCAAACCAAGCGAAGACCTTGATTGATATTTAAGGTTAGCATATGGCAGTGGATAGGAGAAGGACAATGAAATAGGAATTGTAATTGGGAACTATTCGCATATTAATCTGCGGTTTTCTTTCCTAGGCTCTGATCTTATCGCGTAAACTTCTGATGCACATTCTGTTTATGTTTATAGTTGTTAATTTAGAACATATACATAACTTTATGAGAATTTTCCAAATGAAGTTAAATGTTATTGCATATATATACTGATTCGCAGTGTTTATTGGTGTATATTTATAAACAAAATGCCCCAAAAAGCTTCAAAATTTGGAATCAAAACTCCGACGGATTATCTGAAATTTTCGAAATGAAATCAAATTTTTGATACTTGCAAATAACCGAAATAGGAAAAAATCAAGAATTTCAAAAGGTTTTTCAAATACAAGTACCTAGAAATAATTTTTTGTGACTTATGATAAGGTTTTTTTGCGCAGTTTCAACCAAGGTTTGAAATCCCAGTTTCCTATTCCATTCTGATCACGTAGAAAATTTAAAAATCCGGTCCTAGTCTGGAAATTCCAGCAACTCTGATTAATTCCAGCTTGGCAATTTTGATGCTTTTTTTATAAATATGTAAATAAACATATAGTAGGAATCATGGTTTAGAATTTCGCTTTCAGTTTTCGTTCTCAGTCATTGAGAAATTTTGATATTTCAATTATACTTCGAAAATCTTGAAAATTCCATTTTGATTTCATCACTATTTTCTTCTTAAATTGCCTCATGATTTCCACAATGAGTTGTCTAAATTACTAAAAATGATTAATTTAAACTAAATTAAAGATTAGCATAAAACTATAATCTAAACTATGTAATTTACACTAATAAAATTGATATTCATAGATATACACACACCATAGCCCAATAACAAGGTCTAATAAGAAACTAGGGATCCAAATACAATAAGGTCGTTGCTCTGTTTACTTCCTCAATCAGTCTCTTTCCTTTCCATCCCCAATTTCACATTCCCTCATCTCTTCCTCAATCAGCGTCTCTTTCCTTTCCAGCCCCAATTTCATGTTCCCTCGTATCTTCCTCTCTCTCGATTGTGTCTCTTTTCCTCTCCCTCTTTCATCTCCTGCCACCCTATTTCAACTCAATTCCACCTCTCTTTTCCTCTCCTCGGTTGTTTTTATCTTCAACTAAGCGCCAAAATTAGATTTTTGTTCGAATTTCGGTCAGGTCACCACCGAAATTGGGACGAGATGGTCGGAATTTCAAACTAGGGTTGTGTAACACCCAAAAAAATCAATTAATTAGACAAACTAGTTAATAAATAATAATAGGTTAAATTAAACATTAAAATATTGTCAAGTTGAAAATGGAATTTTTTTAAAATTAGGAATTTGGCCATGAAAATATCATAATTGTATTCGTGATGGGCTTCTGGTCCATTTTCGTATATAATACGTCGAAAACGGAGTCTATATGAAGAATTCACCTTTAATTGTGTTGTACGTAAATAATATATACACAACGTTTGAATTTTGAATTAAATAAATAAACTTATGGAATATAAACATCTAATTAATGGCTAATTTAATATTCCGTAGAATTCAAATCTATGTGTGTGTATATATGTGTAGAAGGGGAGAAGAATAATAAAAGAAAGGAAAGTAATTAATATAAAAAGGAATGTTTTGATTAATAAATAGCCTTTCCACGTTCAAATAATTAACTGGGCGTTTTGGTAACCAAGGGGTCCAACCCTAGGGGTCGATCACCGATCAACTTTCCTCCTAGGGTGGAGGTCTCCCGCTTGGGGTTGGCAAAGCATGATTTAGGTAGGTTGGGTTAGGTTTTGGAGTGATATATTCATTATTAACCGCTATGGTTAAATATAATTAATCCTATGGCACTAATTTGTGCGCACATACCTATAAGTATCTCCCTATTCCACCTTCCGTAAACCTAAATCTCCATCATTGTTCTAGCCTCCATTCTATCGTTGAGTTCCAGAAATATATATTCTCTTCTCGTATATTCTAAGCTAGGATTTTTATTTATATTATATTTGGAATTCTATAGTTTATATATAAGAATTATTATCCTTGTAATTCTTATGTATAAATCAATACAGAGTTGGATTTCGTGTTCTTGATCGAACGAGGTTTCAGATCTAAAAGGAAAACAGCATATGATTTCTCTCTAATTAAATCAATGTGAGTGGAAATTACATGTGTTGCTATTCTTTTATTTTGTTGTATTGATTTAGATCTGTATGCCTAAAAGGATTTGGGATTTCCACGAAAATATTAAAAATAGAAAACCAACCAAATTCCTTTATTTTATGTTTATTGGTGGAAATGTACAATCTGTGTAAATTTATGGTTTGTCGTTGTTAGAGCAATGAAGAAGAAGACAGAGTTGTGTTGCATAATTGTTATTATGGTCATAGTCATATTTCATATGTTGTGATTCTCATGTGCTGTTTATTTTAAAACATTAAGAATTTGGATGTCTGTATAAATCAAAATAGGTTTAAATATCTATTTTGATAAATAGATTATTTAAATGTATTTATTTATACAATTGTTGACATGCTTTTTAGTCAAAGTAGTCACATATGGAATTTCTGGTTGGCAACGCGCTCAAGCGTTGAAAACATCGTCAGGAGACATGAAGCGATTTAGTTGAAGTCGCATCACAAACAAAGAATGGCCTGAAACTCCTATCAGACGACATCTTTTGGGGCCGAAAACATCAATTATATGGCTTTTCCTTGTAACTCTTGTAGCCCTCTGAATTAGCTTTAGGTAGAGCTTTCGTTTGGTCAAAACGTACTTATGGTTTGGAAGTTACGCCCGTTTCCGTGAATATGCACAAATCTGGAATAACGCGCGAACTCGGGATTTGCAATAATGGCATCTCGGATTGGATCATCACCACCGGTTTGGGTCGAGTTTTGACCCGGTATATATCAGCACATCTTGGCATTCACTCTAGCACTTTCGGTCCAGATCGGAGGAAGAAAATCCGATCCCCAACAACATATCGGTTTGGTTCAGTCTTACCCGAACCGACCCATCTAGAATTGCTTCTCCATATCTGTTTTGACCTATTCTTAAGGAGCAACTACCTCCTACATGCATGGATAAAATGCCACATGGCAGAGCACAAACTGGAGAGGCCTTCTCCACATTTCCACTACTTTTCAAGATTTCCTCTAGGCCTTCCACGTGGCACCCGAACCGAACCCAGAAATCAGTTATAAATACACCACTCGAAGGCAAATGAAGGGATCTTTTAGCCACTCTCGCCAAGGGCCTCCGCCACAACACCGCAAGGACATTGCGCTTCATTCAAACATTAAATTAACACGTGGATTACTTGTATAAACACTTGTATTCTCATTCAACACTCGGATTGTGTGTCATCTTGTAACTGATTCGTGTAATCTATCAGTAAAACAATAAGATTATAAAGTGGACGTAGGCTTGGTTTCAGCGAACCACTATAAAAATGTCATATGTCTCCTATGATTTACTTGTTTTTCTTCATTTATTGTGATTGTGAGGATTTCACACTGAATTTGGGTGTTAGTACCTAATTTCGGTCTAACATTTTGGCGCGCCAGAAAGGGGGCACACAATACTACTTCAATTTCTAGCTTGAAAGGAACCATATTGCTTGGCTACTGGATCAGTGGACAAACGAAAGAAAGGTGGAACCTTCTCTCGTGCCGAGAAAGGTGGCACTGAAGGCGTAAGAAACGAGGCAAGCCAGGAGGCTTCCTTTCATGGAAATCCATCAGCATACCTAACCAGAGAAGAGATGGATGGCGTTCTTACCGAACTGAGAGCTCAAATGGCAAGGCAAGATGATCTCCTCTGAAAGCAACAGGAGATGATGGATCAATTCTTCGCTCGGATGAATGAAAGGACGAGCGACAACATACAACTCGTTGGAAATGACGCGGAAATTTCTCGAGCAACAGCTAGCAATCGGATCGGATCGGCCCAAAACCAAACCACGGTGCATGATGGCGAAGTACGAGGCAACCACATTGGGTCGGGTTGGATCCGATCTGCCTTCGACAATTTGGTGCAAGATGAGGGCAACGCATTTGAACATGCATCTCCAACTAACAACGTTCTGGGTAGGAACGTAAGAATCACAACAAGTTCTGGTCGAGCATGACCCACACACTCACTAGTTTAGATCGAGTCCACTCACACACAGTAGCATGAAGCAGCTCAGATTGGCACCCAGGTTCCAATTCGGATTGGATCATTTTACCGGCAGCTTGGGGGAAACCTCCGATCCGAACCGTTCAACACATCACAAACCCTCTCACTCTCTTGCATTCAATGATGAGGCACCAGCTTTGGTCTCAGCAGCTTGCAACAGCTCAGGGGACCGGCTCGTCAATATCATTGAAGCCTCTCGATGGGCCGCACATTTCAGAATGATGTGGATGACGTCAATCACAATCTGTTCACGCGAGAAATCAGGAATTCTCATAATCCTCTAAATTTCAAACTTCATGTTTTAGAGCCTTACAATGGCAGGACAGTACCTATCGTGCATCTGATGTGCTACAAACGGCATATGAAAGTTCAATCGACGTCAAAAAACGTCATGGCTAATTGCTTCCCTCTTTTCTTGACTGATATAGCTGCTACGTGGATTCAGCAGCTGGAATCTAAATCGATCAACAGCTGGAACATGTTGGTCGCCTGCCTCATTGAATAGTTTCGGGTCCACATCACTCGACCCAAGAATGTCATGTCGCTTACTATAATCAAGAAGAGGCCAAGAGAAACTTTATGCTCATTTATGGAAAGATTCAACGTTGCAGCAGCATCAGTTGATCGGCTTGAACCATCCATGGTATTGATGGGAGCAGTATCCAACGTTCTGGATAACTCGGAGTTCAAAAAATCTTAATACCAAGACCCACCGTGGGATCTCGGCGAACTCTACCTTAAAGCAGATAGATTTCTGCGTGAGGAAGATGCAACTTCCGAAAAGAAGATTCTTGACATCAACATGCTTAAGGATAGAGGACCGTCTGTTCCTGGAAAAGACAAAGGAAAAAACTACTGTAAAGAATGACCGCAACACTCAGCCCTGGAGAGGGCCCAGATATGAAAAGTACACTGAACTCAATTCAACGCTAACTGACACCTACATGGACATAAACGGTGTCATCTCCTATCCAAAGCCTCCTAGGAGGGAGCCATAGCAAAGAGAACGTGATTCTGGAAAACATTGCATATTTCATTATATGGATGGTCATGACACAAATAACTATAGGCATCTGCACCATTTGATTGAGGAACGGGTTAGACATGCAAAGCTACCTAAGTATGTGAAACAATCAATAGCTCCTGTATCCGCGCTGCCACCATTTGCTTCCCGAAGAGGGAATGAACCTGGATCGAGCTCTTGTGGGCTTATCATCAACTGATATGGATGAGATCAGTTGAAATTTTATGCATTTCTTAGGATTTAAGATATGCTCTTGCTTTCTTTAGGTTTTCCGATTGGCTAACTCGGAGTACACACATACGGGGTTAGGATTTATCCCCAAAGCGTGCTATAGACCTAATGACAAAACAATCAGGATTTTCTTTGGTTTTGTAGTTTGAATCGAATAAGGAAGAACTTTCTGAGAATGGATTATGTTTTGCAAATTTAATCATCTTGTCAGGTTGTGGCAGGATTCTCAATCAATTAAAGTATGGCTTATACTTCTCTCAAAACCCTAGGTACAGATTGTGCCTAGGGACGGACTATCTTGTCAGGCATTGGCAAGTATAGCTCTATCTCGGTATGAGTATGAATTGTTATCCACTAAATTTCTAGGTATGGATTATACTCGGGAATGGCCAATGGTCTCGTTAACACTTGGCAAAGGAACTCAATAAAACTCGAGTATGGCTTATGCTCAGTTTGAACTTCCTGGTATGTCTTATGCCTGGAAGGTTAGGTCCCTCGCCAGGTTTTGGCAGGATAATTCGAATGTCCCCCAAGTATTGTTTATTTTCAATCGGATGCCCAAGCATGGTTTATGCTTGAAAAGATTAAGCAAAGCTGTCAAGATTTGACACTTCTGTTCGTTCCTTCTTATTTCCAGGTATGGATTATACTTGCAGTAGGCAGGCCCGACATGGCCTTGGATTTCTTGGATTATCCAGAACATATCTACCTTCAATCAAAATGATATGTCTGGGGGGCAAAACTGTTGACATGCTTTTTAGTCAAAGCAATAACGCATGGAATTTCTGGTTAGAAACACGCTCAAACGTTGAAAACATCGTCAAAAGACATGAAGCGATTTGGTTGAAGTTGCGTCACAAACAAAGAATGGCCCAAAATTCCTATCAGACGACCTCTTTTGGGCCTGGAAACATTAATTATAGGGCTTTTCCTTGTAACTGCTATAGCCCTCTGAATTAGCTTCAGGTTGAGCTTTCATTTGGTCAAAACGGACTTATGGTTTGGAAGTTACGCCCCTTTCCGTGAGCATGTGCAAATCTGGAATAACGCGAAAACCCAGGGCTTTGCATTAATGGCATCTCAGATCAGATCGTCACCACCGGTTCGGGTCGGGTTTCGACCTGGCATACATCAGCATAGCATGGCATTCACTCGGAAACTTCCGGTCTGGATCGGAGGAAGAGAATCCGATCCCCAACAGCATATCGGTTCGGTTCGGTCCTACCCAAATCGAACTGTTTGGAACTGCTTCTCCACATCTGTTTTGACCTATTTTTAAGGAGCAACTACCTCTTACATGCGTGGATCAAATGCCATATGGTAGAGCACGAACTAGAGAGGCCTTGTCTACATTTTCCACTACTTATCGAGATTTCCTGTGGGCGTGCTACATGGCACCCGAACCGAACCCAGAAATCGGCTATAAATACACCATTCGAAGGAAAATGAAGTGATCTTTTGGCCACTCTCGCCCCCAACCTCCATTACAACACCACAAGGACATTACGCTTCATTCAAACATTAAATTAACACGTGGATTACATGTATAAACACTTGTATTCTCATTCAACACACGGATTGTATGTCATCTTGTAACTGATTCGTGTAATCTGTCAGCATAACAATAAGATTATAAAGTGGACGTAGGCTTGGTTTGAGCCAAACCACTATAAAAACCTATTGTGTCTCCTATGATTTACTGCTTTTTCTGCATTTATTGTGATTGTGAGGATTTCACACTGAATTTGGGTGTTTGTACCAAATCTCGGCCTAACAATGTTCAAATGTTAATGTTTTACACATAAACGTATTCAAAGTGGATTTGAACTATAAAATAACAATTATACATATTTTTTTGGATGCATTTCACAATTGTTATCTTTTGTTGTTGTAGCAATCAGTCAAGTCTAGGATACAAGTTTTATATGTTATCATGGTTTGTTTCCCATTTAGATATATATTTACATACATGTCTATACCTGATTGGTGAAATGTGGGAAATTGACTTGCATGTCTTTCTTGGGTTAGAGATGGACATTTCAACGATTTAGAAACGTGAAATTCAAACAACAATTAGCAATAATAGCGATTGTTAAATTATATGCATATATAACATAATTAACATATAAATGCGTAGTAAAATACGATTCATTTAGGAAAGTAGTAATTTGAATTTCAAATTTCCTCTTAGAAATTTGTTTTTGTGTGTGTGTTTTAATGGCTTTACAAATAGTAATTACTGACATAAAGACACGAAGTTAATTGTAGTTGTAGTAGAAGCTTGCCCGGAACCAACCAAACCCTAGTGTAACACTTTTTCATTCGATTTGTAATGGTTATAATCATTTACAAAGTTCTAATGGATATTTCCATGAAATACTGGTATTTCCTTTTCAAAAAAATAGTGATTAGAGATACTCAGAATATTTATTACACTTTCTTAGTCTAATCATGTTAGAAGTAACCATCGTTCATTCCCTGTATACTCGAATAACTAGTTTGTAATGCTCAAATGTACATGATTGTGACTAATAATATACATTATTTAGCTATTACTCTATATTTAGTTTGAATCATAACTTTTAAATGCTAACCCAAATGTTGCAAAAGGGTATATTCATAACTACACGCTATTACCTCTTTATTTATTGATAGTGTGTATTTGTGCATGTTTAAGTTTGCAAGTGTGTATTGGTTATGCATTCATGAGAGCACATGGTTATGCTAGAGTATAACTAAAAGTAAATGTGAATGATAATGTTTATGGCTGCTATGTTGTGGGAATTGTTGGGTCACGCATGAGCAGGCTAGCTAGAGTGTGTGATTATAATTGTTTAATTATGTATATGCATTTTTGTGAAGGTGTATAGATGTTTTTGTTAATGTGATGCAGTGTGTGTAGTATTGTATATGTGTGTGTCTGATTTAAGTGTGTGCATGAGAGTCTAGAATGATGTTGACTGTGTGTGCTCCGTTTTGTTTTGCCAGGACATAAGGGAGTAAGTAAAACTGGATGCTTTATAGTGATTTACAAATATATTTTAAATTTGTACATGAATAATATTGAGTTCATGACATAGAAAAGTCTTGCTATAGTATATAATTTTAAACGGAAGTTTCATGTTTGTCGTTATGAAAACTTAAGTTGATGACATTCTTTGGTGTGCTTGTCCATATTTATTGCTTTATTATATTGACTATTACATTGTTACAAAACACACATTAAATTTATTCAGTTCTATGCATGGGGATGACTGAACATTTGATTACAGTTATGCGTATGGGTGTGCAACCCCATTTACCTGAATAAGCTTTAGTAATTTATAATTTGAAATACACACATCTTTACATTTAAACCAAATAAAATTTAAGTTCTTGTTCATACTTATTGTATATTATATATATATTAATATAAAAAGAAGTTACATGTATATATATATGTAAGTATATATATATATGTATGTATTAATCACGTGATTATAAATGTATTTTAAATAGACAATAATTTTTTTTATAACAAGCGAAATTCTCAGTATAATATATATGTATGTATATCATTTTCAAATATATGTATTGTATAATATATATGTATGCATATCATTTTCAAGTATGTATATACACACACATACTATGTTCCACTTTTATATTCCAAAACCAAGATGCATTGTTCACTTTAAAGTATTTATAAACATACTCCACTTTTATATTCCCAAACCAAGATGTGTTGTACATTGTTGTACACACACAATTGTACATATGTATCAAGGTTTCAACTCCCGGTCGGCACACCGAAATCTAGGTGATTCCGTTCCGGTTCCGACATGGACCGGACCGCAATAAGCAAAATTTCCCGTTTAGGGGGTCTAGGGTAGGAAAAAAAATCGAAAATTAGGTGGAGCAGCTGAAGTAAAAGCAGGCACCTGGCGGTGGTAATAATTAAGGATGAACTCTGTATCTCTCTACTTGAGGCTGAGACATATATTTTTGTCTTAATCGCAATTCACGAGATTTGGTCTGCGTGAATGCAAAGAGAAGAAAGGTGATGTCATTTTATTGGACTGCTACTCGTTGGCCTACACAAATTCACTAGTTATGACTTGCATTAGATATTCATGAGCTGGATTAATTTGTAATCATAATTAAGTATAACCTATTGGTCTTATAAACTCTGTTTAAAATTATGGACTGCATACTTCATAATTAGTGGTTGCAAAAGTTTGTTTAGCATATATATTAAAATTGTTATCAAATACCGATTAGCTATTTAAAAAGAGTACGGAACGAAATTGAAGCTGAATTTTCGAAATCATCAAAATCGAGCCGAAAATTTAAAATATTCCAATAATGGGAACCAAAACGAAAAAAGAAGGTTTAAAATGAATGATTTTATTAATCAACATGCATAGAAAAGAAAATACCAATGTTCGAAATTTGGGCCGGTAGTCGGAATTCCGTCCATTTTGGTCCAGAATTGGCAAACTGAAATCGTCCGAAACGGAACAGGAATTTTAAATTCTCTACGTAACCAAAATGAAACCGAAAACCGACATTTTGAACCTTGATTTATATATATACATGTGTATATATATATAGAAAGAGAGAGAGAGGAGCATTCCGGGGCACCCCTGTTTTATAGCACCCATACAGGTTCGTGAGCTACGGTAATTCAAATCCAATGAGATTTCATAGATGTTCAATCCACATATATATTATCATCTATTCAAAATTTGAGCTTGTTCACATTCTTAACCTCTACAAAATCTTAGCTCAATTAGTCAGTGTTCAGATATTTATTTGAACCGTTAAATTTAAACATCAAATATATTATTCTATGAGTGTCGGAATGAGCTCAAATTTGGGATAAATGACAATATATATATGTGTGTCTACAAAATCTTGTTGGATTTGGATTGCCGTATCTCATGAACAGGAAGGGGTGCTGCAAAACAGGGGTGCCCAGGAATGTTCCTCAGACACACACACACACACACACACACACACATATATATATATGTGTGTGTGTGTGTAAGCGTGTGTGTATGCACGCGCGTGTGTGTTTGTGTTTTTGTTTGTTTTTAGGGTGGTTCTTCTTTCTCTTGGTATAAGACTTATTGTTGTTTGTTTTGTTTGCAAAAATAACATCAACTTCTTCTCTGGCATCTGTTGAAAGGTGGAATAGGCTGTGTGGTTTATGATATGTTTCTTTTTTCATACACTGACTTTCATATTCATTCAACTTACTGACGCAATTTTATAGTTACACTTCTTATTATCTTTTCCTGCACATGCGAATCTTTGTTTTTTTTTGTGCATTTAGTATTAATTATCGTCTATGATTGCTACCTTATCTTTAAGTGTATATATGTACATACATGTACGTGTGTATGTGTGTATATATATATATCAGTTCTTGTTGAAGGTGCTACAAATTTCCAGAGACTTCTAAAGAATGTTGAAGATGCAACAAATTTCTAGAGAATTCTAAAGGAACTAATAATTTGCCTTATGTATTATTATTTGTTAAAGGCTTTTGGGTCCGGTTCCCAAAAATACAGTAGACATACTCGATTTAGCGCATCGCGTGGAATTAAAGCCGAAAGGGACGCTTAGAGCGAAGGAAACATGATGAAGAAGGATCGCGCCAACAGAGTCCTCGCGGTACCCCAAACACCTACTCATGCAGCCTTCGCGTGCCTCATGAAGTGAATTTCGCAACCCAGGAAGCGCTAATTTCACACCACCGTGGGGAGCGAATTTCGTACCCACAAGGTGCAGAATTTCACACCCAAGAGGTGCGGAATTTCGCACCCGAGTGGTGCGAAATTTCGCACCTACGAGGTGCGAGATTTCGCACCCGCGAGGTGCGAAATTTCGCACCCAAGAGGTGCAAAATTTCGCACCCAAGAGGTGCAAAATTTCGCACCCAAGAGGTGCGAAATTTCTCACCCCGGGCCCAGGTTCGAAATTTCTGGGTGTGGTCCTATATTTCTACCTACTCCCACCTACTCTTGCCTAACGCCTTTCCTATAAATACCCCATGACTTCACATTTGAAAGTTGTTGGAATTTGAGACCTTGGGACCTCTAGAGAGCTCCATTAATGGCATCTTCCATTTGAGGAAGAAGAAGGATAAAAGTGTCAATTTCTTAATTTATTTAATATATGATAATTATGACATCATATATGAGAGCGATGACATCATGCCTTATAGACGACATCATATAGCTTAGAGATGACATCACCTAGCTTTGAAGTAAATGCAATGAGATGTCATGAAAGGGTCTCAACCTTGTAAACTTTTGTGATCAATAATATTCCAACAACGCTTCAAAGTGGACGTAGGCCCCTAATGAGGACGAATCACTATAAATCTCTTGTGTTATTTACTACTTTTCTACTCTTGCCTGTGTGACCAAATTAACTATTCCTAGTAATTCGAATCTTTGGTGTGTACGACATTTTTTGCCGTCAACATTTGGTGCATTCACTGAGAAAACTCGGATTTTGTGCCTTTGTCGCACATTATCATCTCGACCCCCGAAGAACTTGAGGTTCTGTAACACCCCGTATTTCAGTTAATGCTAAAATTCACTAACGGCAGAATAAATAATCTCAGAGGTGAGAATTGGGGGAAACGGGCTGCGTCATTTTGTTCGTCTCGGAAAAATACGCAAAATAGAGTCCGAAATTTTGTAAATCGGAGTCCGTATGGCCCAGTTAAGGCCCAATGAAGTTTGCAGAAAATTCAAAGCTAAAAACAGATTTGAAAATTCTAATTCAGATTTTAAAATGGAACCAGCGGGGCCAGGCGGGAAAGTTCCCGCCCTAGCCATGTCGACAGGGCTGTCGACAGGCCTGTCGACTGGGGGGTCGACTTGCCTGTCGACTTGCCTGTCGAAACGGCGTGTCGAGCCAGAGGGCCTGGGTGCACCAGGTCTGGTTTTCTGGCTAGGGCTGGGCTGGGTTCTAGAGATTTCCTAAATCTGACGGACCTAATCTAACCTAGGGCTAATCCTATGGTCTAAAACACACCCTAATCCTATAAATACACCCTAATGCAAGCCTAATCCATACTAAAAATAGAAATGATGGCCTCATGCCGCCAAAGTCAAACTTAAGAGGAGCCTCCACTAGTTTATGAAGGAAGTTGCAAGCTAATCAACCTCTAATCATCATCTTCTTCATATTTAGCAACAAGTTCTACTTCATAAGTTTGCTAATCTTGGTTTTGGTGAGTTTCTATCACTTTAACATCAATTGCTAAAGTAAGTAGATTAGGTGTAATGAGACTTATGGTCTTGAATGCGGATTAGTGAGTTTGAATCATTTGTAATGATACGCTACTCTATGTTTTCCTATGTTTATGCATATTTAATAAGTGGGTTTATGCATGTTAAATAAGTTGGTTTATGCATGTTTAACAAGTGTGTTTATGCATGTTTAATAAGTGGGTTTATGCAAGTTATGTGTATGATGTTATGTAAGTTATGTATGATGTTATGTAAGTTATGTGTAGGTTGTTATGCAAGTTCATATGCAAGTTATGTATATGCTTAAATGCAAGTTTAACATGATATGCAAGTTATGCATGCTTATGCAAGTATGAGAATGCTTATGCAAGTTATGTGTATGCTTAAATGCATGTTTAACATGTTATGCAAGTTATGAGAATGCTTATATGCAAGTTCAACATGTTATGCAAGATATGTGTATGATAATATGCAAGTTCATATGCAACATGTTATGCAAGTCATATGTATGATAATATGCAAGTTCATATGCAACATGTTATGCAAGTCATGTGTATGATAATATGCAAGTTTGGGTTAAATATAGTTGGGTTAATATATGCTCATATATGCAAGTTGACATCCTCTTAACCCATGACAAAGTTATATGCTAAGATTTGGTTAAACCCATGATATTTGTGATGGATCTTCCCTTTATTATGTCATGAAATGAGAACGATTTACGTGGGGAACGATGGGGTTAATAAATATGTTAATAAAAGTATGATTTGGTATGATTAAGCATACCATAAAAATAAATTAACATAAGTGGGAATTTACCTATTGAGTTAGGTCTACCCCATGGGAATTTACCTATTGAGTTAGGTCTACCCATGTTATGAAAAACTTGATATTAATTAGGGATAATTAATATGGGGGTGATTAATTAGGTGTAATTAATCGACTAAGACACGAGGTTGGACTCATTTGTAGTGCAAAACTGCCCGGACCCTACCGGCTTAACCAGTTGCTACAAATGTCAGCCCAATGTGAGAGGTCTTAGCCATAAATTAAATACGTGATTAAAGTAAAGACACGAGGTTAGACTTTGTTATGACGTAAGACTGCCCGGACCCTACCGGCTTAACCAGGCGGTCATAACAGCCAGTCTAATGTGGGAGGTCTTTATGGGAGATCACGGTCCTAATTAATTAAGAAACACTTAACCATATTAGCATGTAATGGGGCATGAGGGGTTAAGTGGGTGCCTTGGGTGGCATGTGGAAATTTAGTGGTTGCCTTGGGTGGCATGTGGAAATCTAGTGGGTGCCTTGGGTGGCAAATGAAATATAATTAAATGACTTAACCAAACTTTAAACATGTAAGTGAACATGATTATTAAAAGGGTTAAGTGGGTTACACTAGATGAATGACAAGCTTAGGTGGGTAGCTTGTGGGGGCCCATTTCAACCAGTAACCCATATGTATCTTATTGGGCTCGACCCATGTCGAGGATGGGACACGCGTACTGGGCTTGACTATAAGAGGCCAAAACGGGGTAGCGGTGGCAACGCAAGTCCAACGGGTTTCATATGCGTGTGTGGACCCGGGCTGGTAGGTAAGACGTTGTTGCATCGTGAAGATATAAGCCGTGCACCGTTTGTGGTATCGGGTTGCCACTTTGGGGAGTGATACACCCCCACTGTGGGGCCGGCACGGGTATCTACGGTAGGGAGCCGATCATTTGGGAGTAGTGGTTACACCTAGTGGAGATAGGGGCAGACGACACCTATGTAGTCAGCTAGGGGTATACGAGACTACTGGGGAAATTTTCTAAGGCCTTGGGAGGGATCAACCTTTAAGTAGAAATGACTGGTGTGGTGCAGTGTAGTAATTATCCTTGGGTGGGTAAATGCGTCTTTACAGTTATCTTAGTTTATCCTAAGTCTACCAAGCTGCTTAGTGTAGCCATTCATCCCCAGACATTACCGTATGTCAAGTTTATGTCTTCTCTGGTTACTTTAATGATTGTATTGTTAAAGTTATAGGACTCGCTCAGACTTATGTCTGACCCCGTTGTTTTTATCTTTTTCCCAACCCTCAGGTTCTCAGAGTGGGCCCAACACGAGTGGGCTTTGATCAGGCTGCTTTTATTTCTCTCTTGGAGCTTGGACCCTAGATGTAGAGCTCAGTTTACCCTTTTCTTTTATGGCTATCAGTTCATGTATTGGGATTATGTATTTTTATTTAGCAGGATGGATATTTGTACTTGACTTCTATTATGGTTTTGTGATGTAACCAGACATGTTTTATTTTCCGCTGCAATTGAAATAATGTTTTAAATTTTCAAAGTATTACTTATATCTGTCTTGCTGTAATTACTCTGTTCTATATTCACTCAAAATACTCCACCGATGTTATGGCATTCCTTTAGAGAGTGACCATAGCGGGCGTGGGGTGTTACACGTGGTATCAGAGCCAGGTTACCGGAACAGATAAAATTTTTAGAAAACTATTTTTCTAAAAACATTTTTGGAAGAGATATTTTCAAAAACATGTCTTTAAAGAGAAAAGTTTTTGAAAGAAAAGCATAATCCCCAATAGCCATATCTTTATCCTTCGAATTCTCCGTTTTGAATCTTTCCTTATTCGTTTCAGCATGGCCGAGGATCTTAACTTTCCGGAGGGTGTGACGATACCAGTATGATATAGGAGATTGATGGAGGCTAGGGCCACCACTGCGGGTCCAGCAAATGTTCCTCCACCAACCGTAGCACCCGATCTTCCTCCTCCCCCTCCTCCTCGCACGGATACTTTTGCTAAGACTTGCAAGGAATTCAAAGCTATGGGAGGAAAACCTTTTCAAGGATCTGAAACTTTTGTGGAGGCTAGAGATTGGCTTAAAGAGGTGGAAGAATTGATAGATATCTTTGAGATGGAAGAAGGAAAGAAAGTCAAGTTGGCTGCTTGGTTAATGAAGGGAGAGGCCTCATTCTGGTGGGAGGTCACTAATGGAGAACGCCCCGTTGACTCTTGGGCGGATTTTAAGCAAAGATTTGTGGCAAAGTTTCTCTCAAGGGCGGAGGAAAACTTGTATATGGAAAGGTTCTTGACTCTAAAGCAAGGAAATCTCTCAGTGAAGGAATATGTCAACAAGTTTAATCAATTGGCAAGGTTTGGCCTAGATATGGTGAATACACCGGAGAAGAAGGCTTTGAGGTTCGTGAAAGGCTTGAATGAACCGATGCATGGGTTGGCTATGACTCACATCCCTATGGGGGCCACCTTTGAGAAGCTAGTTGACATGGCACTCATGCATGAAGAAGAGAAGGGTCCCAATGCTAATAAGGCACCCGAGAAGAAGGAAGATCAAAAGAGACCTCAGCAACAACAACAAAACAAAGGTGGGAAAGGCAACGGCGGAAAGGGCAAGAAGAAGTGTTTCAATTGTGGGACACCTAGCCACCTAAGCAAGGATTGCCGCAAGAAGAAGAAGACTGGCTGCTTCCACTGTGGCGAAGCAGGGCATCTAGTGAAAGACTGTCCTAAGAAGGGGCAAAGGACGGGGTCTATCTCAGGAGGACAGGTACAAGCTCTTATGGCACCAGGTCAGGCTAGGGGGCAAGTACAGGCTCTCGCGGTCCCACCGATTCAGGAAAGAGGTAGAACTATTTCCGTTGAAAGTCTGGTTTTTCTATTTGATCATCCTATCCGTACATTGTTTGATTCTGGCGCATCGCATTCGTTTATCTCATCATCATTAGTTGAGTCACTGCACTTAGACACCAGTCTGGTAGATGATCCCTTGGTTGTTTCAAACCCAATTGGGGGCTCCACTTATTTGTCCATGATATGTTTGGGTTTGAAGATTTCTATACTTAGCATTGAGTTTAGATGTGATGCTTTTGTGTTGGGCTTCACGGGCTATGGGTTGATTTTGGGCATGGACTGGTTATCCAGTAATGGTGCTGTTCTTGATTGCGAAAGGAGAGTTGTTAGGCTCATGACCCGCTTGGGTAACACTCTCGAGATCTCTTGTAATCCCATGGATTCTGTTATGCTAAGTTATCTTGAATCGCTTGACGCTTCGGTCGAGAGTTTGCAATCTGTTAGGGTGGTCTGGGAATACTCGGATGTGTTTGAGGAGGTGAAGGGCTTACCCCCGAAGCGGGAGATTGACTTCCGAATATATCTGGTGGATAATGCTAAACCTGTATCTTTACCAGTGCGCCACATGGCTCCTCGTGAGAGGAGGGAACTCCATAAGCAAGTAGGGGAGTTGCTTGAGAAGGGGTTCATAAGACGAAGTATATCGGAGTGGGGTGCTCCGATAGTTTTTGCTACGAAGGCGGATGGGTCCCTCAGACTTTGTGTAGACTATAGAGAACTCAACAAGCTCACAAAGAAGAATAGACACCCATTGCCGAGGATTGACGATCTTTTCGATCAGTTGGTTGGCGCTTCAGTATTTTCTCGGTTGGACTTAGCCACGGGGTTTCATCAGTTGAGGGTGGCTGAGGATAGCATAGACAAGACTGCCTTTAGGACTCCGGATGGTTTCTATGAGTGGCTGGTGATGCCATTTGGGTTGACGAACGCCCCTGCATACTTTGTTGATTTGATGAGTAGGGTTTTCAGGGAGTTCCTTAATAAATTTGTGGTGGTCTTTGTGGATGATATCTTAGTATTTTCTAAGAGTGAAGAAGAGCATGCCCTACATCTTGGGGAGGTGTTGAAGACTCTTCGAGCACATAGCCTTAAAGCGAAATTCTCTAAATGTCACTTCTGGAGGAAGGAAGTGCGGTTCTTGGGGCACGTGGTCTCCAAGGAAGGGATAGCTGTGGATCCCGCGAAGGTAGTATCAATTCAGGATTGGAAGGTTCCGAAGAATGCTACCGAAGTAAGAAGTTTCTTGGGGTTGGCGGGTTACTATAGGAAGTTTATCAAAGACTTCGCAAAGATATCAGCCCCATTAACCCGCTTAACAAAGAAGAATCTTGTTTTCACATGGGACGTAGATTGTGATGATGCGTTCCGACGGTTAAAGAGAGCTTTAACCACTGCTCCAGTTTTAGTGTTGCCAGATGGGAGCAAGCCATTTGTTGTCTATACCGATGCTTGTGGGACAGGACTGGGCGTAGTCTTAATGCAAGAGGGAAGGGTAATAGCCTATGGTGGAAGGAAGTTGAGAGTGCATGAGAAAAATTACCCTACCCATGATTTAGAGTTGGCCGCTATTGTTTTTGCGCTTAAGATTTGGCGCCATTATCTTCTTGGTGAGAGATTCGAATTGTTCACTGACCACAAATCATTGAAGTACTTGTTTTCTCAGAAGGATTTGAATTTGAGACAACAAAGGTGGATGGAGTTCTTAGCATCCTATGATTTCGAGATAGCGTATACCCCTGGAAAGGGTAACGTGGTGGCGGACGCCTTGTGCAGAAAAAGGTTGTCTTTAAGTCCATTGTTCGTGGAACAACGAAGCTTGGAGTTTATCTCGATGTTTGATTTCAGACCTTCCATTGATTATGTACCCGGTTTGCTAGCATCCTTGGAGGTCAGACCTACTCTTTTGGGGAGGATTGGAGAAGCACAGAGGGACGACCCACAGTTGGTTGAGTTGGTGGAGAAGCTCATAAGGGGGGAGTCGTCCAGCCATTTGAGTAGGTACACCCTAGACGATAGGGGGTGCTTGCGTAGAGACGGTAGACTTTGTGTACCGCAAGACGAGGGTTTAAGGAAGGTTATTCTTGATGATGCACACCGTTCTAGGATGACCATTCATCCCGGTGGGGACAAGATGTACCAAGACATGAAGAGAGTTTTCTTCTGGGCCGGTATGAAGAAAGATGTGGCCGAGTATGTCGCTCAATGCTTGGTGTGCCAACAAGTGAAGGCGGAGCAAAAGAAACCTGGTGGGTTGCTTCACCCATTGGAAGTTCCGCAATGGAAGTGGGACAGCGTCTCGATGGATTTTATTGATGGATTACCCAGATCGAGAAAGGGTAATACGGGGATTTGGGTTGTGGTAGACAGACTTACTAAAAGCGCCCACTTCATACCTGTGAAGAGCAAGAGGACTGCTCCATGGCTAGCTTCAGTATATCTTCGAGAGATAGTTCGATTGCATGGGGTACCCTCTAGCATAGTGAGTGATCGAGATCCTATCTTCACTAGCGAGTTCTGGAAAAGTTTGCAAGAAGCAGTGGGGACTCAATTGTGTCTGAGCACCGCATATCATCCTCAGACGGACGGCCAGACTGAGAGGGTGAATCGTGTCCTAGAAGACCTTTTGAGGCTTTGTATCTTAGATTTTGGAGGTACATGGGAAGAGCATCTTCCATTGGTGGAGTTCGCATATAATAACAGCTTTCAGTCCAGTATTGGTATGGCTCATTTCGAAGCTCTTTATGGAAGGCCTTGTCGATCACCTGCATGTTGGTGGGAATCTACAGATAAGATCTTGCTTGGGCCTGATATGGTTAGGGAGACTTCTGAGAAGATTGACTTGATTCGAAGAAGGATGAAAGCAGCGCAGGATAGGCAAAAATCTTATGCGGACAAGAGAAGGACGGATCTTGAGTTTGAAGTTGGGGACATGGTCTTTGTCAAAGTGTCTCCGTTACGAAATGTGGTTCGCTTTGGATCTGTTGGGAAGTTAGCACCAAGGTTCGTAGGGCCATTTCCCATTAAGGAAAGAATTGGACGGATGGCATATAGAGTGGAGTTGCCCGACAGACTTAGTGGTGTACATGATGTATTCCATGTGTCCCATTTGAGGAAGTGCTTACATGAGACCGCAGAGGTGGTAGAGCCGGGCTTGCTTAAAGAAGTGGAAGTAGAGCGTGATGCGACTATTCGACGAGCTCCTACCCGCATCCTTGGGTCAGAGACTAGGAAGTTGAGAAACAGAGAGGTTCAACTAGTCAAAGTGCAATGGGGAGAAGATGAGAGCAACACAACTTGGGAGACGGATGCGAAGATGCGTTCATTGTACCCATTTCTTTTTGAGGGTATGTCTTTACTTTCTCCTCTATCGTTGTCTAGTACTTATCTTATCTTTAGTATATCCTCTCGTTAGTACTGATTGACCTCTAGATAGGGTAAACCTATGGTTGAAACATGTTTTTGAGACATGTTATGGTTGATGGATGCAAGTGGATGCAAGTGTTTGCTAGTGGTTGCTCATGGATGCATATACACACACTCTAGGCACTAGATCGGCTCAGTCACTTCATATTGCATATTGCATAAAAATGTGTGTAGGAAGCTATATTTATGGATGTATAATGATTGTGTTATCATATGGATGATGCATTTTGGTGAATGATTGTGCACTCATGTAGATATTGTATGTGTCGATAGGGTTCTCTCGCATACATAATGGATGCATGGCACTATCATGGTTTGCATATGTTCATACATTAGATAGGGAACATATACACACACTTTTTGCATATGCTCATACATCATTAGAAATTGTTTTAAGGACAATGGATGCCCGTGTTTGATGGATTGAGTAGATGGTTGTTTGGATGGTAGGATATGCATTCTCCTTAGCTTAGAGATTTCGGGGACGAAATCCTTTAAGGAGGGGAGAATGTAACACCCCGTATTTCAGTTAATGCTAAAATTCACTAACGGCAGAATAAATAATCTCAGAGGTGAGAATTGGGGGAAACAGGCTGCGTCATTTTGTTCGTCTCGGAAAAATACGCAAAATAGAGTCCGAAATTTTGTAAATCGGAGTCCGTATGGCCCAGTTAAGGCCCAATGAAGTTTGCAGAAAATTCAAAGCTAAAAACAGATTTGAAAATTCTAATTCAGATTTTAAAATGGAACCAGCGGGGCCAGGTGGGAAAGTTCCCGCCCTAGCCATGTCGACAGGGCTGTCGACAGGCCTGTCGACTGGGGGGTCGACTTGCCTGTCGACTTGCCTGTCGACACGGCGTGTCGAGCCAGAGGGCCTGGGTGCACCAGGTCTGGTTTTCTGGCTAGGGCTGGGCTGGTTTCTAGGGATTTCCTAAATCTGACGGACCTAATCTAACCTAGGGCTAATCCTATGGTCTAAAACACACCCTAATCCTATAAATACACCCTAATGCAAGCCTAATCCATACTAAAAATAGAAATGATGGCCTCATGCCGCCAAAATCAAACTTAAGAGGAGCCTCCACTAGTTTATGAAGGAAGTTGCAAGCTAATCAACCTCTAATCATCATCTTCTTCATATTTAGCAACTAGTTCTACTTCATAAGTTTGCTAATCTTGGTTTTGGTGAGTTTCTATCACTTTAACATCAATTGCTAAAGTAAGTAGATTAGGTGTAATGAGACTTATAGTCTTGAATGCGGATTAGTGAGTTTGAATCATTTGTAATGATATGCTACTCTATGTTTTCCTATGTTTATCAATATTTAATAAGTGGGTTTATGCATGTTAAATAAGTTGGTTTATGCATGTTTAACAAGTGGGTTTATGCATGTTTAATAAGTGGGTTTATGCAAGTTATGTGTATGATGTTATGTAAGTTATGTATGATGTTATGTAAGTTATGTGTAGGTCGTTATGCAAGTTCATATGCAAGTTATGTATATGCTTAAATGCAAGTTTAACATGATATGCAAGTTATGCATGCTTATGCAAGTATGAGAATGCTTATGCAAGTTATGTGTATGCTTAAATGCATGTTTAACATGTTATGCAAGTTATGAGAATGCTTATATGCAAGTTCAACATGTTATGCAAGATATGTGTATGATAATATGCAAGTTCATATGCAACATGTTATGCAAGTCATATGTATGATAATATGCAAGTTCATATGCAACATGTTATGCAAGTCATGTGTATGATAATATGCAAGTTTGGGTTAAATATAGTTGGGTTAATATATGCTCATATATGCAAGTTGACATCCTCTTAACCCATGACAAAGTTATATGCTAAGATTTGGTTAAACCCATGATATTTGTGATGGATCTTCCCTTTATTATGTCATGAAATGAGAACGATTTACGTGGGGAACGATGGGGTTAATAAATATGTTAATAAAAGTATGATTGGGTATGATTAAGCATACCATAAAAATAAATTAACATAAGTGGGAATTTACCTATTGAGTTAGGTCTACCCCATGGGAATTTACCTATTGAGTTAGGTCTACCCATGTTATGAAAAACTTGATATTAATTAGGGATAATTAATATGGGGGTGATTAATTAGGTGTAATTAATCGACTAAGACACGAGGTTGGAATCATTTGTAGTGCAAAACTGCCCGGACCCTACCGGCTTAACCAGTTGCTACAAATGTCAGCCCAATGTGAGAGGTCTTAGCCATAAATTAAATACGTGATTAAAGTAAAGACACGAGGTTAGACTCTGTTATGACGTAAGACTGCCCGGACCCTACCGGCTTAACCAGGCGGTCATAACAGCCAGTCTAATGTGGGAGGTCTTTATGGGAGATCACGGTCCTAATTAATTAAGAAACACTTAACCATATTAGCATGTAATGGGACATGAGGGGTTAAGTGGGTGCCTTGGGTGGCATGTGGAAATTTAGTGGTTGCCTTGGGTGGCATGTGGAAATCTAGTGGGTGCCTTGGGTGGCAAATGAAATATAATTAAATGACTTAACCAAACTTTAAACATGTAAGTGAACATGATTATTAAAAGGGTTAAGTGGGTTACACTAGATGAATGACAAGCTTAGGTGGGTAGCTTGTGGGGGCCCATTTCAACCAGTAACCCATATGTATCTTATTGGGCTCGACCCATGTCGAGGACGGGACACGCGTACTGGGCTTGACTATAAGAGGCCAAAACGGGGTAGCGGTGGCAACGCAAGTCCAACGGGTTTCATATGCGTGTGTGGACCCGGGCTGGTAGGTAAGACGTTGTTGCATCGTGTAGATATAAGCCGTGCACCGTTTGTGGTATCGGGTTGCCACTTTGGGGAGTGATACACCCCACTGTGGGGCCGGCACGGGTATCTACGGTAGGGAGCCGATCATTTGGGAGTAGTGGTTACACCTAGTGGAGATAGGGGCAGACGACACCTATGTAGTCAGCTAGGGGTATACGAGACTACTGGGGAAATTTTCTAAGGCCTTGGGAGGGATCAACCTTTAAGTAGAAATGACTGGTGTGGTGCAGTGTAGTAATTATCCTTGGGTGGGTAAATGCGTCTTTACAGTTATCTTAGTTTATCCTAAGTCTACCAAGCTGCTTAGTGTAGCCATTCATCCCCAGACATTACCGTATGTCAAGTTTATGTCTTCTCTGGTTACTTTAATGATTGTATTGTTAAAGTTATAGGACTCGCTCAGACTTATGTCTGACCCCGTTGTTTTTATCTTTTTCCCAACCCTCAGGTTCTCAGAGTGGGCCCAGCACGAGTGGGCTTTGATCAGGCTGCTTTTATTTCTCTCTTGGAGCTTGGACCCTAGATGTAGAGCTCAGTTTACCCTTTTCTTTTATGGCTATCAGTTCATGTATTGGGATTATGTATTTTTATTTAGCAGGATGGATATTTGTACTTGACTTCTATTATGGTTTTGTGATGTAACCAGACATGTTTTATTTTCCGCTGCAATTGAAATAATGTTTTAAATTTTCAAAGTATTACTTATATATGTCTTGCTGTAATTACTCTGTTCTATATTCACTCAAAATACTCCACCGATGTTATGGCATTCCTTTAGAGAGTGACCATAGCGGGCGTGGGGTGTTACAGGTTCCTTACTAAACATGTCGTTGAGTCTGCTCACGATGGCAAAGCGACCAAAGAACGCAATGGTCAGTTGCCGCAGCCGAGGCCGACACGTCCCAACAACCTCAATCGGCGGATATCCCGGCCACTAATGAAACTGTTCCTCCTAGTGTGGACCGCAAAGAGCCCACAACACAAGCTCAAATCCGCGCACTTAATGAGAAATATGAGGACACAGCGGTCAAGCTTAATCAAGCATTAAGGAATAACATCGACATTATGCGACAACTTCAAGAAAATCAGCGCATCGTCGCTCGACTTCAACTAACTCAGAACAATGCTCGATCCCAGCCAACCATATTGGAAATTTCCTCTTCCGAGTCGAGGGGCCCGCATCAAAGGAGGTTTAGCCTCATCAGCAACGTCTCCACCCACACCAATGCCCTCGACAATGGTAATGGCAATGGTTACGCTAAAGGCAATGGGAACGACAACGGCGACTGAACTATAGTAACATATAGCGAGGGGGCACAGTACCGAGACCGCTTTCGCTTGATCATCAATGACGGATCAGGTCCTACAAACCAACCTCTTCCTCGACACAACCCGACGGTGGGTAATCTGGCTGATGGGCCCGCTATTCTCGCGCCCCACGTCCCTCCAGAACAGGAACCACATCACCCTGCTCCGCCTCACCGTCCACACCAACACCCAATCATAGATGTCGAGGACATGGAGGAAGATGATCCGGATGTCCATCATAGAAGACGCGCTCGCAACATAACTCCAAAACCTCTCCAAAACCTATGGGTCCCAATGGTGGATTCCCGTCCGACTTGCCTACCCGACAAGGTTTGAAGAATCATGAGGGAAATGCGAGGAAATGTGCACGATTCATGGGAAGCGCACATTAGGCGTGACCCCTTCACAAGAATGGTGAACGAAGCTAATTGGCAGCGATGCTTCAGCATGCTGCAAATGCCACTCTTTGACAGCACCACTGACGCCTGTGCCTTCCTAAATCGATATGAATGGCAAATGGACTCGAGCCGGGGCAAAGATCCGGTCAAATGCAAGTGTTTCCCAGTCTTCTTATCAGGAACTACTTTGTTATGGTTCTCTCGCCTCCCATTTGATTCCATTAACAACTTTGCCAGTTAGCGATGTAGTTGATCAAGCAATTCAGAATGCATATACTAACTCCAAAGAAAGCCCTCACCCTCTCTAACTTGTACTAAGGGCCCACTGAGTCGCTCAAAATCTACCTCTCCAGGTTCAATATCGCCCTCGCCGAGGTCGAGGATCCAGATCCTCGCACCATACTCTTTCAATTAGCCAAAGGTGTCCTACCTACTTCCAAATTCGGGGAGTGGATTGATCGGTAGCAGCCAAAAATCCTTGACGCCTTCTATGATTAGGAGGATCGGTACTTATGCCAAGAAGAGGCAAGACGCAACCGACTCTCAGCACCATTCGCTCCAATGGCTCTCAAGCAGGCGCTGTAAATAACAACCTCAGAAGAAAACAAGTAGGAGAGACCTTTGATCAGAGCAAGGGGGAAGGTCGTAGTAGGCAAAGACTGAACAATGTTAGGCAAGATGGCTGGAACAACGATCAGGCCCCAATCGAGCCAAGAAAGCTCGACCCTTACCGAGCCTTCGAGACTACACCCCGCTAAACGAGGATCTAGAAAAAATTTACTTGGAGACATGCAATATTTTTCCATACAAGAAGCCGTGCACCAAGGAATCAACCAACCTTGAGAAAAATACTGGGAGGTATTGCCGATACCATAACGTGTACGGCCGTAATACCAATGAATTCGCCCTCTCAGGGATGCAATTGAGAAGCTTATCCGCAAAAAGTGACTTGAGCAATATGTCCAAGAACCTTTTACTCCCGAAGCAAATCCAAAACCTTAGGCATCAGCGCCTCAGGCAGCCGCCAAGGCAGCTTCAGGTCCATCTAACCCAAGGCGTAGGATCGTAATCAACACCATATGTGGCAGACCTTATCCCACACATGATAACTTCCGAAAAATGCAAGAGTATGTTAGTTAAATAAAGCATGCTACTTATGCAAATTGCTTCGCACTCAGCGAATTCGTCCCAGCCAAGCTCCAAAAGACCATGCGGGACGACATCGTTTTCCGCGAAAGAGATTCTACTGGGGTGGAGATCCCAATCACCGATCCACTAGTTATCACAGCTCAGATCGGTGCTGCTTCTGTCCGGAAAGTGTTAATCGATTCCGGAAGCTCAGTCAACATCGTTTTCAAGGCTGCTTACGACCAAATGAGGTTAGAAACAAATGACTTAAAGCCATGTCGCGCCATGATCCACGGATTCAATAGGGCTTTTAGTTCCCCAGTGGGAATGATTAATCTACCTGTGGAGCTAGATAAGGGGGATCGGAGCCGGGTCCGAATCCTCACTTTCGTGGTTATAGACATTGATTCCCCCAACAACGCTTTCCTCAGATGCCCTTTTCTCATGGAGTTTTGAATCTACATATTGCCATGTCTCTCCTAATGAGATTTCCGATAGAAAACGGGATTGGAACAGTCAGAGGCAACCAAGTAAGCACCAGAGAATGTTATGCAATAGAATGGAAGAACGTGCGCAATAAGGACAAGGGAAAAGAAGTCCCTACGCCTTCTTGCGCCAAGACTATTTTGGCACAGCAATCAGCGGTAGACGCCACTGCCGTCTTTTCGAAGACCTCGAACCACGGAAGGACGAAGAGCCCAAATACGAGAGGGCTACCCCGGTCGAATGTACAGTGTATATTCCCGTTAATCCCGATGATCCATCAAGGGTGCTGAAGATAGGATCGCAACTCCATCCTGCGATCAAATAGGATCTTGTGGATTTCTTGAAGGCTAACCTAGACGTGTTTGCATGTACTCATTCCGATATGAAAGGCATCGACCCTGCGATCGCTTGCCATTGTTTAAGTGTCGATCCTACAAGAATTCCAGTCAAGCAGAAACGCCACTTCTTGGGACTCGAGAGGTCCAAAGCACTTGAGGAAGAGGTAGACCGTCTACACAAGAACAATTTCATTCGCGAAGCCAATTACCCCGAGTGGGTCTCCAACCTTGTTCTGGTTAAGAAGGCCAATGGTAAATGTCGAATGTGTGTTGTCTTCTTCGACTTAAACAAGGCATGTCCTAAGGATAGCTTCGCACTCCCAAAGATCGACCGACTTGTTGACTCAACTGCCGGATACCAGCTACTGTCTTTCATAGATGCCTACTCAGGCTACAATCAAATTCCAATGAGCCTTTGCGACCAGGATCACACTTCTTTCATAACAGAGCTTGGACTTTACTGCTATCGCATCATGCCCTTCGGCATCATGAATACTGGCGCTGCTTATCAGTGAATGGTTAATCGAATCGTTAAAAACCAATTCGGAAAGTCCATGAAGGTATACGTGGATGATATGTTGTTAAAATCTAAAGTATCAAGCGGTCACGTCCACGACCTCTCTGTAATGTTCGATATCCTCCGCCGGTACGACATGAAACTCAACCTCTTGAACTGCTCCTTCGGAGTAGCTTCAGGAAAATTCTTGGCTTTCATCGTCAACTCCAGGGGAATCGAAGCTAATCCAGAAAAAATCCAAGCTATTCGGGATAACCAAATCCCCAAGAATAGGATGTCCAAAGTTTAAATGGAAAGGTCACCGCTTTAAGTCGGTTCATATCTAAGGCCACCGACAAGTGCATTCCTTTCTTTGATTTACTTCGAAAAGGGAAACGCAATTTCGAGTGGACCCCAGAATGCATTTCCGCATTCAAATAACTTCTGTATCACTTAGAGCAACCACCTATCCTATCTAAGCCCATAGACCATGAGGACTTGTACATTTATTCGGCTGTTTTTACAAAGGCAATCAGCTCGGCGTTAATCCGCCTCGAGGACCACATCCAACGGCCCGTCTACTACATAAGCAAACGATTGAAGGGGCAGAGAAGAACTACCCAAAGCTGGAGAAGCTGGCATTTTGCTTTCTCATTTCCTCTCGGAAACTTCAACCATACTTCCAGCCTCATCCTATAAAGGTTTTCACCGATCAGCCACTACGACCGATCCTATAGAGACCCGAAGCGTTGAGACGGCTACTGAAGTGGAGTATGGAGTTGAGCCAGTTTGAGATAACATTTGTTCCACGTCCAGCCATTCTCTGACAAGCTCTCGCTGACTTCATAATAAAGTTCACTGCCCCCGTAGAGACTCCAGCAGAGAACACAGAAGCTCCCGGTATTCAATGGAAATTGTTCGTGGACAGGTCCTCCAACGATAAATGCTCTGGGGCCGGAGTCATGTTCTTACCCATGAGGAACACCTAATATGATACAGCGCTAAAACTAAATTTCCCTACTACCAAAAATGATGCATAATATGAGGCCTTGATTTCCGGACTCAGAATCGCGATCGAGCTCAAACTAAAGACAATCCAAATCTTCTCCAACTCACAACTCATCGTGCGTCAAGTACAAGGGGAATATCAAGCTAAGGGGAAACGACTCTCTCTGTACTTAACCAAGGGTTAGGAATTATTCACTTACCTCGTTCACTTCGTCATCACTCACATACCCCAAGGCAGAATGAAAAGGCAGATTCGCTATCCAAACTAGCAAGCTCCGAGGATCCGCAACTCTTGGGATTCTCCCCCGTCAAAGTGCTCAACTCCCCTAGTATCAAGCAGGTTCAAACTAAGGCGGTCATGAATGTCGAACCCGAACATGAATCTTGGGTGACGCTAATCAAGAATTACCTATAGCACAGGACCCTTCCGAGGAGCTACAAAAAAAGACAAGCTTTCACTCACCAATATGCTTGCTATCTTGTTATGGATGGGATTCTCTACTGTAGGGGTTTCTCCATCCCATTGCTCAGATGTGTATCCCATCATGATGCCATCAATGTCTTAACCGACGTACATGAAGGGGAGTGTGGCGACCATACTGGAGGGCAAGCCCTGGCCAGAAAAATACTTAGACATGGTTATTATTGGCCTACGCTCGATCAAGACGCCGAAGACTATGTTTGCAAGTGCGACAAGTGCCAGCGCTTCTCAAAGATCCTGAGAGCCCCGCCTACAGAGATGATACAAATGGTTAGCCCATGGGTTTTCACTGTGTGGGGCATCGACATCATTGGAACTCTTTCCAATGGCCAGGGGCGCAGACCGATACGCCGTCGTCGCAGTTGATTATTTTACCAAGAGGGCAGAGGCCGAAGCTCTCGCCACAATCACCACCAAGAAGGTGATAAACTTCGTTTTATGCAACATTATTACTCGATATGGGGTCCCTCAATCTATCATCTCTGACAACGACACTTAATTCGAGAGCGCCAAATTCAAAGCCTTCTGCCAGCGGAACAGCATCGAAAATAGATTCTTGACAGTGACCCATCCTCAAGCCAATGGGCAGGTTGAAGCGGTCAACAAAGTTATTAAGTATGTCATCAAGAAGCGCCTAGAAAAGGCCGGGGGCATGTGGGCAGACGAACTTCCTCTAGCCCTATGGGCATACCAAACCACCCACAAGATAGCAACTGGACATACTCCCTTCGCCCTCGCCTGCGGATCAGAAGCTATCATTCCTATCGAACTCAAGCTTCCATCTCATCGAGTCACCTATTTCGATCCGAGGACAAACCAAGATTTACTTTTAGGATCACTTGACTTGTTGGAAGAGAAAAGGAATGAAGCTGATCTTCGAGCCGCTGCCCAACAACAATGGGTCGCGCGATACTTCAATTCTAGGGTCCGCCATAAGGACCTCAACGTCAGCAACCTCATCTTAAAACGGGTCTTCTTCCACCTAAAGGCCTCGCTCCTCGTTGGGAAGGTCCGTACTCCATACAATGAAAGCTCAGCGATGGATCTTTCAAGCTTGCACCCGTGGAAGGAGATGAACTCCCAAAGGCATGGAACAGTGAACATCTCCGTCACTACTTTACATAATCAGTTAGTTACGCTTTCCAACAACATTTTGTTTTCTAACAATTCAAGGCAACGTAAAGGCTATTACTGCAAAAGTTATTAGTGGAAATGATGTTCAACATCCCATCTCTTCCTGTTTATGTTTACTCCGCGCATGACATGTTTGACTAATCCTGACAACTAGTTTATGTTCATAAAGTTGGTTGTCGTATCGGCCTCCGAGCACGGAGTCGGTACCATCGTCCGAGTCTCGAGCCAACCTCGAGGCCAAAACACAATGGATACGATCGGCACCCCGAGCATCAGAGCCGGCAACGCTACTCGAGTCGCCGGCCCGCAGTACGATCGAGTATAAATAATCACAAACTCGAATCTCGATCCCGTGCTGCGACGGAGGATAAATCGTTCCGTGCCCAAGTCCCAAGCGACTTGAGGCCACCCAACAGCCAGGCGAGAGTGATGTAAATCCCTCTAGGCTAAGGGGTAGCCCAATGCCACGATCGGAGCCTATGGATGATCTGGGCTTCTCTTCTCAGGCGAATAAACGAGGCATGCGGCTTGCCTCAACCCGATGAACGACGAGAGAGCCACACACCGGACGGACCGCATAACGCAATTTCATATGCCTTCTCTGCACTTGGGATTAACCCCGGGCAACCCAAACACAGCAGGCGCTAAGCCTGGCTTCGCAAACTACGAGTTTCCTGAGCTGAGGGAAACTTACTAGAAGCCTGCACTCTGTCGCACCCCTCTGGAATAATTGACCTGGAGCGCGGTACACAATCACACTCCTCTGGAACAATTTACCCATAGCGCGGCACACAATCGCTTTTTTGTTAGGTGTAACGATAAGTATGCTTATGCAAGTGCGGGACGCTTGAAAACATAAGAAGAACATCCAAACACTTAACACAAATTTAGATCTTTACTAATTCATATTTCATTTCTATATACACACATCAATAAAAACTACATGTCTAAGATATTTCTTTCTAATGACAGGGTTTCCATGAAAACTACACCGTGTCTTGAAAAACCAAAAGAGAGGGTCGTACTCGCGTAAACTATCGGCCTACACTACCAAAATGAATGGTAACTTCTACTTAAGTTGCTAACATTAATCGTGTCTTTTCTTCTTTTTCTTGTTCTTGTGCTTTTTTGCATATTCAGCGCTCGATGGTTCATCCTTTACACCGTGCCTCTTCTTACCAAACCCGCTCCCTCCATCTCGGCCCTTCTGAGAAGTGGTCGATTCAGGAGAAGCCAAGAGACGCCCTCGCCCGCACCCTCCCCACTAGAGATCTCGGTGATATCAACAAGGCCGGTATGCGGCGTAGGCACGGGGGCACTCCCAGCAGCGAGGCCGACACATCGTCACTCTTCCCTGGAACCGCCTTACATTCTCGCTTAGCCCGTTCCTTGGCCTCTCTAGCGGCCCGTCGCTCAGCAAGCGTCTAGGACCTATGCGTCGTGACATCATCGGCCTTAGTTTTCTCAAGGGACTCAGTAGCCCTCTGTTGTGCTGTCTCATCCTCCCTCTTCTACTGAACCTCCTCATCAGCCCTCTTCTTCTCGGCATCCTCATCGGCCTTCCTCTTCGCAACCGTGTCAGCGGCTCTTACCTAAGCATCCTGCCTGGTTTTCATTAGGACCTCCTTCCAGGAAGACTCATCGCGCTTTTGCTACTCCTCAACCTCTTCACGCTTAGCCACTATTTTGGCTTTTTGGGTGTCCACCATAGTAGCCATCGATGGCACATCGGCTTCCACCGGCCCGCTGATACGAGAACTTTGCCCGTCAACCACCTCTCCTTCCTCCATAAGGCTCTCGATCATGCTGGGAGTTAACCATATATACGAGTAGGTATCCAGCTGATCGTCGCCTACTCCAAGTTGCGCTGCTATAGGTCCGGGTCCAGATTCAGTCGTTTGTTGGAACATGGGGGCAGGGCCCGATGTCATGGTCAGTCCAGGAAGGGTTGTACATTGAAAACACAACCTTTTAATCCGCGAATTCGGTAATTACATCATCCTCGGGGATGCATGGCAAAAGAAATTTACCTCCGGGCAGGGATGGTGTAGAAATGGCAAGAGGGTTATTTTTGGCAGTAGGTAAAGTGAATCCGATCTCTTTTAGCTCCGGATGCTCAGGGTCATACTCGGTCGAAACCCGAATTGAAGCTGTGGGATCGCTCACCATACCCGATTCAAGGGCTAGTGGCCGATAAGAGCTTGTTTCTGCAAATGTCTCCACAACTTCAATGCTCTCAGTCATGGCTACTTTTCCTTTATCGGTAGTGATCCTCTCCAGTCTCTCTCTATCAGCGTCCTCAAGCAACCACCTCTTACCCTCTTCCAGCTTCTCGCGCTCTTCAACGGTCATGAGATCAATCATAAGCTGTCGCTCGTCCAAGGACCAGACATCCACTTGGCGCAAAAAGGCCTCATATGGAACCAATCTCTCCCAAGTCCAAGCTAGTTCCCAGGGATAATCATCAACACACTAAAATCCATGGAATCTCAAAACCTTAACGTACATGTTTTGGATGTCCTCCACAGACGATTGAACCCGAAATTATGCATTCTCCAACTCCTCACTTAATTGTTCCACTTCTCTCAGGTGTTCCTCTTTAAGTCCATCCACTGTGCCCAACACTTCCCGGTTACTGGCCTTTGCGTCCTCCTTGGCCTTTCTCATTTCCTCGAGATGCCTCTTCAAGCTGTCATTCTCCGCTCTTAAGGGATTGTTGTCATTTTGGAGTTGATAGACTTTGGTGTTCTCCCTTTCCAACTCAATGCATTTCTTATCCACCTCAGCCTTGTCCCTCTTAAGGGCTGTGTTTTCGGTGGTCAAATCGGCTAGAGTTTCCGTGAAAGAAGAAGAGAGTGATCAGATTCTTGTTTGAGTTTCTCATACGCTCTCTTCATCTCCGTTACAATAACAGAGCCAACAAGCCATTACATAAAGGCACATGAATGAGAAACAGTGCGCACATAATACAAATAGCAAACTCACCAATGTCAGTATTCAAATTGCCAACGATAATTCGTTCAGCCTCTATGGCCAAACCTTGGTTGGTGAGCTCCGGGTTTCTCTTCCTGATTAGCTTCGAGAGTTGGCGGGAGTAACTGAGAAGTTGGTCGACTTGATGGTATTCTACCTTCACACGCATCCAGACATCCCTGGACTTCCTGACAGAGGATGGTTGGAGATCAGGACGGAACTTTATTTAGTCAAATTAGTGGTGAGGAAAGTCTTGCTTCAGCAGATCTTTCCTCTCGCCAATGGAAAGCTTTGGCCTCCATGGGATTTTTCCTCTCCGCTACCGTTTTTCCAGCCAGTCTCGAATGGCTGGATGACTCCTCCCTAACCTTAGTAGGCTGAACAGGAGCCAAGGGCGCGGTATGTGAAGTAGCTGTCGGAGACGGACGCTGAGAACCCCATAAGTTAAGTCAGGAATCTCCCCCAGACACCCGAATCGGAGGGGGAGGAGGAGGAGTCGGAGACCATCGAGATCGATCCCCATCTCGGTGCCCACTGCCACGACCAATCGAGGGTGGAGTTCCATACAAGCTGGTCCCTCTTCTGAAGCCCTCAAAGAAAGGATTCCTAGGGCATTGGCGGCCTCCATGACCACAGCCTTGTCCTCCGCGCCCTCTAGCCATATCACTTGTCAAGGAAATGAAGCCAAGTCAGTTAAGTCGCACGCTCAGATAAGAGACTATGCTATGCAGTGTTAATGAGTGTACGCCCTAAGTATTCTCTCAATAAACCAAATTATGGTCCACTCAAAGGAGTTAACCCCTTGGTAGCAAGAGCTAATTCGTCCATCATAGCTATAGTCGGCCGCAGGGATAATTCAAGGTCAAGTTTATTCAAGCCATCGAACTGACGCTCGTCCTCAAGCGGGGTGGCAGCTCCAGGAAAAGCCATTGGAGACAAAGGCCTAATCGACTCTCCCTCCCCTGTCCCTCCAGTCGGGGGCGGAACGGGAACATTCAATAGGACCTCATCTCCGACTGCAGCCTCCTCACCACGAGCCCTATCTCCACCGACGTCTCCTTGGAAATAAAAACCTTTTTCCGCCTAGGCCCAGCAGAGGGCATCTTTCTTTTCTGACCAGGGGTCACAGGGCCTTTCGCCATCATCTTTTTTGGTACACCGCTCGCCACTACGGGCCTAATTACAGCCCGATCGTCAGGAAGCAACTCCGCACGACGAAGGCGCTCTTGGCTTGTCAAAGTATTAGTTTTACGAGACCCCTCGTAAATCGCCCGTAAGGCATTGAGATGTTGCTTGTACTTCTCACCAGTGGGTGCCTCTAGATTTCCTTCCACGATAAAAGGAGTAATAATGAGATGCGGGTTCTAAGAACTTTATAATAGGAAGCGAAGTTCGAAAAAATACATACTCCCTTCTATCTACCTCCTCGCAAATCCAGGAGGACAGCACATAAAGAACCAGTCATGCTTGAACACCGATGGCCTGGGCCACGTCCCCTGGAGAATTTGGTGGCGGTTGTTGCTTCCAGGAACCATTGGGAAGGCGATCTGTTAGACGTTCTCCTTAGATTAAAGAAATACCGAATATCTTCTTCGGTTGCACCAAGTGTAAATATTCTCGGTAAAGAACATAAGTGCCTAAGAGCGAAGAATAAGCATTTGGATGCAATTGCAAAGGTGCAAGATGGAAATAGAACAACATATCCGGAACAAAATCATTGGCTAGAGGCACACACCCCGCGGAACAAGCTTGCCTATTCCAGGCAGTTAAATCCTCGGGAGATGCGTGGACTCTCCCACCTTCTCTCGGCACATGAACGTCACCCACCGGTATATTGAACCGCTGCCCCCATTTTCCTAATTGCTATAGCATCCATGCACGATGGTACCAAGTCTATCGGATTTTCCAAGATAACGACATCATGTAACATATCCAAGGCCACTGGACCCGTTGGGGGCATCTTCATTAATAATATCCACATTCTCAACCTCTTGATGTATGACCGGAGAATGTAGCCTCTCAATTTGTTCCCCTTGATAAGATACTTCGGGTGAACTGGCCAATTGAGACAGAATGGATCCTTCGGTGGTCTCAAGCTCGCTGCCACTAGATTTACCGCTCTTGGTAGAATCAAGTGAATGTGACGATGACGGGGAATCATTGGCTTCCAGAATTTTTCTAGGCTTTGATCTTGATTGCATGGCTAACTGTACTTTAACACACTAGTATTAGACATCACGTTGGAATAACCTGTACCACTCGTGTTGATTAAAGCTAAAAAGTGCGGGTAGTGTCATGCAAAGTTAATATGTATGAAGGAAAATAAAACAGTCCAACAGTTCAGTCGCAGTTCGATTATATGCTCTATCCTATGTGGAAAGGTCATAATGCGTACAGTACCACAATACTTAGGCAACGAAAAGAAACAAAAGACTGAAGGCTCGAAGGCTCGAACCAGGATAGGGTTCGAAAGTTTGAACCCCCAAGGGTTCGGAAGCTCGAACCTCCCAGGGTACGAATGCTCGAACCGTGCAGGGGTTCGAATGCTCGAACGCTGCAGGGGTTCGAAAGATCGAACGCCCCGAAGTTCGAACACTCGAACCATAGCAGGGTCCGACATCTCGAGACCCTAACGTTCGGATGTTCGAACCCCTCAGGGTTCGAAGGCTCGAACCTCGGCGAGTTCGAACGTCGAGACACTACAGGTTCAAGCATCTGAACCTCCTCCAAGTTAGGGGCTCCCCTCTGCGCTCGCTTCCCAACGCCTCCCTCTCCTTCGAGTGCACCTCCAAAAATCTCTAAACCCACCTAATTGCTGCGTTCAAGTTTCGAAGTTCTAAGGAATCGAAGCTGTTCAATGGCAGTCAAGGCAAGAAAATAAATGGAAGGGAAAAAGTGAAGGGGGAGCTATTTATAATAAAAAGGAAAATACACTTGGTATTCCAAAAGAATTCAAGCCAGTGGGTTCGAAATTTTGAACCTGCGAGCTTTGAAACTTTGAACTTCGTGGTCTCAAAATTTCGAACCTTGAGGCCTCGATATATCGAGCCTCGAGACTTCAAAATTTCGAACCTCTAGGATTCGATATTTCTAACATCCAGGCCATGAAATCTCGAGCATCAGCAGGTCAAAATTTCGAACCCCTGTGACTCGAAATTTCGCACCCAAAAAAAAGAGAAAAGAAGAGAAGGAAAAAACTGAACCCCCGATTTTGAAACTAGACACCACGCGCTCATGTACACATATTCCACGCACATACTTACCCCGCGAACACGCGGAGGCAACACACTGCGAATACTAGCAACGTGAGCATGGCGCCACACCAGCAACGGCTCGCTCACAATCCTGCAGCGAGTGAGCCTGTCAACTAACATATGATTTCCTTTAATGTACAGGATAAACCAGCAACTCAATTACTACTTCAACCAATCCAAAGCACATCATGCCAACACAAGACGTACTTTGGTGGGCAAATGTTAACCGGCTTTTTGGTCCGGTTCCCAAAAGTATACAAGACACGATCGACTCAACGCATCGCGTGGAACTAAAGCCATAAGGGACGCTTAGGAGCGAAGGAAATAGGATGAAGAGGGATCGTGCCAACAGAGACCTCGCGTCACCCCAAGCGACTACTCATGCAGCCTTTGCGTGCCTCGTGAAGTGAATTTCACAACCCAGGAAGCGCTAATTTCACACCTCCGTGGGTCGCGAATTTCGCACCCACGAGGTGCGGAATTTCGCACCCGAGAAGTGCGGCATTTCGCTCCCACGAGGTGCAAGATTTCACACACGCAAGGTGCAAGATTTCACACCCACGAGGTGCGAAATTTTGCAACCCGGGCCTAGGTGCGAATTTTCAACGTGCGCAGGCTCCAGGTGCGAAATTTCTAGGTGTGGTCCCCTATTTCTACCTACTCCCACCTACTCCTACCTAACCCCTTTCCTATAAATACCTCACGACTTCACACTTGAAAGTTGTTGGAATTTGAGACCTCGGGACCTTTAGAGAGCTCCATTAATGGCATCTTCCATTGGAGGAAGAAGAAGGACAAAAGTGTCATTTTCTTGATATATTTAATATATGATAATTATGGCATCATATATGAGAACAATGACATCATGCTTTAGAGACGACATCATATAGCTTAGAGATGACATCATCTAGCTTTGAAGTAAATGTAATGAGAGGGTCTCAACCTTGTAAACTTTTGTGATCAATAATATTCCAATAATGCTTCAAATGGACGTAGGCCCCTTATGAGGTCGAACCACTATAAATCTCTTGCGTTATTTACTGCTTTTCTACTCTTGTCTGTGCGACCAAATTAACTATTCCTAGTAATTGGAATCTTTGGTGTTTACAACATTTTTGCCGTCAACATTATTAAATATGTTACTTGATGTATGTAGAATGTACTATCTAGAGAAGTCTAAATAATAAATAATTGTAATGAGGTGCTTATAAATATGAGAAGTGGCACATACATGTACTAAAACTTGTACTACAACTACAAGCAATAAAATTGTTGCATCATTAAACTTTACTTCCACTATTTCAACTATTTCAGCTATTTAAATATCTTCCACTACTACAACTACTAACAAGTGGTATCAGAGCTTTGTTCCTTCGCATATTGCACGAAAATAATTTCCAATCATTATAAGCCATGGCAATATTTCTATATCTTTTGTCGTTTCTTCTCACAAAAGAAAGCTTTGAAGAATGGAGTAACAACAAGAAAGAAGAATTGATCTCCAAACGGCTATGGGAGTTCGTTGAATGTGGCTATGAATGGCCAAAAAATATCAAAGAAATGACGGAGGAAGAAAAAAAATCATTTACAAGTTTGAGAAGGAAAGATCTTTAAGCTCATGTTGTGTTGAGTGAGAATGTCGATGAAGTAGCATGAAATCATATTACTGGAGAATATACTGCAAAAGAATCATGGAATCTATTGAAAGAAATATATGGAAAGAATGATATAACTATAATAGAGGAAAACAAGAAGAATAGTGAACTGGAGACTAATATTGAAGATGAAAAGTTAGGAGTAGAAGAAGAGAAGAAATTCGATGAAGAAGAAAGTATACTTGCAAAAGCTATGGATCTTGTCGAAAAAAGAGCATTGCAAAACAACAAAGAAGAAGAAGCACCTGCTAAAGGAAAAGTAACTGCTGAAGAAATGCAAGTGACAGAAATGAAATATTGTAGGTTATGTTCATGAGATAATAGTAGAGATCAAAGAAGAAATTGATTTCAAAACTAGACAAGACAGTCCTAAAACTGTAACGGAGGAAATAAGTCTCTCAATTGGTGCAAAACACAATACAACATCATGGAAAACGATGGATGCTTAGAAAAAAAAGAAAAAATAAATTGGGAAGACATTGTAAGATTTCCGATGCATAGCTCTAACCAGTTCACATATGCACCAGGTATAGCTAGAAAATGTACAGTGCATAGGTATGCGCTACATAGTAAGTTGATGTCTCCACAAAAGAAGTAGAAAAATCTGGATAATATCTCTATTTTTACTGAAACATGTAAAATATAAAGATTGGATAGCAATATGAAATAGTACAAGTACTACAGGACAAAAAAGCAAGTTGCAGACATTTTCACAAAGGCATTGCCAAGAGCAAGATTTTAGAAACTTCGAATAATGATTGGAGTTTCCGAAATTTGCATCAAGGACGAGTGTTGAAGGTGCTACAAATTTCTAGAGAATTCTAAAGAATGTTGAAGATGCAACAAATTTCTAGAGAATTCTAAAGAAACTAATAATTTGCCTTATGCATTATTATTAAATATGTTACTTGATGTGTGTAGAATGTACTATCTAGAGAACTCTAAATAATAAATAATTGTAATGAGGTGCTTATAAATATGAGAAGTGGCACATCCATGTACTACAACTATGTACTAAAACTTGTACTACAACTACAAGCCATAAAATTGTTGTATCATTAAACTTTACTTCCACTATTTCAACTATTCAACTATTTTCCACTACTACTACTACTACTAATAGTTCTCTATAATATTTAAGGGTTAAATGCTCAGTAAAATGCATACTAGTTTTTTATTGGTTGATGATTATGTATATGGATCTTTCTCTCTAGAAACTGGTTGTCCAGCAACGTGAAATATGCTACCTGCTTTTTATAACATATCTATAGGAATTCTCTTGATTTAGGTGTTTAGCTCTAATGCTTGGTTGTCATGTCTTTTACGACTGACTTCTTCTGCTTAATACAAGGATATCAGCTAGCATCAATTATAGTTCATGTTCTGGTTCTTATATTTAGAGGGAAAATAAATGCACTTTAGCTCTTATTTTGCTTTTTATTCTATTTTATTTATACATACATACTTTTTTTTGTTTGAGTACGTTGATGAATAAAAATACTTGAACATTTGAGTAACAAAGGACAGACATACGAATTAAAATAGTTAAGTAACATAAATTACCCGACTATGTGTACATTGATAAGCACACATGATGTTGTCGGCACAATCATTTTAGTTGTTCAATGATCATTATGTGGTTGAATGAATTTATATGATATTGTATATTTATATAATATAGGTATATATTTCATCTAAGTTGTTTTAAGAGTATGCTTGTGCCTTCTGGTACAGCTGTGGGTAATTATTGTAGGATATTTGTGACTCCTAATGTCCTTATTGAATGTCATAAAAACGAGCCGTCAAAGGTTAATATTCTCTTCAAGCACATTCAAGTATTATTAAAAGTGGTAATTAGGGAGAAGGATAAACTTTGCCGAAAAATTAGGCTGAAGGACACGAAGTTTTATTTTTACACTACACGAAAATGCTAGTTTTAACTAGCATTATTCGGTTTTACACTACAGAAAATGCTAATTATATTTAGCATTGTCTTTCAGCCTAATTTTTTTCAAAGTTTGTCCTTCAGCCTAAAAATAAAACTTGACGTTCTTCGGACTAATTTTTTTCCAAAGTTTGTCCGTATGCTTATTTTCCACTTATTAAAGTTCAACTAGTAATCAAAATGCCTCTTAAATTTGAAATTCGGGCATTGATTTTTGATTTCATGCAGAGCATGCTGACTAGTGACGCTTGGTTTAATTGCCAAAAGATCCGTTTACTTGAGAACAACGGGTGAGTATAGCATAAAAATTTTGCATTAAAAGTTAATACATTTATATTATTAGAGGAAGATAAATAATTTCATTGTTGAAAATTATAGACACAAATATGAGTTTCAGATGCAATATAGGTCAGTTGGTTAGTCTATAGGTTCGACTCCTGCGTATACGCAAGCCGCTAAAAATAGACATGTTTTTGCTTTCATCGATGATGGAAATTTCTAGGTTAATATAGCCCGAATTGTCATGTGATTTTATGCCAAATATTCATTTATCATTGAAGGAATCGCTTGTATGTAGGTTACTGCATTGGATATATTAACCATGCTTAGTTGCAAGCAGTGTCTGAAGCAAGGAACCAATAAAAACAACTTCAGAAAGCAAGAACAAGGGATACTTAACAGAAAGAAGCTTTGTGAATATTGATGTAAAGGAAGAGGTATCTGAAGTTACTGAAGAGCAGCTATCTCTGAAGTTGCTAACAATCAATCAAAGACAAGGAGATAAACATTTCTTTTCGTTGTCTTTTTTCCTCTTGTTCGGTTTTTGTGTGATTTTTATTTTTAAGTTAAATAATTGTCTGATTTTTATTTTCTAAAATGTTAACAATCATACTATTTTAAAAAAGTAGGTTACTCAAAAATTATAGACCATTGTTTATTTGATAGCATATAGAAGTTTAAATTCTTCAATAAGCATGGAATGACACAAATAATGAGGTTTTACCTTTGTGCCTAGGAAAATGACACATTTAATGAGGTTTTATCAAGGTGTCCCAATTAATGGTTGGAAGTAAAACTTGAAAAGTTATCTTAGTATACGTTCAGTATATCACTAACCGCATTGTAATCCAAAGTTTTTATTCCTTTCATTTTCTACAGCCTGCAACATTTATTAAGTTGTAATTTGGACAAATTTGCATTACTAAGTTAGTCCGCTCAAATATAGTATGTCAACTTCGTTGTCCCTGCCTATGCCAATAATTATAGTGCAATTCAAATGCCTAGACAATGGAAATTATTTAGATACTATAAACCTATAATGCAATTTGATGTTTTATTTGAATTAATTCATTTTCCCCATCTATGCCAATACTTTAGGCCTGTAATATAATTTTAAATCCTATAAATGATTATGTAAACAATTAAGAATTTATTCATTTCAAAAATTTGTTGTAGTGTGAATAAGAGTTTATTCGAAATTACAAACAAAGCATAGCTACAATCCCATGCGATCGGTGCACACTTGTTTTGATTAATTGCATGGTTCATTGTCTCCTCTATAAATTCAGTTACTCTCTTCCACTGCCTTGGCTACCATATCGACCATTCATTAATTACGGTTGACACTTAATGTGTTGCTCGCTTTTTAAACTTTAGTTTCTTTTTGTATTCTATTTGTTTTTGTTAGTAGTAATTTAACAGAAGGAAGATTAAAAAAATAAAAAGAAAGATGAAGATTAAAAAAATCAGTTTCTCTTTAAGAAAGAACAGAAGTTTTACTTCAAAATTTAATTAAAAAAAATTCTTTCTACTTCCTTGCATACAAAATTGGAAATTCTTTCGCACTATTTTTTCTGAAAGTAAAACATCCTGACACTTATTATTGAGAATATTTTCTACGCATATACCACAGTAATTTCAAACTTAACTTACTATAAAACTAAATGTGAAAAAAAACCTCTTCGGTTAGAATAATTTGTAAAATCAATTTATGGTTTATATATATTCATTTATTTTATCTCATATCTGTTGTATATTTGACAATATTTGGTTTAAGCAGTGAGAGATCTTGAGTTCAGAAATATGTCGCTAATAAGTTTGATAACTAGGTTTGTAAATGTTCAACGTGCACATCTTTTTAATGCTTGTAATATTATCCTATGATTCTAGCTATTCTGCATTAATTTTTAAATTATGCAACATAAACAGTATTACATTTTTGAACCTTGTAGGTTGGTTTAAAATGAAATTGTGGTGTATTAGTTGCCGCTACTTAGTTATGGCTACTCATGAGATATTTTTTTAGTATAGAAGTTGCACAGAGGATTTGGATTTATGATTAGTGATGAAAGATCTTTTCAGCATGAGAGAAACAGCCAAGTAGCAATATTAATTAGTAAGACCCACTTTCATTTTAAATGTGATAACTGTTGCTTTTTCTCAATTGTTCTTGAGGGGTGAGACACCATTAGCTTGGTTTAGCTCCAACTAGGTTTATAATTGTTCTTAAATTATTTATGAAGAAGTCGGATTTGGAAGATTTCAAAAAATATTTCATTGCCGAAATCTTCAAAAATGACAAAAAAAGGAGTTTTCATTGTGCTTTTAGCTCTTACTCTAATGCAAAACAAGTCAAGCTCGCTCAAGCTTCAAAAGCATTGCTCGATTACAAACTGAATGAAGATAAATGATGGAAAATGGAAGTGTAACACAAAAATGATCGAATGTATGAAGAAACGAAAACAACAAGCTCAAACTTAACTACTTTGCAATAATGTATGCGATAATGAATTTTGTAAGCTTTTAGATTTTTTGTAGTAGTGAAACTTCAAGTTGTCACAATGTATTTTGTAGAATTGATATGACTTTCTTAGTATGTTAGATGCTTTCTTTTCAATTTGATGAAATGCTAGTTTCGAATTTGGTTTAATGTTTGTCACCGTTTTAAATTTGTATTTGTATAGTTGAATTAATTAATGCGTGATGATACTGCAAGATGCTGAATGAGATGAGGTTCAGTAGTACCAAAATCATAACATTTATAAGTGTTGGGAGCTTTTTTTTAAATATGTGTATTGAAACTACCAACTGTTATAACCATTAGAACCGAGGAATTTGCTAATGGTTATAACCGTTAGAACTATGACATTTCCTAACGGTTATAACCGTTAGAACTGCGAAATATCCTAATGATTAAAACCGTTAGGAAGCATAAAATTTTCAAATGATTACAACTATTAGTATATTCGTTACAAAATTTACCACGCACCTTCTACCAATGGTTATAACCGTTGGTAATGTAATTTGTCACAATTATAACCGTTACGAAATGACAATTTTGGTGATTTCATCTTGTTTTGTTGCTATGTTATTCTGTGCAAATGTAATTCCTTATAGGAACCAACGACCCGTTTAGAGTGGCTCTAAGTTCCGATGAGCCTTTTCTTGGTCAAAATTTAGGACCACTCTAGGCAGGTAAAATTTGATATCAAGCGTAGGTAACCCGATTACAGGGAAATATATACGTACGAGATGCCATGCAGGTCCTTCTAGGAAAGGATTAATCTTAAATTTTAGAAAATCCCATGAAGCTATGCAGTGATTTATTAGTTCCCATATCTATTTGTAAGGCTATAAGAACCTATGAGGTGTAAGAACCAGAAAGTAGGAAAGTGGAAAGAAACTCCCTAATTTAATGGGTAGTTAATGGGAATAAATTATTGATTTAATTATCATTCATGGAAAGGATAAAGGAGAAAAAAGTAGTAAGGATTTGTAATAGGAAAAATTGACGTCCATAACATAAAGGTGTGAAGGTTTCAGGAAAAAGCTGAAGAATACCTTTCATTAAATGGGATAAAACTTCTGCATGAGTAATAAATGGAATTTTGAAATTCGAAAGAGCACTAAATGGTCAACAAGAAAAAGAATACCGAAACCAGAAAAATAATAAGGATGTAACTAAAGCCATTGATGCAAAAGTATGAATACTCGATTTTGAATTAAATGTCCATAAGAATGAGCTTGTTTAATGGATAAAATGGCATGAAGGACATTTATAATGACAACAATTGGAATATAGTTTTTGAGAAGATAAATGTTTTGAGAAATTTGAAAAAAGTTTACCGTTTCTTCTGTTAGATAAACTATAATTTCAAACTTTAAGAAAAAGAGTAGATGAATTCTGTAATTAAAGAATAATAATAAACGTTTTCATATAATAAAGGTTTGACAAGGTAAACGTTATAAGTATACCTATTTAAGAGAGAACAAATAGTAAATTTATTTACTAAAATTAAGATAAAATTTGAAATGGCAAAATTCTCACATAATAAAGGGTATTAGGGGAAGTAATAGTACTAAAAATAGTATAAATGGTAAACGGCTACCCCTAGCAATTTATAATTTGTTAAATTAATTTTTTGTAAAATACACCCTTGTTGTGCAAACAAAAAGAATAATGGGTGATTAAAGATTTCCTAAAGTTAAACGCACCTTATTAAGAAATTTGATGAAAGTATATGTCCATGATAGAATTTTTTTAACAAAACCATACTACCAACGTAAATATAGTCTTGGGTTAATGTTTTAAAACATATTTTGGCAATAACAACAAAAATGAAGAATGTACAAATGAATGTGTTAATAGGCTTAATTACTACCTAATTTAATGTTGAATTACTAAAGTCCTGTTTTTAAACAAAACAAGCATTTACCTCAAAATACTTGTTGTTTTGAAGGGTGTGACACCCCACGTCCGTTAATGTCACTCATTAAGAGAATGCATTAAGTTTCGTGAAGCGTTAAAGGTAAATAGAAATAGAATATTACAAGACAGATATAAAAATAGCAGTGGAATAAAAACTAACTTTATTAATCATAAAGCATCGGGATTCAAAACATCATATGTTTGCATTACATAAAAACCAGTGCATCATAAAAACATCTATTTTGCTTTTAAACATTAGAGCACAAAATAAAAGAAGCAAAATCCCCAAATAAAATATAGCCATAGTAGCAAAGATAGAGCCTGAGCCATACACCAAAGCAGCTCCAGCAAAATGATAGCAGGATCCTGGTCAAGCTTGAGTATTCCCACCCAGAGAACCTGGGGAGGGGGAAGCGGAAGAAAGGGGAGGAAACAAAAAGGGTCATACATAAAGTTTGGCAAGTCTAGTTACTTTTAGAAAGTAAATAAGTAAAAGTAGCATGACAGGCATATAAATTGGATAAGAAATATAATCAACATAAAAGGCAGGTATGACAAGGTAAACACGGTAGAGTGTATATGCTTCTCTAGTGATTATTCTTATTCTCTGCACTAATACCAGTATAACCAGAATGAGATGATCCCAACAACTATACGATGGTAGACTTAGGAGTACTTCTGGTGAGAGGTTTTAACCCCATACAATCCACAGGCAGCCTAATCCTAACAGGATCCTAAACTTTTTACAGAGTCTAGATGTACCCCAACTACTACCCTAATCGATCGTCTCCCTACTCAGTAGATACCCTGTGCTAGCCCCATAGTAGGAGGTATCACTTCCTAAAGTGGTAACCCTCGTGCATAACCATATCTACTAGTGTCACGGTCGTCTTATCCCCTTCTGCCCATCCCATGCACACACATGTCCCCGGTCAGTTTGCGCCGTCCACACCGTCCTCCTCGTTTGGATCTCTTATAATCGGCCCAATAAACGTGCCCTAACTCCGACCTAGGGTAGAGCCCTTGTTCAATACCGTTATATGGGTTACTGACTAAAATAGACCCCACACACAAGTTGATAAAAGCTCTCCCCTTGTCTTGTATCCCCATAAGGATTTCCTTAGGTCATGTATACCTATTGGTGTCTTTAATTACATAACCCTCTTGGGTTAAGTTTGTGGGCCTATATATAAATATTACCCACCCCCTCAGATTTACTTAACCCACCCACTATTCAAACAAGTTTACTTAACCCCTATTCAAGTTCATGTTCATACAATCCTTATGGATTCAACTAGGTTAAGTATTTCAATTCATTACCATGTCCATCTATGGTTATAATTTGCTAGACCTCCCACATTAAACCTACAACTTGCGGATGTTGGTTATGCCAAGCGGCTTCGGGTAGATTTCTTCTACAAGTTAGGTTTTACCTCGTGTCATAGCAAGTCTCGTATTTGTGTACCTAGACCTCTCACATTAGATTCGCCACTTGTGGTCGCTTGATATGTCGGGCGGTTCCGGGCAGACTTCCACCACAAGCGTAATCTAACCTCGTCTCTAGGCGTAGTTACGGTTTCTAGTTACTGTAATCCTGGGCATTTCATTATTAACAAATTCTTACCTAATTCGTTATAGGTTTCATGCCCATTTTTCCCAATTATGTTCACAATGAATTATATGCCCTAAATTAATATACATCAACATTATTCAAGTTATGCCGAATTCCCTATTTATAAGTAATGCCCAATTTCAAAGTTTTTTCTCATTCCCCGTTTAAGCGTTCGCATATTTCAGCGGCTTGCCTAGACTCGAAAGTAGCCTGACTATGTAAAATTAAATGGAAAGATAAAGGGAAGATGACAGAGATGATTATACTAACAAAATTGACATAAACATATAGTGGCATAGTGATAAGATGGGAATATGAGAACAGATCTAGTGAACATAAGATAACATAACTGTTTATAACATAGCAAAAATGTCATAATAGGCATGATAAGATCTAAATAATAATTTAGATGTCCAAATAACTGATCCAATTTAACCACAAACATGATAGGTACAAGGTGATCTAAATAGAAAATTAGATCTATAATCAAAGGTAGGTCTGACATGATAAAGGTTAGGATCCAAGTCATAGATATGTCAGAATATCATAGTTTCACTAATTATTACAGGTCTGACATGGTAAAGGTTAAGATTCAAATTACAGTCATATCATGTTTTACTTTTTAATTATTTAAATCTAAAAATAACTTGAACTCATAGAGTTTGGATATTGAAAGATAGAAGAAGAATAGCAAAGGTTGGATCATATATCTACACTTGAATCTCTAAACATGATTACAAAAGAAGAAAAAGATTTGGTTCAGTCCAGGCACCAACAACATTTAGGCCTCCATTGATTTTAGTATAAGAAAACTAGAGAAACGAGGCAATATTTATAGCTGCCAGCCCCCAGAATTGATTTGCCACGTGTGCCCTAGGGTGGTCGACCCACCCCTCAGGGGGTCGACTTATGGGTCGACCCCCCTCTTGAGGGGTCAACCCAGGGTCGACTCCTATGGGCAGGATTTTTCTTGCTCACTCGAATTTCTACGATTTAAACAATTTTGAACTGAAATTTGATTTATGGACCTTATATATATATATATATATATATATATTCTTGCATGTATACAAACTTCAAACCTTCATAACTTCTCCATATGGTGTCCGTTTTATGCAAACCAAAAGTCTATCTTGACCAGAATTTTGAGACGGATGCACTGGCATAGTCCGTTTACCTTAATTCTGAATATTAAATTAATTATTCTTTAATTTATCTTCTTTAGTGTTGTTAAAATTACTAGGTGTTACATTCTCCCCAACTCAAAGGATTTCATCCCCGAAATCTTCAAGTTAAGAAGAATGTGTATCCTACCATCCACATCCATCTACTCATCCACCAATTACTGGCATCCATTGTCCTTAAAATATTTCTAATGTTTATATGAACATATGCAATGGTGTGTGTATGTGTCCCAGTACTAATGCGTAGATCAGGCGGTCTACTGATTCAGTCGACCTCCTTAATGCAATGTATGTTAGTGCCATGAATCCAAAGTTCTATATGTGTGCACAATCATCCGTCCAAATGCAACATCCATATGATGATACACTTAATTTCATCCATAAAGAAAAAGAAAAATGCACACACATCCATACACAGTATGAGAGTGATTGAGCCGGGCAAGTGCCTAATGTGTGTGTATATGCATCCACTGGCAACCACTAGCAAATACTTGCATCTGCTTGTATCCATCAAACATAACATGTCTCAAACACATGTTTACATCCATGGGATTCCTACCTAAAGGTCGAAGACTCGATCGATAGGATACACTAAAATGATAAAAACAAGCATAAATAAAAGCTTTGGAAAAAGGAGTTAAGAACATACCCTCGAAAAGAAAAGGGTACGAAGCTCGAATCTTGTCTTCAGTCTCCCAAGTCGCGTCCTCTGGGTTATCTTCCCACCGAACTTTCATCAACTTGACTTCTTTATTGCATAGCTTCTTAACTTCTGATCCAAGAATACGGGAAGGAACTCGTCTGACTGTCGCCTCCTGTTCCACCTCTACTTCCTCCAATATACTCGGCTCAACTACTTCTGCTATATCATGCAAGCCGCAAATGGGAAACGTAGAAAACATCATGAACACCGGATAGTCTCTTTGGTAACTTTACTCTATATGCCATTTGGCCAATCCTTTCTGTTATGGGAAATGGCCCAACAAATCTTGGTGCCAATTTCCCTATAGATCTGAAGCGAACCACATTCCTCAAAGGTGACGCTTTAATGAAAACCATATCTCCTACTTAAAATTCAATATCAGTCCTTCTCTTGTTAGCATAGGATTTCTGCCTGTCTTGAGCTGTCTTCGTTCGTCGTCGGATAAGATCAATCTTCTCGGACGTTTCCCTAACCATATCTGGTCCAAGTAATAACCTTCCTGTAGATTCCCACTAACAAGTTGGTGATTTATAGGGTCGTCCGTATAATGCTTCGAAGGGTGTCATGCCAATGCTAGCTTGATAACTGTTATTGTAGGCAAACTATACTAAAGGAAGATGCTCTTCCCAAGTCCCTCCGAAGTTTAGGATACACAACCTCAAAAGATCCTTTAGAACTCTATTCAACCTCTCCGTCTGTCCATCGATCTGAGGATGGTAAGCGGTGCTTAAACATAATTATGTACCTAATGCTTCTTGCAAGCTCCTCCAAAATTCACTGGTGAAAATAGGGTCACGATCGCTTACAACACTGGAAGGTACCCCATGAAGACGGTCTATCTCTTGAACATAAACTGTTGCCAACGATGCTGCCGTCCTCTTACTCTTAACTTGAATGAAATGGGCACTCTTACTAAGTCTGTCTACCACAACCCAAATACTGGTGTTGCCTTTCTTTGATCTAGGAAAACCATCTATGAAATCCATAGAGATGCTCTCCCACTTCCACTGTGGAACCTCCAAAGGATGAAGTAAACCACCGGGCTTCTTTTGCTCAGCTGTAACGACCCGGAAAATCTGAACCAATTTAAAAAATTTAAATTGGCTATTTTAGTGGATTTTAAATATTTAAAATAAATATTTTGAATAAAAACGATGAAAAGTAAGTTTGAATCGACGTTTGAAAATAAATATAATTACTTTGAATTATAAACAAGGCCTGAAATGGCGCGGTAGTTTCAAATTTTCATTTCAAACTTTGACTGACTGTACCGGGCGCAAAACAAAACGGATTTGAGTGAAACCAAAAATATTTAAATCTGTTAGTGAATACCTTTCTAACGAATCTGAAAAATCGAAGTTTCATAGCGGGAAGCAAGAGTTATGGCCAAGTGAATTTTCAGAAAGGTCGCTATAGAATTTATATAGCCCGTGAAAATGGCCATTTTGCAAACGATCTCGGAATTCGACGAAACCACATTTGTTGGATCCGGGATGTTAAACTATTGCTAGGTTTCAAATTTCATTATTTTTGAAGCTAGTATGTGAGCATGGCAAAGGAAAATGTGTTTGGTCGATTTCTGTTAAATTGGATCGACTAGAAATGGGCCATTTTTCAAACTGTCTCAGAATTCGACGAAACTAGTTTTGTTGGGACCGTATCGTAAAAAAATAGCTAGATTTATTTTTCTGGAATTTTTCGAATCAGTATGTGGCCCCAGCCAATTGAAATGTACGTTCAAATTAAATATTGAATGTTTTATATTTTAATTTGAAGTAAAACTGACTGAAACAGTCGAATGGGCCTACGAAACATATCCCATTGTGTTCGGAATGGGGGTAAAACGCTAGGGACGACAGTCGTTGAGTTTGGATTGGAGTTCGTAGGAGTCAAGGGGTATTTTTGGATTTTTAAAACTTTATAAATAAATAAAAAAAGGTGATTCATCCACATCAGACCCCCCCCCCCCCCCCCCGACATTCTCTCTCCCCGACCCAAAAGAACGACGGAAGTGCCCCAAACTTCCCGAGCTTTTTGCCGCTGCCACGATCATCTTCAGGCTAGGCTCCAATTGGATTTTTTGAAGATCTTCTCCCCCTCTTCAAATCATGACCAGCCTCGCTCCTCCTCGTCTCGTGTTCCGTGCGAACGAGCTCCTCGAAGTCGCGCCGTTCCAACCACCGCCGCGCCCGATTCCGACCATCGATCTGGCCAACACCCCCACGCACCTGAAGCCCTCTCCATGCTCTTCCAAGTGGTAAAGCCGATCCTTCTATCGTTGCACGGATTTCGCGAAATTTCACAACCTAGTTTTGAACAAAATAGAGAGGTAACGGCCTATTTTAAATAAACTATATTATAGCAGTTTAAAGCGCTACGGTTTATGATTTCACTGTAAAAATCACATCTTCTTCGTTTCTAGACGAAATTCAGTGAAACAAGAGACAGTGGACTCGTGTGGACGCCTTCTACATTCTAGAAGAGACCGCATATTTTTCTGAGCCTTCTGCTATTTTTGGTGGAGTGGAACCCAATGTGACATTTCTAATTTATAAACGATATCGAAAACGACAATGTATAAATTTTATAGTCGATGTATGGGTTATATAAATGTTGTACACCTCTTGTATAGGCGTTGTATAAGTTGTACGTTCGATATATAAGTTATATATGTGTTGTAAAAATTATATATGTGTTGAAATAAAAGTGAAATGCTTATATATAAATATATCTATATATATACGCCCCTCGTCCACAAACCATGGATGATATTTATTGGTTGTGATTGGTGTGAAAATTGGTTGATTACGAATGGTTGATTAGAATTGTTTATGGTTGAAATTGATTGATTGTGCTTGAAAAATACCCGTTTGTGGTTGAGAAATATTTGGTTGAAACCACATAGGATTAGTTTGTGGAAATGAAAAAAATATATACATGCCGCCTGCGTGAAAACTAGATGCATGAATCCCCTTTGTCAAAAGCTGCGAGGCTTTAAGGTAGAGCGAGGAGTCGTACTAGGGACGGCCCCAGTTTTAACTACCCTGCCGTTATGCTGCCGAAATTTTGAATAATATTCATGTGTTAGAATTATTTTCATGTGTTGAAACTATATTCGTGTGTTGAATAGAAATTCATTCGTTGAATAGAAATTCATGTGTTGAATGGTATTCGTGTTTTGAAGTAAATTGTTTTATAATAAAAATCATATTTTTATCATCTATATGAACTATATAAAATAGTCTTGTTTTAAAATAAATTGTTTGATAATAAAAATCATATTGTTATCATCTATATGAACTATATAAAATAGTCGTATTTTAAAATAAATTATTTTATAATAAAAATCATATTTTTATCATCTATATGAACTATATAAAATAGTCGTGTTTTAAAATTAATTGTTTTACAATAAAAATCTTATTTTTATCATCTATATGAACTATATAAAATAGTCGTGTTTTGAAATAAATTGTTTTACATTAAAAATCATAATTTTATTATATACATGAATTATTAAAAATAGTGAAGTGTTGAAATTGAAGACAGTTGGATAAAAATATCATTTTTATCAAACTTGTAAAAAGCATATAGTTTGAAATTGAAGAATCGACTATATATGTATATATATATATATAATTAAAATATATTGAATAATGTAGCTGTAGTTCGTGTTTTGAAACCGTGATTTCAAACGATTAGTGCGGGAGATCCGACCATCGGATTTTCCCAAAACCAAAACCGTTGGGTTTGCTTTAGAAATACCTTTCCAACAACACCAACTTTGTGGTGATCCAACAGTTGGATTGTTTGGAATGTTTAATACAAATCTGAAGAAAAACAGCGCCAGAATCGATTATATTTATATCTATATATAAATATAATTGTATTAAATCGAATAACGACGCTGTAGTTCGTATTTTGAAATCGAAACTTCAAACGATTGTACCGGAGATCCGACCGTCAGATTTTCCCAAAACTGGAACCGTTGTATTCGTTTTGAAAAGATCTTTCTAATGATATAAAATTTGTGAAGATCCAACGGTTAGATTTTCAGATATGTGTAAATCAAATCTGAAGAAAAACAGCGCCACGGCCGCGTTATGGCCCGAAGCGTCGTTTGAATAAATTGGCTATTTTAAAATAAATAAAAATAGCGATAAATCATTTTAAAATATTATAAACTATATGGAATGTGAAATTTAGAAATTAACTGAAGGTTGGCTAAGTCGAATGGTTTCCTCGGTTTTGATCTGATGTTGGTTACGGCCTTCGGGGTTAATATTTGGGAAATCGTTCTCTTGTTGATTGACAATTAGTGACTAATGAATTGGAAAGAGGCATATGTTGTGTTTGTGTAGCACTAGTTATTTATATACGCAAGTTGCTCAGAAAGACCGGGTTTATCCCATTCTGAATAACTGAATCGACGATAAGAAATCGAAGATGAAGACGGTGGTTGAAGACCGGAGATCTTCACCTCGTTTGGATGGTAAGTGATGTCCTGATTGGGAGGCATCCCGAAATATGGATAATGAGTGGTGATCGTCCAGGCGTACGTGGAGATCGATGGGTTTGCGAGGTATATAGTGTCTCCTGTTTCGTTCAGACCCAGAACGAACTTCTAAATGGACTGTGTGTCTGACATTGGATTTTATTCTGTGTTGATTGATCTCTATTAAATATACATCTGTTTGGCGGCGGAAAATTTATTCTTTTGCTTAACGCCCTTCTCTGAGACGCACGAGCCCAGAGGTTGTATATCGATGGACATCAGTCGCATGGCATGAATTGCTAGTGTGGCATGCCTAAGTGGCAAATGATCAAGGCTTTTGTTGAAAAGCAAAGTCTTGTGGTGATGATCAAAGCACCGCCTGTGTGGCATAGCTTTGTGTATAACGTGAATTCGCGAACCTTACACCCCGGTATGAACCAGAAACGGGAGAGGACCTCAGGGAGGGCATGCGTTTCCTTCTATCTAGAGGTGGTGTCGGTGCTTAAACTGACTGACATTTATATTATTTTCACCTATGTGGTTGTTGCTGCTGCGAGGCGCCTCAGATATATCGGTCGATCCGGGACCGATGGAGTCATTCGTTGGCTCATTTACGCCCCAAAGGGCGGGGAAACGTATTGTTCAGGCACTATGATCCACTCCATGTGGACCGGCCCTGACGATCCAAGGGGCAGTTGCGGCTGTTCCGGAGACATGGGCTAGATTGTCTCGAAGTCGGTAAGGATTATCTTTTGCCTTGGTTCATGACGGAAATCCAATTTCCAAATACGTGACTGTGCGGTTTTGATTGTATACCTATGTATGGCGACATAGTGGTATGGGGCATTAATGCCGTCTATGATTGATACTTATGATTTGAAATTGTTTTTGAAACATATAAACACTAGTAATAATATCAAATTCTTTTGTTTTATACGTATCAAGCATATTTTGGCCATTATAAAGTAAAAACTCTATCACCGGTTTGCGTGGCATTGTGTGATGGGAACTGAGTCTTAATGGCTTCATTTTTATAAAAAGCATTGCGAGGTTTAAAAGAATGATTTGTTTTAAAGCACTGGCAATCCAATGGAGTAAACCCATTCCGCGAAAGTGGCATGGTCCTGTGATTAGCCAATTGTATAATGTGTTAAGTAGATTTCTCATACCAGTCCCATGACTGACTCGTAGTTTGTTTCACTTGCAAACTCGGGTGCCCCTTTTTCTACACGGGCAGCCTTGTATTCAGGTTTTATCTGGCTCTTTCTGGACAGCTGGAGCTGAAGATGGATTCTATCATTTATCTCTTTTTAAGTTGTTCAGCTCCTATTGTACATATTATGTTTGTTTCTGCTGTAGACATTTATGTATAGCTGAACTGTATTTGTACTAAGTATGATCCTGTATTCTGTGTAACTCTGATGATTTCATTTATCCAATGTATTATTTGTTCATTATCTGGTGTATTTATTTAATTCTGTTCTGCTATTATCTTTTATATGTTATATTCCAAAGACTACCCTTGCCGCCGTCAGAACGGGGTTTGGGGTCGTCACATCAGCTTTGACTTGCTGACAAACCAAACATTGAGAAACAAACTTTGTCACATCTTTCTTCATTCCAACCCAAAAGAAAACCCTCTTTATATCTCTATACATATTATCACTGCCTGGATGAATAATCATCTTAGAATGATGGGCTTCTTCTAGGACTATCTTTATCAAACTTCCAGTTTGAGGAACACAAAGCCATCCATCTCGTCGCAACCACCCTTTATTATCTATGGAATATCTATTGAGGTGACTGGAAGTCTCCCCTTTACTGAGCCTATCCAAGAAGTTTGAAATCTGTGGATCATCTCGCCGCCAAGCTCCTATCTGATCCATAAGAGTAGGTCGTATCTCTAGCGATGCAAACAAACCAGGCAAAAACTCGGTGGAGGGTCAAAAGTCGATATGAACTCTAAGCTTTTCCTTTCCACAAGCAGATGACTTAAAGCCATCCTCTACCTACTCAGTGCGTCTGCCACCACATTGCCCTTTCCAGGAGTATAAGCAATCTTGAAATCATACTGCCTTAAATTAAGATCCTTTTGCGAGAACAAATACTTGAGAGATTTATGATCGATGTACAACTTGAACTTCTCTCCAAGAAAATAATGATGCTACGTATTAAGTGTGAACACTATGGCAGCTAGCTCTAAGTCGTGGGTAGGGTAGTTCTTCTCATGAACCCTTAGAAGTCTTAATCCACAACATACTACCCTCCCCTCTTGCATCAGAACCGCACCAAGCCCTGTACCACATGCATCGTTGTATATTGTAAACACTTTGTTCCCATTGGGCAAGGTCAAGATTGGGACTATTTTCAGAGCGCTTCTCAATCGTTGGAAAGCAACATCACAATCTATGTCCCGTGAAAATGCCGAATTCTTCTTTGTTAGCCTGGTGAGTGGGGCTGATATCTTTGCGAAGTCCTTAACGAACTTTCGATAATAACCTGCCAAACCCAGAAAGCTTCTCACCTTCGTTGCATTCTTTGGAATCTGCCAATCCTGAACTGCGACCACCTTTGCTAGATCTACTGCTATACCTATTTTAGAAACCACATGCCTTAGGAATATCACCTCTTTTCTCCAAATATGCCACTTAGAGAACTTAGCCTTAAGCGGATGCGCACAGAGTTTTCAAAACCTCCCTCAAATGTTGGGCATGCTCTTCTTCATTCTTTGATAAGATCAAGATATCATCAACAAAGACCAAGAAAAATTTATTTAGAAAACCCCCAAAACACCCTACTCATCATATCAATAAAATAGGTAGGTGCATTCATCAACCCCAAAGGCATAACTAGCCATTCAAAGAAACCATCTGGAGTCCTAAAAGTTGTCTTATCTATACTGTCTTCAGCCACCCTTAACTGATGAAACCCCATGGCCAAGTCTAACTGATAAAATACCGAGGCACCAACAAGCTGGTCAAACAAGTCATCTATCCTTGGGAGTGGGTGCCTGTTCTTCTTGGTGAGTTTATTCAACTCCCTACAGTCTATACACAAGCGAAGCGAACCATCCGCCTTAGTCGCGAATACTATTGGAGCACCCCATTCAGATGTGCTTCACCTAATACTTTCTCAAGTAGCTCCCCTACTTGTTTGTTAAGCTCCCTCCTTTCCCTTAGAACCATATGGCGCACAAGTAATGCAGATGGCTTTGCATTGTCCACCAAATATATACGAAAATCGATCTCATGCCCCGGATGTAAGCCTCGTACCTCATCAAAAACGTTAGGATAATCCCGGACTACCGGAATAGATTGCAGATCATCGATAGATGCATCAAGAGACTCTAGGAAACTAAGCATAACAGATCCTTGCGGGTCACAAGAAATCTCGTGGGTCCTCCCATGACAAGTCAGAAGCCTAACCACCCTCTTCTCACAATCCAGAATGGCACCATACATGGCTAGCCAATCCATCCATAGAATCAACCCCTAGCCCATAAAACCGAGTACATATACGTCGCACTCAAACTCGACGCCTAAGACATATTCTCAAACCCAGACAAATCATGGATAAATGAGCCGAACCACCAATGGGGTTTGATACAATAACGGGATCCACTACCATACTAGTTTCTAAGTGTAGAGATTCAATCACAGAACTAGATATAAATGAATGTGAAGTGCCAGTATCAAAAAGAGTTCTAGTAGGATGATTGGAAAGAGAAATCAAACCTTCCACGGAAATTTTCCTGCCTTTATATGGAGCACTGGTCGCGAGAGCATGCACCTACCCTCTAGAAACTCCTTCCCTTTGACCTTGTCTCTGTTTCTTCGGGCACTCCCTAGCAAAGTTTCCGACCTCTCCACAACTGTAGAAAGTATTCTTCCTTCTCTTGCGATCCTTGACCAAGTGACCCTCTTTTCCATAACTGTGACACTGCCTCTTATCCGTAGCCTTTTCATTCCTTCCACCCTTCTTCTATTGTTGTTGTTGTCCTTTCTTGGGCCAAACCTTCTTGTTTTGCGTTGTTTCCTCAGCTTTAACATCCTTCTTTTCTCCTTTGTCTTTTTCATGCATCAAGGCCATATCAACAAGCGCTTTAGCAAACCACGAAGCCTTCTTATGTGGAGTATATACCAGTTCCAACCCAAACCTTGCTAGTTGGTTGAGTTTGTTCACAAATTCCTTAACAATCAAGTTTCCTTGTCTGAGTGCCAAGAACCTCTCTAGTTGCATGCTTTTCTCAGCTTGAGAAAGAAACTTCATTTCAAACCTCATTCTAAAATCATCTCATGTCTCCACCGGACGTCCAACTTGGGTAACTTCCCACCAAAATGAAGCTTTATCTTTCAGTAGCTAGACAGCTAATTGAATCTTCCTTCGATCTTCTACTTCGAAAATTCCAAACAATTCCTCGGTCTTCTTGAGCCAATTCCTTGCCTCTACGAATGTTTTGGTTCCACGGAATGACTTCCCTTCCATGGCACAAAAATATTTGCAGATCTTTGCGAAATTATCTGCTCTTGGTGGAGAAGGAGGAGGAACGACAGGTGTAGCTAGGTGAGGAATGTCAGCTTGACCACTGGCAAGCGCCGCGGCCTCTTGATACCTTCGAAACTAGCCTGGTATCGTAATGCCCTCTGGAATATTAGGTTCCCCAAACATGCTGAAAAGAAAAGGAAAGAGATTCAGACGAAGGATCAAAAGTTATTACATATGGATTTGGGGAATATGTTTTTCAAAACAGACTTTCCTTTTTGAAAATGCTTTCTTTTAAAACCGTTTTGAAAATAATTTTCAAAACCTTTTATCTAATCTGGTAACCTTCAGCTCTGATACCAAGTGTGGCACCCCACGTCCATTAATGTCACTCATTAAGAGAATGCATTAAGTTTCGAAGCGTTGAAGGTAAATAGAAACAGAACATTACAAGACAGATATAAAAATAGCAGCGGAATAAAAACTAACTTTATTAATCATAAAGCATCGTGGTTCAAAACATCATATGTCTGCATTACATAAAAACCAGTACATCATAAAAACTTCTATCTTGCTTTTAAACATTAGAGTACAAAATAAAAGAAGCAAAATCCCCAAATAAAACATAGCCATAGTAGCAAAGATAGAAGCCTGAGCCATACATCAAAGCAGCTCTAGCAAAATGATAGCAGGATCCTGGTCAAGCTTGAGTATTTCCACCCTGAGAACCTAAGGGGAACGGAAGAAAGGAGAGGAAATAAAAAGGATCAGGCATAAAGTCTGGCAGGTCCACTTACTTTTAGCAAGTAAATAAGTAAAAGTAGCATGATATGCATATAGAGTGGATAAGAAAGATAATCACCATAAAAGGCAGGTTTGGCAAGGTAACATGATAGATTGTATACGCTTCTCTAATGATTACTCTTATTCTCTGCACTAATACTAGTATAACCAGAATGAGATGATCCCAACAACTATAAGATGGTAGACTTAGGCGTACTTCTGGTGAGAGGTTTTAACCCCATACAATCCACAGGCAGACCAGTCCTAACATGCTCCCAAACTTTTTACCAAGAGTCTAGATGTACCCTAACTACTACCCTAATCGATTGGTTCCCTTCTCCTTAGATACCATGTGTTGGCCCAACAGTAAGAGGTATCACTTCCTAAAGTGGCAACCCTTATGCACAATCATAACTACTGGTGTCATGGTCGTATTATCCCCTTTTGCCCGGCTCATGCACGCACATGTCCCGATTTGGTTTGCGCTGCCCACACCGTCCTCCTCGTTTGGCTTTTATAATCAACACAGTAAGTGTGCCCCGACTCAGACCTAGGGTGAAGCCCTCGTTCAATAACGTTATATTGGTTACTGACTGAAACGGGTCCCACACACAAGATGATACAAGCTTTCCCCCTTGTGTTGTATTCCCACTAGGATTTCCTCAGGTTATGTATATCTATTGGTGTCTTTAATTACATAACCCCCCTTGGTTAAGTTTGTGGACCTATAAATAAATATTACCCACCCCCTCAGATTTACTTAACCAACCTACTATTCAAATAAGTTTACTTAACCCCTATTCAAGTTCATATTCATACCATCCCTATGGATTCAACTAGGTTAAGTATTCCAATTCATTACCATGTCCATTTATGGTTATAATGTGCTAGACCTCCCACATTAAACCTACAACTTGCGGATGCTGGTTATGCCAGGTGGCTCCGGGAAGACTTCTTCTACAAGTTGGGTTTAACCTCGTGTCATAGCACGTCTCATTATTTGTGTACCTAGACCTCTCACATTAGATTCAACACTTGTGGTCGCTGGATATGCCGGGCGGTTCCGGGCAGACTTCCACCACAAGCGTAATCTAACCTCGTGTCTAGGCACAATTACAGTTTCTAGTTACTGTAATCCTAGGCATTTCATTGTTAACCAATTCCTACCTATGTCATTATATGTTTCATGCCCCTTTTTCCCAATTATGTTCATAATGAATTATATGCCTAAATTCGTATACATTAACATTATTCAAGTTATGATGAATTCCCCATTTACAAGTTATGCCCAATTTCAATGTTTTCCCTCGTTCCCCGTTTAACGCGTTCGCATATTTCAGCGACATGCCTACGCCTGAAAGTAGCCTGGCTATATAAAATAAAAGGGAAAGATAAAGGGAAGATGACAGAGATGATTATACTAACAAAATTGACATAAACATATAGTGGGATAGCGATAAGATGGGAATATGAGAACAGATCTAGTGAACATACGATAACAGAACTGTTTATAACATAGCAGGAATGTCATAATAGGCATGATAAGATCTAAATAATAATTTAGATGTCCAAATAACTGATTCAACTTAACCACAAACATGATAGGTACAAGGCGATCTAAATAGCAAATTAGATATATAATCAAAGGTGGGTCTGACATGATAAATGTTAGGATCCAAGTCAAAGATACGTCAGAATATCATAGTTTAACAAATTATTACATATCTGACATGATAAAGGTTAAGATCCAAATTATAGTCATATCATGTTTTACCTTTTAATTATTTAAATCTAAAAATAACTTGAATTCACAGCATTTGGATCTAGAAAGATAGAAGAAGAATAGCAAAGATTGGATCACATATCTACACTTGAATCTCTATACTTAATTACAGAAGAAGAAAAAGATTTGGTTCAGTCCAGGCACCGACAGCATTTAGGCCTCCATTGATTTTAGTGTAAGAAAACTAGAGAAATGAGGCTATATTTATAGCTGCCAGCTCCCAGAACTGATCTGCCACGTGTGCCCTAGGGGGTCGACCCAGGGTGGGTCGACCCATGAGTTGACACCCTCCTTGAGGGGACGACCCAAGGGTCGACACCCCCCTAAGGGGTCGACTCCCCTGGGCGGGATTTTTCCCGCTCACCCAAATTTCTGCGATTTGAATGATTTTGAACTGAAATTTGATTTCTGGACCTTTTATATAAATATATATATATATATATATATATATTCTTACGCGTATACAAACTTCAAACCTTCATAACTTCTTCTTACGGTATCTGTTTTATGCAAACCAAATGTCTATCTTGATCAGAATTTCAAGATGGACACAATGGCATAGTCCGTTCCCTTAATTTTGAATATTAAATTAATTATTCTTTAATTTATCCTCTTTAGTGTTGTTAAAATTATGGGGTGTTACAAAGGGCATTAATGACCGATACTCAAAATACAAATAAAAGGCAAGTGTTAAAATAAGTGAAATCATTTTGCTTTTAATTCAAGAATTTATGAATGTTTCATAAATGTTATAATTTCTAAAACGGGGCATTTATTTAAAATATTTTTTAAAGGAAGGGAGAAGATATTAAGCTTTATTACTAAAAGATGCATAAACCTTGAGTAATGCCTCAAAACTTTATTGTGTGTAGTAAAAAAGTATTTTGAAAACTTTAGCAATAAATGTTATTAGAACATTTCAGAAACTTAATTTCCTCATAATTCAATCTTGGGAATTAATTGAAATTTTATTTTCTAGAATAGAATGAACACTTGTTTTATTAAATACTAAAAAGTTTTACTGAACGTTTTAAAAAGAGTGAATAGGTGGCATTCAAATAATTAAGTGTTCAAAAAGAAAGAAAAAGTATATTACTCTTATTTTAGATATATAGTCAACATTGAAATGAAAAGAAGAGTGTAAATCCTATTTGTAACATCTTGAATAATTTCTAAATAAAGGATGTTTTGTTAAAACAAAACATGCATTGACATTAAGAGTAAATACTAAAGTCTTCACGAAAATTTATTATCCCAGGTTTTGATAAAATATTAAATACTTGTTTTTGAATTTTTGCAAATTTGATAATAGTAATGATAATAATATTCAGAAGTACACATTTTGTGTAATCAATAAAAATTTCACATTATAAACCGAGATAACTCTGGAGTAATAAGAGTAGATGATTAGGTAAACTAGAATTAGGTTCTAGGACTAAGTAAGGATAAATTACACAACCTAATCTGGACATTTTAATGTTAGCTTGAAAAGTTTCTATTTTAAAGATGGTGAGATGTAGTATTCCAGATTCAAGGGTTGGTTGTGAATTAATGCATTTATATCATATTTAGAGCTTAGTATATATATAAATAAGTATAATGTAACTTACCGTAATTCATAATTTTTGGAAAGCGACTCACGAATATTAATTACAAATATAGTGGATAAAAATTTGTAACTAATAAGAGTAAAAGAGGATTTTAGGTACTGATTCAAAAAAATAAATTGATTCAGAGAAAATGGATATATTTTCAAGCTTGAAGGAGCTTGATAGAGTTAAGTAAATATCTATGGAATAGTCCAGTTTTGAGTATGGATGGAACCCAATTATAAGAAAGGCAAAGGTGGAAAATTTTAAGAAATTGATTGCCATCTTAGGAAATTGGAATAAAAGTATTTAGACCTCAGCACCATTTAAACCACGTAATTGTAGGATAGAACTTCCAAAATAGTATTTTTGGATTGTGCTCACTAATGGTCCCTTATATTGATTGGATAAGGGTATAAAGTGGTAAAAGTAATGGATCCCTGTCTATAGTTTGTGATGTTGGGATTTGAAACCCTTATTAAATATTGAGATAAATGCATAAGAGAGGATCTTGTGGGGACACTTAGCTTAGTTATTTATCATCTTTGGGATGTGGAAGTTTTTAACGGAAATAGATTTGTAGCCTATAAGAAGGAAGTGCACGGTCTTGTGATTTTTGAAATTATTTAGTAAAGAAGAAGTTTAGCCTTAGAAAATGTCATCCTCAAGAATAAGAACTTGAAGCAACAGAATAAGTAGTAAGGCTTAAACATTTGATTTGTATTAAACATTTTAGTTTGAATATGACCGTGCTTGGTTTGCTTAAGGGTATTTGTTATTTTTTTATAAATTTTCCCATTTGACATTTTTCACAAAAGAGACTACATTTGAAATTATGAGGAATATACTCAAAATATAAAGAATATGATGTGTAATTTTACGTATTTGCACGTAGATTATACTATCTATTAAAGATAAGACAATACTCATGACTTGTAATTTCAAATATGTCTGTATGATTGTTAGGGCAAATTTATGGAAGTTATAATTAAAGACCTCAATGGGATTTAAACTCCAGCAAATTGGAGCACATGAAAATATTCTAGTTATTAATATAGACTAGAGCATCAATTCATTAAAATTGGAAATTTTGATTTAGGAAACTAATAAATTTTTGAGTTACTTCTCATTTGAATACTGAAGGACAAACTAAAGACGACTAGAGCTTTGGGAATAAGAAGAAGAGTTGCATGTTGGATCTCTTAGACGATAGGAGTAATATTTATCTTTTTAGGAATAGCATAATTATATTTTTCTTTGATTATTAGTGGGACTCTTAAGGAGGCCACAAAAAATATCAAAGCGTTGATGGAATAACCATTGACAAATTTCCACTCGAACCAGATTTGCGGTTAGACTTTGGAAAAAACCTAATTTGATTAGACTACTTGTGAAGGATAAAGAGTCAATATTGTATTTTGGGCCTTCCTAAAGTTTGGGAGATATATGATAGAATTAATGATAAGAGCCCATAACAGTTTTATGTTTGATAAGATATCTTCATAGTACAGTGAATTTTGGTAGGGCCTAATCAAGAAACAGGGACAAAGATACAACTTTGGGAATCTTATGCCATCATAGATATTTTGGAGCACGGGATTTCGAGACACCGCATTATTCAGTTAGATTGGTTCAAGTACGGTAAGGAGAAAATTCGAGAGAAGACGTGAAAATTTTAAAATCTTGTGGTCTCCCTTGAAAATTTAGGATTTCTGATTACATCGTGCTTGCTAGGTTGGATGGTAGGAGGTGGATGCAACACAAATACACTGAGCACTCATAAAAAATTTATGCATGTTAAGGTATTTTTCATACTTACTACATCACTTATTACACATAAACATTAGGTTTAAACTCATTTTAGCACGTCTGCAATGCATAATCACTGTGAGTTATGAATGTTTTGTGGATGTATTTAAAATAACATGGGTGTATAACGTGGCTGTTTAGAGCGAGTTGTGTTTTCACCCCCTTCAAGCAGATTTCACGACGAAATTTATTTTAAGGGAAGGAGAATGTAACACCCCCAAAAAAACAAGTTAATTAGGCTAGATAATTAATAAATAATAATAAGTTAAATTAAATATTTGAATATTATCAAGCTGAAAAATGGAATTTTGTAAAATTAGGAATTTTATCACAAAAATATCATAGTTGTGTTTGTGGCAAGATTTTGATTCGTTTTCCTATATAATATGTCGAATACGAAGTTCGAATGTAGAATTCACCTTTAATTGTGTTGTGCGTATATAATATATACACAACATTTGAAATTTATATTAAATAAATAAACATAAAGAATATAAACATCTAATTAATGGCTAATTGGAATATTTCTTAGAATTCAAGTATATATATATATATGTGTGTGTGTGTGTATATACTCATACGTAGAGGGGGCAAGAATAATAAACGAAAGGAAAGTAATTAATATAAAAGGGAATGTTTTAATTAATAAATAACCGTTCCTCGTTCAAACAATTAATTGGGCGTTTTGGTACCCAAAGGTTCGACCCCTAGGTGTCGACCGCCTGTCGATCGCCCTCCTTGGGTGGAGGTTGACCGCTTGGGGTCGGCTAAGCATGATTTATGTAGGTTGGGTTAGGTTTTGGAGTGATATATTTATAATTAACCGCTAGGATTAAATTTAATTAATATTACGGCTTTAATTTGCATACTCACCTATAAATATCCCCCTATTCCACCTCCCATAAACCTAGATCTGCCTCATTGCTCTAGCCTCCATTCTGCCATTGAGTTCGAGTGCAAAATTAGGTTTTTCTTCTAAACCTCATGAATCTATATTCTCTTCTCATCTATTCTAAGCTAGGATTTTTAGTTGTATTATATTTTGGAATTCTATAATTTATATACAAGAATTCTAATCCTTGTAATTCTTATGTATAGTTTAATACAGAATTGGAGTTTAGATTTGTGCGAGGTTTTAGATCTAAAAGGCAAACATCATCAAATTTGTATCATTTACCTCTAGTTAAATCATTATGAGTGGAAATTATCTATGTTGCTATGCTTTTATTTTGTAGTATTGATTTGGATCTGTATGCCTAAGAGGATTTGGGATTTCCATGAAAACATTAAAAATAGTAAACCACCCAAATTCCTCTTTTTTATGTTTATTGGAAGAAATGTACAATCTTTGTAATTTGTGGTAATAAGAGCAATGAAGAAGATGACAGAGTTGTGTTGTATAATTGTTATTGTGGTCAAATCCATATTATATATGTTATGATTCCCATGTACTATTTATTGTCAAACGTTAAGAATTTGGATTTTGTATAAATCAAAATAGGTTTAAATACCTATTTTTATAAATAGATTGTTTGAACGTATTTATTTATACAATGTTCAAATATTAATGTTTCACACATAAATGTATTCAAAAGTGGATTTGAACCATAAAATAACAATTATACATGTATGTGTGGATGCATTTTACAATTGTTATCTTTTGTTGTTGTAGTAATCACTCAATCCTAGGATACAAGTTTTATACGTTATTATGGTTTCTTTCCCATTTAGATATATGTTTACATACATGTCTATACTTGATTGGTGAAATGTGGGAAATGACTTCTATGTCTTTCTTTGGTTAGAGATTGACATTTCAACGATTTAGAAACGTCAAATTCGAAAGACAATTAGGGTTAATAGCGATTATTAAATTATATGCATATATAACATAATTAACATATAATAAATGTGTAATAAATGCGTAGTAAAATACGATTCATTTACGAAGGTAATAATTTGAATTTCAAAAGTCCCATTAGAATTTGTTTGTATGTGTGTGTTATAGGCTTTATAAATAGTAATTAAAGACATAAAGACATGAGGTTAACCATTACTTGTAGTAGAAGTCTGCCCGGAACCGATCGACATATCCAACACCTACAAGTAAGCCTGGTTAATGTAAAAGGTCTAGGTGTCGTGGGCCGTTATAATTATTACACTAAGGCACGAGGCTAAGCCTACTTGTAGTAGAAGCCTTCCTGGAACTGTCCGGCAAATCCAGCATCTACAAGTAAACGGTTTAATGTGAGAGACCTGGTGTGTGTGTTTGTGTGTGTGTGTGTGAGTTGGCGTGCCTGCCTTGAGAAAGTCTTAAGCGGCTGATCTACATGATTATGGTCTTAAGTAGTTAGAACTAAGCCTATTTCTAAGGTTCACTCCTTGGTTTGGGCTAAAGTCATGGGACTCTCCCTTATAAGGGTCTAAGTGGTCTTTGGGTTCTCCTCCAAAATGGACTATATATAACAGTAACGTTGAGTGGAGTAGTTCCTCGGAAGTTGTCCACTTTCCCTAGGAGTTGTGTGAGGGCTAACCTAAGGACGAGATAGATACCCTACGTTGCATGCAACTTTTAACAGTCTGTCTACGATAAGTCTTAAGTGAAATAGGAGTAAACCATAATATCAGTTAAGTAGTAACATGAGAGTCCGCTAAAGGGGTCATAAATGGCAAACTACGTCTAACCTAAACCAGTATTAAGTGGAGATATACTACTTCTTATATTAAAAATGAGTGTGTGTGTGTGTGTATATAGCGTTGACGTGATATGACAGAGTCTTAAGTGGCTAGGGTCCACCATAGGGTCTTAAGTGATTATAGGAATCCACCCCAAATTTAATATTGTAGTACGACCTTGAGTGACCGAGAATGCCCGTCTCGTTGGCTCCTAAGTGATCAGGGATCTGCCCTAAAGTGTTAAAGAAGGTTTTAAGTGACTGCATGAACGTCCACCTCATTGATTAGATTGATTGTCGTGTGTGTATGTTTATTCACGTAGACATATCTTGAAAAATTTATCCTTACAAATATAAGAATAGTTACCCTTCAAACATATGTGGTTTTCATTCACCAGGACTTTATGTTCTGACCTCCCTCCTCTTAACATACTTACAGGACAGTAGGTTGGACTTCATGTTGAGAGATGAAGTGGGGGGAGCCTGACGATGGAGGAGCTTATCTATTTATGTTCTATTTATTATTGGCAGTATTATTGTATTTTGGGATATTAATTGACGTACCTGATGTAACTGTCTGAATAATGGTTGTAAGCTACATTATTGGATTTTAATTTAAATGGCACATCTACTTTCTCATCATTATATTTTATCCCTTTCGCTGTGCGCGATTCCATCTCGTTGTATTGCTCTGTTATTTTGTGCAAATGTAATTCCTTATATGAACCAACGACCCGTTTAGAGTGACTCAAAGTTTCGACGGGCCTTTTTTAGATCAAAATTTAGGCTCACTCCGGGTTGGTTGTTACAGAGTGAACAATATTCGATTAGAACCGAATTAACCGACTGAATCAGTTTATTATGGTCGGTTCGGTTTTGAAATTAAATCAGTTTGAATTTTGTTTGTAAAATAATTTTCTTTGGTTTTTGGCTTAAGCGAATTAACCGAACTTTTATTATATTACTTAATTTAATGATATTATAGCACTTTAAATAATTGATTTAGAAATAAAATATAAAGTATTTTTTAAAAATAAGTAAAATTTTATTGTAAACATAACATTTAGTGAACAAAATCCCTCCATGCAAAAATTTATATTTAAATTTGAGTGAATTAGTCATCTGAATTATAACATATCCTTCGAGTTCGGTTAAATCGGTTACCGATCAAATTAACTGAAATTATTTTGGTTCGATTCAATTTTGAATTTTTTTTGTTCTAATTCGGTTTAAAGCTTTTTACCTTAAAACTAACTGAACCGACCGAACGCTCGCCCCAATTTCGAACCATGGTTTCAACTGTGCAAGCTGGGTCCTTGTACTAAGTATAAGTTTTTAATTTTAGGTTTTCGTATGTACAAAAGTATGAATGATATACGCATATCGTGAAAATGATAGTTTTACGAAACAAAGTTAAAGCACAAAACAAATAATGACTTTTTTTTATTATTATACGTAATTTTTGAAATAACGGAAGAACGATGACAAATTCATCCATCCACAATCCTTCGACCCCTCCCATCATCCCTTCCTTTTTTGGTCTATCTTCTCCGTTATCTTTTAAATCTTTGCACCTTTCGAAATTATCGTTAAAAACTCAAAACTTAAAACACAAAATAAAACAAATACTACTCCAGTTTTTAAAAATTAAACTCGCACTTGTGCTAAATTGAGTTTAGTTCAAAATCAGTATGCCCAATTCTGCCATCCGAGTTTAGCTTTAGAAAACTGAGCACAGATCTGGCAAAAAAACTGAGCCCACTTAGTTTTCGTGAAAATTAAGGGTGCGTTTGGTTAATCCTTTTTAGTTTTCGATTTTCGCCAATACAAAATATAAAATTGGAACTGACGTACATAAACCATGAAAAATGACCGTTTTAGAAAATGAAGCTAACATATAAAACGAAAAACATTTTTTTCTTCATATTTTCGGAAACAACGGATAAATGATACATAATTCATACTTTCGTTATCCTCTAACCTCTCTGTGGTCCCCTCCGTGTTCTTCCATCCTCTTCGTTGTCCGTTTACTCTCTCCATTTTGTGTAGTTAATGTTGGAAACTCAAAATGCAAAACAAAAATTAAACCAAACGCCATCTGAACTTTTGCCAGCGAATTGAGATCAGTTTCGAAACTGTTTTCTGATTTTCAAAACTGAGCTTAGTATTTGAATTAAAATCTGAACCTTTTTTCTTTGCTAGGTCCTTTCAAAACTTTGAAAACTGAGCACAACATAGCACTCAGTTTTGCGAAATTATACAACTTATGCAAAACCAAGTGTCACTTGAAATGAGTGCACTCAGTTTTCGAATCCGAACTTTGTCCTGAACACAGCGTGGTCGATTCTGGCAATAATTTGAGCGTAACTGATTGTACAACAAACCGAGCTCACACAATTTTGCTGACAAATTAAAAATTGCTCAGTTTTGCAACGAACCGGGCTTAAAAATTAAAATTGAGCTTATTTTAAAACTTGGAATTAGAAACTGCTTTAGTCGGTCCTTTCCTCTAGTATTATTATGTTAAATTGTATCTCTTACTGTAAACTTCTATTTTACTATTTGTATTTAAGTAAACAGCCAATAATGCACGTATTAAAGAACACACATGTTGACTTCAAAATTAAAGCCTGCTTTCGCACTCTTGGAAACTGACAGAGAATCTATAGTGGTAGTGCTAGTTCTCAAATTTTACAAGCCCCGTTACAAGAAAGCAAATAAGAAAAGAGAGTCGTTACTAACGGTATCAACATTCTGCATGGTTGATTATTATTTTTTATTTTTATTTTTATTTTGATACAATTTTCTTTGTTGTGGTTAGTATAGTTTTTCTAATAAAATAATCATGCTTTTTACAAACTTATATTATTAGCAGTAATCTTCACAAAATGTCACAGAAAAATTATAATATTCCCTCTGTTGAATATATATGCCTAGTCCTCAATAGAGTTGTATTATATATATATATATATATATATATATATATATATATATATATATATAAAAACCTAGTCAAAAAATGAGTAATTTAAAGCAAGAACTATGGAGCAGAAACATTTATAAAGTTGGGAACCCTGGACTTAAGGATATGTACCTAGATGTAGGGCTGTCAACGCGGATACGGATAGTGCCATATCCGTATCCGGATTCGAAACCATTCTCGAATATCGGATATCCGCATCCGCGGATACGGACGGATATCGGATAATTATCCACTCCGCCAATGGTCGATGAATCAATGAACATAAATGGTTTTTTAAAACTAATTATTAAGTTTTTTTCAACCCAATTGATTACAAAAGTGCTAAAAATAAACAAATGTGATGATAATATATAATTTTGACAATTAACATGCTTTTAGTAGATTTTCAATTTTGTAAAATAATAAACTGGTATATTTAATTATGTTAAAATACATATAATTTAAATTATAATTGTGAAAAAAAGCGGATAGATAATTTTCGGATGCGGATATGCCTATATTCGCATCAGCATCCGCTTTTCCGGATATAGGATATTTATCTGCTTTCGGATACGGATGCTGACAAATTTCGGATTTTTCGGGTATTCATTGACAGCCCTACCTAGATGCTAAATAATGGAAGCCAGTAAGTGTTCGCTGAATGGAATAGATGGTATGTGCATGCTACAATTAAACATTTGAAATACCCGTCTTCATGAAGTACATTTCCCCCAACATATGAGCCATTTCCAACAATGTATAAAAAGCATATCAATTATTCCTTTGACTTGTGGTATATGTCCAAATGATGTTAGCATATTGAATAGAATAACACTAGTTTTTTTAAGGAATTATGTCAACTTTAGAAGAGAAAAATTAACTGTCAAGCTCATGAGATAATGCCGGCTTAAACTAATCCATAGTAAAATCATCAACTGTTTGACCGTAATAAACTGATCCATCTATTTGCCTAATGATCGGTGGTATGACACTGACAGTATTTATATAATAAACTGTGTAACCTAATAATTTTCTCAATAGTTGTTCTGTAATGGACAGTTTATTAAATTTCTAATGCACATTTTCCATTACTATAGCAACTAAGGCATGGAAAGACCAATAATGTTCTCTATATAGTCGGCTGAGCAATGTATGCCATAATAAATACAAATGCGACCATCAATATATCTGAAGATTCATAACGATATTTTTATTGTTGGAAATAAACTTGGTTTTGTAAGGAAATACTAATTATGCAACAAATTTAATGTTTGTATTTAGGAAAGTCAAAAGTAGTAGTAACAAATTTAAGGCCTTCAAATTAGAAAATTTCAGAGAATGTTTTGTAAAGGGAAATATTGAAAATTAGGGAATGCAAGAAAAAATCTAGAAAAGAAAATCTAGAAGCATGCTATGTTATAAAAAGAGATGTACTATCTCATCTGTGGTATGAAGTCGAATCAAGCAATGTATTAGGCTGATGTAAGTATTAATTAAGTTTGAATAAAATAAGTATATTTCTTCCTCATATTAATTTCTCAGTTTTCTCCCAAAAATTCTTCTTCTTCTAAAATCCTCTAACAGTGAAATCAGAGCAAGGTTAGATAATCAAGGAAGATGACAAATGAAACGTCATGTTTCCAAATTCCATTATTGATAAAAGATAATTATCACGCTTGGAGCATCCGCATAAAGAAGCTGCTTGAATCGCAAGACTCGTAGGATATCGTAGAAAATGGGTATGAAGAACCCGTTGATGTCACCACTTTATCCCAAATTAAAAGGGATAAATTAAAGAATTTGAAGAAGACTGACTTATAAGCATTAGTCATCATTCATCAAGGCTTGGGTGATGATATTTTTGAAAAAATAATGGATGCATCTACAAGCAAGGAAGCATGGAAGACCTTGGAGAATGACTTCATTGGAATTACTAAAATGAAGAAAATTCGATTTCAAAATCGTAAGTTTGAATCTTTACATATGGAATCTTCAGAATTAATTGATGATTATTTTTCTCGAGTTTTTTCTCTTGTAAATCAATTGAAAAAATGGAAGATTCTATAGTCATTGAGAAAATTTTACGATCTTTAGGTTCCAAATTTGTCAACATAGTTGTAGAAATTGGAGATTCTAAGGATGTAAGATCTATGAATATTGGTCAACTTTTTGAAATTCTTCAAGTTTTTAAAGAAAGATTAAATAGGGAAGTTGAAGAGAAGATCAACCACGTTGAAGAAACATGTTCAGAAGATGGTGCACTGCTATTAGCTCACAAAGAAAATGACGAAGAGGAAGGCGAGAAAAATAGTATTAAGAAAGAAACTCATGGAGCATCTAAGAATGTGGAGCGGGACATAAATAAAGTTTGCAAGGTGTTGATGTTGACAAAGCATCCGGTGAGGAAAATACGAAAAGCACAGAAGAAAAATATGTATCTAAAGGCGTGACTGTTGAAGAAGAAATCAAAGAAGCAAAAAGGAAGGGTAATGAAAGCAATCTGAAATGTGAGGATGTTGCTGACAAGCGAAAAGAAGAAAAAATGGATATTGAAGAAGGAATTGGTATCGAAGATGCAAAAAAAAGCTAACAAGACAGAGGAGGAAAAAAGTGGGAAAGAATTGCAAAATGATGTCGATGAAAACAAAATGAAAGTGAAAGAAAAAAAAAGAAAACAAAGATAAAGTAAAGAAAGTCCACAAAGATAATAGCAAAAGAGATGGAAATGAAAAAGTCAAAGAAATTCAATATACTGTTAGAGATCTTAAGTACAAGTAAAATTCGGAAGTTATGAAAGAACGGAAAGATGACTTATATGGCTCATTCAAAGTTAATGACACCGGAATTAGATGGAAGTTAGAACACATACTTTTTGGAACGTCTTGTGCAAGTGGAGGACAAAATTAATGGAGCACCATTGAAGAAATTGCATCGAAAATCTTCATATTGGGAAAGAGGAAGAAATGAATTTTTTTTTTTTGGATAATTTCATCAATTTTGTTAAAGCATGTAAAATACAAAGAATCAAAAGTCTTGCATTAATTTGCAAAACCAAGTTTACGATGTGATGTTGGAAATAAACTTGGTTTTGTAAGAAAATACTAATTATGCAACAAATTTACCATTTAACAATATAAAGTTTCTTTGTATTCATTTGTCTCATATTTCCTTAGTAACTTAAATTAATCTTTGCTCTTCTTCTTTTTTTTTTTTTTTTTTTTCTTTTTTTTTTCTTTTTTTGAAAACCCAAGAGAACCCGACGGGCCGCTAAACTCCTCAGAAGGGTACAGTAAAGTCATCCGCTAATCAAAGTCCTTATACTTTCGGGTAAATTTATGTAGGATAGGGAAGCGCGTGGTAGGAATTGAACCCGAGAATAATCTTTCCTCACTTTAACATATATTTGTAATTTTAGAACCCAGTTTTAATTTTTATTTCCACTTAATGCTGTCATGTGCTTAGTTGTCATGTGCTCAGTTATAACTCATAGACACAATAGTTAGCTTTAGTTGAGAATAAAGTGAAATATAGAGGTTTCTTCCCTTAACATTGTTTCTTATATTTACATGGTCAACCGCTGCCATTTTTAAGCAAACATCAGCTTCCATGATGTATACAATAATTTGCATATACTTTTTTTTTTTTTTTACATGGCTTGGTTATATCAACTTTTTTCGACCGGTTTAAGTTATAACTAAAAAATATTATTAACTCTTTGACCTAATGCGATTTATTTCATCCTCAATTTTTTTTTATGTTATCTTCATTTGCCATTAGAGGATTTGTTTCAATGGCATTTCCTTTCCTAACGGTTGCTGAGAAAGGCGGTATAAGAGTATTGAATGTAATATGTAATTGTATTATACTTGAATGAATCAGAACAGAGTGATGTACATGGGTTTAAATACAAAAACTAATGGGCTTGGGCTTGGATAAATGGAGCCCGCTAGTAGGTGCTATAACACCCCACACCCGCTATGGTCACTCTCTAAGGGAATGCCATAACATCGGTGGAGTATTTTAAGTGAATATAGAACAGTAAAATTACAACAAGACAGATATAAGTAATACTTGAAAATTTAAAAATCATCATTTCATTGCAGCGGAAAGTAAAACATGTTTGGTTACATCACAAAACCATACAAGAGTCAAGTACAAAATATCCATCTTGATAAAAATAAGTACATAATCCCACTATGTAAACAATAGCCATAAAAGGAAAGATGAACTGAGCTTTACTTCAACGGTCCAAGCTCCAAAGGATAGATACAGCAATCTGATCAAAGCCCACTAGCACTAAGCCCACTCTGATAACCTGGGTTTGGGGGAAAAAGATAAAAACAACGGGGTCAGACATAAGTCTGAGTGAGTCCTATAACCCTAACAATACAATCGTTAAAGTAATTAGGGTATGATATAAACAAGGTATGGTACCTCTGGGGATAATGACTACACTACGTAGCCAACTAAACACATGATATACTAAGATCACCGAAAAGACGCATTTATCCACCCAAGGATAATTACTAGATTACACCACCCCAGGTCTACCCACCCAAGGGTAATTCCTACACTGCACCACACCAGTTCTACCTACCAAGAGTAATTCCTACTTAAAGGTTGATCTCACTAAATGTACTTAATAATTTTTACCCAGTAGTTTCGTGTACCCCTAGCTAACTACCTAGGTGTACCCACTACCCCCAAGCGATCGGCAACCTAACGTAGATATCCGTGCTGGTCCCACAATGGGATGTATCATTTCCCCAAAGTGGCAACCTGATAATATTAACGGTGCACGGCTTTATACCTACACGATGCAACAACGACTTACTAACCAGCCCGGGTCCACACACGCATATGAAACCCGTTGGTCCTACGTTGCCACCGCTAACCTGTTTTGGCCTCTTATAGTCAAGCCCAATATGCGTGTCCCGTCACTCGACTTGAGTCGAGCCCACTAAGATACGTTTGGGATATTGGTTGAGATGGGCCCCCACAAGCTACCACCTAAGCTTGTTATTCTATCTAGTGTATTCCACTTAACCCTTTTTAATAATCATGTCTACCTTCATGTTATAAATCCTGGTTAAGTCATTTAATCATATTTTTATTTACCACTCAAGGCACCCACTAGATTTCCACATGCCACCCAAGTCATTTACTTAATTCCCACATGCCACCCGAGGCACTTACTTAACCCTTTAATCATGTTTAATTACATGTTCTACTTTGGTTAAGTATTCTAATCGTATTTTCTATTGCTACCCAAGGCAACCCACTAGTTTCCTCATGCCACCCAAGGCACCCCACTAGTTACTACAAGTCACCCAAGGCACCCACTTAACCCTCATGCCCCACTACATGCTTATACGGTTAAGTGTTTCTTTATTAATTAAGACCGTGATCCTCATAAAGACCTCTCACATTAGACTATCTTTTATGACCGCTGGTTAAGCCGGTTGGGTCCGGGCAGCCTTATGTCATAACCGAGTCTAACCTCGTGTCTTTACATTAATCACGTATTTAGTTTGTGCCTAAGACCTCTCACATTGGGCTAACATTCGTAGCAACTGGTTAAGCCGGTTGGGTCCGGGCAGTTTTATACTACAAATGAGTCCAACCTCGTGTCTTAGTCGATTAATTACACCTAATTAATCACCCTCACAATTTATATTAATTATCCCTAATTAATATTAAGTTTTTCTTAATATGGGTAGACCTAACTCAATAGGTAAATTCCCATGGGGTAGACCTAACTCAATAGGTAAATTCCCACTTATGTTAGTTTATTTTTATGGTATACTTAATCATACCCAATCATACTTTTATTAACATATTTATTAACCCCATCGTTCCCCACGTAAATCGTTCTCATTTCACGACATAATAAAGGGAAGATGCTTCACAAATATCTTGGGTTTAACCAAATCTTAGCATATAACTTTGTCATGGGTTAAGAAGATGTCAACTTGCATATATGAGCATATATTAACCCAACTACATTTAATCCCAAACTTGCATATATGAGCATATATTAACATGTTAAACTTGCATATAAGCATTCACATAACTTGCATATGAACTTGCATAACAACATACATGTAACTTACACAACATCATACACATAACTTGCATATGAACTTGCATAACAACATACATGTAACTTACACAACATCATACACATAACTTGCATATGAACTTGCATAACAACATACATGTAACTTGCATAGCATATCATCATGAACTTACATATTAACATACATGTAACTTGCATAGCATATCATCATGAACTTACATATTAACATACATGTATCTTGCATAAGAATTCACATACTTGCATTGCATATACTCTCACATATAGTTTGCATAACATGTTACATATGCATAAATGTTCAACATAATGTTTTGCATCATAAAACATGGCATTAAACTTGCATAATATCATATACTTAGCATGCATAGAATCACATACTAAACTTGCATAATATCATATACTTAGCATGCATAGAATCACATACTAAACTTGCATAATATCATATACTTAGCATGCATAGAATCACATACTAAACTTGCATAATATCGTATACTTAGCATGCATAGAATCACATACTAAACTTGCATAATATCGTATACTTAGCATGCATAGAATCACATACTAAACTTGCATAATATCATATACTTAGCATGCATAGAACCACATACTAAACTTGCATAATAGATCAATGTTCAACTTAGTGTTTTGCATCATAACCATCATGAAACATAGCACCAAACTTGCATATAGATGTCATGACTACATAACATTAAACTTGCATGACATATGGTATATAACTTGCAAAACACATAACATACATAACACAAAGCTTGCATAAACACATTGATCCTCAAACATATCCATACATCATCATATCCTATCTTAATCAATTTGACAATTGATTATTAAGGAGATAGAATCTCACCAAAACAAAATTAGCAAACTAATGAAGAAGATTAAGAGGCTAGAAGTTGATTTGGAATGCTATCCCTTCTCTAATTTTGATGGAGGCTCCTTCAAGTTTCATTTTGCCATAGTTTAGTTACTAGATTTAATTATGAATGAATTAGGGTAGGGTTAGGGTCTTATTTATAGGATTAGGTTGCATTTTAGACCCTTAGATTAACCCTAGATTGGTTTAGATCCGTCAGATCCAAGAAGCTTCCAGAACCAGCCCTCCAAGCCAGCCCAAGAACCTAAACTGGTGCACCCAGTTTTACTGGGCGTCGCCCCCCCTGTCGACAGGCAAGTCGACACCCCTGTCGACAGGCCTGTCGACAGCCCTGTCGACATGGGTAGGGCGGGAATCTTCCCGCCTGGCCCCGCTTGCTCTATTTTAAAATCTGGTTTTAAATTATTAAATCTGTTTTTATCTTTGAATTTTCTACAAACTTCATTGGGCCTTAACCGGGCCATACGGACTCCGATTCTCGAAAACTCGGACTCTATTTTGCGTATTTTTCCGAGACGAACACAATGACGCAGCCCGTTTCCCCCAATTCTCACATCTGAGATTATTTATTCTGTAATTAGTGAATTTTAGCATTAACCGAAATTCGGGGTGTTACATTCTCCCCTCCTTAAAGGATTTCGTCCCCGAAATCTCTAAACTAAGGAGAATGCATATCCTACCATCCAAACAACCATCTACTCAATCCATCAAACACGGGCATCCATTGTCCTTAAAACAATTTCTAATGATGTATGAGCATATGCAAAAAGTGTGTGTATATGTTCCCTATCAATGTACGAACATATGCAAACCATGGTAGTGCCATGCATCCAATATGTATGCGAGATAACCCTATCGACACATACAGTATCTATATGAGTGCACAATCATTCACCAAAATGCATCATCCATATGATAACACAATCATTATACATCCATAAATATAGCTTCCTACACACAAATTATATGCAATATGCAATATGAAGTGACTGAGCCGATCTAGTGCCTAGAGTGTGTATATATGCATCCACGAGCAACCACTAGCAAACACTTGCATCCACTTGCATCCATCAACCATAACATGTCTCAAACACATGTTTCAACTATAGGTTTACCCTATCTAAAGGTCAAACAGCACTAACGAGAGGACATACTAAAGATAAGATAAGTACTAGTCAAACGATAGAGGAGAAATTATACTCTCAAAAAGAAATGGATACAAAGAACGCATCTTCGCTTCCGTCTCCCAAGTAGCATTGCTTCCGTCATCTCCCCATTGCACCTTAACTAGCTGAACTTCTCTGATCCTCAACTTCCTAGTTTCTGACCCAAGGATGCGAATAGGAGCTCGTCGAATCGTCGCATCACGCTCTACTTCCACTTCTCTAAGTAAGCTCGGCTCTACCACCTATGCGGTCTCCTGTAGGCACTTCCTCAAATGTGACACATGGAATATATCATGTACACCACTAAGTCTCTCAGGCAACTCTACCCTATATGCCATCCGTCCAATCCTTTCCTTAATAGGAAACGGTCCAACAAACCTTGGTGCTAACTTCCCAACAGATCCAAAGCGAACCACATTCCGCAACGGAGATATCTTGATAAAAAGCATGTCCTAATATCAAACTCAAGCTCTGTTCTCCTCTTATCCGCATAAGATTCCGCCGCTTTCATCCTTCTTCGAACCAAGTCAATCTTCTCTGAAGTCTCTCTAACCACATTGGCCCAACCAAGATCTTATCCGTAGATTCCCACCAACATGTAGGTGATCAACAAGGCCTTCCATAAAGAGCTTCGAAAGGAGCCATACCAATACTAGACTGAAAGCTGCTATTATATGCGAACTTCACCAATGGAAGATGCTCTTCCCATGTACTTCCAAAATCCAAAATACATAATGTCAAAATACGATTCACCTTCTCAGTCTGGCCGTCCGTCTGAGGATGATATGCGGTACTAAAACACAACTGAGTCCCTACCGCCTCTTGCAAACTCTTCTAAAACTCTCTAGTAAAGATAGGATCTCGATCGCTCACTATACTAGAAGGTACACCATGCAATCTAATAATCTCTTGAACGTAAACTGAAGCTAGCCATGGAGCAGTTCTCTTACTCTTCACGGGTATAAAATGGGCACACTTAGTAAATCTATCTACCATAAGCCCAATCCCCGTATTACCCTTCCTTGATCTCGGTAATCCAACGAGACACTATCCCACTTCCCATTACGGAACTTCTAACGGGTGAAGCAACCCTCCGGGTTTCTTCTGTTTCGCTTCCACTTGTTAGCACACCAAGCATCTAGCGACATACTCGGCCACCTCTTTCTCCATACCGGCCCAAAAAGAAAACCCGCTTCATGTCTTGGTACATCTTATCCCTACTAGGATGAATGGTCATCTTTGACCGATGTGCATCATCAAGTATAGCCTTCCTCAGACCCTCGTCTTGCGGTACACAAAGTCTACCGTCTCTACGCAACCACCCCTTACCATCTAGGGTGTACCTACTCAAATGGCTGGACGACTCCCTCCTTATGAGCTTCTCTACTAACTCAACCAACTGTGGGTCGTCTCGCTGTGCCTCGCCAATCCGCCCTAAAAGAGTAGGCCTAACCTCCAAGGAGGCTAGCAAACCGGGTACAAAATCAACGGAGGGTCTAAAATCTAACCTAGAATTAAACTCCAAGCTTCGTCATTTCACGAACAATGGACTCAAAGACAGCCTTTTTCTGCTTAAGGTGTCTACCACCTCGTTACCCTTGCCAGGGGTATACGCTATCTCAAACCCATAGGATGCTAAGAATTCCATCCACCTTTGTTGTCTTAAGACAATGCGCTCAAAGAGTCTCCAACGCTTCCCTAAGATGTAGGGCATGCTTTTCTCCACTTCTAGGGAAATCAGGATATTCTCCCATGCAAAATCGTCACAACTATCCATCTCTCACGCAGACCACCCTAGTCGAACTCGACATCCCCCAAATGCAAGCCCCAAAGGCCTAAACCAATATCAGACAAACACCCAAGGGATACCTCATTCGAATTCAGACGACCTACGTGAGTTGATACTAGTAAAAACAGCTAAATAATTAAGTCCTTGTCCAACCCTGAATGTCCTTGCCAGTCTCGCTCCAAAACCACCGTTTATCCCATAACTGGCTTTGCTCAACCTATTGAGCACATACGGAAACTTATTTCGCTCCTAGGAAAGACCAAGATGTCATTTACAAAGACCATTACGAACTTATTTAGGTACTCCCTGAACATCCTTTTCATCAAATCAACAAAGTATGTGGAGGCGTTCGTCTAACCAAATAGCATCACCAGTCACTTATAAAACCATCCGAAGTCCTAAAGGCAATCTTCTCTATACTATCCTCAGCCACTCTCAACTGACGAAACCCCGTGGCTAAGTCCAACCACAAAAATACTGAGGCGCCAACTAACTGACCAAATAGATCATTAATCCTCGGCCATGGGTGTCTATTCTTCTTTGTGGGTTTATTTAGTTCTCTTTAGCTTACACAAAGTCTGAGGGACCCACCCGCCTTCGTGGAAAAAACTACTGGAGCACCCTACTCCAATATACTTCGTCTTATGAACCCCTTCTCAAGCATATCGCCTACTTACTTATGGAGTTCCCTCCTCTCGCGAGGAGCCATGTGGCGCACTGGTAAAGATACTGGTTTGGCATTGTTTACCAGATATATTCGGAAGTCAATCTCCCGCTCCGGAGGTAAGCCCTTCACCTTCTCAAACACATCCGAGTATTCCCGGACCACTCTAACAGATCGCAAACTCTCGACCGACGTGTCAAGCGATTCTAGATAACTTAGCATAACAGATTCTATGGGATTACAAGAGATCTTGAGAGTGTTACCCAAGAGGGTCATAAGCCTAACAACTCTCCCTTCAAAATCAAGAACGACACCCTTACTGGATAACCAGTCCATGCCCAAAACTAACCCATAGCCCGTGAAGCCCAACAAGCATCACATCTAAACTCAACGCTAAGTATAGAAACTTTCAAACCCAAACACATCATGGAGCCCAAATTGGGTTTGAAACAACTAAGGGATCATCTACCAACTGGTGTCTAAGTGCAGTGACTTAACTAACAATAATGAGATAAACGAACTCGATGCGTCGGAATCAAATAAAGTTCAAACCGTATAATAAAGAAATCCAAATTCCAACCTAGACGGTCCTATCCCCATCTGGTACACTAGCCGTGAGGGAATACAACTACCCTCCAGGAGATTCCATACTTTGCCCATGCCCCTTTGGACAATCCTAATACGGTGTCCCATTCCTCGAAAAGGATAACTACTCGCCTTCTTCTTCCCATTCTCCACTCGTAACCTTCCACCAATGAGGTTTCATCCTTCATTAACCAAACAACTATTTGAGCCTTCCTCACATCGTCTATCCAATAGATACCTACCAGTCCTCCTCCTTCTTGAACCAACTTCTAATCCGATTAACGTCTAAGTCCCTTGAAGCGGTTTTCCATCCTTATCTGTCTTAGAAAAATCATCTATACGCGGAGGGGAAACTCAAAATGAGAGAGAGGAAGAGATTCAAAACGGAGAATTCGAAAGATATAGATATGGCTATTGGGGATTATGCTTTTCTTTCAAAAACTTTTCTCTTAAAAGACATGTTTTTGAAAATACTCCTTTCAAAAATATTCTTAGAAAATAGTTTTTCTAAAAATTTTATCTGTTCTGGTAACCTTAAGCTCTGATACCACGTGTAACACCCCACACCTGCTATGGTCACTCTCTAAGGGAATGCCATAACATCGGTGGAGTATTTTAAGTGAATATAGAACAGTAAAATTACAACAAGACAGATATAAGTAATACTTGAAAATTTAAAAATCATCATTTGATTGCAGCGGAAAGTAAAACATGTTTGGTTACATCACAAAACCATACAAGAGTCAAGTACAAAATATCCATCTTGATAAAAATAAGTACATAATCCCACTATGTAAACAATAGCCATAAAAGGAAAGATGAACTGAGCTTTACTTCAACGGTCCAAGCTCCAAAGGATAGATACAGCAATCTGATCAAAGCCCACTAGCACTAAGCCCACTCTGATAACCTGGGTTTGGGGGAAAAAGATAAAAACAACGGGGTCAGACATAAGTCTGAGTGAGTCCTATAACCCTAACAATACAATCGTTAAAGTAATTAGGGTATGATATAAACAAGGTATGGTACCTCTGGGGATAATGACTACACTACGTAGCCAACTAAACACATGATATACTAAGATCACTGAAAAGACGCATTCATCCACCCAAGGATAATTACTAGATTACACCACCCCAGGTCTACCCACCCAAGGGTAATTCCTACACTGCACCACACCAGTTCTACCTACCAAGAGTAATTCCTACTTAAAGGTTGATCTCACTAAATGTACTTAATAATTTTTACCTAGTAGTTTCGTGTACCCCTAGCTAACTACCTAGGTGTACCCACTACCCCCAAGCGATCGGCTCCCTAACGTAGATATCCGTGCTGGTCCCACAATGGGATGTATCATTTCCCCAAAGTGGCAACCTGATAATATTAACGGTGCACGGCTTTATACCTACACGATGCAACAACGACTTACTAACCAGCCCGGGTCCACACACGCATATGAAACCCGTTGGTCCTACGTTGCCACCGCTAACCCGTTTTGGCCTCTTATAGTCAAGCCCAATATGCGTATCCCGTCACTCGACTTGAGTCGAGCCCACTAAGATACGTTTGGGATATTGGTTGAGATGGGCCCCCACAAGCTACCACCTAAGCTTGTTATTCTATCTAGTGTATTCCACTTAACCCTTTTTAATAATCATGTCTACCTTCATGTTATAAATCCTGGTTAAGTCATTTAATCATATTTTTATTTACCACTCAAGGCACCCACTAGATTTCCACATGCCACCCAAGTCATTTACTTAATTCCCACATGCCACCCGAGGCACTTACTTAACCCTTTAATCATGTTTAATTACATGTTCTACTTTGGTTAAGTATTCTAATCGTATTTTCTATTGCTACCCAAGGCAACCCACTAGTTTCCTCATGCCACCCAAGGCACCCCACTAGTTACTACAAGTCACCCAAGGCACCCACTTAACCCTCATGCCCCACTACATGCTTATACGGTTAAGTGTTTCTTTATTAATTAAGACCGTGATCCTCATAAAGACCTCTCACATTAGACTATCTTTTATGACCGCTGGTTAAGCCGGTTGGGTCCGGGCAGCCTTATGTCATAACCGAGTCTAACCTCGTGTCTTTACATTAATCACGTATTTAGTTTGTGCCTAAGACCTCTCACATTGGGCTAACATTTGTAGCAACTGGTTAAGCCGGTTGGGTCCGGGCAGTTTTATACTACAAATGAGTCCAACCTCGTGTCTTAGTCGATTAATTACACCTAATTAATCACCCTCACAATTTATATTAATTATCCCTAATTAATATTAAGTTTTTCTTAACATGGGTAGACCTAACTCAATAGGTAAATTCCCATGGGGTAGACCTAACTCAATAGGTAAATTCCCACTTATGTTAATTTATTTTTATGGTATACTTAATCATACCCAATCATACTTTTATTAACATATTTATTAACCCCATCGTTCCCCACGTAAATCGTTCTCATTTCACGACATAATAAAGGGAAGATGCTTCACAAATATCTTGGGTTTAACCAAATCTTAGCATATAACTTTGTCATGGGTTAAGAAGATGTCAACTTGCATATATGAGCATATATTAACCCAACTACATTTAATCCCAAACTTGCATATATGAGCATATATTAACATGTTAAACTTGCATATAAGCATTCACATAACTTGCATATGAACTTGCATAACAACATACATGTAACTTACACAACATCATACACATAACTTGCATATGAACTTGCATAACAACATACATGTAACTTGCATAGCATATCATCATGAACTTACATATTAACATACATGTAACTTGCATAGCATATCATCATGAACTTACATATTAACATACATGTATCTTGCATAAGAATTCACATACTTGCATTGCATATACTCTCACATATAGTTTGCATAACATGTTACATATGCATAAATGTTCAACATAATGTTTTGCATCATAAAACATGGCATTAAACTTGCATAATATCATATACTTAGCATGCATAGAATCACATACTAAACTTGCATAATATCATATACTTAGCATGCATAGAATCACATACTAAACTTGCATAATATCATATACTTAGCATGCATAGAATCACATACTAAACTTGCATAATATCATATACTTAGCATGCATAGAATCACATACTAAACTTGCATAATATCATATACTTAGCATGCATAGAATCACATACTAAACTTGCATAATATCATATACTTAGCATGCATAGAACCACATACTAAACTTGCATAATATCATATACTTAGCATGCATAGAACCACATACTAAACTTGCATAATAGATCAATGTTCAACTTAGTGTTTTGCATCATAACCATCATGAAACATAGCACCAAACTTGCATATAGATGTCATGACTACATAACATTAAACTTGCATGACATATGGTATATAACTTGCAAAACACATAACATACATAACACAAAGCTTGCATAAACACATTGATCCTCAAACATATCCATACATCATCATATCCTATCTTAATCAATTTAACAATTGATTATTAAGGAGATAGAATCTCACCAAAACAAAATTAGCAAACTAATGAAGAAGATTAAGAGGCTAGAAGTTGATTTGGAATGCTATCCCTTCTCTAATTTTGATGGAGGCTCCTTCAAGTTTCATTTTGCCATAGTTTAGTTACTAGATTTAATTATGAATGAATTAGGGTAGGGTTAGGGTCTTATTTATAGGATTAGGTTGCATTTTAGACCCTTAGATTAACCCTAGATTGGTTTAGATCCGTCAGATCCAAGAAGCTTCCAGAACCAGCCCTCCAAGCCAGCCCAAGAACCTAAACTGGTGCACCCAGTTTTACTGGGCGTCGCCCCCCCTGTCGACAGGCAAGTCGACAGGCAAGTCGACACCCCTGTCGACAGGCCTGTCGACAGCCCTGTCGACATGGGTAGGGCGGGAATCTTCCCGCCTGGCCCCGCTTGCTCTATTTTAAAATCTGGTTTTAAATTATTAAACCTGTTTTTATCTTTGAATTTTCTGCAAACTTCATTGGGCCTTAACCGGGCCATACGGACTCCGATTCTCGAAAACTCGGACTCTATTTTGCGTATTTTTCCGAGACGAACACAATGACGCAGCCCGTTTCCCCCAATTCTCACATCTGAGATTATTTATTCTGTAATTAGTGAATTTTAGCATTAACCGAAATTCGGGGTGTTACAGGTGCATCGCACCATTGACTGAGTATGTGTTGTAACGTAAATAATACACCGACACAAAATGTACACTTTAATACGCCTCCTCAAACCCAACTCACAAGCTAGGGTTTGCTCAAAACTAAAAAATGGTGGCTCGAATTGGCGATCTCCTCAGAAATTGATATGATTCTTCAGTTTTGTTGAGGAATCATCTTCGACTTTCTTCTCTGATGTAGTGTCTGAGCTTCTGCGCTGAAAAATGAGTCTGATTTCTATCAATTTCAGTCTGATTTGAAGTTGTTGAGCTGACGTTGCCTCTTCTTTCTTGATTTTGCTGAGCTTCAAAGCCTTGGTGATCTTTGCGCCTTGTATGAGCTTTGGACTCTTCTTCGCTGCAGCTGGTGTCAGATTTGAGCACAGATTTGCAGATGCGTAAGCTTTCCCTATGCTTTATGAAGTTTGGCTTTGATAGAGGCTTCGTCAGAATATCAACTACTTGGTAAGTGGAAGGTACGTGATTAATTGTGATTTTCCCTTTCATTACTTATTCACGCACGAAGTAAATGTCCAGTTCCATGTGTTTGGTTCTTGAGTGTAGAACTGGATTTGCAGAGATAGCTATAACACTTAAATTATCACACCAGATTGTAGGATTTCCACTGATTTTGACTTTAAGTTCTCCTAATAGGGATTGAATCCACATTAGTTCAGTTGTAGTGCTAGCAATGCTTCTGTATTCAGCTTCTGTACTGGATCTTGAAACAGTTGATTGTTTTTTTGCACACCACGATATAGGAAAGTTACCTAGAAATATACAGTAGGCTGATGTTGATTTTCTGTCATCTTTATCATTGGCCCAATATGAGTCTGCATATCCTGTTAGACTTAAATTTTTGCTGTGCTTCATGCTTAGACATAGATCATTAGTTCCTTTGAGATACCTTAGTATCCTTTTCACAGCTATCTAATGATCACTTAAGGGCTTGTGCATGTATTGACTGACCTTGTTCACACTAAAAGTGATATCAGGTCTTGTAATAGTGACATATTGTAGGGCTCCCACTATGCTTCTGTACTGCCTTTCATTGTCAATGGATTCACCTTTATCTCTGCTGATTTGTATACTGCTGACCATGGGAGTTGGTAGTGGATTTGCTTTGTCCATGTTAGATCTTGTGAGAATGTCTTTGATATATTTTCTTTGATTCAATTGTATTTCACCATTGTGACTTCTGATAACCTCAATTCCATGAAAGTATGACAATTCCCCCAGATCTTTGATTGAGAATTCTTCGTCTAATTGTTTTGTGACAGCTTGAATCTCTTTATTATTGTTACCTGTAATTAAGAAGTCATCAACATAAATAAGTATATAGGTGACAGTATTATTAGAGAATTTAGTAAAGAGGGAGTTGTCAGCCTTTGTTGGATTGTAACCCAATGTTGATAGGGTTGATTTGAGTTTGTCAAACCAAACTCGTGGTGCCTGTTTGAGACCATAGATAGCTTTCTTGAGTTTGCATACATAGTTCTCCTTTCCCTGCATTGTAAATCGTTCAGGCTGATTCATCTAAACTTCTTCCTGTAAAACACCATTCAGAAATGCATTATTTACATCTAGTTGCTTGATGGCCCAATTATTATGTAAGGCAATGGTTAATATGACTCTTATGGTGGTGGGTTTCACAACAGGTGAAAAAGTTTCTTTAAAGTCTATTCCAAACTGTTGTGAGTACTCTTTAGCCACCAGCCTTGCGTTATATTTTGATATGGATCCATCAGAATTTCTTTTGATCCTATAGGTCCATTTACATCCTATAATGTTTTTGTTCTTAGGACATGGTATTAGAGTCCATGTGTTATTCTTCATTAGTGCATTATATTCCTCTTGCATGGCATACATCCACTTATCATTTTGCTTTGCCTGATGATATGGTTCATCAAGGGATCCTTCAGTGTAGAACACTTTTGGTTTGAAGATGCCACTTTTTCCTCTTGTGGTCATGTGATGTCTATTTTGAACTTGAGTGGCAGTGTCTTCTTTATTCTGGTCATCATCCTGTGATCTGATATTCTCTTGATTAATGTCACTGACACTTCTATGAGAGTCTTTAGTAGAGTTTTCAGGTGATTCAGTTGACCCCTGTGTAGAAATCTCTCTGACTGGTGTACGTTGGGGACTTGTGTCCTCTATATTTGCTTGATTTGGCAGTGAACTGCTTTGCTTATAAACATGAATAGTTTCAACACATAGATCAGGTATGGCAGGTATTGACACTTTTGGATTGTATACCTTCTTTGTTGTTCTGTACTTTTCATTGCTGAAGGGGAATACACTTTCATTGAAAGTAACATGTCTAGATATGTAAATTCTGCCATTATTGTCTAGACACTTATAGCCTTTGTAGTTAGTTGCATAACCTAGAAAAGTACATGGTGTTGATCTGAAATCAAGCTTGTGTGAGTTATAGGGTCTTATGTAAGGGAAGCATAGACATCTAAACACTTTTAGATCATCATACTTTGGTTTGGTATTACTGATAACTTCAATAGTACTTTTAAAATTGAGAACTTTTGTTGGTAGTCTGTTTATAAGATACACTACTGTAGCAAAGGCATCAGGCCAGAATTTGAGTGGCAGTGATGCTTGTGCCAGTAGTGTTAGTCCAGTCTCAACTATGTGTCTATGCTTTCTTTCTATAAGCCCATTTTGTTCAGAAGTGTGGGGACATGTCAATCTGTGACTGATCCCTTTTTTGATAAAGAATTCTTTTAGTGTTAAAAATTCTTTACCTCCATCAGTTTGAATCATCTTGACTTTGCTGTCTAGTTGATTTTCAGCATTTGTGATGAACTTTATAACTGCACTGTGAGTCTCAGATTTTGATTTCATAAAATAAATCCAGACATGTCTAGAATAGGCATCAATAAAGGATATATAATAGTTATATTTGTAATCAGTGTTCACTAGGGCAGGACCCCATAGATCCACTGCAACTAGTTCAAGAGGTTTGATATATACAGTTCTAGAATTCTGAAACATCAGTTTGTGACTTTTACCTAGTTGACAGTATGAACATAAATAATTTTCAGGAATACTGATTACAATATTACTATTATGTAGAACTTGTTTCACAATCTTCATGCTAGGATGACCTAGCTTACAATGCCATATATCAAATTTCTTACTGATTTCATCATTTTCCAGTTCTGTCACATTACATCCATAAACTTGTTTAGAATCAGAACTATTTCTTGAGTCAACATCAAACTTATAAAGGCCATTTTGTTCATTACCCTACAAAATGATGTTCTTGGTTAGAAGGTCTCTAACCAAGCAATTATTTGGGTAAAATTCAAATGAGACATTGTTATCTTTAGCACACTGAGACACACTTATAAGATTTTTTCTTATGTTGGGTAACCTTAAGAGATTATTCAAGAATATTTGTCTAGTACCCCTAATACTAGTGTGACCAGTGTGTGTGATGTTGGCAGTATTGCCATTACCCATAGATAAAGATTGTTTACCTCTATATTCCATGTTGCCAAGATTTAGATTGCTTAGTTTGTTGGTTACATGATTTGTGGCACCAGAATCTGGGTACCATGCATCATCCTGAACATCTGACATGCTAGCAATCTCACTTCCACTTTCTTGAGAGGTTTTGTTATCACTTTGAGTATTAACCAAATTTGCTGTAGGGTTGTATTGATTGTTGTTAGCATTTTGACCTGTATTGACACTATTGTTGAATCTGAAGTAGCATCTGTTGGCAGTATGCCCAACTTTATCACAGATCTGACATTTTGGTCGATTGTTGTTGTTGCCTCTGTCAGATCTTCCTCTTCCTCTGCCAGGTTGTCCACCTCTCTGGTATGTGTTTGACTGATTTTTTGAGCTATTTCCTTGTTCTTGATTTTTGAATTTACTGGTAGTCAAATTTACTTCTATGTTCACTTCCTTCTTTTGTTGGAGTCTTCCCTCATGACTTAACAGCATTGAGTGAACACTGTGTAGAGAGGGTGTTGGCTCTATTGATGTTATGAATGCCACAACCGCCTCATACTCCTCGTCAAGACCACTCACAATATAAAGAACTTGCTCATTTTCTGGAATTTTTTGACCAGTACAAGCCAGTTGATCACACAAGTTCTTTACTTTCATCAAGTAGTCATTCATTGTTAAGTTCTCCTTTTTTTATACTTTGAAGCTGCTCTTGTAATGCAGGATCCTTGCAGAGGATTGAGAGGTAAAGGTTCTTTGCAGTGTTGACCAGATTTCATGTGAGGAATTGCAACCTATCAGTCATGGTAGCAAATTTGCTCCAACTTATGACATAATCCAAGAGATGATCAAATTGTCTTGTCTCTGGTAAGTAACAAATTCTGGATTTGATACAAGTTTGTCTTCAGCATCTCATGTGTATTTTCCTGGGATTGTCTTTGTTCCATACAGGTGCTCTTCGAGCCCATATCCCTTTGCTGCAGTTTCGATTTGCAGCTTCCAGAGCAAGAAATTTGATTCGTCGAGTTGTATTAAGATAAGTTGGCTTTGTGGTTTTATTATGGATTTGATAGATTCTTGAGTCAAATCAATTGTTGATTGACCTGTTTTTGACACAGATGATGGCGAAGTCGAGGTTGGTGGTGGAATTGATGGTCCAGTCATGATCTGTGAAAGAGCTGTGATGAAAACAGATAAGATCGGTTAGAATAGTCACTTGTGCAACCTGATTGCACAGATGCAAGAACTTGTTTCTTGCGTTTGGTGTGTTATGGATGGCACGGTGAAAGGATGCAGTCAAGAACTATTCCAAGATCCAAGCTATGAAACCAGGTTACTTGAATACAAGAATTTATTCTTGTATTCAGTAATTTTGGATGGCACAGCGGTGATGAAAAACAATTAGGCTGAAGGTGGCAGTTGCAACCGGTGCAGGTGATCAATGATCAGCTGTGCAAGGATGGCACTCACCTAATGATGATGATTGATATTGAATCAATCCCCTCAGGTTGAATCGCTGAAGGTTTGGATCAGATTTGATGTTAGGCAATATAATAGCTCTGATACCATATAAGAGTATTGAATGTAATATGTAATTGTATTATACTTGAATGAATCAGAACAGAGTGATGTACATGGGTTTAAATACAAAAACTAATGGGCTTGGGCTTTGATAAATGGAGCCCGCTAGTAGGTGCGTCGCACCATTGACTGAGTATGTGTTGTAACGTAAATAATACACCGACACGAAATTTACACTCTAATAGGTGGTGTATTGGGAATTGTCCCCAAAACCTCTATCTGTCTTCAAATAAACCATCAACCATGTGCATGCGAACTTTTGGATACTACATAGTTCTAATAAAAAATATACATTGTATTTGCAGTTTGGGAGGTTGACGGTGCAGATGCAACAGTGAATAACTACATCTACTGATGTTGACAACACACCTTTATTTTTTGCATTCAATATTTCTTACAGTTCAGTCGACTTTAATTTCTTATCTCACCTTTTGGTTATCATGCTTCGGTTTGTTAGTGATGTGCTTAAAATGCATAAATGTATATAATAGTGGTGGAGGGACTTTGTACTCGGCGTTGCAGGTATGAAATAAATTTGAATTTTGGTTGTATAATTTATTCGTTATTGTTTTTCTCCTGCTTAGTTTCAATAGTAGTTATATTCACATATTTTTGCACTTAAATATTTGTCTATACATGCTCTTATTCTCTCTTTTTTCTTTGTGGATGTTTTCTGCTCCGCTCATGTGCAAATTGAATACTACACCTACGTTGCAAGTGCCCTTTCAAAGAACGTGGACCATTAATCATATTCTATTGTATATTGCACCAAATAATGCAGCATTAACCATATTCTATCATATTTCTATATTAATTCTTTTTCATGCAGAAATGTTGCGCTGATTTATTTGTTGGGAGATTGTTTGTGTCATAGTTCATGATTTTATACTGCTACGAAATGTGATATTTTGTTTTGGGTTTATGTTTTTAGGCACATCAGTCCACGTGCGAAGCATGTGCCGTCATCATGCGCGAAGCGCGTGCCGTCATCCACGCGCGAAGCGCGTACCGTTACGCTCATGTGTGTATGTATATAGGGAAAGTCTATTTAGCCGTTACGCTCGTGTGTGTATATAGGGAAAGTCTATTTAGTCACAAATGATGACACAATGGATTTACATCATTGGATCACCCCATGAATTCCACCTCCCCATGTAAAGACAAAATAATCAAATGGTTGAGGCTTTGTGTTTCTCATTTTGTTTCTAATTTTGTGTCTAATTTTGTGTCCAAATAGCCGACCCCATATAATTATAGGGGGCGTCTACATGGACACAAATAAAAAATACATGCCATGACCACTACTAGAAATCTTCGTATTTCTGATGCGTATTCGGTGTTGCTATGGTGTCACTAAATTTTTAGCGATGCCGTAGTGATAAAATGTGAGTCAGAAAAATGAGCATCACTAAATTACCTAGCATCGCTAAAGCGGCAAAAATTGACGTCATTATGGCATCGCTAGACATTAGCGACCCCTTTGTGATGCATCTTTATATCACGAAAATGGTGTCATAATGGCGTCACTAAATCTTAGTGATGCCATTGTGACTCCAATGCTCTTAAGTAGAAAATTCATCGTTGCATCATCTAACTATACTTGCAAACAAAATAGAACTATCATATAAAACCAAAATCATATATGTCAAACATGCCACATAATAAAACTATATAATCACAGAAAATCATATATATGCTAAATTTATATATTTAACCAACAAAGTACGATAATCAAATACAATTTAAGTTAGGAAGAACTACAATTACAACCCAATATGTTTGAATGACACTTAATAACATAAATACGTATATGATACACAAATCATGTTGAGATTATGCTTCAAGCTATTTGCAAATGAATTTGCTGTTATTGTGTTAAGATTTGATTTTGGTTTCTCTCCACTGTCATCATCACGTCTTCGGCCAAATGAGCTACCACTGGAGATCACTTCCTACTTTTTTGTGCTTTTGACATTCTAGTTCTCTCATTTGCAACTTGTCTGACATGTAAAATGCGTAGTAGTGGCATTCTTCAAACCTGAAAGCCTTTAAGATTACTTTGATATGTAGAAGTAATTGTATATTATTTACTCATTTGATACTATTCTATCTTCAAGTAAAAAAAGAAGAAAAAAAGAAAAAAGAAGAAAAAAAGAAAAAAGAACAAAGAAAACTCACATACATTACCTCAATTGTACAAAAATTAGAAGAGACGAGTTTTGTGACGAAGTTCTTCTCAGTTAAACATGCCATGCCTGCAATAGAAGTGCCAATAGTTCTGAACTTTTTTTTTTGTTCAAGTCAAAGCAATATAGATTAAAAATGGTTTTATACAAACAAGTAAAAGCATATCATCTTTGTGTGATAAATATACTAAAAGTCTACCTTTCGCTACAAGGGGTACATTCCACAGGAACTATATCCTCCAGCAACATGGAAAGTTTTTAGCAGCAGCATGTCCCTACCTTCAATGCTTTTGTTACCATTTACTTCAAGATAGTGCAACAGAATGGCAAGCTGCCATCAGAGATCATCTTTAACAGAAAGGTTAATGAAGTTGATTCACTAAAAGTTCATCTCTTCAAAAACACTGAAGTCGCTTCATCTTGCTCCGTAATTGGTGATAATCAACCTGGCTTATGCAGTGATGATTACCACACCAACGGTGTTCCTGGTGAAGGCACAGGCAAACTTAGCAATTTTGACAGCAGCAATCGGTCAAGCTTCCTTCTTAATAAGCTTATGCTTGCAGATCAAAGCAAAGACTTCTCAACAGTGATCCTGCCGAGTTGCCGCTGCACAATAAAGAGGAAAAAACTTCAAAGCAAGTACATTCAAATAATGAAGGTATTTCACTACAGAAGCAAACTCAATGGGAAAGTTTATCACTTTATCTATATGGAATCATGGTAAATTCAGAAATATTATATTAAAAAAAAAATCTTTCTACACGTATATACATGTACATATGTATTTCGCTAGAAGAGCGAGAAATTACCATTAGTTGAACTCTGTATTTAGCTATTACTTGTTTTATAAACAAATCAGGTGGAGTTGTCATTCTCTGAGGGGCAGATAGAATCGGCACAAAGTAGTTATTAAGGAAGTCATTGGAGCCGATGACAACAAAGAAAATAGAAGCATATAGTAGTTTAGAAGCTGCAGACACGCCAAAATTTGAAATAATGTCACTTCTAGTGTTAGCATAATTATCAATTTGTGCATCCAACCTGAAAAAAAACAAGCTTCAATAACATTGTGTATGCCTTGTGCATGTATAAAATAAATTTGAAAGTTGAATTCTTGCCATGAGTTCACCAGAAGCATTAAGGATACCTCCTCCCCCTGATGCATAATTGATGTCATTCAGTACAATGGATCCAGTAGTAGTTGGATCCAAATATGGAGGCACGAAATTCCGAAGATCCAGTTCTTGTCCTGTAAAAATCAAAACAAGAAAGCACAAAACCATGTATACATTAATTTGTTTGATTAAGCTACGTAACATATGTATATATATGTATGATCGGTCAATGCCTAATATGTCAGCAACTGTTCTTCCATTTGTGAAACGGCCAGTAGCTAGCTTGCCATTCGAAACTTGGATCACCTGAATCAACGACATCGCAATCTCCTTACCATCGGAAACCTAAATCCATAAACAAACACCAGATCCGAGCTCGCGGTACTAGCTATATACCCAATTTCATGTTGTTCGTAACAATGTAAATGGAGTACGAACCTGATAGTTACCAATAAATTGTCACTATCCAATTGTCACGTCAAGAAGCGTTACTAGTTTGAAACAGAGACAAAAGTAGCAACGACTAAAAGCGTGACCAGTTCTGCAAAAGCACAAAACTGTCGCAAAGCAAAGATTAGAGAGGAGTACCTATCAGAAATGCCCGAGTCCAGAGTAAATCTGTTTCCTTGAAACAGTATTGCTCCCTCTACGGCGCTGAAGGTTATTGAGCAACTGTCTCCCAAGATAAAACGGACCGATCTCTGCAATTTGAAGCGCTTTCAAGAGCAGAGCAACAATGAATGCAAGAGAGTAATTTTCAGAACAGCTTTACAGAGAAGAGAGTGCAATTTTTTTTTTCTAGTGATTTTCTTTGGTCTGTCATGAAACCTTTATATAATGGCCAGGGGGTGTTATCCGGGCAGATGCGACTGTCCATACGGGCGCGGGTGCGTCGGCTGGGCCGAGCGTGAAAGGAAACGGGCGCACCTGTTCGCTGTGTAAGCGAACAGGCGCGGCCGCTCCGTTCAAAACAAATCCGTTTAACCGCAACAGGCCTGAGCGGGTTAGCAGCCCACGGAAATCAGGAGACCCCAAGAGCCCCCAAGGCCCAAGGCCCTATCATTGACATTTTAATGTTTATTATGAAGGCCTAATGCCTACATAGGCCCATTCACTCAATGCTTCATGTGGTTATTTCTTTTGTTTTGAAATAGCATATTGGGCTTTGGTATGTATGGAGATATATTCACAAATCATACTCAATGTGGGACTTATATTTCTCCAATACCTCTCAACCCCTTCTTGCCAATCTTCTCATTTATTTCCAACAATCCCCCACATGAATGAGAGATTTCTTTTTGTTCTTAAAATATTGTGAAACATTTAACGTATCGGTAAAAGTAGCACAATGGCCTTGAATTTTCCTAGTGTTTATCGTTATAACCTACTGGCGAATCAGTGGACTAGATTGTCTTTGAACTGTAAGTCTTTTGTGTAAATCTATAAAGATTACACACGTTAACTATTTCTTAACCCCTTGGTTCTCTGTTTGTGTTCGTTTTTGCCATGAACACCTGCTTGGTCTCATGAGTGTTTAAATAATTCAACCTTACAATTCTTTTTGAAGCGGCGCCTTCACACTCACGTAGGTGATTCTATAAAGAGTATCCCGTAATACTCCACTTGGGTCTTTTATAACACCACAGTATAGACATCATTAAAAGCTAAACTTATCCTATTCTCCGACGGGTAGTGCACTGACTTATCATAGGAATGGTTTGTATTTTAACAGTGCCATTTAAGTTTATCTTTAAACTTAGTTGTCCCTTTGAACCTAGATCTTGGGATCTCCAGTCAACTAGGTGGGGTTTCCGTTTAGAAAAACTTTTTAGATCATAGGTCTTAAACCCATTCCCATCGATAAGGTTTGAACTTTCTCTCTAGGCAAGCCTTTAGTTAGTGGATCCGCAATGTTATCCTTTGACCTTACATAGTCTATAGTGATAACTCCATTAGAGAGAAGTTGTCTTATGGTTTTATGCCTACGATGAATATGTCTAGATTTACCATTATACAATGTACTATTCGCCCTTCCTATAGCAGATTGACTATCACAATGTATACATATTGGAGGTACTGGTTTTTCCCAATTTGGAATGTCCTCTAAAAAACCCCTAAGCCAATCTGCTTCTTCCGCGGCTTTATCTAGAGCAATGAACTTAGATTCCATTGTTGACTTGCTATGCAAGTCTGTTTGGATGATTTCCACGAAATAGCTCCATTTCATAATGTAAACACATATCCACTTGTGGATTTTGTGTCATTTGAGCCTGTTATCCAATTGGCATCACTATATCCTTCTATTACTGAAGGATACCTATTATATTGCAACACATAGTTTTGTGTGTACTTTAGATATCCTAGGACTCTAATTATTGCTTTCCAATGATTTTTACCAGGATTGCTGGTATATCTACTTAGCTTGCTTACAGCGTACGCAATATCAGGGCTAGTGCAATTCATGACATACATAATACTTCCCAGTATACGAGAGTATTCAAGCTGATATATACCATCACCCGTGTTCTTTACCCAATTTTGGTTCATATCTACTGGTGATTTTGCAGTAGTTATATTATACTGCTTGAATTTTTCAAGAATTTTAGCAATGTAATGTGACTGAGATAACGCATATCCCTGTGGTGTCTTTATAATTTTTACACCCAAAATTACATCGGCCACTCCTAGGTCCTTCATATCAAATCTAGAGGATAACATGTCCTTCGTAGATTTTATTATGGCCTTATTATTTCCTAGGATCAGTAAATCATCAACATAGAGACAAACAATGACATATCCAACATCTATATATTTTATATAGACGCATTTATCTGATTCATTTATTTTGAATCCATTTGATAACATTGTTTCATCAAATTTCTGATGCCATTGTTTTGGTGCTTGTTTAAGGCCATAAAGAGATTTTACTAATTTGCACACCTTATTTTCATTTCCTGGGCTTAGAAACCCTTCTGGTTGCTGCATATATATTTCTTCTTCCAGTTCACCGTTCAAAAACGCAGTTTTCACATCCATTTGGTGTATTTCCAAATTCAATATAGATGCGATTGCAATAAGCATCCTGATTGATGTTATTCTGGTAACTAGAGAGTATGTATCAAAGTAATCCAGATCTTGCTTCTGTCTGAATACTTTTATTACAAGTCTTGCTTTATACTTGTCTATTGAGCCATCGGCCTTTAGTTTCTTCTTAAATATCCATTTATATCCTAGTGGTTTTGATCCTTTAGGGAGATCCACTAGTTCCCATGTATGGTTTTGTAGAATGGATTCTATTTCACTATTGACGGCTTCTTTCCAATAAGGAGCATCGGGAGATGACATTGCTTGTTGATAAATTAGAGGTTCATTTTCAATCATTTATGCATAGAAATCAGGTCCAAAGGATTTTGAGGTCCTTTGTCGCTTGCTCCTTCTCGGTTCCTCTATCTCAGTTTCATCATTCATTTTTCTTTGATCAGTATTATCCTTAGGAGTATTTGGATCTCTTGGCCTCTTTTGAACACTTGTTTCAAAAGAGGTTTTTAGAGGATAAATGTGTTCAAAGAATCTTGCATTTTGAGACTCGATAATGGTGTTTTCATGAATGTCATCAATTTCAGATTTGTACACCAAAAATCGATATGCACTACTATTATGAGCATATCCAATGAATATGCAATCTATAGTCTTCGGTCCTATTTTGACCTTTTTCGGTTTTGGAATTTCTACTTTGGCAAGACACCCCCACACTTTTAAGTATTTATAGGATGGTGGTCTGTTTTGCCAAAATTCATGGGGAGTCTTGGACGTTTTCTTTCGTGGTATTTTATTCAAAATATGATTTGCCGAAAGAATAGCTTCTCCCCAAAAATTATCTGGCAAGCCAGAGCTTAATAGTAAGGCATTCATCATTTCTTTAAGAGTTCTATTCTTCCGTTCGGCTATACCGTTGGATTGAGGTGAATAAGGAGCTGTAGTTTGGTGTATTATACCATGCTCAGCACAGAATTCCTCAAATGGAAACTCATATTCTCCTCCTCTATCACTTCTTAAAGCTTTAATTTTTCTGTTGAGTTGATTCTCAACTTCTGCCTTATACTGTTTAAACATATCGAATGCCTCATCCTTGCTTCTAAGGAGATATACATGGCAGTATCTTGTACAATCATCTATAAATGTGATGAAGTACCGTTTTCCTCCTCTAGTTTGACACATTTTCAAGTTGCATACATCAGTATGTATTAAGTCTAGAGGTTCGGTTTCTCTTTCAACATGATGAAATGAGGTTCTTGTCAATTTGGCTTCAGCACAAATTTGACATTTGTAATTTGAATCAATTCTACATTTAGGTATGAATTCTAGATTTATCAGTTTTTGTAAAGTATCAAAATTCACATGACCTAGTCTAGAATGCCATAGATTAGGAGAGTCAACCATATAAGCAGAAGATTCAATTTTATTCATATCATTGTTTGGTACAACAGTGGTTACATTAGCCTTAAATAGACCATCACATACATAACCCTTTCCTATGTACACTCCATTCTTAGACAACACAAATTTATCTGCCACAAATGTCAGTTTGAAGCCATGCTTGCTGAGCAACGATCCTGAAATTAGATTTTTGTGAATTTCTGGAACATGGAGAACATCATTTAGTGTGAGTTCTTTTCCAAAAGTCAATTTCAGCACAATCTTTCCCTTGCCTTCGACCTTTGATGTGGACGAGTTACCCATAAACAGTTGTTCTTCATTAGTAGCACTTTTGTAGTTTGTGAACATCCACTTATTTGCGCATATATGCCTAGTGGCTCCAGTGTCTACAAACCACTCCTTGTTGTTGCCAACAAGGTTGCATTCTGAAACAACTGCACACAGGTCCATTTCAGAAACACCATCTGAAACATCCGCCACATTTGCTTCTGATTTCTTCTTTTTGGGTGGGCCGCGACATTCTGCAGCTTTATGACCCTTCTTTCCACAATTATGGCATGACCCCTTGAATTTCTTTGACTTCTTAGGTTGGTTGTCACGTTTTCTCTTATTGGACTTGTCCGTCTCGACAACGTTTGCTTTGGCAACCACATTTTGAGAAATCTTCTTTTCAGAATTTCTATTATCTTCCTCAATTCTCAATCGAACTACAAGTTCCTCCATTGTCATTTCTTTGCGCTTGTGCTTTAGGTAGTTCTTGAAGTCCTTCCACGATGGAGGAAGCTTCTCAATAGCAGCGGCAACTTGAAAAGATTCACTAAGTGTCATCTTTTCATTTTCTAGTTGACGAATGATAAGTTGCAGTTCTTGAATTTGGTTGATCATAGCTTTTGTATCGACCATTTTGAAGTCAAGAAATTTCCCAGCGATGAATTTCTTCATGCCTGCATCTTCAGTTTTTTATTTCTTTTCCAAAGCCAACCAGAGTTGATTGGATGTTGCAACAGTGCAGTACACGTTGTATAGACTGTTGTCGAGGCCATTCAAGATGTAATTTTTACACATGAAATCAGAATTTTTCCAAGCAGTAAGGGCTTCAACTTTAATTGGATCCGGTTCCAATTCTGCAACGACTGGAGCATCTTCTGTAAGATACTTTGCTAGGCCCAATGTTGTCAAGTAAAATAGCATCTTTTGCTGCCAACATTTGAAGTCCGCTCCGGTAAACTTTTCTGGCCTTTCTCCATGAGACAGTGCCATTGGCGTAACCATGGGTGCAAAAGGATTGGTTACAGGTGGTGTTGGCGCAGCAGGACCACTATTATTCTTAGCCATTATCGTTTTCTGCAAAACGACAATACTGTTTCAAGATTGTTGTTCGTAACAATGTAAATGGAGTACGAACCTGATAGTAACCAATAAATTGTCACTATCCAATTGTCACGTCAAGAAGCGTTACTAGTTTGAAACAGAGACAAAAGTAGCAACGACTAAAAGCGTGACCTGTTCTGCAAAAGCACAAAACTGTCGCAAAGCAAAGATTAGAGAGGAGTACCTATCAGAAATGCCCGAGTCTAGAGTAAATCTGTTTCCTTGAAACAGTATTGCTCCCTCTACGGCGCTGAAGGTTATTGAGCAACTGTCTCCCAAGATAAAATGGACCGATCTCTGCAATTTGAAGCGCTTTCAAGAGCAGAGCAACAATGAACGCAAGAGAGTAATTTTCAGAACAGCTTTACAGAGAAGAGAGTGCAGATTTGTTTCTGGTGATTTTCTTTGGCCTGTCATGAAGCCTTTATATAGTGGCCAGGGGGTGTTATCCGGGCAGATGCGACTGTCCGTACGGGCGCGGGTGCGTCGGCTGGGCCGAGCGTGAAAGGAAACGGGCGCACCTGTTCGCTGTGCAAGCGAACAGGCGCAGCCGCCCCGTTCAAAACAAATCCGTTTAACCGCAACAGGCTTGAGAGGGTTAGCAGCCCACGGAAATCAGGAGACCCCAAGAGCCCCAAGGCCCTATCTTTGACATTTTAATATTTATTATGAAGGCCTAATGCCTACATAGCCCCATTCACTCAATGCTTCATGTGCTTATTTCTTTTGTTTTGAAATAGCATATTGGGCTTTGTTATATATGGAGATATATTCACAAATCACACACAATGTGGGACTTATATTTCTCCAATACCTCTCAACCCCTTCTTCCCAATCTTCTCATTTATTTCCAACATTTCATCCTCTGGTTATACTGTCCTCGCTTTCCCATAAGCCGCAAAATCCCCTTTTTCGATCGCACCCCATCTCCTCATGCAAATCAACAACGAAGTACGAATCTTAATTTGAAGAGGGCACGGTAGCGAAACTTTCTGAAGAACACTTAAATAAGGGATTTGAAGTTTTTAGGGAAAGTAGGGGATTTATTTGGAGAAGGGAGAATATGAAGATTGCATTCTTGGTTTTTTTGGTAAAGTATGAAAACGAAAAATGACTGATTTGATAAATTTTAAATACAAAAAATAGGAAGTGGATTGATGAGCTGGACGTATTTGGTACGTTGGATTAGTTTCATATTTACGGTGGAAATTTTATTAGTATTTTGGGTGGTGGACTGATCTGATTATGCATTAATAGGAAAATGTAGAATGGCGTACACGTCGTAACTTTTTACAGTCTTACGGTCATGTGGCATAGCTACAAAATTATTATAAATTATATTCTAATATGGCATCATAAAAGAATGACCAACTATCATGCCTTAGTGATTTTTTGGTGATGCTAAAAAATTAAGTGACGGACTGTCATCGCAGTGGTGCTATGGCGTCACCAATTGATGTCAGAAATCAACCATCTATTATAAGATATTATTTTAAATTTCTGAAATCCTACCTTATATTAATATTATATGAGATAGCAAAATATTTAACTCTATAACATTACTACTCAATGTGACATTTCATGTTATCAAATTCGACTATTAGTTAATGTAAGTTCATTACTAGAAAATGGGGTCATTAATTAAACTAGTTCGAAATGACAAAAAAAAATGTAATTTAATTTTTGATTAAGGGTCCGTTTGATTTTGAATGCGAAGGGGCATTTTGTGACGGCCCGCCCCGCATTAACCGACATTTCCTCCGAAAGTGCGTTGTACACATGTCCACTAGCACGGGACGGTCGTCAAAGAAAGCAAAGAAGATGAAAGAACTAACAAAGAAACCTGTAGAATGTCTCACAGCGCATGGAATAAAATATAGTAGTAACATACTTGACATAAAACAGGCGAGACAGTGCATAAGCTGAAAACTAAAACCATCACCATCATAGCAGCGGAAATCCAAAATACAGCTTATGATCCAACATCATTATTACAACTTTAAAACTGTCTCTGAAGCAAAAGAAAGTAAAAGAAGGAGGTACACTACTAATGCCCTAGTAGTGACCTTCAACAACACAGGGATAATATCTATATATCATACGTGGGAGCCTCCTGCTCATCTCCGGTACAGCTACTTGTGCATACCACCTAACCTGTCTCTAGTCTGCTCGTTTAGGAGCACCCAGAGTAATAAGAAGAGACATAAAACTAAGGGTCAGACAAAAGTCTGGTATGAGCGATAAGCAACAAAACAGAACAATAATAGGTATAATCCAATCATACCTGAATCTGGACCTGCAACCAAAGAGTTAGCACAACAATTCGCTCAATACTCTAAGGTGCCACTAACATATGGTGTAAAGAATACGGGCTGGGGGTGTATATGTCATAGTGATGGCAAACAATCAAGCATAGCAACTATCCTCACATCTCTCGCTCAGTGCGTAAAGCATACGATATCTACTACTTTGGTCACCTAATCTTTAGGCCATGACGGAGTCCAACTCCATATAACTATCACTGCAAGCCCCTAATCCGTCACTCAGTGGTGAACCAAAATTATAGGTATCGATAACCCCTTTGCACACGTCCCGTAGCAAAGGCCAACTCATGAAGTCAACTCCTTGGTTCCCAATTGGATTCGGAGTACAAACTTCTTATTTGGACTACCTTTGCATCTCGGGTTTTGGTCTCCTCCTTCTTCCCCGGATCGGTCTTCATTTCTTCACTTCACTTTGCTTCAGGTTGTGGTCATCAGCTCCTCGGTTCGGATCGGAATACCCCATACGGGTCGGGTCATGCTCTTCCAGCTCGTAACTCATCGTCAGGTCCTACTCGTAATGCAACGCCATCGGTTCAATGTCCACTAAACGGCTCGGATCGCCCCCCTAGAGTGGTTCGGGTTGGGGTAGCTTCATGCTCACGAGGGCGGATCGGGTCGGGTGGTGTGAGCAGCTCATGTGGAAGGCGGTTCGGATGGGAGGACTTCAGGTCGTGGCCTAGCATCGGTTCGTGATCCTCCTTGGCCATTGGTTCCTTAGCTCCTGAAGCAGTTCGTGAGTGGCATCGGTTCAGATCGGAGCTCCTTCTCACCAGCGGGTCGGGTCGTGGAGCTTCCAGGCGGGCGGGTCGGTTCGTGCTTCCCCCCTTCGATCCGATCCGGTTCGAGCAATTTCCTGCACTTCTTTCCAGCGACTATTTTACGCCATTCGACGGCGTTTTCGACCAATCTAACACTTCTAGACAATCACAAATCATACCATACAGTCATAGCAACATGTACAATCATAAACACCAAAACAACAACCATAGCATGTAAAGTGGATCAAACATAGCCAAAAACCCATATTTTCCCCTAAGCATGTTTAAGCAAAACTAATGATATGATTAGTAAAACTTAACCAAATCAAACCAAATTCCTAACAGAGGTCTAAAACATTATTTTCAAATTTATAAATATTCTTCCAGAATTTTATCATGTTTAAATTTGCTAATCTTCACTAATTACCCTTAATTAACCGTAATTAGTGCAAAACTATGCAAATCACTCACCTTGGCCACAATTAAAATACCAAATCTGAAATGAATCTCTGTTTGGCATTGTTCCCAATGCAACACAGAAGCCCTAACCTTGCTTTGGTGCTTTCTCCCCTTAATTTGATGTAGTTTAAGCCAAAACTTGATTAAGAAGTGATTAGAGGTGTTTTAAAATGTTGGAGGCCATTGTTAGGTTGAAGAAAGGGTTTGTGGCGGCTGGAAAATGAGTGAAAAACCGAAATCCTAACCCTAGCAGCCCTTAAATACCTCTAATCCCGAAATTCCCCATTGGGCCTAGCTGTTAATCACCCGGTTAAGCCCAATTAAGCTGTTTTTCACTATCTGAAACTTGTTTCAGCCATATCTCCCAAATGGTGAGTCCGTTTGGCTAATGTGACCACTCTACGGAAAGTAAACCATCATCCGGATCTAATGGAAGTGGTTTTAGGTCAATACTCCTTACCAATCAAAAGTTATGGTCAAAACAAGATCAGCTAGGGGCAAAATGCACTACAACAAAAGACACTTTTCGCAACAGGCAACATCTGTTGCGGTAGGCCTATTGCAACAGGCCAACGCCCGTCTGTATAACCAAAGTTGCAATAAGTTGGTCCCTTTTTACACCAATTATTTCCTGTTGCAGTAGACTTTTTTGCAACAGGCTTTTGCTGTTGCAACAGAATATTTTGCAATAGTATATGCCCGTTGCAATAGATTAATAAATTTGTAAATAAAAAATTACAACTTATAGATATTGCTTATTAAATGTATTCATTTTAGTAATAATTATATCACTGAATGAAATAAACAAATTAAAATTTTATTTTAACAAATTTTTATAGTGCAAACAAGTACAACAAAAAATTCTACAATTTTCATACATTATTCATGTATAACAATTTCTTCTCTCACACAACACATTGTTTTTTAATAAAGTATTTTCTATTCATATTTCTACTCTACCATACATATACTATAACAAGAGAATAAATATCGTCAGTCCACTTGAACAAATCTGCAGTTCATGCTCCAAGTTTGTTGTCGTTCGTGAACGGTCACATGCCAAAATCTGCAGTTCATGAAATGACGAAAATCAGTTTTTCACTATCAAAATCTCTAACCAAAATCTAGAAATAACTCTAAGCCTGAGAAGTCTCCGATCGACCGACGGTGACGATATCTAGAGCCAAAAAGGCTTTAGATCAATTCCTGATGTGTTTTAAATAGGTATCTAGTGACAACACTTCAAAACCTTAACCAATCAAATGTATACAGGTTAGTAAAAAAAAAAAATTGAAGGCTAACACAATAGTAGACAAAGACAAATGTATAATAAATAAGTAAAGAAATAATATACACTGTGATAAGTATATCAACTGTTAAATTTTATTTATGTCAATCTAGACTCTTATACTCATGTGTATTCTTATATGAAGTGTAATTTAATCTTGCCCAAAAAAAAAAAATTAGATACGTAGGTAGTCAATTTTGAAACTCAAAACTTCGCAATGGATAATCAACCATGGTAGAAGTCAGCTTTGTGGTCATTTACTGGTAATTATGGTGTGAATTGGTTGCAACAACAATAATGGGACACAAACAAATGGTTTAAAGTACGTTTATTATTGCAGCACAACTTATGTCCTGATGACTACAGGTAATAGATACGCATGATGTTGTTGAAATGCCCATAGGTAATAGATGCACAACAAGATTATTATCTATATAATATTTTTCTTTTTTATTTTCTATAGGGAAGGAAGGAGAACATTATTAATAGTTATAATAATTCATCGAATAATTATACCTCTAATTACTTGCCTGATTTGTGCAGAAGGCTTGAGAACTACTCCAACAGTATTCATGGTGATAGCTCTACATTGATTTAAATCGTACAGAGAGTTTTCATCATGTTCACAAAACTTGTTCTTCCAAGACATGAGACTCAAAATATGGTATGTTAATGTTGTATTCGATGGTTTCTAGTATGCATAGTTTCTCTAAGTGCAATACATGCAATCTGCAAATACCGATTGTCCAACATCGAACTGTTAATTTTGTCCAGAAAGAAGACATGTATGAACTAAACCAAGAACTCAATAGAAACGGAAGAACAACAATACTGCTGTTGACAATTTTGTATATTGAAAATATATTAGTCATCACCAACAGCACAATTTTGTATATTGAAGAAAAACAATTGCGCTTTTGATAGGTATCTAGTGACAGCACTTCAAAACCTTAATCAATCGAATGTATACAGGTTAGTGACAGCACTTCAAGGCTAATATTTCATTCGTAATGTCCAGAATATTATAATGTTGTGAGAACAAAACTTCTGTAACAAAAACCAAGTATTGTTCCCTTATGATCCCACTTTCTAATTATACCTAATAAACATCAGAAATTACCCTTATGTGAATAGTGAACTCCTTGATCGAAACTGTACACAGAATAATGATCAACAATTAAAAATGAAAAAGAAAAAAAAAAGACGAAGAGAAATCTTCCCCTACTTAAAATGGAAGATGTTCCAAATGAACTTCAATAGTAAAGGCAGGTGAAATGTTTCCCATTACTCAAAATATACAATATTTTCAAGCTTTCACCTTATTTTATTTACTCCAAGAAACGTAATACAGATTGAGCGACCTCATAATTCTGTTCCCTAACCTTTTGCATTAATTTCTCTATATAATACACATTGATTCTCAGCTAGCTTTCAACAAAATCAACATCCCACGAGCCACTCTCTTCTACCTTTTTCCCACTTTATTTATTTTAGACATGTATTTTCATGAGGAATTAAGTTCTAAATACAAGTTAATAATCAAGACAAGGCAAGGGTTTCATGAAACAAAACCTGTAAACCAAATTTAATGCTGCCTTAGTGCATACTAACTGCATTCAAAACTTTCATCTCTAATATCTAATGCATTTTAGTTTATTTTTTATGAACAATCATAACTAATATTCATTACAACCATCATAAGCAACTTGCAACATTATCTGTGATATCATGAATGGGTAGTTGTTATTCCTAACATCAAATGTCTACACTCTAATACGGCAAGGACCAAACTAATTTCAAGTGTTGCACAAACTGTAAATTTAAATCAAATACATTTTTATGCATATAAGTATTGTTATGGTACATGCATAATGCTTAATAATAATTTACAAACAGAAATCATTATCGGTCACATGTTTGCTTTTAGAACTGAGTTCCCTTCCAAGCAAAGAATAAACCAACAGAAGTAGATGTCGATAAAATGGTTGATGTGTAACCAGCGACAAGCAAGGCTTCCTTAGAGAGTATGCATGAGAATGAAGACAGTTAAGTGAACTGAAGATAACATACATTTGAATTACAGTAAAAAAAAACTTTGGCTCAACATTATGATCACCTTGGTTAGAAGCAGAGCATTCTCATTTGCATACTCAAATGAGCTTTCAAGTATGCTTTGTATGCCTTGAGAACGCTCTCAGGATAAAAATCTACAAAAAATACCATCAGCAAACGCCTTATATATTGTTATGTTAGGTGACTGCTTATCAATAAAAATAAGAATAGGTTCAAGCTTATAATAATACAGATATTTTGATAATGCCAGAGTTATATTGGAATCCACTTGTCAGTTTAGTTCACCAAACTTATGCCCTGTTTATTTGGTTCAAAAAAAAAGGAATCACTAAATCAAAATTCTTTTAAACAAAATGTGTACCAATTATTTTCATCTAATTCAGCTTCAGACAAAAAGCATACAGATGAATATAGTGTAAATTTCACTACCTAGCTTCAGAAAAAATCAGTTAACAGCTAGCAGCTAGCAATGTATGTATCATATCCAGATAGCCAACGAAAATGAAGCACCAGGAAGACGAGCAATTAGAGCCGAGAATCCGAGAGCAATGACCAAATTGCAAAATCCCGATATAAACAGTAGATCTCAAATACCTAGATCCAAACAAGAACTGGGTAATATTACACAAAATAAGCCAAAAAATAGAAAATGCTAAGCAGTATACCAACAGATACCAGAAAGATAAAATCCACCGAAACACGCTGTAAACAGTGCTGCTACAGGCAGATCCTCAACCAAAACAGCACCCAGCTATCTACCAGAGGGCGAAAACCCCAACAAAATAAAACCGCACCTGAAGATACCAGCAGAAGCAAAACCCTAAAAGACTCCAAAGCAGATCTGAAGTAACTTTGCTGTGAAGATAGGAGAGACATAAGGAGCGGCATGGTTTACTTTAACTAGAGTGAGAAAAGGCCAAGATAACAGGGGAGAGAACGGACAAGGAGTTGGTAAAGGGAAACACATAGTTGAATAGCCGAATAAAAAATAGGGGTTGATGAAGAAACGCGTAGATCTGAAGAATCGAAAGGAATGATTTAGAACGATGAAGAAAAGTAGATTTGAAAAGAAGAAAAGGAGATAAGATATTTTGGGGAAGAGGGATAGTCTACGAGAACGAAAATTTGGCGGATGGAGCCAAAACTAGTCTTAAATTTATGAGGGAATGGCATGGAGAAAAAATAATGAAGTGGTGGATAACAATTATTTTTTAAAACATATATAAAAGCAACATTTTTAAAAGAATATTAAAAAGTAATTATTAAAGTTAATAACTTGATATTGTTACTGAATATATTTATTACTAGTTCAAGAAAAATTATTGTTGATTATTTATTAGCAAGATAATTTAATAAAAAAGCAGCTATAGTTTATAAATAACACTTTACGATACTTAAATTTTATTATTAATTAATAATCATTAAATATTAATCTAAATTAGTATATAATTACTAATAGTTAATCATTTAACAAAAATTTAAAATTAATTATTAAAAGTTAATCATTAAAAGCTTATATTTATTTTTAATATGTTTTTCGCAACTGGCTTTACCAGTTGTAAAAAATATAGTTATTACAACTGGCGAAAACAGTTGCTACAGATATTTATTTGCAACTGGCTTTGAAGCGCAGTTGCAAATAATATGTTTGTTGCAACTGTTCTGGAGCACAGCTGCTAAAAGTATGTTTTTGCAACAGAAAGGGAAGCGCAGTTGCTATTTTTTTTCGCAACAGAACGAAAAGGCATGTTGCTAAATCTTATCTATTGCAACTGCTATAATAGGTCTGTTGCTAAATATCATTTACTGCAACTGTCTTTTGTAGCATGTTGCAAATAGCTAGTTGCAATAGGGTATTTTTCTTATAGTGATGGTCATTTAAAAATTGGCAAAAATCATGAACATGGGAAATGACCCTAATAGTCGTCCCCCAAAGTTACATAACCATGCGACCTTCTATGATGATGAAATAAATATTCTACGATCGTCTGATGCGTAGAATGCGGGTCGTTACACTCTTCTCACCTTAAGAAATTTCACCCCCCAAATTCCATAACTAAGAACAAACAGTGGATCCACATGCCTACTGTAATACCCCACCTCCACTAGGGTCACTCACAAAGGGAATGCACTAGTTTTGGAGGAGCGTTATTGAGGTAAACAAGCACAGAAATATTACAAGACAGAACATAAATAAAACAGCGGAAGATTCAAGAGCTAAATTTCATTACTTTCAAAAAGAGTCAAAACCTTTTACATCAAATAGCCAAGGTCATTATTTTCCATTACAACAAATTCTGTCTTGCATAAATAAAGAAGCATAATCTTAAAACAACAAAAGTAGCTTAATTCCCCAAAGGTAGCAGAAATGCAGCCATAGCATAGCTCAGGATCACACTGTACATAAGCTAAACCGAAAGCAAGCGAAATCCAAGCTAAGTGCTAGAGTTTTCTTCCTGAGAACCTTGGGGGGGAACGGAAGAAAAAGAGGCAAAAGAAAATGGGTCAGTCATAAAGACTGGTAAGTCCTAGTGACTTTCGGCATAAAAACAAGTAAAGGTAACATGACAAGTACAAACTGAAAGTAAACATAAGGATGCTATCAAGATTGGCAAGATGGACTAAGATAACATGATGAATCAAGTATAAATCAAGTATAGCATCACATATTCAAGGTTCTCTGCATCAACTGTACTAGAATCCCAAACCCATGTCTTATATAAATCATGAAATGATCCCTTGGCCCAATATCATGAAATGACCCATTACTGGGTCCAACGGAACGATCCACTAATCAATCACCTCCATACATGTTCTAGCTCGTCATGTGTGTCTGTGTCATACGACCCTATCACGAATGTAGTCACCTGTGCTAGGTCCACCATAGGGTGTATCAAGCCCTAGGGTGCCAACCACCGACACGAATCAAGAATGCACAGATAAACCTACTGATGCCCAATGCCTGCTTTTTCAACTCCGGACGTGCACGACCATAGCCCGCCTGAACCTACACTGGCGCACCAACACAGTCGTCGTTCTGGTCGCTTACAATTAGCCCAGTAATCACGCCCCACCCTGCCTAGTTCCAGGGTACCATGATACATTTAGTGGGTTACTGCTGAAACGGACCGCATAACTAGGGTTTCCGTCCAATAGGTTAAGTGTTGTCATTTAAATATGTGGCTTAACCCTTATCAGTCTAGCATGTCAAGTTGGTTAAGTGTTTGTCATTCAAGTTCATGACTTAACCCGCCTACGAATCATGTATCAAGTTGGTTAAGTTGTCTTTCATATTCATGACTTAACCCTATCAATCATGTATCAAGTTGGTTAAGTGATGTCTTTCATGTTCATGACTTAACCCTATCATGTGGCATTAATTCATTAATGCACCCCAACCTCTCACATCAGACCTGTTGTTGTGGTCACTGGATATGCCGGGCGGTTCCGGGCAGAATTACACCACAACTCAGTCTGACCTCGGGTTTTCAAGTGCGATATGACCAACTACCCACATTGTATCATATTGTTTGCATTAACTGGATTTGTCGGGCGGTTCCGGGAAGAATTACCCTGCAAACTTAACCCAACCTCGAGTTGGCCATTTTCAAGTTCATTCTAGGGTCATGTCCATGTTCAAGTTTTCATGTCAAGTTCGTGTCAAGTTTTCAAGGCAAGTTTCATGCCCACATTCAGATTCAAGTTATAACAATGTTCATGTTTCAAGATTCATGTCAAGTTTCATGGCGAGTTTCATACCAAGTTTCCTATAATTACCAATTTTTCCCAACGTTACACCGTCTAAATATTAGGCTAACAATCTTAGCCTAATTTTCTGTCCGCATGATATTTGACATATAATATTAGGCTAAAAACTAAGCCTAATTTAACGTACGCAAAATTTGCATAAAGAAATTCATTAACATGACATAGGTGTAAACTTGGCATTCTTGGCATAGTCAATATAAACACCGTAGGTGTGTACTTGCAAAATAATCAACATGAATATCATAGGTGAAATCTTGCAACGTAGACTAAATCAACATATATGTGAATTTGCAACATAGACTAGATCAACTTACATATATGTGAACTTGCAAATCAATCACGAGCATATGAATAAGTGTGAACTTGAAAAATGACATAGGTTTAACATATACACATAAACATGTAGATCTAACATGTGGTCACATATGTGATATGATTTTACAACCTAAAACTTGCATAACATGATAAACTACACAACTTATCATAACAGGTTCTACTATAATATACATATGAATAGACTTATTCATTTAATTCCCAATCCAACATGATAATAGAATATCATTCAATTCCACATATAACATAATAGACATTGTTCTATTATTATTAATTTAATTCCAAGGCATGACATAACTAAATTGACTAAAACATCGCAGGCATATAGATCTGATAACATTATGATTATGTAAAGGTTTGAATAATAATCTAGTTTCAAGAACATGGATAGATCTAATTTAAATAGAAAAATCCCCAAAATCAAGATCCAAGGACAAATAAAGAAAAGGTCTGATTAGAAAATCAAGCTTAGATCTGATTTCATAGTCACAATTCTAGGCAATAACCTCATGGTCATGAATTATAGGTGATTAGCCACAATTGTCCTTGTCATAGTTATAGGCAATAGTCTTATGTTCTCAGTGATAAGCATAGTCTTATGTTCACAGTCATAGGCATAGGCATAGTCTTATGTTCACAGTCGTAGGCATAGGCATAGTCTTATGTTCACCGTCATAGTCATAGGCATAGGTATAGTCTTATGTTCACCGTCATAGTCATAGGCATAATATTATGTTCACCGTCGTAGTCATAGGCATAGGTATAGTCTTATGTTCACCGTCATAGTCATAGGCATAGGTATAGTCTTATGTTCACCGTCATAATCTTAGGCCGTTAACAATAGTTTCAACGTCATAGAAAATATTCCCAATAGTCAAGATCCAAGAAGAAAACAAGAATAGATATGAATCATACATAAATCATTTCCAATTTATACCATGCTCATATTAGATTTATAGTTTTTATCTAAAAGTAACTGGAACTTACAGATCGTGGTCTAAGAAATTTAGATACATAAGTCAAATCTAGAAATTTGTCGTAGAACATTGTGGTGTCGCTGATATATTCTCTTGAATTGTTGTAGAAGCATTGATCTTTGATTTGAATCGAGTTTGAATGCTTAAGCTTTAATTTGGAGGCGGCGGCCATGGTTCAAGAGGTAAATTAGCAGCATAGCAGTGTAAGAATGATTTGTATGAATTAGGCTAGGTCTTAGGATGTATTTATAGGGGTAGCAACTAGTTTAGGCCCTTAGATTAACCATAGAATCAATCCGGACCATCAAAACACGTCTCAGGCTTCAAAAATGGGTTCTGGGTCAAAACAGGCCGACCAGGTCATCCTGTAGGGGGGGAGGTCGACCATATGGTCGACCTGGGGGGTAGGTCGACCCTAAGGTCGACCACATGGTCGACCTGGCCCCCAGGTAGACCCCCAGGTCGACCTGCCTGGTCCTGTGCTGCCTAAAATTTGCTGAATCTTCTATACGCCATAACTTCTTCATCCGTACTCCGATTTTCGAAAACTCGGACTCTATTTCATGTAAAATTCCGAGGCGAACGCAATGGCGTAACCCGTTTCCCTTGATTCTCATTTTAAAAATTAATTATACCTTGATTTCTTGTTTTAATATGTTATTAAAATTCGGGTTGTTACATTCTCCCCTCCTTAAAGGATTTCGTCCCCGAAATCTTCAAGTTAAGAAGAATGTGTCCTACCATCCAATCATCCATCTACTCAATCATCAATCACAGACATCCATTGTCCTTAAGAGATTTCTAATGTTGTATGAACATATGCAGAAAGTGTGTGTATATGATCCTTATCTAATGCAAATGACAGGCCTGATTGATCTTCCTAATGCAAAATATGTTTAGTGTCATGAATCCAACATGTATGCAAATAGTCGTAGTCACATAAACACTATATGTATGCACAAAAATCCATCCATATGAAACATTCACATGATAACACATTGAATTTCATCCATAAACAAATATAAACACTCATGCATATGCAATATGAAAATGTGTCTGAGCCGATCTAGTGCCTAATGTGCGTTATGCAACCACGAGCAACCACTTGCAACCACTTGTAACCATTTGCAAACATCAACCATAACATGTTTTCAAGAACATGTTTACATCCGAAAGGGTTCTACCTAAGGTTCTCAAGATAGGATTGAGAAGATAAGCAAGACAAAACAAAGCATCTAGGAGAAGAAGTTAAAGATGTACCCCCAAAAGGTCCTGCTTGAGGGGCTTGCCCTTGCTTCTTAGGGAAGTTCTTGTTGATATGTCCAAGCTCACCACATTGAAAGCACACACCTATCTTCTTTTCCCTTCTTTTACAATCCTTGATAACATTCCCAACTATGCCACAGAAATTGCACTTCCTCTTTTCACGTGACTTGTTATTATTGTTGTCGTTGTTCTCGCCTCCCTTCTGGAAGTCTTTCTTCTCGTTCTGAGACTCATCCGCCTTAACTTATCACTCATACCTTTTCTATGTAACATGTTAACAAGCCTCACGGAAACTATCTCCATCATACGGAAAATCCTCTACGAAGCTAGAAAGAAGATTAGCTGCAGGTAAAAACTACTGCGACAACAGATGGAGAAAAGAAAGGAAAAGAGATTCAAACAAGGAAACAAAGGATAGTGCTAATGGCTTTTGGGGAATAGCCTTTAAATAATATAAGACTTTTCTTGAAAAATGCTTCTTTGTAAACGGTTTTTGAAAATAGTTTCAGAAGGTTTCAAAAACTTTAGCCCAGTCTGGTAACCTTCTGCTCTGGTACCAAACGTAACACCCCACCTCCGCTAGGGTCACTCACAAAGGGAATGCACTAGTTTTGGAGGAGCGTTATCGAGGTAAACAAACACAGAAATATTACAAGACAGAACATAAATAAAACAACGGAAGATTCAAGAGCTAAATTTCATTACTTTCAAAAAGAGTCAAAACCTTTTACATCAAATAGCCAAGGTCATTATTTTCCATTACAACAAATTCTATCTTGCATAAATAAAGAAGCGTAATCTTAAAACAACAAAAGTAGCTTAATTCCCCAAAGGTAGCAGAAATGCATCCATAGCATAGCTCAAGATCAAACTGTACATGAGCTGAACCGAAAGCAAGCGAAATCCAAGCTAAGTGCTAGAGTTTCCTCCCTGAGAACCTCGGAGGGGGGGGGGGGGGAACGGAAGAAAACGAGGTGAAAGAAATCGGGTTAGTCATAAAGACTGGTAAGTCCTAGTGACTTTCAGCATAAAAACAAGTAAAGGTAACATGACATGTACAAACTGAAAGTAAACATAAGGATGCTGTCAAGATTGGCAAGATGGACTAAGATAACATGATGAATCAAGTATAAATCAAGTATAACATCACATATCCAAGTTTCTCTGCATCAACTGTACTAGAATCCCAAACCCATGTCTTATATAAATCATGAAATAATCCCTTGGCCCAATATCATGAAATGATCCATTACTGGGTCCAACGGAACGATCCACTAATCGATCGGCTCCCTACAAGTTCTAGCTCGTCATGTGTGTCTGTGTCATACGGCCCTATCACGAATGTAGTCACCTGTTCTAGGTCCACCATAGGGTGTATCAAGCCCTAGGGTGCCAACCACCGACACGAATCAAGAATGCACAGATAAACCTACTGATGCCCAATGCCTTCTTTTTCAACTTCAGACTACGTGCACGACCATAGCCCACCTGAACCTACACTGGCGTACCAACACAGCCGTCGTTCTGGTCGCTTACAATCAGCCCAGTAATCGTGCCCCACCCTGCCTAGTTCCAGGGTACCATGATACATCTAGTGGGTTACTGCTGAAACGGACCGCGTAACTAGGTTTTCCGTCCAATAGGTTAAGTGTTGTCATTTAAATTTGTGGCTTAGCCCTTATCAGTCTAGCATGTCAAGTTGATTAAGTATTTGTCATTCAAGTTCATGACTTAACCCGCCTACGAATCATGTATCAAGTTGGTTAAGTTGTCTTTCATGTTCATGACTTAACCCTATCAATCATGTATCAAGTTGGTTAAGTGTTGTCTTTCATGTTCATGACTTAACCCTATCATGTGGCATTAATTCATTAGTGCACCCCAACCTCTCACATCAGACCTGTTGTTGTGGTCACTGGATATGCCGAGCGGTTCCGGGCAGAATTACACCACAACTCAGTCTGACCTTGGGTTTTCAAGTGCGATATGACCAACTACCCACATTGGATCCTATTGTTTGTATTAACTGGATTTGCCGGGCGGTTCTAGGCAGAATTACACTACAAACTCAACCCAACCTCGAGTTGGCCATTTTCAAGTTCATTCTAGTGTCATGTCCATGTTCAAGTTTTCATGTCAAGTTCGTGTCAAGTTTTCAAGGCAAGTTTCATGCCCACATCCAGATTCAGGTTATAACAATGTTCATGTTTCAAGATTCATGTCAAGTTTCATGGCAAGTTTCATACCAAGATTCCTATAATTACCAATTTTTCCCAACGTTACCCCGTCTAAATATTAGGCTAACAATCTTAGCCTAATTTTCCGTCCGCATGATATTTGACATATAATATTAGGCTAAAAACTTAGCCTAATTTAACGTACGCAAAATTTGCATAAAGAAATTCATAACATGACATAGGTGTAAACTTGGCATTCTTGGCATAGTCAATATGAACACCGTAGGTGTGTACTTACAAAATAATCAACATGAATATCATAGGTGAAATCTTGCAACGTAGACTAAATCAACATATATGTGAATTTGCAACATAGACTAGATCAACTTACATATATGTGAACTTGCAAATCAATCACGAGCATATGAATAAGTGTGAACTTGAAATATGACATAGGTTTAACATATACACATAAACAGGTAGATCTAACATGTGGTCACATATGTGGTATGATTTTACAGCCTAAAACTTGCATAACATGATAAACTACATAACTTATCATAATAGGTTCTATTCTAATATACATATGAATAGACTTATTCATTTAATTCCCAATCCAACATGATAATAGAATATCATTCAATTCCACATGTAACATAATAGACATTATTCTATTATTATTAATTTAATTCCAAGGCATGACATAACTAAATTGACTAAAACATCGCAAGCATATAAATCTGATAACATTATGATTATGTAAAGGTTTGAATAATAATCTAGTTCCAAGAACATGGATAGATCTAATTTAAATAGAAAAATCCCCAAAATCAAGATCCAAGGACAAATAAAGAAAAGGTCTGATTAGAAAATCAAGCTTAGATCCGATTTCATATTCACAATTCTAGGCAATAACCTCATGGTCATGAATTATAGGTGATTATCCACAATTGTCCTTGTCATAGTTATAGGCAATAGTCTTATGTTCTCAGTGATAAGCATAGTCTTATGTTCACAGTCATAGGCATAGGCATAGTCTTATGTTCACAGTCGTAGGCATAGGCATAGTCTTATGTTCACCGTCATAGTTATAGGCATAGGTATAGTCTTATGTTCACCGTCATAGTCATAGGCATAGTCTTATGTTCACCGTCATAGTCATAGGCATAGGTATAGTCTTATGTTCACCGTCATAGTCATAGGCATAGGTATAGTCTTATGTTCACTGTCATAATCTTAGGCCATTAACAATAGTTTCAACATCATAGGCAATATTCCCAATAGTCAAGATCCAAGAAGAAAACAAGAATAGATATGAATCATACATAAATCACTTCCAATTTATACCATGCTCATATTAGATTTATAGTTTTTATCTAAAAGTAACTGGAACTTATAGATCGTGGTCTAAGAAATTTAGATGCAGAAGTCAAGTCTAGAAATTTGTCGTAGAACGTTGCGGTGTCGCTGATCTATTCTCTTGAATTGTTGTAGAAGCGTTGTTCTTTGATTTGAATCGAGTTTGAATGCTTAAGCTTTAATTTGGAGGCGGCAACCATGGTTCAAGAGGTAAATTAGCAGCATAGCAGTGTAAAAATGATTTGTATGAATTAGGCTAGGTCTTAGGATGTATTTATAGGGGTAGCAACTAGTTTAGGCCCTTGGATTAACCCTAGAATCAATCCGGATCATCAAAACACGTCTCAGGCTTCAAAAATGGGTTCTGGGTCAAAACAGGCCGACCAGGTCGACCTGTAGAGGGGAGGTCGACCATATGGTCGACCTAGGGGGTAGGTCGACCCTAAGGTCGACCACATGGTCGACCTAGCCCCCAGGTAGACCCCCAAGTCGACCTGCCTGGTCCTGTGCTGCCTAAAATTTGCTGAATCTTATACAGGCCATAACTACTTCATCCGGACTCCGATTTTCGAGAACTCGGACTCTGTTTCATGTAAAATTCTGAGGCGAACGCAATGGCGCAACCCGTTTCCCTTGATTCTCATTTTAAAAATTAATGATACCTTGATTTCTTGTTTTAATATGTTATTAAAATTCGGGTTGTTACACCTACCAGCCATACACAACAATCAAACATGCAAAACAGAGAGAACCAATCTGTCCTAGCATGCGGTTTACTAACAAGGGAAGAATCATCACCGCTAAAATTTTACCAGGAAAAGAGCTCTGGATACGACTTTCTTATGCCATCCTCTACTTCCCAAGTATTGTTGTTCTCTCGCCATCGATTCTCATATCTACTCTAGAGGTGATTTCCAATAGGTTAGGATCGTCCTTCTGATTGGAACCGATCCACATAATCCAGATCGATCTAATCGTCAAGCTTACTAGCGTTTCTGAATCCAATTCGCACTTAGGTATGAAGTCATCTCCCGTGATATACTCTAGTTGCTTCCATTCCAGAAACATAGCCTCTAATCTGACATGTCTCCTACCCAATGCATCAGCTATCGCACCTAGTTCGGTACTATGGCATCCGTCTATACTGTCATCTTCTTAGGTAATCCAACCCTATACGCCAAATTTCCAACTAGATTCCAAATGTCCTTTCAAGTCCAACTTGAGTCCTTCCTATATTCGTACTGCACGTCCAACGTACATTCACCTCCTAGAGGCAAACTAGACCCATCCAATGAACCTAGGTACTCCACTTATACTCGTACTGCACATCCAACGTATATTCACCTTCTAAAGGTGAACTAGACTCATCCAATGAATCTAGGTACTCTACCTTCGAGTCCAAGTCCAACTTGAAGCTCCTATATCCGCTGAATCTCCAAGGTCAACGGACGCTCCACAATGCCCAACATACTTCAAGTCTAACGTAAAGTATCTTACACCGGTCATATCACCATGATCAACGAACTTATACTATTTCCATTCAACAGGATCCTCCAGGTGATACTCAAGAGAAGAAAGGTAGGAACTAACACAACAACCGTAGCATCCATCAAACAAATCCTATCTATCACCTGCTAAAGCCATGAATACGCGATACCTCTATGTCTGGTCCAACCAACATCAATAACTAATGGAAGACCTACCTCCAAACGGACTACCGTACGTCCAACGTACGTTTATCCTCTAAGGATAACTAGATCACGTCCAATGGATCCAAGGTAAGTGGGCGTCCCCAGATACCCCTGCTTTTAGTCTGGCTGAAACACTCGAGTCCCACCCAAGTCTATCCATTATCTTGCTGCCCTCTCGAGTCCAACTCGAGCCAATCCAATTCCTTGCAGCCTTCTCGAGTCCAACTCGAGTCAATCTATTACCCATAAACTCAGACCCAGTCTTGAGTATCCATTACCTACAAACCCTAGTCCAACATGAGTCGTCTCCCTATTTGTTGCCGCTCCAAGATCAACGAACACCTATTTTCTTTTATGAGTTCAAATCCAACTTGAATCGTCCTAACCTTCGTCGCATCTTCCATGATCAACGAACACATCCTATATTTTTCAAAAAGAACATCAACGTAGGGTCCTAAACAATCCATTACTTTGTATCTTTCTCGAGTCCCACTCGAGTCATCTCATAACCCTATCGAGTCTAACTCAGGGCAGTCCATACCATCGAATAGTCTTATCCTGTCACAGCTGCCCATTACTCCTCGAGTAAACCAAGATATCATCTAATGAAAATCACAACAACTACTTATCTCTCACGCAAACCATCCTAGTCGACTTCGACATTCCCTGAGTACAAGCCCCAAAGGCCTAAACCAATATCAGGCAAGCACCCAAGGAAATATCTCTCTCGAGTTCAGACAATCTACGTGAGTTGATATGAGCAAAACATCCAAACACTCAAGCATCCATAACTAACTCTGGCTATTGTAACACCCCGTAATTCTTTAACACTAAGATTCACAAATCAAGGTTTAATTAATTCAAAATGGAAGAATTAAGGGAAACGGGTGGCGCCATTCCGTTCGTCTCGAAATTCTTCTTGAAAACGAGTCCGAGTTTGCGAGAATCGGAGTCTGTATGAGGGAGATATGACCCTCCGAAGTTTCAGGAATTTTCAGAACAGAAAACAGCTTGAAATTCGAATTCGAAATTCGAATTCACACCCAGAAGCGGGCTGGGCGGGAAAATTCCCGCCCAGGACCCAGGTCGACTGGGGAGTCGACTGGGTAGTCGACCCCCCCTGATCAGGTCGACTGCCCAGTCGACCTGGGTGTCGACCTGGGTGCAGAACCCACTTTTGGGCCTGGGTGCATTCTGATGTACCTGGTCTCGTTTTCTGCCTAGATTCGTTCGCCTAATCCTATATAAACAGCCCCTAGTCTCCTTCACTATTCACAATTCTTCTCTAACCTTATGCTGCAAAGATTCTTGGTGGACATGGCTTCTTCTCCTCCTCTAAATTAAATAATAAATAAAATAATATGTAAAATAAATCAAGACGAGGAAATGATGCTCAAGACTTTCAAGAGGAGATTCAAAACAAGCTAGGGTTCAAATGAAGATTCAAACGACTTCAACGACTGTTTTTCTACGAATCTAATATAATCTCTGTAAGTCGGTTACTTTTTAGATTTGAACGTTTTCTCTATTCGTGACATGAAATTAAAGGAATAAAAGAATATGCCAAATCTTTCTGTTCGAATCAGTGCTTATATCCTTGGACCTAATTAAGAACTGTTATGGTTCGATGACCAATAAGACTGTGACTATGAAACTATGGACCTTAAAACCATATGCCTCTTTGACTATGAACATTGCCTATGAAAATTGCCTACAACTGTGACTCATGACTGTGAGAATTATTTTCCTTTGACTATGAACATCGCCTATGACTGTGATTCATTAACTGTGAGGATTTATTGCCTATGACTATGGATATAAGGTTATTATTTATGCCCATGACACTGTAGTTAAAAAACCATGTTGTACCCCAAACTGGCATTATATTGGATCTAGGTTTGACTTTCTATTTCTAGTTATCCTTGGATCTTGATCTTGGGAATTTACCTATTAAGTTAGGTCTACCCATGTTCTTGAACCTATACTATTCAACCCTTTTCATGTCGTAATATTACCTGTGAATTATCATCTTATGCCAGTTATTATGTCTATTCTTTCATGGCATTTTGGTTCATTCCCTTTTATCCACGAATCTAGATTTATTTATAATCTAGGTTGAATCACGATTTTACGAACGATGGGAATACGTTTTGGGAAAAACATGAAATTGACTAAACTTGGAAATTGGCATAATTTGGGAACATGCATTATAGCATGACTATTAAGATGAAAATTAGAATAACAAGTCTAGTTTTGACATGAACTGAAATTAGAATATTAAATCAGAATTGGGTGGCTAAATTAAGCGTGATAAGTATATTAGCAAAATTGTGAATAATTTACATACTTTGGGCGTAAATGGTAAATGGTTAAATAGGCCACAAAGTAGGTAGTTGGTATGCAAATTAAGTTTTTGGGCATAAACGGTGAACTAGAATATGAAATCTAGTTTGGCATAAACTGTAAACTAGAATATAAAATCTAGTTTTTGGCTTGAACTGTAAATGAGGTGTTGGATCTAAATTGCTATAAACTGTAAGGTAGGCAAATCAAGATTTGGGCCTAGAATATAAGTCCATTAGTAGGCATGGCAAATGTATATGGTATAGGCCAAATTTATTTATAAAGGGAAAATGGACTTTGAGGATAAATTGTTAAAAATTTATATATATATACAAAAGAAAGGTTTGTTAATGACATCTCTTTTAATAATACATACACCAGAAAGTTCTAGGGTGACAGAGAGGATAGTGTCTAGGCTTGGGTTTGGAAAATACAAGTTTTCTGCTCTCCCTGGCTATCCCTAACTGATCCGACGGACGGGATGGTTACTTTCAAAACCTGATTTGAAAATTAATCAAAACCCTTTGAACTTAAAAAACACGAATATGCCTAACCCGATGTTAGACTGAGTTGCGATGTAAACCTGCCCGGAACCAACCGGCACATCCAGTAATCGCAACAATATCTGTCTAATGTGAGTGGTCGCGGCTTTAATTTATTTAGTTAAATCTAGAACAAGAATGGTAGGGTTAAGTTAACTATGACACTTAACCAATTCAACATGATAACCAAACCGATGGGTGGGGTTAGGTTCATACAGACACTTAACACAGTTAAGCTAAGTCCATAGGGACACTTAACCAAACTTAACATCGTAACAAGACAAGATTTGTAGGGGTTAAGTAACTAAGAAAACACTTATCCAAATTAACATGTTAACTAGACTAGAAGGTGGGGTTAAGTAAAGTTAATACACTTAGCCAAATTAACATGTTAACTAGACTAGAGGTTGGGGTTAAGTAAAATTTAATACACTTAGCCAATTTGATATGTTAGCTGGACTAGACCGTAGGGTTAAGTAAACTTGAACACTTAACCATCAGATTGTGATAAATGAATAGGGTTAAGTCTAAAACATGAAGGGATAATACTTAACGATTAATAAAATGTTAGTTAAAACAAATGGGCATGGTTAAGTTAAAAAGGAACACTTAACCAATACAGGATGAATGAATAGGGTTAAGTAATAAGAAATACTTAACCAATATAACTTGGTTTGTGGTAGGGTTAAGTCAACATGAATTACTGATAACACTTAACCAGTTTAACAGGATAAATGAAGAGGGTTAAGTTAGCTTGAATTGACTAATGACATTTAACCAATCCAAAGTGACGAGAAAGAGAACTAAGTAGTAAACCTTAGTTAAAAGGAGCTAAGTAGTAAACCTTAGTTAAGAAAACAACGATTCTGGAAACTAAGTGGTAAATCTTAGTTAACAAAACTAAGTAGTAATTCTTAGTATAACACGAGAAGGAGCGAACGTCCATCTAATTTTAATGAAGGCTCCAACGAATTGGGTTACGAAGCCCGAGGCTTCGAGGGGACGTAAGGGTACTCTTGGTATCCCTCTGTGAGGCTGCAGATGATCCTCCTGGGATCACAGAGGTTAAGGTCTGTGTTAGAAGAACCAAGGGTATGCCTTGGTTGCAAAATCTGGCAACCTAAAGACTAGGATGGACCAGCGTGATTCGGCGAGAAAACGGTAGCCCTGGGATAGCAACTCGTCGTCTACCATCCATCTTCAGTCAATCGAGATACGTGAAGCGGGAAGGCGGAGAACTCCTACGGACCATATACTTGCTATCTAGTTATGGTTGCGGTTGTGATGGCCATAGATTAGTGGGGCATAGGGGGCCTGCGTATAGTTCTCATTTTTCAAGGTGTGCCTTTCATTAGTTGAGGGAGCGGTCAAGTGGGACCATAGCCACTGGAATAAAAATAGACCTTAGCATCTGCATTGGCAGATATCTGAAAGCTCCCGACCGAGTTATGTGTTTCTTGATTCGCCCTGCCACAGGACTCGGGCCGCACATTACAGGACATGTGCATCTAGACAAGCGATAACGATTCGCGATACATGCGTGGGGAAGTCTAGGAACATATACCACTCTAGGTAGTGTGTCCTAGACTTGGGGGCATCGTTCGACAGGTAGCATAATCCCTAGTTGGACTAGGTGGCATAAACCCTGAATCCGAGAAGCGTTCAGCAGATAGCGTAAACTCTAGTTGAATCTAGAAAGCACTTGAAAGAAAACCCTAGATTAGATCTAGGTAATAATTAATAGATGTATGCCTGAAGGCAACGGAAACTACAGGGATTGGGATCACGTTATCGTTACTAGTTGGGACACTAGTTAGGTGGTGCAGAGATATATAAACCAAGTATAACAAGGAAATAGCGAAGCGGCGAAAGTATTAGAGCATATCCAGTTTATCTTATCTTAGCATATCTTGTGTTAATCTTGTCTAATCTTGCTGACCCTATCATCATGGTGTTATCTTGTATTCAGTTAATTCATGTCGTTTTGTTTTTCCATGTTCACATGCTAGAAGTAACTGAACTTACTCAAGCTTTATGTCTGACTCTGTTTTTCTTTCGTCTTCTTTTCTTCCATTCCCCCTCCCCCCAAGTAGTAAAGGAGGGAATAGTATAGCTCAGGTTAAGTTGGACTGTCACTCTTTCCCGGCTTGAAGATTTGTCGAAGTTTTGCTTGGATTCTCTTTTCAGATGCTATGGATGGCTCTTGCTACATTGGGGAATATAAATCTTGTTTTATGCTTCTTTATTTTGTAGGACAGATGATACTCTGATATTGTAAAGAAATCGTTGTACAAACTATCTTATCAATAAAGTAAAGTTTTATTTTCCGCTGTTTAATTTTTGTTGTCTTGTAATTTATCTGCATCTTTTACCCTAAATGCTCCACAGAACTTAGTGCATTCCCTTTGTGAGTGACACTAACGGATGTGGGGTGTTACAGCTATCCTTGCCAATCTTGCTTGAGACTATCGTCGATCGCATGGCCAAGTCCTGACCAAACTGATGTACATCCAATGTACATTTGCTTCTCTAACTCCCGTTATCATCTTCATCATAAGGTAGGCGATCCAATACCACCTTTTGTCCATCATCCATTATAATGGTCGTGAAAGACTCTTCACAATCTACTATCACCCTATACCTTTGGAGTCAATCGGCTCCCAAATCAAGCTAGACCTAGTAAAGCTCAAAATAAAGCAATCACAACAAACATACATCCATGACTCGATAAGACCAAATTACGATAAATCCTACAAAGGCTAGTCAAACCACCTATCGGGTTTGTCACTACTAAAGGTCTATCGACTACCTCGGGTTCCAATTCCAACCTATCTACCAGGTCACTAGGTAGAAGGAAAGGGGAAGTCCCGATATCAAACAAACTCGAACAGAAACATCTTAAATTGGAAGCATACCTCGAATAATGACACATTTTTCCTTCTGCACCGCAATTGGGGCATTCGATGAAGAAGGAACAGCGTTGATAGCATATGCTTTCACGATCTGCTTCTTCCTAGGAGGTTGTGGACATTCATTCTTGTGATGTCCCGCTTGGCCACAATTAAAGCACTTCCTTTCCCCAAGCTTTTCCCGACAATCTCTGGCATAGTGGCCCTTCTTGCCACAGCTAAAGCACTCGCCATCTTTCTTATTTTTCTTATTATGACCATCCATGATTTGGTCTTGTTTCCTCTTATTCTGGGAATTATTCTTGCCTCCACCACCTGCTTGTGGGTTTGGCTCCTCTGCAGATGCAATAACAACCTCAGTCTTTGGCTTAGGGTAAAGACTCTCTGGCTTTAATGCCCTTTCTACAATCGATTCAAACATCTCATCGATGTGGTTTATAAGCCTTTCCCCCAAGTACCCATATAAACCAGTTGTGAACTTCTCGTTCTTCGCCTCGGCGGTATCTATAAGGGATAATCCATATTTCGATAAAGTATCGAACTCAACAATATACTCTGAGACTGCCCTACCATTCTGCTTAAGCTCCAAGAACTTCCTAAACAATTCTGACTTCTGAGCAGCTGGGATAAACTTACCACTGAAACGAATTCTAAACTGATCCCAAGTGACTTGATCCTCTGGAGTAGCTGCCTTAATAGCATTCCACCAATTCATTGTCCGTCCTTGCAGCTGACGGGATGCTAGCCCTCTCTTCATCGCATCCTCGATACCCAAGTCTTCGAAGATACGTTCACAGCTATCCAATCAATCTTGAACATCCGTAGCCGATTCCGTTCCGTGGAACGGCTTCCCACCAAGACTAGTATAATCCTTATTCAGCTTGGTGAAATCGGCCCTAGGTGCCTGCACTACTAGACCACCACCATTACCAGCATTGGGAGCTGCCCTTTGCACATCCCTAAGCATCTTTCTCATGAAGTTGGCGAACATCGCCCTCATATCATGGTCATTCCCATTGTTAGCCCTTGGACCCGTGTTCCTCAAGTTTCGGCTCATCACTCAATCTGTAAAGAGAAAACGATTAACCATCTCTTCAGTGGTACCAGTGCAGTGCGACTCCACCCTTAACTATACTAATAGTATTTATATAAAAATATAACTAGCTTTTGAAAACCAAAATATAACAAATACGCGCTCTCATATACGTATACTATCTCTCCCTGATGTCTTCCCCTAGGTTAACTACGCAACCTAAGCTCTTATACCAAGTGTGATGGCCCGCCCCGCATTAACCGACATTTCCTCCGAAAGTGCGTTGTACACATGTCCGCTAGCACGGGACGGTCGTCAAAAAAAGGAAAGAAGATGAAAGAACTAACAAAGAAACCTGTAGAATGTCTCAAAGCGCATGGAATAAAATATAGTAGTAACATACTTGACATAAAACAGGCGAGACAGTGCAGAAGCTGAAAACTAAAACCATCACCATCATAGCAGCGGAAATCCAAAATACAGCTTATGATCCAACATCATTATTACAACTTTAAAACTGTCTCTGAAGCAAAAGAAAGTAAAAGAAGGAGGTACACTACTAATGCCCAAGCAGTGACCTTCAACAACATAGGGAGAATATCTATATATCATACGTGGGAGCCTCCTGCTCGTCTCCGGTACAGCTACTCGTGCATACCACCTAACCTGTCTCTGGTTTGCTCGTTTAGGAGCACCCAGAGTAATAAGAAGAGATATAAAACTCTAGGTCAGACAAAAGTCTGGTATGAGCGATAAGCAACAAAACAGAACAATAACAGGTATAATCCAATCATACTTGAACCTGGACCTGCAACCAAAGAGTTAGCACAACATACCGCTCAATACTATAAGGTGCCACTAACATATGGTGTAAAGAATACGGGGTGGGGGTGTATATGTCATAGTAATGGCAAACAATCAAGCATAGCAACTATCCTCACATCTCTCGCTCAGTGCGTAAAGCATACGATATCTACTACTTTGGTCACCTAATCTTTGGGCCATGACGGAGTCCAACCCCGTATAACTATCACTGCAAGCCCCTAATCCGTCTCTCGGTGGTGAACCAAAATTATAGGTATCGATAACCCCTTTGCACACGTCCCGCAGCAGAGCTCGACTCATGAAGTCAACTCGTTGGTTTCCAACTGGATTCTGAGTACAAACTTCCTATTTGGACTACCTTTTCATCTCGGGTTTTGGTCTCCTCCTTCTTCCCCGGATCGGTCTTCATTTCTTCACTTCACTTTGCTTCAGGTCGTGGTCATCAGCTCCTCGGTTCGGATCGGAATACCCCATACGGGTCGGGTCGTGCTCCTCCAGCTCGTGACTCATCGTCAGGTCCTACTCGTGATGCGATGCCATCAGTTTGGTGTCCACTAAACTGCTCGGATCACGTCCCCTAGAGTGGTTTGGGTCGGGGTAGCTTCGTGCTCACGAGGGCGGATCAGGTCGAGTGGTGTGAGCAGCTCACGTGGAAGGCGGTTCGGATCAGAGGACTTCAGGTCGTGGCCCAGCATCAGTTCGTGATCCTCCTTGGCCATTTGTTCCTTAGCTCCTGAAGCAGTTCGCGAGTGGCATCGGTTCGGATTGGAGCTCCTTCTCACCAGCGGGTCGGATCGTGGAGCTTCCAGGCGAGCGGGTCGGTTCGTGCTTCCCCCCTTCGATCCGATCCGGTTCGAGCAATTTCCTGCACTTCTTTCCAGCGACTGTTTTACGCCATTCGACGGCGTTTTCGACCAATCTAACACTTCTAGACAATCACAAATCATACCATATAGTCATAACAACATGTACAATCAATCATAAACACCAAAACAACAACCATAGCATGTAAAATGGATCAAACATAGCCAAAAACCCATATTTTCCCCTAAGCATATTTAAGCAAAACCAACGATATGATTAGTAAAACTTAATCAAATCAAACCAAATTTCTAACAGAGGTCTAAAACATTATTTTCGAATTTATAAATATTTTTCCAGAATTTTATCATGTTTAAATTCGCTAATCTTCACTAATTACCCTTAATTAACCGTAATTAGTGCAAAACTATGCAAATCACTCACCTTGGCCACAATTAAAATACCAAATCTGAAATGAATCTCTGTTTGGCGCTGTTCCCAATGCAACACAGCAGCCCTAACCTTGCTTTGGTGCTTTCTCCCCTTAATTTGATGTAGTTTAAGCCAAAACTTGATTAAGAAGTGATTAGAGGTGTTTTTAGATGTTGGAGGCCATTGTTAGGTTGAAGAGAGGGTTTGTGGCGGCTGGAAAATGAGTGAAAAACTGAAATCCTAACCCTAGCAGCCCTTAAATACCTCTAATCCCGAAATTCCCCATTGGGCCTAGCTGTTAATCACCCGGTTAAGCCCAATTAAGCTGTTTTTCACTATATGAAACTTGTTTCAGCCATATCTCCCAAACGGTGAGTCCGTTTGGCTAATGTGACCACTCTATGGAAAGGTAAACGATCATCCAGATCTAATTGAAGTGGTTTTAGGTCAAAACTACTTACCAATCAAAAATTATGGCCAAAACAAGATCAGCTAGGGGCAAAATGGTCATTTAAAAAATGGGAAAAATCATGAACATGGGAAATGACCCTAATAGTCGTCCCCCAAAGTTACATGACCATAAGACCTTCTATGATGATGAAATAAATATTCTACGATCCTCTGATGCGTAGAATGTGGGTCGTTACACATTTGGAAGGGGCATTTGAAGGGGAATTGTTGGGAACGGGGAATGTATTCTTTTTACGAAAGGGGAATTTTGGGAGGGGTAGATTTATTATTTTATTGTTTTTAATTGTTTGTGTTTGTGTGTGTTTATTGTTGAACATAATAGTAGAACGCAGAATACAAATTGCAAAATTCAAATTGCAGAATTCAAATTGCAGAATACAAATTGCAGAAATAGAAATACATAATTGCGGAATACAAATTACAGAATTTAAAATGCAAATATAAAATACATAATACAACGAAACTTCTTAATGCATTCCCGTGGCAACTAGTTCGTTTCGTATATTGTCTCGTACTATCGCCATGGTGACTGCTGTTCTGGTTCTTTGAACGGGTTCTCGATCTCTGTTTCCACGATTTGATATACTGTAATATTCTTTGAGGTATTCGTGTGGCACTAAATTAGGGTCGTCATCATACGACATAAAATCAAGATCGCCAGCGTTGTATTTTCTGATGTAGTTGTGAATAGCCATTGTTGCAGTAACAATTTGTACTTGAACATGATATGGATACGTCTGCATGTTACGTAAGATGGCAAATTTTTTCTTCCAGATACCAAATGTTCTTTCAATAGCCATACGCAAACTAGAGTGATAGTAGTTGAAAATTTCATTTTCTGACTTCGGTTCATTTCGTGTGTCATTAAAGCCTGGTATATGATACCTCACGGATCGGTAAGGAGTTATACATCCTTCCATTAGCGGATATCCTGAATCCACTAAATAATACTGTCCAGCTGGAGGATGAGGGAAATTAAGATCCGGATTATTTATAGCTTCCCGAAATACTTTGGCGTTGTGCGCAGTTCCTTCCCATCCTGCTCTTACAAACGTAAAAGTTAAATCAAACGCAGAAACAACCATAACATTTTGTGTAGCGGATCCTTTCCGCCCTATAAAATGTTGCATATCTATTTGACCCACGTGAGCCATCACATGTGTCCCATCAATAGCCCCAATACAGTTTTTAAAGAAAGGATAATTTCAGGGTGAAGAACGAATTTGTTCTGGGATTCGGTTAAAATGGGAATCGGTAGGTCTAATAATATCAACTGCCAATAAGAGAACTAAATCCAAAACTTTATGAAAAATAACATTAATCGTACCATTTGATCGTTAAAACCGCTCAGCAACCTGCCTTGTAGGGAGGGCCAATGCAATAGTATATAGGAATACAGCCACCATTTCTTTGACCGTTATGTGCATTGAGCGCTCCAACCCGTAATTTACTAACCGTTCACACAAGGATCTGAAACATAATCGCTTCATTCGAAAATTGCTATGACAACGATCTACGTATCCTGCTAATGTTTCATGAACCCAAGCAAGGCCGGAACTTAAGGAATTGTGTATTCTTCTCCTTTCTCGTGTTTGATTAGCCATAATTTCTAGAATATCCACCACATCTTGCAAATCTTCAGTATCAGATTCGTCACTATCTGCCATAATTGGTTGAAGAACTAGAGGAAAATGGACAAACAGTATGGTGATGTAGTGTTGACATGGGTGGAATATATATAGGGAGAGGGGAAAGGGAAGGGGCAGAAAATATCTGTCGCGTCGGACGTGCGTCGGACGCGTCTGACGCATCCGTCGCGAAAGCTAACTTTTCAGCCGTTCAGCTGGAAGGGGCAAATGCGTGGGTCCCACTGTTGACGCGTCCGACGCGTCTGACGCGTCTGACGCAGACGCTGACTTCAACTGCCCAGTTGGAAAATCAAACGCTACCTAAACCTTATATGCATAATTTGATTTTTAATTTCATCGGTGTACTTAAAGGGTACGGAAATAGGGAGGCTTGCGAAAAAACGAAAATAAACAAAAGTAAGGTTCCGTCGCGAGCCCATCACTAATTTTTTTTGGCATTGCTATGGCGAAGGGAGTTAGTGATGCCACTGCGATGTCATGTATAAAATGTCACTAATCAAAGTGGCGTCGCCAAGGAGTTAGTGATACTGATGCTTTAATGACGGTACAGTGACCGCATAAAAACTAGCGACGCAGCTCCATCACCGCGTCGCTGATTGCTGTTAGAAATCAGCATACTTTCTTGTAGTGGACAAACAGTGGAAACCGCACGATCATTTACATCTACACCGTTGTTTTAAATGCCACTTCATTTCTCTTCTTAATTTACTCGTACTCACTCTCACTTCTTCTTCAATTGCGGGAAAAAAAATAAACACGTCTTCCACCATTTTCAGGAACAACAAATTGCACAGATTCCATCAAGCAACTTAATCCTTCACGCCCATAGAGTCCTCACTTGTTACATCCTCATCTCCACCAAATTCACACAGCAAAACCAATCTTTCTCTGCTGCATATGTTTCAAACGCTAAGACCCGCATTCAATCCAACAAAGTTTGGGTCCTTGATTCAAATAGTGCTTAAGTTCAAGGTGTGAATTGATATTTTGCCATAAACATGATGAAATATGGAACTTTTGGTCATAATGATGGCTGCGTTAATGATGGTCATAAGTACAGCAATTTGTTAATGATGGTTGCGTTAATGATGGTCATAATAAGCCGTAGAACCATGCATGGCTGCCGTCATTTTTACGCTAACTTTCTCAATCTTCAGAAGATACATTACACTTTGCACCATCAACATTATCAACTTCAGTATAACCTTCCTCAATCTTTTATTTTTCTTCGCAAACTCTACTGAATAGTTCTTCTATTCCATCCACGGTTATCTTGTACATTATTTCAGACGTTGAGGCTATGCATGAAAGTTGCGTTGCTCTTCAGCATATATGACTAAGTCGCAATGCTTCACTGGAATTGGAATTACCTTCATATATAAAATCGTCCATGATCCGAAATGAGTTAGCTCCTTTTGTCCACCCCTTTAAAATAAAATGTGAGGGTATTTCATCTACATCTAGCTTGGTGAAGATTTTTAATATATGGCTACATGTTAATCCTTTGAACTCAAATAATTGACACTGACAATAACCTTTGTAAGTACGTGTATTCATTTTCACAACAAAACTTTCATTTTCACCAACTTTAGAAGAGACGGTATATGATGTCATATCTTCACTATTTTCATTCTCAAGAGATCTGAACCGAATGGACTCTTTTAGCTATTCACAAAACTTGTCAAACATATTTCAAGCGTATATGCTAGCGGCATGTTTCAAAATCAAGTTGTATTCATCAATATTTTTGTTTTTATGCTCAGAAATAAAATCCTCCTCCACTTCTCTTTGAATATTTTTTTGCAGTGCTTGCTCATATCTACTAACAAATCAAGTTGCGCATCACCGATTTCCAAATCTTTAAGTCTAGCTGACTTTAAATAGTTGTAGCAATCTTTTTGGTTAAATCCCGCACTCACACCACCGAAAATGGTAGGAATTTTAGCTACTGGTAAATTTTGTTGGTCGAAAACTTCAGCCAAACATTTTGCAGCAGATGACATATTCCTATTAGTTCGTAGCTGGACTCTTTTTATTGGAGAAACAAATGAATGATTATGCTCATCACTAAATTAGGTTATTGACCATTTATTTGTTAACTCGCTGTAAAGAATTCGCATCATTGTCTGACATCCGCATTTTATCATGTTGGTGCTTCTATTTATACGATCTATTCTGAGTACATTATAATTATTCCGAACAGTCCCTGTACGTAAACAAACTAAACAGAATAAAGAAATTTTATCAGCATGAGATATAGTCTTATTTGATAATCGGACACGGATAGCAAAACCTTTTTGCCGACCATACTCAGTATAATAGGTTTTTCTCTCATCTAGACTATCAAATGTCATTCCAATATATAGTTCTGTCAAAATATCATATATATTTTTCAATCATGAAAATGAACCTATGATATCAATATCATTTATGTTATTGTCCTGTTCACATGCATCATCAAGGGTTGTTTCCTCTTGAATGCCATGAACCATCAACTCGTCCATACTTGCTACGAAACAATACATAAAATTTAGTAGATCAATGAAATGGACAGTTAGAGTATACTACATATCATTGCAAATAATACAATAAAACTGACAATTTCACTAGTTGATGTATGTCTATAATATATGGTCAATGTCATCAGAAGATGGGAGGATGAAATTTGAACATGTTTCTTACTCGTTAGCATAGTGAAGTGTAAAAAAAAGTAGATTTTTTCGTACAAATATTATTACATTTGATATTCCAGTTAATAAGAATTTTGTCAGTAATTTCCAAATCATACATGCACATTTTGTCAGTAATTCGACTACAAAACACTGTGTTCAGTAGTGAATTCATTTACGACTTACACATACAAAAGCTAATTTGAATACAATTTACATTTTGCAGACTATATTGTAGGTGTAGTAGAATAACCTGAATATGCAGTGCTAATTTAACACACGAAGTGGTAAGATTAGGACAAAAAATTATCATATACAAAAACAAACGAGAAAAATAGGTATGAATTAATCAAGAGAAATGTTGAAGATGCTACAAATTTCTAGAGAATTCTAAAGAATGTTGAAGATGCAACAAATTTCTGGAGAATTCTAAAAATATTAATAAGTTGCCTTATGTATTGTTATTAAATATGTTACTTGATAAATCTAGAATGTACTATTTAGAATATTCTAATAATAAAATATCATTTGAGATGCCTAAAAATAGGAGAATGGGCACATTGTAATGTTGTACCAAAATCTTCAAAGCAATAAAATTCTTCCATTACAAAATCTTTTAAAGCCATTTCTCCATTAAACACTATTTCAACTATTCAACTATTTCAATTGTTCAACTATTTTCCATTACTACAACTACTAACAGTGGTATCGGAGCTTCGTTCATTCACATATTGGGCCAAAAAAAATTGCATCTATTATAAGCTATGACAAACATTGTTCAATCTCCATCAATTCCCTTCCCTAATTTTGCCGGTGAAAATTAAGATTTTTGGAGCATAAAAATGAAGACATCTTTTAGCTCTCAAGATCTATAGGATATTGTAGATGAAGGATTCACTATTCCTGAAGATACTTCGACTCTTAACTAAGCTCAGAAAAGGGAGCTAAAGGAAAATAAACATAAAGATTCAAAAGCGTTTTGTATTCTACAACAAGCGGTGACCGAATCTATCTTTCCTAGAATAATGGGAGCTACAAATGCCAAAGAAGCATGGATCACATTATAGGAGGAGTTTCAAGGAAGTGCAAGGGTACGCGCCATTAAACTTCAAACATTAAGGCGTGAGTTTGAATTAATAAAAAAGAGTCGAAGATCGTAAAAGATTATTACTCCAAAATAAAAGAAATAATTAGTCAAATAAGAGCTTATGAGGATAATATTCTTGACAAGAGCATTATTGAGAAGATTTTAATTTCTATTCCTCGGGAGTATGACCCAATCATGACTACGATCGAGCAAACTAAAGATATGTCTACCTTATTGGTAACTGAATTAATGGGCTTCCTTGAAGCATTTGAATAACGAATGAGCAGACATGATGAAGACTCAGTTGAAAATGTTTTTTAGTCGAAAATCAGGTTATCATCCCAAAATAAAGGATACGGAGAAAATAAGAATGATGGAGAAAATTCTAGAAACAAAGGAAATTCTAGAAATTTCTCAAAAAATAAACAAGATAAATATCCTCCATGTGGGTTTTGTAAGATAACAAATCACTTGGAGAAGTTCTGTCGGAATCGTGGAAAGCCACAATGTCGACACTGTAAGAAATATGGACATTTGAAGAAGAATTGTTTCAGCCTAAATAAGCATCAAGCAAATTTCGTTGAAGAGCATGCAGAGAACAACATCAATATGATAGAGATCAACATCTTTTTTATGCTACGCAAGATTCCAGAGATGAAAATGGAGGAAACTGGTACTTAGATAGCGGTTGTAGCAATCACATGGCTAAAGATGGGAGCATCTTCAAGGATAATGATGATTCTGTCAAAGTAAAAGTACGATTAGGGAATGACACTATCATAGAATCAAAAGGCAGAGGCACTGTTATGGTGGAAACAAAGAAAGGTACAAAATTTATCAAAGATGTGCTACCAGTTCCAAATCTAAAAGAAAATTTGTTGAGCATTGGTCAGATGATGGAGAAGGGCTATGCTCTTCACTTTGAAGGAGACATTTGCAAAATATATGACAACAACAATAAAAGACTGGAGCTTGCCCAAGTAAAAATGGAAAAGATAAATAGAAGTTTTCCAATAAGTTTTAATTATGATACTAAAATTGTCATGAAGGCACAAGTTGATGATTCATGGTTATGGCACCGAAGATTTGGCCACTTCAACATTCAAGCCTTGAAATTATTATATCAAAAGAATATGATGAGAGATTTTCCATGTATAAAAGAAAATAATGAAGCCTGTGAAGGATGTCTTCTCGAAAGCAACACAGATCATCATTTCCATCACAAAGCACTTGGAGAGCAAAAAACTTGTTGGAGTTAATTCAAACTGACGTCTGTGGACCGATGAGAACACTTTCACTACATAACAACAGGTATTTCATCCTTTTTATTGATGATTTCTCTAGAATGACATCGGTCTACTTCATTAAAGAAAAATCAGAAGTATTTGGAATATTCAAGAAGTTTAAGGTTGTCGTCGAAAATCAAAGTGGGAAATGTATAAAAAGGCTTCGTAGTGACCATGGTAAAGAGTATAACTCCCATGAGTTTGATAAATTTTGTGATGATGAAGGCATTGAGCGACAACTTATAGTTGCATACACTCCACTACAGAATGGGGTATCTGAAAGGAAAAACCGCACAGTCATGGAGATGGCTAGATCAATGCCGAAGGAGAAGGGCTTACCAAACACTTTTTGGGTAGAAGCAGTTTATACTTTTGTCTGTATACTCAATCGATGTCCAACTAGAGCAGTTGAAGACAAGACTCCTATAGAAGCATGGATTGGAAGAAAGCCAACAGCCAAGCATCTAAGAGTTTTTGGATTGATCTGCTACATACATGTTCCAGATCAAAAGAGACACAAACTAGAAGAGAAGACCATACAAGGAATCTTTTTGGGGTATAGCACACAATCGAAAGGATATAGAGTATATAACTTGCAAACAAAGAAGTTGACAATTAGTCGAGATGTCGCCGTTAATGAGAATGCTTCTTGGAATTGGGATGAACAAAAATTTGAGAAAAGAAACATTTCTTTTCCAGTACATCAATCTCTTGAAGATGTGGAAGAAATGGAAGAACCAACAGAAGAACCAGGTATTCCCCTTTCACCTCCGCAACAACAAACTCCTTCACCAGAATCTACTCCGAGAAAAGATAGATCTTTGGTGGACATATATGAAACATGCAACTTGGCTATACTTGAACCTAAAAGCTATGAAGTAGCATCTAAGCAAGAAGTATGGGTCAAAGCAATGGAAGAAGAGATAAAAATGATTGAGAAAAATAACACTTGGGAGCTTGTAGATTGTCCTAAAGATAAAGAAATCATTGGAGTAAAATGGGTTTATAAGACAATGCTAAACAAAGATGGCTCAATACAAATACACAAGGCAAGACTCGTTGCAAAGGGTTACTCACAGCAATATGGAGTCGACTATAATGAGACATTTGCTCCAGTTGCATGTCTTGATACAATTAGCGCTGTAGTTGCTCTTGCAGCTCAGAAAAGATGGAATGTTTTTCAACTGGATGTGAAGTCAACCTTCCTAAATGGAGTATTAGAAGAAGTGATCTATGTGGAGCAACCGCAAGGCTTCGTAAGTAAGGGCAATGAAGACAAAGTGCAAAGACTAAGAAAAGCCTTATATGTTCTGAAGCAAGCACCTTGAGCATGGTACAACAGAATTAACCAATACTTCATTAATCAAGGATTTAGGAGGAGCAAGAGTGAACCAACATTATACATCAAAACGGAAGGTCAGTATGATACTCTCATTGTCTCTCTATATATGGATGATCTTATCTACATGGGAAACAATATGAAGATGCTAAATGCATTCAAAGACAACATGATAAAAACATTTGAAATGACCGATCTTGGCTTGATGAATTACTTCCTTGGCATCGAGGTGAAACAACATAAGGAAGGTATATTTATCTCTCAAAAGAAATATACTGAAGAACTATTAAAGAAACTTAGAATGAATGATGGAAAACCAGTAGCTACTCCACTCGTAACAAATGAGAAGTTGCAAAAGGATGATAGAGCTCCAGAAGCTGATGCATCACGCTACAGAAGTTTGATTGAAGCATATTATATCTTACTGCTATACGACCGGATATCATGTATGCTACAAGTCTTTTATCAAGATTCATGCAGAATCCAAGCCAGATTCATCTTGGAGCAGCTAATATAGTTTTAAGATATTTACAAGGAACAAAGGAGTATGGAATATGGTACAAAACCATGACCAACTCAAAGTTGGTTGGCTACATTGATAGTGATTGGGCTGGATTAGTAGATGACATGAAAAGCACATCAGGCTATGCTTTTTCGCTTGGATCAGGAATATTCTCATGGGCATCGAAGAAGCAAGCAACAGTTGCACAATCAATAACAGAAGCAGAATACGTGGCAGCAGCTGAAGCAACAAGCCAAGCTATATGGTTACAGAGAATACTTGAAGATATGGGTGAACATCAAGGACAACCTATTACAATCTACTATGACAACAAATCAGCAATAGCAATGACAAAGAATCCAGTTCATCATAGTCGAACTAAGCATATAGCTTTCAAGTATCACTTTATCAGAGATGCAGAAGTGGCAAAAGAAATTCATCTCATGTACTGCAGGACAAAAGATCAAGTTGCAGACATCTTCACAAAGGCACCGCCAAGAGCAAGATTTGAACAACTTCGAACTATTCTTGGAGTATCCGAAATTTGCATCAAGAAGGAGTGTTGAAGATGCTACAACTTTCTAGAGAATTCTAAAGAATGTTGAAGATGCAACAAATTTCTAAAGAATTCTAAAAATATTAATAAGTTGCCTTATGTATTGTTATTAAATATGTTACTTGATAAATCTAGAATGTACAATCTAGAATATTCTAATATTAAAATATCATTTTGAGATGCCAATAAATAGGAGAATGGGCACATTGTAATGTTGTACCAAAATCTTCAAAGCAATAAAATTCTTCCATTACAAAATCTTTGAAGTCATTTCTCCATTAAACAATATTTCAGCTATTCAACTATTTCAACTATTTCAGTTGTTCGACTATTTTCCACTACTACAATTACTAACAAAAAAAATAAAGTTAGGAATTGACTGAATGATTATTGTGAGCCACTTACTACAGATCAACAGTCGTCCAAGATTATACTATAATGGCTCTTGAAACATTCATGCAGAGTTATATTATCAAGGCAGTTGAAACAGCAGGCATGTTTTTTTTTTTTTTTTATAGAATTTCTGGAACGAGAGTTTCAGGTTTTCTTTCGTTGTTAGAGAGAAGGAAGAAGATAGCGTTAGCGCTGGAAAGGAGGAGTCGTGATGAGAAACATAAGCAACGGCTTTTAGATTAAAGGGTTTGATTTGAAGCATCTCACGGCTCCAGCGCTGTGTTTTATTTTGTGTTTATATATATATACACACACACATGTAAACTCAGTCATAAAATGAGTAATTTAAAAGCAAGAACTATGGAGCAGAAACATTTGTAAAGTTGGGAACCCTGGACTTAAAGGATATGTACCTGGATGCTAAATAATGGAAGGTAAGTGTTCGCTGAATGGGAAGAGATGGTATGTGCATGCTAAAATTAAACATTTGAAATATCCATCTTCATGAACTACATTTTCCCTGTCAAACTCATGATAATGTCAGGTTAAACAAATACATAGTAAGACGTATGCTACAATCATCAACTGTTTGACCGTAACAAACCGATCCATCTATTTGCCTAATGATCGGTGGTATGACACTGACAGTATTTATATAATAAACTGTGTAACCTAATAATTTTTTCAACAGTTGTTCTATAATGGACAATTTATTAAATTTCTAATGCACATTTTCCATAACTATAGCAACTAAGGCATGAAAAGACCAATAATGTTCTCTATATAGTTGGTTAAGCAATGTATGCCGCAATAAATACAAATGCGACCATCAATTATAGTAAGCCCTTGGCTTAATATAATTTTGTTGCACCCAAAATCTCTCGTTAGTAACTGACGATAAATGCAGGATCAATGGAGGCAATGGTATGCATGTAAAAAATAAACAGTAAAACAGAAATTCCTCATGAGTTGCATTTTCCCAGCATATGAGTTGTTCCCACAATGTGCAGAAAGAAGATCGATTCCTTCAAACTGTAGTTTCCAGAATATGTCACCATACTGAGAAGTATGGTAGAATAACGACCTTCGGTCTTTATTTTCAAATCCACTGAGACAATATATGTGGAAACCGATAGGTATATGATGCAACTGTCTGATGTTAGGAACATTGCTCTCTACGGTGGACTATTTTATTATATCCGTAACACGTAGTATTTATAATAAACTGAACCTTAGCGACTAAAACAAACAGAGAACAATATTGTTCCCTGTATTTTGACTGAATATTCTTATGCCATAATAGAGTGTTCTTAATATTATTATTATTATTATTATTATTATTATTATTTTTATTATTATTATTATTTGCATTCAGCGGACAACCACCAGCCTAGAGGTGAGGGTTTGAATGGTTTGGTTTATCCAATGATGAAAATTGTGAAACCAAACTAAAATCGATAAAAATGGAAATCAAACTAAACCGACCGAATTAAGATTGGTTGGTTTGGTTTGTTATCCGATTTAACCGAACTAAAAGTACTTTAGACTTTATTCTCATAATATTAACTACAATTTGTTTTTTTTTTATAATATATGACTAAAGTATTATAATTTATGACTCTTATGCGATCCCAAAAGTAATTCTGATACATATGCGATGATTAAAATTTACTTAGATAACTAAGCTAACCTAAAATATTTACAATCTATTTGATAATTTCGAAAATATAATAAAAGTTTGGTTACTTTGGTTAAACGATAACCAAACTAAATATTTTTCGAAACTGATTACAAAGCATCTAATCTCAAAACCATACCAAACCGACCAAAATAAATTGGTGCTCACCTCTACGTCGGCCGAACATTATTCGATCGGCGGTAGCGCGGTATCCCCAAACACTTATTGCGATGCCCTTGGCACCGCACTAAAGATAAATGGGACCATCAATTTATCATGCATAGCAAGGTTTATATATGAATATATATATATATATATATATATATATATATATATATATATATATATATATATATATATTGAAAGTGGTTAAATTCTTTATTGCATCCCAAAAGCCGGCTCGGCCCAAAGTACAGCCCGTTTATAGCTACGGGTAAAATACATAAGCATCCAACAAGATACTTTTCGTGTCCCCTAACATTCTCTGAAAAAGCACAAAAGTAAAATTAGGGTTCATAATCATGGCGGACGTAAATTCGCTCGTGGCCTTTCTCCAGTCGCTTCCTTCCAGCTCCACCTTCCCAATAGCAATCGTTCTCATTCCGTTGCACTGGTGAGTAGCTTCTTACTGATACTTCCAATTACCATTGCAATTTCTCTGTTAATGATAGCTGCGTTGACTAATACATATCTGCTCTTCTTTTTGAAATTACGGGAATTGCGTTCTCTCCATGTATGCCACACTGTGGCTGTGAAGCAAATCTTGCCGAGCTCTATCATCAACTTTGACATGTGACCTCCATCGTTCAGGTACTCAATTTTTTCCTCCAAGTTGCCAATTTGATCAGTATTGAAGAACTTTAGTTTTTGTATGGCCCACAATCATTTGCTGAAATTACACTCGAAAAGCAAGTGGTTATGCATTTCAGGAAATCTGTTACAAAGAACACATCTGTCCTCCACTATAATCCCCCAGCTACATAACCTTTCCTTGTTAGGAAGCCTACCTAGAATGACCTTGTATAGGGATTGTGCCATCTTAGGAGGGGTTGAGCGAGTCCATATCACATTACTCCAGTGAACCGTAGGGTGAGTCGTTACTTTCCCAATCCTAATGTTACCATTTTGCCATCTCCACTTGTCTTCATTTCGTTCATAGTATATTGGCAGTGTAGATATTTCTTCATTGAAATTGCGAGGTACCAAGTTATTACTGCATTGCCAATTTTGATTTGAGATAATGGAGCTACCTGACACATTAGTTTCCCCATAAGCCGAATAGCTATCCCAGCCTAGCCTGTCTATTAAGCTTTGACCATTTAGCCATGGGTCTCTCCAGAGGTCTGTGGTTACACCATTTGCAATTTCACATTGTATATGTGGTTTAAGTTCATTCCTGAGCTTCATACAATTTTTCCAGATCATAGATGCATTGTTGTCAATACTTGCAGTCCAGAAATTTGTCTTCATATAATGGGCTTTCATTCACACAGCCCATAAATTATTAGAAGATAACATTTTCCAGGCTATTTTAAGCCCATAGGCCGTTTTGAGTTCAAATAAGTTTTTAAGCCCAACATCTCCCTCTTTCTTAGGTCTGCAAAGCAAATTATAACTGATTTTGTGCAAATCCCCTTTCCATATGAAGTTAGAACACACTGAATTGATTTTGGCAATTGAACAATCGGGAATCTGAAAGGTCTGCAGCCAGAATCTAAATTTAGAAGTAATTACTGTGTGAACTAGTTCAACTCTGCCTGCAAATGACAACAATTTAGACCTTCATCCTTGCAATTTATCTCTAATATCATCCATTAACTTCCCACATTAAGCATCAGTTATGGTATTGTTAGAGAGTGGCACTCCCAAATACTTAAATGGTAGTGAGCCTTCCTGCACCCCAAAGCCTCTAAATATCCTTGTTTATGCCTGCAGAACTTATTAAAGTAGCACTTGGCTTTAAGTTCATTCACTTTGAGACCCACCCACTTCTCCAAATTTTGAAAAGTGCATTTCAATTGGCTGGAAGCTGTGTTTGAAGCTTTGAACACAACTAGCAAGTCATCTGCATAAATAAGATGGGTGACTTTGGGCAGATGGTTGTAGATTGGCACAATTTCATTCCTTTCAGTTGCAAGTTCCATTTGCAGTGTAAACCATTCCATTGCAATTGCAAACAGATAGGGGGAGAGGGGATCCCCGTGTCTGATGCCTCTAGAGCTAGAAATGTAACCCTTTGGCACCCCATTGATTATAACAGAAAAAGTTAGGGTGTTTAGGAAAAATTAAATAAGTTTGATAAGATTATCTGGCACACCCATTGAAGCTAACATGTGAGAGATAAACTTTATATTTACTTTATCATATGCCTTGTGTAAGTCAATTTTGAGACAAAGCTTATCAACACCCTTCTTATTGAATTCTCTAACTAACTCATTTGCCATGAGAGAGTTTCTGATATGAATCTACCTTTGATAAATGCACTTTGACATTTAGAAATTAGATCAGGTAGAACTTTATTTAATTTATTGAAAATGATTTTACTCAAGATTTTGTAAACCACATTATAACAGGCAATAGGCCTATAGCCTTCTATTCTGACTGGATTTGGAGCTTTGGGAATCAGAGAAATAAATGTGTGATTAATTTCTCTAATGAATTCACCTGTGTCCAGTGCTTCTTGTTAAGCTGCTAACAAGTGATATTTCAGGCTTTCCCAGTGCAGTTTGAAGAAGGTTGCCCCCATTCCATCAGGCCCTGGACTGGAGTCTTTATGGATCGAGAAGACAACAATCTGCAGTTCCCTCATGCAAATCTTACCACCGAGCATCAACCTTCCCCCGGCACTGACTTGCCTTCTACACTTGATGTGGGGTAAGTTTTCTTCATAGCTGCCATTAAACAAGTCAGTGTAATAAGATATTGCTATGTCTTCAAGTTGTTTGATGTGCTGTTGAGAGTCACTATGTTCATTGAGACAATTTAAAAGATTGCTATAGTGTTTTCTTTGTGACATTTTTGTATAAAAAAATTTTGTGCATTCATCTCCTTATGTCAGCCATTTTTCCTTGGATTTTTGTTTAATCTCCAGTGCTTTGAGCTCTAGGGCAGACTTGAGGCTTCGTTGTAGTTCATAGAAATCACTGTTTAGTCCTTCATTAAGTGGGTCATTGTCCAGCAACTCCTGTGTGTGCTCTAATTGGGCTTGTATGCTTTGAATATAGTCACCTTCCTTGGGTCTGGTTTTGTTCCAGTTTTTGAGTTTGGTTTTGCACTGCTTGAGTAACTTAACCAGTTTGTTCATGTCATTACCTTCTGGATTTATCAAATTCTGGAAGTTAACTGCTTCTACATACCCCTGTATGAGATGCCAATGATAATTGGCGTATTGAAATGGTTTACCCTTTGGATTAATGGAGTTATTGAAAGTGATTAACAAAGGGGAGTGGTCACTGGTAGAAGGGGCTAAGACAGTAGCATTAAGACTATTGATCTGGTTTAACAAATATGAATTTGTAAGGGCTCGATCAAGTCTTGATGTGATTTTCTTGGCCTCACCACTTCTCCATGCGAACTGCAGACCTGAATAGGGTAGCTCGGATAATACACTAGCCAACACACAGTTGTTGAATTCTGAAACCTGGGAAAGCTTGAGGGTAAGTCCACCTTTCTTTTTACTTGTTCTTAGTACTGCATTGAAGTCTCCTAGTACTAGCCATGGAGAGAGCATGTTTTCAGAAATTGCAGCTAAATTAGTCCATAGAGTTGCTCTTTTAGAAGCAAGGTTACTTGCACATATGAATGAAATAAATAACTCCAAGCCACCAGTGTTTTGGGCACATATTTTAGCTTGTTGGTCATCACTATTGATTGTGTCACATTTCCATGATGCAATGTCCCAAAAAATAGCTATATGACCTTTTTCTGACGAGCTTAAGTTATCAATGTGTTAGACCAAAAATTGGGCCTAACACCCAAATGCAGATCGCAGATCACAAAATGCAGAAAAGAGTAAAATAAAGAGGAGACACACAAGGTTTTTATAGTGGTTCGGCTGTAGATGTAGCCTACGTCCACTTTATAATCTTATTGTTATACTGACAGATTACAAGAATCAGTTACATGCAGACACACAATCCGTGTGTTAATTGTATTGAAAAGAGAAGAATTTGAGTGTATGAAGGTGCAAAGTCTTTGCACTTCAGTAATGGTGGAAGCAGTAAAGAAGAATGGCCAAAAGATCCTTGAAAATGCCTTCAAATGGTGTATTTATAGCTGTTTCCTGAAGGCGGTTCATGGGACACATGGCACGTATCCTAAAAATCTCGAAATGTGGTGGAAAACGTCCAGACATCATCTCCAAATCGTCATGTGACATGTGTAATCAGATCCATGCAAGTTGGAGTGAAAATAGCCTTGAGAATAGGTCAGAACAAGCTGCGCAGGAGCAGGTGCGGGGATCGGATCGTGGTGGGGTACGTGGCACACAATCCAGGATAATAGGAGCAAGATGTGGCATGAGAATATGTCAAAACAGGGAGCGTATCTGCAGGTCGGAAGTTCAGATCGCGATCATGGGGTCGGATCGTGGTCATGGGTCGGATCGTGATATGGCTATCACGAGCCGAGTCTGGTCGTGAGCGGCATAGTGAAGCTGGAGTGAAGTGCTGGCGATCGGATCGGATCGTGAGATGTACCACGGACGGTTCGTGGTTTGAGGAGGGCGATCCGATGAGGGGCGATCCGATGAGGGACGATCCGAGGGTGCGTGATCCATACTTCAATCGTGTGTTGCTTCGTTGTTTTATCCAGGAAATTGCCAGTTTACACCAGTTTACGGAAACGGGCATAACTTTCAAACCGTAAGTCCGATTGAGCCAAACCGAACCTCAAACTGAAGCTAACTCAGAGATCTACAAAAGTTACAGAGCTCAGCTCCGTAATCGTTGTTTTCGGGCCCAAAAGAGGTCGTCTGATAGGAGTTTCGGGCCTTTTTATGTTGAGGATGCGATTTTGACCAAATCTCTCAATGTCTTCTGACGTCGTTTCCATCGCTCGAGCATGTTATCATTCAGGAATTCCATGTGTGACGGCTTTTGCCAAAAAATGTGTCAACACAATGGTTTTCCAAGACTCACCCACTTTATACTTAAAGTACTCTAAATTTTCATAAGTAAATTTATTCTCTAGAACTACTACAATAGATGGCTTATACTTGTCCCTGAGGTTATAGAGGTCTAATTGACGAGTGTCATTATTTAGACCCCTCACATTCTAGCATAGGATAGACATTAAGACTTTGTTGCATGGCTCCTTGTAACTGAAGTAGTGCCATTTAAAGCCTTTGTGTGAATATATGTGTATATATTTATATATATATATAGTTCACAATAAGCCATTGGTTTATTGTATGTTTGTTGCATCCTCAAAATGTGACAACAAAATGTGTTTTTTTACAAGAAAAATATATATCGAAAGGAGATAAAAAAACGTCTTTCTTCAGTGGTTCACAAAAACAAACCATTAATGGTTAAGAGACCACCTATGGTTTGTAACACACATATATACAACTGAATACAATGGAAATAGAGAAAGTAAAAAAATCAAACAAACCCACTAAAAACCTCACATGGAATCAGGCAACCTCGGAGCATAAGAGAGGAAAGGTACACTAAACCGTGGTGGGCAAAGGAACTTCGCAACCCGCTCGTGTGCTCGAACAGAAAAACACCTAGAAATCCCTAGAGGACGACACTCTTCCAACCAATCAAGCGCACCAATCAACAAGACATGACAAGCTACCCAAAAGAAAAGACTTCTATGATGAGGCTAATGACGATCCTAAATGCCTGGAAAGAGCCCAAACTCCAGCAAGCGACCAACCATAATGCATGATAATGCCCAACCCCAAAAGGCAAAAACAAACCCCGCACCTTAAAAAAACACTCAACTCACAGCTACACGAGATCGAGTTGAAGTAGAGATGTCAAAAGCTTGACCAAGGGGAGTAGATCCCAAGCATGAGACCATAGTATGATCAACCTCTAAACGTAAGGGCAACGTCACCCGCCATAGATCTGATAATTAAGTCAGATCTCATGGTAAAATCCCCGAAGGTCGCCTTGTTTCTGACATACCAAATACTCCACAAAATGTGATAAGGGATGTTACGATAAAGGATCAAACAAAGCTGCTTGCCCGAACCTCTGATCCACCACTGGTTTAGAGTGGTGGGAAAGGACAGAGAAGAGGGGAAGATATCAATTAGATTCCCGTGGTGCGACCAGACCGCCCTAGCCAAATCATTAACGAGAGATAGGTGGAGAAGAGATTCTTTGAAGAAGCGATCCTGTAGACAACGGCGACACTGGGAGTCAAAAGAGAAGCCCGACCGCTTAATATTGACACCTAAGGGAACACATCGTAGAGAACTTTCCACATAAAAATGAACATCTTAGGCGCAATATGACAGTTCAGATGAGTTTGAAAAATGGGTTTCTGGGGACGGGAGACCTGATAGAGTTTTACTCAACTCTAAGAGAGAAGGGATGGCCTTTGCAAGAAAGGCCTCGTTCGTAGCTGTCAGTGAACGATTTAACCAATTGCATCCTCTTCCATGTTTCACTGGAATAAGATAGGGTATCATTAAAGTCGAATGTAAGAAGACTTATGCATTTAACATGAAGGTAGAAAGCTCAAAGCGAGTTGTTAGATCTGAAGCGGACCCAAAGTTTGCAAGCGTAAGCCATGCAAACGTCTTAAGGCTTGCACATCCAAAGGCTCTCTTCACTCTTGAGGAGACAGATAGTGCTGCATGACACCTAATGATGCTTGTTTACATTATCTTTGCTTCCCAAAAAAAGGAAGACACCAAAGATTTGTAAGCTCAAAAAAAGGACAAAGTAGGCATAAGAGCCGTAAAGACATAAGAGCCAAGGGAGTCCATCATAGATTTGATAAGTATACCGTTCATCTTAAGAGAGATGCAATGAATTCCACCGGTTAATATACCCCAAGCTTTATCAACAATGAGATCAAAAAAAGGAGTTCACCTTCCTTCCTCGATATACTTTACACCGAGATAGTGAAGCGGGAGAGAAGATATCTGAATTCCAGATGAATAAGAGAAACACTATTCCTGAGCCCGAGGAACCCCAAAAGATAAGACCATTTAGCTCTTGGAGCTATGTCTATTAGTGAAGATCATTGTGTCGTTGGAAAAACAAAGAGAAGAAATCGCTGGACATCCAACGTGGGTACAAAATCTCTTGAGTTGTCCAAAAATGGTAAGCGTGTGAACCCCCTAGACGAGCGCTTTAGAAGTTAAAATAAACAAAGCTAGAGAAAACGATCGCCTTCTCTCTCACTTCTACCTGGTCTAAAAGAGCACTTGACGATGTCATCAAAGAGAACAGAATACCAACTGCAACGACCCGGGGGATTTGCGACCTTGGATATCGGCATACAACACCATATTGAACATCCAAAAACCAAAACACCGGATAGTCCATGTAAGAAATTAGAGGGTGAGAATAGATAAGATAGAAACTTATAATAGAAGAAGAAAAAGAAGAACATAGAACATCAGAGTAAACACAAATCTTACAGCGGAACGAACAATATATAATAGATACATAACTTTGAAATAAAATCAGTATATGTATATATTATCATTATCAGAGTATAACACTTACAACATAGAGGAAATAAACAATAGCTATATGTTCATAAGCCTCCTGCTCCAAGATCTCCTAGTATATCTGTGGAACCTGCCTACTTGATTGCCTGTACAAATTTGGGCACCCAAGAGTTTAGGGTAGAACAAAACAAAATAAACTCCGGGTCAGTCATGAGACTGGTATGAGTAAAACAATTTAAAATAGTTTGAGAAAATAAACGATATCTCATAAGACCACGTCGTATAACGGAATGGGTTTTTCCCTTATGAGAATCTAAAACATTTGATTCAGCATTCAAAAATCCTTTTGAACGAAATGGTAAACTTTATATCAAACTCATTTGATATTATAATAGTGTCTATCAATTATAACTAAATAATCAACTAACAGAACGCTTTCATCTCACGTTCTACATACATAATATATAATCAAAAACCGCGGCGCTCATTGGGTAATGGATTCCAACGGTAAGGTATAGGACCACCTTCCGACAGTGTATCTCTAGAGAGGAATACACCGGGTTCAACAAGAACATCTTGCAACCCAAGCTAGACATGATCGGTCACTCATTTCGCTTGAGTGTACCGAATGTATTATCACCAGTGGTTGGGATCTACAACCGTTTCCCGAAAGGGACAACATAGAAATAGATTATAAAAGTAAATGAAACTCTAGACCAGGTGACAATACACCCTAATTGGTAGCTAACCACTTATCCATGCGACCTACCCGATTTTATACCATTTCCTGTTTGTGAGGCTTGAGGCCAAAACGTTCAGATCACACCTTTTTTTACATTGAATGCCACATCGTCGTACCTGCCAAATCACAAATTGATTTCTCCAAACATACCACGTGTATACAACTAAGAGAAACGAATTCCTCCGCCACCAAACGTAAATACGTTTGGAGAGATCAACTTACGCGATCTATTAAATATACTCCGTCATACATTCTTCCATACATGTCGTCCTGGGATTGGATAGATCGAAGGCACTATTCTGTAAACAAGATAGCCCTTGCATAACTTCGTCTTCACTTATCTTCATCATATTTGACTCGCAACGCTAATGCCATACGGAGTGGTTTTCAGATAATATATCTGACCCCGGTCTCTCCGTATATACAACGGAAAAATGGTCAAAAAATTTGATAGTCGGTGATTTAACTATCAAAGAAAACATGTGTGCAAACAATAATATTATTTCCAAATGGAAATTCTATCGATCAATCATCAATCAATATTTATTCATTTCCCTATTTCTCATTTCCATATATTCATAAATTCCTTATTTTCTAAAATTAGAAAATATACGTTATTAACTTTGGAAAACGTTTCCATTTCTGATTCATGCATCAATATTTTCCCACCTCTATCAGTCTCTAACTGTAAACTAGTAAGAGAATAACTTCCCAAATATAAACCCTGTAGGCCAAAACCAACATCAGATCAATACCCAGAAAGCCATGCAACTCAACTAATTTCCAGTCAGTTTCTAATCTCAGTAATTCCATTTAAATTCCAAATTCAAACTCCAAATTCATTTATAACATTTTATTTGCAAAATATTTACTTAAATCCTTTGTTCACATTAAATGTGAATAATATTTCTTCTTTGCAATAAAACAGTTTGATTTTGTATTTAAAAACAATATCCCAAATCCAATTTCTGTTTATATTTTTATTTGTAGAATTATTCATACAAATCTCCCCTTTTATTTCAAACAATTAAATCTCATTTATAATTCCCTATATATAATTCTATTTATTATATATAAATCCTTTTATATATTTCTATTTATTTTATATAAATCCTTTTTTATAATTCTATCCATTTTATATAATTCAATCCATTTTATATAAATCCTTTTATACTTCTATTTATTTTCTATATAAATAATCCATTTATAAAATTCTTTGATTTTATAAATATTTGCTTTTATAAAATTCTTTGATTTTATAATTTTTTTTCAATATACACTTTGAAAATTCCCTTTTTACATTCCAATATTTCATAGGGTATTTAAAATACCAAATAACATGGCCAGTGTCATCATAATCAATCACAGATTATATATCACATCATATATCACAGTATATGAAAACAAACATTATTATGAATACTGAGGAATCTAGTTAGATCCCTCAAACTGTTTCACTGCATCCACAGATGTTAAACAATATAAATAACATCGATTTCATTTCAATATGAAATATTCTGATAAACAGAATCAATATTTGATTAACGATTTATATATATCATTATCTATAAATTCAAACAATACAACAATAATTCAACCAAACAATCAACACACAGCAATCAATCATCGTTTATCAATACTAGATTATATTTATAAAAATATAAACCGTACAGAGTTAGTGAGATTTACTCGCATTGGACGGTCATCGTTAAACAATGATAAGTGATCATTGATTCAGATCAGACAATTTATTTTGCTATAAATTGTAACGAGCTCTGATTCACTCCCAACCAGTTCCATTGTGTAGCCGCCTTCCATACGATCCCAATGGATCTTGTTTCGCTGAATTCTGATATCGTATGCTAAAGTTATTGCTTTATAAGCTAACCAATTAAAAGTAATTTAATAGCCTCACAATATATATTAATTTAGTAATTGGGGTTTACCCAATTAATACGGCTCCACCATTTAAAAACCCACGTTGCCAACTACCCTTCTTCCTCCCCAACTTCCAGCGATACTTCGAACTACAACTCCAACATTTAGGCTAATTTCCACCCTTAGTTTCTATTATCCCTCTTTATAATTAATCCCTTAAAAATCACCAAAAATATTCTCATAAGATCCTTTTTCACTTGATAAAATCTTCATCCAACTCGCACACCTCAATACCCTTGCGTTGTTCAGCTCCTTTTCACGATATAATGGAAAACCGCGACCTTTTCATACTTCAAATCCACCCATACTTCGTCTGCAAGCTTGAAATCCTCCTCTCAGTTGCGTTATGAACTCGAATTCGTGAACTGAAGCTCGCTTCTCACAATTTTCGTGAACCCTAAGCACCGATACCCCTCGCTGTGCAAATCCCAGCGACAAGAAACAGATCCAAACTACCCAAAATACACATCAGCTAAAACAGCATCCCACGCTGAATCTAAGTATATTTGTTTGGAAATTTAATGATTTTTCTTCAAATTGTTTTGAATTTAAAACTCTCGTTTGTTGAAGAGCAGAAAGAAAAATGACGGCAGAAATAATTTGACTAAGGAAAATGAGAACTTAGGGTTATGGGATGGATGTGTATTTATAGGATAGGTTTTATAATTTTTAAACTGATTATTTTATCCATTTATAACCAATCGCTATATATATTCGTGATTTAAAAATTCCTATGATCACACACGATATCCAATTTCGATGAAAATGGACATACAACTACAGTTTGACATTACGAACCTAATGAAACTTGTTTCGTCGAATTCTGAATCTGTTTGCTCACACAACGTATTTTTAAAATCATATTATCGACTGTTTTCACATTAAAATTTCGTACGACCACATACTGGCTCCATCAAATTGAAATATAATAATAATGTAATATTCAGGATCCAACAAAATTAGTTTCATCGAAAACGGGGCTCGTTTGCAAAAATGGCTATTTTTAAAGCTCTAAATAAATCCATTTAAATATTAAACATATTTAAAAATAATTAAATTAAATATTAATAAATTAATATTATCGTATATATATTCATAATAGAATATAATCCGACTCCAAAATAAACATACCGGGATTTATAACTCGGCATTTAAAGATCCCAAATTAAATCGATATTCAATTTATATTGAAAAATCCATTTATAATATAAATAAATCATTATAAATTATAAAAGAATTACATCACGACTTTTCAAAAATTTGATTTGGACATAAATCTAAATCTACCCGACGAAATCTCGAATTTTCTCTTCCATTAGAAAATTGTATTTCACCAGCTCCGAATGTTTCTTGTTTCACAGAAATATGATTTCAAACGGATTCTGTATATTCGTTTGAAGTTCGAATCGCCAAATTACGAACGCCATTTCGAGCTTGATTTTAATTATAATATAATTATACGCTCAACCGTCGTTTATATAATATATTTGTTAATATAATTCAACTTTAAACTGAATTATATATTATAACCAAATCCAATTCACACAATATTGTGAATTCCACTATTTCCGACTATTTTGGAAATTAAATATATTGTTCTATTATTTATATTAATTAAATATAAATATTATTTAATTAAACAACCATTTAAATCTCTAAACACTATTTAAATAATTAAATAAATTAATTATTATACTGTAAAAATACAGGATGTTACATTCTTCCCCCCTTAAAATAATTTCGTCCTCGAAATTGCTAAGGCAGAAAACAAACCTTATTGACTAGTTAAAAATTATTTGTTCACTTCTTAACTTCAGTTTCAACCAAATCAATTTAATTTCAATAAAATATTTATTCATTCTTGCTAATGAAAATTTTCAAAAAATCTTAAAATTTTCTAACACCTTAATTTTTCAAAAAATTTCGCCAGCATCTCCGTTGTACTGGTCAATAGCTCAAACTCCAACTCGCCTCTCTAGGCCATCTTCAACCTAAAAGAAAATCATACAGCCAAGCGGCTTGCCAAATTTGGCTCATCAAAATGTCAAACCCATATATAATAGAAACTGGTACCTTTTTGTCGGGCATATCATTTCCATCTGTTACCAATTCAGCATATACCAATATCATACCAATCAATCTCCAATCAGTATATCCTCAAAACCAAATCATTTGCTTATACAAGCTAAATTCCATTTCCGATTTCAATTCTTACTCACCAGTCCAATTCCATTCCGGATTATCTCTAGTCCAAACTAATTTGATATTTTCTATCTCAATTCATTTTCCACTTAATTGGTTTTAATTCAATCTCAATTCGCTTCCTCAAAATTATATTTAATTTGTTTTAATTCAAACAATCTTGCCCTGTGAATTTTAAACATTTTAGCTATTCTTAAAACCAGATATCCCCTTTCAGGATTCAAAACAACTTGCTTTCCACAAAATAATTCAAAAACAAAATCTTTGGTAGTAATTCGTCACTTAGCAACTCGAAAATGACACTGATGATGTGGCCATCATCATCAGGGTTATTTTCCAGCTATCGAACTGAGTTCAATACTATAACAATTTCAAAACCATATTTAAACACCTTCATTTTGAAATCACTTTCAAAATATCCTACACAATGCTTGTAAACAACTTAGAATTTCCCAGGATTTTAAAATTCTCATATATTTAATCCAATTCCATTTACAAATGCTTTTCATTTTTTTTTCGGAATTTTAATTGCAATTCTGATTTAAATTCAGATTTAATTCATCTTATTTCATATATTACACTTATATGAATTCTAATTGGTTATTTATATAACCATTTCAATTTATATTCTCATCCGATTATAATAATAACCAACACATCCCATATATTATAATAATTCCAATATATAGATTCCTTTTATAAAAAAAATATTTTGGGTAAAATTATTTTATTTAACCTCTTTTCAAAACGTACCATGTCGGTTCATCATACTCAAGTGTTTATTAACTCCTACCGATAAAGTGGATCAAACTGATCGACCAGAACTCATAAACAACTCAATCAATAAATATCCACAATATAAAATCATTTTATATTGAACAACAAATACGCGCTTATATATATACACACACTCAAACTCAATCTAGGGTATTGCTAACCCTATCTCTACTGAATCACGCCACAGAGCCAAGGTAATTACTTAACCTTCAGCCCTGATACCACTGTAACGACCCTAGGGATTTGCGACCTTGGATATCGGCATACAACACCATATTGAACATCCAGGAACTAAAACACCGGATAGTCCATGTAAGAAATTAGAGGGTGAGAATAAATAAGATAGAAACTTAGAATAGAAGAAGAAGAACATACAACATCAGAGTAAACACAAATATCACAGCGGAACGAACAATATATAATAGATACATAACTTTGAAATAAAATCAGTATATGTATACAGTATTGTTATCAGAGTATAACACTTACAACACAACGGAAATAAACAATAGCTATATATTCCTGAAGCCTCCTGCTCCAAGCTCTCTAAGTATATCTGTGGAACCTGACTACTTGACTTCCCGTACAAATTTGGGCACCCAAGAGTTTAAGGTAGAACAAAACAAAATAAAATCCGGGTCAGTCATGAGACTGGTGTGAGTAAAACAATTTAAAACAGATTGAGAAAATAAACGATATCTCATAAGACCACGCCGTATAACGAAACAGGTTTTTCCCATATGGGAATCTAAAACATTTGTTTCAGCATTCAAAAATCCTTTTGAACGAAATGGTAAACTTTATATAAAACTCATTAGATACTATAATAGTGTCTATCAATCGCAACTAAATAATCAACTAGTAGAACACTTTCATCTAATGTTCTACATACATAATATATAATCAAAAACCGCGGCGCTTATTGGGTAATGGATTCCAACTGGCAAGGTATGGGACCACGTTCCGACAGTGTATTTCTAGAGAGCAATACATCGGGTTCAACAAGAACATCTAGCAACCCAAGCTAAACATGACCGGTCACTCATTTCGCTTGAGTGTACCAATGTATTATCACCAACGGTTGGGATCAGCAACCGTTTCCCAAAAGGGACAGCATCGAAATAGATTATAGAAGTAAATGAAACTCTAGATTAGGTGACAATACATCCTAATTGGCAGCTAACCACTTAGTCATGCGACCTACCCGATTTTATACCATTTCCTGTTTGTGAGGCTTGAGGCCAAAACGTACATATCACACCTTTATTTACTTTGAATGCCACATCGTCATACCCGCCACATCACAAATTGATTTCTCTAAACATACCATGGGTATACAGCTAAGAGAAACGAATTCCTCCACCACCAAACGTAAATACGTTTGGAGAGATCAACTTACACGATCTATTAAATATACCCCGTCAGACATTCTTCCATACAGGTAGTCCTGGGACTGGACAGACCGAAGGCGCTATTCTGTAAACAAGATAGCCCTTGCATAACTCCGTCTTCACTTATCTTTATCATATTTGACTCGCAGTGCTAATGCCATACGGAGTGGTTTTCAGATAATATATCTGACCCCAATCTCTTCATATTGACAATGGGAAAATGGTCAAAAACTTTGTTAGTCGGTGATTTAACTATCAAAGAAAACATGTGTGCAAACAACAATATTATTTCCAGATGGAAATTCTATCCATCAATCATCAATCAACATATAATCATTTCCCCATTTCTCGTTTCCATATATTCATAAATTCCTTATTTTATAAAATTAGAAAATATACGTTATTAAGTTTGGAAAAAGTTTCCATTTCTGATTCATGCATCCAAATCTTCCCACCTCTATCAGTCTTTAAATATAAACTAGTAAGAGAACAACTTCCCAAGCATAAACCCCAAAGGTCGAAACCAACATCAGATCGATACCCAAAAAGTCATTCAACTCAACTAATTTCCAATCAGTTTCTAATCTCAGTAATTCCATTTAAATTCCTAATTCAAACTCCAAATTCCTTTATAATATTTTATTTGCAAAATATTTACTTAAATCCTTTATTCACATTAAATGTGAATAAAATTTCTTCTTTGCAATCAAAACAGTTTGATTTTGTATTTAAAAACAATATCCCAAATCCAATTTCTATTTATATTTTTATTTGTAGAATTATTCATACAAATCTCCCCTTTTATTTCTAACACTTAAATCTCATTTATAATTCTCTTTATATAATTCTATTTATTCTATATAAATCCTTTTGTATAATTCTATTTATTTTATATAAATCCTTTTACATAATTCTATCCATTTTATATAATTCTATCCATTTTATATAAGTCCTTTCATACTTCTATTTATTTTCTATATAAATAATCCTTTTATATAATTCTTTGACTTTATAAATATTTGCTTTTATAAAATTCTTTAATTTTATAAATATATTATTTTCAGTATACACTTTGAAAATTCCCTTTTTACATTCCAGTATTTCATATGGTATTTAAAATACCAAATAACGTGGCCAATGTCATCATAATCAATCACATATTATATATCACAGTATATGAAAACAAACAGTATTATAAATACTGAGGAGTCCAGTTGGATCCCTCCAACCTGTTTCCTTGCATCCACAGATCTTAAACAATATAAATAACATCGATTTCATTTCAATATGAAATATTCTGATAAACAGAACCAATATTTGATTAACGATTTATATATATCGTTATCTATAAATTCAAACAATACATCAGCAATTCAACCAAACAATCAACACACAACAATCAATCATCATTTATCAATACTAGATCATATTTATAAAAATATAAACCGTACAGAGTTAGTGAGATTTACTCACATTGGACAGTCATCGTTAAACAACGATAAACGACCGTTGATTCAGATCAGACAAGAGCCCGATTCCCTCCCAACCAGTTCCATTATGTAGCCGCCTTCCATACGATCCCAACGGATCTTGTTTTGCTGAATTCTGATATCGTATGCTAAAGTTATTGCTTTTACAAGCTAAATAATTAAAAGTAATTTAATAGCCTCACACAATATATTAATTTAGTAATTGGGCTTTACCCAATTATATGGCCCACTCCACCATTTAAAAACCCACGTTGCCAACTACCCTTCTTCCTCCCCAACTTCCAGCGATACTTCTAATTACGGCTCCAACATTTAGGCAAATTTCCGTCCTTAATTGCTATTATCCCCTTTTATAATTAGTCCCTTAAAAATCACCAAAAATCTTCTCACAAGATCCTCTTTCACTTGATATAATCTTCATCCAACTCGCATACCTTAATACCCCTGCATCGTTCAGCTCTTTTTCACGTTGTAAGGGAAAACTATGACCTTTTCATACTTCAAATCTACCTATACTATGTCTGCAAGCTTGAAATCCTCCCCTCAGTCGTGTTACGAACTCGAATTCACGAGCTGGAGCTTGCTCCTCACAATTTTCGTGAACCCTAAGTAGGGATACCCCTCGCTGTGCAAATTCCAACGATAAGAAACAGATCCGAGCTACCTAAAATACACACCAGCTTAAAGAGCATCTCACGCTAAATCTAAGTATACTTGTTTGGAAATTTAATGATTTTTCTTCAAATTGTTTTGAATTTAAAACTCTCGTTTTTTGAAGAGCAGAAAGAAATGACGGCGAAAATAATTTGACCAAGGAAAATGAAAACTTAGAGTTATGGGATGGATGGATGTGTATTAATAGGATAGGTTTTATAATTTTTAAGTTGATTATTTTATCCATTTATAACCAATCGCTATGTATATTCATGATTTAAAAATTCCTATGATCACACACGATATCCAATTTCGATGAAAATGGACATACAAATACAGTTTGACATTACGGACCTAGCGAAACTTGTTTCGTCGAATTCTGAATCCGTTTGCTCACACAGCGTATTTTTAAATTCAAATTATCGACTATTTTTCGCATTAAAATTCCATACGGCCACATACTGACTCCAAAAATCACGAAAATTGAAATATAACAATAATTTAATATTCCAGATTCAACAAGATTAGTTTCGTCGAAAACGGAGCTCGTTTGCAAAAATGGCTGTTTTTAAAGCTCTAAATAAATCCATTTAAATATTAAATATATTTAAAAATAATTAAATGAAATATTAATATATTAATACTGTCATATATATATATATATATTCACAATAGAGTATAATCCGACTCCAAAATAAAAATATCGGGATTTATAACTTGGCATTTAAAAATCCTAGATTAAATCGATATTCAATTTATATTGAAAAATCCATTTATAATATAAATAAATCATTATATATTATAAAAGAATTCCATAGTGACTTTTCGAATATTTGATTTGGACATAAATCAAAATCTACCCAACGAAATCCTGATTTTTCTCTTTCATTAGAAAAATATACTTCACCAGCTCCGAACATTTCTTGTTTTACAGGAATCCGATTTAAAACGGATTCTGTATATTCGTTTGAAGTTCAAATCGCCAAATTACGAACTACCGCACCATTTCGAGCTCGATTTTAATTATAATATAATTATATGTTCAACCGTTGTATATATAATATATTCGTTAATATAATTCAACTCTACACTGAATTATATATTATAACCAAATCCAATCCACACAATATTGTGAAATCCACTATTTCTGACTATTTTGGAAATTAAATATATTATTCTATTATTTATATTAATTAAATATAAATATATTTGTTAGATCAAAATTTGGCTCTAACACCCAAATTGTTCTGATTCGTTGAGAATTATAACTGAAAAATGAGGAAAAAAGCAGAGAACACACAAGGTTTATAGTGGTTCGGCGTTAACGAGCCTACGTCCACTTTATATGCTATTGATTATACTTTGAATGTTAGTACAACCAATGATTTCTCTCAAACTCACTCTTACAATTATGGTTTCTCTCAGTAATTTCGAAGTAAAACTGATAAGAAATAGTGGTGTGACAGTAATGGTGGAATCAATACTCAAAACTGCCAAAAGATCTCCCGAAAAATGCCAAGCTCTGGGCTATTTATAGCTGATTTCTGGTGACGGATCGCGGTCATACGTGGCCCACATCCCGAAGATCTCGGGCTGGTTCGCAGCTTGATGAAGAATTAGTCAAATTAGCCGTTGTGGACAGGTGTTGCGATCTCCTTAAACATCAGATCGTGGATGACCAAGTCCGTGGCCATCATCGTGTCTTCCTCGGATCGTGATCGTAGCTTAGTGAAGAATTGGTCAATATAACAGTTGGTGACACGTGTTGTGAGATCCTGCATTCTTGGATCGTGGTGGACTTGATCTTGATCGTCATCCATCAGCTTCGGGGATCGGATCGGATCGTGGTCAAAGGAGGGCGATTGCGAGCCGAGGGGAGTATGGCGATCCGATCGGGTCTTCGAGGGTTAAAGGTGTGAAACTTCATATTTTCTTCTTGTGTGTGAACCTTGGTGGCTTGGTCGAAAAGCTAGCCAACATTTTGCCCCCTCGAAGTATATTTTATCAGAGATGGAATATGCTTCGAAACTGCGGAAACATCTTTTCATAGGGAGATGCAAATCAATGGTTGTGTTTGCCTAAAATGTTGTGTCACTTTGGAAAGTCGCATTCCTTGATTGGTATAAATATCGGTTAAATCCTCAATCATGTCTCTATTTATCGGGTAATTTCTATCTCTGGAATTTTTGGAGACTTCATTGTCGAATTTGTCGAGTGATTGTCAGGTGAACTTTTTAATTTTCCACAAGAATTTCTGAGTTTTCATTTCTGTTCATTACTTGATGGTTCGGATCGCGTAAGATCATTACGATCCGTGGAATGAGCTACTCCTTTCGATCTTTGGTGAGCATTCGGGATTATTCACGAAGCGCAACGGGCTTATATTCGGAACGTGGTGGGCTTTAAGCACGGTGGGCCATCCATCGTGGCGAGCCGAACTAGGGTTGGCCTTTTTCTTCTTTGCTGGGCCCGATGGGCTTGCCCCCGCGATCCACCAAAGCCCACGGTTCGTATAAGACGAAAAAGGGGAGACCAACGGTCACGGGTTTAGCTATATAAACCCGAACCCTCTTCACTCTTTTCTCCTTCTTCTTGTTTCTGCATCGCGCCGCCAGATCCTTCAAGAGAAAAAACCTAATTCTTTAAATCTCCGAAAATCCACTTGTTTTTTCCAATTTAAGAAAGGTAATCTTATTAAAAGCGTTCTCGTGTAATTTCTCTCCCGTTTTTCTGAGCTTTTGACTGGTTTGGGAGGAGAAAGTGGTGGAATTTCATGGTATTGTTGACGAGGCACCATGGCTGATGGGTTCAACTGCTCGCTTTCCGCGATGGAGAAGAAGAGGAGAGAAAGGAGAAGAAGAAGGGAAGGGAAAGTCTGACCAGTTCGGTTCGTGAGTGAGGAGGGATGAGGATGGAGATGAAAGGAAACGGTTGAGGCATCGGGTCGTGGAAATAGCAAGGGAGCGGATCGTGAAGGTGGTAGGCGAAAGAAGTGGGGTAGAACGGATCGGGTCGTGGCATAGAGGAGCACTAGTTTATGGAAACGTGGTAAACTGGATCGTGGGGGGTTGGCTCGATCCGACAGGGACCCCGATCCACGCTGCATCACGATCCAAAGAAGGGGCGATCCATTCACCTTGATCTGCCGTGTTTTCCACGATCCGACCCGCATACTCCTTACGAACCGGGCTTAGATGACGATCCAATATATGTTTTAAACTTTAAACAATACATTGCAGTCACAAGATTCTGAACAGTTAGGCTAGAGCCCATGAGATGAACTTCTGGCGCATTACGACCAATACCTTGCTTATGTAGCTAATCTTTATGCTCTTCTCCTATGTATGCACAGGCACACACTTGCACTTACACACACGGGGGGACGTGTAATTATATTCTTATTTCTCATGTTTACTCGCCTAAACAGTAATGTCGGATAATCGTTCCCCTTCAAGATCTGATACAGAGACGGATCCCGAGGTGTATGAGCACCACAACCCCGAGGTTCTTCCAATTAATCCAGAGGGTGAGGATTCTGGATCTGAATATGAGACAGAAACGGAATCGGATCCGTTTGAGAGTACCTCGCTTGATGAGGAGTCTGAAGTAGACGACCGAGCTCCCGACGAGATTCCTGGTGCAATAGAAATAGAGAAATTCACTGACTCTTTAGCTTCCAAACTTGATGATGTAAAGCTTAAGAGAATTTGCTTGAGACACGGGATCCCCTGGGATGATGTGAGGACACCTGGTAGCGAAGATAGACCTCATTTGGCTCCGGAGGGGTATATGACAGTTAGCCGACTCATGTGCTGGGTAGGCGCTATTCCTCCGTTTCCTCCCATCGTCATTGAAACCTTAAAATGATTGGGTATTGCTCCGATGCAGCTTCATCCCAATGCCTACGCAGCCCTATACACTCTATACATTGCATATGCGGAAATCCTGCAAACTAAGCTCACGTTTAAAGATTTGAAATTCTATTACCTTTTCAAGCATCGTTCTACGGCAACCCCAAATTTTTCTTTCTTCGAATCGGTAGCAAATAGGAAGGTCTTATCTGACGGTTACAGCAACATAGGGGATCCCAAGGCCGATTGGTTCTACATAAAGAGACAGACTGGGTGTGCAAGAAGATGGCTTAAATCAAGTAAATTTTAAACCTTTGAATGAATAACTTGTTTAAGAAATCGAAGCGCTAACATGGTTCTTTTCTCTATGCAGATCACGCCTTTCTAAAGACGGAAGGCTCTGTGTACAATAATTGACTGTCCCTTCTTCTGAAAAGCAAATCCGACTTCCTAAAGATCAAGAAATGTATTACTGATGAGAATGTTCATAAGCACCACCTTCTGGATATAATGTTTGGACTTGGTGCGGGTGGCAAACCTTACAAATACGTGCCCCCGACCGAGGGAGAAGGAACGTCATAGGCAGCAGAAACAACTAAATTTTGTAAGAGTCCTTCGCCGATAATTATCCAGGACGACGAAGACTTAAATGTATATAGAGGAGATGAGGCCCGCGCTGATGAGTCTAAGGAAATCCCAGTCTCTCCGGGGGGTTTCCCCTCAAGGGCCTCTCTACCGGTTGAACCTGCTGCTCCCGATGATTTAACAGAGGAGCAGTTATTTAAGGAACTGAGCAAGACCTGATGATGTATATACACAGGAAGACTTCGAAGGGGAGTCATTTTTTCCTATTTATGAGGAAACAATTGTTCCAGTTGGAGAACGAGAGACTACCCAGATGAGCCTAACTTCGGGCCCTGGTCTATTAGGGGGAATTATATGGGATGCACAAATCATATGCACTGTCTGACCCCACACTTTTATACCAACAATATTCAAGGTTTTAATATGTACTTGTTTCTTTTGCAGGAAAGATGTCTCGCAAACGATCTTATTCCTATCGCTCTCTTTGTGAAGGCACACCTAGTCTTCATCCAAATCCTGAGCGTGCTCGTAGCAGCAGCCGAGGGGGAGACAGCCATTGGTCCCGAGATTCTCACAAGCCTACTTCTTCACAGTCCAGATCTCCATCAAAACAAACCTCTGGAAAGCCTCCCAGTCATCCAGTGCCACCTACAGGGGGAAAACAACTTCCCAAAGACTTAACTCCTCCGAAGAGCGCACTATCTCACAGCAGATCATCCAAAAAGCACCACAAGCCTAAGGATAAAAACAAGGATCCAAACAAGGATTCTGAGAAGGAGAAAACTGACATTGTCCCTTCTAGCCAACAAAGTTTGAGTGCCCCCAGGGCACGAGACTATATCCATGGTCCTGAGACTCAGGCTAAGCTGGAAAAATTACGAGAACAATTCCTCGATATCTTCTTCGAAAGGATGATGTTCGTTCCAACTCTGGAACCAGTCCCTAGGAATTGGGATACTGAAGTCATCGGACACGTTCGCCATGTAGCCAAGCAGTATGAGGCGATGAAGAAACATGCTGTCAATCTTTCAGACGTCATTCGAACGCTTGAGATGGAAGCGCATAGGTCCAAAGTGAAGATAGATAACAATGAAAGAGCCAGGGTAAAAATGGAAAAGGACTTGGAAGATGCACAATCTTTGCTTGCCTTGGCTCAACGAGATGCTAGAAATTACAAAATAGAGATGGAGGAGGCCAAGCAACGTTTTCATAATGAGCTCGATTCTAACAACAAAGAGCGAGCGTCATCGAAGAAAGAGGTGGAAGATCTCAGGATGGCCAACACCGAACTGAAAACAGCACAGGATCATTTCGAAGCTGAAAAAGCGGCTTGGGAGAAAGAAAAGGCAAGCTTGAAAGATAGTCTAGCTCTGGCCGAAAAAGAGAGGGTGATTCTGAATGATCAACTCGCGCGTGCAGAGAAGCGCGCGATCCTGGCTGAAAATAATGTAGAAAGTGCCATTGAAATGGCTACTGTTTCTAATGAAAAGCTCCTTGAGAGAGAGAAAGATATTGAAGGATTTGAGGAAATGCTGTTTGACTTCCTTGGCCAGGTCATCAAGACCCGTAACATCTCCTGGATCCCGGACTACCATGTCACTTTAGCCAACATATGGGATGCAATCGTACAAAGCGAGAAACAACGATTAGGAGTCGATGAGATTGATGAGGATGAGTTGATGCGGACTATTCTTAGGGATAACGAACCTGAAGATTTAGAGAAAGGCATACGCCTACTCCAAGAAGAGATTGACAAAGAGAAAACTCAGGCCAAGGGCAAAGATAAAATTGAAGAAGGCTCGAGCTCAGCTGCAGAGCCTAAGGCCTCCGAAATTGAGGAATACAATCCCGACGATCCATTGATTCCTCTGGGTCCAACTCCTCCAGCTATCGGAGGTTCTGCTGCTAGTTTGGATGGAGGATCGGCAGAAGGTATCCTTATATTTTCTCCGCAATTTGCCAAAGCAATTGTCACTTGTCGTCGTCTTGTCGGACAATCAACTGAGCGAATGACATTCTCTCCAAAAATAACATTTGTTTCTCATGATACAGGTGGCGTGCCAGCTGATAAGGATGCTGAGAAAAAGTCAGAGGCAGAGAAGGTTGACATCCCGCCAAGTGCTGGTGCTGATGTCCACCCAGATGCTGAACCCATCGAGGCTTTGAGAGACATGGACGGGCGCCACGACGATGATGAAGAGGAAGTCGCCATTACCAAAGAAAGCAGAGGCGATGATGAGGAAACCTTGGCTAAACAACAGGCCGAAGAGGGGAAGCAGTTGCTCCTTATGATAGGGGGACAGGATCCAGTATATGTGCCCCCTATTTCCGAGATCGACCCCAACACTGGGTTGGTCGTAAGATTCTCCTCCCGATCAATAACTTCACAATTAGCCTCTCGATCCTCTAGTTCTTCGCCAGAGCCTCTTGTTGATAAGAGAAAGAGGAAAAAGGTGATCGTTCGGATGTTGATAAGGAAGAGTCGGGGAAGCAGAAAAAGAGCAAGAAGCCTACAAAGCCCCCTCCCCCCAGCATAAGTAGGATGCAGATATCAGTTCATATTTTGTCCTTAGGATTTTTAGGCTTTCCACTGGCCATGAAATGATTGTGAGAATGGCCCTCACTTTTGTTTAGGTTTCCTCTTTATCTTGTAGGTTTGCTGTTTATGAATGAAAGTTTATTTCTTTTGCATCATCATGTACCTGCATCGAATAAACTCTTCACACTTAGTCACAAATCATTTGACCATAACCAAGCTGAAATTATATTACAAATCATTCAAGCAACAGAAAGAATTTAACAATTTCTATGCTTGTTGCCCCCTATATTTGAATACGGGGGACTTGGAATTTTTTAGTAGGATTATAGTCCGTGAGGCGCCAAATCTCCGGTGCCTCTATACTTTCCCGATCCATCAGCGGGTTAAAGTTCGAACTCGTATCATGATCTGCTCACCGATCCTTTAGCGGGGCAGGAATTCTAGGGACGCTGAGTCTCCAGCATCCTTGTTAGCGCTTAATCACAGACGCTTTTATACTCTCCTGGCGGTCGCCAAGGTTAGAGTTCGAGCTCGGCTGTTCAGTCGCCCCCCGATCCTTCAACGGGGTGAGAGCTCTTTCTCAGCGCTTAATCGTAGATGCTTTTATACTCTCCTGGCGGTCGCCAAGGTTAGAGTTCGAGCTCGGCTGTTCAGTCGCCCTTCGATCCTTCAGCGGGGTAAGAGCTCTTTCTTAGTGCTTAATCATAGACGCTTTTATACTCTCCTGGCGGTCGCCAAGGTTAGAGTTCGATCTCAGCTGTTCAGTCGCCCCCCGATCCTTCAGCGGGGTAAGATCTCTTTCTCAGCGCTTAATCGTATACGCTTTTATACTCTCCTGGCGGTCGCCAAGGTTAGAGTTTGAGCTCGGCTGTTCAATCGCCCCCCGATCCTTCAGCGGGGTAAGAGCTCTTTCTCAGCGCTTAATCGTAGACGCTTTTATACTCTCCTGGCGGTCGCCAAGGTTAGAGTTCGGTCAAGGCGGTTCTTCACATGGTGCATCGCCTTGCCATGTGGACGTTATTTTCGCGTCCTTTATGCTTTCTCTTGGCTCTGGAGAGTTAGAGCGCAATCAATGGTGTGATTCACTTTATTGCACCTTCCTCGTTCTGGCTGCGGATTACTCTCCATTCTGATGGAAGGCACCAAGAATTACATGTTTCTGTAATCACTGTATGAATTTTACAACAAACTTTATAAAGATAGAAGAGCAGATAAATAATAGTGCAAATAATGGTAAACGACACACAATATTTTTATAGTGCTTCGGTCAAATCGTGACCTACGTCCACTTTATAATCCTTTGCTCAAGACATTGGACTATTCTAGGCAAGTCATGCCTTTTACATGGTCCTATGAAACAAAAGGGTAAATCTGATGACTTCACGTCAGATAAGGCCGCAAATGTTGGACATTCCACACTCTGGGGATTTCTTCCCCATCTACGGTTGCTAGCTTGAAGGTTCCATTATCAAGCCTTCGTATAATGGAGTATGGTCCTTCCCACTTCGCACCCATATGAGTTGGGGGTGGAAAGACACGCTTCAGAACCAAGTCTCCGGGTTCAAAGGTTCGGGCTTGAACTCTTTTGTTGTAGTATCTAGCGACCTGTTGCTTGTGTCTCAAGGCACGCAGGTCTGCTTCATCCCTTTTCTCCTCTATTGTATCTAGGGATTCAAGGAGCAACTCGTTATTAGTCATCGGATCATAGTAATTAACTCGGTGAGATGGTACTTTCAGCTCAACCGGGATGACTGCCTCTGCTCCAAAAGCAAGGGAGAAGGGAGTATGGCCTGTCGCCGACTTATACGTTGTCCTGTAGGCCCATAATGCCAAGGGTAATTCATCGACCCACATGGCTTTGGCCCGCTTCAATCTTCTTTTGTTAATGGACTTAATCACTTTATTTGCTGCTTCGACCTGTCCGTTCGACTGCGGATGTGCCACAGAGGTGTACCTTTTCTCAATGTGGTACTTCTGGCAGAAGTCCCTGAACTCGTTGCTATCAAACTGGGTTCCATTTTCAGTTATGACGATCTTCGGGATCCCAAACTGGCAAATAATGTTCATAACAACAAAATTAATCACTCGCTTGGTTGTGATTGTAGTTAACGGCTCAGCCTCGACCCATTTGGTGAAGTAGTCTACAGCCACAATAACGAACTTTGCTCCACCCTTTGCTGTAGGGAGGCTTCCGATGATATCAAACCCCCACATAGCGAAAGGCCATGGACTCGCCATCGTCTTTAACTGGCCAGGAGGTGCCCTGGGAATTTTTGAAAATCTTTGGCATGCATCACAAAGTCGTGCGTATTTTGCCGCATCTTTGTTTATGGTAGGCCAGAAGTAACCATACCGCAACACCTTTTTTGCCAATGTTTGTCCCCCAGTATGGTCACCACACTCACCCTCATGTACTTCCTGTAGTACACGCTTGATGTCGTCATGGGCTATACACCGGAGAAGAGGCATCGAAAATCCCTGTCTGTACAGGATTCCGCCTTGCAGAACGTATCGGGAAGCTTTACGGATTATCTTACGCCTCTCGCTCTTCTTGGTCGGAAGTGTTCCATTTATCAAGAAATTCTTTAGAGGGGTCATCCATGACTCCCTTTCTGGCTCAGTCTCTAGTATCGGATCAATTTCCATCTGACATATGCTAGGGAACTGAAGTACTTCAACTGGGGCTAGCCCGGCTTCTTTAGGATCGTTGGAACTAGCCATCTTTGCTAACTTGTCCGCCTGTTGGTTCTCTGACCGCAGAATATGGGATATACTGTAGTGATCAAAGCCAGTCAGCAACTCCTTCACTTTCTCCAAATATGAAATCAATCTTGGGCTCTTAGCTCGGAATTTTCCCGTAACCTGATTTACAACCAACTTGGAGTCACAAAATATGTGCAGCTTCGCGATCTCTAATTCCTTTGCGATCCTCAGCCCGGCTATCAGGGCTTCATATTCGGAATCGTTGTTAGTGGCATGAAATTCCAACCGGATAGCATAAGATATCAGACTTTTCTCAGGAGTTTCAAGCACTACTCCGGCACCAGATCGTTTATCATTCCTAGCACCATCGATATGAATTTTCCATGCACTAGGATCGAGAAGTAACTTTGGTGGGTCAGCCTCTTCGTTTACCGTGTCATCCTCTGAGACAGTAAATTCCGCTATGAAATCTACCAACACTTGCCCCCGTATCGATCGTCGGGGCGGAAAATTCAAATCAAATTGACTCAGTTCAATGTTCCATTTGAGCAGCCTTCCAGAAGCTTCTGGTCTCTGTAGAACTTGCTTGAGCGGATGATCAGTGTACACGGTGATAGGATGAGCTTGGAAATAATGTCGAAGCTTCCTAGATGCAATCAATAAACTGTACGCCAGCTTTTCGATCCTCGGATAATTGCGTTCAGCTACCGCCAATTTTTTACTCACGTAGTACACTAGCCTTTGAACCTTGTCTTCTTCTCTTACTAACGCTGAGTTGATCGCGTGGGACGACACCGCTAAGTACACGAATAAGTCCTCGTGATCCACTGGCTTAAACAGTATCGGGGGTCTCTCCAGATGATTCAGCAGATTCTGAAATGCTTCAATGCAATCAGGAGTCCACTTAAAATTGCGTTTTCCTCGCTTTATCAATTCAAAGAATGGAATGCATTTGTCTGTCGCTCTAGAGATGAATCTGCTTAATGCTGCTACTTTCCCTGCAAGGCTTTGCACATCTTTGATTTGTCTAGGCTCCTGAATGCCTTTGATTGCTGCAATCTGGTCTAGATTAATCTCAATCCCGCACGAGTTGACAATGAATCCCAGGAATTTCCCGGAAGCAACCCCAAATGAGCATTTCGTTGGGTTGAGTTTCATCCTATACTTTCGAAGAATACCAAACATCTCTGCCCAGTTTGTAGTGTGATCGGACGATTGTCTGTACTTAACCAACATGTCGTCAACGTACACCTCCATCGTTTTCCCAATCTGATTATAGAACATTCTGTTCACTAACCGTTGATATGTAGCGCCTGCATTTTTCAAACCAAAAGGCATTACCACGTAGCAGTATAATCCCAGGTCCGTAATGATGCTAGTGTGCTCTTGATCTGGAACATGCATAGGGATCTGGTTATATCCCGAATAAGCATCCATGAAAGAGAGAAGCTCATGGCCCGCCGTTGAATCTACCAACTGATCAATTCTGGGTAACGGAAAGCTATCTTTTGGGAAGGCTTTATTCAAATCCGAAAAATCAATACACGTACGCCACTTCCCATTGGCCTTCTTTACCAAAACTGGATTTGAAATCCAATCTGGGTAGGTTGAGTCTCTGATGAATCCGTTACTTCTTAACTTCTTCTTTCAAGGCTGCGGACCTCTCTGGGCCCAGCATTCGCCTTTTTTGTTTTACAGGGGGATGCTTTGGGTCAATGCTCAATGAGTGGCTCATGATTGATGGAGATATCCCACACATGTCCGCGTGGGTCCAAGCAAATACATCTAAGTTATCCTTCAGGAAATCCGTCGGTTCTTTAGCTCGAACTGGATCCAACTGGGATCCAATCTTCAGGACCTTCTCTGGGTCGCTATCATCGATCGGCACATCCACGGCCGTTTCGTTGGGAACCGCCACTCTACCCCCAGTCTCTTCGTCCTCTCTGGGATCTATATCCTCGGGCAGTTCTCCGGGCGACTCACCTATAGTCATTATCTTTAATTGCTATGACGTCTCCTCCCTTGTGGGGGAAGAAGCATCTTTAGTTTCAATATCTTTTCCTTTACGGAGTAGCTTTAGCTCTGCAATGTAACATGCTCGTGCAGCAACCTGATCTCCTCTGACTATGCCAACACCAACTTCCGTAGGAAACTTCAATAACAAGCACCGGGGGGCTATACAAGCTCTAAACTTTGCTAGGTCCGGTCAGCCCAAGAAGGCATTATAAGGCGATTCAATATCCAAAACCACGAAGGGAAGAATTCTCACTCTCTGGCGTTCTCCTTCCCCAAGTGTTACCGGCAGCTCTACATATCCCATTGGAGCAGTTGAGGCCCCGTTAAATCCACGGATCCATCCTTCACACGACTTTAAAATTTTCAATTCAAGGTTCATTAGATCGAACGTCTTTTTGAATAGAATGTTGACTGAACTCCCGTTATCCACTAAAACTTTATGGACAGTGGCCGGGCCAATAGGAACTGTGATTACAAATGGATCTTCGGTCAGAGCGTGGACTCCAATACTCTCTTGGTTGCGGAAAATGACGTCATCTGACATCATCTTTTGTTGTTTTACCGGGACATTGTCCTCAGGGTTGCTACACTCTCCTGCCTCAAGATGATGCTTTGCTGCGTTTACGTATTGGTCCATCGCCTTGAAACTATGCCCGGCTAGGTGAAGCCATCCAATTATGGTATTGATAACAAGATCCTTTCCTTTTGCGGGACAGTTGGCCTGACAGTAGGTTGATTATGGTTTTGGTTCGGGGTCTGAATAACTTGCCCCCTGTCTCTAGGAGTCACCCAGTACTCATCCAACTTCCGTTCTCGGAGCAGCCTCTCAACTACGTCTCTCAGATGACGGCATTCATTTGTAGAGTGGCCGTGAGTCTGATGGAAGATACAAAACTTCCCCGTCTCACGTTCTTTCTCCGTCAAATCTCTTGGAGGAGGCTTTTTATGTTGGAGAACGTTGTACGAGTCGACGAATATATTCTCCAAAGTATCATTTATTGGCGTATAATTTTCGAAAGACCTGGGACGGGTCCTTCTCTGGGAGTCGCTCCCCCAATTTCTCTTCCGATTATTGCCATTACTGTTGTTACCATTGTTTCCTGACTGGTGGCCGCCGCCCCGATTTCGGTTTCCAACATTGACCTCAACCTTTCCCGAGCTGTCTCCGGTTTGCTTGACGGCCACATTACTTTGGATTTCCTCCTTATTTGCCATTTTCATCTTCCGGTTAGCATATACCTCCTCCTGACGTAAGCGTACGATTGCTTTCTCATAGAAAAATTCTCTAGTATGAGGTGGCTTGCCGACCAGGTATCTCCCAAATTCAGTATCTTTATCTACCCCATCAATTAGGGCTGCCACAACAGTTGGCTCATGGGGATCCTTGACTTTGGTGGCGGCTAGGTTGAAACGATCCAGATACACCCTCAAGCTCTCGCCTGGTTGTTGTTTGACGAGGAACAGGTCAATCACACTCTTTGACCTTTGTGCATAAATGCGGAACTGTTCCACGAACCTTTCACTCAACTCCATGAAACTGGAAATTGATCTTGCTGGTAAGCGATTAAACCATAATAACGCTACATCCTCTAGGAATATAGGGAATGCTTTGCACTTTACAGCGTCAGAAGCTGCGGCAGCGGTCATTGACCAAGAATATCTCATTAGATGTTGGATTGGATCAGATCTACCCGCGTAACAGTTCATCTGAGGCATGTTGAAGCGCCTCGGGAATGTTACGTCTAGAATGTCATCAGTAAAAGGGGTGTGACTGCGGTCAATTCCCCAATCTTCATTCCTTTGTCCACGGCTATCCGCCAGGATTTGATGGACCATAGCTGCAACATTTGCACTGGTCATCGGAGGCTCGGGATCAGCGCTCCTAGCTCGGTGGAATTCTCTGATCTCTCTTCTAGGAACATCCACGAAGTCCGGGGCTCGGATTGGGCTTCGTTGCCCCCTGTTACCATGAGTATTCGTACGACGAAGAGGCTGAGGTGGTCTATTCTCAACAGGATTATCCACAACTCGAGCTCTAGGAGTTGCGACATGATTATTCAAGTTGCAGTTTGAGGGTCCTACACCAAGTGTCTCTTCCTCGCGTGATGGCAAGGTTCCAAATCGGAGCTGCTCTATGTTTTCAGCCCTCTCATACGGTCGCCGCGGAGGTCTTGGCGATTCCTCTGACGAAGAAGAGTACTCTGGGGTGAGTGGGTGAACTGTGAGTGTTCTTTGTCTTGCGAGATCATCGATCCTTCTATCCATAGCAGTTAAGTTCTGCTGCAGCACAGAGCTTTGCTGCCTTTGAGCAGCTAATTCATCAAACAACCTATCCCACATTTCGGAGAAGCGAGAGAGATCTCCTTCAATGACCGGAGCAGAGGGGTCATATTGATCATCAGCATTTTCTCTTATGCGCAGAGAACTTGAGCCAGGTCGAACAGAGGTACCAGGACGGGTAGAGTGAGCCATAACCTCCTTTCCAGGTCGAGTTGTAGTCTGGTCATCACTTCGGATCGCAGTGGACCTGTGTCTGTGGCTCGTAGCGCCCCCTGGGTTCGGATCATGGTTACATTAGGGGGAGGGTTCACGGTGTTGTCTCGGGATCGAGTGACGACCCCTTCAGATGCTCGGTTCGTGTCGCCCTCAGTTCGGATCGTGGCGCCACGTTCGGGTCGGATCGCCCCTATGTCTCCGCGATCCGCGAAGCCTTCCTCAACCTGCTCATGCACACTTTCTTCAACTGCTTCATTCGCGACTTCAATCGCCTGCGAAGCTCGTACTTCCTTAGACTTCTTTCCGGCCATGATATCAGATGCCGCTGGAATTTTCAAAAATCTGAACAGTGAAGTTTTGGGACTGTTTTCTTCGGACTTGAGTATCCAAACAACGGAGCAACAATCCAATACGCCGAGAAATCAATTCTCAGTGAAATCACCAAAATGTTAGATCAAAATTTGGCTCTAACACCCAAATTGTTCTGATTCGTTGAGAATTATAACTGAAAAACGAGGAAAAAAGCAGAGAACACACAAGGTTTATAGTGGTTCGGCGTTAACGAGCCTACGTCCACTTTATATGCTATTGATTATACTTTGAATGTTAGTACAACCAATGATTTCTCTCAAACCCACTCTTACAATTATGGTTTCTCTCAGTAATTTCGAAGTAAAACTGATAAGAAATAGTGGTGTGACAGTAATGGTGGAATCAATACTCAAAACTGCCAAAAGATCTCCCGAAAAATGCCAAGCTCTGGGCTATTTATAGCTGATTTCTGGTGACGGATCGCGGTCATACGTGGCCCACATCCCGAGGATCTCGGGCCGGTTCGCAGCTTGATGAAGAATTAGTCAAATTAGCCATTATGGACAGGTGTCGCGATCTCCTTAAACATCAGATCATGGATGACCAAGTCCGTGGCCATCATCGTGTCTTCCTACTCGGATCGGATCGTGATCGTAGCTTAGTGAAGAATTGGTCAATATGACAGTTGGTGACACGTGTCGTGAGATCCTGCATTCTTGGATCGTGGTGGACTTGATCTTGGTCGTCATCCATCAGCTTCGGGGATCGGATCAGATCGAGCTAGCAATGGATGGATCGGATCGTGGTCAAAGGAGGGCGATCGCGAGCCGAGGGGAGTATGGCGATCCGATCGGGTCTTCGAGGGTTAAAGGTGTGAAACTTCATATTTTCTTCTTGTGTGTGAACCTTGGTGGCTTGGTCGAAAAGCTAGCCAACAATATTTAATTAAACAACCATTTAAATCTCTAAACACTATTTAAATAATTAAATTAATTAATTATTATACTGTAAAAATATGGGACATTGCACCAACAGTTGGAAATCAAGCACCAAACAAGATCGATAAGACCTACAGAGAACCCAAAAGCACATAGAGGTCGAATAATGAAGAACCAACACATGTGGTCGTATGCCTTGTGCATATTTATTTTCACCACCACGTTAGATCCATGAACCTTTCACTTGATCTGGAAAATAAGTTCGTGAGTGAGAAGAACATTATCGGTAATCAAACGCACTTTGATGAAATCAACATGAGAGGGAGAAACGACATTGTCTAAGAGTGGGGCAACCCTGGTAGCCTGAATCTTAGAAACGTTTTGTTTGAGAAATTGCAGAGACTAATAGGACGAAAATCTAAGATAAATGATGGGTTGATAATCTTAAGGACTAGAATTAGATTAGTGGAAGTCCAACTCTTCTAAATGACCCCCTAGAGAAGAAGAATTAAATGGCAAGAAAGAGAACGAAAGAAAAATTTCTCAAGAATGCCGATAGAAATGACTGGTGAAGTCGTCAGGTCCCCCCAGAACTTTCCCTGTTAAGGGGAAAACCCTCCTTTCTAATTTCTTTCGGAGATAGAGGACTCGTTAGCTATGAGTCATCAGACAGGATAACCAGACAGGGAAAGTTATGAAGCAACTCCAGATCGATGAAATCAGCCGAGGGACATTGTAGGAGCGATCGAAAGGGATCCAGAGGAGCTCCTACACTTGTACTAGGATGAAGCAAAGGAATTGTTAGGCTTGAGAATCTGTTAGATAATAAGAATCGTTTTCTTTTTTTAATGATAGAGTGAAAGAATTTAGAATTAGAGTCACAATCGATAACCCGTTTAATCCTAGCTTTTTGTCGAAAAATCGAAATTTCAGCGGTGAGTTCATTGTTGAACTGAACCAAGCCAGCTAATTAGGTGGAATGATTAATGGGAGAAGGATCAAAATATAATGCCGCTTCAACGAGAACAACATTTTATTCCGCCAACCGCACACGATCATTGATGTTATTGAAACAAAAATGTTCCAAAATTTGAGACCCAATTTAATAACTTTGATTTTTTTACTTTAAATGAACTGGGTGGCCCGTAACCTCTATTGCCCAGAAATCAATGACATAAGGGATGATGAAGTGACGAATTGTCCGCATGTTTGTAAATATAAGGGTTTAGGTCCCGATAAAGCAAAGGAGGTAAATTTGAGGACCATAGGGGCATCGTCTTAGTTGGTTCGATGGAGATGTTCCAAAGAGAATTAGACTAGGATAGCTATAAGCTACATGTGATCTTCATGCCAATCAAGCCACACTTTGTCCATCTATAAGCATAGCTCCTCCTTTTCAATCATAGCAGCAACTATGACTTCTTCCATCTCCAATGAGTTTTCAACTTTCCTATGCCCACATGTGCTTATGATTATTTTACAATTATTTGCATATATAGATAAACATCTAGCCACTTCATTCACAAGGCATTTGAATGTAAACTGGAAAGAGAAAAATGCAGCAAGCCTGTGAGTGAAAACTAGTGAAACAGAGGATAAATCTATGTGAGTAAGCTCACTTTAAATTTCATTCTTTTTCAATCATCACTTGGATAATCTTATTGCTTAATGCGTTGTTCATATATATACATGTTGTGGGTGCGTATGTGCTTTGATGTGTATTTCGGTATGTGTGTGGAGTGTATTTATCCGTGGGTATCCAAGAAGCCCTGCTCTTTACCCTGAAACTTAATCACCTTAAGAATTCTATATTACTTTATTTTATGGCATTCTGACATGTAGCTTTAGTTGAACTAACTATGCGGCAACATAGTATTGATTTATTGTTTATATGGGTATGTGTAAATATTTGAAACTAAATTTATTCTACTAGAATAAATTGGTGTTTCGAATGCTGAACATAAGATGAATAGAAGAATGATAGCATAATTATTACGTTTACTTGCAAAACATAATTAACATCTTTATATTATCTTTGCTAACATATTAATAATAGACACCAATTCAGTCTTCTTGTATGAATTATGGAACAATATGTCGGGGTATAATTAAGACAAAGCATCCAAATATAAACTATTTTGAACTTCCCTTAGTATTTTCGCATTATGCAGGTGTTGAAAATTTCTCAAAGGTTGGTTAGATACTCAGCGTTAGTAATGATATAGATAAGCGGCAAACTTATGATGTATGCATATAATAAATAGGATTAATAAATTGAAGATTTAAATTTTGAATATTCGTTGGAAGCGGTGCTGTGTACTCCCATTGTCTTAATATGTCGCATTATTTTGTTGTCTTAATACAAGCAACATTATGCGCATTTATTAGTGGTTATTCACTAAGCTAAGGAAAATTAACTAATGGAAAGCAATCTACAATTAACTGTATATTTGGGTAACTAATTTGATAGGAATGGTGCGGTAGTTTTGCTAAAACTTTTTACAGTAGAGCCTCGATACTGAGAACTTAACCCCAATAAGAATGACGTTACATGAGTAAATTATGTGGTGATTTGAAAACATCATTTTTATATGCTAATAAGTGAGGCGTCATCCGAGTTTGGGAATGGAGTCTCAAGGTAAGAATACGCTTGTGAGAATGGTTGGGGTGATTGCACGTTTGGCAGGAGGATGGTGCACTGGCACCAATGCGCAAGTGTGTACACTGCGCATATGAAATTACTGAAGGAAGAAATACATTGGAAAGGGGTTGGGTTGGATCGTTGCATGTAATTGAGTGGAAAGATGTGTAGATGGAATGCATACGGGACGAGAAAGGATGGGGTTTGGCGCTGAGGAGAGAAATGGGATGGAGCTGCATTTGTCAGTAGGTGTATTCGATGGGAGTAAAAGGAGAAAGAGCGGCAGGCAGAACGTAATAAAGGAAAAGGGGAGAGCTGTGGACCTAGTTAGTGCACACGTCGGTTGGGCCTAATGGGCTTAGGAATAATAAGGTAATAAAATAAAATAAGGGAAAGGGGGAAATGTTGGGCCTAACATTATGGGCCAATGGGGATTTTAAATAAAAGAAAATAAAGAAATAAGGGAAAAAGTAAATAATAGAGAAAAGGGAAGAAAAAAATAATAAAGGAAGGGAAATAAATTTAAGGGAAAGGGATAAATTTTGTAGAAGAACAAAATAAAAGAATCTCTTTAAAAATATAGATACAATACAAATATATCAAACTAAAAATAAAAGGGAAAACAATTAGTATGGGTAATGAAACATGAAATGGAGATGGTAGATGATCAAGCAGTGATCACTGTCAGAATGTAACTAATTTATATTTTAAATTAGTAGAGTTAAATTATTTCTTTCCAAAATAAAATAAATAAATATAATTACAGATTCATTTAAATCCTATTAATCAGTTCAAATCATATTTTTAAACTGTAACCGATGTTTTGTCAAAAGTACATAGATGATGGCTGACTGTCAATAATATTGTGTTGAACTCAGATGCTTTGAATGAAATGTTACATAAACTTAAATTGACTTAGGTCGATATTATATTTTTAATCAAGAAATGATTTAAAAGTAGAATTAATGACGATTAAGCTAAATATTGAAATTCATAAATGTGAATTTATATTAAATAGAATTCAACTCGGTTACAGTAATTATTAATGAAATCGAGATGATAGGATAAACCAGCCTAGAAGAAATAATATTCACAATCCAAAGTGAATAACGTTAGCAACAAACAATTTACAGATAAGAATGGTTATGTGGGATATCGATAAAAGAAAATTGGTTGACCGATAACAATGAGATCATGGGATAGAAATGTATTAGAAATAGATGTCGTATTGATAATCGACTAAGTCGAATCAAGGAAAGTGTCATTCGCTTTTCATTTAAATAAATATTTAAAATAATAATGTAGTGGATTAATCATTCATCTAAGTAAATAATAAAAGGGTAAGTATACTTATAGGTAGTATATATATTGAAGTATGGATGATAATAATACAGTTATGATCAATAAAATTAAAATGGGATCTTAAACGAAATCAAATCTTATATAGACATGATTTGGAAATAATTAATTTCCAAGATCAACCAGTTAATAAACGGTGTTTATTTGAATAGTGATATACCAGATCCGTTGTGATAATTGATTTGTTGATTTGATTGTAATATTGTAACATGACCCAATTAACTTGTATAATCACATCTTGTTAATACTGACTTATATAAACTGCTGTTAGAATGTGGAATCTTCTATGTGAAACCTTTTTAGTAGATAAATCATGTTAATCAATTAAGGATATAGAAACGCATATGATACGTATTGATATGATTATTTTAAGTACCACTTGACCCTAAAAGATATTAACGTTCATCGATTCAAAGAGACCGGGATTGGTTTCCAAATGAAATCTATATACCACTTTGTTTCCACCTAGGCGTTGATTAATTTGAAATCAAGTCGAAGACCACTGAAGGTAGAGAGTATGCAAGGGTTGTTCTGTTTACAGGATAGTGCCTTCAGTTTGTCCAGACCCAGAACAACTTGTATGGACAAATGTCTGACGGAGTATACCTAACAGATTGCGAAGGTTGATCTCTTATAAACTATGTTTGGTGGAGGGGAAATTCGTTTCTTTTAGCTTTATACCCATGGTTTTGAAGAAATTAATTTGTGATTTTACGGATTTGACGATGTGGCATTCAAAGTGAATGAAGACAAGATATATCTAAAGGTAAGTTTTGACCTCAAGCCTCACAATCGGGAAATGACAAAAATCGGGTAGGCAGCATGGCTATGTGGGTCGCTACCATTAGGGTGTATTGTCACCATCTAGAGAATATTCATTTTGTTTACTTCTTTCACTTCTGTATCTCCCGGGAACAGTTATATTGCTAGTAACTGTAAGGTGACAATATATTTGATACACGCAAGAGAAATGAGTGGTCGGTCATGTGTGGCCGGGTTGTAAGACGTTCTTGTTGAACCCCGTGTATTCCCCTCTAGAGATACAGTATCGGCAGGTGGTTCCATACCTTGTCATAGTCGGAATCCAATCTCCAATAAGCGCCCGCGGTTTTGTTGTATACTGTATATGTGGAGCTTGAGATGCAAGCGTTCCGCTAGATTCTAATCTATTTGTGGAAAACCCTAGACATTATTATAATATCAGAATAATATTGTTTTCAAAGATTATTTTGGGTTATCGTAAGGTAAAAACCCTCCATGTTTATGTGTGGATTGATCTTACGATTATTTATTCTTTCGAAATATTTTTGAAATTTAAATCAAGTGTTGTGGAGTCTCATAAGGGAAAACCGGTCCGTGTTATACGGCGTGGTCTTATGAGACATCCTTTAAACTATTTTAAAATTGTTTACTCACACCAGTCCCATGACTGACCGAAAGTTTATTTTTCTGTGTTCTCCCTAAACTCTTAGGTGTCCAAATTTGTACGGGCAGTCAAGTTGTTCAGGATTTTACAGATAATCTGGAAGGAGCTTGGAGTAGGAGGCTTCAGCATTAGATATATATAGAGTTTATTTCCGCTGTGATGAATATATGGTGTACTCTGATGTTGTATGTAAGCTCAGATACAATTTTGTATTTTCCAAAGCTTATATCTGTACTATATTTTATTCCGCCGCGATTGTGAGATTCTGTATTGTTCAGTCCTTTCTTCTAACTTATTCTTCTATTCTCATTTTCTATCTTTTCTATTTCTTAACCTCTAACTTCTTTCTATTAATGTTTCGTATTTTTGGAAAATTTGGGTTCTACTTGTATGGTATTTGGTCGACTCAAATAGTTCGAGTTTGCGGGTCGTTACAGTTGGTATCAGAGCTTATGGTTGAGTAATAACCTTGGCTCTGTGGCATAACTCGATAGAGATAGGATTAGTAATATCCTAGATTGAGTTTGAGTGTATACATATGAGCGCGTATTTGTTAGTTGATATATGAAAAAAAACTATTTCATATTGTGTTGATTGTTTTGTCGAGTGGTTTATGAATTCTGGTCGGTACAGCAGCGCAACTGTGTTGTTGGTGTTTCTAAACTCTTGAACAGATTAAATCGACACAGTATTGTTTTAAAAACTGGGTAAATGCAATAATTTTACTCAAAAATTATATTATGATATAAAAAGAATAACTTTTGGAAATTATTATATATTGATGTGTTGATTGTTGTTGTTATAATCAAATAAGATAATACAAATTTAAATTGTTATATATATATATATGTGTGTGTGTGTATAATTGAGTTGTATAAGAATAAAATATACAAACCAGACAAACTAGGAATTGTTTGAATAAAACAAAATGTTTTGAGAAATTTCAAAGGTTTTGAATATAAAATGAAATTTAGATATGTGATTTCAAATTGGAGCTATAATTTAACTGGAGAAAGTTAAATCAGATTGGAGCTTCAAAAAATAAAAAAGGGATTTGAAACAGGAGAGGTTGTTTGAACAAGTTTGATTCAAGACAATGATGTCAATGAGTTTTGGAGTTTTTCCAAATTTAATCAAAGGTATTTTCTAAAATAGAAAATGGGGTAATAAGGGTTGATATGAAATTAAAACATAACTGGAGATCAGTGGAGTTAAATGATTTTCCGAATGTTAATCTGATGTTGATTTCGGTCTTCGGAGTTAACACTTAGAGGATTATTTTCTTACCAATTTACATTCATGGACTCATGTATAATGAAGAGTTGAGTGCATTTTCTAACTATAATAACAAGTATTTCTAGTTATAAAAAAATGACTGGTAAATAGCTAATTGTTGATGTATTGAATATTGTGATTGCTGTGAAATGTTTTGGAAGATAACCTGTGTGTTTTGGATGCATTTTTTATCGTGATTAATAAGGGATGACCCATGTTTGTGTTTATTTATAAATCTATCAATTGATATATAGCTGGGATCTCCTCGTTACTTCAATTTCGGGGATGAAATTCTTTAAAGGGGATAGATTGTAACGAACCAGATTTTGGCTGATTCTATTGAATAATAGTTTATTGATTATATTGAAATATTAATATAATTGAATAAATTGGATTTAATTATTTAAGAAAAATTCAGTGATATTTTTATGGAACCATGTACATGTATGCACATTTATATTATTTAGTTTCTTCATTAATATATGTATATATATATATATGAATATAGGGGTATATACAAGTAAGTAATGTCTTATAGATTTTGTTTTTATATTTTTTTAAAAAACCCATGTGAATTAAAATAAGATATCACTTAAGTAAAATTTAAAGCAAATAACATAAGTAAAAATTTAAACGTCTTCATATTTAAGAAATATTACACTAACAAGCGATGTAACTTTTTGTACTTAAGATTTTAAAATCGTGGAAAGAAGAAATTTCATCCATGAATATGATATATATTTCAACGTGAATGTATTACAAAACCAGCATGAACCTGCTACCACGGTTTCAAGAATAAGGGGGAAAGTGTACAAGGTAACAAGAAAGCCACCTTTAAAATACATTTGCATTTTAACACCTTGTAAAAAGAGGGGAAAAAAGAAGGGAAACTAATTTCAGTTGCTTGCTAAATTTACATGTTTTTCCTTCGTTGTCACTTCACTTTTCATGACCCTATTCCTATTAACCTATTCCTACTAATAGCATTAGCTGTTACTCTTCATTATCTACTAGCCAGAAAAAAATGAGAAAGGTTTGGACTTATGACCATCGCCATGGTAAAACTTGTTCATGAATTCGTTTGAGTGTATCCTTTGATGCATAAATACTTTTTTAAAGTTAAAATCAATGTGATGTTGACTTAAACCTGTAGAGTTGGGTCCAGTATCAACATCCGTTCCTAATGTCTCAACCATGCCATATGATCGTCCTTAATTATCTCTGTATGAAGTTTTTTTTAATGAAAGGTTTGGGGAACAACATCCAAGGAACTTCCACAAGAGACAGAAGTAGCAAACCCATTTGTACATATCTTTGGCCCTAGAAACATGTAAAATATTTTTTACATTGTTATATACACATGCAAAGCTATAATACAGCTATTCCATTCAATCAATCATACACTGCACATAGAACATGGATACTCACGACAGCTCTCAACATAGCATATCAATTTCAATCAAAAAACTATACACAACATCCTATTTGTACATCAGTTATAGCATGGCCACCACTTTTCATTTCAGTTGAAATATGGGCGCATCTACACACAGCAGCTACAACACCTGTCTTCTACCCTATTCTTCCAATCTGCACATGACTATATATCTCTGTTCTACTTCATTTTACGGGCTGCCATGTTTTTATATTAGAATTAGACAAGGATAGCTATAAGCTACATATGATCTTCATGACAATCAAGCCACACTTTGTCTAGCTATAACCATAGCTCCTCCTTTTCAATCATAGCAGCAACTTTGACCTCTTCCATCTCCAGTGAGTTTTCAACTTTCCCATGCCCACATGTGCTTCTGATTATTTTACAACTATTTGCATGTATAAATAAACATCTAACCACTTCATTCACAAGGCATTCGAATGCAAACTGGAAAGAGAAAAATGCAGCAAGCTTGTGAGTGAAAACGAGAGAAACAGAGGATAAATCTATGTGAGTAAACTCACTTTAAATTTCATTCTTTTTCAAACATCACTTGGATAATCTTATTGCTTAATCCGTTGTTCATATATGTACATGTTGTGGGTGTGTATGTGCTTTGATGTGTATTTCGGTATGTGTGTGGAGTGTATCTATGCGTGAGTATCGAAGGAGCCCTGCTCTTTACTTTGAAACTTAATCACCTTAAAAATTCTATATTACTTTATTTTATGGCATTCTGACATGTAGCTTTAGTTGAACTAACTATGCGACAACATTGTATTGATTTATTGTTTATACCGGTATGTGTAAATATTTGAAACTAAATTTATTCTGCTGGAATAAATTGGTGTTTCGACACTACAAAAGGCAGCTTAAATAGCGACAGGGTGGGGCAACGGTTAGCGACGGCTAAAAAAGCGGCCGTCGCTTGCCGTCGCAAACCGTTGCTCGATTTGCAGAATAATAACTGCCGAACCATCCTCTTCCTCATTATATTTTTTTCCCCAAAATCAATCCCAAACCCTACCCATCGCCATTTCTTGCTGCTCCGATTCCAAACCTCCAATTTCACTTCCAAGGTATTGATTTCATTCTTCTATGTCTTCTAACTCTAGTTTATGCTTAATTAGGGTTAATTAGAGGCTTTGGTTGCTAATTTATATGAGTTTGCAAAATTGAATGTTTATGGATATGAAATTGGTTGTCTCGAGGGATGTTTGTGATAACAGTTGTGTTGTGAGTTGATTTGGGGATAAGTGTAATTGATTAGGAGGGTAAAATCGATGAATATTACATATGTAATTGATTTAGGAAGTTGAAAACAATGATTATCACGTGTTTAATTAGACATACGATGATTGTGTTGTATGTAGAATGTGTGGTATGATGATTTGAAAATGAATGGAATTAATGTAATTGTTTAATGGTAGTAAATTGATTATTATTCAAATGGTGCAACGATGTCCCTAGCCTACATGCATGCACTGTTATGTCCCCATCGGATGCAAGAATGGTCGGTCCAAAAGAATGCACTTGCAATTGAAAAAAAATTGTTTTGTTACTATAATATTTAGTAATCAAATGTTGATTAAAAATGTTAATTCAAAATAGTTCTTAATTTAGGTTTAGATCGGTAAGAATCTTGTTAAATATGATGAAAATCATATTACTCAACTCTTTGATTTTTTTATGAATTGAAATAATTAACTTGAAAGCTTAGTTTATCTTTCAAAAATTTAAACTAACTAAAATTAATTTTATAATTTATACATTAAACTAAAATGAATCAAAACTTACTAAAACTAATTGTCATGTTACTTTACAAATTGAAAATTTGAAGTTTAAGGCGCATCTTTTACTGAAGCGCAAAAAAAGCATAAAAAGGTCCAAAGCGCAAAAGGCGTGCTTTTTCATTTGATGTGTGTTTCTTGTTTTAAACTTAGGTTGAATGTGTTTTGACTAATTATGTGAACCCCTTAGATAAATTTGGCCCCGTCCGACAAGTGTTGTATATGATCGTTATATGGATATTCGTTTTTCCATAAAACGGAAATCTATATTCATCTGATACAATATTCGTTGGATTTGTCCTTGTATTGGACAAGTTACAAATATAATAACGTAACCATATTTTATAAATCATTTCAGTTTAAACGGTTAACAAAATTTCGATGGCACTTCCTTTTTGTTCCCTGTGTACACGCATTTGTGTATGATACAGGGACCAAAGGGAAGTGCTGCCGAAATTTTGTTGAACCGTTTAACCTGAAAGGATTTATAAAATATGCTTACGTTATTATATTTGTAATGGGAAGTAGGTAGACCTGCCGTCAAAGTAGAAAGAAATAAACAAAAAAAAAAACTGAAAACATGAAGTAGTTGTAAATGAAATTGTACAAGATTTCAATTAATACAAAGTGTTTGATCGAATTTTCTAACATTTTTGTACAAGATAACAATTATGAGCTATGTATCATGTTGTGTACTCTTGTGAGCTATGTAATAACAATGTTAATGTTGTGTACTCTTCTGAGCTATGTAATGATAATGATGACTGATGTTAATAATTCAAGTTATTTTGTATGCATTATATGATTGTAACAGATATGTCAGATAGACGCCGCTCGAGGAGTTCATCTCAGCCGACTCCTTCACCATCTCCTGCGCCAGGTGTAGGTCCTAGCAGCTCTGAGCCTGATCTGCGGCAATGTGCAGAGGTTGTTCCGAAGAGTGCTGGGTAAGTATCTAATTTATTTCAGTTTAAATTAGTTAAAAATATATGCTTTATCTATGTAAACATGTACACAGCACCGGGTTTGAAATCGAGCCAGCGGAATTCATTTTAAAAGTGTCGAAGCAGTCGTACACGAGTAGGATGTCTGGGACTTGGCCTCATTGGGATAGTATCCCACCCCACATCAAGAACGTCATTCTAGCCGATGTGCTAGTAAGTATTTATTTATTTTATTATTAGAAATTCATATATACTATAAATAATTCAAAATAAAATTAATTTGCAGGCGGTTGTCCGTGTAGAGGAGCGGGACATGCAGGTTTTTTTGACACACTGGAATATCAAAATGCGAAAGAATTACCGAGAAATAATTTCCAGGGCGAAGACATCAGGGAAGAAGCCTAAATGGATGGCTGACGATGTTTGGGCTGGATTTCTAGCATATTGGGATACTGAAGCAGCGAAAGTAAGATATAATGAAAATAATCACATTTATGTTGATTGCATTCTTTTATTTAATAATGTATCAAATTTAATAGGAAGTAACACAAAGGAATAAAGAAAATAGAGCTAAGAATCCTGGTTTACATCGCGGTGGCTCAAAATCATTCCAGCAGCATAGGAGAGAATTGGTAAAAATTTGAAATAGTTTTTAGCATATGTTCACGTAAAAATTGAGTGCATATCATTCATTTTTATTTTTAGTAATTTTATTACTGTATATATACTCAGATGGCAAAGTATAGAAGGGAGCCTACGATGGCAGAGGTTTTCAGGCATACTCATGCGGTGGAGCATACTGATGACGAAGGGAACGTGACATATGATTGGGCGGATGACAAGGCTGCGGGCGTAATGGTAAATATACTTATTAATAATTAAAATATTTCATATTCGTTCATATCACATTATATTATTAAATTATATGACTATTGTAGGAGAGATATGATGCAGAGGCAGCTAGAGTGACGCAGTCCAGTGGACGAGATGAGCTTACGGTTGCAGAGTGCGATCGTATTTGGGATGCTATTATTAAGCCGCCTACTCGTAATAGGCGATACGGCTTCGGCAATCAGGAGGTATCTTTTTTAATTTAAGTTTACATTTAAAATGTATTCAATTAACATGCATTCTTTTACCTTCTTTTTATATTAACATGTTAAATTGACATTATAAATATAGAAGCTTCAAATTGACATGTGTATTGATCTTCAAAGTCCATGTATATATTACAAGTCCATTTATAAATGTGAAATTGAACTATTTCGCAGGCTATCGATTTTCAACGAGGATATAGGAAGTCCGTGGAGCAGGAGACTATAGCTCAGTTGAAGGAGCAACTGGAAGAGATGAACGATTGGAGAAGAAGCCAGCTGGCTCAGGAGATAGACGAGCGCATTGCACGCTATTATGACGAGCATGGATCGATGCCAGACGAGGACGATGGCCGGGATGCTACAAGCGAAGAAGAAGAAGACGACGAGTAGTTTGTTTGTTCTTGTGCTTGGGTATGTATATACACTTACTTTTTTATTTGCTTTATGTACGTACGATGATATTTGATGACGGTAGTGTGTAGTTTGATGTATTTTGATGTTTTGTGATGATGGGACGATGACATACGGTGATGATATTGTTTTTTGGATGTATGACGATAGTATGTTATGGTATTGTGATGAATTTAATAATGTTTTTGATATATTGATGGATTTGGAATGATATTGATGGATTGGTAGTGGATTGGGTTTGATGTGGAGGTTTGTTGGAAAGGTATTGCTGTGTAGTGCAGAAAAAATGCTCCAGATTTGCGACGGCTAGTAACGGGTAGGGACGGAATTTTGGTCATTACTTTGCGACGGCTTGCAACAGATAGCGACGGCTAACAGCAAAGGAAAGCGACGGATAGCGACGGCGTTTTGTACAAAAATGGCCATGGCTTTTGCAACGGCTTCGCGGCAAAAAAAACCACTTGCCTTCTGATGGTGCCACGTGGCAAGTATCCGTTGCAAGCCGTTGCTAATCGAGCGACGGAGCCGTCGCTTTTTCCGTCACTTTTTCCTCTCGCGACTATATTTATAGCGACGGCAAATATCGACGGCTTGCGACGGTTAGCGACGACCGCCAATGCCTATTTGCCGTCGCTATTCACTGTTCCTTTTGTAGTGCGAAAGCTGAACATAAGATGAATAGAAGACCGATACCACAATTATTATGTTTACTTGCAAAACATAATTAACATTTTTGTACAATCTTTGGTAACATAATAATAATAGACACCAATTCAGTCTTCCTGTATAAATTACGGAACAACATGTTGGGGTATAATTAAGACAAAGCATCCAAATATAAACTGTTTTGAACTTCCCTTAGTATTTTCGCATTATGCAGGTGTTGAAAATTTCTCAAAGGATGGTTAGATACTCAGCGGTAGTAGTGATATGGATAAGCGACAAACTTATGATATATGCGTATAATAAATAGGATTAATAAATTGAAGATTTAGATTTTGAATGTTCGTTGGAAGCGGTGTTGTGTACTCCCATTGTCTTAATATGTTGCGTTATTTTGTTGTCTTAATACAAGCAACATTATGCATTTATTAGTGGTTATTCACTGAGCTAAGGAAAAATTAACAAATGGAAAGCAATCTACAATGTATATTTGGGTAACTAATTTGGTAGGAATGGTGCGATAGTTTTGCTAAAACTTTTTACAGTAGAGCCTCGATACTGAGAACTTTACCCCAATAAGAATTACGTTATATGATTATATTATCTGGTGATTTGAAAACATCATTTTTATATGCTGATAACTGAGGCGTCATCCGAGTTTGGGATTGGAGTCTCAAGGTGAGAATACACTTGTGAGAATTGTTGGGGAGATTGCACATTTGGCAGGAGGATCGTTGCATGTAAATGAGTGGAAACATGTGTAGATGGCATGCATACGGGACGTGAAAGGATGGGGTTTGGCAATGATAACAGAAATGGGACGGAGCTGCGTTTGTCAGCAGGTGTATTCGATGAGAGAAAACATGAGTAAAAGGAGAAAGAGCGGCAGGCAGAAGGTAATAAAATAAAAGGAAATAAGGGAAAGGGGGAAATGTTGGGCTAACATAATGGGCCAATGGGGATTTTAAACAAAACAAAATAAAGAAATATGGGAAAAAGTAAATAAAAGAGAAAAGAGAAGAAAAATAATAATAAAGGAAGGGAAATAAATTTAAAGGAAAGGGATAAAGTTTGTAGGAGAACAAAATAAAAGAATTTCTTTAAAAATATAGATACAATACAAATATATCTATCTAAAATAAAAGGGAAAACAATTAGTATCGGTAATGAAACATGAAATGGAGATGGTAGATGATCAGGCAGTAACCACTGTCAGAATGTAACTAAGTTATATTTTAAATTAGTAGAGTTAAATTATTTCTTTTCAAAATAAAATAAATAAATATAATTACAGATTCACTTAGATCCTCTTAATCAGTTCAAATCATATTTTTAAACTGTGACCGACGTTATGTCAAAAGTATATAGATGATGACTGACTATAAATAAAAATGTGTTGAACTCAGATTCTTTGAATGAAATGTTACAAAAATTTAAATTGACTTAGATCGATAATATATTTTAAATCAAGAAATGATTTAAAAGTAGAAATAATGACGATTAAACTAAATATTGAAATTCATAAATGTGAATTTATTGTTGAAATTGGTGATACGCAAATCACAATTTTGGACAATAAATAATCTTACATATTTTGTGGAGAGATTTGTTGTTAGATTTTATGGAGAGATTTGGTGCTAGATTTGATGAAGAGATTTGGTGCTAGATTTGATGAAGAGATTTGATGCTAGATTTTATGGAGAGATATTGGTTGGTATATTTGTGGACATTTATTGCAAGGATGTTTGGTGCTTAACCAAAATAGTTTTATAACATATATAAAGATATTTTGTGAGCCAAGTTTTCTTGGGCATGAAGCCAAGTTTTTCTTGGGCATGAAGCAATTCTCACTATAAAAAGGCTAGCTAATCTCTTCATTAGATGTGGAAAAATTTGTTGTTATTCCTCATTGTCTTTCTCCTCAAATTTTTTAGCCATTAGATATTCTCTACCTATTTCTCAATAAGGTTATTGGTTCAAGTTGTAATTGTTTGTAACGATAGTTGAGATCGTTTGTAAACAATTTTTATTAGTGAATCAATAAAGAAGGTGGTTGGGTGGAATATCGTGTGCTCATATTTCCGATATTATTTGTTTTTTTTTTCAATCAAATTCATCTTCAAGTGATTGGGTGATAAAGATCCAATTTTTCTTGGCATTTTGTCAAGCTTCCGCTGCGCACAAAAATCATAACAGTTTGGTATTAGAGCCAGATCATCGCATAGCTTGGAGTGTTTGTTGGATTGAAAATTGGAGATGTCGGAGATGATGACGTTTTCAAAGATGGCTATTTTAAATGGGAAGAATTGGGGTACATGGAAGCGAAGATGGAGGACATACTATATCTCAATGATTTGCATGATCCCATTGATGGAGATGGGGTGAAGCCCTCGAATATGGATGAGGGAAAGTGGAAGAAAATGGACAAAAAGGCGATCGCGTTGATTCGCCAATATTTGGATGATTCTGTATTCCACCATGCGACTAGTTGTGAATCCGCAAAGGCGTTGTGGGACAAATTCGTATCTTTGTATGAGTCGAGGAGTGCTACAAGTAAGGCTTTTCTGGTTCGAAAGTTGGTACAACTTCGACTGGATGAGGAGAAGTCTGTTGTAGAGCATTTGAACAAGTTTCAGGATGTCATCAATCAATTGGCAAATATGAAGGTCAATTTTGATGATGAGTTGCAGGCACTTTTGTTGATGAGTTCTCTTTCGGAAAGTTGGGAGACTTTGGTTGTTTCATTGAGTAATTCCAATGCTAATGGAACTATCTCTTTAGAAACAGTTCGAAGCAGTCTTTTGAATGAGGAGCTAAGGAGAAAAGGGTGGGAGTTGAAATCGGTTCAAACTGAGGCGATGGTAGCCAGGGACTTGGGGAAAGATGCGAGAAGGAAGAAGAAAGGGGCTACTGGTAAAGGTGCTTGTTATTATTGTGGTAAGGAAGGTCACAAGCGCAATGATTGCTATTCATATATACGAGATACGAAGAAGAAGAAGGCGCAAGGTGATAATAATAATGATTTGGCACAAGCAGGTTTTGCTGAAGGTACCGAAAGCGATTCTTCATGTGATGTCCTATTTAGTGTTGTGGAGCCTTGGAAGATGGATTCAGGAGCCATTTTTCACATATGCCGTGATGTGAAAAGTGACGCCCAATGGAGTAGAGCTACCAATTTGTGGAGTTGGAGCTGTTAGGTTTCGGATGCATGATGGAGTAGTGAGAGAAGTGGCCGGTGTGAGGCACATACCCACTTGTTCGCATAACCTCATATCTCTCGGTCAATTAGATCGCCGTGGTTGCACTTATGAGACTCGAGATGGAGTTTGAGAGTGAAGAATGGTGGTCGCGTTATGATGCGAGGAGTTTTGGAGGAGGGAAACGTATATAGTTTGGTCGGTTCGGTGGTCAATAATGAAAAGCGGGTGATGGTTGAAGAACCTAGTCCACATCAAGGTGGAGAGGTTAATATGGTCACCGCTAATGGTCCTAAGGTGGAGGATCATGGCATCGACAAGGTTCTAGATGTTGATGATGCTCGAGGGATCCCGGAGATGAAGAGATCATGTCAAGCGGAAGATGGATGTCGAGTTGTGAAATCCATAAAGACGAGATGGAAGTCCTTGTGGTATTACAAATGCTTTTGAAGATCGCTAGTGGCGTGGTGCACGGATAAGGGAGGTGCATCATTAGTGGGCGATGGTGGAGATTTGTAATGGTGTTAACTGAGAAAGAAAGGTTGAAAGTGAGAGCTAAGGGGCTATTGTTTGAGTAGAGGAGATGTGTGATTTGGTATCAAGGTGGAGTGTTGAAATTGGTGATACGCAAATCACAATTTTGGGCAACAAATAATCTTACATATTTTTTGGAGAGATTTGTTGTTATATTTTATAGAGAGATTTGGTGCTAGATTTGACGAAGAGATTTTAAGCTAGATTAGATGAAGAGATTTGATGCTAGATTTTATTGAGAGATATTGGTTGCTATATTTGTGGACATTTATTGCAAGGATATTTGGTGCCTAACCAAATAGTTTTATAACATATATGAAGATATTTTGGGAGCCAAGTTTTCTTGGGCATGAAGCCAAGTTTTTCTTGTGGATGAAGCAATTTTCACTATAAAAAGGGCTAGCTAATCTCTTCATTAGATGTGGAAAATTTTCCATTATTCTTCATTGTCTTTCTCCTCAAATTTTTTAGCCATTAGATATTCTCTACCTATTTCTCAATAAGGTTATTGGTTCAAGTTGTAATTGTTTGTAATGATAGTTGAGATCGTTTGTAAACAATTTTTATTAGTGAATCAATAAAGAAGGTGGTTGGGTGGAATATCGTCTGCTCATATTTCCGATATTATTTGTGTTTTTTTCAATCAAATTCATCTTCAAGTGATTGGGTGATAAAGATCCAATTTTTCTTGGCATTTTGTCAAGCTTCCGCTGCGCACAAAAATCATAGCATTTATATTAAATAGAATTTAACTCGGTTCTAGTAATTATTAATGAAATCGAGATGATAGGATAAACCAGTCCATAAGAAATAATATTCACATTCCAAAGTGAATAACGTTAGTAGTAAATAATTTATAGATAAGAATGGTTATGTGGGATATCGGTAAAGGAAATTTGGTTGACCGATAACAATGAGATCATGGGATAGAAATGTATCAGAAAGAGATGTCGTATTGATAATCGACGAAGTCGAATCAAAGAAAGTGTCATTTGCTTTTCATTTAAATAAATATTTAAAATAATAATGTAGTGGATTAATTATTCATCTAAGTAAATAAAAAAATGGTAACTATACTTATATGTGGTATATATATTGAAGTATGGATGATAATAATACTGTTATGATCAATAAAAATAAAATGGGATTCTTAAACGAAATCAAATCTTAAATAGATATGGTGTGGAAATAATTAATTTCCAAGATCAACCAGTTAATAAACGGTGTTTATTTGAATAGTGACATACTAGATCCGTTGTGATAATTGATTTGTTGATTTGATTGTAATACTGTAGCATGACCCAATTAACTTGTATAGTCACATCCTGTTAATACTGTCTTATACAAACTGCTGTTGGAATGTGGAATCTTCTATGTGAAATATTTTTAGTAGATAAATCTTGATAATCAATTAAGGATATAGAAACACATATGATACATATTGATCTGATTATTTTAAGTACCACTTGATCCTAAAAGATATTAGCATTCATCAATTCAAAGAGACCGGGATTGGTTCCCCAATGAAATTCAAATACCACTTTGTTTCTACCTAGGCTTTGATTAATTTGAAATCAAGTCGAAGACCACTGAAGACGGAGAGTATGCAAGGACTGTTCTTTTTACAGGATAGTGCATTCGGTTTTTCCAGACCCAGGACAACTTGTGTGGATGAATGTCTGACGGTGTATATCTAACTGACTGTGTAGGTTGATCTCTTCTAAACTATGTTTGGTGGCGGAGGAATTCGTTTCTCTTAGCTTTATACCAATGGTTTTGAGGAGATCAATTTGTGATTTGATGGGTTTGACGATGTGGCATTCAAAGTGAATAAAGACGTGATATATCTAACAGTAAGTTTTGACCTCAAGCCTCACAACCGGGAAATGACAAAAATCGGGCAGGCAGCATGGCTATGTGGGTCGCTACCATTAGGGTGTATTGTCACCATCTAGAGAATATTCATTTTGTTACTTCTTTCGCTTCTGTATCTCCCGGGAAAGGTTGTGTTGCTAGCAATCATAAGGTGACAATATATTCAATACACTCAAGAGAAATGAGTGATCGGTCATGTGTGGCCGGGTTGCATGACGTTCTTGTTGAACCCGGTGTATTCCCCTCTAGAGATACACTATCGGCAGGTGGTTCCATACCTTGTCATTGTCGGAATCCAATCTCCAATAAGCTCCCGTGGTTTTGATTGTATACTATACATGTGGAGCATGAGAGGCAAGCGTTCCGCTAGATTCTAATTTTTTTGTGGAAACCCTAGACATTATTATAATATCAGAATAATATTGATTTCAAAGATTGTTTTGGGTTATCGTAAGGTAAAAACCCTCCGTGTTTATGTGTGGATCGGTCTTACGATTATCTATTCTTTCAAAATGTATTTGAAAGTTAAATCAAGTGTTGTGGAGTCTCATAAGGGAAAACCCGTTCCGTTTTATACGGCGTGGTCGTATGAGATATCCTTTAAACTGTTTTAAAATCATTTACTCACACCAGTCCCATGACTGACCCGGAGTTTATTTTTTTGTGTTCTCCCTAAACTCTTAGGTGCCCAAATTTGTACGGGCAGTCAAGTGGTTTAGGATTTAACAGATTATCTGGAAGGAGCTTGGAGCAGGAGGCTTCAACATTGGGTATATATAGAGTTTATTTCTGATGTGATGTATATATAGTGTACTTTGATGTTGTATGTAAGCTCATATACAGTTTTGTATTTTCCAAAGCTTATATCTATATTATATTTTATTCCACTGCGATTGTGAGATTCTGTATTGTTCAGTTCTTTCTACTACCTTATTCTTCTATTCTAATTTTCTATCTTTTCTATTTCTTAACCTCTAACTTATTTCTATTAATGGTTTGTATTTTCATGCAATTTGGGTTCGACTTGTATGGTATTTGGTCGACTCAAGGAGTTTGAGTTTGTGGGTCGTTACATGTTTGGACCTTATTGATTATTGCACCACATATAAACAGAACCGAAAAAGACACCTTAGAGGGGTTTGAGTGTAAGATAAAAGCGTTGAAGTCTTCAATAGCTAAACGATTGGGTGGAGACCCATCAAATTTCTCAGTCTTCCTAGTGACTACATTAAAGTCGCGTCCAATGACCATGTTGCCAGGAGATGAGGAGGTGAGAACATGGGTGCCACTCTATAAACCTTTCCTCTCCTCTGCGTCACACAAAGTGATCCACAGATGAACGAGATGAAGAAGGCGCAAAGAAAGACGAGCTTGAACTATCGTTTAAATGGTTTAATTAAAGACAAAAGTCTGCATTATCGGCTAAACGATTTAAATATTCGTTAATAAGGAGAAATTCATTGAAGCTACCAACTAGGGGAAACAAGATTTAACAGAATCATATGTAGGGACGGCCACATAGGCGGTCTTAGTGGGTTGTTCAGTGTTCTTCTCTGCTATCCTGTCATTAGATTGAATAGCTAGCGGAGAGGAAATCGATCGAAAAGAACGTGGGATATAGTAAAATGGATTTTTGCTAAGGTATGTGAAGAGGTTACGACAGAAGAGAAAAAAAAGAAGGGTTCATAAGTGAAGGCGACGAGCAACCTAGTTAGACTCGACCCGCCAGGAAATGAACAAATTGTTAACGAAGAATAAACAGGGACCACAAAAACGAGAAAAGACATAAAAACATAAAAACATCAAAACCAAACAAGTAAACATTATTTGGCACAATACATCATAAATTGGAGTAGCGTGCCACTGCGTCGAAGCACAGAACGCAGCCCGCCAAACCCAAACAAACTGAATACAACTACCAGATCAAAAAGACCAACAACTACAGAATAAAGACAAACTAAGAAGCATCACCAACACATCAAATGAAAGTGAAAAAGAATAAGCAACAGGTAGCACCGCCTCTCATAACCAGAAACCAGAATGAACAACCCAAACAACAGTCCCAAAATTAGAGTAGGATAAGAAATGAAAAGCCAGTAAACTAGAAACACCAACCCTTAAAAAACTATATTCTGCCACACACCAAAAGAAAAGAGGTTGATTATCTCCAAAAGCCAAAATATACTAGTACCTCACTCTACCCCACCGGGAAAACAACTGCTATCACCAACCAATCGTGACGCAAGATATTGGATGTTCATTGCAGCGCTTATGGCTAAATCGTGAACATTTAAACATTCGGCCAGACAAATACTCCCATCAAAAAAGTCAAACAAAGTAGAATGGTAGTCTCCACAAAATCTGTAAGCAACCTTAATGTCAATAAATATATCAGGCCTGTAACACCAATCGCTAGCACAATCAATGCCCCAACAAAAATGGAAACTATCAATAAAACAAGAAAAAGATGGTATCTTGGCTTCCTCTACTTGTAACTGGAAATTACAGCTTCAAAAGTGAGAAGTGGAGCCTGCCACACCACACACCCTAGATGCTGGTTGCACCGCGTCAAGTCCGGAGCCACACACAAGATCAAGCACATCCAGTGGAGCCTTAAAAAGTGCTTTAGATTTTCTTTTTGATTTTCTCCATTCTTTAATATTGAACTGGGGCATCAAGAGAACATAACCCACTTGTGTCACAAAACCCTCTTCAATAGGTAACTCACTAAGCATGGAAAAAGGATTAAAAGTGGATAGTGGAGGAGAGGAGCATGTCGTAGCCCCAACAGCAATGTTGCTGGGAGGATTACTGCGAACTACCGCAACCTCACTACGAACAGTGGGCTAAAAAATGGAGCTACACGTGAATCGCTACCATCCATGGAATCGTAAACAATCGATGGTAAGTTACAATAGATAGGACTGCTAGCTAATAAATAACCTCGCCTACTAGAACACTGACGTTGAGGTGTCAGTTTCCTATGGTGAGGAACATCAATTCACCTATCCTCCAGAGGAGAAGATCTAATGTTACCCGACAGCCATGTAGGAGGAAGCTCCATACGTTAGGGCCATGAACTGACAATATTCTGAATCCTAGTAACAACACTGGGAAGAAATTTGATGGCTACATTATGCCAAGCCATAAGAGCCTTGATCCGGAGGAGGGGTGGGGATGCGGAAGGAGGATCCAAATGCCAATCCAAGTAATGTGAGAACAACTTATCATTGAAATCCACACTTTTCCAAAATAAATCAACTTCCACCCTGGCAGCCGAGGGTGTCCTAGCGCCATAAATCACTAGAGAGAAATCATAAACTTATTTATAACAAGATAATGAAGATGGAATAACCCATATAAATTTGATTTCAATTTACAAGTAATAATCACCAAATAAGAATCAAGAAGCCCCAAAAACAAAGTTTAGGGATTTTGGTTCTTAGATCTCATCAACTATCTCTTCTAGATCTGGCCAAAATACTATGAAGGGGGTAAGAGCCACAAAACCAGAAAAAGGCATAGTGGCCTTAAGAACTCACTCGAAAAGAGAAGAAGGAGAACGGAAACCAGCAATAGTAGCTAGAGAATTGCAGAAAGGGGCAATTGAAAGGTATGGCGTTTACTGCGTGGAAGAGAAAATGCTCCTATTAGAGATCTTTTGCAAAATGTGTTTAATTATTAATAGTAGTATTAAAAATTATATGTATTTTTTCGCGGGTTAAAAAGCCAAATTTTCACTTACAAGATGTTATGAACATTGGATAATTTTGGAAACTGGTGTGTTTACAATATAATATTGGATGGATCTTAAGACTATTAAGACACCAGAAGTGGTGAAATGTGTATTAACTACTTACTTATGAATATAATTTAGTATCTACTCAAATTGCAACAAGAAACAAGTAATCATACAATAAGTAAGTAATAAAGTAAAATGTGGAAAAGTAAATAACATCTGTATTTTTATACTAGTTAACCAATCCTAGATCCGGAACTAGACTCTACGTGCATAATTTCACTATAACCGCTTTCTTTCAACGGGTAGTAAGAACACTTTACAATCTTGGTTTCACGGCTACAAGTCACACCTTCTTCCTTATCAACAACAACAAACTATGGCAATTTGTCATACCTTCAATATAAGTTCTTGTAGATTCGGTCTAATGATCCTATAGACCTTAGATGGCAATATATCTTTGAATTCTTTAAGGAAATAGGAAGAAATCAGAGAGAACATGACATGAATTCAAGTACAACTCTCTGATATTGTGTGGTTTGCAAATGCTTAAAGAATTGGGGTGAAAGAGAGTGTGTTTGCGAAGATAATTGGAAAATATTTATTGGATTTGTATTGCAAATGTTTGGAGAAGGAACAAGAGAAATGAGAAATCTTATTGTAAATATTTGTTTAAGAGGCCATTATATAGTGGTTGAAGAGACGTGTCTTTTAGTGAATGGATGAAGGAAATGCCTCTTCACTTAAAATTTAAAAAATGGAAAAATGGCTAGTACGGCTTGCCCCCAATCCCCATGTCGACATTCCTCTACCATGTCAACATGGGTCACCTTCATGTCAACATCCCTCTGGTGTCAAATTTCTTTATATTTGCGGATTTTGGTGATTCGATAGAGGTCAATGGTTAATAAGCTATAAGTTTAATTGTCATAAGATATTTAGCAAGATATCCTAAGGTTCGACCCACTCCTCATCAATTCAAACACCTCTAGAATACTCCATACCCCTTAATGTTATCTAAAATAGAATCCCGTAAAGGTCTGTATGGCGTTGTAAGTATAAAGTTTTAGGGATTTTATGATGACCCCAAACCCCTGTTCCACGGTGGCAAGGGTAATCTTTGGAATATAACACATAAAAAATAACAGCAGAACATAAATATATAAATACACCAGATAATCTACAACAGAATACACTGGAAAACATAATCATCAGAGTTACACCGTATACAGGATCACACCTAGTACAAAATACAGTTCAGCTTTACATAAAATGTCTACAACGGAATCAAAACATAATATGTATAATAGGAGCTGAGCAGCATAAAAAGAAAGAAATGATAGAATCCATCTTTAGCTCCATAGCTATCCAGAATGAGCCTGCTAAAATATGAATATAAGGTTGCCTGTGTAGAAAATGTGGCACCCGAGTTTGCAAGGGAAACAAACTATGAGTCAGTCATGAGACTGGTATGAGAAATCTACTTAACTTATTTTATAATAAGGCCCATCACAGGACCATGCCGCTAACATGGAACGGGTTTACTCCATTGGATTGCCATTGCTTAAAATAAGTAAATCTTTTAAACAACGCAATGGTCTTTACAAAAATGAAGCAATGATAAGACTCAGTTCCCATCACACAATGCAACGCAAACCGGAGGATAGAGTTTTACCTTATAATGGCCAGAATATGCTTGATACGAATAAAACAAAAGCATTTGATATTGTTACTAGTGTGTATATATATTTCAAAAACAATTTCAATCATCAGTATCAATCATAGACGACATGGGTACCATATATCATGTCTCCATATATAGGTGTACAACCAAAACCGCACGATGTCGTATTTGAAAATTGGATTTCTGTCATGAACCAAGGCAAGGGATCATCCTTACCTCTTCGAGACGCTCTAGCCCGTGTCTCAGGATCAGAACGCATCGACCCTTGGATCTTCAGGGCTGGTCCACACGGAGTGGATTAAAATGCCTGAACACTGCGTTTCCCCGCCTTATGGAGTGTCAAACTGGTCATATCCTGACCAGACCATAGGCTCCGAAGAGACCGAACTAACCGAGGCGCCTCGCTATCAATCATCCACATAAGTAAAATGTCCGGGCGTGTCAACCGAAAACACCACTCCTAGTTAGAAGGAAACACATGCTGTCCCTGCAGTCCTCTCCTGTTTCTGGTTCATACCGGGGTGTGAGGCTCGCGAATCAACGCTAAACACAAAGCTAGCTATATCAAAGCCGTGCTTTGATCATCAACCATAAGACTCTGTTTTCAAGAAAAGCCTTAATCACAGCATCTCTGCATGTCACGTTGTCAATCTACAACATCAGACACACATCCATTTACAAGTCCATTCTGGGTCTGAACGAAACCGGAGGCAGATTATTCCTCTCCCATATGTCCAATACAGGAGAGAGGTCCTCGCACATCCGAACGATCAACAAGTACGTCCGGGCGACCACCACTGTAACCCCTTCAGGGCAGCAACTCCCATCAAAGGCATAAGTAGCCATCCATTCGATGTGAAGATCCTCGGTCTTGCATCGCCTTCATATCTTCGACTCCTAATCGTCGATCAATTATTTGAAATGAGAATTAACTCGGCCTTTTCAAATAATTCACGTATATTTCGAATTCAAATCAATTCATTTCTTGGTTAAATTATTTGACATCTATAATTCAGTTCATTAATGTAATTTTAACGTCAAACACATTCAACCATCAAATTTCTAATAAACCAAGTAAATTCAGTTCATTTCCATTCCATATCGTTTATAATATTTTATAACGATTTATCGCTATTTTTATTTATTTAAATATAAACAATTTATTCAAATGACGCTTCAGGCCATAACGCGGCCATGGCGCTGTTTTTCTTCAGATTTGATTTACACGTATCTGAAAATTTAACCGTTGGATCTTTAAAAATTTTATACCATTAGGAAGATCTTTTCAAAACGGATCCAATGGTTCCAGTTTTGGGAAAATCCAATGATCGGATCTCTCGGTACAATCGTTTAAAGTTACGATTTCAAAATACGAACTACAGCGTCATTATTCGATTTATTTTAATTATATATATATATAAGTATAATTAATTCTGGCGCTGTTTTCATTCAGATTTGAATTAAACATTTCACACAATCCAACCGTTGGATCTTTACAAATTTGGTATCGTTGGAAAGATATTTCCAAAGCGAACCCAACGGTTTCGATTTCGGGAAAATCCGACGTTCGGATCTCCCGCAATAATCGTTTAAAATCATGGTTTCAAAATATGGACTGTAGCTTCGTTATTCGATTTATCTTAATTATATATATATATATATATATAAATATAATATGTTCTTCGATTTCCAAACCATTTTCATTTCATATATGTGATAAAAACAATATTTTTATCTAATAAATATTTATTTCAACACATGACTATTTTTAACACTTCATGTATATAACAAAAATGAAACTTTTATCGTCAAAACAGTTTATTTCCAAAATGATTATTTTTAGCGATTCGTATATATTATAAAAATGTGATTTCATTGTTAAAACAATTTATTTCAAACATGAATATTTTATATACTTCACATACATGATAAAATTGTGACTTTTATTGTTAAAACAATTTATTTCAAAAATGATTATTTTTAGCGATTAATATATATTATAAAAATGTGATTTTTATTGTTAAAACAATTTATTTCCAACATGAATATTTCATATACATGATAAAAATGTGATTTTTATCTATCAACCATTTTATTCGTCATATGAATATTTTTCCAACACATGAATATATTTCAATACATGAATATAAATCATACACATGAATATTTCAGAAAATTTCGATAGCATAACGATATGGGGTTTAAAACCGGCACTGTCCCGAGTACGGCTCCTCGCACTACCTTACGCCTCGCAGCATTCCCTAAGGGGCTTATCCTTATAATCTAAATATTTCAATCATTTTCATATCCCAATGGATTTTTCAACAAACAATTCCAATTTTGTTTCAACCACAAACAACCATTATCAACCATTAACATTTATCAACCAAATTTCATGTCAACCAAAATCCAAACAATCACAACCAATATATATCGTCTATGATCTGTGGACGAGGGGAGTATATATATACGTATATAAATATATTTCAATTTCATTTCAATTCACATATGATTTTTACAACGTATATATAACTTATACATCGCACATATAATTTATACAACGCTTATACATGAGGTGTACAACGCTTATATAACTTATACATCGATTATATAATTTATACATCGCCATTCCATATCGTTTATAGCTTATAAATCTCACATTGGGTTCCACTCCTCCAAAAATTGTAGGGCTCCAAAAATTCTCCAATCTCTTCTAGAATGTAGAAGACGTCCACACGGTCCAGATGTCTCCTGTTTCACTGGATTTCGACAACATAGCAAAAGGATATGATTTTTATCATGAAATAAAAATCCGTAGCACTTTTAAAGTGTTATTTTCTTTTCAAAATAAAACAGTCGTTACCTGCCAACGAGGTTCAAAACTAGGTTTTTGATTTTTGTGTAAATCGTTGAACGAGAGGTCGATCGGCTTGTGCAGCGTCGTAGAACTTGGAGTCGCGCTCTCGCGCGTGGTGGATGTGCTCAGTTCGATCCACCAGGGAGGGCACGACGGCGGCTGAAAGTGGTGAAGTTTGGGGCGTCAATTCTCCTTGTACACGCGACGAGAGGAGGAGTGGTTGGTACTGATTTGAAGAGGGAGGCGATTTCTACAAAAAGTTCAACTGGATCTAGGGTTTTTACTGCATGGATTCGCCAGCAAAGAGGAGAGAAGGTGGTAGCAGGTTTCCATCATCGAGATCTAGAGCAGGGAGAGAGAAAGTCGTTTTCTTTATTTTTTTTAATTTATGAATGAATTTTTCTGATTGGTTCATATTTATATAAGTTCAAAAATATCTGTTTTCCCAAACGAACTCCAATTCAAACCCAACGACCGTCTCCCTAGCTAAATATCCCCATTCTAAACACAATGGATTATGTTTCGTAGGCCTAATCGACTATTTAAGTCAGTTTTTCTTCTAATTAAAATATAAAACATTCAATATTTGATTTGAACATACATTTCAATTTGCCAGGGCCACATACTGATCCCAAAAATTCCCGAAAAATAAAACTAGCTATGTTTGGACGATACGGTTCCAACAAAACTGATTTCGTTGAATTTGGAGACTGTTTGAAAAATGGCCATTTTCTGGTCGATCCAAATTGACTGAAATTAACCAAACACATTTTCCTTTGCCACGCTCACATGTTAACTCCAAAAATTATGACATTTGGAATCTAGTAGTAATTCGACATCCCGGATATAACAAAAGTGGTTTCGTCAAAAATGGAGATCGTTTGCAAAATGTTTATTTTCAAGGGCTATATTAACTCCATAGCGACCTTTCTGAGAATTCATTTAGCCATAACTTTTGATTCCCGCTATTAAATTTTGATTTTTCATATTCTTTAGAAAGATATTCATAAACAGATTTAAATATTTTTGGTTTCACTAAAATCCGTTTTATTTTGCATCCTGTACAGTCAGTCAAAGTTCGAATTCAAATTTTTTAACTACCGTGCCATTTCAGGCCATGTTTTATAATTAAAATAAATATTTTCGCTATAACTTCGATCCAAATAGATTCTTGGTCTTTATTATTTAAAATAAATTATTTTAAATATTCAAAATCTGCTAAAATAGCCAAATTAAAAATTTTAAATTGGTTCTGATTTTCCGGGTTGTTACAGATTTTGATTGTTGTATTGATGGTTTTGATGACAACAACCATGTTTTAACTATTTCCATTTTAAAATATAATTAACACTATTTTTAGAATATATATATATATATATATATATGTATGTGTGTGTGTGTGTGTGTTTGTGTGTGTACGCGCGCGCACATATATAGGAATATATGCAGGTATTTATTGAAAACTGTACGTTTAGAGAATCAAGATTTCAAAGAAGAAGAGTTCAAGGTATAAGACTTATGAGTAACAAGAGTTCAAGAAATAAAAAGTAACTAAGTCTATATTTCTTGTTATAACTTTGATTAGCATCGATTCCTTATTTCAATCTTTTCTCACTATTCTCCAAATGATTTTAAAATTACTTCCTTTTTTAAATCTGTATTTCTTTGTTCATAAATTTATTATAACTTCTATTTTTAATATATTTTATTTTCTAATACATTTTAACTTTAGATTCAAATATTTTTTATTTATTTAATACTAATTTTATTATAGTTACTTATGTTTTCAATTTCCTTACTTATATTTATTAAGTTCTAAAGTATTTCTTATATTCATAGTTATATATACTTTTATATCATTTTATATAAAGTTTCTTAATCATTTATAAATCATCTTAATTATATGTTTTTAATATGTACTTTTACTTGAAAACTCTATTTTAATATAAAGAAACATAGTTTATTCTAACTCAAGAACAACCATAATCTATTTAATCATTATTTACTCTAAATTCAAATTTTTATTTTTTTAAAAATTACAAAGGTATATCGACATACGAAAATTATATGTCGACATATGAGCCGTTTATTTTCAAATTCAATTCTTGAAAAATTATGTCATTTGAATTCAAAACTATTTTGAAAGGATTGGACTGTTGGGAAACTATAAATAGGCTTCTAAATTCGATTTTTAACTAGTTTTTCATTACCCTCTTCTTCCTTTCTCTTCTCTCCATTAATACTCTTTAACTTTTAAAATTTGTACTTGTACTCTGCTGATTTTTAAAGAGAATCGTATCAGTCTCTTTCTAGTTCAATTCTCTATCAAACTCTCTTTGAAATTCAAGTGCTACTTAAGAGTTATAGGCTATTTGTAACCAAAGATTGCAAGATCAAGTCCTATCGAGTTTATCTTCCAAAACTGATACTGAGAAAGGTCTGGTTATGCCCCGTATAAGTCATCTAGGTGTGATTGTGTCCTGGAAATCAACTTGGTGTAAGTTGTAGCCCAGAAATCAACCGAGTCTGGGGTGAGCCCTTGTGGCTAGAAAAATCAAGGATTGTAATGTGTATATTATTTGAAAATTAATCCACATCAACCTTGCATCGTGTGGGAATGGATGTAAAGTAACTCCGAACCAGTATAAAACCCCAGTGTGTACTTTCCGTTTACTGCTTATTCTTATTATCTGCATCTGTGTTTGATTCTGTGATTATTCATGTCTTTGATTTATATAACATTCTGATAAACTTAAAAAGATTTCAAGAAATTATTAAAATCCATAAAACACTATTCATCCCCTTTAGTGTTTTGTTTTCCTTAAGATCCTTAATCTATATTCACCAACAATTGGTATCAAAGCATTGGTTTTTCAAGTTTTCATAATCTGAATTTTTGAAAAGTTTAAATGGTGATTTTTGGAATTTATTATAAAACTATTTCAAAAATATTCATTTCATCATTATTTCATAAGTATGCTTTTAATTTTATTAAAAAATGAAGTTATCTACTGAATCGATGTGTTGTACAGGAACAAATATGTTACATGGCTATTAATGATTTGGAACTTAACGGACAATTGGTGAAAATTAAGAAAGATAAATAAATACTTGATAGTGGTTGTTCGAGTCATATGACGGGAAATTCGGACATACTAAATAATATAATATATGAAGATGAAGGAGTAGTCAAATTTGGTGATAACTCGAAAGGATATGTGATGGGCATCGAATGTGATGGGCATCGACAATGTTGGTAATTCTAAATCTCCTACTATTTCTGATGTTTTATTAGTTAAGAATTTAAAACATAACATGCTTAGTATAAGTCAATTATGTGATAAATGTTATAAAATTAAATTTGAAATAGATAAATGTTTCATCGAAGGTAATAATTTAAACATAATTTTTGAAGGAATTAGAAAGAAAAATATTTAGTCTTAAGTATGAAATTTTCAAATGATAACTTATGTCTTTTGTCATTACAAGCGATCCTTGGATTTGGCATAAAAGATTCAGTCATTTAAGTTTCAAACCCTATCTAAAATTTCCAAATTATATTTAATTAGAAGGCCACCCAAAATGAATTTTAAATTAAATAATTTATGTGATGCCTGTCAATTAGGGAAATTAAGAAAAGTTCATTCAAATTAAAAGATCAGATTTCCACTTCAAATCCATTAAATACTTCATATGGATTTATTTGGCCCATCTCAAACACAATAAATCATAGTAAGTATGTTTTCGTAATTATTGATGATTTCTCTATACTTGGACTCTTTTTCTCAAATCTAAAAGTAATGCTTTTGATTTATTTAAAACTTTTGCTAAAAGAATTCAAAATCTATTATCTTTAAAAATAAAAACTATATGTAGTGACCACGGTGGAGAATTTGAAAATGAAAGTTTTGAGAATTTTTGTAATAGAAAGGGAATTACTCATAATTTTTCTTTTTCAATAACTCCTCAACAAAATAGAGTAGTCAAGCGTAAAAATAGAACGATCCAATAGTGTACAAGAAAAATGCATTCTGGTAGTAATTTACCAAAATGTTTTTTGGCTGAAGCGGTGGCTACATCCTGTTATATTTCAAACAAAATTTTAATAAGACGATTAACTAACAAAACTCCATACGAACTTCTTTATAATAATAAAGCAAAGGTATCTTATTTTAGAATTTATAGAAGTAAATGTTTAATTTTAAATACTAAAGAAAATCTAGGTAAATTTGATCCTAAATTAGATAAAGGAACTTTATTGGATACTCAAAAAGAAGTAAGTCATATATAGTTTTTAATTTAAAAACTAATACTATTAAAGAAACTCTACATGCATCTTTTGACGAAAATTATAAAGATTTAAATCAACAACAAAGTGAAGATAAATGTGAAAATAATAATGAATTAAACGAAATAATGGAATTAATCAATCCAATAAAAGAATTATACTTCTAAGAGATCAACCTGTAGAAAATATACTATAAGATATTGAATATGTAGTTAGAACTATAAACCAATTTAATAACATGATTAATATATCTTTTATATCAACTATTGAACCTAAGAATCCAAAGGATGCATCATCTGATGATTCATGGATACTTTCTTTGCAAGAAGCATTGAATTAATCCACGAGAAATGATGTATAGGAACTTGTTCCTAACAAAAGGATAAAACTATAATAGGAACTAAAGGGTTTATAAAAATAAAATGAATGAACTTGGTGAGGCTGTTTGATATAAAGCTCGATTAGTTTCACAAGGATATTGTCAAGAAGAAGGAATAAATTACGACGAAACCTTTTCTCCATAGCAAGATTATAAGGTATTAGAATTCTACTTGCTTTCACTAATTATAATTTCAAACTATTTCAAATGGATGTAAAAGGTGTTTTTCTAAATGGATTTGTTAAAGAATATGCTTATGCTGAACAATCCCCTCTATTCAAAGATGAAATTTTCTCAAACCATGTTTATAAGTTAAAAGAAAGCTTTATATGGATTAAAACAAGCTCCTAGAGCCTGATATAATATATTAAGAACTTATTTGTAACAATCAAAATTTGCAATTGGAAAAGTAGATAATACTCTATTTATTAAAAATAGCGAAAACGATATTCAATTACCACGAATTTATGTAGACGATATAATTTTTGGATCAAAAAATAATAAAACAAATCAAAAGTTTTTTGAAATTATGACAAAATAATTTTAAGTGAGTCACATGGGAGAATCACTTTCTTTTTAGCATTACAGATAAGACAATTAAATAACGGAATATTTCTTAATCAAGACAAATATGCTAGGGATTTAATTAATAAATTTAACATGGTTAACACTAAAGGAAAATTTGCACCCATGGCAACCAATAAAGCTTTAAGTAAAGACAACTCTTCAAAAGATGTAGATCACAAATTATATAGAGGTATGATAGGTTCTTTATTATATATAACTGCTAATAGACCAAACATAATGCATAACGTTTGTCTCTGCGCAAGATATCAATCACAACCTAAGGAAACTCATCTAAAAGCCGTAAAATGTATTCTACGATATGTTAATAATACATTAGACTTTGGTTTATTTTATCCTAAAAACGATTCATTCGATTTAATTTCATATTGTGATGCTGACTATGTTGGTTGTAAATTAAATCGAAAAAGTACAAGTGAAACTTGTCACTTTTTGGGTCATTCTGTGGTTTCCTAGCTTAGTATAAAACAAAATACCGTTTCGTTATCAATAACTAAAGCAGAGTATATATCTGCTACTTTGGCCTGTTCTCAAATCCAACAAACTCAGAAAGATTTCAGATTAAATATAACTAAATCACAAATTTACTGCGATAATACAAGTGCTATAAATCTATCCAAAAATCCTACACATCATGCTAAAACAAAATATATTGATGGATAATGTAAATAAAGAAAATATTTCACTGGAATTTGTTAAAACAAAAAAAGCAAATTGTAGATATATTAACTAAACCATTGAACGAAGCAACGATTACCAAATTAAGAAGAGATCTAGGCATTTGTTCATTAACCGATGTAAAACAATTAAATATATTAGTATAAATATATAAAAAGGTAAAAATAAAAATCTAATAGTATGTAAACATACATAAAAATTTATGTTGGCATATTACAGTAATTTTTCAAAATTTAAACTCCCCCTAAAATTAGTTGTCACACATATTTAAACTCTCCACTTCGAAAATCCTTCTCATCTCACTCATTTTTCTTTGTATTAAAATTATGAAATAAATAAATAATGACTTCCACTTCAAATAACAACCAAAATAATACCTTTACGTTTCCTGTGCCTACTCAAGGTCCTTTTCAACGATTTATGCATGCAAGGGTTATCAAATTAGAGGAATCTATGAAAGATGCCCCACAATTACTGATTGAAATACAACTTCGAATGGAAAGAGAACAAGAAAAGGAAGGGAAGATTGTTAGGAATCTTCAGAAATTTATAATGGATAAACAGACTAATCTAATTATTATTAAAGATGATTCATCCAATATTCCAATTCATAACCCTATGAAAGAGGAAGAAGATCAAGAAATGGAGGAAGACGATCAAGTTATTTTTGTCGGCGAAGTATGTTTTGATAAGGAAGGAAATGTGATCGTACAAAACGGAGACTTCTGCCTCCATTACCCTAATTATCCAATTCACAAGTTCCCAGTTGTCAAAAGGGGATGTTATTATAAAGGACAAACTTTCTAACTTTTTCAACTTCAAGGATAGACTCTTCAGAATTTAATCATAAGGACAATGTATATAAAATGAAACAATACAATATCATTATATGAAAAGGTCATGCAAAACTGATACCACACATATTGTCCTTTTCATTGAATTTTTTTTCTTTATGACATATTTAATTGAAAAGTTTCTCCTTCTCACTGAAAATCAGAGCATGTGTAACAGCTAGGGGGATTTTCGACCCCGAAAATATAAACACAGATGGTTTTTACTTTACGATAACTCAAAATAATTTTTGCATTAACACTATTTTGATGTTATAATAGTGTCTAATCAATCAATAACAATCTAGCAGAATGCTTGCATCTCATGATCCACATACATAGTATATAATCAAAACCAAGAAACTTATTGGTAATTGGATTTCCAACTATGAAAAGGTATGGAACCACATTCCGGTAGTATATCTCTAGATAGGAATACACAGGGCTCAATAAGAACATCTTGTAACCCGAGCCACACTGTGAAAACCCGTAACTTCCCCGTAAAGGAAAGTGTCGGATAGTTCGAGAACAAGCCACAACAGAACGCATACAGAAGAACATTTCACTGTATATTACAACAATGCATCAGATTACAAGAATATACAGAGTATAAAAGAATATTACACAGAAATATCAGAGATTTAAATTACATTTAAATACATCGCAGCGGAAAATAATACAATACACAACTAGAAGAGATATACGGATACAAAGCTTTCCGGATATCATTCCAGCTGTAAACCAGGATCCTATGAATATAAATCTGCAAAACCAAAACTACTAGCTGCCCGTGTCAAAATAGGGGCACCCAGAGTTTAGGTTAAAACAATAAACTCCAGGTCAGTCATGGGACTGGTGTGAGAACTAAAACAGTTATTAATCTTTATTTTAAATCATTAGGTAAATCAAGGGACCACGCCGTATAACACGGAACGGGTTTCCTCCCAAGAATACCAGTGCATAAAACAAACAGCGCAATGCTAAATAAAGAAAAATGAAGCTGTTATAAGACCCAGGTCCTATCACACAATGCAACGCAAGCCGGGGGATAGGGTTTTCCCTTATAACAGCCAAAGAATGCTTGATACGTTTAAAACAAATTATTTGATACTATTATAAGTGCATAGTGTATAAAACAACTTCAAATCATAAGTATCAATCATAGGCGGCATGGGTACCATATATCATGTCGCCATACTAGGTTCTACAAATAAAACCGCAAATGTCACGTATTTGGAAGTTGGATTTCCATCTATGAACCGAGGCAAAAGATAGTCCTCAACCGATTCGAGACGCTCTAGCCCGCCCCTCAGGCAAGCGCGCAGGCAAGCCTTGGATCCTCAGGGCCGGTCCACCGATGTGGATTATTATGCCTGAACACTACGTTTCCCCACCCTATGGGGTGTAAGTCTGGTCCGTCAGCCGACCAGAATGCATCGGCCGAAACCGATATAACCGAGGCGCCTCGCAACAGCAACAACCACATAAGTCAAACTCGTCAGGGCGTGTAAAACCACTGACGCCACTTCTAGCTAGAAAGAAACGCATGCCCTCCCTGATGTCCTCTCCCGTTTTTGGTTCATACCGGGTGTGAAACACGCGAGGTAAACGTTACACAAAGCTACGCCACAAAGGCCTTGCTTTGATCATCACCACAAGACTTTGCTTTTCAACAGAAGCCTCGATCAATTGCCACTTAGGCATGCCACACAGGCAATTCACTCCATGCGTTTGATATCCATCAATATATAACCCCTGAGCTCGTACGTCTCAGAGAAGGGCGTTAAGCAAGAGAATAAATTCTCCGCCGCCAAACAGATATATATTTAATAGAGATCAATCACAAGGACTAAAATCCAATGTCAGACACACAGTCCATTTACTAGTCCGTTCTGGGTCTGAACGAAACCGGAGGCACCTAGTACCCCGCATATCCATCGATCTCCAGGTACGTCTGGACGATCACCAACTGTTTCCATCTTCTTGGGTGTACAGCCCAATCAAGAACATCAGTAATTACCCAAACGACGTGAAGACTTCCGGTCTTCGACCATCGTCTTCATCTTCGACTTTTCGTCGTATCAGTTATTCAGAATGGGATAAACCCGGTCTTTCCGAATAACTCGCGTATATTTTAAATAAGTGTTACACAAACACAACATACGCCTCATTCCAATTCATCAGTCACTAACCGTAAATTAATCAAGAGAATAATTCCCCAAACATTAACCCCGAAGGCCGAAACCAACATCAGATCAATATCCAGAAAACCATTCTGCTTGGCTAACCGACAGTTAGTTTCTAAATTTCACATTCATAGGGAAAGGTTCCCATTAATTTTATCAAAGGTAAATTCCTTGAATTTACTCTTTAATCTACTTTTGAATATCAATTCAAACTCGTCGGGATTAACGAAACTTACCGAAGTAATCATCTGTTTTAATTTCCCAATCCCATCCTATTTATCCCATGAAGTAAAACTGGTAATACTTCATATCTAACACCACAGTGTTATCGGTAAATTCAATTACCATTTCACGTTCAAATCTAATTAAAGATTTAACTATCGCCCGGAGCAAAACTGGTGATACTCCATTTTCGATCATTTCAATCTAATTAAAGATTCATTAAAACTCCACTTAGTTTTAATCGTTAGCTGGGTTAAAGAATCAGTGTCATTTAAAACACGGTTCACGGTAAACACAAAATATCATTCATTAATTATCGGGTTAAAGAACAAGTGTTATTTAAAACACAGCCCACGATAAACCCAAAAATCAATATCAATTCAATTCCAATTAAATATTATTTAATTGGTACACTTCATTAAATCTAAATAAAAAGATTTAATCTTTTCTCAACTGGGTTCAAGAACAGTGTTAGTGAAGACACCATTCACGACAAACCCCAAATCACATTTGATATTCAATACTAGGCTCTGAATAGAAAATATATCGGCTTATATTCAATATCAAATTCTACGACTAACAAATGTCGTATTGGAAATAACGATATAAATATATATATCTTTCAAATTTCCATAACAACATCTGTATAATCACGAATTCCAACATCGAAATATTCCGAAGACAATTTCGATTCAAATCCACTCCAATGCAATCATTGGAAATTTTGGTTATTTTCAAAACCCTTTTCAAATTCAATTTATTTATTTAAAAATAAATAGAATTATAATTCTAGTTCAAAACTAGTTCATTTCGATAAAAATCTATTTTTATCTTTTCAAATATGGAGTTTTTCGTCCCAATCCTTTCTAAATCATTTCTTATGATTTTACACAAATTATTACTATTTTTAATAATTTTATCAAGGCCTGTACAGTCGATTTCCATCAATGGCCATCGAACTGCACTTACAGCGACCTTTTTCGAATTTGATTTGGACATAATTCCAAATCCAACCGTTAGATTTCTAATTTCTAATATTCGTTAGAAAGCTCTTTTCGATACGAACCCAACGGTTCCGGTTTTAGGAGAATCCGACGGTCGGATCTCCCGTAATGTCCGTTTGAAATAAATGGTCGAAATTCACGAACTGCCGCGGCACGGCGCGTTCTATTCAGGCCATTATATTATATATATATTATATATAATATATACTTCGTCGATTTCTATTTAAAACGAATTATATAAATAGTTTTAAAATCGTTTCAAAAGCAATTTCAACTTTCTTTTCAATTCATATCAAAATTGAATTCTTCTTTATAAATTCGTTTTGAATATTCATTTCTATTCAATTCAAATTTCAATTCAATTTGAATTCATATTCAATTCAATTCATTTCGAAATCGTTTTCAATTCAATTCATTTCGAAATCGTTTTCAATTCAATTCATTTCGAAATCGTTTTCAATTCAATTCATTTCGAAATCGTTTTCAATTCAATTCATTTCGAAATCGTTTTCAATTCAATTCATTTCGAAATCGTTTTCAATTCAATTCATTTCGAAATCGTTTTCAATTCAATTCATTTCGAAATCGTTTTCAATTCATTTCGAAATCGTTTTCAATTCAATTCATTTCGAAATCGTTTTCAATTCAATTCATTTCGAAATCGTTTTCAATTCAATTCATTTCGAAATCGTTTTCAATTCAATTCATTTCGAAATCGTTTTCAATTCAATTCATTTCGAAATCGTTTAAAATCGATATAAATATCGATCACGTCAAAATGGCGTCAATCTAATCAACACGGCTTCATAAATTTCTATTTTCAAATATTCTATTTCAAATATTTCTTTTTTTCAAAATATTTCGTTCAACACATGACCAATCTCAATGGATGAGTACTGTCAACACATGAACTTTTATTTTATATCGATAAAGAGGTAAATTTTATTACTAAAATATTTCGTTCAACACATGACCAATCTCAATGGATGAGTACTGTCAATACATGAACTTTTATTTTATAATATTCTTTATTTTTCAAATTGGAATGAGGCCCAATCAATTACCATATAAAGTTAATTATATGGATTTTCATACAACACATGTATAATAGCATTGAAAAATAATCAACCATCAACCAAAGTGCACTACACTGTATAAGCATCAAATATAGATATCTAACGCTTATAGCAGCCTGTCAATCAATCGATCGACATATTTAATCAATCAGGATGAGTGAACTTCAAATTTCATCCCAACACCCGTGTGGGGTTTCAAACAATCAGACACATATTTTATTTGTGCTGTTGGGCGATGTGTAAAATTTATCGTCCCAATCAATGTCATTCAAATAGGTGTACATAAACAAACCGTCTGGTTTGTAAATGAATATTCTATTTTATCCACTTCACGTTAAAAATTATATTTTTAACGATAAAACATTTTATTTCAACCTATGAATTTCTATTCAATTCATTTACACAATAAAATGATATTTTTAATTTTCTAACATATTTTAGAAAATTTCGGCGGCATAACGGCACGATACTAGAAACGGGACGAGGCCTAGCCTTATCCCCGGTCTAGTGAAGGCCCACGCCATTCACACATCAATCAAATCACCAAACAACCAAATTCTAATCAAATCATATAACTAATCTATGCAACCAAACAAACAAGTCCATGGTCTGTGGACGATTGTGTCGGGTGCTACTAAGCACCGTCTGCATCCTAGTATATATATATATATAACTAGAAATAAAATTGAAAGGTGAGAAATTCTCACTTATAGCTATCCTAGCTCCACGGCACTTCATCGCTATCGCATCTTCGTCATCTTCGTTGCCCGCTTTCACTACCTATGTAAAAATCGAATTTTTACTTCGTTATTCCATATATAAAAATCATATTTTTCTTTCGAAGTTCTATATATAAAAATCATATTTTTCTTTCGAAGTTCTATATATAAAAATCAAAATTTTCTTTCGAAGTTCTATATATAAAAATCAAATTTTTCTTTCGAAGTTCTATATATAAAAATCAAATTTTTCTTTCGAAGTTCTATATATAAAAATCAAAATTTTCTTTCGAAGTTCTATATATAAAAATCAAATTTTTACTTTGCTATACAATATATAAAAATCGAATTTTTACTTTCCTTCTTTACAAAAATTATATTTTTACCTACAAAGATCATAGCTTTATATACACTATCTATATAGAAATTGATTTTTTTTTTCCAATATACTTTCACTTATAAAAACTGAAAATTTTCAATATACTTTCACTTATAAAAACTGAAAATTTTCAATATACTTTAACCTAAAAAAAACAGGATAAAAAAAAATAATAATAATAAAAATAAAATAATAAAAATAAAAACTGACCTTGGCCAAAATCAGATCTTTCGTTGGGGGGGGGGGGCTGGTTGCGACGGCGCCGGGGTGGGGGAGCAATGGGGGGGCCGCAACGAAGCCTGGTGGCGTTGGAGGGGGTGGCTCATGTCGGCGGCGGGCCCAGGCGACTGGAAGGTTGGATCGGAGGAAGAAAAGAAGGGGGAGGGAGGAAATGGAGTCGCGCACGTGTAGGGGGGGGCGGATTCAGGCGATGGTGGCGCGGGTGGGGAGGTCGGAGGGCGGCGGCGCCTCCAGCGGCGGAGGGAGGAGCGTGGATCGTGGGCTAAGAGGGATCGGTTTTTTTTTTGTTTTTTTTTCTTCTAACTGATCGTTGACTGATTTTGAAAAGGAGATGAGAGAGTATAAGGGAAAAATATATTATATTTATTTAATTTTCTTCACCAAAAAGCAACTTTTATTGTCGAACTCGAAATCGAACCCACCGACTGTCGTCCCTAGCGTATTACCCCCGTTCCGAACACAATGGGATATGTATCGCAAGCTGATTTGATCGTTTGAATCAGTTTCCGTTAAATTTATATTTAAATCACTATATTGAATTTTAAACGTACATTTCAAATTACCGGGGTCACATATTAACTCGGAATATTACAGAAAAATATTTTCTAGCTTCGTATTGACGATACGGTCCTAACAAAACTAGTTTCGTCGAATTCTGAGACCGTTGGAAAAATGGCCATTTCCCAGTCGATTAAAATCAACTGAAACCGGTCAAACGCGTTTTCCTTTGCCACGCTCACATATTGATTCGAAAAATTATGAAATTTGAAACCTAGCAATAACTTTACATCCCAGACACAACAAAATTGGTTTCGTCGAAATTCGAGGTCGTTTGCAAAATGTCCATTTTTAAGGGCCTGAATTCCATAGCGACTATTCAGAATTTTCAACTAGACATATCTTTTGATTCCCGCTACGAACTTTTAATTTTTCGGATTCGTTGGAAAGATATTATCAATTAGATCCTATCATTTTTGGTTTCACTAAAATCCGGATTGTTTTGCACCCGGTACATTCAATTGAAGTTTGAAATCGAATTATCGAACTACCGCGCCATTTTCAATTCTATTTATAATTATGTATAAATATTTATATTCTAACGACGACGCGTATAAATATATACGTTCGAATTTCAATTCAAAATAATTTTCTCGTCGATATTATTTAAAATAATTCATTTTAAATAATCAATGTTCGCTAAAATTGCCAAAATAAAATTTTCAAACTGGCTCGCATTTTACGGGTTGTTACAATCTCCCCCACTTAAAACTTTTCGTCCCCGAAAAGGAACAAAGTCGAAAGTGGTTTGATTAATCAACTCTACTTCCAATTTGGCTTCCATTCTCCAACTTTTCAGTTTCTGAGAATTTTCAAAATTTCAAAAATTTGGCTAACACCCTAAATTTTCGAAAAATTTCGCCATAACCTCCCCTGCACCGGGAGCATCGGGGAATTTCAAATAGCTTCCCCGGTCCTTCAGATCTCAAAAAGAAAAAGAAAAAGCCAAGCGGCTAGCCAATAGGCTCACAAAATCATCATCACCCAAACAAAACAGGAAATTATGTAGTAAACATGTACCTATTTGTCGGGCAAACAAATTTTATTCTCTGCTCTAGCCTCCTTGCTATGACCTGTTCAATGTAAGTATATGTATATGCAAGCAAATGCGACTAATTTTCAATATCGTTCAATATTTGATACACTTAGGCTAAATGGTTCAAAATTATCAAACAAATAAACAAACAACACAAACATCAATCGATTAGTGGATTAGAGCTTCAAATTGATAACTTTGATACATATACAAAAATCATGTTCTTGATGCCAAATCACAACAATAGGCCCTATCTAATTTTTGGTTCTCACACCAGTCAATAGGAAATATATAAATATCACACCTTCGACTCTCGAATATTAATTCTGATGATGTAGCTACAATCATCAGAATCACCTTCGGGCGACTAGAGTGTGAATCTATATCTATCCAATATATTAAAACTTCGAATACACGCGGATCAGACGTATACGCAAAATCTATATATACTGGATTGTCCACATCAATATAAATAAATAACCAAATACGAATAGTTGATTTAAATTTTCAAAATAAATTTTGTTTTTATTTTAAAAATTTACTCTTCACACTCGTTCTAGGATACTACTGATCCCATCTCTAACGAGTCATTCCATTGGATATTGCTAATCCAATATCTGGTGAATTCTTTCGTATGGTTCTAATGTGTCTTATTCTCGAGCTTTGTAAACCTCGCTCTGATACCAACTGTGAAAACCCGCAACTTCCCCGTAAAGGAAAGTGTCGGATAGTTCGAGAACAAGCCACAACAGAACGCATACAGAAGAACATTTCACTGTATATTACAACAATGCATCAGATTACAAGAATATACAGAGTATAAAAGAATATTACACAGAAATATCAGAGATTTAAATTACATTTAAATACATCGCAGCGGAAAATAATACAATACACAACTAGAAGAGATATACGGATACAAAGCTTTCCGGATATCATTCCAGCTGTAAACCAGGATCCTATGAATATAAATCTGCAAAACCAAAACTACTAGCTGCCCGTGTCAAAATAGGGGCACCCAGAGTTTAGGTTAAAACAATAAACTCCAGGTCAGTCATGGGACTGGTGTGAGAACTAAAACAGTTATTAATCTTTATTTTAAATCATTAGGTAAATCAAGGGACCACGCCGTATAACACGGAACGGGTTTCCTCCCAAGAATACCAGTGCATAAAACAAACAGCGCAATGCTAAATAAAGAAAAATGAAGCTGTTATAAGACCCAGGTCCTATCACACAATGCAACGCAAGCCGGGGGATAGGGTTTTCCCTTATAACAGCCAAAGAATGCTTGATACGTTTAAAACAAATTATTTGATACTATTATAAGTGCATAGTGTGTAAAACAACTTCAAATCATAAGTATCAATCATAGGCGGCATGGGTACCATATATCATGTCGCCATACTAGGTTCTACAAATAAAACCGCAAATGTCACGTATTTGGAAGTTGGATTTCCATCTATGAACCGAGGCAAAAGATAGTCCTCAACCGATTCGAGACGCTCTAGCCCGCCCCTCAGGCAAGCGCGCAGGCAAGCCTTGGATCCTCAGGGCCGGTCCACCGATGTGGATTATTATGCCTGAACACTACGTTTCCCCACCCTATGGGGTGTAAGTCTGGTCCGTCAGCCGACCAGAATGCATCGGCCGAAACCGATATAACCGAGGCGCCTCGCAACAGCAACAACCACATAAGTCAAACTCGTCAGGGCGTGTAAAACCACTGACGCCACTTCTAGCTAGAAAGAAACGCATGCCCTCCCTGACGTCCTCTCCCGTTTTTGGTTCATACCGGGTGTGAAACACGCGAGGTAAACATTACACAAAGCTACGCCACAAAGGCCTTGCTTTGATCATCACCACAAGACTTTGCTTTTCAACAGAAGCCTCGATCAATTGCCACTTAGGCATGCCACACAGGCAATTCACTCCATGCGTTTGATATCCATCAATATATAACCCCTGAGCTCGTACGTCTCAGAGAAGGGCGTTAAGCAAGAGAATAAATTCTCCGCCGCCAAACAGATATATATTTAATAGAGATCAATCACAAGGACTAAAATCCAATGTCAGACACACAGTCCATTTACTAGTCCGTTCTGGGTCTGAACGAAACCGGAGGCACCTAGTACCCCGCATATCCATCGATCTCCAAGTACGTCTGGACGATCACCAACTGTTTCCATCTTCTTGGGTGTACAGCCCAATCAAGAACATCAGTAATTACCCAAACGACGTGAAGACTTCCGGTCTTCGACCATCGTCTTCATCTTCGACTTTTCGTCGTATCAGTTATTCAGAATGGGATAAACCCGGTCTTTCCGAATAACTCGCGTATATTTTAAATAAGTGTTACACAAACACAACATACGCCTCATTCCAATTCATCAGTCACTAACCGTAAATTAATCAAGAGAATAATTCCCCAAACATTAACCCCGAAGGCCGAAACCAACATCAGATCAATATCCAGAAAACCATTCTGCTTGGCTAACCGACAGTTAGTTTCTAAATTTCACATTCATAGGGTAAGGTTCCCATTAATTTTATCAAAGGTAAATTCCTTGAATTTACTCTTTAATCTACTTTTGAATATCAATTCAAACTCGTCGGGATTAACGAAACTTACCGAAGTAATCATCTGCTTTAATTTCCCAATCCCATCCTATTTATCCCATGAAGTAAAACTGGTAATACTTCATATCTAACACCACAGTGTTATCGGTAAATTCAATTACCATTTCACGTTCAAATCTAATTAAAGATTTAACTATCGCCTGGAGCAAAACTGGTGATACTCCATTTTCGATCATTTCAATCTAATTAAAGATTCATTAAAACTCCACTTAGTTTTAATCGTTAGCTGGGTTAAAGAATCAGTGTCATTTAAAACACGGTTCACGGTAAACCCAAAATATCATTCATTAATTATCGGGTTAAAGAACAAGTGTTATTTAAAACACTGCCCACGATAAACCCAAAAATCAATATCAATTCAATTCCAATTAAATATTATTTAATTGGTACACTACATTAAATCTAAAAAAAAAGATTTAATCTTTTCTCAACTGGGTTCAAGAACAGTGTTAGTGAAGACACCATTCACGACAAACCCCAAATCACATTTGATATTCAATACTAGGCTCTGAATAGAAAATATATCGGCTTATATTCAATATCAAATTCTACGACTAACAAATGTCGTATTGGAAATAACGATATAAATATATATATCTTTCAAATTTCCATAACAACATCTGTATAATCACGAATTCCAACATCGAAATATTCCGAAGACAATTTCGATTCAAATCCACTCCAATGCAATCATTGGAAATTTTGGTTATTTTCAAAACCCTTTTCAAATTCAATTTATTTATTTAAAAATAAATAGAATTATAATTCTAGTTCAAAACTAGTTCATTTCGATAAAAATCTATTTTTATCTTTTCAAATATGGAGTTTTTCGTCCCAATCCTTTCTAAATCATTTCTTATGATTTTACACAAATTATTACTATTTTTAATAATTTTATCAAGGCCTGTACAGTCGATTTCCATCAATGGCCATCGAACTGCACTTACAGCGACCTTTTTCGAATTTGATTTGGACATAATTCCAAATCCAACCGTTAGATTTCTAATTTCTAATATTCGTTAGAAAGCTCTTTTCGATACGAACCCAACGGTTCCGGTTTTAGGAGAATCCGACGGTCGGATCTCCCGTAATGTCCGTTTGAAATAAATGGTCGAAATTCACGAACTGCCGCGGCGCGGCGCGTTCTATTCAGGCCATTATATTATATATATATTATATATAATATATACTTCGTCGATTTCTATTTAAAACGAATTATATAAATAGTTTTAAAATCGTTTCAAAAGCAATTTCAACTTTCTTTTCAATTCATATCAAAATTGAATTCTTCTTTATAAATTCGTTTTGAATATTCATTTCTATTCAATTCAAATTTCAATTCAATTTGAATTCATATTCAATTCAATTCATTTCGAAATCGTTTTCAATTCAATTCATTTCGAAATCGTTTTCAATTCAATTCATTTCGAAATCGTTTTCAATTCAATTCATTTCGAAATCGTTTTCAATTCATTTCGAAATCGTTTTCAATTCAATTCATTTCGAAATCGTTTTCAATTCAATTCATTTCGAAATCGTTTTCAATTCAATTCATTTCGAAATCGTTTTCAATTCAATTCATTTCGAAATCGTTTAAAATCGATATAAATATCGATCACGTCAAAATGGCGTCAATCTAATCAACACGGCTTCATAAATTTCTATTTTCAAATATTCTATTTCAAATATTTCTTTTTTTCAAAATATTTCGTTCAACACATGACCAATCTCAATGGATGAGTACTGTCAACACATGAACTTTTATTTTATATCGATAAAGAGGTAAATTTTATTACTAAAATATTTCGTTCAACACATGACCAATCTCAATGGATGAGTACTGTCAACACATGAACTTTTATTTTATAATATTCTTTATTTTTCAAATTGGAATGAGGCCCAATCAATTACCATATAAAGTTAATTATATGGATTTTCATACAACACATGTATAATAGCATTGAAAAATAATCAACCATCAACCAAAGTGCACTACACTGTATAAGCATCAAATATAGATATCTAACGCTTATAGCAGCCTGTCAATCAATCGATCGACATATTTAATCAATCAGGATGAGTGAACTTCAAATTTCATCCCAACACCCGTGTGGGGTTTCAAACAATCAGACACATATTTTATTTGTGCTGTTGGGCGATGTGTAAAATTTATCGTCCCAATCAATGTCATTCAAATAGGTGTACATAAACAAACCGTCTGGTTTGTAAATGAATATTCTATTTTATTCACTTCACGTTAAAAATTATATTTTTAACGATAAAACATTTTATTTCAACCTATGAATTTCTATTCAATTCATTTACACAATAAAATGATATTTTTATTTTTCTAACATATTTTAGAAAATTTCGGCGGCATAACGGCACGATACTAGAAACGGGACGAGGCCTAGCCTTATCCCCGGTCTAGTGAAGGCCCACGCCATTCACACATCAATCAAATCACCAAACAACCAAATTCTAATCAAATCATATAACTAATCTATGCAACCAAACAAACAAGTCCATGGTCTGTGGACGATTGTGTCGGGTGCTACTAAGCACCGTCTGCATCCTAGTATATATATATATAACTAGAAATAAAATTGAAAGGTGAGAAATTCTCACTTATAGCTATCCTAGCTCCACGGCACTTCATCGCTATCGCATCTTCGTCATCTTCGTTGCCCGCTTTCACTACCTATGTAAAAATCGAATTTTTACTTCGTTATTCCATATATAAAAATCATATTTTTCTTTCGAAGTTCTATATATAAAAATCATATTTTTCTTTTGAAGTTCTATATATAAAAATCAAAATTTTCTTTCGAAGTTCTATATATAAAAATCAAAATTTTCTTTCGAAGTTCTATATATAAAAATCAAAATTTTCTTTCGAAGTTCTATATATAAAAATCAAATTTTTACTTTGCTATACAATATATAAAAATCGAATTTTTACTTTCCTTCTTTACAAAAATTATATTTTTACCTACAAAGATCATAGCTTTATATACACTATCTATATAGAAATTGATTTTTTTTTCCAATATACTTTCACTTATAAAAACTGAAAATTTTCAATATACTTTCACTTATAAAAACTGAAAATTTTCAATATACTTTAACCTAAAAAAAAACAGGATAAAAAAATAATAATAATAAAAATAAAATAATAAAAATAAAAACTGACCTTGGCCAAAATCAGATCTTTCGTTGGGGGGGGGGCTGGTTGCGACGGCGCCGGGGTGGGGGAGCAATGGGGGGGGCCGCAACGAAGCCTGGTGGCGTTGGAGGGGGTGGCTCATGTCGGCGGCGGGCCCAGGCGACTGGAAGGTTGGATCGGAGGAAGAAAAGAAGGGGGAGGGAGGAAGTGGAGTCGCGCACGTGTAGGGGGGCGGATTCAGGCGATGGTGGCGCGGGTGGGGAGGTCGGAGGGCGGCGGCGCCTCCAGCGGCGGAGGGAGGAGCGTGGATCGTGGGCTAAGAGGGATCGGGTTTTTTTTTTTGTTTTTTTTTCTTCTAACTGATCGTTGACTGATTTTGAAAAGGAGATGAGAGAGTATAAGGGAAAAATATATTATATTTATTTAATTTTCTTCACCAAAAAGCAACTTTTATTGTCAAACTCGAAATCGAACCCACCGACTGTCGTCCCTAGCGTATTACCCCCGTTCCGAACACAATGGGATATGTATCGCAAGCTGATTTGATCGTTTGAATCAGTTTCCGTTAAATTTATATTTAAATCACTATATTGAATTTTAAACGTACATTTCAAATTACCGGGGTCACATATTAACTCGGAAAATTACAGAAAAATATTTTCTAGCTTCGTATTGACGATACGGTCCTAACAAAACTAGTTTCGTCGAATTCTGAGACCGTTGGAAAAATGGCCATTTCCCAGTCGATTAAAATCAACTGAAACCGGTCAAACGCGTTTTCCTTTGCCACGCTCACATATTGATTCGAAAAATTATGAAATTTGAAACCTAGCAATAACTTTACATCCCGGACCCAACAAAACTGGTTTCGTCGAAATCCGAGGTCGTTTGCAAAATGTCCATTTTTAAGGGCCTGAATTCCATAGCGACTATTCAGAATTTTCAACTAGACATATCTTTTGATTCCCGCTACGAACTTTTAATTTTTCGGATTCGTTGGAAAGATATTATCAATTAGATCCTATCATTTTTGGTTTCACTAAAATCCGGATTGTTTTGCACCCGGTACATTCAATTGAAGTTTGAAATCGAATTATCGAACTACCGCGCCATTTTCAATTCTATTTATAATTATGTATAAATATTTATATTCTAACGACGACGCGTATAAATATATACGTTCGAATTTCAATTCAAAATAAATTTCTCGTCGATATTATTTAAAATAATTCATTTTAAATAATCAATGTTCGCTAAAATTGCCAAAATAAAATTTTCAAACTGGCTCGCATTTTACGGGTTGTTACACCACACATGACTGGCTACTCACTTCCTTTGAATGTGCTGAATATATTATCACTAATTGTTAGGATCAGAAACTATTACCGAAGCATACAACAGCGATAAAATAAAGAAGAAAATAGATTTATCTCAAGAGCATGTGATAATACATCATAATGGGAGAGACTCACTTAGCCATGCCGCCGACCCGATTTTTGTCATTTCCCGATTGCGAGGCTTAAGGCCATATTTACCTTTTTGACATGTCACATCTTCATTCACTTTGAATGCCACATCGTCAAACCTGCCAAATCATTTATTGATTTCTTCATAAATATTAAGGCATAAAGCTATGAGAAATGAATTACTCTGCCACCAATGTAAATACTTTTTAAGATAACAATATAGATATTCTGTTAGGCAACTCAGTCATACATTCATCCATACAAGTTGTCCTAGGACTGGACAAGTACTATCCCATCAATCCATCTTAGGCAATTTCTACCTATGATTAACAGAACAACCCCTGAAGTTTATACGTCTTTAATTATCTTATCCAGGTCTCTTCGTATTACTAATGGAAATTTAAAATGGGCCAAAACCTTTGATAGTCGATTACTTAACTATCAAAGGAAACATCCATACAACCAACGATCCTATTTTCAAATGGAAACACTACTAATCAAACATCAATCAACACTAAGCCAATTAAATTAGTTTATCTTTCATTTATTTGTTTCCCAATTTCCTTTCAATATCTTTACCCAGATATTTTTCAAAACTCGTTTAGCCTTTCACGATTCTTGGAAAAACATTTCCGTCTATCATAACTATTAATTTTCCATATTTTAGAGAATTTCTCTTATTAACAGCGGAAAATATTTCCATATATTCACAAATTCTTAAATTTGTTTATATTTATAAAATATATGTTATTGATTACTAGAAAACATTTCCATATATTTACTTTTCTTATTTCCATCTATTCATATTTTCATATTTGTATATATTTTCATATTTCCATATATTCACATTTTCATATTTCCATATATTCATATTTCTTATTTCCATATATACATATTTCTATTCCTATTCAACCACAACATTCCATTTCTATGCTTAGAAAACATCTCCAATTATATTTGGAAAACATTTCCTATACTCATATATATGGGTTTATACGAACGTTGTATAAACATCATTACGACAACTCAACCTATCAATCACTTGTTAACTAACCTTATTTCTAACCAGTCTTTGTCATCGAACCTTAACTATTCCTTAGTCAATTATAAAGTCAATCAAGTTGGGTATAATTACCTCTCAGACCTTGACCAAACAACATTCTTAACTTCGAAACGGGCGAAGTTCATAACTTCGATATGAACAAACATCGCTCATGCAACACACAGATTCAATTTAAGTGTAACGACCCAGTGATTTTCGGCCCCGAAAATCGACATAAATACCTTTACCGTACTCATGCCGACCTTCCAACACCGAAAACACTGGAACGTTTATAGAAAGAAATTAGAGGGCGAGATAAGAAAGAAAGTTAGAATAGAAGAAGAAGAACCAACACAGAGTCTCACATCGCAGCGGAACACAATATAATTCAGAAATAAATCTTTATTGAGGGTTTTTCAAAATACTTACAATATCAGAGTACACCAACATCTCTGGACAGTTATAATAATCTGTCCTCATATACACAGCAGAAATAAATACTAGATATCATATGTCTGAACAACCCCAGCTCGTCTCTGGACTTCTCAGTACCTGATAACCTGGAACTGTACACCTCGGCTAACCCGAGCATTTACAAAACACCGGGCCAATCTGGTGAACTAGAGTGAGAAAAAACTCGCACAACATTAAGGTATCACACAACTTGATTTTAAAGTTAAAATCCTTTCGAAAGAAAAGGAAAATCGTATGACCAAATCCACACATAAATACAAATGGTTTTTACCTTACGATAACCCAAAACAGTTTTGAAATCAATATCTTTTCTGATATTATACTAGGGCCTAAATACAAGTAAATATCAATCTAGTGGAACGCTTGCATCTCACGCTCCACATATATATACAAACAAAATCGTGGGCACTTATTGGAAACTGGATTCCAACTATGACAAGGTGTGGGACCACCTGCCGATCGTGTATCTCTAGAGGCGAATACACTGGGTTCAACAAGAACGTCTTGCAATCCGGCCCTCACATGACCGACCACTCATTTCGCTTGAGTGTATCAAATGTATATCACCAACGGTTGGGCTCAAACCACCGTTTCCCGAAATGGGACAGCATCGAAATAGATTAAAGAATGAAATGGATTTTCTCTAGATAGGTGATTATACACCCTAATGGGAGCGACCCACATAGCCATGCTGCCTGCCCGATTTTTGTCATTTCCTAGTTATAAGGCTTCAAGTTATAATCTTTTGAACACCTGGCCACCATTCACTTTGAATGCCACATCGTCAGATCCATCAAGACACTAATTGACGTCCACAAATATACTCTGGGTATAAAAGAAGTGCCCCTCTTTGCCACCACTCGATATATTTGTAAAAATCAACGTACGTGGTTTCAGGAAATACTCTGTCAGACATTCGTCCATACAAGTCATCTAGGAACAGTATGAACCGAAGGTACTCTCCTACTGCATCCAATATAGGAAGCACCCCATGGATCGATAGCGAGTAGTCCTTGCAATCCACAGATTCCAATCACGACAGAACCCCAGTATATCTACGGGTCGAATCAGAGATTTTAAGTGGTTCTTCCGCTTTATGAAGATCTATGGTCTTCAAGTGCTCCATCTCGATCGTTGTCTGATCTTTTCTATATATTCGTATTTGTTGGTCAGAATGGTTTTCGAATATACATTCGATCCCGGTCTTTCCATACCAACAATCGTAAATGTCAGACTTGATAGTCGGTTATTTAACTATCAAGTAAACATCCATGAAATCATAAAAATAGACTCACTGGTCTAGTACTCAGCATCACTTGACTACTTTAATTAAAATTAATTAACCTTGAATATTCCACTATTTGGGAAAATATTTCACTCATCACTTTAATATACGGATATACGCAAAAACATTTTCATTTTTGATATAACGATACCCAATATTCAATTTTTATCATTTCTTTTATTATAACAAAGAAATCGTTCTAATCTACTATTCGACGTTACGCCAATTCGTCTGTTTCCATCACTTGGAAAAAATATCAAATTCTTATCCATATAGAATAAACCATTCTATATCTATTTCCTTTACTTTTCGAAATTTTGCCAATCCCCTTTTAATTCCATGACTAGGGAAATATCAACTCATATCATTTCCGTTACTTTGGAATTCTTAACATACCTTCTCGCCATTACCAACTAGTATCATCCTTGGATAGTCCCGAAGTTGTTCAAGTTGGGGTATTTTAATTACCTCTCAGACCTTGATCAACAACGTTCTTATCTTCAGGTAAATACGAGTTGTAATTCAAGAACCGATATTAAATCTCACATCAAACACATTCTACTAATAAAAGTATAGCTTTATAGTTATCCTTTGGAAGTTTCTCTTTATAATTAATATCGCTTAATTAAATAATATCTTACTAAACAACACTTTTATTAATTCTTGACCTATTTAAATAGCTTTATTTCATAGATTGAATTATTATTACAAATCCTATTTCCAACCCTTTTCACCAAACCCAAACTTAAATCCCTTTTTCCCAATTCTCTTTTTCTTTTCAGGAAATCTCCTTTCAATTCTCTTGATTTAACTTAATACCATTATTAAGTATAAAAACAACGCTTTAATTCACATTCCATTTATAAACCTTGTTTATAAATTTCAGGTTTAATATAAACCCTTTACATCTTCATCTCCTTTTACTTAATTCAACGTTAAGTAATCCTTTCATTTTAAGACTCGAGTTTACAACTTATTCACAACATCTTTCCAAAACCAACTATATTCTAAAACAATTACTTACTTAAATGATTTTAAGAAGTAATTACTTAAACTAAAAACAAATAGTTTTCTTTTACATTCACTCTTGTAAAACTAGTTAAACGCTTTATTTACAAAAATAAATAATAAAATCTCTTTTAAAATCTTCTTAGAATTAACCAATTATCCGTCAGGTCATCTATTTTAGTTTATTAACAACAAACTAATAAAAAGGTCTAACTTTGTTAAAATGGTCGACTCGGTCAATTCAAAACATGATTATCTCTTTAACCAACTCCAGTTAATTCCTTCTTTAAATTAATTTAAATATAATTAATTTAAATAACTTCGTTTAATTTTTCACTTGACGTGATTAATGAAATACTCAACCCCTAGGTTGTTTCTTCCTATTTGCTTATAATCCTTATTAACATAAGAATTTGATTTATAAAACAATTTCATAATTCCATATAAACTTTAAATAAATAAAAATTTCTTTCTTTTTAAAATAACTTTCAAAACCTTATTTCATTAAAAATATATTTTTATAACTTCAATACTGTTGATTTACAGTCGATAAAAGCCATATTTAAAAATCGATTGATTTCTAGGCTAGGTGATGCCAATTACCAATCCATACCATCCATTGGTTAACATCAAAATAAATGTTGAAATATGGTTCAACAATCAACAATAATCAATCATTCCTTTTTACTTGACTGATAATTTCTATAACACTCATCAATCAATCAACAACCAATTCAAACAATTCACACAATTTCAAACGTGTTTATAAACGTGACCAATCAAGGGAAATTTCTTTATTCGAGTTAAATCAAAATGATTAGTATTTTCTGAAATTAAACAACTGTTTGATTCCAGAAATTGAATCAACAATAAACATACACAACTAGCAAACAGTCAACCACTGACAATCAGAACACGAAAAATAAAAAAACAATTTATATAAAATATAAATGGGGAGAGCTGAGTGAGTTAACTCACCTTGATTTGAATATGTCGATAAACAGTCTGTTTTAGTCAAATTAAACTGACGTTTAATTCGAATAAAATTTCCAGTTACTTCAGATCCGGACTAGACCTGCTCCATCTCGAAGTTCTCGTCTCCACGGTTCCAACGCAACTGACCATGCGTAAATCTGATATCGTATGAGTGAGAAATCGTATAAACAAATTTATAAAAGAAATTTAATTCTAAAACATGGGTTTCTTTTAAAATTCAAAGATGGGCCTTACCTTAAATCCTTCGGCCCAACACCCACTGCCCGGTTCCCTTTTAAACCCTTACCACTGATCCCTCTTTCATTTCAATAGCCGCGTTCAGGATTATTTCCTCAAATCGAAAACCCTATGCCCCTTTCTTTCTTCAACTGCGAATCATGGCGTCGCAACCCTTCCGCGATCAACCACAGCGAGCGAGCCTCCTCCACCATGGCTTCGCCAGTCAAACCCCCCTCTCCCAGGCCTAAACAACCCAAGACGTGTCCTCCATTGCGCCAATGCTCCTTCAAATCAAGCTAGGCTTTACTCGATTTTAGTATTCTTTGTTTTGATTTTTCTGTTTTTTTTTCGAATGGGCATTACTTTCTGTTGTGTTTTGTTTGTGTGGTTTTGGGGTGTATCAAACACTTCTGCTTGAAGGTCTGTTTATAGTATTCTTTGATTTAGATAAGAATAACGTCTAATCTTAGGCTAGCTACTACAAGCTTAGGCCATTGGTTTTGATCCCCTTTTTAGATTTTTTTCCCACTGGTGATGGTGATTTGTTCGAAGAGGATATTGGTTGAACTATAGATTAGGTGACTGTTGTGTTATGTATTGTTAATTCAAATCAGAAATTTTGATTCTGTAGATTAGATTTTATGGTACAGCTCTGATATGCATATGTACATGAACTCGATTTGAGTAAATAAATATATATATTTGCAGTGTAGATTGATTCGGCTACATATATGAATATATATAAGCTGATTTGGTTGTACAGACCTATGAATAAATATATGTTTATATAGGTTAGATACAGTGTATTCACATGCTTAGCTTGTCATTGATCATTTCCTGTGCTGTCCACTGTATTGCTCAATCATCCCGTATGTATATGAAGATATACATCTATTTTGTTCATTGATTTGTTTATAGGTGTTCATATTATATATAGCTGTTCAACTATATTTTATTCTAGTAGCTCATGTTCTGTTTTAATTTCTTTAATTATGTATTGTCTTGTCTTTTTAGCTGTTCATGATCTTTCCCTTTGGCTGTTTAGCTATTTATTTATTTTTTCAATTTCTTTTGCTGTCATGAAATCACCCTTTTAATGGGTTTTTCTTCTTTTCTTGCAGATCACAACTGATGGGGACAATCTGTTCTGGAGGCCTGCAGAAGTTGATCTTCAAATGTTGATTTCTTACTTTATGTTTTTTTGTATTCAACTTTTAAATGGATTTGTATAATCTATTTAGGTCTTCATAGATTTTCTGTACAGTGAAATCTTGTATGTATGTTATACATTCTTCCTATATGATTTCTTTGTATTTGTAATGGAAAACCAATATTTCATTATATAAAGTGATGTACGTCCGCTTAATTTGGACATTTTAAATAATACCTATTGGTAGTACCAGAGGTAGTATTAAAATAACTTCTAAACCAATTAATCGATATGTTGTTTACTACCGATGATGTTCATAACTTATTTCTAGTTGCTTTGTTGTCTTGCATAGAATTAAATTCATGTTTTATCGCTTTGCCGCATAAAGTGAAATGCTGAAAATATATACATATACGTTAAATTCAAATAGACAAACTTACTGTAAATAAATTACTATCATCGTATTATTTAAGACAAACATTTTCTCAATCAATATAGAAATTCAAAGAATTCAATATTTAAAAAGCCTGGTTTTAAATAAAATTTTATTTACATAAAAGTCCTTTAATATGAATAAATAAATCGTTATAATTTAAAACGATTTCACAGCGACTATTTGGAAATTTGAATTGGACGTAACTTGGAATCTATAAGCTGAAATTCCGATTATTCTCTTTCATTAGAAACATATAATCGAACTGGTTCAAACGTGTCTCGTTTCACAGAAATCCGACTAATATTGGATCCTGTATATCCAATCAAAGTTCAAATCGAAAATTTTGAACTACCCCGACATTTCGAGCTCATTTTAATTAATATATAAATATATATATTCGAACTCCTTTTAAATAAATAAATTCGATAAAAATCCATTATATTTCAAATAAAATATATAAACAGATTTAAATATTCGAATTTAAATGGCCGAAACATCTGGGGCGTTACATTCCTTCCCCCGTAAAATAATTTCGTCCTCGAAATTGCAAAGTAAGAAGAATATTCCTGAACCATATTATTTTAAAATTATTACCTTTGAATTAAATCCAAAATAAATTCAAATTCTAAAAAATTTCTAAAATTTTGCCAGCACTCCCTCTGCATGGCTCGATCGATACGACTGCCACTTTGGGCCTCAACTCCTAAGAAAAGAAAATTCAAGTCCAAATCACAACCCACTCAGGGTATAAATAAATTGCTTAACCCATAATATAAGGTTTACCTTTTTGTCGGCATTCCAATTCAAACTCAAAATTCCAAAGCGTATCAATAGCTGCTCATCGTCTGCATTCGCAGTCTGTGTAACCAAATTATTTCCACAACCTCCAGGATCCTGCATTTATTCCACTTATAATGCAAATAATAATCTGGGTTAAATAATTCCGTTTCCACTTTACCACCAATCTTGTTTTCAATCCACTATACCGTAATTTATCTCCTTGCTTTCCAATCCTACAATTTCTTATTAACTCGCTGGTTAAATTTGATTAATGTTCAATATCTGTTTCGCATCTGCTTTGGTTTAACATCTTTTAATATTAATCGATTAATATCAAAATTAATTCCTATTATTCATCCATTAAATTTTTCAATCCCAATTTATTTAAGTTCATTTTATTTGAATTCATTTTTATATTGATTCTACTTAACTAGATTCAGTTTCACTTCCATACCGATTCAATTGACGAATTGATTTTCAAATCAGTTCAACTTTATTTCATATTTCAAATTTGATTTCAATTCAAATCAATCCGAACAACAAAACATCCCACATTATCATAATATAGAAAATTATTTCCCTTTTCTATATACAAATATACCTTAGGTAAAATTATTTCATTTACCCTCTTTATAAAACAATATTGTATCCATTAGCTAGTTCAATGCTTCATCTTTATATAAAATTTTACAAATAAGCTCTCATTTATATACACTCAAACTCAATCTAGGGTGTTACTAACCCCTTCTCTATTGAGATACGCCACAGAGCCAAGGTTACTACTCAACCAATAGCTCTGATACCACTGTAACGACCTAGGGATTTTCGGCCCTGAAAATCGACATAAATACCTTTGTCGTACTCATGCCGACCTTCTAACAGCGAAAACATCAGAACGTTTATAGAAAGAAATTAAAGGGTGAGATAAGAAAGAAAGTTAGAATAAAAGAAGAAGAACCAACACAGAGTCTCACATCGCAGCGGAACAAAATATAATTCAGAAATAAATCTTTATTGAGAGTTTTTGAAAATACTTACAATATCAGAGTACATCAACATCTATGGACAGTTATAATAATCTGTCCTCATATACGCAGCAGAAATAAATACTAGATATCATATGTCTGAACAACCCCAGCTCGTCTCTGGACTTCTCAGTACCTGATAACCTGAACCTGTACACCTCGGCTAACCCGAACATTTACAAAACCCCGAGTCAGTCTGGTGAACCAGAGTGAGAAAAAACTCGCACAACATTAAGGTATCACACAACTTGATTTTAAAGTTAAAATCCCTTCGAAAGAAAAGGATAATCGTAAAACCAAATCCACACATAAATACAGACAGTTTTTACCTTACGATAACCCAAAACAGTTTTGAAATCAATATCATTTCTGATATTATACTAGTGTCTAAATACAAGTAAATATCAATCTATTGGAACGCTTGCATCTCACGCTCCACATATATATACAAAAAAAACCGTGGGACTTATCGGAAACTGGATTCCAACTATGACAAGGTATGGGACCACCTGCCGATCGTGTATCTCTAGAGGCGAATACACTGGGTTCAACAAGAACGTCTTGCAACCCGACCCTCACATGACCGACCACTCCTTTCGCTTGAGTGTATTGAATGTATATCACCAATGGTTGGGCTCAAACCACCGTTTCACAAAAAAGGACAGCATCAAAATAGATTAAAGAATGAAATGGATTTTCTCTAGATAGGTGATTATACACCCTAATTGGAACGATCCACATAGCCATGCTGCCTGCCCGATTTTTGTCATTTCCTAGTTGTGAGGCTTAAGGTTATAATCTTTTTAACACCTGGCCACCATTCACTTTGAATGCCACATCGTCAGATCCGTCAAGACACTAATTGATGTCCACAAATATACTCTGGGTATAAAAGAAGTGCCCCTCTTTGCCACCGCTCGATATATTTGTAAAAATCAATGTACGTGGTTTCAGGAAATACTCTGTCAGACATTTGTCCATACAAGTCATCCAGGAACAGGATGAACCGAAGGTACTCTCCTACTGCATCTAATATAGGAATCACCACATGGATCGGTAGCGAGTAGTCCTTGCAATCCACAGATTCCAATCACGATAGAACCCCAGTATATCTCCGGGTCGAATTAGAGATTTTAAGTGGTTCTTCCGCTTTATGAAGATCTATGGTCTTCAAATGCTCCATCTCGATCGTCGTCTGATCTTTTCTATATATTCGTATTTGTTGGTCGGAATGGTTTTTGAATATACATTCGATCCTGGTCTTTCCATAACAACAATCGTAAAGGTCAGACTTGATAGCCGGTTATTTAATTATCAATTAAACATCCATGAAATCATAAAAATACATTCACTGGTCTAGTACTCAGCATCACTTGACTTCTTTAATTAAAATTAATTAAGCTTGATTATTCCACTATTTGGGAAAATTTTTCACTCATCACTTTAATATATGGATATACGCAAAAACATTTTCATTTTTGATATAACGATACCCAATATTAAATTTTTATCATTTCTTTTATTATAACAAAGAAATCGTTTCAATCTACTATTCGACGTTACGCCAACTCGTCGGTTTCCATCATTTGGAAAAAATATCAAATTCATATCCATATAGAATAAACCATTCTATATCTATTTCCTTTACTTTTTGAAATTTCGCCAATCTCCTTTTAATTCCATGACTAGGGAAATATCAACTCATATCATTTCCGTTACTTTGGAAATCTTAACATACCTTCTCGCCATTACCAACTAGTATCATCCTTGGATAGTCCCAAAGTTGTTCAAGTTGGGGTATTTTAATTACCTCTCAGACCTTGATCAACAACATTCTTATCTTCAGGTAAATACGAGTTGTAATTCAAAAACCGATATTAAATCTCACATCAAACACATTCTACTATTAAAATTATAGCTTTATAGTTATCCTTTGGAAGTTTCTCTTTATAATTAATATCGCCTAATTAAATAATATCTTACTAAACAACACTTTTATGAATTCTCGACTTATTTAAATAGCTTTATTTCATAGATTGAATTATTATTACAAATCCTATTTCCAACCCTTTTCACCAAACCCAAACTTAAATCCCTTTTTCCCAATTCTCTTTTTCTTTTCAGGAAATCTCCTTTCAATTCTCTTGATTTAACTTAATACCATTATTAAGTATAAAAACAACGCTTTAATTCACATTCCATTTATAAACCTTGTTTATAAATTTCAGGTTTAATATAAACCCTTTACATCTTCATCTTCTTTTACTTAATTCAACGTTAAGTAATCCTTTCATTTTAAGACTCGAGTTTACAACTTATTCATAACGTCATTCCAAAACCAACTATATTCTAAAACAACTACTTACTTAAATGATTTTAAGAAGTAATTACTTAAACTAAAAACAAATAGTTTTCTTTTACATTCACTCTTGTAAAACCAGTTAAACGCTTTATTTACAAAAATAAATAATAAAATCTCTTTTAAAATCTTCTTAGAATTAACCAATTATCCGTCAGGTCGTCTATTTTAGTTTATTAACAACAAACTAATAAAAAGGCCTAACTTTGTTAAAATGGTCGACTTGGTCAATTCAAAACATGATTATCTCTTTAACCAACTCCAGTTAATTCCTTCTTTAAATTAATTAAAATATAATTAATTTAAATAAATTCATTTAATTGTTCACTTGACGTGATTAATGAAATACTCAACCCCTAGGTTGTTTCTTCCTATTTGCTTATAATCCTTATTAACATAAGAATTTGATTTATTAAACAATTTCATAATCCCTTATAAACTTAAAATAAATAAATAAATATTTATTTTTTAAAATAACTTTCAAAACCTTGTTTCATTAAAAATATATTTTTATAACTTCAATACAGTTGATTTACAGCCGATAAATGCCATATTAAAAAATCGATTGATTTCTAGGCCAGGTGATGCCAATTACTGACCCATACCATCCATTGGTTAACATCAGAATAAATGTTGAAATATGGTTCAACAATCAACAACAATCAATCATTCCTTTTTTCTTGAATGATAATTTCTATAACAATCATCAATTAATCAACAGCCAATTCAAACAATTCACACAATTTCAAATACGTTTATAAACGTGACCAATCAAGGGAAATTTCTTTATTCGAGTTAAATCAAAATGATTGGTATTTTCTGAAATTAAACGACCATTTGATTCCAGAAATTGAATCAACAATAAACATACACAACTAGCAAACAGTCAACCACTAACAATCAGAACACGGAAAATAAAAAAACAATTTATATAAAATATAAATGGGGAGAGCTGAGTGAGTTTAACTCACCTTGATTTGAATCTGTCGATAAATAGTCTGTTTTAGTCAAATTAAACCGACGTTTAATTCGAATAAAATTTCCAGTTATTTCAGATCCGGACTAGACCTGCTCCATCTCGAAGTTCTCGTCTCCACGGTTCCAACGCAACTGACCGTGCGTAAATCTGATATCGTATGAGTGAGAAACCCTAAACAAATTTATAAAAGAAATTTAATTCTAAAACATTGGTTTCTTTTCAAATTCAAAGATGGGCCTTACCTTAAATCCTTCGGCCCAACACCCACTAGCCGGTTCCCATTTAAACCCTTACCACCGATCCCTCTTTCATTTCAACAGCCGCGTCCAGGATTGTTTCCTCAAATCGAAAACCATATGCCCCTTTCTATCTTCAACCGCAAATCATGGCGTCGCAACCCTTCCGCGGTCAACCACAGCGAGCGAGCCTCCTCCACCATGGCTTCACCAGTTAAACCCCCCTCTCTTAAGCCTACGGCAGACCCTAAACAACCCAAGACGTGTCCTCCGTTGGGCCAATCCTCCTTCAAATCAAGCTAAGTTTTACTCGATTTTAGTATTCTTTGTTTTGTTTTTTCTGTTTTTTTTTCGAATGGGCTTTACTTTCTGCTGTGTTTTGTTTGTGTGGTTTTGGGACGTATCAAACACTTCTGCTTGAAGGTCTATCTATAGTATTCTTTGATTTAGATCAGAACAATGTCTAATCTTAGGCTAGCTACTACAAGCTTAGGCCATTGGTTTTGATCCCCTTTTTAGTTTTTTTTTCCACTGGTGATGGTGATTTGTTCGAAGAGGATATTGATTGAACTATAGATTAGGTGACTGTGCTGTTATGTATTGTTAATTCAAATCAGAAATTTTGGATCTGTAGATTAGATTTTATGGTACAACTCTGATATGCATATGTACATGAACTCGATTTGACTAAATAAATAAATATATTTGCAGTGTAGATTGATTCGGCTATATATATGAATATATATAAGCTGATTTGGTTGTATAGACCTATGAATAAATATATGTTTATATAGGTTAGATACAGTGTATTCACATGCTTAGCTTGTCATTGATCATTTCCTGTGCTGTCCACTGTATTGTTCAATCAGCCCGTATGTATATGAAGATATACATCTATTTTGTTCATTGATTTGTTTATAGGTGTTCATATTATATAGAGCTGTTCAGCTATATTTTCTTCTAGCTTCTCATGTTCAGTTTTAATTTCTTTAATTATGTATTATCTTGTCTTTTTAGCTGTTCATGATCTTTCCCTTTGGCTGTTTAGCTATTTTTTTTTTTCAATTTCTTTTGCTGTCATGAAATCACCCTTTTAATGGGTTTTTCTTCTTTTATCGCAGATCACAACTGATGGGGACAACGCGAATTTACTCGTTCTGGAGGCATGCAGAAGTTGATTTTAAAATGTTGATTTCTTACTTTATGTTTTTTTTATATTCAACTTTTAAATGGATTTGTATAATCTATTTCGTTCTTCTCAGATTTTATGTACAGTGAAATCTTGTATGTATGTTATACATTCTTCCTATGTGATTTCTTTGTATTTGTAATGGAAAACCAATATTTCATTATATAAACTGATGTACGTGTTGTTAATAGGGAGATTTTAAATAATACCTATTGGTAGTACCAGAGGTAGTATTAAAATAACTTCTAAACCAATTAACCGATATGTTGTTTACTACCAATGATGTTCATAACTTATTTCTAGTCGCCTTGTTGTCTTGCGTAGAATTAAATTCATGTTTTATCGCTTTGCCGCATCAAGTGAAATGCTGAAAATATATACATATACATTAAATTCAAATAGACAAACTTACCGTAAATAAATTACTATCATCGTATTATTTAAGACAAACATTTTATCAATCAATATAGAAATTCAAAGAATTCAATATTTATCCTGGTTTTAAATAATATTTTATTTACATAAAAATCCTTTAATATGAATAAATAAATCATTATAATTTAAAACGATTTCACAACGACTATTTGGAAATTTGAATTGGACGTAACTTGAAATCTATAAGCTGAAATTCCGATTTTTCTCTTTCATTAGAAACATATAATCGAACTGGTTCAAACGTGTCTCGTTTCACAGAAATCCGACTTATATTGGATCCTGTATATCCAATCAAATTCAAATCGAAAATCTCGAACTATCGCGACGTTTCGAGCTCGTTTTAATTAATATATAAACATATATATTCGAACTCCTTTTAAATAAATAAATTAGATAAAAATCCATTATATTTCAAATAAAATATATAAACAGATTTAAATATTCGAATTAAAATGGCCGAAAAATCTGGGACGTTACATTAAGAATCCACTTCTTTTATGGAAACCATTGATTATAACAATAGTGTTATAATCCATGCTCCGAAATATTAACTTTGAAATATACTTTTATTCACTTATTTGATTAATTAACTAAATCTCTATTTAAAATGGAGAGTATTTGGTACTTCCCTGAATTCGATATAGTCGAGTTTAAATATATAATTCTTTTTCGAATAATCTCTTTTCGATAACTCTCTTTCAATTAATCTCTACATGATTAACGTTCCGAACTTCGGAATAAACTTACCCTTTCAGGTCAATTCCATTTCCCTTTTTATTCTAAATTCACTTCTGAATTTATTACTTCCAATTTCTTATGAGTTTCCTTTTATAACAATTTCAATCTGCAAAACATTTCCTTTTAAACCATTATCAATTTTAAAAGGTGAATAGTATTACTTTATAGAAATCTGGACTCGTTTTATCAAATCAAATCTTGATTTCAATTCTAAATACTATTACAGGTTCAAATTTCATTTATCGAGTCATTTTATAACTTCTCATTCCCATTGAATTCATTATACAATCTCGTTTACACATCAACCTTCTAGTCTATTTTATTTAATAATTTTATAATTCTACATAGATTTTACATTTGATTATAAAATATCGGTTTCAAACCGAATATTAATTATCTTGTTAAGTTCTGAATTATATAATATATAATTTCAAAAAATAAATTATTTTTATAACATTCCCATATATAATTTCATTTATATGGATTTATTTTAATTCTAATCACATTTTGAATATCAGAATTAATTTTCTCATTTCCTTTTTACAACGATTTCCAACTTCCCTTTAAATCATTCTTGAATTTACATTTCTAAATTATCCAGTGATAATTATTCACTTCATTTATAAACGTCATTTATAAATTAAACCACTTGCTTTTATTATTAAAAACAAGTTATTATAATCTATCCCATTCGAAATTAAATTTCTAATTTAAAACCTAATTTCATTTCCTGTACATTCAAATATATTTTTACGGTATTTAATACCAATTATTCTAGGGCCAGTACTATTTAAACATCCAACACAACAAAATCTATCACAAAATATTTAACAAATCATATATCACAGTATATGAAAGCAAACAATAATAATTTCTAGGAATCCAGTTGGATCCCTCCAACATGTTTTCCTACATTCACAGATGTTAATCAACGTAAATATCATCAATTTCATTTCAATATGAGATATCATAATAAATAGAATCAATATTTAACCAATGATTTTTACATATAACTATAACTACAATTACAACCAATTTATTAGAAATTCATCCAAACAACCATCACACAACATTCAATCATCATTAATCAATTTTTAAATACGTTTAAAAAATTATAAAATTGCCAAAGTTTACTCACAATGGACATTAATCACTAAATGACAATTAACTGCTGATAGATCCGATCAGGCATTTTATTTCACCATAAATTGTAACAAGCTCCAAATCTCTGCAAACTGGTTTCGTTGTGTAGATTGCATCCATACGGTCCCAATCGATCTTGTTTCACTTGATTCTGTTTACATATGACAATGTTATGATTTTTATACATTTGTATACAATTTAACATTATTAACTATTAATAATATAATTAATTAACAATCTTAATCGATTTTTTAAACCTAATTACCGCCTAAACTGTTTCTCATCCTTTCTTCATGTTCATGAAAAACCCGCAAAATATTTTCCATGGTCGCACATTTTTTTGCTCCTATCTCCTTCCTTCTTCCACTTAAAATTAAAACTAAATCACCAATATTCCTTTCTCCAAAATCTCTAACTCCTCATCACAAAATTAGCAACTCGACCTCCCTCCATGAAACACAACAACAACTCCTTCATGCACACGACTACAGTGCCTCACACAATTTTTTATCACCATATTTACCCAAAATTCGTCACAAGCTTCTAAACTCCACCACCAATCCAAATATAATACTTCTTTTTCTCAAAAATCTCCAAAACGTTGGGTTTGCCAACCCTAGCGCACGGTAAAACGTTTCCAATGAACAAAAATTCCTTCGAATACCTCAAAGCTTATACCAAACCGAAGAGGAAGCTAATAGGAACTCAACTATATAAATTTTTGGATTTATGGGATTTTATATGAGTTAAATCAATTTTTTAAACTCACGTTATTGCTTAAAGAACGTTTCCTAATGGCGGATACCCCCATTTGACCAGGAAAAAAAAAGTTTATGGTTTGGGAGGGCGTTAGAGAATTAATATGGGGAGTAAATATATTTTTTATTTGATTTTTATTAATTGCTTCTTACATTCTTCGTTTAAAAATTCATATTATCACATACGATATCCTATTCCAATGAAAATGGACAAATAACTATAGTTTGACATTACCTACCCAACGAAACTTGTTTCGTCGAAATTCGAGTCTGTTTGCTCACACAACATATTTTGAAGTCAAATTATTGATCGATTCACATTTAAATTTCGCATGGTTACAAAACAACTCTGATTGGCACAAAATTTAAATTTCGAAATTAAATTTCTAATTTAAAACCTAATTTCATTTCCTTTACATTCGAATATATTTTTACGGTATTTAATACCAATTATTCTTGGGCCAGTACTATTTAAACATCCAACACAACAAAATCTATCACAAAATATTTAACACATCATATATCACAGTATATGAAAGCAAACAATAATAATTTCTAGGAATCCAGTTGGATCCCTCCAACATGTTTTCCTACATTCACAGATGTTAATCAGCGTAAATATCATCAATTTCATTTCAATATGAGATATCATAATAAATAGAATCAATATTTAACTAATGATTTTTACATATAACTATAACTACAATTACAACCAATTTATTAGAAATTCATCCAAACAACCATCACACAACATTCAATCATCATTATCAATTTTTAAATACGTTTACAAAATTATAAAATTGCCAAAGTTAGTAAGTTTACTCACAATGGACATTAATCACTAAATGACAATTAACTGCTGACAGATCCGATCAGGCATTTTATTTCACCATAAATTGTAACAAGCTCCAAATCTCTCCAAACTGGTTTCGTTGTGTAGATTGCATCTATACGGTCCCAATCGATCTTGTTTCACTTGATTCTGTTTACATATGACAATGTTATGATTTTTATACATTTGTATACAATTTAACATTATTAACTATTAATAATATAATTAATTAACAATCTTAATCGATTTTTAAAACCTAATTACCGCCTAAACTGTATCTCATCCTTTCTTCATGTTCATGAAAAACCCGCAAAATATTTTCCATGGTCGCACATTTTTTTGCTCTTATCTCCTTCCTTCTTCCATTTAAAATTAAAACTAAATCACCAATATTCCTTTATCCAAAATCTCTAACTCCTCATCACAAAATTAGCAACTCGACCTCCCTCCATGAAACACGACAACAACTCCTTCATGCATACGACTACAGTGCCTCACACAACTTTTTATCACCATATTCACCCAAAATTTGTCACAAGCTTCTAAACTCCACCGCCAATCCAAATATAATACTTCTTTTTCTCAAAAATCTCCAAAACGTTGGGTTTCCCAACCCTAGCGCACGGTAAATGTAACGACCCAGAAAATCTGAACCAATTTAAATTTTTTAAATTGGCTAAAATAATGGATTTTAAATATTTAAAATAAATATTTTAAATAATGGCAATGAAAAGTGATTTTGAATCGACGTTTGAAAACGTATATAATTAATTCTAATTATAAACAAGGCCTGAAATGGCGCTGCAATTTCAAAAATTGAATTCAAACTTTGTCGGACGGTACCGGGTGAAAAACAAAACGGATTTGAGTGAAACCAAAATTATTTAAATTTGTTAGTGAATAACTTTCTAACAAATCTGAAAAATCGAATTTTCATAGCGGAAAGCAAAAGTTATGGCCAAATGAATTTTCAGAAAGGTCGCTATGGAATTTATAAAGCCCGTGAAATTGGCCATTTTGCATACGACCTCGGAATTCGTCGAAACCACTTTTGTTGGATCCGGGATGTGAAGTTATTGCTAGGTTTCAAATTTCATAATTTTTGAAGCTAATATGTGAGCATGACAAAGGAAAACGTGTTTTGGTCAATTAGAGTTAAATTGGATCGACCAGAAATGGGCCTTTTTGCAAACGGTCTCAGAATTCGACGAAACTAGTTTTGTTGGGACCGTATCGTCAAAACATAGCCAAATTTATTTTTCTGCAATTTTTCGAATCAGTTTGTGGCCCTGGCAAATTGAAATGCACGTTCAAATTAAATATTGAATGTTTTATATTTTAATTTGAATGAAAACTAACTGAAACAGTCGAATGGGCCTACGAAACATATCCCATTGTGTTCGGAATGGGGGTAAAACGCTAGGGACGATAGTCGTTGGGTTTAGATTGGTGGTCGTGTCAGAAAGCCCCTTTAAAACTTCCCCGACCAATCAAAATTTTTATATAAAAAAAAAATTCCCTTTCTCTCTCCCCGATACGAACGACGGCAGCAGCTCGAATCTTCTCTCCTCTTTTCTGGCTAATCAACGCAACGAAACGCCTCCACCCAGTTAGGGTTTTTGTAGTACTCGTCGAGGGCTTCAAATCTATACCTCCCACGCCACCCCTCATTCGCTGTACCTCGAGATTCACGCCCTCGAAGTCGTTGACTTCGCGCCGCCGTAACCCGCCTGATCCGCCACCGAGTGCCACCAAACCCATGTCGATCGGTGTGCCTCTTGGAGCACTACAAGGTGGCATGGGCCGATCATCACCAAGCTGCACGGTTTTCGCGAGAAATCAAAACCTAGTTTCGAACAAAACAAAGGAGGTATGGGTTTTATTTTCTGAAATGATTTTGACGCTTTAAAGTGTTGCAAAACTTTGAAAAATCATATCTTTTTGCTTTGTTATCGAAATTCAGTGAAACAAGAGACAGTGGACTCGTGTGGACGTCTTCTACCTTCTAGAAGAGACCGCATATTTTTCTGAGCCTTCTGCTATTTTGGTGGAGTGGAACCCAATGTAAGATTTCTAATTTATAAACGATATGGAAAACGACGATGTATAAATTATATAGTCGATGTATGAGTTATATAAGTGTTGTACACCTCTTGTATAAGCGTTGTATAAGTTGTATGTTCGATGTATAAGTTGTATATGCGTTGTAAAAATTATATATGTGTTGAAATAGAAGTGAATTGCTATATATATATATATATCTTATATATATATATTTTATAAGAGTTGTTCGCTTACCTCCGCAGAGAGAAATAGATTTCAAGATTTCTTTGATTCCGAATGCAAGGCCGGTAGTTCACGCTATTCGAAGAATGTCCTTGAAAGAGAAAGAGGAATTAGACAATCAAACACGACATCTAGTATGGAAGGGTCTGATCAGGCCTAGTTTCTCTGATTGGGGTGCAGCAGTGGTGTTTGTCCCAAAATCAGACGGTACTCTACGGCTATGTGTGGATTATCGTGATTTGAACAAGCAGACAATAAAGAACAAATATCCATTGCCGCGAATCGATGATTTATTGGTTCGTCTGAATGGAGCGCAAGTATTCTCAAGGATGGACCTAGCGACAGGCTTCCATCAGCTTCGAATTGCCGAAGAGTGTGTTCCAATGACAGCATTCAGAGGTCCCGACTTATTCTACGAGTGGTTAGTAATGCCGTTCGGCTTATGTAACGCTCCAGCTTACTTCGTCGATCTGATGAATAGAGTGTTCAGAGGAGTTTTGAATAAATTTGTTATGGTTTTTATTGATGATATTCTAATCTTCTCTAAATCGAAGGCCGAACATGAAAAGCATTTGGAACAGGTTCTGGAAATCCTCAGAAGGAATGTATTAAAAGCCAAACTATCCAAATGTATATTCTGGCAAGATGAAGTAAAATTTCTGGGCCATGTCGTATCAAAAGAAGGAATTGCTGTGGATCCCAGTAAAGTCACAGCTATTCAGAATTGGAAACAGCCCAGTACTCCTACAGAAGTCCGCAGTTTTCTCGGATTGACTAGTTATTATCGGAAGTTCGTTAAAAACTTTTCGAGGATATCTGGCCACTTAACGAAGCTTACAAAGAAGCACTCTAAATTCAAATGGACTCCAGAAAGTGAGGAGGCTTTCAAAGAGCTAAATTCAAGATTAACAACAGCTCCAGTGTTAACCATCATCGATGGCTGATTGACATAGAAATTTGTTTATTTTATGCTCTTATATCTTATCTTTTGTATATAAATAAATATTACTTGGGTATTGTTTTGTTACTTTTACAGATACTCCAACCCAGCCCGCATGCAACCAGAAATGTAGAGAAATAGAGATCAATTTGCTGTGTATTTGCATTTTGAAGAATTGTAGATGAAGATCTCACATCTGGCTGCTGTTGGACAAGAAAATAACTGATTTAGAGGCCATGCACATCTCAAATTAAAGGAGGCTTGTCAAAGAACCAAGAGGAAAAGAAGAAAGGCCAAAAATTTAATAGATTTAACTAAGGCCCATTTGAAACTCTCATTGTAAACTCTTTTGTGAATTCCCTAAGGCCCATCTATCATTGTATTAGGGTTAGGGTTAGGGTTAGGGGTTGGCTATCTATCCTATAAATACCCTTGTAATGTCATTGTAGCCACCATCCTGTCCAATTCTGTATTCTCTTCTCCATTAATAAAAGTTCTTCTTCTTTTTATTTTTTCTGCATTTTTCTTTCTTAGCAATCGGTGTTGTCTTCACAATTAGTTTTGGAAGAGCACCAATTGTATTTTACATTTTTTGTTAGTGATTAGTCGTTTGATTAGTTTCAACGACAATCCTAATTTACTTTTTGTTGTTCCTCTTTTCCTGCAATTTTACTTCCTGCATTTTATTTCTGTTTTGCATTTTAATTTCCAATTGATAGTTGTGATTTGATTGTCGGTTCAATTAGATTTGTTCTGAATCGGATCGCAGTTTCAATTTTTATTGTTTTCAAAACCAACCTCGAAAATCGTCTAACTCGCCCAAGAGATTAGATAAATAATTTGATTTTAATTACACCTCCCTGTGTTCGACCTGTATGCTACACACCTGTACGCTTGCAGTATTTAATTTAAAATTCACGCTTTTCTAATTCATAGATTAGCGACGAACAAGTTTTTGGCGCCGTTGCCGGGGAAATGGGTTTGGTGATCGATGATGTAGAGATTCGGACTGGGTGTTGATGAGGCAGAGCTGGTTTGGTATTTGTGAGGACGATGCTGAATTTGCTGGGTATTGGGGTATTTGATGTTGGCAGTAGGAGTTTGGCTTGGGTGAGATATGGTGGAAAGTGGACGTTCCTGATGGAGAAGTCGAATTGGGAAGGGGGTGGCTTTATTGATTGTCGTTTGCAGGGTATCTGGCCACTTAACGAAGCTTACAAAGAAGCACTCTAAATTCAAATGGACTCCAGAAAGTGAGGAGGCTTTCAAAGAGCTAAATTCAAGATTAACAACAGCTCCAGTGTTAACCATCATCGATGGCAATCAGGATTTGAAAGTCTGGACTGATGCTTCTAGAGAAGGCCTTGGCGCAGTGTTAATGCAAAGGGGCCAAGTGATTGCTTATGCTAGCCGTCAGTTGAAGCCGCACGAGAAGAACTACGTAACTCATGATCTTGAGTTATTGGCTATAGTATTCGCCTTGAAAATCTGGAGACACTATCTTCTGGGTGAGAGATTTGAACTGTTTACAGACCACCAGTCGTTAAAGTATCTATTCACCCAGAAAGACCTGAATCTGAGGCAACAACGTTGGTTGGAGTTTCTTGCAGCATATGACTTTGAAATTATATATACTCCAGGGAAAGCCAATGTCGTGGCCGATGCGCTGAGCCAAAAGAATGTAATGATCGCCAGCTTTATTATCACGACTTCCTTGATTGACAAAATATCTGTTCTTCAGAAGGAGGATAACTTTATTAAGGATATGATTAAAAGGATTCAGAAAAGCGAACCCTCGTGTTTTCAAATAGATAACGACGAGACCCTGAGGTTGAAAGGAAGGATTTGTGTTCCTGATATCCCCGAGCTCAAAAGGGAAGTGTTAGACGAGTGTCACAAGTCCAAGCTGAGTATCCATCCTGGTGTAGCCAAAATGTATAATGATCTCAAGCGAACATTCTGGTGGAAGGCTATGAAAAGGGACGTTTCAATATATGTTAGCCGATGCCCTACTTGCCAGCTAGTCAAAAGCGACCAACAGAAACTAGCTGGATTATTGCAACCGCTAGACGTTCCTGGTTGGAATGGGAGCATATTTCCATGGATTTCATTGATGGTCTGCCCAGAACCAGAAAAGGAAATGATAGTATTTGGGTGATCGTAGATCGCTTCACGAAGACCGCCCATTTCATACCTGTCAGATCAAACAGAACTGCTCAGAGTCTGGCGCAGATTTACTTCAAGGAAATAGTTAGACTACATGGAGTGCCGCTCAGTATAGTCAGTGATAGAGATACAATATTTACTAGCAAATTCTGGGAGGCATTTCAAGTCGAGCTGGGAACGAAGCTGAACTTGAGCACCGCTTATCATCTTCAGACAGACGGTCAGACTGAGAGGGTGAATCGTATTTTAGAAAATCTATTGCGGGCTTGTTTTCTAGATTTTGGTGGATCGTGGGAAGACCATCAGCATTTGGCTGAATTCTCATATAACAACAGCTACCAGGCGAGCCTGACAATGTCACCATTCGAAGCATTATATGGTAGACCGTGCTGATCTCCTGCTTGTTGGGTCGAACCTGGAAATAGACTTGTGTTAGGGCCTGATATGATCCAAGAAGCTGCCGATAAAGTCGACTCTATTAAGAAGCGATTACTCGCCGCTCAAATCCGACAAAAGAGCTATGCCGATAGGAGGAGAAGAGATATATCCTTTGTTGTTGGCGACTATGTATATTTGAAAGTATCGCCGATGAGAGGAGTAATCCGGTTAGGTAAAACTGGAAAGTTGGCGCCCAAATTCATTGGTCCGTTTCCTATTCTGGAACGGATCGGAACTCTCGCTTATAGGGTTAAATTACCTGATTGGTTGCCTGGAGTGCATGATGTATTTCATATATCTCAACTTCAAAAGCACGTTCATGATCCAGACCTGATCGTGGAAGAAGCAGCTCAACAGGATATTGAAATTACCCCAGAACTAGCTGTGAGGCGAGAGCCGCTAAAGATCATCGGTAAAGAAACCAAAGAGCTAAGGAACAAGAAGGTTCACTTAGTCAAAGTGCAATGGAGTGGAGATCCGCGAGATTGTACTTGGGAAACTGAGGAGAGCATTCAGAAATTCTATCCTAGATGCCGAGTGGATATCTCTGATTGACTCCGGTGCAAGGTACATTTACCATACTTAGCATTACCAATTAGTTCTCTACTCAGTTGTTATTTTCTTTCCATGGATGTGCACTTTTAATTCTATAGTCTGAATGATTTTAAAAGAATATAGAAATTGATTGGTATGATTTTGAAAAGTTAAAAACAATTTGATTGTTGTTTGTGTTGTGTGATAGTAGATTTGATTAATTAAGATTATTGAAACGATAGTTAATTAAATTAATAAGAGAATAATGGTAGGATTTATTCGATTAACTCACACATTGAATTGATTAGAAAATAGATAGAAATATATACATGTGTATTATATATGTTTGAACAGGTAAATGGATTAGCTATTGAGTAAAGATTTTATTTGCGTGCCCGACAAATAGGTAAACCTTAATGAGTTGGATGCGAAATATTATTATATCAACTCCTGTGAATGCCATTGGATGCGGAGTGCTTGTTTTTCTGTGTGAAAAAACTAAATGTCGCCTTAGGATAGTAACAATTAATTTTGAACTACATTACATGGCATTCTTCAGAAGATAGGCATACTTCATCATATACCACATAAGCATTTGGAGCTTGTGTGACGAGGTGGAAGATTTACCATACGAACGAGAGGCTTGTATGGCGATGAATATATTTTACAGGTTGAACTGATGAGTGATATGGACTATTTAAATTGTAAAGATTAAATTGCCAGATTAATAAAAACCCCACACGGGTCTGGAGTTGACAATAATCACGTCTCTCTAGTTATTAGATACGGCACATGGACTATTTATTTCCCATACGGGACGAGGTGACGAGGATTTATCCTCTGGAGCATTTAAAATACACACTCCCTCAGACTTTGACAAGGTGACGAGAATTTATTCTCTGGAGTTATTATCAATACATGCTCCCCTGTAAACACCAGAATATATCACTATAAATATGTGTATGCTTATTAGGATTTATTGGGTACCTAATACGGCCTAATAAATTTCCAAACCTCTCTCCGTACAAAGGAGGTTATGGCGAAATTTTTCGAAAATTCCGGGTGTTAGCCTAATTTTTGAAGAATTTGAAAATTCTCAGAAACTGAAAAGTTGGAGAATGGAAGCCAGATCGAACGTAGAGTTGATTAATCAAACCACTTCCGACTTTGTTCCTTTTCGGGGACGAAAAGTTTTAAGTTGGGGGAGATTGTAACGACCCAGAAAATCTGAACCAATTTAAAATGTTTAAATTGGCTAAAATAATGGATTTTAAATATTTAAAATAAATATTTTAAATAATGGCAATGAAAAGTGAGTTTGAATCGACGTTTGAAAACGAATATAATTAAATCTAATTATAAACAAGGCGAGAAATGGCGCTGTAGTTTCAAAAATTGAATTCAAACTTTGTCAGACTGTACCGGGTGTAAAACAAAACGGATTTGAGTGAAACCAAAATTATTTAAATCTGTTAGTGAATACCTTTCTAACGAATCTGAAAAATCGAATTTTCATATCGAAAAGTAAAAGTTATGGCCAAATGAATTTTCAGAAAGGTCGCTATGGAATTTATAAAGCCCGTGAAATTGGCCATTTTGCATACGACCTCGGAATTCGACGAAACCACTTTTGTTGGATCCGGGATGTGAAGTTATTGCTAGGTTTCAAATTTCATAAATTTTAAGCTAATATGTGAGTGTGGCAAAGGAAAACGTGTTTTGGTCAATTACAGTTAAATTGGATCGACCAGAAATGGGACTTTTTGCAAACGGTCTCAGAATTCGACGAAACTAGTTTTGTTGGGACCGTATCGTCAAAACATAGCCAGATTTATTTTTCTGGAATTTTTTGAATCAATTTGTGGCCCTGGAAAATTGAAATGCACGTTCAAATTAAATATTGAATGTTTTATATTTTAATTTGAATGAAAACTGACTGAAACAGTTGAATGGGCCTACAAAACATATCCCATTGTGTTCGGAATTGGGGTAAAATGCTAGGGATGACAGTCATTGGGTTTAGATTGGTGGTCGTGTCAGAAAGCCCCTTTAAAACTTCCCCGACCAATCAAAATTTTTATATATAAAAAAAATCCCTTTCTCTCTCCCCGATACGAACCGCGGCAGCTCGAATCTTCTCTCCTCTTTTCTGGCTAATCCACGCAACGAAACGCCTCCACCCAGTTAGGGTTTTTGTAGTACTCGTCGAGGGCTTCAAATCTATACCTCCCACGCCACCCCTCGTTCGCTGTACCTCGAGATTCACGCCCTCGAAGTCGTTGACTTCGCACCGCCATAACCCGCCTGATCCGCCACCGAGTGCCACCAAACCCCTGTCGATCGGTGCACCTCTCGGAGCACTACAAGGTGGTAGGGGCCGATCATCACCAAGCTGAATGGTTTTCGCGAGAAATCGAAACCTAGTTTCGAACAAAACACAGGAGGTACGGGTTTTATTTTATGAAATGATTTTGACGTTTTAAAGTGTTGCAAAACTTTGAAAAATCATATCTTTTTGCTGTGTTATCGAAATTCAGTGAAACAAGAGACAGTGGACTCGTGTGGACGTCTTCTACCTTCTAGAAGAGAACGCATATTTTTCTGAGCCTTCTGCTATTTTTGGTGGAGTGGAACCCAATGTGAGATTTCTAATTTATAAACGATATGGAAAACGACGATGTATAAATTATATAGTCGATGTATGAGTTATATAAGCATTGTACACCTCTTGTATAAGCGTTGTATAAGTTGTACGTTCAATGTATAAGTTGTATATGCGTTGTAAAAATTATATATGTGTTGAAATAGAAGTGAATTGCTATATATATATATATATATATATATATATATATATATATATATACGCTCCTCGTCCACAAACCATGGACGATATTTATTGGTTGTGATTGGTGTGAAAATTGATTGATAACGAATGGTTGATTGGGATTGTTTGTGGTTGATATTGATTGACTGTGGTTGAAAAATACCCGTTTGTGGTTGAAAAATATTTGGTTGAAACCACATAGGATTAGTTTGTGGAAATGAAATAAATATATACATGCCGCCTGCGTGCGAACTAGATGCATGATCACCATTGTCAAAAACCGCGAGGTTTTAAGGTAGAGCGAGGAGCCGTACAAGGGACGGTCCCGGTTTTAACTACCCTGCCGTTATGCTGCCGAAATTTTGAATAATATTCATGTGTTTGAATTATTTTCATTTATTGAAACTATATTTATTCGTTGAATAGAAAACCTCCATGTGTGGAAACGTTGTTGAGTTGAAATTCATGTGTTGAATGGTGTTCATATTTTGAAATAAATTGTTTTATAATAAAAATCCCATTTTTATCATCTATAAGAACTATATAAAATAACAATGTTTTGAAATGGATTGTTTTACAATAAAAATCACATTTTTATTATATAAATGAATTGTTAAAAATAGTGAAGTGTTGAAATAGAAGGCAGTTAGATGAAAATATCATTTTTATCAAAAGTGTGAAATTCATATGGTTTTGAAATCGAAGAATCGATATATATATTTAAATAAAATTGAAATATATCGAATAACGACGCTGTAGTTTGTATTTTGAAATCCTGATTTCAAATGATTAGTACGGGAGATCCGACCATCGGATTTTCCTGAAATCACAACCGTTGGGTTCGCTTTGGAAAAATCTTTCCAACGGCAGCAACTTTGTAAAAATCCAACGGTTGGATTGTCTGGAATGTTTAATTCAAATCGGAAGAAAAACAGCACCAGAATCGATTATATATATATATATAAATATAATTATATCTAATCGAATAACGACGCTGCAGTTCGTATTTTGAAATCGAAACTTCAAACGATGATACCGGGAGATCCGACCGTCGGATTTTCCCGAAACTGGAACCGTTGGATTCGTTTTGAAAAGATCTTTCTAATGATGTAAATTTTGTGAAGATCCAACGATCATATTTTCAGATATGTGTAAATCAAATCTGAAGAAAAACAGCGCCACGACCGCGTTATGGCCCGAAGCGTCGTTTTGAATAAATTGTCTATTTTAAAATGAATAAAAATAGCGATAAATCGTTGTAAAATATCATAAACGATATGGAATGGAAATAAACTGAATTTGCTCGATTTATGTGGTATTTGATGGTTGGATGTGTTTGGTGTGAAAATTACATTAAAGAAAAAAATTGGTGTTGTTGAATGATTTAACCATTGAAATAAATTGATTTGAAATTCTAAATATACGTGAATTATTTGAAAAGGCCGAGTTAATTCTCATTTCAAATAATTGACCGACGATTGAAAGTCGAAGATGAAGACGGTGGTCGAAGACCGGAGATCTTCACCTCGTTTGGGTGGTAACCGAGGTCCTGATTGGGAGGCATCCCGAAATATGGATAATGAGTGGTGATCGTCCAGACGTATGTGGTGATCGATGGGTTTGCGAGGTATTTAGTGCCTCCGGTTTCGTTCAAACCCAGAACGGACTTGTGAATGGACTGTGTGTCTGACATTGGATTTTATTTTGTGTTGATTGATCTCTGTTAAATATATATCTGTTTGGCGGCGGAGAATTTATTCTTTTGCTTAACGCCCTTCTCTGAAACGCATGAGCTCAGAGGTTGTATATCGATGGACATTAGTCGCATGGCATGAATTGCTAGTGTGGCATGCCTAAGTGGCAGATGATCAGGGCTTCTGTTGAAAAGCAAAGTCTTGTGGTGATGATCAAAGCACCGCCTGTGTGGCGTAGCTTTGTGTATAACGTGAAATCGCGAGCCTCACACCCGGTATGAACCAGAAACGGGAGGAAGGACCTCAGGGAGGACATGTGTTTCTTTCTAACTAGAAGTGGCGTCAGTGGTTTTACACGCCCTGACGAGTTTGACTTATGTGGTTGTTGCTGTTGCGAGGCGCCTCGGTTTGATCGGACGATCCGGGTCCGATGGAGTCATTCGTTGGCTCACTTACGCCCCATAGGGCGGGGAAACACATTGTTCAGGAATTTTAATCCACATCGGCGGACCGGCCCTGACGATCCAAGGGCCCACCTGAGTCTGGGTCCTGAGGGGCGGGCTAGAGCGTCTCGAATTCGGTGAGGACTATCTTTTGCCTTGGTTCATGACGGAAATCCAATTTCCAAATACGTGGCTGTGCGGTTTTGATTGTATACCTATATATGGCGACATAGTGGTATGGGGCATTAATGCCGTCTATGATTGATAGTTATGATTTGAAATTGGGTTTCAAAACATATAAACACTAGCAATAATATCAAATGCCTTTGTTTTATTCGTATCAACCATATTTTGGCCATTATAAGGTAAAACTCTATCCTCCGGTTTGCGTTGCATTGTGTGATGGGAACTGAGTCTTATGATGGCTTCATATGCGTTGTTTAAAAGAAAGATTTGTTTTTAAAGCACTGGCAATCCAATGGAGTAAACCCGTTCCACGAAAGTGGCGTGGTCCTGTGATTAGCCATATATTAAATGTGTTGAGTAGATTTCTCATACCAGTCCCATGACTGACTCGTAGTTTGTTTCACTTTCAAACTCGGGTGCCCCTTTTTCTACACGGGCAGCCTTGTATTCAGGTTTAGCTGGTTCTTTCTAGATAGCTGGAGCTGAAGATGGATTCTATCATTTATCTCTTTTTATGCTGTTCAGCTCCTGTTGTACATATTTTGTTTGTTTTCCGATGTAGACATTTGTGTATAGCTGAACTGTATTTGTACTAAGTAAGATCATGTATACTGTGTAACTCTGATGATTACTTTTATCCAGTATATTCTATTGTACATTATCTGGTGTATTTATTTAATTCTGTTCTGCTATTATCTGTTTTTGTGTTATATTCCAAAGATTACCCTTGTCTCCGTCAGTACGGGATTTGGGGTCGTCTCAGTAAAACGTTTCCAACGAACAAAAATTCCTTCGAATACCTCAAAGCTTATACCAAACTGAAGAGGAAGCTAATAGGAACTCAACTATATAAATTTTTGGATTTATGGGATTTTATATGAGTTTAATCAATTTTTTAAACTCACGTTATTGCTTAAAGAACGTTTCCTAATGGCGGATACCCCCATTTGACCAGGAAGAAAAAAGTTTATGGTTAGGGAGGGCGTTAGAGAATTAATATGGGGAGTAAATATATTTTTTATTTGATTTTTATTAATTGCTTCTTACATTCTTCGTTTAAAAATTCATATTATCACATACGATATCCTATTCCAATGAAAATGGACAAATAATTATAGTTTGACATTACCTACCCAACGAAACTTGTTTCGTCGAAATTCGAGTCTGTTTGCTCACACAACATATTTTGAAGTCAAATTATTGATCGATTCACATTTAAATTTCGCATGGTTACAAAATAACTCTGATTGGCACAAAATTTAAAATCTACCAATAGTTAATCATTACGGATCTAATAAAATTAGTTTCATCAAAAATGGAAGTTGTTTGCAAAATGGTTATTTTTAAGGCTTAAATAAAACCAATAAAATATCAATGTATTCAAGAACAATTTATTTTAACAATATTAAATTAATATTGCTATATATATCCAAATAGAAATCATATAGCTCCAAAATAAACATACTTGGATTTATAACTCGATATTTCAAAATCCAAGTTAAATCGTATTCAATTATATAAAAATCCTTTTATATTATAAAATTAATCGTTATAGTTTATAAACGATTCCATAACGACTTTCTGAAAATTTGATTTGGACATAACTCACAATCTAACAAACGAAATCTCCATTTTTCTCTTCCATTAGAAATATATAGTTCAATAGATTCGAACATTTCTTATTTCGAAGAAGTCTGATTTATAACAAATCTTGTCTATTCCTTTAAAGTTTAAAATGTAATATTATGAACTACCGCGACGTTACAAGCTCGTTTATAATTATTATAATTAACATGTTAAAACTTCGTTTAATAAATAAATTCGTCATTATAACTCGAATCTAAACTCAATTAAATCTCTTAAATTATCCAATTCACACAATATTTCCAATTCAACTTATTTTCAACTATTTTGGAAATAAAATTTATTATTCTATAATTTTTTATTTATTAAATAATCAAAATTATTGAATTCAAGTCATTTAAATCTCCAAATCAATATTTAAATAATTAAATTATTTAATTATTCAGTCGCTAAAATTTTGGGATGTTACATTCCTTCCCCTTGAAAAAATTCGTCCTCGAAAATACTAAGTAGTAAAAATGTTAAAACTCTTCTAACTTCTCTCAACCCACTTGGTTGAAATCTTATAATTCATATTTACAAAACTCAATTCTTTATAAAAAATCTTATATCCTCGTTTCGATAACCGACATTTCATTATTCATTCCAGATGATCTATCCACCATTTTTGGACAATCCATCATCACCTTCTTATCTTCAATCCATATGCTCTCCTGCATATTCCCACATTCATTCAAATTAATTCTAAATCATTATATCAACTTCATTATTCACTCTAACTTTTATTAACCGCGTCTGGTTTTCTAATTCCTTATACAATCGACAAATCGATTTCTAATTATCAAAATTTTTCTGAGAAACTTTTTAACGCTTTGAATTTTTGGAAGATTTCACTAGCGTCTCTTTTGTATGGCTCAATCGATACAACTACTGTGATGACCCCAAACTTCCGTAGACCGAAAGTAAGGATAATCATTTGGGAATACAACATATTTACAACAAAAACAGATCTCAGATAATTATCATAACACATAAACCATTGCAGCGGAAATAAATGTCATCAGCATCATAATATCCAATACATCAGAGTACGCAGAACATGATACAACTTAGCCAAATAAAGAGTCTCAACAAAAAGGGAAATAGGTTTTCAAATGGAAAAGAAAAAAGTCTCAAACTCCATCACATACATCAAAGCTACAGAAGGAAAAATGTCTCAAAGCAGAAGTAAAAACTAGAGAAAAGGTCTTCTTCTTCCGTCCAAGCAAGCTCCAATCAGAATGTATCACCTAAACCTGTCAATTGGCTGCCCGTGTGGAAAGAGGGCACCCGAGTTTGCAAAAGTGAAACAAACTACGAGTCAGTCATGGGACTGGTGTGAGAATTCTTAATTAAATTAACTATCAATATGGCGAATCACAGGACCACGCCGCTAACGCGGAACGGGTTTACTCCATTCGATTGCCAGTGCATAATTTTATAAAGTTTATATAAAACAGCAAAATGACTTTTGAAAAAAATGAAATCATCATAAGACTCAAGTCCTATCACACAATGCAACGCACACAAGAGGATAGAGTTTTCACTTGTGATGATCAAATATGCTTAATACGTGAAAAGTAATATTTTAATATTATTATTAGTGTCTAGGAAATATTAAAATACTTCAAAATAAATATATCAATCCTAGACGGCATAGGTACCATATACTATGTCGCCGTATATAAGTTTACGATCAAAACCGTGATGTCGTATTGGGAATTGGTTTTCTGTCATGAAGTCGAGGCTAGGGATCGTCCTCTTCCGATTCGAGACACTCTAGCAAATGCCTCAGGATCCCTCGCAGTGAACCCTTGGATGCGGTAGGGCCGGTCCCCACCTAACGGTAGTGGATTAGTTATGCCTGAACACACGTTTCCCGGTCCCTTTGGACCTATAATATGACCACTTCCGGCCTATGAAAAAAACCCGAGGTACCTCAATCCATAATCCACATAAGTAAAATGTCGGGCCGTGTCAAAGCCCAAACACCACTCCTAGCTGGAAAGAAACGTGTGCACTCCCTACGGTCCATATCCTGTTTTTGACTCATACCGGGGTGTGAGGCTCGCGAAGTCACACTATACACAAAGCTATGCCTAAACAGGTTGTGCTTTGATCATCAGCCACAAGGCCTGCCTTTCAACAAAGCCTTGATCATTGCATCTTGGCGTGCCACATTGACAATTCAACGCCATGCGATCGATAACTATTACTACGTATCAGGGTGTTAAGTAGATAATAAATTCTCTACCACCAAACAGACATATATTAATAGAAATCTATTTAATTACATGGGATGAGCTCCAACGTCAGACACGCATCCATTACAAGTCCGTTCTGGGTCTGAACGAAACTGGAGACACAAAAAAAGTTCTCGCTTATCCGCACGACCAACACACATGTCTGGACAATTACTGCTTCAACCCTGTCCTGGGAGCAAATCAGTCCAAGGCATCAGTAGTCGTCATCCATTCGATGTGAAGATCGCCGGTCTTCTACACCGTCTTGTTACATCTTTGATTTAATCGCCGTTCAATTTTTTGAAATGAGTTAAACTCGGTCTTTTCAAATAATTATCGCATAATTATAGTTTAAAACATTTCATATATATTTATAACTATTTATCGCTATTTTTATTTATTAAAATAGCTCAAAATAAATCAACGACGTTTCGGGTCAATGGGCGGCCCTGGCGCTGTTTTTACCAAAATTTGATTTACAAATATCTTAAAATCTAACCGTCGGACTTTGATGAAATTTATATCGTTGGAATGCTCTTCCCAAAGCGGTCCTAACGGTTCCAGTTTTGGGAAAATCCAACGGTCGGATCTTTCTATATAATCGTTTGAAGTTACGATTGTCGATATGCGAGCTGCCGCTCTCGTTTCGTTAAATTTTATATTTATATTTATATATATGAACCACTTAGCGATTCCCTTTATTAAAATTCATTCCTTTATTCTACAAAAACAATATTTTTGTTCGCCAATTCTAATGCGACAAAAATGATGTCTCTACATTATATATTTTTACTTTCAATAAAAATGACATTTTTATCTGTCAATTCTAATGCGACAGAAATGATGTTTTTAACATTGTATATTTTTACTTTCAATAAAAATGACATTTTTGTTCGCCAATTCTAATGCGACAAAAATGATGATTTTAACATTGTATATTCGATAAAAATGACATTATTGTTCACCAATTCTAATGCGACAAAAATGATGTTTTTAACATTGTATATTTTATATTCGATAAAAATGACATTTTTGTTCGCCAATTCTAATGCGACAAAAATGATGTTTTTAACATTGTATATTTTATATTCGATAAAAATGACATTTTTGTTCGCCAATTCTAATGCGACAAAAATGATGTTTTTAACATTGTATATTTTATATTCGATAAAAATGACATTTTTGTTCGCCAATTCTAATGCGACAAAAATGATGTTTTAAAATGTACTCTTTCTTTAATTATATTAAAATATTCTTTTCTTCCAACTCATTTTTATAACATAAAAATGTACTTTGCCTAATTCATTTCTAAATACACAAAAATGTACTTTTTGCCTAATTCATTTCTAAATACACAAAAATGTACTTTTTGTCCTAATTCATATTTATAACATAAAGAAGTACTTTATATGTTTTTATAAAATATAAATATTTTATCTCCTTTCTTTTACAATGAAAAATGTAAATTCTTTTACATTGAAAAATGTGAACCTTTCATTGTTACATAGAAAAATGTAAATCTTTCATCTTGACATAGGAAAATGTAAATCTTATATTTTAACATAGAAAAATGTAAATTTTCTATCTTTACATAGAAAAATGTAAATCTTATATTTTAACAGAGAAAAATGTAAATTTTCTATCTTTACATAGAAAAATGTAAATCCTATATTTTAACATAGGAAAATGTAAATTTTCTATCTTTACATAAAAAAATGTAAATCCTATATTTTAACATAGGAAAATGTAATTTTTCTATCTTTACATAGAAAAATGTAAATCCTATATTTTAACATAGGAAAATGTAAATTTTCTATCTTTACATAGAAAAATGTAAATCCTATATTTTAACATGGGAAAATGTAAATTTTCTATCTTTACATAGAAAAATGTAAATCCTATATTTTAACATAGGAAAATGTAAATTTTCTATCTTTACATAGAAAAATGTAAATCCTATATTTTAACATAGGAAAATTTAAATTTTCTAATTATTATTCCTTAATGCACATTTTTCTTTATAGGGGATATTTTCCTATCCAACTCATATGTCAAATTGGTGTCAAAATATGATAGCCCAAAAATAATGGGTTTTGTCCAACCATTTCTATTTACCCAACATCGCAGTTTCAATATCCACAAATATAATAATATGGTTTTTGGTCTAACCATTTCTATTTACCTAACATCGTCATTTCAATGTCCACACATACAACACAATATATGATTTTGTGTATAAATTTGATGAATCACAATAAAAGGTCTCATCTTTATTTTATTGGTAAATCAAATAAAATATCAAATCTTTATTTGTAAATCAAATAAAATATCTAACCTTAATTTATCTTTTAATTAAAATTTAAAGGATTTAAACTTTCTTTATTTTATAAATCACAAACAAAAATAAAGATTCAATCTTTTGTTCTTATTATGTAAATCAAAATAAAGATTCAACCTTTGTTATTATTTTGCAAATCAAAAATAAAGATTCAATTTTTTTTGTTTTATTTTGCAAATAAAAAATAAAGCTTTAACTTTTGTTTATTTTGTAAATCAGAAGTAAAGATCAAACCTTTGTTTTATTTTGCAAACCAAAATAGAAATTTACATTATGCTATTATTTTGCAAATCAAAATAAAATTTACCTTTCTTTTATTTTGCTAATCAAAACAAAAACTCAACTTTTCATTTTATGTGTTGAACCAAAAATAAAGATTTAACTTTTCATTTTTGTTGTAAAAACGAACAAAGATTCAATTTTTCATTTTATTTTGTAAAAACAAAATAAAGATTCAAAATTTTCATTTTTGTTTTGTAAAACAAACAAGATTCAATTTTTCATTTCTATAAAGGAATAAAAATAAAAATAAAAATAATATAAAAATAAAAACACTAAAGATGAGAACTTTATAGAGATTACATCAGAATTTCATAGATCTAAACTGACATACTATATCGTGATATCACAACGAATATAAATCAACCATACAACAATCACCAATCATAGATCAGAAATAACATATAATGATTCACATAACAAATATAATTAAATTATTTAATTATTAAAATCTAGAAATCTCACAGTCGTTGCAGATTTTTGCCAAAATTCAAACTGTTCAGAATGGTCCCGTTTCAGCCTCAACACGTTCTATTCGCTGTTACGATTACAACGCTTCCAAAATCGTCAAATTCTGAGTTGAAACGAATCAGTTATGGTTAAATGAAGTTTTAAAACAATTTAAATTAATTAATTAGTCAATATACCTTTCTCCTTCCTTCAGTAAAACAGGCCGATGTTTTTTTTTTACTTCGAACCTTGGGTTCGATTTGCCTCGCGACTGGTGGCACGGGGTGTCGATCGGAGTTCGCCACGTGGAAGGGGGGAGGACGCCGCGCTTGGGGGTGGTGCTACGGTGAAGCTCGGCGGTCGGTGGACGGGGCAAAACGCGCCCGAACGGCGGCGGTTCCAGGTCAAGGCCTCGGCCAAATTCAAGACTACAACCGATCTCACCGTACGGATGGATAAATTGTTCGAATCTCTTTCACTTCCCTTTGGATTTGTTTGAAAAGATGGTCTGGATTAAAAGATATTGAGGATTGAAGAATTGAAGATATCGGCCATTGATTTGGGGGGCGGCGGCAGAAGAAACGTGAATAGTGATTTAGGGTTTTCAAATTCCTATATTTATAATATATTTTAATGTATTTTTACAATTAAATCCATATCTTACAAACCAATTCAATTTCAGTACAGTAGAAGGTGCCCCTAACCAATAGCCCATATTCCATATCCAATGGGACAGGCCCCGTTAACCCAAACAGCTGTCTGTGGCCTGTAATATTTAATTTAATATTTAATTCCTTTATTTAATTAATTCGTTCGCACAAATAAATTTACTGAGGCCACATACGGGCTCAGAAAAATCCAAAAAAATATATATTTGTCTATGTTATGACGATACGGTCCTAACAAAACTAATTTCATCGAATTCTAAGACTGTTTGAAAAATGGCTATTTTCCAGTCGATTAAATTTAACTGTAATCGACCAAACACATTTTCCTTCGCCACGCTCACTTATTAATTCGAAAAATTCTAAAAATTGAAACCTAGCAATAATTCAACATTCCGGTTCCAACAAAATTGGTTTCGTCGAAAACAGATATCGTTTGAAAATTGACTATTTTCATTGGCTTTAATATTATTTAAAAAAAAAATGAATTTTTTCAATTTCTGCCACATTTCTCCACCAAATTATTTAAAATAAAAAATTTAAATTGGTTCGGATTTTCCGGGTCGTTACAATCTCCCCCACTTAAGAATTTTCGTCCTCGAAAAGGAAACAAAGTAAAGTAGGAACCAAGATGGAAAATGTAAATTGGTGTAAACGTACCTTAATACAAGAGTTACTCGGAGATATCCACTATGCACTTGGGGTAAGCCTTTTTGATGCTATCCTCTGTCTCCCAAGTACAGTCTCTAGGATCCTCACTCCATTGAACCTTGACTAGGTTGATCCTCTTGTTCCTCATAATTTTGGTTTCTTTGCCAATGATCTTAATCGGGTCCTTTCTCACTGTTAGATTTGGAGCAATATCTAGGACCTATTGATTTAATTCATCCTCTATCAGATCTGGATCATGAACATGCTTGCGGAGTTGAGACACATGAAATACATCATGCACCCTGGCAACCAGTCAGGCAGCTCCACTCTATAAGCGAGAGTACCAATCTTTTCGAGAATAGGGAATGGACTAATGAACCTCGGTGCCAACTTTCCCGTCTTCCCAAAACGAATCACGCCTCTCAAAGGAGAAACCTTCAAATATACTCGATCACCCACAGAGAATTCTAGATTTCTTCTTCGCTGGTCAGCATAGCTCTTTTGTCGGTTCTGAGCAGTCAACAAGCGCTTCTTAATCAAGTCAACCTTATCCGATGCTTCACGAATCATGTCGGGGCCCAAGACTAGTCGATTGCCTGCCTCCACCCAACATGCCGGAGATCTGCATGGCCTGCCATAAAGTAATTCAAACAGTGTCATCTTCAATCTTGCTTGGTAGCTATTATTATAGGAGAATTCCACCAAGTGCAAGTGGTCCTCCCATGAACCGCCACAATCAAGAATGCAAGCACGCAACAAATCTTCCAAAACACGATTCACCCTCTCAGTCTGGCCATCTGTCTGAGGGTGATAGGCAGAGCTCAGATTCAACTTGGTCCCCAGTTCTTCTTGAAAAGCTTCCCAGAATTTGCTGGTAAATAATGGATCTCGATCAGTGACAATGCTTTTGGGAACCCCATGCAGTCTGACTATCTCTTTAAGATAAAGCTGTGCCAAACTACGAGTTGTTCTATTGGACCGAATAGGGATGAAATGGGCAGACTTTGTTAAGCGATCCACAATCACCCATATGCTATCATTCCCTTTTCTGCTTCGGGGCAAGCCATCTATAAAGTCCATAGAAATTTCCTCCCACTTCCAACCTGGAACTCCCAGTGGTTGCAACAAACCGGCCAGCTTCTGCTGATCACTTTTAACTTGCTGACAAGTGGCACATCTAGCAACATAAATAGAAATATCTCTCTTCATCGACCTCCACCAAAATGTGCGCTTGAGGTCGTGATACATCTTGCTCACTCCAAGGTGAACAATAAGCTTAGATTTATGACATTCATCCATAACCTCTCTTCTGAGCTTAGAGTCGTATGGGACACAGATTCGACGTAATAGCCTCAGAACCCCTTTATCGTCAATTTGGAAACTTGTGGTTTCGCCATCCTGAATTCTTTTGATAATCCTATGAATAAATTTATCATTCTTCTGAAGAGCAGAGACTTTATCAATCAGAGTAGGAGTGATAATGAGATTGGCGATAATGAGATTGTTGCATTCTGCATTCTTTCTACTGAGCGCATCGGCTACAACGTTGGCTTTTCCCGGAGTATATAGGATATCTAGGTCATATGATGCAAGAAATTCAACCCAGCGTTGATGCCTCATATTCAAATCTTTTTGGGTAAAAAGATGTTTCAAGGATTTGTGATCCGTGTAAATTTCAAACTTCTCACCCAAGAGATAATGCCTCCGTATTTTAAGAGCAAACACAATGGCCATTAGCTCAAGGCCATGCGTGACGTAATTCTTCTCATGCGGTTTCAGCTGGCGGCTAGCGTATGCGACTACTCTGCCTCTTTGCATCAGCACCGCACCAATACCTTAAATAAATAAGGGATAACATGTTAAAATGAGATTTGACATCAAAGGAAAAATGTTATCTCTAACATGTTAATATATATAGGAAACAACCTCGCTTAGAAGCGTTGGTCCAGACCTTCAAAACCTGATTGCCATCTATGATGGTCAACACAGGAGCATTGGTCAACCTCTTCTTTAGCTCTTGGAAAGCTGTCTCGCATTCCGGTGTCCACTTGAATTTTGTATGTTTCTTGGTCAGGTTTGTCAATGGGCAAGCTACCTTCGAGAAATCTTTGACAAATTTCCGATAATAGCCAGCCAGTCCTAAGAAACTTCTGACCTCTGTGGGAGTTCTAGGCTGCTTCCATTCTTTGATGGCTGAGATCTTTCCTGGATCTACTGAGATGACTTCCTTTGATTCAACATGGCTGAGGAATTTCACCTCTTCTTGCCAGAATATGCATTTAGAAAATTTTGCTTTCAGCACATTTCTTCGCAAAATCTCTAAGACTTCTCTCAGATGCTGTTCGTTCTGAGCAGTGGATTTAGAAAAGATGAGGATGTCATCGATGAACACGAGCACAAATTTATTTAAAACATCTGTGAACACCCTATTCATCAGATCAACAAAATATGCTGGAGCATTACATAGACCGAAAGGCATTACTAGCCATTCATAAAAGATATCCGGTCCTCTGAAAGCAGTTAAAGCCACACACTCTTCTGCAATGCGAAGTTGATGGAAGCCTATAGCTAGGTCCATCCTAGAGAGTACTCGTGCCCCATGCAAGCAGTCAAGAAAATCATCTATACGAGGCAGTGGGTATTTGTTTTTCAAAGTTTGTTTGTTGAGATCACGGTAGTCTACACATAGCCTGAGAGTACCGTCTGATTTTGGGACGAACACCACTGCTGCTCCCTATTCTGAGAAGCTGGGCCTGATCAGACCCTTCCACGAAAGCTGTTTGGTTTGATTTTTCCGCTCCTCTCTTTCTTTTGGCGACATTCTCCGAATGGGATGTACGATAGGCCTTGCATTCAGAGCTAAATCAATTCTGAAGTTGATTTCTCTATGCGAAGGTAAGCCCTCAACTTCTTTGAATACATCAGCGTAATCTTTGACGACAGGGATATCCCCAATAGAAGTAGGGGTAACTTCTAGAGAAGACCAGAATGTTTTCCTGTCGGTGGCTGAGCCGTGGCAGGGGATACATACATTACCGAGTTTAGTTTTAACTTTGACAATTCTTTCGGCACATTTGACATCGGCCTCATATTTTGTCAGCCAATCTATCCCAAGTATGATGTCATATCCAGAAAACTCCATGATGATCAAATTAAAAGGAAACTGATAGCGAGAATAGGAGATAAGCACTTTACAATACTGATCTAAAATGCGGGAACCTCCTATCGGACTATTAGCTCTAATTAAATTTTTGAGTTTTCTTGGTTTCAGTTTCAACTTTTTACTTGCATCTTTAGAAATAAAGCTTCTTGCAGCACCAGTATCAAATAAGACAGTAATAGGGATGTTCTTAATATTAAGCGTACCTCCTAAGACATCGGGTTTATTAGGCCCCTCAGTCGAAGCTGGTGTATCTGCTCCCTCATAAACATGTGCCACCTGAGCATTCCTTAGCAGTGGGAAATTCGCCTTAATGTGCCCCTTTTGATGACAATTGTAGCATTCCCTCTTGTCCTGCGAACTCTGGCCACGATTCTGAGGATTCTGACCACGGTTCTGGGAACTCTGACCACGGTTCTGACTAGGGCCTGAATCATTTCTCTTGACCTTTTTAGGTGCTCTACACTCATAATCAAAATGTCCAATCTTGCCACAGTTATAGCAGGTCACCTTGCTCCTATCCCTCTTCTTCCCTTGGGGCTTAGTGGTAGAAGAATTGCTTGCCTCCGGTTTCTTGTTAGCTTGCTCCTTCTGGTTGTTGCTTTGATTTTTTCCTCTATCCTGCGGTCCAGACTCGTCATTTTCCTCGTAGCGGCACGCCATCTCTACTACTTCATTGAAAGGAAGCTTGATATGGGCAGTGACTCGGTTCAAATATTTCTTTGACAGCCCCTTGATAAACTTCTTATTCTTCTCTACCGGATCTTGAATCAAACTAGGATCATATCGTGAAAGCTCATCAAACTTCCTCACATACTCGGAAACGGTCATATTCTCTTGCTGTTGGTTAACGAACTGCTCGCGCAGGCTCTCTCTAGCTTGTGGGGGTATATATTTCTCATTGAAAAGTTCCTTAAATCTGGCCCAAGACATATTGGCCACATCATTGCAGATCTTGATCGTATCCCACCAATGCCCTGCTTCCTCTTTTAGTTGCCATACTGCCAGGTAGCGCTTTCTCTGATCTTCCAGTTCTAAGCCCTCTAGGATCTTTTCGCAATATTTAACCCATGCTTCTGCCTGAATCGCAGACTCTCGCCCCGTGAAAGGTACACCTCCTAGGTTTTTGAATTTCTTTGACATTCTCTCCAAATCGAAGGGCTGTGGAGGTGGAGGCGGTTCGGCTACGACCTCTGAAGTATGTTGTTCCTGAGTGATGGGGGTCTCATCTCTAGCTTGCCCTCCAGCTCCTACACGGCACCTCCTCTAGCCCCGCCTCGAGCTCTACCTCGGGCTCCGCCTCGGGCTGTTCTTGCTCTAGTATCCATTTAAATCAGTCTGTACCATCAAGGAAAGAGTCAGACCAACAAAAATGAGAATTTTCAAGAAAAGATAAGATAAGGACGAGATGAAAAGATGATGATGTAATGGCTGATAAATATGTGCTATTCTGCTGTGCTCATTCTACAACATTACTAGTCCTATCTCTAATGAGCTACTCGTCTTAGAGTAATGTGGATTCTATCTAGACAAATTGTACTAAATATGTTATATTCCGAAGCTAAGGTTAACCTTAGGCTCTGATACCAACTGTGATGACCCCAAACTTCCGTAGACCGAAAGTAAGGATAATCATTTAGGAATACAACATATTTACAACAAAAACAGATCTCAGATAATTATCATAACACATAAACCATTGCAGCAGAAATAAATGTCATCAGCATCATAATATCCAATACATCAGAGTACGCAGAACAGGATACAACTTAGCCAAATAAAGAGTCTCAACAAAAAGGGAAATAGGTTTTCAAATGGAAAAGAAACAAGTCTCAAACTCCATCACATACATCAAAGCTACAGAAGGAAAAATGTCTCAAAGCAGAAGTAAAAATTAGAGAAAATGTCTTCTTCTTCCGTCCAAGCAAGCTCCAATCAGAATGTATCACCTGAACCTGTCAATTGGTTGCCCGTGTGGAAAGAGGGCACCCGAGTTTGCAAAAGTGAAACAAACTACGAGTCAGTCATGGGACTGGTGTGAGAATTCTTAACTAAATTAACTATCAATATGGCGAATCACAGGACCACGCCGCTAACGCGGAACGGGTTTACTCCATTGGATTGCCAGTGCATAATTTTATAAAGTTTATATAAAACAGCGAAATGACTTTTGAAAAAAATGAAATCATCATAAGACTCAAGTCCTATCACACAATGCAACGCACACAGGAGGATAGAGTTTTCCCTTATGATGATCAAATATGCTTAATACGTGAAAAGTAATATTATAATATTATTATTAGTGTCTAAACAATATTAAAATACTTCAAAATAAATATATCAATCCTAGACGGCATAGGTACCATATACTATGTCGCCGTATATAAGTTTACAATCAAAACCGTGATGTCGTATTGGGAATTGGTTTTCTGTCATGAAGTCGAGGCTAGGGATCGTCCTCTTCCGATTCGAGACACTCTAGCAAATGCCTCAGGATCCCGCGCAGTGAACCCTTGGAAGCGATAGGGCCGGTCCCCACCTAACGGTAGTGGATTAGTTATGCCTGAACATACGTTTCCAGTCCCTTTGGACCTATAATATGACCACTTCCGGCCTATAAAAAAACCCGAGGTACCTCAATCCATAATACACATAAGTAAAATGTCGGGCCGTGTCAAAGCCCAAACACCACTCCTAGCTAGAAAGAAACGTGTGCACTCCCTACGGTCCATATCCCGTTTTTGACTCATACCGGGGTGTGAGGCTCGCGAAGTCACGCTATACACAAAGCTATGCCTAAATAGGCTGTGCTTTGATCATCAGCCACAAGGCCTGCCTTTCAACAAAGCCTTGATCATTGCATCTTGGCGTGCCACGTTGACAATTCAACGCCATGCGATCGATAATTATTACTATGTATCAGGGTGCTAAGTAGAGAATAAATTCTCTACCACCAAACAGACATATATTAATAGAAATCGATTTAATTACATGGGATGAGCTCCAACGTCAGACACGCATCCATTACAAGTCTGTTCTGGGTCTGAACGAAACCGAAGACACCAAAAAGGTTCTCGCTTATCCGCACGACCAACACACACGTCCGTACAATTACTGCTTCAACCCTATCCTGGGAGCAAATCAGTCCAAGGCATCAGTAGTCGTCGTCCATTCGATGTGAAGATCGCCGATCTTCTACACCGTCTTGTTACATCTTTTGATTTATTCGTCGTTCAATTATTTGAAATAAGTTAAACTCGGTCTTTTCAAACAATTGTCGCATAATTATAGTTTAAAACATTTCATATATATTTATAACTATTTATCGCTATTTTTATTTATTAAAATAGCTCGAAATAAATCAACGACGTTTCGGGTCAATGGGCGGACCTGGCGCTGTTTTTACCAAAATTTGATTTACAAATATCTTAAAATCTAACCGTCGGACTTTGATGAAATTTATATCGTTGGAAAGCTCTTCCCGAAGCGGTCCTAACGGTTCCAGTTTTGGAAAATCCAACGGTCGGATCTTTCTATATAATCGTTTGAAGTTACGATTGTCGATACGTGAATTGCCGCTCTCGTTTCGTTAAATTTTATATTTATATTTATATATATGAACCACTTAGCAATTCCCTTTATTAAAATTCGTTCCTTTATTCTACAAAAACAATATTATTGTTCGCCAATTCCAATGGGAAAAAAATGATGTCTCTACATTATATATTTTTACTTTCAATAAAAATGGCATTTTTATCCGCCAATTCTAATGCGATAGAAATAATGTTTTTAACATTGTATATTTTTACTTTCAATAAAAATGACATTTTTGTTCGCCAATTCTAATGCGTCAAAAATGATGTTTTTAACATTGTATATTTTATATTCGATAAAAATGACATTTTTGTTCGCCAATTCTAATGCGACAAAAATGATGTTTTTAACATTGTATATTTTATATTCGATAAAAATGACATTTTTGTTCGCCAATTCTAGTGCGACAAAAATGATGTTTTTAACATTGTATATTTTATATTCGATAAAAATGACATTTTTGTTCGCCAATTCTAATGCGACAAAAATGATGTTTTCAACATTGTATATTTTATATTCGATAAAAATGACATTTTTGTTCGCCGATTCTAATGCGACAAAAATGATGTTTTAAAATGTACTCTTTCTTTAATTAAATAAAAATATTCTTTTCCTCCAATTCATTTTTATAACATAAAAATGTACTTTGCCTAATTCATTTCTAAATACACAAAAATGTACTTTTTGCCTAATTCATTTCTAAATACACAAAAATGTACTTTTTGTCCTAATTCATTTTTACAACATAAAGAAGTACTTTGTATGTTTTTATAAAATATAAATATTTTATCTCCTTTCTTTTACAATGAAAAATGTAATTTCTTTTACATTGAAAATTGTGAACCTTTCATTGTTACATTGAAAAATGTAAATCTTTCATCTTCACATAGGAAAATGTAAATCTTATATTTTAACATAGAAAAATGTAAATTTTCTATCTTTACATAGAAAAATGTAAATCTTATATTTTAACATAGAAAAATGTAAATTTTCTATCTTTACATAGAAAATTGTAACTCCTATATTTTAACATAGGAAAATGTAAATTTTCTATCTTTACATAGAAAAATGTAAATCCTATATTTTAACATAGGAAAATGTAAATTTTCTATCTTTACATAGAAAAATGTAAATCCTATATTTTAACATAGGAAAATGTAAATTTTCTATCTTTACATAGAAAAATGTAAATCCTATATTTTAACATAGGAAAATGTAAATTTTCTAATTATTATTCCTTAATGCACATTTTTCTTTATAGGGGATATTTTCCTATCCAACTCATATGTCAAATTGGTGTCAAAATATGATAGCCCAAAAATAATGGGTTTTGTCCAACCACTTCTATTTACCCAACATCGTAGTTTCAATATCCACAAATATAATAATATGGTTTTTGGTCTAACCATTTCTATTTACCCAACATCGTCATTTCAATGTCCACACATACAACACAATATATGATTTGGTGTATAAATTTGATGAATCACAATAAAAGGTCTCATCTTTATTTTATTTGTAAATCAAATAAAATATCAAATCTTTATTTGTAAATCAAATAAAATATCTAACCTTAATTTATCTTTTGAGTAAAATATAAAGAATTTAAACTTTCTTTATTTTATAAATCACAAACAAAATAAAGATTCAATATTTTGTTCTTATTATGTAAATCAAAATAAAGATTCCATCTTTGTTATTATTTTGCAAATCAAAAATAAAGATTCAATTTTTTTTTGTTTTATTTTGCAAATCAAAAATAAAGCTTTAACTTTGTTTATTTTGTAAATCAAAAGTAAAGATCAAACCTTTGTTCTATTTTGCAAACCAAAATAGAAATTTACATTATGCTATTATTGTGCAAATCAAAATAAAATTTACCTTTCTTTTATTTTGCTAATCAAAACAAAAACTCAACTTTTCATTTTATGCATTGAACCAATAATAAAGATTTAACTTTTCATTTTTGCTGTAAAAACAAACAAAGATTCAATTTTTCATTTTATTTTGTAAAAACAAAATAAAGATTCAAAATTTTCATTTTTGTTTTGTAAAACAAACAAGATTCAAATTTTCATTTCTATAAAGGAATAAAAATAAAAATAAAATAAAAATAAAAACACTAAAGATGAGGACTTTATAGAGATTAAATCAGAATTTCATAGATCTAAACTGACATACTATATCGTGATATCACAACGAATATAAATCAACCATACAACAATCACCAATCACAAATCAGAAATAACATACAGTGATTCACATAACAAATATAATTAAATTATTTAATTATTAAAATCTAGAAATCTCACAGTCGTTGCAGATTTTGGCCAAAATTCAAACTGTTCAGAATGGTCCCGTTTCAGTCTCAACACGTTCTATTCGCTATTACGATTCCAATGCTTCCGAAATCGTCAAATTCTGAGTTGAAACGAATCAGTTATGGTTAAATGAAGTTTTAAAACAATTTAAATTAATTAATTAGTTAATATACCTTTCTCCTTCCTTCAGTAAAACAGGCCGATGTTTTTTTTTTTTACTTCGAACCTAGGGTTCGATTTGGCTTGCGACTGGTGGCACGGGGTGTCGATCGGAGTTCGCCACGTGGAAGGGGGGAGGACGCCACGCCTGGGGTGGTGCTGCGGTGAAGCTCGGTGGTCGGTGGACGGGGCAAAACGGGCCCGAACGGTGGCGGTTCCAGGTCAAGGCCTCGGCCAAATTCAAGACTACAACAGATCTCACCGTACGGATGGATAGATTGTTCGAATCTCTTTCACTTCCCTTTGGATTTTTTGAAAAGATGGTCTGGATTAAAAGATATTGAGGATTGAAGAATTGAAGATATCGACCATTGATTTGGGGGGCGGCGGCAGAAGAAACGTGAATAGTGATTTAGGGTTTTCAAATTCCTATATTTATAATATATTTTAATGTACTTTTACAATTAAATCCTTATCTTACAAACCAGTTCAATTTCAGTATAGCAGAAGGTGCCCCTAGCCACTAACCCATATTCCGGATCCAATGGGACAGGTCCCGTCAGCCCAAACGGCTGTCTGTGGCCTACATTATTTAATTTATTATTTATTTCCTTTATTAAATTAATTCGTTCGCACAAATAAATTTACTGAGGCCACATACAAGATCAGAAAAATCCAAAAAAAATATTTGTCTATGTTATGACGATACGGTCCTAACAAAACTAATTTCGTCGAATTCTGAGACTGTTTGAAAAACGGCTATTTTCCAGTCGATTAAATTTGACTGTAATACACCAAACACATTTTCCTTCGCCACGTTCACATATTAATTCGAAAAATTCTAAAAATTGAAACCTAGCAATAATTCAACATTCCGGTTCCAACAAAAGTGGTTTCGTTGAAAACAGAGATCATTTGAAAATAGACTATTTTCACTGGCTTTAATATTATTTAAAAAATGAATTTTTTCAATTTCTGCCACATTTCTCCACCAAATTATTTAAAATAAATTTTTTAAATTGGTTCGGATTTTCCGGGTCGTTACAACTACAACTCATCTCTCTAAGCCTTCTCCAATCTAAAAGAAAACCAAAAATCCAAGCGGCTTACCCAGTAGGCTCATGAAAATCTTATACTCAATTAAGTATGTGTCTTTTGTCGAGCATACCATTTATTTTCTTCATTCACTTCAATCCAATACCTGCCCAACATATATTCATCCATTCCAGTTGATTTAGAATCAATCCAAATTTTACTTTCTAATTCGTTAATCAAGTTTCTGAATAATAAATTTCCATTCTATAATCCAAACTTGATTTCTATTTCAAAATCAATCCATTTATTCTGCTTGAGTTCCACTTTTTATTCCAATAAATAACAACATCCAGTATATACTCAACTGACTTGTGAATAATTTAAATTCAATTTAATAACTCGAATCTCAAATATTTCTCTTTTTCATCATATTTAATTTCATTTAGGATTATTTCTAATCCAATCTAATTTCATTTAACTTAGCTTAAGTTTATTTTTAGTCTATTTGATTTACTTCTAGTCTTTCAATCTATTTAACTTCATAAGTTAAATTTAAATTTTAGAATTCAAATTCCTGGGTTTTATTTCAAATCAGTTTGAAATCATATATATTTATATAAAACCATAACAATTCAAAAAATTTGAATTCTCAAAGCAACTTGTTTTATTCAAACAAATTTTCATTAGCAATCTTACTACGGTAGCAATCCATCACTTAGAAACTTGAAAATGAATACTAGTAGTGCGGTCGTCGTCATCAGAACTATGTTCCAGCAACTGAAAAGATTTCAGTGCTTTATCACTTTCAAAATCCATTTTAAACAATTTTTATTCGAATCTTTTCCAAAATACTTCTATAACATTTTCCAAACACTTCAAAAAAATATTTTCCAACATTCTAGGATTAAAATTACATATTCTGGTTTGAACTCAATCTTAGTTCATCTCATTTGTATACTGAATTCATATACAAATTGTATTGGGTTATTTCTAACAATCTCAAATTCATTTTTTTTTTTAGAATTTCAGAACCAAATTCCGGGTCCTAAAATCATAAATTCTAGGTTCAAAACTGAAAATTGTTTTAATCCAACAATTTATTTAAAATCGCAAGTCTTACTTAGAAACTCGGAAATGAACACCGTTGACGTTCATGACCATCCATGATATTATTTCCAAGTGACACAAGTATGAAATACGCTTACAAAATCCTTTAAATCCATCTTTCTTCATAAACTCCTTAAAAATAATCAAAACGTCCCTTTTCCAAAAAAAATGGATAATAATTTCCAAATCCACCGAATATCCTTGATTCTCAACTCGAATCCATTTCCATTTATAAACCTTGGTTATAAATTTCACTTATACAGTTTTAATTCTATATAGGTTTAATTCGCATGGGTTTCTCTTGGTTTAGATTTATATTAGACAATTCTTATTATGTTTATTTCTTACCCAACACATTCCCAAAATAATTAGATTACTCTTATCCAACAAGTAGCTAATACCCAAAATTAGTCGAGTAAAACTACCTATCAATCAACAATCCATCAAACTATAACTGGTTTGAAAATTCCTTTTTAAATAAATGTATAAAATCTTTTTCATTTACCAACTCTGTAAAAAAATATTATGTCGATTTGCCTTGTTCAAATGTTTATAAAAACCCATCGACCACGTAAGTTAAACACCTCAATGTGGAACTCATATACCACTCAACCGATAAACAAACACATTATAAAACATTTTTATAAAAACTACAAATACACTCTCTCGTATATATACACTCAAACTTAATATTGGGCATTACTAACCCCATCTCTATTGAGTTATACCATAGAGCCCAGATTATCACTCAATCTTCAGCTCTGATACCGTATAATAGCCCGGGAGATTTTCAACCCCAAAAATCTACATAAATACATTCACTACATAACATGCCGACCTTCAAGTACCGAAAATACCAGAACGTTAATGGAATGAGGTTAGAGGGTGAGAAATAGAAAGAAAGAAAATTAAGAATAGAAGAATAAAACACAAATACAACATAATCAGAGCATACCCAAATCTCACAGCGAAACAAATAAAATATATTATATAACATAACTTTTGAAATACAAATCTATTTGTATATACATACCATTACAAAAGTATAAAACTTACAACACAATGGAAACAAACAATAATTATCTAATGCTAAAGCCTCCTACTCTAAGCTTTTCCAAGTGTATCTATAAAATCCCGACTATTTGACTGTCCTTACAAATTTGGGCACCCAAGAGTTTAGGGTAAAACAAAATAAACTCTGGGTCAGTCATGGGACTGGTGTGAGTAAACTCCAACCACTTGGTTTAACTTTCAAAAATATTTTTAGAAGAAAGGATAATCATAAGACCGATCCATACATAAACAGGGATGATTTTCACCTTACAATAACTCAAAATAATCTTTGTATTAACACTATTTTGATATTATAATAGTGTCTAGTCAATCAATAACAATCTAGTAGAATGCTTGCATCTCACGATCCACACACATAGTATACAATCAAAACCACGACGCTTATTGGTGAATGGATTTCCAACTATGACAAGGTATGGAACCACTTTCGATAGTATATCTCTACAGAGGAATTCTCAGGGTTCAATAATAACATCTTGTAACCCAGGACACACATGACTGGCCAATCACTTCCTTTTAGTGTACCGAATGTATTATCACTAATTGTTTGGATCAGCAACCCCTACCGAAGCATGCGAAAGCGATAGAATAAAGAAGCAAATTTATTTTTCTTAAGAGTAGGTGATAATACATCATAATGGGAATGACCCACTTAGCCATGCCAACGTCTCGATTTTTGTCATTTCCCGGTTGTGAGGCTTAAGGCCATATTTACCTTTTTGACATGTCACATCTTCATTCACTTTGAATGCCACATCGTCAAACCTGCCAAATCATCTATTAATTTATCAAAAAATATCACGGACATAAAGCTTAGAGAAATGAGTTCCTCCACTACTAACGTAAATACGTTTGAAGAGCACAATATAGATGGTCTATTAGGCATGCTCTGTCAGACATTCGTCCATACAATTTGTCCTAGGATCGGACAAACCGTAGGTACTATCCCATCAATCCATCTTAGGAAATAGAATTAACATAAAATCCCTTGCACTTTACTTCGTCTTCAATTATCTTAGGCATATTTAATCCGCAATGCTTATGCTTATACGGAGTGATTTTGAGATAATAAATTTGATTCCGGCCTCACCGTATTGACAATCTAAATAAAAAATTTGCCAAAAACTTTGATAGCCGGTTATTTAACTATCAAAGGAAACATCCATATAACAAACAATCCTATTCCCAAATGAAAACTTTACTAATCAAGCATCAACCAACACTGAGCCCTTTAAATTAATTTATCATTAATTTATTCGTTTCCCAATTTTCTTTCAATATCTTTACCCGAACATTCTTCAAAACCCGTTTAGCCTCTCATGATTCATTGAATAACATTTCAATCTATCATAATTATTAATTTTCTATATTCCAGAAAATATCACTTATTTACATCGGATTTTTTTCATATATTCACGAATTCTTATTTTTTTATTTAGAAAATATACATTATTAATTACTGAAAACATTTCCATATATTTACTTTTCTTATTTACATATATTCGTATTTTCATATTTCCATATATTCATTAATTTTTCTTATTTCCACATATTCATTTTTCTTATTTCCATATATTCACATTTCTTATTTCCATATATTCGTATTTCCATTTCTAATCAACCACAACATTCCATTTCTATGCTTAAAAACATCTCTGATTATATTTGGAAAACGTTTCCAAAGCTCATTTATACAGGTTTAAATGAATGTTGTATAAATATCGTTATGACAACTCAACCTATTAATCACTCATTAACTAATCGTATTTCTAACCAATCTTCATCATCAAACCTTAGCTATTCCTTAGTCAATTATGAAGTCAATCAAGTTGGGATATAATTACGTCTCATACCATGACTGAACAACATTCTTAACTTCGAAACAGGAAAAATTCATAACTTCGATACAAACAAACATCGCCTACGCAACACTCAGATTCAATTTAAGAATAGACTTCAATTATAGCAATAGTGTTATAATCCATGCTCCAAAATAGTAACTTTGAGATATACTTTTATTCATTTATTTGCATAATAATAATAATAATTAAATAATTAATTAAATCTCTATTTAAAATAGAAAGTAAATGGTATTTCCCTAAATTCGATATAGTCGAATTTAAATATATAACTCTCTTTTGAATAATCTCTATTTGATAACTCTCTTTCGATTAATCTTTATTCGATTAACGTTCCAAACTTCGGAATAATTTTACCCTTTCATGTCAACTGCATTTCCATTTTTATTCTAAATTAACTTTTGAATATATTACTTCCAATTTCTTACGAATTACCTTTTATAACAATTTCAATCTACAAAACATTCGCTTTCAAACCATTATCAATTTTATAATGTAAATAATATTCCTTTATAGAAATCTGGGCTCGTTTTACCGAATCAAATTTTGATTTCATTTGTAAATACTATTATAGGTTCAAATTTCATTTATCGAGTCTTTATATAACTTCTCAATCCCATTAAACTCATTATCAAATCTTGTTTACGCATCGACCTTCTAGTTTATTTTATTTAATAAGTTTATAATTCTATAATGATTTTACATTTGATTATAAAATATCGGTTTCAAGCCGAATATTAATTATCTTGTTGGGTTCCGGATTATACAATATAGAATTCTGACAATAAATTATTTTTGCAACATTCAACATAGTCGAATAAAATTATAAATCCTTATGAAATTATTTTAATTCTATTCACATTCCGAATATCAGAATTAATTTCATCGTTTCCTTTTTAAAACAATTTCCAACTTCCCTTTAATTTCATTCTTGTATTTACATTCCCAAATTATCCAATGATAATTATTCACTTCATTTATAAACATCGTTTATAACTTAAACCACTTTTCTATTATTAAAAACAAGTTATTATATTCTATCCCATTCAAAATTAAATTTCTAATTTAAAAAAATATAATTTTCCTTTTAAAACCCAAATTCATTTTCTTTACATTTGCATACATTTTTACGGTATTTAAATATCCGTTATTCTAGGGCCAGTACTATTCAAACATGTAACACAACAAAATCTATAACAAAATATTTAATGTATCATATACTACAATGTATGAAAACAAACATTAATAATTTTGTGGAATCCAGTTGGATCCCTCCCACTTGTTTCCATGAAATCACATATGTTTATCAACATAAATAACATCAATTTCATTTCAATATGAGATATTATAATAAATAGAATCAATATTTAACTAATGATTTATATATATCTATATCTATAATTTCAACCAATTTATTAGAAATTCATCAAAACAACCATCACACAACATTCAATCATTATTTATCAATTTTAATATACGATTATAAAATCATAAAACTGGAAAGAGCTAGTGAGTTTATTCACATTGAACCTTAATCGTTAAATAACGATTAACTGCCGATAGATCCAATCAGGCATTTTACTTCGCCTTAAATTGTAACGAGCTCCAAATCGCTCCAAACTGGTTTCATTTTGTAGCTTGAGTCCATACGATCCCAATGGATCTTGTTTTTCTTGATTCTAATCAAGTAGGACAAAGTTATGATTTTTATACTTTTGTATAAATTTAACATTATTAACTATAAATAATATAATTGATTAACAATCTTAATCACTTTTAAAAATTTGATTGCTGCTTAAACTGTTGCTCATCCTTTCTTCCTATTCGTGAAAAACCCGCATCAAGCTTTTCCATGGCCGCACATATTTTTGCCCTTATCTCCTTCCTTCTTCCACTTAAAATTAAAACTAAATCACCAATATTCCTTTCTCCAAAAAGTAACATCCCGCATCTTTATCGGTTTGTATTTGAATATTTAAATCGGTTTAAATATTGAATTCGTAATATAAGTGGATTTGTATATTAATTAAAACGAAGTTGAACGTATAAAAATATATATACTAAATATAATCGAGCCCGTAATATTGTGGTAGTTCGCAATTTAACGTTTTGAACTTCAACAGAGTGTGCAGGAGCCGTTATTTATCGGATTTCTGCGAAACAAGTAATGTTCGAATCCCTTGAACAAAATTTCTCTAATGAAAGTGAAAAATCAAAATTTTAGATTACGTATTGCAACATATGTCCAAATTAAATATTTAGAAAAACGCGGTATATTCGTTTGTGGCCATAACAGATTATTTGTTATAACTAGATATCGGTTTCGAATTTAGACAAGGTTCTTTTAAGGCGTACAGATAATTTAATTTTTAAAATTTTACTGTAATTTTTAATTAATTAAATACGCAAATTTTTATTTGGAGTATTTTGCACCCTATATCAATATTTTGGGGTTTCACAATATGAGTTAATCTACAGATATTATTATATTTTTGGGATCGTGACCCCTCGCTGGACACGATCGTATTCTTATTTCTGTCCGTACCAGTTCAGACATGAACACAATTTCACGAACTGGTACACTAAATGTAAGTGCTGAATAAACGTAATATCATGACACTCTCCTACCATTTCATTATGACGTTATACTATATTCTTTACCTATATTCATCATAAATCAACTATCCCAACAAATCTCTTTTCAACGTATGGTACTTCAACCACAAACAAAAAGAAAACTCCCGCAAACCCATGAAGCGAATGACACGGCATATATCTATATATTTTTAGGCATAGCACGTTACGTCTTTATCACATTAAGGCATGCCATGCTTAAAGCCATACATTTTTATTTCAACGCGCAAGCTCCTTATTTCACGCAGCATGAATAGTCAAATCAGCTGCAAACCTACTCTACATCCAACTACATGCCTATTTCTTGCATACCAAGGTGTTGATTCCGTGTGTATCAAGGCAAATGAAGCCTAAAAATTACCGCAGCTATCTCCGATATTTCTTCTTCTTTCAGAGATTGAAACCGAGCCTTCAATGGCAATTAAATAATAATAATGAAAATAAAAAAAGAGATTAAATATATACATGCGGCTATATATATATGGGTGCATAGTATTGAGAAATGAACTTTGCTGAAAGCCGTGGATTCCCTTCATTTGATCCACTCTCCCCTGAAGCATTACTAGATCCCAACTCAAATACCAAAGGCTTAGATATATCTCTCCTTCCCAGTAGCTTTATGATGAGTGAATTCAAATATGATGGATCTAAGCGTATCATACTATAAAACGGATCTCGTAGCGGTTGCTGCCTGAAACCGCGAAGGCGGAAGATGAAGTCCAGCTTAGTCATGGAGTCTGATGTGATACTGGCGCGACGAGTTCCAGTGATGGTCTTGGATGGATAAGCGGTGTTGCGTGGTTGCGTTATTGGAGAGGAGTACTTTGGTGTTGTTTTTATGTGAAGGAAAGTGAAGGGAAGGAGCGGAGTTCGGAAGTGCATTGGTTGGCTGGAGACTAGAATAACGTTGGAGGAGTAAACAAGGAGCTGTTTTCGAGGAAGGAGAAGGAGTACTTGTGCATGTCTATATATGTGAGGCGTGAGGTTAAAAAAGTAAGGGGAGAGGGATGAAAAGGTTGCGCAGGTGGAAGAGTTTTTGTATATGCGGGAAAAGGGGGGCGCTGTACTGATGTTTAAGTACAAGAGGAGTTGAACGTGCTAATACATGAGGCAAAGAAGGTAGTGCCAATTGTAATTAAAGTGAGGCCATTTATTTTGTTGGTAATGGTGAAGTATCCAGGAGCTCACGGGTTTGCTAAACAATGGGGAGATGGCAATGTAACTGATGCGTGAGGATGGAATGTGCTATGTATAGGAGGAGAGAAGAAGACTACTGTAGAATGTAGAGACTGGATTTTTGCACGGTATTGTATGGACTGTTTTGATACAGGAAAGCCGCAGGTTTCATTTGGACGAAAAGGAAGACAGATATGGTGAGAGGATTTTCGGTGATGAGTGAAATTTAAAATGGCGTGATTAAAATGGCACACAGAACAAGGAGGAGCTGCATTAATATGGCAAAAGAAAAGTGTACAATGGAAGACTGTGCAGGCATGGTGAAGTAGGGCTCTGGGCTTGGTTTCAAGTGATCCGTTAGGATCGTACGGATGAAGGCGACATAAAGGAACTGGTTTGGGGCCATTTGAAGCACGTTTGGATTTATGGAAGAATTGAATGCCTGAATTAATCGGCTGACGTAAATCGTTATTTAACGGTTAACGCGCGAAGGTGAGTAAATTCACTGACTCTGTTTTATTTTAAAATATTATAATCATATTTTAAGTAATGGTTGAATGCTGTTTGATGGTCGTTTAGGTAAATTACAGTTAAATTGGTTGAAATAGATATATATCGTTGCATATGTACACATCATTGGTTGGATACTGATTTGACTAACATCTATGGATGTAGGAAACCGGTTGGAGGAATCCAACCGGACTCCTCAATATTTATATGTACTGTTTGTTTTATATTATTTATATATGCACTGTTTGAACCCAAATGACATTGAAACCTTTGTGAATATTGATGTTGAATGGAAATTCAACGTTATTTTGATAAACGATATCGATTGAGAAAGTGGCAATAGTCGACCATAAACCCATCTTTAAGTTAAGAAGTTGATTGGTCGTTAGGCAAATCAACGTAGTTAAGTTATAAAAATTATATTTTTATAATTAAAGCAATATTTTTAGATTAATTTTATTAATCGAATGGTAAGGAGTAATTACGGTCAGTTAACAAATTAACTGATGATCGAATGTTGATTAAATCAACCGTTTTGTTAGAAATTTATTTTTTGATTAATTAATCTTCAATTAATCAAATAAATAATGGTTTTAGAATTAAATTGTTTAAATAAATAGGGTTCCTTAATTATTAATTAACCTTTTTAATTATTGTGGTATTAAATAATTATTGAACCAATATAATTAGTTATTGTTTATATAAAGTAATCAACCAATCTATTTTAGATTAATGATGAAGTAAACTGTTTATTTCAGCAACGATGAAGTAAAATATTATTTAATTATTTTTAATTAAATAATTGTTTCTTAAATAGATCTCATTTAAGATGTTATTAAGTTGGTAATAAGATGTTACATGCATTAAGAACAATGATTCAAATAAAGTAAAGTGTGAAAAGACAAAGAACATTAATGGATTTTGGTAAAAGAAGTTATAAATGTAATTGTATAATGAAGACAAAGCGAAGAGATAATTTTTAATAAAAATAGGTGTAAACAACCGAGTTTTTCAGAATAAGGATATGGCATTGTAAAACAATATTCAAGTAAGCAAGAAATACGGGTTAACGAATATTATAAGTAATAAGGAGTTTAGAGTTACAGACTTATATCTATTCTAAGATAAGAATGATGTTGATCAAGGTCTGAGAGGTAATTAAAATACCCCAACTTGAACGGCTTCACTATTATCGAATGATTGTATTAGTTTGTGACGGAAAGAGACGTCAAGATTAGTTATAAAGTTAAATATAGTAGCGTATTGCAAGTCTTTGAACTAAAACGATAAAATAATGCCGTTGACTAGGCTTAAGCGTGACTGTTATGTCAAGATTAGTTATAACGGGAAATATTACGGCGTATGACAAGTTTTTGAACTGTAACGATAAATTAGCGTTGTTGACCAATCTTAAGCATGATTTTTATAAATTAGCGTTGTTGACCAATCTTAAGTGTGATTTTTATATATGGCAGCACTCCCTAGGAAATGAAAATAGTTTGAATTGAAATCCACTTATTCTAAAGTAATAAGTAACGATGTTATCCAAAGAAATATAAGAATGAGTTAGAAAGAGAATTGGAAAATCGTTTCAGAAAACGATGACATCATTTCGATGTTTGAAATATGATTAGAGTTAAATAACACTATAAGAAATGGGAACAATAATTCGACGATGTCGAATGTATTAAAGTAAATTATTTTAAGAATTTTAATCTGACAGGATAATTAATATTTAGTTTTAAACCAATAAAATATAATAGGCTATGAAATCAACATTTAGTTATAAACTTGATATTGATTTGACAAGAAGTTGACTTAGATACAGAGTTTATAAACTGAAATGGGAATATAAAATTAGGAAAGAAATAAGGCTATTTATTACTTGAATAAAGAGTTATTTGATAAATATGTTTAGATTTCTATAATAAGAATGATATTCACATTTTAAAGTAAATAGTGTTTTAAAGGTGAACGTTTGGCAGATTAAAATGTTTATAATGAAATTGAAAATACTTTCCAATGTAGATAGGGTATATTATCCAAGCATAGAAAATGAAGAATGTAAAAAAAAAGAATGGAAATATTCGTACGTTAATAACGTATATATTTTCTGGAACATGGAAGACTAAGAGTTTATAATAACTGAGACTGTTTTCCAAGAAGTCTGAAAATGCTAAAACGGGGTTTGAGAAATATCTGGTAAGATATGGGAAATTGAATAATAAAATGAATGTTAAATAAAAAGTGCACATAGTTGTGTGATGTTTAGCTATACATTTGAATGAATGTTTGTTTTACTTCGATAGTTAAATAACCGACTATCGAAGTGTTTTGACCATCGTTGTCAATACGGAGAGACCGATTGGACATATTATCCGAAAACCACTCCGTATAGGCATAAGCCCTGCGGATTTGATTATGCTGAAGAAAATTGAAGACGGAGTGAATTGTAAGGGTCGTTCTGTTCTATAATGGTGCTTTCTGTTTGTCTAGACCCAGGACGACTTGTATAGATGAGCGTCTGACAGAGTATACCTAACAAATCACATACGATTGATCTCTTAAAGGTATTATGTCTGGTGGCGGAGGAATTCGTTCCTCTTAGCTTTTTATACCCGTAATATTTTGGAAAGATCAACTAGTGATTTGGTGGGTTTGACAATGTGGCATTCAAAGTGAATGGTGGCCAAATGTTCTGAGAAGATAGACGTAACCTCAAGCCTCACAATTGGGAAATGAAAAAAATCGGGAAGGCAACATGGCTTTGTGGGGCATTCCCATTAGGGTGTACTGTCACCATCTAAAGAAAATTCGCATTCGTTCTTCTTTCGTTTCTGTATCTTCGGATAACGGTTATGTGGGCCCAACCGTAGGTGGCAATATATTTGATACAGTTAAGAGAAATGAGCGGTCGGTCATATGTGGGCCGGGTTGCAAGATGTTCTTGTTGAAGCCTGGTGTATCTCCTCTAGAGTACACTGATCAGGAGGTGGTCCCATACCTTGTCATAGTTGGAATCCAATCTCCAATAAGTGTCCTCCAGTTTTTGATTTTGTACTATATATGTAGAGCGTGAGATGCAAGCGTTCTACTATTTGGTTATTTATATTGATTAGACATTATTACAATATCATGGGATTTTTGTAACAACTCGTATTTTGATAACGTGTTATAACTATAAATCAAGGCAGAATTAATTTTTAAAATGATAATCAAGGGAAATAGGTTACGCCATTGCGTTCGTCTCGAAATTCTGCTTGGAAACGAGTCCGAGTTTTTGAAATTCGGAGTCCGTATGACCAAGTTATGACCCTTCGAAGTTTTCAAAAAAATTCAAGTTTAAAACAGCTCAGAATTCGAATTCGAATTTCGAATTCGAACCACATTACAGACTGGGTGGGAAATTTCCCGCCCAGGACCAGGTCGACCTGGGGGTAGAGTCGACCTGCCCAGGACCAGGTCGACCATAGTGTCGACCTGGGTGTCGACCTGGGGGTCGACCTGGGTGTCGACCTGGGGGTCGACCTTGTGGCCGAGCCCACTTTTGAAGCTGGATTCACTTTGATTTTTCTGGCCTCATTTCTGTCTACGTTCGTTGGCCTGACCCTATATAAACAACCCCTAACACTAGTCTCTCTGCACAAAATTCTCTCTGACCTTATGCTGCTCTAATTCTGGTTGAAAAGTTAGAGAAAGGGACTACTTCTTCTACGTCGAAACTACGTTAAGAGAATTGCTGATTTGGGGATTTCTTTTAGGAATTGACTAAGCATATAAAGATTCAACATCAACTTTCTTTTTCTCGAACCACGATCTGTAAGCCCCAGTTACTTTTAGATTTAAACTGTAAATGCAATATGAATATGTTGTAAATTGAAATTGGACCTGTGTATGATGACTGTTTTACATCCATTCTTGTTCATCTTGGATCTTGACTTTTGGGTATATTACTATGACATTGATTTGGGCCTATTCATGTCGTAAATCAAAAAGAAAACCCCCTCATATTATCATGCCTACAATGTTGAATCTGCTATTAGTCACAAGTTTATGACTATCATCTTATGTCAACCGTCACCATGACTATACTATCACCTTATGTCAACTGTTATCTTGACTAGTACCTTATTTTGCTAGATTTGGAATCTTTATGTTTGAAGCCGATATTCCATATGCCAGTAATGTTATAATCATTTATCTCAAGTCATACCATGCTATGCTAGTAATCACTTTTGCCACCTTATACCCATCCCTTCTTATGTTATTCCCTAATTAGATTTATTTGTATCAATTCGAGTTTATATGCGATGGGAATACAATTTGGGTAGACTAGGTAAAACATGAATTGGCTTTGAACATGAACGTTATTATAACTTGAACCTGTATATGGACAAGAACTTGACATGAAATTTACATGAAACCCGACATGAAACTCGACATGAATTTTGACATGAAAACTTGAACATGGACATGACACTTAGATAAACTTGAAAATGGCCAACTCGAGGTTGGGTTGGGTTTGCAGTGTAAACCTACCCGGAACCGCCCGGCGAATCCAGTAACTGCAAACAATAGGATCCAATGTGGGTAGTTGGTCATAACGCACGCAAAACCCGAGGTTAGACTATGTTGTGGTGTAAATCTTCCCGGAACCACCCGGCAAATCCAGTGACCACAATAATTAGTCTAATGTGAGAGGTTGGGGTGCATTAATGAATTAATGCCACATGATAGGGTTAAGTCATGAACCATTTGAATATACTTAACCAATCTGACATGATGATTTGATAGGTTTAAGTCATGAACCGCTTGAACACACTTAACCAACTTGATACATGATTTGGATAGGGTTAAGTCACGAATTTGAATGACAACACTTAACCCATTAGAAACCCTAGTTACGCGGTCCCTTTCAGCAGTAACCCACTTAGATGTATCACGATACCCTGGGACTAGGCAGGGTGGGGCACGATTACTGGGCTGATTGTAAGCGACCAGAACGACGGCTGAGTAGGTGCGCCATTGTAGGTTCAGGCGGACTATGGTCGTGCACGTAGTCCGGAGTTGAAAAAGCAGGCATTGGACACCCGTAGGTTTACACTGTACGTGCTTGATTCGTGTCAGTGTTTGGCACCATAGGGCTTAATACACCCTATGGTGGACCTAGCACAGGTGACTACATTTCAGGATAGGGCCGTATGACACAGACACATGACGAGCTAGAACTTGTAGGGCGTCGATCGATTAATAGATCGTACTGTGGGACCCCGTAATGGGTCACTTCATGATATTGGGCCTAGGAATCATTTCATGATTAATACTTGACATGGTTTAGAACACGAGTACAATTGGTGCAGCGAACCTTGAATATGCGATGCTAGACTTGACTTAACTTGTTATCTTAATTATCATATCAGTCCTGTTATCATCCTTATGTTTAATTCCAGTTTTCACATGTCATGTTACCTTTACTAGTTTTTATACTGAAAGTCACTAGGGCTTACCAGTCTTATGACTGACCCTTTTTCTTTTGCCTCTTTTTCTTTCGTTTTCCCCCCAGGTTCCCAGGGAGGAAACACTAGCTCTTAGCTTGGATTTAGCTTGCTTTCTGTCAGCTCATGTACGGTTTGGTCTTGAGCTATGCTATGGCTGCACTTCTGCTATTTATGGGGAATAATTTACTTTTGTTATCTTAAGTTTATGCTTCTTTATTTGGAACTCGATGTAATGGAATAATCTGTACCTTGGATATATGAGGTTTTGACTCTTTTCTTGAAAAGAATAAAATTTTGTTTTTTTAATTTCTACCGCTGCTTTATTTATGTTCTGCCTTGTGATATCTCTGTGTATGTTTACCTAGATAATACTCCACCAAAACTAGTGCATTCCCTTTGTGAGTGAACCTAGCGGAGGTGGGGTGTTACACTTGGTATCAGAGCAGAAGGTTACCAGGCTGGGAAAAAGTTTTAAAAACCTTCTGAAACAATTTCAAAACCATTTATAAAGAAGCATTTTTCAAGAAAATTTTTATGTTTAAAAAGGCTATTCCCCAAAAGCCATTAGCACTTTCCTTTGTTTCCTCGTTTGAATCTTTTTCTTTTCGTTTTTCAGCATGTCTGGTCTTAACCTTCCTGAGGGAATACCCATACCTAGATGTTTCCGAAGGTACTTAGAAGCTAGGGCCAATGGCGCGGGCTCGGCAGACATCCCTCCTCCTCCTCCCCCAGTGGCCGCGGTTCCTCCTCCTCCTTGTACCACCTTTGCCCAAATATGCAAAGACTTTAAAGCAATGGGCGGCAAGAACTTCGTTGGAACTGAAACCTTTGTTGAGGCACGAAACTGGCTAAAGGAGACTGAAGACTTGTTCATTATGTTTGATGTGGAGGACCATAGGAAATTTCAGTTGGTAGCATGGTTGTTGAAAGAGGAAGCTGCATTTTGGTGGGAAGTCCCCAACGCTACCAGGCCAGTTGAGACTTGGGCAGACTTTAGAGAGAGGTTTGGGCTTAAATTCTTATCGTCAGCAGAAGAGAACCTTCAAATGGAGAGGTTCCTAGCACTCAAGCAAGGGGACATGTCTGTTAGGGAGTACGTGGATAAGTTTAATCAGCTTGCTCGGTTCGGTTTGGATTTGGTCAACATGGCCCAGAAAAAGGCTGTACGCTTTGCTCGAGGATTGAACGAGCCACTACACAGTTTGGCCATAACTCATATACCCATGGGGGCAACCTTTGAAAGCTTGGTGGATATGGCTCTACTTCATGAGGAAGACAAGAATAGCAAGAAGGAGGTTAAGCCTAATGAGACTCAAAATAAGAAAGTTGACTTCAAGAAGGGAGGCAACTAGAATAACAAGAATAACAAGAGAAACAACAAACCACGTGAGACGAGGAAATGCCACTTTTGTGGTATTACGGGACATCTAGCTAAAGACTGTAGAAAGAAGAAGAGGAAGTTGGGTGAATGCTTTCATTGTGGAGATACTGGACACATCAGCAAGGATTGCCCTAAGAAGCAAGGACAGGGGCAAGGGCAGACCCAGCGAGCAGGACCTTCTGGAGGGCATTTGCATGCTCTCAACACCACTCCAGCACTTGACCAAGGTAGTAATATTTCCGTAGAAAGCCTTGTTTACATTTCTGACTTTCCTGTTCGAACCTTATTTGACTCTGGCGCATCGCATACTTTTATTTCTTCTGATATTGTTGAAAATCTTCACCTAAGTACTAGTCTGGTTGAGGATCCTGTTATAGTTTCAAATCCAATTGGGGGCTCTGCCCATTTATCTATGATGTGTAAGGATTTGAGAACCTCTATCTTAAGCGTAGAATTCACGTGTAATGCTTATGTTCTCGGATTTATGGGATATGGTTTGATCCTAGGTATGGATTGGCTGTCCAATTATGGAGCCATTCTTGATTGTGAACGAAGGGTAGTGAGGCTCATGACTCGCCTCGGTAATACCCTTGAAATTTCTTGTAACCCTAAGGGTCCGATCATGTTGTGTTATCTTGAATCTCTTGACTCGTCCGTCGATAATTTGCAATCTGTAAGAGTGGTCCGAGAATATCCAGATGTCTTTGATGAGGTGAGGGGGTTACCTCCTAAACGTGAGATAGACTTCCAAATTTATCTTGTTGATAATGCCAAGCTAGTTTCATTGCCCGTTAGGCACATGGCCCCGCGAGAAAGAAGAGAGCTCAGTAAACAAGTTAAAGAGTTGCTTGAGAAAAATTTCATAAGACGAAGCATTTCTAAATGGGGTGCTCCAGTGGTATTCGCTACTAAGGCGGATGGATCGCTTCGTCTGTGCGTAGATTATCGTGAGTTAAACAAGCTAACTAAGAAAAATAGGCACCCACTACCAAGAATCGACGATTTGTTTGACCAGCTTGTGGGAGCATCTGTTTTCTCTCAACTCGATCTAGCCACATGATTCCATCAGCTTAGAGTGGCTGAGGATAGCATTGACAAAACTGCATTTAGGACACTAGATGGTTTCTTTGAATGGCTCGTCATGCCGTTTGGGTTAATGAATGCACCCGCGTACTTTGTAGATTTGATGAGTAGGGTGTTTCGGGAGTTCCTTAACAAGTTTGTGGTAGTTTTCGTGGATGATATTTTGATCTTCTCAAAAGATGAAGAAGAGCATGCTAGACATCTCAAGGAAGTCATGGAAACACTTAGAGCACACCAGTTAAAGGATAAGTTCTCCAAATGCCATTTTTGGAGGAAGGAAGTTCGGTTTCTTGGACATGTAGTTTCTAAGCAAGGCTTAGCCATGGACCCCGCACAGGTAGTTGCGGTACAGGACTGGAAAATTCCTAAGAGTGCAACGGAGGTAAGGAGCTTTCTCGGTTTGGCGGGCTACTACAGGAAGCTCATTAAGGACTTCGCTAAGATTTCAGCCCCTCTTACTAAGTTAACAAAGAAGAACCTAGCTTTTGCATGGGACATAGAGTGTGACGTTGCTTTTCAGAGACTCAAGAGAGCCCTCACCACAGCCCTAGTTTTGGCATTACCTGACGGAGGTAAGGTGTTTATGGTGTACACAGATGTGTGTGGCACGGGATTAGGCGCTTTCCTAATGCAAGATGGAAGAGTAATATGCTACGGGGGCAGACAACTTAAAGTTCATGAGAAAAACTATCCCACGCATGACTTGGAGTTGGCCGAGATCATTTTTGCACTTAAATCTTGGCGCCATTATCTTCTAGGTGAGAGATTCAAGCTGTATACCGACCACAAATCGCTCAAGTACCTCTTCTCACAGAAAGATTTGAATCTGAGACAACAGCGGTGGATGGAGTTCTTGGCATCATATGACTTCGATATAACTTATACCCCTGGCAAGGGTAACGTGGTGGCGGACGCGCTAAGTAGAAAAAGGTTGACTTTGAGCCCCTTGTTTGTTGAAAGGAAAAGCCTTGAGTTTATAGCAACCTTTGATTTTACACCTGCTGTTGAGTCATTGACTGCTACGTTAGCATCTCTTAAGTTAAGACCTACACTTCTAGATCAAGTAGGGACTTCACAGAAGGAAGACCCACAGATAGTCGAAATCATGGACAAGCTGATTAGTGGTGAGATGTCAAGTCACCTCGGTAGGTATGCCATAGATGACAAGGGATGGCTAAGGCGTGATGGAAGGCTATGTGTCCCATAACTAGGAGACCTATTAAGGAAAGTCCTCGAAGAGGCGCATCACTCGAAGATGACCATACATCCTGGAGGGGATAAGATGTACAAAGATATGAAACACATTTTCTTTTGGGCTGGAATGAAAAAGGACGTGGCAGAGTTCGTTTCGAAGTGCATGGTGTGCCAACAAGTAAAAGCTGAGTCGAAGAAGCCCGGTAGGCTATTACATCCTTTGGAGGTGCCGCAATGGAAATGGGAGAGTATCTCGATGGATTTCGTGGATGGACTGCCTAGGTCAAGGAAGGGAAATACTAGCATATGGGTCATAGTTGATAGACTCATGAAAAGTGCTCACTTCATTCCGGTGAAAAGCAAGAGGACCGCATCATGGCTAGCGTCTATTTACCTTCGAGAGATAGTACGGTTGCATGGGGTTCCTTATAGTATATCGTGACAAGATTTTCACTAGCCAGTTTTGGAATAGTCTGCAAGAAGCCATGGGTACACGACTGAGTTTAAGCACGGCCTATCACCCGCAGATGGATGGACAAACCGAAAGGGTAAATAGGGTACTAGAGGATCTTTTAAGACTATGCATTCTTGACTTTGGTGGTACCTGGGAAGACCATCTTCCTCTCGTGGAGTTTGCATATAATAACAGTTACCAAGCTAGCATCGGAATGGCACCGTTCGAAGCCCATGGAAGACCGTGCAAGTCGCCAACTTGTTGGTGGGAGACGACGGACAGGCTTATACTTGGGCCCGACATGATAAGGGACACTTCTGAGAAGGTTGAGTTGATACGAAGACGGATGAAAACGACCCAAGATAGACAGAAATCTTATGCGGACAAGATAAGGACGGACCTAGAGTTCGAAGTTGGAGATATGGTCTTTATAAAAGTTTCTCCTTTACGCAATGTAGTTTGTTTTGGAGAGGTTGGAAAGCTAGCACCAAGGTTCGTAGGACCATTCCCTATCACTGAGAGGGTTGGGCGGATGGCCTATAAGGTAGAATTACCCGAGAGGCTGGTCGGAGTACACAATGTCTTTCATGTCTCGCATCTCCGAAAGTGCTTACATGAATCAGCCGAAGTGGTTGAGCCAAGTATCCTTGAAGACATAGAAGTGGAAAAAGAAGCAACATTGAGGCGAGTTCCGATTCGTATCTTAGGAACGGAGATTAAGAAGCTAAGGAATCGAGAAGTCAAGCTAGTTAAAGTGCAGTGGAGTGAAGCCCAAGAAGACGCAACTTGGGAAACCGAAGAGAAGATACGCGCGCTTTACCCATTTCTTTTTTAGGGTACATTCTCGATCTCTTTTTCCTATAAACTTGAAAACCTTTTCGTATCATGCTTCTACTACCTACGTTTGTCTTGTTATCTTCTCGATCTTATCTTGAGAACCTTAGGTAGAACCATATGGATGTAAACATGTGATTGAAACATGTTATGGTTGATGTTTGCAAATGATTTCACGTGCTTGCAAGTGGTTGCTAGTGGATGCATGACACACATTAGGCACTAGATCGGGTCAGTCACATTTTCATGTTGCATATGCATGAGTGCTTATACTTGTACATGGATGGAACTTGTTATGCTATCACTTGGATGTTGCATATGAATGAATGTTTGTGCACTCATGTAGAGATTATAAAGTATGTTAGGAATTTTTGCATACATGTTGGATTCATTACACTAACATATTTTGCATTAAGGAGGTCTACCGAATCAGTAACCGCCTGATCTTTTGCATTAGATAAGTACATATACGCACACTTTCTGCATATGTTCATACAGCAGTAGAAACCTTTTAAGGACAATGGTTGCTTGTTGATGATGTTTTGAGTAGATGGGTGATGGATGGTAGGACACATCCTCCCTAACTTAGAGATTTCGGGGACGAAATCCTTTAAGGAGGGGAGAATGTAACAACTCGTATTTTGATAACGTGTTAAAACAATAAATCAAGGCAGAATTAATTTTTAAAATGAGAATCAAGGGAAATGGGTTACGCCATTGCGTTCGTCTCGAAATTCTGCTTGGAAACGAGTCCGAGTTTTCGAAAATCGGAGTCCGTATGACCAAGTTATGAACCTTCGAAGTTTTCAGAAAATTTCAAGTTCAAAACAACTCAGAATTCGAATTCGAATTTCGAATTCAAACCATAGAACAGACTGGGCGGGAAATTTCCCGCCCAGGACCAGGTCAACCTGGGGGTCGACCGTAGAGTCAACCTGCCCAGGACCAGGTTGACCATAGTGTCGACCTGGGTGTCGAACTGGGGGTCGACCTGGTGGCCGAGCCCACTTTTGAAGCTGGATTCACTTTGATGTTTCTGGCCTCGTTTCTGTCTACATTCGTTGACCTGACCCTATATAAACAGCCCCTAACACTAGTCTTTCTAACAAAATTCTCTCTGACCTTTTGCTGCTCTAATTCTGGTTGAAAAGTTAGAGAAAGATACTACTTCTTCTACGTCGAAACTACGTTAAGAGAATTGATGATTTGGGGATTTCTGTTAGGACTTGACTAAGCATATAAAGATTCAACATCGACTTTCTTTTTCTTGAACCACGATCTGTAAGCCCCAGTTACTTTTAGATTTAAACTATAAATAAAATATGGATTTGCTGTAAATTGAAATTGCACCTGTGTATGATGACTGTTTTACATCCATTCTTGTTCATCTTGGATCTTGACTTTTGGGTATATTACTATGACATTGATTTGGGCCTATTCATGTTGTAAATCAAAAAGAAAACCCCCGCATATTATCATGCCTACAATGTTGAATCTGCTATTAGTCACAAGTTTATGACTATCATCTTATGTCAACTGTTACCATGAATATACTATCACCTTATGTCAACTGTTATCTTGATTAGTACCTTATTTTGCTAGATTTGGAATCTTTATGTTTGAGGCTGATATTCCATATGCCAGTAATGTTATAATCATTTATCTCAAGTCATACCATGCTATGCTAGTAATCACTTTTGCCACCTTATACCCGTCCCTTCTTATGTTATTCCCTAATTAGATTTATTTGTATCGATTCGAGTTTATGTGCGATGGGAATACAATTTGGGTAGACTAGGTAAAACATGAACTGGCTTTGAACATGAACGTTATTATAACTTGAACCTGTATATGGACAAGAACTTGACATGAAATTTACATTAAACCCGACATTAATCTCGACATGAATTTTGATATGAAAACTTGAACATGGACATGACACTTAGATAAACTTGAAAATGGCCAACTCAAGGTTGGGTTGAGTTTGCAGTGTAAACCTACCCGGAACCGCCCGGCGAATCCAGTAACTGCAAACAATAGGATCCAATATGGGTAGTTGGTCATAACGCACGTAAAACCCGAGGTTAGACTATGTTGTGGTGTAAATCTGCTCGGAACCACCCGGCAAATCCAGTGACCACAATAATTAGTCTAATTTGAGAGGTTGGGGTGCATTAATGAATTAATGCCACATGATAGGGTTAAGTCATGAACCACTTGAATATACTTAACCGATCTGACACGATGATTTGATATGGTTAAGTCATGAACCGCTTGAACACACTTAACCAACTTGATACATGATTTGGATAGGGTTAAGTCACGAATTTGAATGACCACACTTAACCCATTAGAAACCCTAGTTACGCGGTCCTTTTCAGCAGTAACCCACTTAGATGTATCACGATACCCTGGGACTAGGCAGGGTGGGGCACGATTACTGGGCTGATTGTAAGCGACCAGAACGACGGCTGAGTAGGTGCGCCATTGTAGGTTCAGGCGGACTATGGTCGTGCACGTAGTCCGGAGTTGAAAAAGCAGGCATTGGGCACCCGTAGGTTTACACTGTGCGTGCTTGATTTGTGTCGGTGGTTGGCACCATAGGGCTTGATACACCCTATGGTGGACATAGCACAGGTGACTACATTTCAGGATAGGGTCGTATGACACAGACACATGACGAGCTAGAACTTGTAGGGAGCCGATCGATTAATAGATCGTAACGTGGGACCCCGTAATGGGCCACTTCATGATATTGGGCCTAGGGATCATTTCATGATTAATACTTGACATGGGTTAGAACACTAGTACAGTTGGTGCAGCGAACCTTGAATATGCGATGCTAGACTTGACTTAACTTGTTATCTTAATTATCATATCAATCCTGTTATCATCCTTATGTTTAATTCCAGTTTTCACATGTCATGTTACCTTTACTAGTTTTTATACTGAAAGTTACCAGTCTTATGACTGACCCTTTTTCTTTCGCCTCTTTTTCTTTCGTCCCCCCCCCCCAGGTTCCCAGGGAGGAAACACTAGCTCTTAGCTTGGATTTAGCTTGCTTTTTGTCAGCTCATGTACGGTTTGGTCTTGAGCTATGCTATGGCTGTACTTCTGCTATTTATGGGGAATAATTTACTTTTGTTATCTTAAGTTTATGCTTCTTTATTTGGAACTCGATGTAATGGAATAATTTGTACCTTGGATATATGAGGTTTTGACACTTTTCTTGAAAGGAATAAAAATTTGGTTTTTAATTTCTACCACTACTTTATTTATGTTCTGCCTTGTGATATCTCTGCGTATGTTTACCTAGATAATACTCCACCAAAACTAGTGCATTCCCTTTGTAAGTGACCCTAGCGGAGGTGGGGTGTTACAATTTTGATATCAAAATATTTGGGTTTATAGTAAGGTAAAAATCATCCGTGTTTATGTGTGGGCTGGTCTTACTATTACTTTTTCTTGCAAATGATTTTTCAAAGTTAAACAAATTGGTTGGAGTTTACTCACACCAGTCCCATGACTGACCCAGAGTTTATTTTGTTTTATTTTCCCCTAAACTCTTGGGTGCCCAAATTTGTACGGGCAGTCAAGTGTTTCAGGCTTTTACAGATATTCTTGGAGGAGCTGAAGCAGGAGGCCTCACCGTTAGTTATTTAGAGTTATTTCCACTGTGATGTATATATGTTGATCTCTGATAGTGGTATGTATATATGATATAGAATTTTGTATTTCAAAAGTTATGTTATATAATACGTGTTATTCGTTCCGCTGTGGGATTCCTGTTTACTCTGATTCTGATGTTCTTCTTCTATTCTATTAGTTCTATCTTTTCTATCTCATCCCCTAATTTCTTTCTATTAAAGATCTGTATTTTCATGCACTTTGGGTTGATGTGTAGAATATTATTCAGCTCAAATTGGTACGAATTTACGGGCCTTTACAGTTGGTATCAAAGCTGAAGGTTAGGTGATTACTTTGGCTCTGTGGCGTAACTCAATAGAGACGGAGTTAGAAATGCTCTAGATTGAGTTTGAATGTATATATAGGAGCGTGTATTTGTAGATTTGTATAAAGACCATTTTATATTGTGTTGATTGATATGTTGAGTGGTATATAAATTCCAAATCGACGCGTTTAGCTGACGGGGTCGATTGGGATTTATACATGCTTAGATAGAGCAATTCGACATAGTATTGTTTTAAAAAAGCTGGGTAAATGAAATAAATTTACCAAAATTATATTTTGAGTATATATCTTGATATTGTTATAGTATATTGGATATGTTGATTGTTATTATGATCAAATAAGATTTATAATTGAGTTGGTTATATAAATAACCAATCGAAATATTATATAAGTATAATATGCAAAATCAGATGAACTGAATCTGAATTTAAAACAAGAGTTGAAATAAAACTCTAGAAATTTGGAAAGTGTTGTAAATAAATTTGGATTAATATAAGGGAATTTTAAAATCCTGGGAGAGATTTGGAAATGTGTTTCAAGCATTTGGAAAAGATATTTGGAAGTAAATTTCAAGATAAAAGTGTTTAAAAAATAGTTTTGAATGTGATATAGTATTGAACTCACTTCGATGGCTGGAAAATAAATTCCGATGATGATCGCGACATCATCGGTGTTCATTTTCGAGTTCTAAGTGACGGATTACTACCAAAGATTTTGTTTTTGAATTATTTGAGGAAACAAGCATAAAAAATTCAAATGTTTTGAATTCCCATTATTATATGTAAATATATATGATTCCGAACTGATTTGAAATAAAAACCAGGAATTTGAATTCTGATATTTAAGTTATGAAGTTAAAAAGTTAGAAATAATAAAAGTAAATAAATAAAATTGAAATTTAACTTAAACTAGGGTAAATAAAATTAGATTGCAATAGAGATAATCTGGGATGGAATTTGATTGTTGAGCAAAAATTTGGAGTTGAGATTGGAATTTGAAATGAAATTCGGCTTAGTAAAAGCGAAAGATTGGTTTGAGAATGGATTGATGGGAGATCAACCAAGGATGTTTGGATATATGCTAAAGCGATAGCAAATGGCAGAGATAGAATTGAATGCCAACAAAAAGGTACAAGTTTACATTATATTCAGGTATGAGATTTGTGAGCTATCTTTGGAAAGCTGTTTGACTGCTTGAATTTCTTTTGGGATTGGAGAAGCCCAGTGAGGCAAATTGTAGTTGTACCAATTGAGTCGTGTAGAGGAGATGCTGGCGAAATTCTCCGAAATTTAAGTTGTTAGGAAATTTTCAGAATTTCTGAAAGTATTTGTTAATAAGAAGGAATTAATAATTTAATTAGAATTAATCGGTTCTGTTGAAACTGAATTTAAGAAAATAAATAAAGATGTTTAACCGGGTTATAATGATGTTTGTAACATTTTACTACCTTAGTAATTTCGGGGACGAAATTCTTTTAAGGGAGAAGGAATGTAACATCCCATATCTTTATTGGTTTGCATTTGAATATTTAAATCAGTTTAAATATTGAATTCGTAATATAAATGGATTTATATATTAATTAAAACGAAGTTGAACGTATAAAAATATATATTAAATATAATCGAGTCCGTAATATCGCGGTAGTTCGCAATTTAACGGTCTGAACTTCAACAGAGTGTACAGGACCCGTTATTTATTGGATTTCTGCGAAACAAGTAATGTTCTAATCGTTTGAACCATATTTCTCTAATGGAAGTGAAAAATCAAAATTTCGGATTATGTATTGCAAGATACGTCCAGATTAAATATTCAGAAAAACAGTGGTGTTTGTTCCAAAGTCAGATGGTATTCTCAGACTATGCATAGATTTTCGTGACTTGAATAACAAGACATTAAAGAATAAATATCCATTGCCATAAATTGATGATTTATTGGATCGTTTGAATGGATCCCAAGTATTTTCAAGTATGGACCTAGCTATAGGTTTCCATCAACTACATATTGCCAAAAAATGTGATCCTTTGACAGCATTCAGAGGTCCAGACTTATTTTTTGAGTGGTTAGTAATGTCGTTCGGCTTATGTAACGCTCCAGCTTATTTTGTTGATCTAATGAACAGAGTATTCAGAGAAGTATTGAATAAATTCGTACTGGTTTTCATTGATGACATTTTGATCTTCTCTAAGTCAGCCAACGAGCACGCTGAACAATTGGAAGAATTTTTGGAAATTCTTAGAAAGAACATTTTAAAAGCCAAATTCTCCAAATGTATATTCCAGCAAGAAGAAGTAAAGTTCCTCGGTCATGTAGTATCAAAGGAAAGAATTTTAGTAGATCCAAGGAAAATCACAGCTATTCAAGATTGGAAGCAGCCTAGTACACCCACAGAAGTCCGAAGTTTTCTAGGATTGGCTAGTTATTATCAGAAATTCGTTAAGGATTTTTCGAAGCTATCTAGTCCAATGACACAACTTACTAAGAAACATTTAAGGTTTAATTGGACTACAAAATGTGTGACAGCTTTCCAAGAGCTGAAATTAAGGTTGACTACTGCTCCAGTGTTGACTATTATCGATGGCAATCAAGATTTGACAGTCTATACAGATGCTTCTCTTGAAGGTGTCGGTGCGGTGTTAATGCAAAGAGGCCAAGTAATTGCTTATGCTAGCCTTCAGTTGACGCCGCATTAGAAGAGATATGCTACCCATGATCTTGAGTTGTTAGTCATCGTGTTTGCTTTGAAAATATGGAGGTACTATCTTTTGGGTGAGAAGTTCGAATTATATACAGATCATAAGTCATTGAAGTATTTGTTCACCAGAAGGATTTGAATTTGAGGCAGCTGCATTGGTTAGAATTTCTTGCAGTGTACGATCTAGATTTCTGTATACTTCAGGGAAAGCCAATGTTGTAGCTGATGCACTCAGTAGAAAGAATGTGATCATCGCTAATCTTATTATTATGCCTTCATTCATCGATAAGATCTCTGCTCTTCAGAAGGATGATCACTTCACTCAGAAGATCAGAGAGGAATTTCAGAAAGGGAAAACCTCGAGTTTCCAGATTGATAATAAGGGGATTCTGAGGTTAAAAGGCCGAATTTGTGTACCGAATATTCCTAAGCTCAGAAGGTAAATACTAGTTGAATGTCACAAGTCTGATCTTAGTATCCATCCAAGAGTAAGTAAAATGTATAATGATATCAAGCACACTTTCTGGTGGAGATCTATGAAAAGAGACATTTCCATATATGTTAGCAGGTGTTCTACTTGCGAACAAGTCAAAAGCGGTCAGCAGAAACTCGTCGGATTGTTACAACCATTGGAGATCCCAGGTTGGAAGTGGGACAAAATTTACATGGATTTCATAGTTGGTTTTCCCTGAATCAAGAAAGGAAATGACAGTATATGGGTGATCGTAGATCGTTTCATGAAGACTTCCCATTTTATACCTGTCAGATCAAATAGAACAGCTCAGCGTCTGATGCAGATTTATTTTAGAGAAATCATTAGACTACATGGAGTTCTTAATACTATTGTTAGTGATCATGATCCGATATTCGCTAGTAAATTCTGGGAAGCATTCCAGGAAGAGCCGGGAACAAAGTTAAACCTTAGCACCGCATATCATCCTCAAACAGATGGCCAAACTGAGTGGGTGATTGTATATTAGAAGACTTATTGCGGGCTTGTATTCTTGATTTTGGCGGGTCGTGGGAAGATCACTTGCATTTGGCTGAGTTCTCATATAATAACAGCTACCAAGCGAGTTTGGGAATGTCACAATTCGAAGCATTGTATGGTCGACCATGTAGATCTCCCGCATGTTGGGTAGAATCAGGCAATCGACTTGTACTGGGTCCCGACATGATTCGTGAAGCTTTGGATAAAGTCGATTTCATTAAGAAGCGACTGCAAATAGCTCAGAGCCGACATAAGAGTTATGCAGACTCTAGAAGGAGAGATTTAGCATTTTCTATTGGTGATTATGTATATTTGAGAGTTTCTCCGATGAGGGTAGTCCGATTCGGGAAAACAGGGAAGTTGGCGCCTAGATTTATTGGTCCATTTCCTATACTAGAAAGGATTGGAACTCTTGCTTACAGAGTTCAGTTACCTAACTGGTTGCCCAGAGTGCATGATGTATTTCACGTGTCTCAACTTCGTAAACATGTGCATGATTTAGACTTGGTCGTTGAAGAAGCAGCGCAACAAGATTTGGATATTACTCCGAAATTAGCATTGAGAAGAGAGCTGATAAAGATTATTGGCAAAGGAACTAAAGCGCTAAGGAACAAGAAGGTTCATTTAGTCAAAGTGCAGTTGAGCGGTGATCCTAGAGACTGTACATGGGAACTAGAAGACAACATTAAGCATGTTTATCCCAAGTGCAGAGTGGACATCTCTGATTAGCTCTGGTGCAAGGTACATTTACAATGTTTTGCATTTTCATTTTGTTTCCTACTTTACTATTATTTCCTTTTCGGGGATGAAAAGTTTTAAGTGGAGGAGATTGTAACAACCCAGAAAATCAGAACCAATTTAAAATTTTTATTTTAGCAATTTTAATGAATTTTGAATATTTAAAATGATTTATTTTAAATAATAACGATTTAAAATTTATTTAAATTGAAGTTTGAATGTATATATTTATTTTAAATATATAATGAGCCTGAAATGGCCCGGTAGTTTGAAAATTCGATTTCAAACTTTAACTGAATGTACAGGATTAAAAATAAATCAGATTTCAGTAAAACCAAAAATATTTAAATTTGTTTAATTATATCTTTCTAACGCATGTGAAAGATCAAGATTTCATAACGGGAATTGAAAGTTATGTCCAGTTGAAAATTTAAAATAGTCTTTATGGAATTTAATATAATATATAGCCCTTAATAATAAACATTTTGCAAACGACCTCCGTTTCCGACGAAACCACTTTGGTTGGATCCGGAATGTCAATTTATTGCTAGGTTTAAAATTCCATAATTTTTGGAATTAATATGTGACCGTGATAAATCAAAACGCGTTTGGTAATTTTAGTTTGAACTGGATCGACCAGAAAATGGCCATTTTTCAAACGACCTCCAAATTCGACGAAATTAATTTTGTTAGGAACATATTGTCCAAACATAGCAAGATTTATTTTTCAGGAATTTTTGGAATTAGTATGTGGCCCCAACAAATTAAAATGTACATTCAAATCTAAAATTGAATGTTTTATATTTTAATTTGAAGAAAAACTGACTAAAACAGTTGAATGGGCTTACAAAACATATTCCATTGTGTCCGGAATGGGGGTATTTAGCTGGAGGCGACACTCATTGGGTTTGATTTGGAGTTCGGATAAGAAAACACTATTTTTTGAATAAATATATAAACCGGCCAATCACAATTTTCCATTCATTAATTTAATTTCCCAAAAACACACAAAAAACCCTCAATCGATGATGGAAAGCATTCCGAACTTCTCTCCTTGATTCCTCTCAAACCATATAATAAAATCGTTCCATCCTTTAGAGGATTTGTAGATCTCACCTCCATTTTCAAATCCATACCCATCTCGGCCCCTGTCGTTGCGTGTTGTTCGAGTTCCAAGCTCCTGAATTTCGCCCGCATCGACCAGGACTGCGCCGACATCTGGAGCTCGAGCTCGACGTGGAGCACAACACCAGGAAGCTCGTGCGAAGCTCTACGCCGTGGTGAAGGCCGATCGCCCCCTAGCTACACGGTTTGATCGAAAAATCAAGACCTAGGTTTGAACAATTTACTGAGGTAACGGGTTTTAATTATATAAACTATATACAACATTTAAAAACGTTGCGAAGTTAGATTATGGAATAAAAATCGTATCTTTTCGTATGTTGTACAAATCTAGTGAAACAAGAGACACTGGGACCATGACATTGTACACTACATTCTAGAAGATACTGGAATGTATTTGGAGCTCTCTACAATTTTGGGAGTGGAACCCAATGTGAGATTTCCAAATTCAAATTGGAAGGTATACATGTTGTATAAATTATATAAGCGATGTATAAATTATATAAGCATTGTACATCTCACATACAAGCGTTGTATAAATTATATATGCGATGTATAAATTATATATACGTTTTATAAACCATATATGCGTTGAATGGAATTGAATGGAAGTGAAACAAATTTATATACATACATATACATACATACATATATATATATATATATATATATATATATGTATATATATATACACACACACACTCCCCTCATCCACATACCATAGGAGATATAAATTGTTTGGATTGTGATTGTGAATGATTGATTGTGGTTACAACAAAATTGGTTGTGTTTGTGGTACATTCATTGTGGTGTGAAAATGAATTTTATTGTGGATATTATGGAAATGAAACCCTTGTATTGCGGCAAGGCCTAGCATAGCGGAGAAGCTGTTTTGGACACAGTGCCGGTTTTAATTACTCTGCAGTTATAATGCCGAATTTTTTTGAAATATTCTTGTGCCGTTAAAATATTCACATTTGAAATAAATTGTCTGAACAATAAAAATCACATTCTTATTTTATATATGAATCACTAAAAATATTCATATTTGAAATAAATTGTTTGAACAATAAAAATCACATTTTTATTATATGTATGAACTGTTAAAAATAACGATAGGTTGAAATAAATATTTGTTGATTGAAAATAATATTTTTAACATGTATATAAAGTGTTAAAAAAACAATAAGTTGAAATAAATATTTGTTGATTGAAAATAATATTTTTAACCTGTATATAAAGTGTTAAAAATAACGATAGGTTGAAATAAATACTTGTTGAATGAAAATAATAATTTTAACATGTATATGAAGTGTTAAAAAGAACAATAGGTTGAAATGAATATTTGTTGATTGAAAATAATATTTTTAACCCGTATATAAAGTGTTAAAAACAACGATAGGTTGAAATAAATATTTGTTGGTTGAAAATAATATTTTTAAACTGTATATAAAGTGTTAAAAATGACGATAGGTTGAAATAAATATTTGTTGATTGAAAATAATATTTTTTAACATGTACATGAAGTGTTAAAAACAACAATAGGTTGAAATAAATATTTGTTGATAGAAAATAATATTTTTAACCTGTATATAAAGTGTTAAAAATAACGATAGGTTGAAATAAATATTTTTTGATTGAAAATAATATTTTTATCCTGTATATAAAGTGTTAAAAATAACGATAGGTTGAAATAAATATTTTTTGATTGAAAATAATATTTTTAACATGTATATGAAGTGTTAAAAATAACGATAGGTTGAAATAAATATTTGTTATTGAAAATAATATTTTAACATGTATATGAGGTTTTGAAAATAGTCAAAGGTTAAAATAAAAATTTGTTGATTGAAAATAATATCTTTAACATGTATATGAAGTGTTAAAAATAACCACAGGTGGAAATAAATATTTGTTGAATGAAAAAAATATTTTTAACATGTATACGAAGTGTTAAAAATCATCATGTGTGGAAATAAAAATTTGTCCGCTAAAAATATTATTTTTAGCGCAGATATGCATATACATACATATGCTAAACAGGTAAATGGATTTGGTGTTGAGTAAAGAATTTATTTGCATGCCCGACAAATTGGTAAACCTTAATGAGTTGGCTGCGCAATTTTATCTATTATATAAACTCCTGTGAATGCCATTGGATGCGGTGTGCTGGTTATTCTATGTGAGATTATAAACAACACCATAGGATAACAACAATTTATTTTGAACTACAATGCATGGCATACTTCGTGAAGATAGCATACTCTATCATATTCCATATAGGCATTTGGAGCTAGTATGACGAGGTTGGAATTACCATACAAGCGAGAGGCTTGTATGGCAATGACTGCATTTCAGATTGAACCGAAGACGAACTATTGATGTCATAGTATATCATATTCCACGTAAGCAATAGGTGCTTATATGACGAGGTTGAGATTACCATAAGGGCAAGACGCTCGTATGGCGATGACTGAATTACAGGTTGAACTGAGGGCTGATATGGACTAAATAAAATATAATGGTAAATTGCCAAATTAAATAAAAACCCCATACGGGTCTGGCGTTAATGATAATCACATCTCTCTAGTTATTAGATACGACACATGGATTATTTATTTTCCAACACTGCACGAGGTGACGAGATTTATCTTTGGAGTAATTTACACACTCCCTCAGGCATAGAATAGGTCACTAAAAATTGTGTATGCTTATTTTGGATTTGTTGGGTGCTTAATACGGCCCGATAAATTTTCAAACCCCTCTCCGTACAAAGGAGGTTATAATGAAATTTTCAAAATTTAAAGGCGTTAGCCAAAATTTTGAAGTGAAAATGGTTTGTAAATCATTGAAGGAACTGTATTTATATATATAAATATAAATTAAAATAAAACGAATAACGACGTTGCAGTTCGCGTTTTGAAATCGTAATTTTAAAGGTTATTACAGAAGATCCGACCGTCGGATTTTCCCGAAACTAGGACCATTGGGTTCGCTTTGGAAAGATCTTTCCATGATAAAAAAATTGTTAAGATCCAACGGTTAGATTTTGTGAAATGTTAAATTAAAATTTGGATGAGAACAGCACCAGTGCCATCGAATGACCTGAAACGTCATTCGATGAAAATGGACTATTTTTTATATATAAAAATAGGGAAAAATCGTTATAAAATATTATAAACGACATGGAATGGAAATAAATCGATTTTACTTGGTTTATTGAATATTCTGATGGTTAGATGTATTTGACATGAAAAAATTATATTGAATTGAAACGTGAATTGTAAATAATTTAACAAAGGAAAGAATTAATTTCCCCTGGTTTGCAGGGTGGAGGGTCTCAGCAGTGATTCTTGATTTTTCTGTTCAGCTTGGAATCAAACTCATGTATTGGTTCATTTCCTATTTTTTGGTTATGTTATCGACATTTTAGAGGGATGGTTTATGTACTCTAATATTATGGTTTTCCACGAGGCAGTATATTTGGTTTTATGTTGATGACCATTTGCTATTTATGAAATGTAATAATCACTTTGATTTGAATTTCTTTATTAAATGTTGTTATAAAATTTCTGCTGTGTTTTGTATTTCTGTTTTTTGAATTTTAGTATCTATGTTATTACTTTATACCTAAGTGTTTCATAATCCTACGGGTGACGTTAAGAGGTGTGAGGTGTTTCATTTGGTATTAGAGCCTCAGGTTACAAGATCAAAGAAAAGTTTTTCAAAAAAAGTGTTTCCAAAAGTAAAGTATTTCCAAGTAAAACTTGTTATTGGAAAATTTCCCCTTAATTCAACCACAATATTCCCTTGAATCCTTTTTGAATCTTGTCTCTTTTCTCTTTCAGTCTGCCTGGGGCTCCTAACTTTCCAGAAGGTGTTCCCATTCTAGCATGGTTCTGTAGATATGTTGAAGCCATGGCGCCTGCTGAAGGGCAAGGAAATGCCCAACCTCCAGCTGCAGCTAGGGTAGTTCCATTGAATCCTACAACTAATTTTTCTAAGCTTTAAGGACTTTTTCTGCTACAGTCGGCTAGCCATTTCTTTGATCGAAGAGATTTGTTGATGCTCGTAACTAGCTTAGAGTGATCAATCGTGTATTTGGATTACTGGAGCTTGACTATAAGAGGAGCATTTATTTAGCTGCTTGGAAACTGAAAGTAAAGGCATCGTTTTGGTGGGAAGTGGCTGAGGCAGAGCTAGCCATGTGAACATGGAATGAGTTCAACGATAAGTTCAAGAAAAAGTTTTCAACGCAAGCTGAAAAGGGATGCAGTTGGAGTGATTCTTGAGCCTGAGACAGGGTGATATGTCGGTTAAGGACTATGTGAATAGCTTCAATGAGTTAGCAAAATTTGGCTTGGATCTGGTCAATAATGCACATAATAAGGCATTGAGGTTTGCGAGGGGGATGAACCAACCCCTCCAAGGACTATCATTGACACAAATTTCTATGGGTGCGACCTTTAAGGCTCGAGTGGAGATAGCTCTTATGCATGGTGATGGGAAGGAGAGTATACAGGATGCTATGATTGTGGTAACTAAGACAAGTTTTTGAAAAAAACGTGGTGGTCCAAGAAAGGTGGTAAGAAAAAGGAAGAGAAACTGGATAAAGCACATATCAAGAAGGAAGTGAAGTGTCATGGGTGTGGTATGATGAGGCACTTAATCAAATATTGCAAGAAGACAGCTAAGAAGGATGCTTGTTTTTTGTGCAGACATATGGGACATTATAGAAGACAATTCCCTCAAAGGCAGAGATAGTGAGTAGGTTCATCTGGAGCACAGGGTTCATGCGCTTGAGGCTGCTCAGACCGATGGTAGTGGTCAGGACAGAGGTAGGAAGGTCATTGTAGAAGGTTTTATTTCTCTTTTCGACTTTCCCATTAGGACCTTATACGATTCCGGTGCTTCTCGTTCTTTCATATCCAGTTCTATTATTGATAGTATGCACCTAGATACTTCTATAGTTTCTGATCCAGTAGTTGCCTCAAACTACATTAGAGATACAGCTAACCTATCTATGATGTGTAGGGGTTTAACGGTTTCTATTCTTCATGTCCAGTTTGAGTGTGCACATATGTACTGGGTTTCTTGGGTTACGAGCTTATTCTAGGAATGGATTGGCTGGCCACGTATGGTGCCATCCTTGACTACGAGAGGAGAGTAGTGAGGCTTTTGACGTGCCATGGTAAGACTCTCAAAATTTCTTACAACCCGCGAGGGTTAGTCATGCTCAGTTTCTTAGAATCCTTAGATGCTTCTGTTGACCATCTCAGTTTGGTGCCCATGGTTAGAGACTTTCCAAACGTATTTGAGGAGGTGAGATGACTGCCTCCTAGGCATGAGATGGATTTCTGGATATACTTGGTGGATAATCATAAGCTTATTGGGTAGCCAGTGTGCCACATAGCTCCAAGGGAGAGAAAGGAGATTATTAAACAAGTAGGTGGGTTGTTCGAGAAAGGGTTTATTAGACGGAGTATTTCCGAGTGAGGAGCACTAGTCATGAAGATGACTAAGGCAGACAACTCTCTTCGTCTATGTGTGTATTACAAGGAATTGAACAGCCTCACGAAGAAGAATAGACACCCACTCACTTGGAAAGATGACTTGTTTGAATAGTTGGTAGGCGTTTCAGTTTTCTTATAGTTGGATTTGGCTAAGGTTTTCATCATCTTAGGGTAGCAGATGATAGCGTAGATAAGATTGCCTTTAGGACTCCTGATGGATTCTTTAAGTGGTTGGTTATGCATTTTGGGCTAACCAATGCACCGATGTATTTTGCGGATTTGATGAGCTGGATATTTAGGGAGTTCCTAAATAAGTTCGTGGTAGTGTTTGCTGACGATATCCTAGTGTTCTTGAGGAGCAAGGATGAGCACGCTTTGCACTTGGAAGAGGTCCTCCATACTCTTTATGCACATCGGTTGAAGGCGATGTTCTCTAAGTGCCACTTTTGGTGGAAGAAGGTGAATTTCTTGAGGGCATATTGTCTATAGTGATGTTGCAGCTGTGAATCTTTCTAAGGATGTCATAGTGTAGGATTGGAAAAACCCCAAGAATAGGATAGTGGTAAGGAGCTTTCTAGGTTTGGCAGGATACTATCAGAAGTTCACTAAGGACTTTGTGCGAGTCCCAGCTACGTTTACCTGCCTTACGAAGAAAAACCTAGCATTTGCTTGGGATGTGGATTGCGAGCAAGTTGAAAAAGGCTCTCACATCAGTTCCAATATCGACTCTACCTAATGGTACAAAGATGCTCACTGTGTACACGGATGCTTGTGGCACATATTTATATCCTGTGCTTATGCATGAGGGTAGGGTTGTCTCCTATGGGAGTAGGAAACTAAGGGTACATGAGAGGAATTACCTTACCCACGATCTAAAGTTAACGGCTCGCTTAATTCTTGGAGGCATTATTTATTATGTTAGAGGCTTGAGCTATACGACCATAAGTCTCTCATGTACTTGTTTTCGCAAAAAGGATCTTAATTTATGACAGTAGCGCTGGATGGAGTTTCTTGCATCCTATGATTTTAAGATATCTCATTCCCTGGGGAACGAGAAATTAGTGATGGATGCATTGAATGCAGAGGATGAATTTGAGTCCATTGTTCATAGAATGGAAGAGTTTGGAGTTTATCTCGTCATTTAATTTTAGACCATCTACGGATTATACACTAGGATTGTTGACTTCATTGGAGGTGCGACCTACTCTCTTAGAGCGCATTGGATCTAGTCAGCACGAAGATCAATAGTTAGTGGATATCATGGATCGACTCAGTAGGGGAGTTACCTCTAGTCACCGTGCTAGGTATTCTGTAGATGAGAGAGGGTGACTGCATTGTGATAGGAGATTGTGTTCCTTGAGTTGATGATTTGTTTAGATCAGTCTTAGAGGAGGCTCATCACTCTCGGATGACCATCCATCCGGGAGGTGATAAGATGTATAGAGACATGAGGAGGGTCTTTCATTAGATAAAGATGAAGAAGGATGTGGTAGAGTACGTGGCTAGATGTATGATTTGTTAGAGAGTGAAGGCTTAGCAGAGAAAGCCTGGTGGATTGCTTCAGCCTTTGGATATGCCACATTGGAAGTGGGAGAGCGTCTCGTTGGACTTCATAGATGGGTTGTCTAGACTGAGGAAGGGAAACAACAATATTTAGGTTATAGTCGATATTTTGACTAATAACGCTCACTTTATCCTAGTTAAGAGTAAGCATATGGCAGCTTAGCTAGAATTAGTGTATCTTGGAGAGATCGTCCGACTTCATGAAGTACCCTTTAGTATTGTTAGTGGAAGAGACCCCATCATTACTAGCGAGTTTTGGAGGAGCCTGCGGGAAGCATTGGGGACACAACTAGTACTTTACACTCCTATCACCCTCAGACAGATGGAAAGATAGAGAGGTTAATAGGATTCTTGAGGATTTATCACGCATGTGTATCTTGGACTTCAGAGGGACTTGGGAGGAGCATCTTCCATTGGTAGAGTTTGCACATAATAACAACTACCAGACGAGCATATGTATGGCTTCCTTCGAGGCGTTGCATGAGCGGCCCTATATACTTCCTACGTGTTGGTTGGAATCCATGGATAGAATTCTACTTGGTCTGAGACTGTTAGAGAGACCTCAGAGAAGATAGATTTGATTTGGAGGCGGAAGAATGCAGCTCAGAACAGACAAAAGCCAATGCAGATCAGCGTAGGATAGACCTACAGTTCGAGGTAGGAGACTCGGTTTTCATTAAGGTGTCACCTTTGAGGAGTGTTGTTTGGTTTGGTTCAGTGGGGAAGTTGGCACCAAGGTTCATAAGACAATTCCCTATAGAGAGGATTGGTCAAATGGTATAAAGGGTTAGACTATCGGAGAGATTGTCAGGAGTTCATGATGTATTCTACGTTTCGCTCTTGCGGAAGTGCTTACATGATTCTCTGGTAGTGGTGATGCCGAGTACTATAGAGGAGGTTGAGGTAAAGAGGGGGGAATAAGTCCAGCGAGTTTTTACATGGATGCAAGGATCTGAGGCGAAGAAATCACATAATAAAGAGATCAAGCTTGTAAAGATTCAGTAGGGAGAGGACAACGATGACATGACTTGGGAACTAGATGATAGTATTCGCGCTTCTTTTCCATTTCTCTTTCGTAGTACGCCCTTTATCCTTTTCTAGTCTTTGAATCGTTTTAATTATAAGTCTTAGATAGAAGCTTGTGGATGGTAGGAAATTGTTTTAGTACATGTTAATAGAACATGTTATGGTTGAATGGATTCGTGTGGATGCAAGTGTTTGCTAGTGGATGCACATATATACACTAGGCACTAGTTAGAGATCGGCAAACTAGGACACTTACATATTGCATATGGATGTGTGTGTATTTTTTAATTTGTTTTAAATATGGATGAAAAATGGTTGAATCATCATCTGGATGTTGCATTTTGGTGAATGGTTGGCGCATGCATATAGAATTACATGTATCATTAGGATTCCTTTGCATACATATTGGATGCATGGCAAGTACAAGAAATTGCATTAAGAAGGTCAAATGAATCAGTGTACCGCCTGATTTTGGCATTAGCTTAGTGATATATGCATTACACCATTTTGCATATGTTCATGAAAAGCATTAGAAATTTAAGGAAAATGGATGTCAGTGGTTGATGGTTGAGTAAATGGGTGCAGATAATGGTTGATAATATTTATGTCATTCTTCTAGCCTTAGAGAATTCAGGGACGAAATCCTTTAAGGAGAGGAGAATGTAACACCCAAACTTTAATAAACAATGGTTAAATAGAAAAGGGTAATAAATTAAATATTAATTATAATAAACTTCAGAATTGGACAATAGGACTAACACCATTGGGCCCATTGTAATTTTCTGATTAAAATGGACACCTGGTTTGTTGAAATAAGAATTAAAATGAATAAGTTATGGATTAAAGAAAATAAGCTAAAATAAGAAATATATATAATAATATACAATGGCTTGGGCAAGTGGGATGACCCCTTTCCCACTTGGGTTAACCTAATGTTGACCCAAGGGTCCTTGGGTTGACCCAAGGCGAGGAGGGTAAACCCAACGTGCCTGTAAGCGCGTGACTCGATGTGCACGTAATTTTTAGCGAACGTTTATTTTATTCGAACGTTATTTTTCAGATATGGCTTGGTTTTATTGGTTCATTTTGAACCAAAGGAAGACATGACGCTTTTTGATTAGTCTAGTGACATGGCTGGTTCAGATTTAATCCTAAATTTAGACGGTTGAGTACACCTAGTAAACCGTATAAATAGACTAGCTGAACCTCTCTCATTTCTTCACACCCATTCTTTCTCTTTTCTTCTTATTCTCCATGCCTACCTCAAATTTAGGAAGGGCAAAATAATTAAATTTTTACGGGGTTAAAGAAAATCTATACTTTTAAAATATCTATTTTTAAATACTTCTGGAGGCGGAGGTACTACTAAAATAATAAAGGCCATAGGAGAAGCACTTTTTGTCAAATCTGTGAGTTTTTACATGACTTTTAGCTTAGTAATTTATGTAGGAAAAGTTAGATGGTTAAATAGTTTTATGTTTGCAAGTTTGATGTTTACAGTTATTTGTAGTATTTATGCATTTAGTTTTTCTTCAAAGTTACTATAATTTATTTACTGTCTATGCAATTTTTTTCAAGTTACTTATTATTTATAAGTAATTCTCCTTCTTCTATCCCCTTCTCTGTTGTGGTTTTATTTACTATCGGGCTACACCCTATTTGATTTGTTTTGATTATTTTGAGTCTAGGTCTTGCGAGTAGCCTGAACCATTTTTCTTTTAGCGCCAAGCCTAAACCTAAAGAGAGCCTAGGCCTTTATCGTTAATTTTGCATTAAAATTAGAATAATGTGGAAATTTAAAGAAAAGAGATAATTAGGCATGTTATAACTTATTAAATATTATAATAAGCATGGGATTGTAAATTGGGGATAAAGCTTAACTTGTAATTGGAGAACATGAAAACATGTAAACTGGAATAGGATTAACTTAGTTGGAGCTAAGTAACGTTGGGTTGGGTTGTATTATAACATAAGGTTATATTTGGGCTTATTAGTAAATTTAAAATGTGTTAAGTCAAACTGAAGATAAAATGCTTTGCCAAAAAAACTGAAGATAAAATTAATAAGCAAGGATAGTGGAGTCCGTCCCGGTAGTGCGGGGCTGATTGGGGAAGATTGATGGCTCCTAAGCCTATTCTGGCAGAATGGGGTGGATTAGGGAAAAAAGAGGTCTAATAAAATAATGAAATTGTAGTGGAAATTTGTTTCGGCAATGTGGGGATTATTGGGGAAACAAAGTGGCCTGAGGTCCATTTCGGCAACGTGAGGCTGATTATGGAAAATAAAAGGCTTGATAAAATGATACGATTGTATTTTAAGTCCATTCCTGCAGCGCAGGGCTGATAGGAGAAAATAAGTGGCCTACTAGAAAAATAAATTGGGACCAAGTCTAGAGGTGACCTGTGTAATTTGCATGTTTTGTTGGGGACCCGTATCAGGAGGTACTCCTTTTATCATCTATGAAGGTATCACACTAGGTAGAGGCGAGAACATGCTTTACTGCGCTGGATAGTAAGATGTCCAAACGATGTGGGTATGGGCACGTCCCGATGGGACAATGAGTGTGCATCATGTCGCTTGGAAAAAAATAAGTCGATGTGACGCCCGTGATTAAAGTCTATGTCTTTTTAGTTGACAGGTTCAGGATTGATAACCCTGAGTTATATAGTTGGCATAGGTTATTACATTGTGGTTATAGGAGCTGGTCAACGGGTAGAAATTAGGTAAAGCCTAATTATGATATCTTAGTAAGTTGGTGCAGGAATCTTGGATATGAATGAGAAGCCGATCCTTATTTGTGCTTAACTTTGTTTACTACTTTTATACATCTATGCTTTCGGTCCTTAAACTGCCCATCTGTCTAATGCTTCCTTAATTTATCATCATGCTAGAAATTATGAACTCACCAGACGTATGTCTGACCTAGTTGTTTTTCCTTCTCTCTTCCTTCCCCTCCCCCAGGTACGCAGGGTAGAGGGTCCCAGCAGTGATTTGTGTTTTTTCTATTCAACTTGGATTCAGACTCATGTATTAGTTCATTTCTCATTTTCTAGTTATTTTATTAACATTTGAGAGGGACTGTTTTACTTATGTACTATGATATTATAGTCTTCCACGAGACAGTGTATTTGGTTTTATGTTGATGATTATTTTGTATATATGTAAGCACTATGATTTGAATTTCTTTATTAAATGTTATTTTATAATTTTCTTTATATTTTATATTTCTATCTTGTGAATTTTAGTCTTTGTGTTGTTACTTTATACCTAAGCACTTCATAAACTTTAGTGCATCCTCATATTAGTGACATTAAGGGTTGTGAGGTGTTTTAAAGATCTACACTACAAATCATCAATTTTAGATTAAAAACTCATAAACAGGAAAGTTCATACAAAACAATCCAAATCACACAATGCACACACACAACATATTCATGCCACGGGAACACTAGCCAATTCTAAAGGCTTATGTCATAGCAGTGAATTCGCAAGAACTCACCTTTGAGCCTAAATAGCCAGAGAAGGTATAAAACCAAGCTAGATCACTCTCCCTTTTAATATAACTCAAAAATCCTTAACTTATACACAAACATACAAGAATCCTAAGAGTTAGGTATTAGGAATTCATAAGGATTGAAGTGGAGTTGAGTTGGCAAAGATGGAGATGGAGCTTACCCAAGTTAGTCCTTAGTTTTTTCACTTGATTTCTACAAGAAAAGGGATCCTATGATCAAACTAGGTTTAGGAATTTAATTTTCAATTCCCTATTTATAGTTTCTTTAAATGTTGGAATGAAATGAGGAAGAGAGGGGGCTGTGGGGTTATAAGGAAGTGGGCTAGGTTTACTATAATGACCCGCATTGGCAGATGTATTATAATTAATTAATTTAATTATATAAATGGTGGTTTAGTGAATTTAATGGTCGTGGAATTAAATAATGATGAATATTTAATTAAAATAATAAATTAAATAATATATTTAAATTCTGAAATAATCAGAATTGGCTAAAATGACGATATGGTGTGAACCGGATCATCTGTGATATTTAATTCAGTTTAGAATTGAATTTGAATAACGAACATATTTTATAAACGACGGTTTGAACATAGAATTATAATATATTTAAAATAGAGCGTGTAACGATGCGGTAGTTCACTATTTGGCGATTTGAACTTCAACTGAATATACAGGATTCGTTTTAAATTAGATTTTTGTGAAATAAGAAACGTGTGGAGCTGGTGGAGTATATCTTTCTAGTGGAAGAGAAAAACCGGGATTTCGTCGTGTAGATTTTGATTTACGTCCAAATCAAATTTTAGAAAATTCGCTGTGGAATTCCTTTATAATTTATAAAGGAATTATTTATATTTAAAAAGGAATTTCAATATAAATCGAATATCGGGTTGACCCAGATTTGAAATATCAAGTTATAAGTCCCAGTAAGGCTGTATGGTATTCCACTGTGAATATAGACGATAATATTTATTTTTAAATATTAAATTTAATTATATTTAAATATATTTATATATTTAAATGGGTCATCCAGAGCTTTAAAAATAGCCAGTTTTGCAAACGAAGTCGGAATTCTACGAAACCAGTTTCGTTGGATCCGCAATGTCAAATATTTGTTAGATTTCCAGTTTCGTGATTTTTAGAGTCACTTTGTGGCCGTACGGATTTTTAGAGTGCAAAACAATCAGTATTTTTGAGAGTTAAAAATACGCTGTGTGAGCATACGGAGTCGGAATTCGACGAAACCAGTTTCGTTGGGACCGTAATGTCGAAATCTAGCTACATGTCCAGTTTGGTGATATTTAGGTATCATGTGTGATCACAGGAATTTTTAGAAGGCAAAAGCGAATATTTAAAATAAAAATATCTAAAATAAAATATCTAAACTTTTTCCCTTATAAATACCCCCCTAACCATTCTTAAAACCTAATTCCCTCAGCCAAAATAAATCCGCCGCCACAAATAAAAATGCAGAAAAATGGTAGCAAAGAAAATCATTAGAAAATGAAATCAATATCCTAAAATCTCAAAATAGGCTTCATTGAATTCAGCATAGTATGGGCTTCGATCTGGTGCCTATTTGGTTGGGTTCGGCAAAACTGTTCTTCGATGGGGTTTTGTAGTGGAAATTAGGGTTGAGTGATTTGAAGGGATGGTGCATCGATATGGGTTTTCGAGAGTGTATTTGAACTCACAGTGGCGAATCGAGTTTGTACGCTGTTGTTGGGTGATTTCCGTTCGAATAATTGTCGATGTCTTCTGTTGGGATGCTGGGAGGAACTCGACGTCGTGACATAGGAGGGAGGCACGAGCTGGGTGAAAGTAGTATGGAGGGGAGCGGTTTTGAAAGAGGATCCATTTGGATATTTTAGTTCGAATTTTAATGGATGGTGGAGGGAGCAGTGGAGCTCCAAAGTTTGGTAAATGTTCCATTTTGGTTCGATGAGCTACAGGCGTTTTCCATCGGGGAAGAAGGGTACAGGTACTGGGCTTTCAGGGGAGGGTTGATGGGCCTTATGTAAGGTGGAGCCCAAAATACTTATTATTAATGAAATTCAAGTTTATTTATTTAAATAAAGTGTACTAACTTCGTAATATCATAACTTCTACATACGATATCGGAATCACGAACCGTCAGTTGCGTTGGAATCGTATGGACAAGCACTACAGCGTGGAACTGACTGGGTGTGGAGTTGAGCTCGTCTGAATTTATGGCGAAATAAATTGTTTGATTCAAATCAAACAACAGTTTATCGTTCTTTAACGATGAACTGCAAATGTGAGTAAATCTCACTAACGCTGAACAATTTATAATTTCATGTTGTATTTTTAGAACTGTTAAATATTGATTGATTGATTGTGTATTGACTGTTTGATTGAACTGCTAGTCAGTTAGTTGAATTTCTATATTGATTCTATTTAACAGAATATATCATATGGAACTGAAAATGATGTTATCTATATTGTTTAACATCTGTGATGCAGGGAAACAGGTTGGAGGAATCCAACTGGATTCCTCAACATTTATTTTACTGTGATTCATATATTGTAATATATGATGTGATATATATATATATATATATAATCTGTTGTCGGTTATATGTGTTTGAACGATATTGGTCATCGTGATTTGATCTGTTGAATACCATAACATACCGAAATGTTGATAAAGGGGAATTTGTTAAAGTGATATTTGAAAATAAAATATTTATAAATGGAATATTTATAAATAAGAAATATTGATAAATTGGAATATTTATAAATAGGATATATTTAGAAAAAGGGAAAACGTTATAAAAAGGAAACTGTTATAAGAAGGAAATCATTTTAAAGTGCAGAACCGTTACTAAAAGTAAATATTTAAAATGAATAAATGTTGTTAAAAAGGAAATCTTTATAAATAGAGTAAAAGGAGTTAAATCGAATATGGTATTCGAAAGTAGTAAATCGAATATGGTATTCGAAAGGAGTTAAATCGAATATGGTATTCGAAAGTAGTAAATCGAATTAGTTATTCGAAAGGGGTTAATCGAATGTAGTTTATTCGAATAGAATCAATTGAGTTAATCGAATATAGTATGCGAATAAAGTAAAAGGAGTTATCGAATATTAGTTATTCGAAGAAGAGTTAAATAGAGTTATCGAATATTAGTTATTCAAATAGAGTTAAATAGAGTTAATCGAATATAGTTTATTCGAATATAAAGTAAATAGAGTTAATCGAATATAGTTTATTCGAATAGAGTTAGAGGAGTTATCGAATATAGTTTATTCGACAGGAGTTAAGTGAATAGAGTTAATCCAAATGAGTTAATCGAATATAGTTTATTCAAATAGAAAGTAAAAGGAGTTAATCAAATATATAGTTTATTCGAATAGAAAGTAAAAGGAGTTAATCGATGTTAGTTTAATCGAGTTAAAAGGAGTTAATCGATGTTAGTTTAATCGATTAGAGTTAAAGTAAAAGGAGTTAATCAAATATATAGTTTATTCAAATAGAAAGTAAAAGGAGTTAATCGATGTTAGTTTAATCGAGTTAAAATGAGTTAATCGATGTTAGTTTAATCGATTAGAGTTAAAGTAAAAGGAGTTAATCGAATATATAGTTTATTCGAATAGAATAAAGGAGTTAATCGAATATATAGTTTATTCAAATAGAATAAAGGAGTTAATCGAATATATAGTTTATTCAAATAGAATTAAAAGAGTTATCGAATATAGTTTATTCGATAGGAGTTAAGTGAATAGAGTTAGAGTTTAATCAAAAGAGTTAAGTGAATAGAATAAATTGAATAGAGTTATTGAATATACCTTATCGAAGGAAAGAATTATCGAATAGAAAAGATTTGAAAGAGAGTTACGTAAGGAAGTTTGTTAAAGAATTAGAAGGGTGAACATTGTCTATTTCAAGGTTAGAAACGTTGTTCAGTTAAGGTCTGAGAGGTAGTATTACCCCAACTTGATTGACTTCATTTTAACTAAGGAATGGTTAAGGTTCGATAGTAAAGGATGGTTAAGTGAATTTAGTAATTAAAGGAAATGGTTTGAGTTGGCATCGTGATGGTTTGTTTAAACATCTGTCTAAGTCCATTGAAGAAGCGTTGGAAATGTTTTTCCAAATAAGAAACCAGAAATGTTTTCTAATAAGGAAAACAAGAAATGGAAATGTTTTCCATTGTTAATAACGTATATTTTCCAAATTTAGAAAATAAGAAATATTGAATATAGGGAAGCAGGAGATAAGTAAATTAATGAAATAAAGAGATAAATGTTAAATGTTGTTTGATCGATATAAATTTCCATTTGGAAATAATATCGTTGTTTGCACACCTGTTTTTCTTCGATAGTTAAATCACAGACTATCGAAGTTTTGACCATTTTAACGTTGTTAATATGGAGAGACTGGTTGGATTATTATCTAATGAACCACTCTGTATTTGCATAAACGTGCTTCTAGCCTCACATCCGGTAAATGACAGAAATCAGGCAGGCAGCATGGCTAAGTCGGTCACACCGAAGTAGGGTGTATAATCACTTGATCTAGAGTTTCATTTATTTCTAAAAATCTATTGTTGATGCTGTCCTATTTGGGAAATGGTTGCTGATCCCAACCGTTGGTGATATACATTCGATACACTCAAGCGAAATGAGTGGGCGGTCATGTGTGGCCGGGTTGCAAGATGTTCTTGTTGAACCCAGTGTATTCCTTTCTAGAGGTACACTAGCGAAAGGTGGTTCCATACCTTGTCATAGTTGGAAATCCATTACCCAACACGTGCTTGCAGTTTTGATTGTATACTATATATGTAGAATGTGAGATGAAAGCATTTCTGCTAGATGATTATTAAATTGTGTTGATAGACATTATTATAATATCAAAAGTTTTTGATATAATGATATTTGGATTCTCATAAGGGAAAAACCCGTTCCTTTATATGGCGTGGTCTTATGAGATATCGATTATCTACTTGAACTATTTTAAATTGTTTTACTCACACCAGTCCCATGACTGACCCGGAGTTTATTTGTTTGTTTTCCCTAAACTATTGGGTGCCTAAATTTGTACGGGCAGTCAAGTAGTCAGGATTTACAGATATACTGGAAGAGCTTAGAGCAGGAGGCTTCAGGATCATATAGCTATTGTTTATTTCCGTTGTGTTGTAAGTGATGTACTTGATAATGATATGTATATTCAAGTACAGATTGGTATTTCAAAGTTATGTTATGAAATATATTTATTCGTTCCGCTGTGAGATTCGTGTTACTCTGATATTGTGTTCTTCTTCTTCTTCTTCTTCAATTCTAAGTTTCTATCTTATCTTTCCTCACACTCTAATTTCTTTCACTAATGACCGGTATTTTTCGATGTTTGGTTAGTCATCATTGAGATTATGGCGATAACCAAAGCCGACAAAAACCCGGGTCATTACAGTTGGTATCAGAGCTTAAGTTAAGTGAATTACCTTGGCTCTGTGGCGTGACTCGATAGAGATAGGGTTAGTAATACCCTAGACTGAGTTGAGTGTATATATACGAGAGCGTATTTGTTATTCAATATAAAATGATTTTTATATTGTGGAGATTTGTTGGTTGAGTCGTTTATGAGTTCTGGTCGATCAGTTTGATCCACTAAATCGGTAGGAGTTACTAAACACTCGAATACGATGGGTCGACACGATATGTTTTGAAAAGAGGGTAAATTAAAATAAGTTTACCCAAGGTATATCTTGATATAGAGAAGATATATATATCAAAATTATAATATAGTGGATATATTGGTTGTTATTATAATCGAGTAAGATTATAAATTAAATGGTTATGTAAATAACCAATCAGAATTCATATAAGTGAAATACGTGAAATCAGATGAGTTAAATCTGAAATTTAAACCAGGAATCGAATTAAAACTCTGGAGAATTGGATAAGAGTTTGTAAATGGATTTGAATTAAAAATAAGTAAAATTTAAGATCCTGGGAGATTTTAAATTGTTTTACAAGCAGTGTGAATTATATTTTGAAATGAATTTCAAAGTGGAAATGTTTAAAAATAGTTTTATAGTATCGAACTCACTTCGATCGCTGGAAAATAGATTCTGATGATGACAGCTGCATCATCAGTATTCATTTTCGAGTTGTAAGTGACGAATTACTACCAAAGATACTGTTTTGAATTTGTTTTGGGAAAGACAAGTTGTGTTAAATTTAAAATGGGATTTATAATATAGAATTGAATATAGAAATTCAAAGGGAGTTGGAATATATGAAATTCAATGGAATTGAAATAGAATTGAATATAGAAATTCAAAGGGAGTTTGAATATATGAAATTCAATGGAATTGAAATAGAAATTGAATATAGAAATTCAAAGGGAGTTTGAATATATGAAATTCAATGGAAGTGATATAGAATTTGAATATAGAAATTCAAATGGAATTTGAATATAGAAATTCAAATGGAATTCAAATATAGAATTTGAATACAGAGAATATAAAGGAATTCAAATATAGGATTTAAATATCGAAAGTGAAATAGAATTCGAATATAGAATTCAAATGGAATTTAAACTATAGAATTTGAATAATAGAATTTGATATATAGAATTTGAATAGAATTAACTAAGTCGAAGAGGAATTAGTTAATCAAGTTTTGAATTTGAAGTTGAACTTTGAAAGGTGAATTGGATTTGTAAATGGATGTTCGAAATCGAATATAGAAATTAAATTTGAAATTTGGATTCAAATTAGTTAATAAGCAAGTTAAAATATATTCGAACATGTCATGTTCAAATATAAAAGTGAAATAGACTAAAAAGTTAATTAACAAATTAATTAACGAATTGAGTTAAAACGATTAGGTATAGTTAAAATAGATTGGGCAGGTATAAATATACATGAGATAGGTATGGATAAGGTATGAAGGTATATAAATAGAATGTTCGACGAAAAGATATGTATTTAATTCATATATGAGATTTTATGCGCCGTATCGGCTAGCCGCTTGTTTTTTTCTTTTTCTTTTGGATTGGTGAGGGCCATGGGAGGCTATTTGAAATATCCCGATGCTCCTAGTACAAAGGAGGTTATGGCAAAAAAATTTGGGAATTTAAGGAGTTAGAATATTTTTAAGATAATTTGATAGTTAGAAATCAACGTATCGATATATATATAGAAGTCGATAAGGAAACAAACTTAGAAATAGATTAGTAAAATCGAAAAGGAAGTCTAGAATAAAATCTAGTAAGAATAGAAAGAAGAAGCGTATACATGTTTAAAAGTGAATAAGTAGTTGTATGGGATTGATTATTCGAGTAAGTAGTCATTTCTGTTTTAACGTTATAAATGTTATTCAGTCAAGGTCTGAGAGGTAGTTATACCCCAACTTGATTGATTTCATTATTAACAAATAAATAGTAAGATTTCAGGCTCGAAGATCAATGTTGGATAAGAGTTAGTTGAATATAGTATTTGGGTTGTCGTAACGATGTTTTACACAACATCCGTTTTAACCCAAATAAGTGTAAGCTTGGAAATATAATAAAGAATATTTCCTAAGTATAGAAATAAACGAGATCGGAAAAGAGATAAGTAACTGGAATATTTTCCAATTATAAATAGCATATATTTTCTAAAGTTTAGAAAATAAAGGAAGGCGATATTCGGAAACGTTTTCCAAATAGCATAAAAGGCCAATATGGTTATTGAAAATATTTGGTTAACAGATATTGATAAAGAAATAGAGAAGTGATTTAACAAATGGAACATTAACTAAGGGCTCAGTGCCTTGTTCGAAAGGAAATTTTGATTTTTGAAAAGGGTAAACTGTTTGAAAACTCCCAGGGAATAGACCGTTTGAATTAAAAACAAATTTAACAGAAATTTGTGGAAGCAGAATTGAATTAAAGTAAAGCCAGTAAAGTGTGGTAACTGAGATTGAATTAGAATGATATCAATACAAATTGGATTGTGAGATTCAAATTTGAAGTGTAATGTGATAATCAAGTCAAGAGTTGGGAATCGAGAAGAAACTCGAGTTGAAATGATATTTGGCTCGGATATAAGCGAACGGTTGTGTCGTGGACAAAAGCAGATTGGAATTTGATTGGGATGACCCTTGTATCTACTGAATTGATAACAGGTGGAAAGGATATAATGATATGCCGACAAAAGGTACAAGTTTATATTTCTATTGGATATGGGATTTATGAGCCAAATTGGCAAGCCGCTTGGCTGTTTGATTTTCTTTTGGGTTGAAGATGGCCTAGAGAGGCGAGTTGGAGTTTGACCGATTGACCACTACAAAGGAGGTGCTGGCGAAATTTTTCGTAAAGTTAAGGCGTTAGAAAATTTTCAGGATTTTTGAAAATTTTCGTTGATAAGAATTAATTAATATTTAATTGAAATTAAATTGGTTCAGTTGAAACTGGAGTTAAGAAGTGAACAAATATGTTCTAACCAGTCGATAGGGTCGTCCTCTACCTTTTAGCAATTTCGAGGATGGAATTATTTTAAGTGGGAAAGATTGTAATGACCCGCATTGGCAGAGGTATTATAATTAATTTATTTAATTATATAAATGGTGGTTTAGTGAATTTAATGGTCGTGGAATTAAATAGTGATGAATATTTAATTAAAATAATAAATTAAATAATATATTTAAATTCTGAAATAATCAGAATTGGCTGAAATGACGATATGGTGTGAACCGGATCATCTGTGATATTTAATTCAGTTTAGAGTTGAATTTGAATAACGAATATATTTTATAAACGACAGTTTGAACATAGAATTATAATATATTTAAAATCGAGCGCGTAACGATGCGGCAGTTCACTATTTGGCGATTTGAACTTCAACTGAATATACAGGATTCGTTTTAAATCGGATTTCTGTGAAACAAGAAACGTGTGGAGCTGGTGGAGAATATCTTTCTAGTGGAAGAGAAAAACCAGGATTTCGTCGTGTAGATTTTGATTTACGTCCAAATAAAATTTTAGAAAAGTCGCTATGGAATTCCTTTATAATTTATAATGGAATTATTTATATTTAAAAAGGAATTTCAATATAAATCGAATATCGGGTTGACCTAGATTTGAAATATCAAGTTATAAGTCCCAGTAGAGCTGTATGGTATTCCACTGTGAATATAGACGATAATATTTATTTTTAAATATTAAATTTAATTAAATTTAATTATATTTATATATTTAAATGGGTCATCCAGAGCTTTAAAAATAGCCAGTTTTGCAAACGAAGACGGAATTCGACGAAACCAGTTTCGTTGGATCCGCAATGTCAAATAGTAGTTAGATTTCCAGTTTCGTGATTTTTAGAGTCACTTTGTGGCCGTACGGATTTTTAGAGTGCAAAACAGTCAGTATTTTTGACAGTTAAAAATACGCTGTGTGAGCATACGGAGTCGGAATTCGACGAAACCAGTTTCGTTGGGACCGTAATGTCGAACTCTAGCTACATGTCCAGTTTGGTGATTTTTGGGTATCATGTGTGATCACAGGAATTTTTAGAAGGCAAAAACGAATATTTAAAATAAAAATATCTAAACAAATATCTAAAATAAAATATCTAAACTTTTTTCCTTATAAATACCCCCCTAACCATTCTAAAAACCTAATTCCCTCAGCCAAAATAAATCCGCCGCCACAAATAAAAATGCAGCAAAATGGTAGCAAAGAAAATCATTAGAAAATGAAATCAATTTCCTAAATTCTCGAAATAGGCTTCATTGAATTCAGCATGTTATAGGCTTCGATCTGGTGCCTATTTGGTTGGGTTCGGCAAGACTGTTCTTCGATGGGGTTTTGTATAGTGGAAATTAGGGTTGAGTGATTTGAAGGGATGGTGCATCGATATGGGTTTTCGAGAGTGTATTTGAACTCACAGTGGAGAATCGAGTTTGTACGCTGTTGTTGGGTGATTTCCGTTCGAATAATTGTCGATGTCTTCTGTAGGGATGCTGGGAGGAACTCGACGTCGTGACATAGGAGGGAGGCGCGAGCTGGGTGAAAGTAGTATGGAGGGGAGCGGTTTTGAAAGAGGATCCATTTGGATATTTTAGTTCGAATTTTAATGGATGGTGGAGGGAGCAGTGGAGCTCCAAAGTTTGGTAAATGTTCCATTTTGGTTCGATGAGCTACAAGCGTTTTCCATCGGGGAAGAAGGGTGCAGGTACTGGGCTTTCAGGGGAGGGCTGATGGGCCTTATGAATGGTGGAGCCCAAAATACTTATTATTAATGAAATTCAAGTTTATTTATTTAAATAAAGTGTACTAACTTCGTAATATCATAACTTCTACATACGATATCGGAATCACGAACCGTCAGTTGCGTTGGAATCGTATGGACAAGCACTACAGCGTGGAACTGACTGGGTGTGGAGTGGAGCTCATCTGAATTTTTGGCGAAATAAATTGTTTGATTCAAATCAAACAACAGTTTATCGTTCTTTAACGATGAACTGCAAATGTGAGTAAATCTCACTAACGCTGAACAGTTTATAATTTCATGTTGTATTTTTAGAACTGTTAAATATTGATTGATTGATTGTGTATTGACTGTTTGATTGAACTGCTAGTCAGTTAGTTGAATTTCTATATTGATTCTGTTTAACAGAATATATCATATGGAACTGAAAATGATGTTATCTATATTGTTTAACATCTGTGATGCAGGGAAACAGGTTGGAGGAATCCAACTGGATTCCTCAACATTTATTTTATTGTGATTCATATATTGTAATATACGATGTGATATATATATAATCTGTTGTCGATTATATGTGTTTGAACGATATTGGTCATCGTGATTTGATATGTTGAATACCATAACATACCGAAATGTTGATAAAGGGGAATTTGTCAAAGTGATATTTGAAAATAAAATATTTATAAATGGAATATTTATAAATAAGAAATATTTATAAATTGGAATATTTATAAATAGGATATATTTAGAAAAAGGGAAAATGTTATAAAAAGGAAACTGTTATAAGAAGGAAATCAATTTAAAGTGGAGAACCGTTACTATAAGTAAATCTTTAAAATGAATAAATGTTGTTAAAAAGGAAATCTTTATAAATAGAGTAAAAGGAGTTAAATCGAATATGGTATTCGAAAGTAGTAAGTCGAATATGGTATTCGAAAGGAGTTAAATCGAATATGGTATTCGAAAGTTGTAAATCGAATTAGTTATTCGAAAGGGGTTTATCGAATGTAGTTTATTCGAATAGAATCAATTGAGTTAATCAAATATAGTATTCGAATAAAGTAAAAGGAGTTATCGAATATTAGTTATTCGAAGAAGAGTTAAATAGAGTTATCAAATATTAGTTATTCAAATAGAGTTAAATAGAGTTAATCGAATATAGTTTATTTGAATATAAATTAAATAGAGTTAATCGAATATAGTTTATTCGAATAGAGTTAGAGGAGTTATCGAATATAGTTTATTCGACAGGAGTTAAGTGAATAGAGTTAATCCAAATGAGTTAATCGAATATAGTTTAATCAAATAGAAAGTAAAAGGAGTTAATCAAATATATAGTTTATTCGAATAGAAAGTAAAAGGAGTTAATCGATGTTAGTTTAATCGAGTTAAAAGGAGTTAATCGATGTTAATTTAATCGATTAGAGTTAAAGTAAAAGGAGTTAATCAAATATATAGTTTATTCGAATAGAAAGTAAAAGGAGTTAATCGATGTTAGTTTAATCGAGTTAAAAGGAGTTAATCGATGTTAGTTTAATCGATTAGAGTTAAAGTAAAAGGAGTTAATCGAATATATAGTTTATTCAAATAGAATAAAGGAGTTAATCGAATATATAGTTTATTCAAATAGAATAAAGGAGTTAATTGAATATATAGTTTATTCAAATAGAATTAAAAGAGTTATCGAATATAGTTTATTCGATAGGAGTTAAGTGAATAGAGTTAGAGTTAAATCAAAAGAGTTAAGTGAATAGAATAAATTTAATAGAGTTATTGAATATACCTTATCGAAGGAAAGAATTATCGAATAGAAAAGATTTGAAAGAGAGTTACGTAAAGAAGTTTGTTAAAGAATTAGAAGGTGAACTTTGTCTATTTCAAGGTTAGAAACGTTGTTCAGTTAAGGTCTGAGAGGTAGTATTACCCCAACTTGATTGACTTCATTTTAACTAAGGAATGGTTAAGGTTCGATAGTAAAGGATGGTTAAGTGAATTTAGTAATTAAAGGAAATGGTTTGATTTGGCATCGCGATGGTTTGTTTAAACATCTGTCTAAGTCCAATGAAGAAGCGTTGGAAATGTTTTTCCAGATAAGAAACCAGAAATGTTTTCGAATAAGGAAAACAAGAAATGGAAATGTTTTCCATTGTTAATAACGTATATTTTCCAAATTTAGAAAATAAGAAATATTGAATATAGGGAAGCATGAGATATGTAAATTAATGAAATAAAGAGATAAATGTTGAATGATGTTTGATCGATATAAATTTCGATTTGGAAATAATATCGCTGTTTGCACACCTGTTTTTCTTCGATAGTTAAATCACAGACTATCGAAGTTTTGACCATTTTAACGTTGTTAATATGGAGAGACCGGTTGGATTATTATCCAAAGAACCACTCTGTATTGGCATAAGCGTTGCGAATCATATATGCCAAAGGAAATTGAAGACGGAGTTATGCAAGGGCTATCATGTTTACAGAATAGTGCCTTCGGTTCATCCTGTTTCTGGATGACTTGTATGGACGGATGTCTGACAGAGTATTTCCAGACGATCACGTATATTGATTTCTCCAACCGTACCGAGTGGAAGCGGATAAGGAAACTTCTTTTAGCTAACACATAAAGTATGGTTGAGGACGTCAATCGGTGATTTGATGGATTTGACGAAGTGGCATTCAAAGTGAATCTGGTGTGATGATAAAGCGTAGCTTCTAGCCTCACATCCGGTAAATGACAGAAATCGGACAGGCAGCATGGCTAAGTCGGTCGCACCGAAGTAGGGTGTATAATCACCTGATCTAGAGTTTCATTTATTTCTAAAAATCTATTGTTGATGCTGTCCCATTCGGGAAATGGTTGCTGATCCCAATCGTTGGTGATATACATTCGATACACTCAAGCGAAATGAGTGGTCGGTCATGTGTGGCCGGGTTGCAAGATGTTCTTGTTGAACCCAGTGTATTCCTTTCTAGAGGTACACTAGCGAAAGGTGGTTCCATACCTTGTCATAGTTGGAAATCCATTACCTAATACGTGCTTGCGGTTTTGATTGTATACTATATATGTAGAACGTGAGATGAAAGCGTTTCTGCTAGATGATTATTATATTGTGTTGATAGACATTATTATAATATCAAAAGTTTTTGATATAAAGATATTTGGATTCTCATATGGGAAAAACCCATTCCGTTATACGGCGTGGTCTTATGAGATATCGATTACCTGCTTGAACTGTTTTAAATTGTTTTACTCACACCAGTCCCATGACTGACCCGGAGTTTATTTGTTTGTTTTCCCTAAACTCTTGGGTGCCTAAATTTGTACGGGCAGTCAAGTAGTCAGGATTTACAGATATACTGGAAGAGCTTGGAGCAGGAGGCTTCAGGATCATATAGCTATTGTTTATTTCCGATGTGTTGTAAGTGATGTACTTGATAATGATATGTATATTCAAGTACAGATTGGTATTTCAAAGTTATGTTATGAAATATATTTATTCGTTCCGCTGTGAGATTCGTGTTACCCTGATATTGTGTTCTTCTTCTTCTTCTTCTATTCTAAGTTTCTATCTTATCTTTCCTCACCCTCTAATTTCTTTCACTAATGACCGGTATTTTTCGATGTTTGGTTAGTATCATTGAGCTTATGGCGATAACCAAAGTCGACAGAAACCCAGGTCATTACATTTACTAACCAAAGCCGTCATCAAAGTCCCAAATTTCACGAGCTCCAAATATATCGATGTTTACCGTTTTTATTGTCGTAAATGACATTTTGAACTCAATGGAAAGGACCTCGAGTCCAAATTCTTATGCAAAAAGTGACTTTTAGACATACACACTATTATCGATGTTACATTTAAGTAAAATATTTAAATATATTACCGTGAAATATGCAGGTTATTACATAAGCTACTAAGTCCTACTAATTTTAATCCTTCTCTCATTCACGCATATACACTTGCCTCACATAAGACGAGATATAATAAGCAGTCACTTATTACCTACAGGATAGGTAGACGGCATCTCATCATTTACGGTCTTCCCCCGACGGACCCCCCGTGTTACTATCTAGTTGGCCTTAGTCGATAATTCCCCAGCCACTTACTATTTCCCGCAGTATACACATACTTATGGTACCTCCATAGCAGTCATTTAATACATAATCATAAGGCGAACTCTTACCCTAGTCACTTATAACCTAGAGGAAGCAGAATAATGCAGGTATTACCACGCTCATACCTAATATCCATTTAATACTTCTTGTTTATGGGGAGGTGAGAAACGAGATCAATTAATACCCTTTTAGGGGTGGATCTAACCACTCCCAAATTCAGAAGCAGGCTTACGCTTATAAATTATTTCCTTTTTAAGGTTTCCTCTTTTGGGTAGGAAGCAGGTCCTATAACCACTTAAAACCTTACACTTGAAATAGACCTCATTTTAGGAAATAGTCCTCGCTACGCAATTAACTTTCATCACAAGTTCTTACGGTTAATGATATATCACATTAGTTGTACTTGTATCTGACTACTAGAAAGTACAGACTTCTCATGAATAACAACCGACCTCACATCATTAACATACTACGTCCGACTCCTATTTCTAATTACATCAACTCTAGATTTACTAAATAAAATAAGGAAAACTTACAACTTCCTATCCTATGATGTTTAATTATTTATTTGCATATTGAACATAGAATTTACAACGCTAGTCAATTCCCATAACCCCTTTTTAGTTATATTTATTACTTTAATTAGGTTATCTTCCATTAACGACCCTAACAGTCATATTTCCTAAGGCATCAATTTACCTATTTAATGCAATTTATATTAGTACCATTAAAATTCAAATCTAATTATTGTAGCTCCCAAATATTACTATAATATTAATTCTGTTTGATTCTTATTTGAACATATATATATATATATATATATATATGTGTGTGTGTGTTCATTATTAATTTATTTCCGTGGCTGGAGTGACAATCTCTATTCCTAATACCAATTTAATTGTAACATTAAGACATGTTTATCTTATTCAATATATGTTCCCCAAAAAATCATGGTTACAGCACTAATTACCTTATTTATGACCTTTTATTAAAATAATAAATCACATGTTTATTGCTACAGCAGTCACAAACAATTAACTCCCATTTATTATGGAAGTTATTACCATGCATTTACTTCCATATAACGGAAATACTTCAAATTCAAACACACAATAACAAACAAATATTTATTTAATATATTATTTTCATTTTTGTAGATTTGGATGAATAAGAGTAATCTACATTTATATTTATAGTTTAAACGTGAAGTTAACGTAGTTACTAATTTATATTTTATTATTATTTACTAATTGTGTTCAGGTCTAAAATAGCGGCTAAAACAACCCTTTTTGTGTTTAGTCTTGTTTTAAGATTCAAAATCTTATAAATGGTAATTTACTGTAATTATTGTAAATTTTCCTCAAGCTATTCAAAAGAGGAAAATTGACATTACTTCAAATCCCATGGAAACAAATTTATATTTTATTTAGAATAGATGTTGTGAACTACATAAAAAATACGCGAATTTGCACATCTCTTCTTATTTGATTTATTTATTTTCCTTTATATTTCATTTAATATCTTTTTATGCAAAAAGAACGAAAAGGACAAAACTACAATAATCAAGTAAACCCACAAACAATTTCAAACGCAACAAGGATTATTATTAATTTAAAATACTACAACTACAAATCAACACCAAATCCTATGAAATTGGAATATAACTGCAAATCTAATAATGGTTTTGGGACTGATTTCCAGATTCGAAGTGTTTAGAATAACCACAAACAACTTAAGAATAATTGTAGGTACGATTATGATAATAATAAAAGCCTATAAATCCATACTTAGCCAACATTCATGATATTTTAGATTTAAAAAATAAACAAATATGACAACTTTTAGGTATATAATTCAAATTCAACACAAACTAATTATATATGTTTATTGTAAACAATGTATATAATTTGCCACTCACCTGAGGCCTATCTAAATCTGAATCTAACACAGTTTTTAGCTTAAAATTCCCAAATCCTACATATCTACAATTTATTTCCAAAAGGGATTTATAAACAAAGATTTAGATTTGTACACATGAAAGAAGAAATTGGAAAAGAAAATAGAAATTCAATTATATAAATTAACTAAGTGAAGAACCAATTCTTTTTCCTTGATCTGAATCTAATATCCCCCGTTCTTGTAAATTTATTTGCATATGTTTATAATTTATGTCTTAGAAGAGATTGGAGGACTAAAAATGGTAGAGCTTCTATATTGTCTCCAAAAAATATTAATAAGAGAATAGGGGTCTATCCCTTTATTTATTGGCATTGAAATGACTCTCAACCATTAGATAGATTTCCATAAAAATCCGTCCATTAAAATATTATTTATATTACTTTAAATCTCAGCCGCCACCTTCTGCCATCGACTAGGAGGTCGAATGCCTGGGTCGATTTGGTAGCAGTGGGGTAAGGGTATTAAAGGTAATTAATTATTATCATATATATATTATTCTATTTTATTTGTTTTCCATTCGTTTTTGTAATTTATTCGTAACTTTTTCATACAGACCCTGTTCGCGAAGTCCCAAATATGAAAATTGATCAGAATTCCACGATACAAATCTCATGGTCTAATTCCATCATTTCTGAAAATTCCATATTTTGAACCTAATTAAATAACTAAATTAATTATCATCAAAATTTCAGGTTGTTACATTCTTCCCTCCTTAAAAGAAATTTCGTCCAACAATTTTACCTATGACAAAGTCATGGCATTGGTGCCTAATTACCCTAAACTACTTAACCAATTAATGTACATCTAATTTTGCAATCAAAGTGCGCATGTGCATAGTGTACATAATGAGTTGCAACCATGAAATATGCATGCATAATGATTCTTAATCGGATCCTCCAATGTGTACGCATTTCATTTTGAAAACGCACTTGAAATCGCTCTTGAAAACATGATGCAAACATCCTAAAATATACCGGTAGTTCTATATGAATGCAAAATTTGAAAACATTTTTCATCCATAACCCTCACACGACTATGAACAGAAGTGTGAAGCAATCAATTTTTCATTCAAACCCTACCATCCAACATGTCAGCGCATCTAAATCGCCTTTTATTAATTTCTCCTAAGCCAAAAAGAGGATATTAAAGCGGAGAAATTCAACATTATTTCTTCTTATAAATGTTCCAGTTCCTGTCCTATAGTGGAGATCTACCTCAATACACCTAAAATACTACAAAAAATTTCATCTGTAGACTGAAAATGAGACTCAAGACAAGCACCAAAACGTAAAACGAGTTAGTTAATAACTCATATGCTTTGTTGACAAAGTATGGAAACAATATTTCCAACGTTAAAATAACATTTCCCTTGTTATTGTTAATGTCTTTTCACATCATCTCCCCTTATGCGCCGTTAAGACGCACAAACAAATTATCCAAAATCTTCCTTACGCTTCATATATGACTTTAAAAATCGAAATTTTCCATTAAAGTAAATTTCCGCTTTAAAAATTTCTTATGTAAAATTTTGAATTCCCTTTTTGTACTGTTTTACTTTCTTTATCAGATTTGTATAAAATTAAAATTTTGGTAACGTGCACTTTATTACATTTAAGCCATCTATTTTTTTTACACAAAACAGATGTTTATAAACCAACGTACCCAAGTCCATATTTTTACATAAATTGGGTTTAAAAGAAAGTAAATAAAAAATGGAAATTTTAAAAAGGATGTATTTTTTTTCCAAACAACATTTACAAAAAGTTTCAAGAATATATATTGTGGAAAATTAAACGAATCAAGTCACATGTTGGCTTGGAAGGAAGTCAGTCACACGGAAAACAATGCGAAAATCAAAACCACACACAAAGCACAAAAATAAATTTTAACTCAAAACAAAACAGGCGAAAAATAATAAATATACCCGTGATGAAACAACACAAAAGCTTGGTTTTTTGCTAAAATTCATCCAATATAGAATTTTATACTTTCCAGCTCTAAAACAACTGTTAGTTAGATAAAAAATGAGATTTTATTTCTAATTCAAATACAACGAGGCGTAAAAGACAAACACACATGAAATCCCATTACTTCGTCGTGCGATTTATAGGAACAACAACACTAATAGTTACAAACACAACTGCCATAAGGCCGAGAGAAAATTGCTGGAAAGAGAAAATGAACAAAAACAACACCACTACAAAAACTCTAAAACATTGACTATAAACAAAGAGACATCTTGCTCCATGACTGGATCTCAGACCATTTCCACAACCCTAGACTAGTCATATCATTATAGCAAACTGCTAAATATCGTGTTGCAGACACTACTGGCAATGTTGGAGGTTTCCAAACCACCATCTCTTCTAAGAGTGAATTAGGGATGACAAAAGAAGCCTACTACAAAACTGCTTTTCAATAAGATTCATCTAACATTGTCCAAATAAAAAAGTGGATAGGTGAAAATACAGAAAGTAACTCCGTAAGACAACACACAAGGACAATAAGCTAAATCACATATAATGCGGTACTAAATGACGGTTATGCAATTAATCGAACAAAAGATTTGATTCCCGCATCATAAGACAAATATAGTTGTAACTTCCCATCTTTGGAATAATTTGATGAATGAATCACACATTTGTATGAGCAGTTCGAATTTAGATTTCCAAACTCAAAAACTGATATTAAGAAAAAGAGATTGCTGTAAAATCTCCAAAGTCGATCCAACCAAGGACTATTCCAGTCCGCGCACAACACGGATGCCTTTTAAATCTCATCAGGATCCTTCTTCAAAAGACCACCCAAAGACAGCTTAATATTTAGCTCGGAAACGACGATTGCCTTAAAAAAAAAATCAATCCGAATAAGATATGGCAAAGACGAATGTAGCACAAATAACGACCCTACTCAGAAACATTGCAGTAAAGGACGAGTGCAAGTCCAACTGCTACGACTAACTCTCTTCGCTCCAAAGCAATGAAACTTTATGCTCAATTCGATCCAACCAAATGGTCTCTCTCTAAAAATGAGATTTAAATGGAACAAGAAATATCAGATAGTGCAAGTAGGTATCAGGCTAAGAAATGATTAGAAATAAGAAATTGAGTTTAGATCTTGGAATACTAGTAGGGGGAGATGCAGTGCGCAAATTAGCGCAGATAAGGAGGAGATGAGGTGACATAAAAGAAAGAGAAGAATAATAAAATATAATTTAGCTAGATGAGGAAGGAAGGACGAAAGAAAGAAAATTATGGAGGGAAATTTGGACGCAACTCTTACGGTTGAGTCCTAGTTTCAAGTTGTATCAAAACTCATCAACTAGTTGACCATTATAAGTATAATTGTAAACAGTCAACTGTTAAACGAACTTTGGATAAAAGTTGAACCTTGACCCCATTAGGGTCCGATTTAAAATGTTAATCGTCCCGTGTCGTCTCTTAAGATTTGACATAACCTGTAAAATACTTGTCCTCATCACATCGGTATCATAAACCGCAGTCAAACTCTGAACCGCCTCCATTGATTCAAAGTTGCCTCTGAAAAGGCTGTGACTACACAACAAGCGAACAAATTATCAAAAAGAAAATTTTTCTAGAAATATGAAATAAAATAAAATGAATTTTCCCTTCACCTGGCTGACAAACGACATGAACGATTTACGAAATCAAAATACCCCAAGCTGAATAGTAGTTCCTTAGCCTTTATATTGAGAGAAAAAATTGAAAACTTTTTTTTATTAAACTCTTAATTTAACTGAGGGTCTCATAATATAAGTCTATAGTTAAAATTATATTTCTGTTTATACTACAGACTGGAATATCTTTTCAATGTTTTAGACTGTCGAGATTTTAAAATTTCTGAAAAGGTTACTTGTGAAATTCCTAAAAATCATCCAAAATATTCGAAAGAGGAGTATTAAAAATCATAAGGAATGGGGTAATTATAGTATCATAATTCGATTCTTATTCCTTGTTAATTTTCAAATTCCTTCTTTTTTACCAAAACAGATTTTTTATTAAATTTCCATAAAACCCAATGATCCGAAAAATGGTTAAATTTAAATTTCTAAAATCCATATTATTTACTCAAACCTTTACTTATAATATCATTCCTCAAAAACCAAAGTTTGACATTTCTAAAACCCCTTTCTTACTTCAAAAATAGTTTCAAAAACTGAAATCTCTCCGAATATAAGGCTAAGGAATCAAATGATTATTTCTATTAAAAGAATATCTGGATTTATGAATGAATATGTTTCGTAATTATATTTCCGGACTATAATGACACACCAACGTGAATTTCTAGTTTAAGACCAAGAAAAAGATCATCATCTGGAACTCCCAAACAAAGCCAAAAATAAGAAATCGCGACTATCTCAGTTGTAGATAACTTTTCTGTTCATCACCAAGCTCAAATCCATCGGATTCATCATATGTCGTCCTCATGCTCATCAAAAGAAAATCACCAAGCACACCATGGGGTAATTCGGGGTTAGTCGAATACTCAAAATCAAAATATTCCTAACTCATAGTCGTTTAAAACCTACCATGGTAAAAAAAAAGGCTCACAACTCCCTCATTGTCAAAATAATTTAGAGTTGAGTAAGAAAGACAAAAAACAGAAAAGAAATTAGAATACGTTCTCTTTCTAATCCTAATTGATTAATTCCTTTGATCATCGAAACTTAAACTCCGATACCAAATGTAACACCCCACATTTTTCCGAGCCGGAATTACGATAAAAAAAATCGAAAATCAAACTCATCCAAGCACGATGAGTATAAATCTGGTACCTGCAAGTAATGAGCATGAGCATAATCGGAGTAAAATAAATCTAACTAACAAAGGAAATAAAATAAGACAACTAATACTAACTAAGGCGACTTCCTTAAATAATATCGCCACATCGATATCGAGCATGAGAGAACGAGAACCGAAATCCAAACTGAACACCTACTAAGACCTGTCTTCCCCGAGATAATCCTGAGAGTTGTTATGAGGAGGGGGACAGAATAACAAGTCCTATGAATATATAATGTGTAACACTGTCAATAATACACAAATGTTTCTCGTTTGGTCAGAACCAAAACATATGTCTAACAACGCCTATAATCCTAACCTAACCTTCTAAATATTTACGCACGACTGACTACTATACTCGAGGTAGTATCCCAAACACAATGATATTGCAATACTCCGATTCCCAAACACTAACAGGCGAGCTCCCAACTACTCATTAATCAATAAGGAGGTTAGTTATTTTTACACAACCACTTATGACCTCACCATCAACATAAGATAAGGGTTGATCCTTTCGATCACTTAAGACCCGAGGCGGACCTGTCGATCACTTAATACCTTATCCGGTGGTTTATTATACACTAATATAAATTAGAGGACATTAGCTGCTAAATCCTACTAATTTTAAGGCTTCTGTCATTCGCACATATAACCATGCCCCGCTTAAGGCGAGAGATAGTAATCAGTCACATATTACCTATAGGATAGGTAGACGACGTCTCGTCATTTATGACCTTCCCCCTAACGAACCCATGTGTTACTATCTAGTTGGCCTTATTAGATAATTCCCTAGCTACTTACTACTTCTCGCAGGATAGGAAGAACTATGGTGCCTCTGTAGCAGTCACTTAATACCTAATACCAGGACGGACTGCCACCCTAGTCACTTACTACCTGGAGGAAGAGGACCAACGCATGGATTACCAAAATCGTACCCTATAGTCATTTAATACTTCTTGTTTATGGGGAGATGTACACTTTTAAGGGTGGATCTAATCACTTAATACCCCTATAATTTAACTGTTAAAGGTTTCCACTTTTTGGAAGGAGGCGGGTTCTATAACCAATTATTAGCTCACACTTGATATAAATCTCATTTTAGGAAATAATCCTCGCTACGCAATTAACTATCTTCATGGGTTCCAATAGTTAATGACATCTAACGTCAGTTGCACTTGTATCTGACTGCTGGAAAATGTAGACCTCTCTCGATTAAAGCCATTAACCTTGCATCATTAACCTACTAAGTCCAACTCTTATTTCTAATTACATTAACTATAGACTAACTAGAATAAAATAAGGAAAACTTATAACTTCCAATCCTAGGATGTTTAATTATTCATTTCCTTTTTGGACATAGAATTTACTATGCTAATCAATTGCCATTAACCATTTTTTAATTATATTCATTACTATTAATTAGTACCTACCATTAACGAACCTAGGTGTCATATTCCTTAAGGCATCAATTTACCTATTTAATGCCATTCATACGAGTTCCATTAAAATTATAATCTAACTATTGTAACTCCCAAGTATTAATATAATCTTAATTCTGTTTGATTCTTATTTGAATATACACATAAATGTCATTATTCGTTTATTTCCCTTCGTCGAGTTATAATCTCTATTCCCAATACCAATTTAATTGTTACCATCAAGGCATATTTATCATATTCAATATATTTTCCTTAAACAATTATAGTCACAATACTAATTATTTATGACCTTTTATTACAACAATAAATCACATGTTTATTGCTACAACGGTCACAAAGGTTTAATTCCCATTTATTATGGAAGTTATTACCATGCATTTACTCCCATAGAATGGAAATACATCAAATTCAAACAGGCAAAAACAAACAAACATTTATTTAATATATTAGCATCATTCACGTAGATTTGGACGGATAAGATTAATATACAATTATATTTATAATTTAAACGAATGTTAACGTACTTACTAATTTATTTTTTATTATTATACATTATCTGTGTTCTGGTTTAAATTAGCGACCAAATAAAACCCTTTTTGTGTTTAATCTTGTTTTAATATTCAAAAGCTTATAAAGGTTACTTATTGTAATTATTGTAAATATTGACCATACCATTCAAAAGAGGAAAAATGACATTACTTCAAATCGATCCCAAGGAAACAAATTAAAATTTTATTTAGAATAGATGTTGCAAAATACGTACAAAATCTGTGAATTTGCACACTGCTACTTATTTGATTTATTTATGTTCCTTGTGGATTTCAGTTAATGCCTTTTAATGCAAAAAGAATGAAAAGAACAAAATTATAATAATCAAGTAAAACCTCAACCAATTTCAAATGCAACCTGGATTATTGTTAATTTAACTAATATTGCTCAACTACAAATCAACATCAAATCCTTTGAATCTGAAATAAAACTGTAATTAATAGTGGTTTTGGAACTGATTTCCAGAATCGAGGTGTCTACAATAATCATAAACAATTTAAAAATAATTGTTGGCAAGATGATGGCAATAAATTAAAATGCCTACAAATCCGTACTTAACTAATATTCATAATATGTCAAATTTAAGAAAATAGACAAATTTGACAACTTTTAGGCATATATTTCAAATTCGACACAAACAAATTATATATATTTATTATAAACAATGTATATAATTTCCCACTCACATGAAAGTTATTCAAATTCGAATCCGACACAGCTTTTAGGTTTAAAATTCCCAAATCCTACAGATCTACAATGTATTTCTAAAGGGGATTTATAAACAAAGATTTAGATTTGTAGATCTGAAAAAGAAATAGGAAAAGAAGATGGAAATTCAACTATATAAATTACCTAAGTGAAGATCCACTTATTTCTCATAGATATAAATCTAACCTCTCCAGTTATTTTAGTATAATTTGCACACCTTTATAATTTATGTCTTATAAGAGATTGGAGGATTTGAAATGGAAGACCTTCGCTATTGTCTCCATAAAATATGAATAAAAGAATGGGGTTCAGGACTTTTATTTATAAACATTAAAATGACCCTCATCCATCAGATAGATTTCTTGAAAAATTCATCCATTAAAATATAGTTTATATTACTTTAAACCTTAGCCGCCACATGCAACCATCGTCTAGGAGCTCGACTTGGCGGTCGACCGCCCTGTTGATTGCTTTGGTTGATCTGGTAGCGGCGGAGCAGGAGTATTAAAGGTAACTAATTATTACCATATATATTATTCTATTTTATTTATTTTCCGTCCATTTTCATATTTTGTCCATAATGTTTTGATACAAACTCCATTCATGAAGTTCCAAACATGAAAGTTTACCAGAATTCTGTCTCGAACACAAGTGCAAGTCTCATGGTCAAATTCCATCGTTTACGAAAATTCCATTTTGGGGACCTAATTAAATAACTAAATTATTTATATTCAAAATTATGGGTTGTTACATAAGCCATGAACTAGGTGGACTTAGTAGCTAATGTCCTCTAAATTATAGTAGCGTAAGGTAAATCGTTGATTAAGGCATTAAGTGTTTAATGGATCACCTTGGGTCTAAAGTGATCGATATGATACATCCTTATATTATATTAGTAATAGAGCCTTAAGTGGTTAATTTAAAGTAACATACCTCCTTATATGGTATTCAGTAGTCAGAGAGTCCGCCTCTTAGTTTTGGTAGTTGGTTGAATGGTGGTTTAAAGGCTTCATACTTATGCGTAAAAATTCTATCTCACTATTGCGATATCGTTATCTTTAAAAAGTGTTGCCTTTATTATAGTCGTTAGTCGTTGTGTCTAAATCTTTACAAGGTTAGGTTAGAATTACTAGCCTTGCTAGACATATGGTCTTAGGCGAAACCAAATGGGATACGTTTGTGTATTATGGACAATTTTATACATTTTCTACTCATAAAAACTTGTTCTTACCCCCTTCTCATAAAAACTCTCAATTTTATCTCCAAGAAGACAGGTCTTAGAAAGTGTTCAAGTTTGGTTTTTGGTTCGTTTTCTCTCGTAATCGGTAGTAATGTGGAGATTTCTTTTAAAGGTAGCTACCTAGGATGATACGTGGTTATCCTATTTTATTTCCATTGTGAGTCAGTTTTATTGTACTCTGATATCCTCATGCTCATTTATTTGTAGGTACCAAATTTATATTCTCCATGCTTGGATGAGTTTGAGTTTCGATTTTCGTCGAAATTCGATATCACAAAAGAGAAGTTTTACACCCTCTGGGTTCTCTGTTTTAGAGATGGGCCTGACCTATAGGGGAAAATATTTGTAATATATATATATATATACACACACACACACACACACACACACACATATATATATATATATATATATATATATAAACACACCTTTTAGAGGTGGGACATATAGACGCCACGGAGGAACACTTTGAATCACATATGAGGTTGTACTCATTTTAGATTTCTGGTAATTTAGGCAAATAGGGTTTATAATGTTATAGAGTTTTTTGTAGTTTTTCTTGTAGTTCTATTACAGTTTTTCCTATGATTTTTATTAGCTTTATGTAAGTTTAAGTTTTCTGTAAGCCTTTTTCTATAAGATAGTTTGTAACTATTTTTCAGTTTTTTCTTGTATTTTATTTTATTTAAATACAATAAGACATCCCTACAGTCTTTTTCCCTCTTTTGTGTTTATGCTTGTTAGTTATTTTACGATTTTTATACCTGTTTTCGGTTTTTGTCCAAAACATGCCTGGATCTGTAAATGTTAATACTTTGGCGACTTATGTAATCCTTTCTTTTCGCGTGCAGATAAATAGAATTAAAATAATAATTCTACAAATGTGAATTAAACATATAAGCATAAATTTATAGAAAAATGTACATAAAATATAGATCTGTAATTAAAATAGGATTGGACTGAAACAAGGAAATTAATGTAAGTTTGCAAATAAATTACGATATGGGTTGAAATTGGAAGAGATTGAGCATATTTACAAGAGTAATATTATAATAAATTATATAGACACACATAGGAATCATAATGGACAGGTTGGGCTTATTTGCAAACATAATTATAACATGAAGGTTATAGCTGAATTAAATGATGGAAATGCTTATTATTGACATAAACTTAAATCTTAGGTTAAATTTAGCAAATATATACTAGGTATGGTTCATCCCAACAATATAAGGCTGGTTTAGGAAAATAAGTGACAAAAGTAAATAAGTATATACTAGTTGTTGTCCATTTTGGTAGCAGTGGGGCTGATTTGGGAAAATAAATGAACAAAAGATATGGCCTAGATTAAGGGTGATCTGGGCTGAGGCGCAAAGTAGAATATTTGCTTGCTAGGATCCATACCGTCAACATTTCCTTTCAGGTTTATCTTTGATGGTCTCATAATCGATGGTGGTGGAGGCTGGACACCCTTATGTTGATTAGGGTAAATAAGGGATCATTAGAGACAAGATCGTGTGTAGGTGCGTTCTGACGGTGCGATGAGCATGCATGTGCATCGACTAGGGAAAATAAGTCACTATTGCATCCAACAAAAATCATGTTATGTCTTTACTTATGGGTCGGGTCGAACAAAACCCGAGATCCATAGTGACATAAGCTACCATGAAAGATGATTGATTAGTAGTCGACTGATGGTTAGTATTAAGAATATATCCTAATTATATTTATTAGGTTTAGTAATTGAGAAAGTGCAAAGAATCGAATACATCTTTACTCGTACAAAATAAGTATATTTCGTTATCCATCATTCTGGCATATTTATCATTTGTAGTTGTACACGGACATTTACCCTATCTGACAGTAGAACTATTATTGAGTATATCTTTCATTATTACTCAATCATGCTAGTAATTACATCACTCAACAGAATTATTTATAACCCACTCCTCTTTCTTCATTTTTCTTCCCCACTTGGATCACAGGGTAGGGGTGACTAGTTGGGTAGGGGTGACTAGTTGAAATTTCTTGAAGGAATATTTTTGGAGAATTATTCTTATTTCAGATGTATTCATCTTTTGTTTTATTTTATTTCATGAAGTTGATTGTATTATTGGCCATTTTGAGATATTCAAATTTTTGTACCCTGATTAATGACTAAGATGTTATTTTCAGGAGACGTGCAGTTTGAGACTGAAATGATGTGTTTTTTAAAATAAATGTTCTGTTTCTAAATTTTAAAAATGTTTATGCTGTATTTTTTAATGTCTTGTGAGTTTTAGTCTCAGTGTATAGGTCTTTACACCTACAATGCTTCATATTTCTAAATTTTAAAAATGTTTCCACTGTATTTTTTTAATGTCTTGTGAGGCTTAGTCTCAGTGTATATGTCTTTACACCTACAATGCTTCATATTTCTTAGCTTGATTGTATTTGTGGGAATGCTAAAGAACGCGGGGTGCTGTGGGGTGCTACGGTCTGAGATTCGGCATTCTCTTCCTTTACCTCTACCTCTGTCGCTTTCTCAAACCATAGTACATACAAAAAGATAAACCAGAGCTAGAGATAGACTATCAACACATGATTATGTACTGTGTCATGCAATGCACATGAATGTGTGCCCGAGAATACTCCCAACTAACTAGTTTTCAGTCTTGTTGGATAAAATAATATCCTCGACGCTCTATGGCACTGAAGCTATTTTTAAACTTGGAATAAAGCTTTCAATATTTACATTCTCGAAGCCAAACAATGATGGTTCAAATTGAATTTTATCCAAATCATTTAATTGTCCCTCCATTTCCATCAACACCATCATTTCAATTGTCATTATCCAAATCATTTAATTATAGGGGTGGGCATAAACCGCACCGCAATGTGGAAACCGCCCAGACCGGACCGCATAAACGGTGCGGAAAACCGCACCAGATTCTCTCTCTAAAGCTAACAACCCAAACCGAACCGACCCGTAACGATACGGTTCGGTTGCGGTTTGAATTATTACCAAACCATATTAAACCGAACCGAACCGCATTGCTAAACTGGTAATGTTACGATAAAAATTTAACAAATTCCTATCCAACTTTTTATTTTAACTATATATATTCTATTTTCAGCGTATGTTGTAGTTATATCAATTCCAGATAACACAATGTGTTTTAACCTTCAGGTGACACAACGTTATACAATCATAAATTGATTGCTGATGAAAATAATTCTCTTGTTTCATATTTAATACGGGTTCAAACCGAACCGAACCAAAACCGAACCGTATTACATTGAAACCGAACCGAAACCGAACCGCTCGAACGGTTAATATTATGGTTTGTATTTTTGATTAACCGTTTGATGCAGTGCGGAAGCGGTTTGAGCTCCAAACCGCACCGAACCGAACTGCGCCCACCCCTATTTAATTATCCCTCCATTTCCATCGACGCCATCATTTCAATTGTTATTTCGAAATAAAGGCTTAGCGACTTCATCTTTTCTAGACTCGACTATTAGAGAAGATACCGGAGTTAGTGGCGCATCATCTCGTCTTTCAAGCTCTTCTTCACCATGTAACAACCCGTATTTTCAATAACCTGTTATAACGTAAATCGAGGCAGAATTTAATTTATAAATCTGAATCAAGGGAAACGAGCTATGCCATTGCGTTCGTCTCGGAAAAATACGCGAAATAGAGTCCGGGTTTTCGAAAATCGGAGTCCGTATGACCCGATTAAGGCCCAACGAAGTTTTCAGAAAATTTCAAAGTAAAAACAGATTTCAAATTCAAGTTTGAATTTGGAAATTAGGGTCAGATTGGGCCAGGCGGGAAAATTCCCGCCAGAGCACCCAAGTCGACAGCCCTGTCGACTTGGGAGTCGACTTGGTTGGACCCAAGTCGACAGCCCTGTCGACTTGGCTGTCGACTTGGTTCAGCCGGGCAGTTCTGCCTGGTGCACCATTTTGGAGTTGTGTTGAGTTTGGGGGCCAGATTCGGATTTTGAGGGCTGAGATTGGAACTAGGGTTTAATCCTAAGGCTAGAACTAATCCTAATCTCTATAAATAAGACCCTAACCTAAGCCTAAATCAACATTATTCACTCATACAACTAAACTATGGCAAAATCATTCCTCTCATGGCCTCCACTCTCTTCATAAAATTCCTAAGTTATTTCTATGAGAGATTTTCCATGCATACAAGTGTTTTCAAGCTTGTATGAGTGTCATTAGCTTGCATTCAAGTCAAGTTTCCATATTTACATCATAAAGCAAGGGTTTTGATCAATTTTGCTCAAGGGTTTTTCTATTGGAGCTTGCATTTTGGGTTTATTTGATTGCATAAGGGCTTTGTCTCAATCTTGTATTTGCTTATACTCATTTGAGTCTCCATAAGCATTGTAAGCCCTTTTCTACTTTCATATTTAAACTCTAAAGTTAAATGAATGATGCAAGTTTGGTTGATCATTATGATATGCAAGTTTGCCATGATATGCAAGTTTGATATGTTATGATATGCAAGTTTATCAAGTTATGTTATGCAAGTTTGATATGCAAGTTTGTCATATGATATGCAAGTTATGTTATGCAAGTTTGGGTTGATCATTTTGTTCATGTTATCATGTTATGCAAGATTATCTTGGGTTTATGAGCTTAAAGCTTCAAGCTTTATGCTAAAGGTTGCATTTTGGCAACATGTAAGTTATCATATCTCTTATGATAACTTGCATGTGAGGCTAAATGCGAACTTATGGCCATTTCTACATGTCATTTATCACCATGTATCACCAATATGCTAAGTTTGGTTTTATGCATGCTTTTGAGGCCTAAAAATGTAATATGCAAGTATATGAACATATGTACATTTCATATGCCACCATGTTAAACATGTGGCTTCAACACCTTTATGTCATGATTATGCCAAGTTCCCTCTTTCTATCCTTTATGCGCTATTGCGATATGTAAGCGATGGGATTGCGTTTGGGGTTGGGTAAACTTAAAAGACATAAAAACATAAGATTGGGAATTTACCTATTAAGTTAGGTCTACCCATTGGGAATTTACCTATTAAGTTAGGTCTACCCAAATTCTTGAAAACTTGTAACATGTTTTGGAAACATGATGGACATGACACTTAGAAAATATAAGTGTGACCAACTCGAGGTTGGGTTGAGTTTGTAGCGTAAACCGACCCGGAACCGACCGGCTTAACTAGTTGCTACAAACAATAGGACCCAATGTGAGAAGTTGGTCATGTTGTACCTTGAACCCGAGGTTAGACCAAGTTGTGGTATAAAGCTACCCGGAACCGACCGGCTTAACTAGTAACCGCAACGAAATCTAATGTGAGAGGTTAAGGCACGTTAATTAATTAATGCCTCATGATTAGGGTTAAGTCATGGTCCACTTAATACTTAACCAATTTGGGCTTGGTAGATTAATCAGGGTTAAGTCGTGAACTCATCGTTACACTTAACCAAGTTAATCCATGATTAGCAAGAGGGTTAAACCGTACTTAACCTACTAGAAAATCCTAGCAATGGGGGTCCACTCCAGCAGTAATCCCAAGTTTGTATCATTATGACCCTAGGGACTAGGCTAGGGTGGGGGCACGATTACTGGACTTGAGGTAAGTGACCAAAAACGACGATAGAGTGGTACGCCGGTGTAGTTCCGGGCGGACTATGGTCGTGCACATAGTCCGAAGCCGGGGAAAGCATGCATGGGTACCAGTAGATCGAGACTGTGCACTTATGTTTATGGTGTCCAGGGGTTGACACCCTAGAGCTTGATACACCCGACGGGAGACCCTGCACAGTCTGACTACAATTATGTTTGGGCCGTATTGACACCAACACGTGACGAGTTAGGCTTATAGGGAGCCGATCGACTAGACCTTTGTGTTGGACCGCGTATTAGGGTCACTTCATGTTATTGGGCCAAAGCTTGGGCCAAGGGATCAATACTTGTTTATTCAAGTCATGTTATTTTGCTAGTACACCTGTGGTGCAAAAACCTTAAACCTGATTATGCGATGACACCTTTATCTACCTTGTTAGTTAATCATCATGCTAGTATGTTGTTATCCTTATGTTCATCCCTGCTTCTCATGCCAGTTAACTTTATCAGTTTACATTGATTGTAGTAGGGCTTACTCAGTCTTTTTGACTGACCTGTTTTCCTTTCGCCTCTTTTCTTCGGTTCCCCCCCCCCCCAGGTTCTCAGGGTGGGAATATTGGAGCTTAGCTTGGATTTCTGACCGCTTGCTTGTGGGATTTAGCTCATGTACGGTTTGACATGAAGCTAGCTATGGTTATCACTTATTTTGGGGATAGTACTTATGTATTTCAGTTTTTTTTCAGAGATGTTGTTTTTATCTAGACTTGCGTATTTGGAAAATTGACATTATGTTGTACCAGACTTGTTTTGAAATAGTTTGAAATCTTCCGCTGTTTTACTTATCTTATTTACTCTGTTTACATATATACATATGTTCTTGTTCTGCCTTGATATATCATTATGCATGTTTACCCGATTCAAACGCCCCTTCAAAGTCAGAGTGCTTGCAAGAGACACCCTGGCGGAGGTGGGGTGTTACATTTGGTATCAGAGCATATGGTTTACGAGAAGGAACAAAAAGGTTTTTGAAACTTTTGGAAAACTATTTTCAAACCCTAGTATAAAGTATTTTTCAAAGAAAAGTCTAGTTTATTTTAAAGGCTATTCCCCAAAAAGCCATTAGCAAAATTCCTTCGTTTTTCTCCATTCTGAATCTGTCTTTTTCTTCGTTTTCAGTATGGCCGATAACTTTGCTATTCCGGAGGGAGTACACGTACCTGTTTGGTATAGGAGACTTTTGGAGGCTAGGGCGACCGAAGCCGGCCCCGCAGATGTTCCTCCTCCTCCTCTGGTAGTTAATGCTCCTCCTCCTCCGGTAGTTAATGTTCCTCCTCCTCCGGTAGTTAATGTTCCTCCTCCTCCTGTCGCTGAGGTTCCTCTTCCTCCTCCCCCTCAGCTTCCTCAAGATGACTTCGCAAAGAATTGCAAAGATTTCAAAGCAATGGGTGGCAAGAACTTTCAAGGCACTGAGACTTTTGTAGAGGCCAGAAATTGGTTGAAAGAGACCGAGGATTTATTTGCTATCTTTGGGTTAGACGATCAGAGGAAGATCTTGTTGGCGGTTTGGCTTATGAAGGATGAAGCCGCTTATTGGTGGGAAGTCACCAATGGTACTAGGCCTGTTGAGACTTGGGCCGATTTCAGGGCAAGGTTCGTGCTTAAGTTTCTATCTTCTGCTGAGGAGAATCTGCAAATGGAGAGGTTCATAACTTTGAAACAAGGAGATATGTCTGTCAAAGAATATGTGAACAAGTTCAATCAGTTAGCTCGTTTTGGCTTGGATATGGTGAATACTCCTCAGAAGAAGGCTCTTCGTTTTGCTAGAGGATTGAATGAGCCATTGCAGGGATTGGCTATGTCACATATTCCCCATGGGGCCACGTTTGAGAGCTTGGTTGATATGGCGTTACTTCAGGGAGATGTCAAGAAAGAGATCAAGATGAATGATACTCAAGCCAAGAAGACTGATTCCCAATGGAAAGGAAATCAGGGTAATCCAAGTGGTCAGAGCAGTCAAGGCAACAAGAACAAGAACAAGAGTCAAGGCAACAAGGGGAACAACAACAAGGGCAAGAACAACAAGGGGAAGTGCCATTATTGCGGTTCAGTTGGGCATCTTATTAAGGATTGTAAGAAGAGGAAAAGGAAGAATGGTGAATGCTTTTTCTGCGGTGAGACTGGACATTTCAGTAAGGATTGCCCGAAGAAGCAAGGGCAAGGCCAGGGTCAGACTCAGCGTGCTGGACCTTCAGGAGGGCAAGTTCATGCTCTCAATGTCGCTCCAGTTCCCGATCGAGGTAGTATTTCTGTTGAGAGCCTTGTATATATTTCTGATTTTCCAGTTCGTACCTTGTTTGATTCTGGTGCATCGCATAGCTTTATCTCATCTGATCTTGTTGATAGTTTGCACCTTAGTACTAGCTTGGTAGATGATCCCGTCTGTGTCTCAAATCCTATTGGGGGTTCCGCCCATCTATCTATGATATGTGGGGATTTGAGGATCTCTATACTGAGTGTAGAGTTCTTGTGTAGTGCTTATGTTCTTGGTTTTAGGGGATACAGATTGATATTGGGCATGGATTGGTTGTCCAGATATAGAGCCATCCTTGATTGTGAGCATAGGGTTGTGAGGCTCGTGACTCGCCTCGGAAACACCCTAGAAATTTCTTGTAATCCGAGAGGTCCCGTCATGTTGTGCTATCTTGAATCACTCGACTCGTCAATGGAAACTCTTCAGTCTGTGAGAGTGGTTCGAGAGTATCCGGATGTTTTCGATGAAGTTAGGGGTTGCCCACTAAGCGAGAGATTGATTTCCGCATTTATCTGGTGGATAATGCAAAGCCGGTTTCTTTGCCCGTTCGGCACATGGCTCCGCGTGAAAGGCGGGAGCTAAGTAAGCAAGTGAAGGAGTTGCTTGAGAAGAACTTCATTAGACGAAGTATATCTGAATAGGGAGCGCCTGTGGTATTTGCTACCAAGGCAGATGGTTCTCTCCGACTTTGTGTTGACTATCGAGAGTTGAATAAGCTGACTAAGAAGAACAAACACCCGTTACCGAGGATTGATGATCTCTTTGACCAGCTTATCGGTGCTTCTGTTTTCTCTCAGCTTGATCTTGCTACTGGATTCCATCAGCTCAGGGTAGCTGAAGATAGTATAGACAAGACTGCGTTCAGAACTCCAGATGGATTCTTCGAATGGCTTGTCATGCCGTTCGGCTTGACTAATGCACCCGCATATTTCGTGGACTTGATGAGTAGGGTGTTCAGGGAGTTCTTGAACAAGTTTGTCGTGGTCTTCGTAGATGATATTCTGATCTTCTCTAAGGACGAGGAAGAGCACGCAAGGCATCTCGTGGAGGTGATGGATACGCTTAGAGCGCATCAGTTGAAGGCCAAGTTCTCCAAGTGTCACTTTTGGAGAAGGGAAGTTAGATTCCTTGGGCATATAGTATCTAAGCAAGGCTTAGCGGTGGATCCCGCTAAGGTAGTTGCAGTTCAGGATTGGAAGACTCCAAGGAATGCAACCGAAGTGAGAAGTTTTCTAGGTCTTGCAGGCTTTTACCGGAAGTTCATCAAGGACTTCGCGAAGATTTCCGCTCCTCTCACTAAATTGACGAAGAAGAATTTAGTTTTTGCTTGGAGCATAGAATGCGAGCTTGCTTTTCAGAAGCTCAAGAGAGCTCTCACATCAGCACCTGTTCTAGCTTTGCCCGATGGAGGGAAATTATTTACAGTATACACCGATGCATGTGGCACGGGGTTAGGAGCTGTTCTGATGCAAGAAGGAAGAGTGATATGCTTTGGCGGTAGACAACTCAAAGTGCATGAGAAGAATTATCCCACTCATGACTTAGAGTTGGCAGCAATAGTATATGCACTCAAGGCTTGGCGCCATTATCTTCTGGGAGAAAGATTTGAACTTTATACCGATCACAAGTCATTGAAGTATCTCTTTTCTCAGAAGGATCTGAATCTGAGGCAACAAAGATGGATGGAATTCTTGGCGTCCTACGATTTTGAGATAGCTTATACCCCTGGCAAGGGGAATGTGGTAGCAGATGCATTGAGTAGAAAAAGGTTGACCCTGAGTCCTCTATTCGTTGAGATGAAGAATTTAGAGTATGTGGCAACCTTTGATTTCTCTTTGGCGATTGAGTCGATGACCGGTTCTTTAGCATCTCTGGAACTCAGACCTACCCTTCTTGATCAAGTTGGGGCTTCGCAGAGAGAAGACCCTCAGATAGTTGAGATTATGGATAAGCTGATTCGAGGAGAGGCGTCTAGTCATCTCGCTCGATATTCTATTGATGACAAGGGTTGGCTGAGGAGAGACGGAAGGTTATGTGTTCCAATGGTAGAAGATTTAGTAAGAAAAGTTCTTGAGGAAGCGCATCGCTCTAAGTTGACTATACATCCGGGCGGAGATAAGATGTATAAAGATATGAAGCGCATTTTCTTTTGGCCTGGGATGAAGAAGGATGTGGCAGAGTTTGTCTCTAGATGTATCATTTGCCAACAAGTTAAGGCCGAGTCGAAGAAGCCCGGTGGGCTATTGCATCCTCTAGACGTTCCACTATGGAAGTGGGAGAGTATTTCCATGGATTTTATCGATGGGCTACCAAGGTCAAGGAAAGGGAATACGATCATTTGGGTTATTGTGGATAGACTTGCGAAGAGTGCTCATTTCATTCCGGTGAAGAGCAAGAGGACCGCATCTTGGCTAGCGTCTGTATATCTTCGTGAGATTGTGAGACTACATGGAGTCCCTTCTAGTATAGTCAGTGACCGTGACCCAATCTTTACAAGTCAATTTTGGAATAGCTTGCAAGAAGCTATGGGCACGAGGTTGAATCTAAGTACGGCTTATCACCCACAGACGGACGGTCAAACCGAAAGGGTGAATAGGGTACTCGAGGATCTGTTGAGGCTTTGTATTCTGGATTTTGGTGGTACTTGGGAAGACCATCTTCCTCTTGTTGAGTTTGCATATAATAACAGTTATCAGGCAAGCATAGGGATGGCACCATTTGAAGCTTTATATGGAAGGCCGTGCAAGTCGCCTACATGTTGGTGGGAGACTACAGATGAGCTTATACTTGGGCCTGATATGATCAGAGATACATCCGAGAAGGTCGAGTTGATTCGGAGACGGATGAAAGCGGCCCAAGACCGACAGAAATCCTATGCTGATAAGCGAAGAACTGATTTGGAGTTTGATGTTGGGGATATGGTTTTCGTGAAGGTTTCTCCTTTGCGGAATGTGGTCCGATTTGGAGCCGTTGGGAAGTTAGCACCGAGGTTTGTTGGACCATTCCCTATTATAGAGAGGATCGGGCAGATGGCTTATAGAGTGGAGTTGCCCGAGAAGCTTGCCGGAGTACACGATGTTTTTCATGTCTCGCATCTCCGGAAGTGTTTACATGAATCAGCAGAGGTTGTTGAGCCAAGTGTTCTGAAAGATGTGGAAGTGGAGAAAGAGGCTACCTTGAGGAGAGCTCCGATTCGTATCTTGGGGACGGAGACCAAGAAGCTAAGGAATCGAGAGGTCAAGTTGGTGAAGGTTCAATGGGGTGAAGCCGAAGAAGACGCAACTTGGGAAACCGAGGAGAAGATGCGTGGGCTTTATCCATTCCTTTTTGAGGGTACACTCTCAATCTCTTTTCTTTGTTAGCATATCTTTCTCTTTGCTATCCATGTTTATCTAGTTTATCGTGTTAATCTTGTCATGAGAACCTTAGGTAGAAACCCTTTGGATGAAACATGTGTTTGAAACATGTTATGCTTGATGGTTGCAAGTGGTTGCAAGTGTTTGCAAGTGGTTACTCGTGGATGCATTATACACATTAGGCACTAGATCGGCTCACACACTCCTCATATTGCATATGCATGAGTGTTTATGCTTATTCATGGATGAAAATTTCTTTTGTGTTATCACATGGATGTTGCATATGGATGTATGTTATGTGCACACATGTAGATGTTATATATTATGTTAGGAATTGCATACATATGGATTCATTTCACTAACATAATTTGCATTGATGATATTTGCATTAGATAAGTACATATACACACACCTTTGCATATGTTCATACAACATTTAGAATCTTGTAAGGACAATGATTGCTCGTGGATGATGTTTTGAGTAGATGGATGTTGGATGGTAGGATACGTTCTTCCTAACTTGAAGATTTCGGGGACGAAATCCTTTAAGGAGGGGAGAATGTAACAACCCGTATTTTCAATAACCTGTTATAACGTAAATCGAGGCAGAATTTAATTTATAAATCTGAATCAAGGGAAACGGGCTATGCCATTGCGTTCGTCTCGGAAAAATACGCGAAATAGAGTCCGGGTTTTCGAAAATCGGAGTCCGTATGACCCGATTAAGGCCCAACGAAGTTTTCAGAAAATTTCAAAGTAAAAACAGATTTCAAATTCAAGTTTGAATTTGGAAATTAGGGTCAGATTGGGCCAGGCGGGAAAATTCCCGCCAGAGCACCCAAGTCGACAGCCCTGTCGACTTGGGAGTCGACTTGGTTGGACCCAAGTCGACAGCCCTGTCGACTTGGCTGTCGACTTGGTTCAGCCGGGCAGTTCTGCCTGGTGCACCATTTTGGAGTTGTGTTGAGTTTGGGGGCCAGATTCTGTTTTGAGGGCTGAGATTGGAACTAGGGTTTAATCCTAAGGCTAGAACTAATCCTAATCTCTATAAATAAGACCCTAACCTAAGCCTAAATCAACATTATTCACTCATACAACTAAACTATGGCAAAATCATTCCTCTCATGGCCTCCACTCTCTTCATAAAATTCCTAAGTTATTTCTATGAGAGATTTTCCATGCATACAAGTGTTTTCAAGCTTGTATGAGTGTCATTAGCTTGCATTCAAGTCAAGTTTCCATATTTACATCATAAAGCAAGGGTTTTGATCAATTTTGCTCAAGGGTTTTTCTATTGGAGCTTGCATTTTGGGTTTATTTGATTGCATAAGGGCTTTGTCTCAATCTTGTATTTGCTTATACTCATTTGAGTCTTCATAAGCATTGTAAGCCCTTTTCTACTTTCATATTTAAACTCTAAAGTTAAATGAATGATGCAAGTTTGGTTGATCATTATGATATGCAAGTTTGCCATGATATGCAAGTTTGATATGTTATGATATGCAAGTTTATCATGTTATGTTATGCAAGTTTGATATGCAAGTTTGTCATATGATATGCAAGTTATGTTATGCAAGTTTGGGTTGATCATTTTGTTCATGTTATCATGTTATGCAAGCTTATCTTGGGTTTATGAGCTTAAAGCTTCAAGCTTTATGCTAAAGGTTGCATTTTGGCAACATGTAAGTTATCATATCTCTTATGATAACTTGCATGTGAGGCTAAATGCGAACTTATGGCCATTTCTACATGTCATTTATCACCATGTATCACCAATATGCTAAGTTTGGTTTTATGCATGCTTTTGAGGCCTAAAAATGTAATATGCAAGTATATGAACATATGTACATTTCATATGCCACCATGTTAAACATGTGGCTTCAACACCTTTATGTCATGATTATGCCAAGTTCCCTCTTTCTATCCTTTATGCGCTATTGCGATATGTAAGCGATGGGATTGCGTTTGGGGTTGGGTAAACTTAAAAGACATAAAAACATAAGATTGGGAATTTACCTATTAAGTTAGGTCTACCCATTGGGAATTTACCTATTAAGTTAGGTCTACCCAAATTCTTGAAAACTTGTAACATGTTTTGGAAACATGATGGACATGACACTTAGAAAATATAAGTGTGACCAACTCGAGGTTGGGTTGAGTTTGTAGCGTAAACCTACCCGGAACCGACCGGCTTAACTAGTTGCTACAAACAATAGGACCCAATGTGAGAAGTTGGTCATGTTGTACCTTGAACCCGAGGTTAGACCAAGTTGTGGTATAAAGCTACCCGGAATCGACCGGCTTAACTAGTAACCGCAACGAAGTCTAATGTGAGAGGTTAAGGCACGTTAATTAATTAATGCCTCATGATTAGGGTTAAGTCATGGTCCACTTAATACTTAACCAATTTGGGCTTGGTAGATTAATCAGGGTTAAGTCGTGAACTCATCGTTACACTTAACCAAGTTAATCCATGATTAGCAAGAGGGTTAAACCGTACTTAACCCACTAGAAAATCCTAGCAATGGGGGTCCACTCCAGCAGTAATCCCAAGTTTGTATCATTATGACCCTAGGGACTAGGCTAGGGTGGGGGCACGATTACTGGACTTGAGGTAAGTGACCAAAAACGACGGCAGAGTGGTACGCCGGTGTAGTTCCGGACGGACTATGGTCGTGCACATAGTCCGAAGCCGGGGAAAACATGCACGGGTACCAGTAGATCGAGACTGTGCACTTATGTTTATGGTGTCCAGGGGTTGACACCCTAGGGCTTGATACACCCGACGGGAGACCCTGCACAGTCTGACTACAATTATGTTTGGGCCGTATTAACACCAACACGTGACGAGTTAGGCTTATAGGGAGTCGATCGACTAGACCGTTTGATTGGACCGTGTATTAGGGTCACTTCATGTTATTGGGCCAAAGCTTGGGCCAAGGGATCAAAACTTGTTTATTCAAGTCATGTTAGTTTGCTAGTGCACCTGTGGTGCAAAAACCTTAAACCTGATTATGCGATGACACCTTTATCTACCTTGTTAGTTAATCATCATGCTAGTATGTTGTTATCCTTATGTTCATCCCTGCTTCTCATGCCAGTTAACTTTATCAGTTTACATTGATTGTAGTAGGACTTACTCAGTCTTTTTGACTGACCTGTTTTCCTTTCGCCTCTTTTCTTCCGTTCCCCCCCCCCCCCCCCCCAGGTTCTCAGGGTGGGAATATTGGAGCTTAGCTTGGATTTCTGACCGCTTGCTTGTGGGATTTAGCTCATGTACGGTTTGACATGAAGCTAGCTATGGTTATCACTTATTTTGGGGATAGTACTTATGTATTTCAGTTTTTTTTTCAGAGATGTTGTTTTTATCTAGACTTGTGTATTTGGAAAGTTGACATTATGTTGTACCAGACTTGTTTTGAAATAGTTTGAAATCTTCCGCTGTTTTACTTATCTTATTTACTCTGTTTACATATATACATATGTTCTTGTTCTGCCTTGATATATCATTATGCATGTTTACCCGATTCAAACGCCCCTCCAAAGTCAGAGTGCTTGCAAGAGACACCCTGGCGGAGGTGGGGTGTTACACACCAGCTACATCTTCGTCACCAATATCCTCTTTAGCTCCACCACGTTCTCCTTCAATGGGGGTGCATCCGGGATCATGACATGGGGCACATCGCCTACTCCTCTCCTTTAACTATTTTACCTCCGATTCCCACTCCATCACCTTCCTCTGCGATCATCTTCTCGTCTTCATCGTGATCGATTGAATGGTCTTCATATAAAACATCCAACGTATAAAGGAGATAATCAAAAATCAAAGTTCATGCATTTCAGAATGTAGAACCCACTTCTCTCAAAGTTAAAACCTTATTCATGTACTCTTGACCTGCCGGCACTAGTGAATTTCCTACAAAATTCAAATTTCAAGTCTAGAGGTTATGAATCTGTTAACTTGAAGAGTTTCAAGTGAATATTAATGCATTAACATCCATCAATCAAACACCTCATAGTCCCAGCAAACATCGCATGTAGAACTAGCCATGCCTGAAATTGCCTAGTTTTTCCCATCCTCCAAGGATGGTGCGACTATTGTATAGTTTTTCAAATGCATAAGTGATGGAGCTCCACTCTGATTCCTAAATGTATGTAAGTATCTAATATCTTCTCCAGTCGGCTCCTAACCCTGATTCTCTACATATTTGCTCAAGTAGAAAGACAGCTGCTATAATGGAGTTGTGATGGTGTTGATCTTGTGTAGTAAAGCATGTCACGTATGAGCCGGTAAAACTGGGGCATGCACCCAATGAAGAACATGTGTCAATTACAAGCCGCATACCCCTTCTGGAGTGCGTGAGCTTTCTCATCTCGTTTTTCTCACTTGAACTTCATCTGGTGATATGTCATACTTTATACACAGATTCTTGCCAACGTATTTCCGTTGATCCTGGATGCAACTGAATCCGCTGAATTTTCTAAAATCGCAAATCCTTTTAAAGTGCCTAGAGCTAGCGGGATGCCTTCTTGATATATTTCCGTGTCTTTGGACCATTGCGGGCTTAACTCTACTTTTTGTAGACCTTTATTAGCATGTAGATCACCACCGGGTTGATCTACTTGTTGTTTCCCTTTAGATTGTTCCTCCCGCTTTAACCCCTCAGGTTGATTTGCTTGATGCGATGGACTTGACTCATCTTATGTACAACGATAGTTGTTTTCTAAGCTCTACTCACTAGTAGAATGGTCGGGTTCTAAAGCTTTTTAAGAACTCTCGGCTTGTAGGCCTTTTAGTCATATGGAATTTCTTGTATGCATAAATTACTATACTCAAAAATAATCACGGATAGCGCAATTTACTTGTACCCCCCGTGTTAGTAGAAACTGGTATGGAGGGTGCAGTGTCATATGTGCACATGTAATTCAATCTAATTATTCAACTTATAACTGGAGTGACCATCATTGCTGAATGTATACCTAGAATTCCGATCAAATCATGGAATTCTGCAGAAGCTTGGGATCATAAAACAGAGTTCATATTCAGTAATGCAGTCATACATTCACTGTCTAGTTTATTCTTAATCCTATGTGCATGCCTAAATAATTGTTCCAGTTCGATATTCAAGGTTGTTTTAGTGTGTAAAATGATCAAATTATCGACTCGAACATTCAAGAAATCGAGAAATCATAAAATTAGAATCCATAAACGAACTTAAAATTGCACGATTTTGCTAAGACCTAAACTTGGACGTCAAACAAAATTACATGGCCATTTCATCACTAGGTACTAATCTGACCCCTTGCTTTATCTCACACGACAACACCGATCTGATTCCATGCCCCCAGGCATCTAGCAGATCTAATATCCCATTTCGCTAACACCTTTATTCTCCAATCTCACTTGCTGATTCGACTTACTTCCCTCTCTCTTTCCTTCCTCAGTTCTTTAATCCTTCATGATTCAATAACTGAAAACAATTTGTCATGATTTCACCCCCGCAACTAGGCGCCTCCGCCTACTACTACCTTCCATCGTTCATCACTACGTCACCTTCAAAAAATTTAAGGGTATAATTCGAAACAGCCTAAGTGCGAAATCGCACTTTAAACTGACGAGAAATGGATGGGAATCAGTAGCGAGTTAGCCTCGAATAGGTGATGCCAAGCGGGGTTGCAGTCGCGATAGCTTGAGATGGTCAAGGGGAGGAGTAATTTTGTTAAGGTCCAAATAATAATGTTGGGCTGAGGGTACGAAGGAAGTGGGGAAATACGGGTATACATATGGTTCGAACGTCCATACATACATATTCGTGCCAACTTCAAACAAATGTTCATATGCACGACCATGAATTGAGTACATACTTGTGTATATGGACATAAATACTTAGTTAACTCCTAAGTGCATGCTCGATACTTAAAAATAACATGTATACCATATGCAATTCTATAAAATTTCATACAACTTTTGCGAAAAATTTCAGTATATCATGAAAAATTAAGTACGTGCATGCGAGTGCATACACAACTCAAAACCCGCAACAAATAACTTACACTTAGGTGTATGTAGGAGCCAACGACTAACAACTTGTTTCTTTATTCGATAGGGAATAGGTGTTTACATGAGTATTACTACAAAATTCAATTCAGATGGTTAAGTTTCGACTAATGGTTTAAATCATTAAAAAGGTTGGAATCTTATACTTAACCAGAGGAGCTTGGTCGAGCATCGCCACCACCAAAAGATGACACACTCCTTGGTATACAACTCAAAGAAAGGATCAGAACCATTTGCTAAGGGCAGTTAGAGTCCATTCCTACTGCCAAGATTTGTTTTGATTCGAAAAGCGTCAAGTTCACACAAGACTTACTTTGGGAGACAAGTGTTACATGACCTTTTGGACAACTAACAAAAGTTATTCAAATTGACACGACTCGACGATTATCAAAGCAAACAACTAGAAAATATAATCCAAAGGCATAAAGATCAAATTTGGATAGTGCCACACGATGATTGTCACATTTTAACTCATCAAAATAGTGCCTGAGAACTCTTCCAATGAGGGATCGACATAATCAATATTGAGGGATTGGTGTGACTTCGAGACGGTGTGACTTCGAGACTAACCTGTAGAACAACACGACTTCAACAATCAAATAGCCATAACCCGCCAAACTTCAATCAAAACATGATGAAATTTCACCAAGTAGATCAAGGCACTAAAGAGGACCCACATAAGAATCGCGTCCTCCATATCCTTAAAACGAAGGATTGACACTGATCCTTATAAAGGGATCAGGATCAATTCCACACTTATTGGGTTTTAGGTCTGGGCTTCTGAGTTCTTCTACGATCCTCTGACTTTTCCGGCCTACCTATATCTATAAACACCAGTTGCATGAAACAAAATGAATCTTCTGGGCATTTGTTTACTTTTGTCTGCACGCTTCATAGTCTTACCAATTCCAGAACTTGTAATCCTATAAACATCAATAAAGTAAACAAAGCTTTCAGGTGGTCGTAGGCACAACAACGCCGACTCATTATAAATTCCTATGTCTATTTCTATTTCTTTTTCAATTACTAATTTTTTCGTTTTCCATTTATTTTTACAGTTAGGTTATTTTCAAAACTCTTTCGGTGTCATGCCATTTTTTGGTGTCAACACTTGAGATTCAACATTTGTTGGGTATTATTTGTTGACTTAGAGACCGAAGAAAATAGGTAGAAATAGTGTAACGAAATCGAAAATGCAGAAAAAATTGTTTGATTTAATTGCTTTGTGTTTATGAAATGGATGATAATTGGAATGCTCACGTAGAACTTTATTTATAATTTTTTGTAATAAATTTATAACTAGGATAAAAATGGCCTATACCCAAGCTACAAAAGAAAAGTGGTAACTCTTTTATAATATCAATTTTCATTATTGTTCTACATATATCCTCTATACACTCCTCAAAACCAAGTTGAGGTGGTTTGTGAGAAAAGTCACAAATCTCGGCTGATATATTCAAAGTTGAGAAAAAAAATACTTGATTAAATAAATCTTGATTACTTTGATTTATTGAGATCTTTGTTTCAACAGTTATTCCTTAATACCTTTGCTTTGAAATAGAGTTTGTTGTGATGTTTAGAGCTTGAGACTTCGTATTGCAGTTATTTCATCGTTGTTCAACTCATGCTCAAATTTATTTAAAGAAAATTGATAAATGTTTTGCAAGTACATCTTTCTTTTTGGTGGGTTGATGCTTTGAAATTTATACTATGTTTTCCTTTAATTACTTATTCTCTATTGAAATAAGTATCCATTTCCATACGTTGCGTTATTGAATGTAATACTAGATTTGTTGTGCGCAAAATAACACTAATATTATCACACCGAATGATTGGTTAGTTATTAGTTTTGATCTGTAACACATCCAAACACGATTCAGACTATATAGCTTTAGATCTAATGCTAGCAACACTTCAATATTCTTCTTCCGTTCTTAATCTTGATGTTGTAGATTTTTTTCTTTTACATACCATGATACTGGGTTTTTGTCCAAAAAATACAGTAGCATGTTGTCAATCTTCTGCCATCACAGTCAGCTGCCTAATCTGCATCTACACAAGCATTGATACTTAATGATTTTCTTGAATGTACAATTAGTCCCAGATTGATTGACCATTTGAGATACCTTAGAATATTCTTAGTTACCTTTCCACATTCATCAAGTGGTCTTTGTACAAATTGGCTTATTTTATTTACATTGAATGAAATTTATGGTCTTGTTATTAAAACGTACTATAAAGCCACTACAATTTTCTTTTATAGCTTGTCATTTATTATTAGTTCACCTTGTTTCTGGATAAATGTGAATTCCTCATCATTGGATTAGGAATAGGATTTTCTTGCTCCATTTCATATTTTATAATAATTTCTAAAATATACTTTTTTATTTGATTTAATTGTATTTCAATATTGATACTCTTTTGACTTCAATTCCAAGAAAGTAGCTTAGATCTCTTAGGTCCTTGCTTGAAAAAAAATTACTCAAGCATTGTGTGATGCTTCTGATTTCTAATTCATTGTTACTTGCAATCATGAAATCATCAACATAAATCAATATGTGCATAACCTTACCTTGAGTAAATTTGATAAGTAGTGAGTTGTCAATTTTTTTATACCCAAGCTTTGTTAAGGTTGATTTAAGCTTACCAAATCAAATGCTTGGTACTTGCTGAAGACATAGATAGCTTTATTTAGCTTATGTACAAGTACTTCACTACTATTTTCTTTGAATTATCACAGGTGTTTCATATAGAGATCTAGCTGCAAAACGACATTTAAAAAGGCATTATTTACGTCCTATTGTTGGTAGTCTAATTTTAAGATAATTTAATCGCCAATGTTATTCTAATTGTTGTTGATTTCACAGCTAATGAGAAAGTTTCATAAATAAAAACCATTCTGTTGTGAATACTTTTTTCCTACAAGTCTTGCCTTGTACTTATGTCAATATATTCATTTACACACCATAACATTCTTATGATCTGTAAAAGAATAAGATACCAAGTCTTGTTCCTTATTAGTGCATAATATTCTTCTTTCATGATTGCTTTTCACTTATAATTTTGAAACATTTGATGATATATGGTTGGTTACTTTATGTTAAATTATGAACAATATATCATTGGCTAATACCACTCTTTGCCTGGTCGTATGATGCCTGTAGACTTTAAATGTAGGTTCATGTATTCCTTATTGAGTATTAGGTGACTATAATTAGTTGATGCTTGATTTGAGTTTGATGAAATAATAACACATTATTGTGATGTGCAATTTTAATTTTTAGGTGATTCAATTTGCTTTTACTTGATTCTTAGATGGGCACAATGATTTAAATGTTGAAATTATCTGAGATTGATTATTGCTAAGTACTTTGAGCGGTTGTTCTCTTAACTATTAACAACACTTCAAATTGAAAAGTACTAATGGTGAGGAATATATTGGATTATACACCTTTTGAGTTATATTGGTCTCAGTTTTACCAAATGGAAACTATTTCTCATTAAACGTTGCATTCCTATATATATGCTCTTCCATTATCAAAGAACTTATACTCTTTCTAGTTAGATGCATAACCAAAAGTGTACATAGAGATGATATAAATTCCAGTTTTTGTGAATTATATGTTCTTAAGTAAGGAAAAAATAAATACCCAAATACTTCTAATCTTTAGTAGTCTGGTTTAACTTTGGTTAACACTTCAATTGGATATTTAATATTTAATACCTTAGTTGGAAGTATGTTAATCGAGTACATTATTGTAAGAAAAAGCATCAGGCCAAAATAATGATAGCGATGATGCTTGTGTAATTAATGTTAACCTAATTTCCACTGTATATCTATGTTTTCTTTCAGTGAGACCTTTTACACACACACACACACGTGTGTGTGTGTGTGTGTGTGTGTGTGTGTGTGTATATAAATGGACATGTTATGATATTTTCATTGTTCCTTTCTTAAAGATACACCTTGAATTGCAGAAATCCTTTACCACCATACGTTTGCAAAATTTAGACTTGGTAAATGATTTTTTTTTTTTTTTGCATTTTCTATAAGCAGCAACACTACATTGTAAGTCTCAAACTTTGATTTTAAGAAATAAACCCATACATATATAGAAAATGCATTTAAGAAAGTGATATTCGACACTTATAAGGGTTGGTCCCTATAAATTTATGGAAGCAGGTTCGAAGGATCTATATATATTTTTTGTATCTAAAACACAAAATTTTAACTTTTCCTCATTTAGCGATATGTGCAAGTAAAAACAATGTGCGAATACTAGTAACAAAAATATAATTTCTATCTAGAACTTGCTATACAGTCATAATACCAGGGTGTCCAAGCTTATAATGCCAAACATGATATTTCTTACAGTTCTCATCTTGTTTCAATTCTCACATATTGATATAATTTTCTTTACATATGGAATTTCTTGAGTTTCCAACATCAAATTTGTATAATCCCTTACTCTACCATACAAAAGAATTTATTTTGTTAGAATGTCTTCCACAAAACAGTATTTTATATAAATGTCAAAATATATATTATTATCATTATAAATTATGATACACTCATTAAAAAATTCTAATTAACGGTGCTATTAGTAAATTATCAAGGAAGAGTTGTATTGTACCCTTAATACTTCCACTTCCAATGTGTGTGGAGTATGAATTGACTTACTTCCAAATATAAATGTTGTTTACCTTTATACTCCTTATTGTCAAAATTTAGATTGCTTAAGCCGTTGGTCACATGATTGGTGACCCATAAACCTATATATCAGGCATCATCATGTATGTCTTCAACTTTTGGTAAATTATTATTTTTGTTTTCTATATAACCTCTGGTTTATTTTTGTGTATTCACCATATTTGCACTTGGATTGTTCATTCTTGGGTTGTTATTGTTTTGTTGGTGTATAATTTACACTGAAAGTAAAGTAACATTTTCTTGCACCATGACCATCCATATCTCTCATATATTAACATCTGAGTCTAGTGTAGTTCTTCCATTTACCATCTCTTCATCTAGGTTTGTAAAACTGTCCACTTCTTAGATTGTTATTTTTCTAAATTTTTTTGCCATGGTTATTTTCCTTGTTTTTGTTTATGTTACTTGTAACAAAATTAACACTAAGCTCCACATTTGGTAAAGTTTATTCAAAAGATATTACAACTGCCATAACATCATAATTTTCATCAAACCCTCCTAATAATGATAATATTTATTCTGGTCTTCAAGTTTGTGGTCGACAATGGCTAGTTGATCACATAAAGTTTTGGCTTTTATTAAAAATTCTCTCATGGGCGTGTTATTTAATGGTGAACGTTTGATCGATTCAGTTGATTTTGAGGAAAATAAAATGTTAAATCGAATTAAAACTGTGTCGACCGCCTGACACTACCAACACCCAAATAGTGCGTTGTGGTGATGTTTGGCTAGTGCAAGGCAATCATTAAGGTTGAAATAAGAAAAGTAACCCAAAACCTTTTGTATATCTCATAGCGCATGGAACAAAATATAATATCAACATAAGACTGATATAAAGCAGGCATGAAAGTATAAGATGAAATGAACCATAAACATATGAGCAATAGACCCATATCACATAATATCAAATTCAAATACAGATACATTTCCATAATACAGTCTCTACTCAAAATGAACTACTATGCCCAAAGTAGAAATCAACCGAAATAAACAGGGATAAAAGTATGTATATAATACCCCAAGTTAGAAAATTTCTAGTGTGAGCGACAATAATATGAATCAATAAATAAGGTAATAACATAAGTATGAAGAATGATACCTGATCTGTCCCTGCATCCAAAGAGTTAGCACATATGATTATGTACTCTACCATATGATAATCACAATACTGAGTGTAGCTAAAGTGTGTGTGACATAATGATATCAAACATCAAACATAGCATTCATCCTCACATTCACTCACTTAGTGCGTTGAGTATACACAATTCTGTGCAATCCTGTACTTGATTCCATGCTACTTAAACAACAAGGAATTAAACTATCCTATGATAGTCTAGGGTGCTAGGATTCCAAAGTTTATGAGCCATCATCTCTTCGAGGCCATCATCATCCCTACTCACCACTCAGGGACATCGCCACCTAATGAGCACCACTTCCCACACCCCTGCTTCTCAAGTACCTTTGGATTATTTGAGCATTATGTTATCTTTTGCACATGTATCCGCAGTGAAGTCCGACTTGGAAGTCACCCCAATAGTTCTCATCTGGAGCCTTAGTGTTAACTTCCCATTTAGATTCTCCTCCCATCTCGGACTTAGGTTAGTCGTATTAGAGTTGATATTCAGAAGAACGCGATCATTGCCATGATAAAGCGCCATGCCACCTACCAATATTTAAGATGCCATCCACTTATTTCTCTTGTGGTCGACCTCACTTTGGTTCGACCTAATCGAACTGGACTTGGGTTACAACTTCCGGATCGACTTAATTTATTCGGACTTGGTCGACTAGGATCCGGATCGATTATGCTGAACTCGAGCATTTTGTTGAGTCGAGGCCCAACTCATCTATCGAACCAGAAGCTCTTCTTTTCCTTATCCCTTTGCCAATTCCCAACATGATCCTAGCAGACCTGGAGCCACCTTCTTTAGTTGAACTGGATTTGTAAGCACCGTAACTTGGTCTCTAGAACTTCATACAACTTGAAACTTGGGCCTAGAGCCTCCTGGGACCATCCTTGTTGTCACCAAAAAAATTCATGTCGATCCGGATTTGTTGATATGGCTCGACTAGGTCGAACCAGATATGGTTTAATCGGAAAATGCAACATCCTTTAAGTGATTTAAAGCACCCTATTTCATCATTCGACGACGTTTTCATCTACCCTAGCATTCTTAGGCAACGTCTCAACATACCAAACACACTCAAGCAACATTTAGAGCAATCATAAAAGATTAAACACCCTAAATAAACATATATTCCCCTAACCCCTTAAATTTCGGGTTTCACAAATCATGTCCAATTCAAACCCAACTCATATATGTGTCACTATATGATTAATAACAAATTATAAGCATTTTTTCCATATTTTATATGGAGTTTACATGTTAATCTACCCTAATTAGTGAGTAACAAGATTATTTACTCACCTTAATTACCCAAAAAAGTATTTGATCCCAATTAGAGAATATTCGGCTTGGATCTCAAGGTATTGCAACAACTTTTGTCTTGTTTTAATATTTGTTTGACTTGATCTCCAATAAGATGGTTTTTTGGCTGGTTAATGGAAGGATTAATGATGATTTAAGAAGGTAGAGGCAATTTAGGGTTTAAATATATTCTTGGGAGTTGTGAAGTGTATATGAGAAGTTTATCCCATCACTTTAGCCCCCAAAAGTCACTAAATCTGAAATGGGATATTGGCCCCATCTGCTAATGACCTAACCAGCCCAATCAAGCCATCCCAACCTTATTTCAGTCATTCCTCCCAAATGGAAGGCCCATTTGCTAAATGTGACCACTCTGCGGAATGGAAACCATTAATTGAATATAATTGAAGTGGTTTTAAGTCTAAATTCTTTGCTAATCAAAAGTTATGAGCAAAACAAGATTCGCCATAGCAATATGGTCACATTAAAATTCACTAAAAATAAAGAAGATAAGAAATGACCTGTAACACCCCGCGACTTTAAATCGGCACATAAGATATAATCTAAGAATAATTTATTTCAAATGCAAGAATTAAGGGAAACAAGTTACGCCATTGCGTTCGTCTCGAAATTCTGCTTGAGATATAGTCCGAGTTTGCATAAATCGGACACCGTATGAAGAAGATATGGACGAACGAAGTTAGGCAGAAAACCAGAAGAAGAGAAGAGAAAAAATAAAATAAATTGCACTGGCGCACTTGGGAAGTGCGCCAGTACAAAAATTGCACTGGCGCACCAGCCAAGTGCTCCCAGGTCGAGCTGAAAACCTGTACAGCTTTCTGGTGTGTTCTGATCCGTACTGTGACTCATGGTTGAGTCCTTTCTGACTCCTTGCTGAGTCATTAGGGCTGAGGTGTCACCCTATCCTAGCTGAATGGTTGTGATTAACTCTAGGATCATCCGACGGCTCTAATTGAATTTGAAACTCTATATAAACAACCTAACACTCAACCCTAAAATCACACTAATTCATTCTAAGAGCCGTCATACCGCCATACTCAACCTAGGACAGCCACCATTCTCTTTCAACTAAAAAGAAAACTAGAAAGCTACAAAGTGAATCAAATCTGAATTATAAGAACAATGATCTACATCAAAGGCGAGCATACCAACTTCAGAATTCGGATTCCAGAAATCAAGAATTCCTTCTTTGTAAGTTCGGTTATTCCTTAGATTTGAAAGTGTAATTGGGAAATACTTAACCAATATAACCTGATGAATGAACAGGGTTAAGTTAATAAGTCACACTTAACCAATCCAACATGATATGGGAGAAAGGTTAAGTTAATAAGAACCACTTGACCAATATAACTTGATGAGCGAATGGGGTTAAGTTAAATGGGAAATACTTAACCAATATAACCTGATGAATGAACAGGGGTAAGTTAATAAGTCACACTTAACCAATCCAACATGATAAGGAAGAAAGGTTAAGTTAATAAGAACCACTAAACCAATATGACATGACGAGTAGGAAGGTTAAGTACACATCGGGTTGGTGGGTAATATTAGTAAATATAGGCCCACAAAACTTAACCGTTAAATAAACATGGTTGAATCGATGGGAGGGTTAAGTACATCTCGTGTAGGTGGGTAATATTAGTATATATAGGCCCACAAACTTAACCGTTAAGAAAACATGCTAGAATCGGTGGGAGGGTTAAGTACATCTCGTGTAGGTGGGTAATAATTGTATATATAGGCCCACAAACTTAACCAGCATGAAACCCTAGTAACGGGGACCCATTTCAGCAGTAACCCACATAGATGTATCATGGTACCCTGAAACTAGGCAGGGTGGGGCACGATTACTGGGTTGATTATAAGCGGTCAAAATAGCGGCACAGGGTACATCAGTGTAGGTTCCGACGGTTTACGGGCGTGCACGTACTCTGGAGTGGAAAAAAACAGGCACTGGGTACCAGTAGTTATACACTGTGCATCTTGAATCGTGTTGGGTTGCTATCATAAGGCTCGATACACCTTATGGTGGGGCCAACACAGAGTATTTACACGCTAGAGAGGGCCGACTGACACAGACACATGGAAAATTAATACAAGTAGGTAGCATAATCCCTAGTTAGATCTAGGTCGCGTAAACCCTGAATCTAAGAGGCGTTCAATAGGTAGCATAAACCCCAGTGGCCCTGGGTAGCATAAACCCTGGTTGAATCTAGGAAGCACTCGATAGTAAACCCTAGATTAGATCTAGGTAATAAATGAAATCCCCATAATAGATGTACACCTGAAGGCAACCGCAAACATGAGGATTTGGATCACGTTATCACATGATCATATGTTACTAGTTTGGACACCAGTTAGGAGTGCAGAGATATAGAAATCAGTATAAACAGGGTAGTTGCGAAGCAGAGAAGGAGTAGAAGCGCATTCAGTTTATCAGTACATTCAGTTTATCGGTACATTCAGTTTATCTTGCCATATCCCATGCTTATCCCATGTTATCTTGTTACTATGGTTTAGTCTTATATTTAGTTTATTCATGTCATGACCACTTTTCCTCATTTAAATACTAAGAATCACTGGACTTACCAGACTTTATGTCTGACCTAGTTTGCTTTCACCTCTTTTCTTTCGTTCCCCCCAGGTAGCCAAGGAGGGAAAAGCTCAGCTCATTTTGGGGCCGTTACTCTCTTCGAGCTTGAAGATTCTTTGGTGCATTGCTTTGAATTCCATTTTCTACTGCTATGGCTGGCTCATGCTTTATTGGGGGAATATCATTGTCAATTTGTGCTTCTTATATATTAAACAAGACAGATGCTTTCTTGTAATGAGTATTGGTGTTGTAAAACAATCTTTGTACAAGCTGTTTTAATCAATAAAGGTTATTTATCTTCCGCTGCTTTATTTGTCTGTCTTGTAATTTTTCTGCATCTTGTACTAAAAATGCTCCACCGAAGTTAAGGCATTCCCTTTGTGAGTGACCTTAATGGAGGTGGGGTGTTTCACTTGGTATCAGAGCCGAAGGTTACCAGATTAGATAAAAAGATTTGAAAAATTATTTTCAAAATGGTTTTAAAGGAAGCATTTTCAAAAGAAAAGTTTTGTTTTAAAGGCATATTCCCCAAAGCCATATGCACTATCTTTTGACCCTCTGCTTGAATCCTTGTTTCCTTCTTTCTTGAGTCTCTGGGGCTCCTGGCTTTCTGGGAGGTAACCTCATCACGGCATGGTTCCGTAGGCTTGATGAGACTACGACACTTGTCAAAGGGCAAATAAGTGCCTAACTTCCATCTGTAGCCGTAATTTTCTTTCGAGCTTTGTAGGATTCCCCATGCGATGGAGGCAGCTTTCGAGAGACATGTCAAAAAGTTACACAAGGATGACAAAGTTGAGAATGAGGGGGTCTGGCTACGGAGCACAACACAAGGATGAAGAACCCATGGATATGGACTTGGTTCACAAAGGAGGGGGGGAAAATAGTAAAACCTAAAACAAGAGGAAGTATCTTTATTTTGGTATAACCGGTCATATAATTAAGGGCAAGGGCAAGAACAAGGGACAGGATTTTCCGGAAGACGAGTGCATGCTCTCACCGCCAGCATACCTGAAAGAGAGAGGCAGTAATATTTCTGTTGGAAGAGTTTTTCCTTTTTTTTATTATCCAATTAATACTCCTTCTGACTTTAGCGCTTCGCATCCGTATATATCTGCTTGCATAGTTGAGTCTTTGCACCCCAGTTATTGTGTAGTAGAGGATCCCATTGTAGTCTCAAATCCAATTGCTGGTTCGGCCCATTTATCTTTGACTTGTGAGGATTTGAGAATAGCTATATTTATGCTTATGTTTTTGGGCTATGGGTTGATTATAGGCATTTATTGGTTAGCTAGTAATTGTGAAGCAAGGGTAGTTAGACTTTCGAATTGCCTGGGGAATACCCTCGAGATTTCGTACGATCCTAAGGGATCAGTTTGTCTTAGCTACCTAGAATCACTTTATTTACCTATCGACGATTTTCGATCCGTTGGAGTAGTCCATGAGTACGCAAGGTTTTTTGATTAGGGTATGGGTTTCCCCCCTAAAACTCGGGACAGGCTTCTGCATATATCTAGATGACACTGCAAAGCCAGTTATGCGATCAACGATAATTTTGGAGCAAGATTGGCGATGATAGCCAGAGTCGATAGAGTGCTCAATTGTTTGGTTGTATCATCTCACATAGATCGTCCAAATTCGGAGGAGGTATCCCTTGGGTGCTTGTCTGATATTGGTTTAGGCCTTTGGGGTTTGTACTTGAGGGATGTCGAGTTCGACTAGGATGGTTTGCGTGAGAAATAAATGGTTGGGGCTGGCACCCTAAGTTAGACTGACCTTAAGAGAGGTAATAAGCACATAGTAACCATTAGCTTTAGACCCTCAGACTTGCAGCATGATGGATAAGCTAAGTAGAGGAGAGACCTCTAATCATCTTAGGATATACACTTGATATCATGGTTAATATCTGTTTATCTTGGAAAGATAGTTCGACTACATTGGATACCCTCTAGCATAGTAAGTGATCGAGGGCCTATCTTTACTAGTGGGTTTTGGAAATGGAGGTCAAGAAGCTTCGCAACCATGAAGTTAAATTAGATAAGGTACAGTGGAGTGAAGCTCAAGAAGATGCGACTTAGAAGACTGAAGACTAGATACGCGCCTCTTACCCTTTTTGAGGGTATATCCTTGATTCCTCTTTCTTTGTAAAATCTATTTGCATCCTAGTCTTTAGCTTTTAAGTATATCCTCTCGGTCCTATCCTCAATCCTTAGGTAGAAGCCAATGGATGTAAACATGTGTTTGAGACATGTTATGTTTGGTGGATGCAACTAGTTGCAAGTGTTTGCTCGTGGATGCATATACACACATAGGGCACTAGATCAGCTCAGTCACTTCCATATTGCATTTGCATATATGTATTTGTTTATGGATTGAGCTTGATGTGTTATCCTGTGGACGTTGCATTTGAGTGAATGGTTGTGCACTCATATAGAAATAATATGTATCATTAGGATTGCATACATATTGGACGCATGACACTGACATGATTTGCATTAAGGAGGTCAACTGAATCAGTAGACCGCCTGATTTTGCATTTAATAAGGACATATACACACACTATGCATATGATCATGAAAGCATTAGAAATCTTTTAAGGACAATGGACGCCAGTGATTGAATGGTTGAGTACATAGATTTTGAATGATAGGATATGCATTCTTCTTAACTTAGAGATTTTGGGGACGAAATCCTTTAAGGAGGGGCGAATGTAACACCCCGCGACTTTAAATCGGGACATAAGATATAATCAAAGAATAATTTATTTCAAATGTGATAATTAAGGGAAACGGGTTACGCCATTGCATTCGTCTCAAAATTCTGCTTGAGATAGAGTCCGAGTTTGCGCAAATTGGACAACGTATGAAGAAGATATGGACGAACGAAGTAAGGCAGAAAACCAGAAGAAGAGAAGAGAAAAAATAAATAAATAAATTGCACTGGCGCACTTGGGAAGTGCGCCAGTACAAAAATTGCACCGGTGCACCTTCCAAGTGCGCCCAGGTCGAGCTGAAAACCTGCACAGCTTTCTGGTGTGTTCTGATCCGTACTGTGACTCATTGTTGAGTCCTTTCTGACTCCTTGCTGAGTCATTAAGGCTGAGGTGTCACCCTATCCTGGCTGAATGGTTGTGATTAATTCTAGGATCATCCGACGGATCTAATTGAATTTGAAACTCTATATAAACATTCTAACACTCAACCATAAAATCACACTAATTCATTCTAAGAGCCGTCATACTGCCATACTCAACCTAGGACAGCCACCATTCTCTTTCAACTAAAAAGAAAACTAGAAAGCTACAAAGTGAATCAAATCTGAATTATAAGAACAACGATCTACATCAAAGGCGAGCATACCAACTTCATAATTCAAATTCTAGAAATCAAGGATTCCTTCTTTGTAAGTTCGGTTATTCCTTAGATTTGAACGTGTAATTGGGAAATACTTAACCAATATAACCTGATGAATGAACAGGGTTAAGTTAATAAGTCACACTTAACAAATCCAACATGATAAGGGAGAAAGGTTAAGTTAATAAGAACCACTTGACCAATATAACTTGATGAGCGAATGGGGTTAAGTTAAATGGGAAATGCTTAACCAATATAACCTGATGAATGAACAGGGTTAAGTTAATAAGTCACACTTAACCAATCCAACATGATAAGGGAGAAAGGTTAAGTTAATAAGAACCACTTAACCAATATGACATGACGAGTAGGAAGGTTAAGTACACATCGGGTTGGTGGGTAATATTAGTAAATATAGGCCCACGAAACTTAACCGTTAAATAAACATGCTTGAATCGATGGGAGGGTTAAGTACATCTCGTGTAGGTGGGTAATATTAGTATATATAGGCCCACAAACTTAACCGTTAAGAAAACATGCTAGAATCGGTGGGAGGGTTAAGTACATCTCGTATAGGTGGGTAATATTTATATATATAGGCCCACAAACTTAACCAGCAGGAAACCCTAGTAACGGGGACCATTTCAGCAGTAACCCACATAGATGTATCATGGTACCCTGAAACTAGGCAGGGTGGGGCACGATTACTGGGCTGATTATAAGCGGTCAAAATAGCGGCAGGGGGTACGTCAGTGTAGGTTCCGACGGTTTACGGGTGTGCACGTACTCCGGAGTGGAAAAAAACAGGCACTAGGTACCGGTAGTTATACACTGTGCATCTTGAATCGTGTCGGGTCGCTATCATAAGGCTTGATACACCTTATGGTGGGGCCAACACAGAGTATCTACACGCAAGAGAGGGCCGACTGACACAGACACATGGAAAATTAATACAAGTAGGTAGCATAATCCCTAGTTGGACCTAGGTCGTGTAAACCCTGAATCCGAGAGGCGTTCAATAGGTAGCATAAACCCCAATGGCCCAGGGTAGCGTAAACCCTGGTTGAATCTAGGAAGCACTCGATAGTAAACCTTAGATTAGATCTAGGTAATAAATGGAATCCCCATAATAGATGTACACCTGAAGGCAACCGCAAACACGGGGATTGGGATCACGTTATCACATGATCATAGGTTATTAGTTTGGACACCAGTTAGGAGTGCAGAGATATAGAAATCAATATAAACAGGGTAGTTGCGAAGCAGAGAAGGAGTAAAAGCGCATTCAATTTATCAGTACATTCAGTTTATCGGTACATTCAGTTTATCTTGCCATATCCCATGCTTATCCCATGTTATCTTGTTACTATGGTTTAGTCTTATATTTAGTTTATTCTTGTCATGACCCCTTTTCCTCGTTTAAATACTAAGAATCACTATACTTACCAGACTTTATGTCTGACCTAGATTGCTTTCGCCTCTTTTCTCCCGTTTCCCCCCTAGGTAGTCAGGGAGGGAAAAGCTCAGCTCATTTTGTGGCCGTTACTCTCTTCGAGCTTGAAGATTCTTTGGCGCATTGCATTGAACTCCATTTTCTACTGCTATGGCTGGCTCATGCTTTATTGGGGGAATATCATTGTCAGTTTGTGCTTTTATATATTAAACAAGACAGATGCTTTCTTGTAATGAGTATTGGTGTTGTAAAACAATCTTTGTACAAGCTATTTTAATCAATAAAGGTTATTTATCTTCCGCTGCTTTATTTGTCTGTCTTGCAATTTTTCTGCATCTTGTACTAAAAATGCTCCACCGAAGTTAAGGCATTCCCTTTGTGAGTGACCTTAACGGAGGTGGGGTGTTTCATGTCCCTATTAGTTATTTCCTAAAGTTATACAATCATATGACCTCATGTGTAAATAATATAAATATTCTATGGTCCCCAAATATGTAGAATACGGGTCGTTACGTTCTTTCCCCTTAAGAAATCCCCCTTCCCCTCCCCCCTCCCCGAAATTCCTTAATCAATATAGTTGTCCTGCACGCCTATCAATTGTCCATAAGCAATCAAACATCCATGGAAAGCACGATAGCAAAATAATTTAAGTTTTCCTAGCATGCGATATTCTAAATGAGAAGACTGGTGATATCACGAATGGAAATTTAAGAGTGATATGTTAAAACCTTACCAAGTAAAGTGATCTGGATATGATGTCCTCATGCTCTCCTCGGTCTGCACAATCGTTCTCACTTTCACCCCCACTAAACCTTGACAAGATTTGCTGCTTTCCTTATGAGTTGTTTTGTATCATTTCCAATGATAGGTTTACGGGCTATAATAGCTTCTGGTTCCACTTTGATATCGTCCAACCAATTTGGTGTGATAGTTGCGTCGGAATCGTGCATAAACTTTCTCAAATAGGAAACATAGAACACATTGTGTACCCCAACCAACTTCTGAAGTAGCACTACTCTATATACCAGATTTCCAACCCGCTCAAGGACTGAAAATGAACAAACGTTGGTGCCATCTTTCCCTTACTACCGAACCGAATCGCATTTCTTAAAGGAGAAATTTTTATAAACACCAAATCACCAACGGATAATTCCAAGTCTCTTCGTCTTTTATCAACATAGCTTTTCTGCCTATCTTGAGCAGCCTTCATCCGTTGTCGAATAATTTCAATCTTCCCTAAAGTCTCTCTAACCATATCTTGACCAAGTATCGGTTTCTCGCTTGTCTCCAACCAACATAAAGGAGCGTTGCATAACCTCACATATAAAGCTTCATATGGAGCCAAGCTAATGCTCAATTGATAGCTATTATTGTACGAAAACTCAACCAAATGCAAGTGGTCATCCCACAAACCTCCACAATCTAGGATACAAGCTCTCAAGAGATCGTCCAATATACGATTCTCCCTTTTAGTCTAACCTTCAGTTTGAGGATGGTAAGCGGTAATGAGATGTAACTCAGATCCCAAAGCTTCTTGTAAGCTCTTCCAGAATCCACTAGTAAATAATGGAACTCGGTCACTCACATTGCCTCTTGGTACTCCATGGAATCTCACAATCCATTTCACATATAATTCTATTACTTGGTTGTCGTCCTATTTGACTTGACGGATGTAAACTCGGTGCTCTAGGATAATCGATCAACAATGCCAAATGTTGTAATACCATTCCCTAGTCCTTGACAACCCATCAATGAAATCCATTGATACTCGCTCTCATTTCAACTTTGGAACTTCAAATGATTGCAACAAGCCACTAGGATTATTTTGCTCCGCTTTAACTAGTTGACAATTCATGCATTTGATGACGAATTTCCCAACATCCTTCTTTATGCCTTCCCAGTAGTACATTTGTCTCATATCTATATACATCTTGTTACCACTGGGTTGTATGGTCAACTTTGAATGATGACACTTTTTAAGCACTTTTTCCTTTAATCCATTAACGTTGGGTACTACCAATCTCCCACCTTACGCAAGCTATCGATCACAGTCAAGTTTATTCATACTCATAACCTCGTCATCAATCACTACACCAAATAGGTGATTTTATGATTTCTAACGTTTATAAATGTCGTAAGTTACCAACAATGAAAAAGTGTTAGGATGTCTATAAAGTGTTACTAAAAATAATTAATATTTTGTACAAAATGTGCAAAATATTAATATTGCTTCCTAAAACTAAAAGGTTTTAACAGTGGCTAGTAATAGGCAAATATTCATTTCTCAATCTGCCCGTGTCCATTACCAAAATCAGGCAGTAAATTTCGTACACTATTTTAGGGTTTTATTATCTTCACAATCATGATTCTTATCGCCACCGTGTTAACCAAGCTATCTCCTCTAATATCTGCCACAATCTCCTCCCAATCAAATGTGTTGTTCGATTTAGGGTTCCTATGACTATGTCGTTCAACTTGAATCCAGATTCTCCTCAAATTTTCTCTTCGTTCAACCGAGTCTCTTAAATCTTTGAAATCGCATGAATCTGGATACTCCTTATTCGATATAGGATCGCAAAAGTATGTCTATCGGTTTCAAATATTATGTCTTCTATTGCATATGATTTGTTTAATTTTCTTTATGTCATTTTCCAATTCTGGTTTCTCATCGGTTTTGCTTGTTTTAACGCATTTCATAATTCTGCTCGAGAAGCCCATTTCTTTTTTTGTTTTCTTCTTTCTGCTATAGTTGTTTTGAGCTTCTCGGTTTATAAGAATTTTTGTTTTTAGGATTTAAAGTAAGAAGTGAGATGAAATAAACACTCATCTTTTTTACTTGCGTATATAAAATAAATTTTGCTTGTTAGATTTATGTATGCATTCCTGCTTTAATGGGGCAATTCAAATTAAAAGTTTATGTATAAAGATCGTGATAATGTACACATATTACATACTGTATTGTAACTGTCACTTGAAAGAAAGCAATGACTGTTATATAGTCCTAAATGTCATTTGAAATTCCAGTAATTACTCCATTAATCTGGTATATTTTTAGGTATGCTTTAATTTCATGAATTATTTTTTGCTTAGCTTTTAGTAGTGCAAATTTAAGGGAATAAAAATAATAGTACTATGATAACTATGTATGTGGGGTTGCTTTGATAGCTTGTTGTAATATGTCTAGTTTTGGGCCAACTTAACTTCAATTTTTGATTCTTTGTTTAGTCCGGCCACATATACCTCAATAAACAGTTTTACTGATCTAACAACCTTGGTTATGTAGTATTGGTTATCTGTTAAGTCATCCTGCAACTACATAATTGTTCTTACATTTTTTGGACTTCAACGGTTGGTTATCCTCCCCATCACCAGCAATAATGAAACATCTATGATAACAGGAAATTATGAATACTACAACTGTTATATAATAAAAAGTTCCAATATAATACTAAAAGTTTCTCAATATTTTTTCCTTTGTCCTATATTTATTAACTATAACATCACATCTCGACAAAACATTTCCCTCATATTTATGGCTACTCTTTGAACTTCTATTGGCATTCCATTTATAAACACAGTCATAGTCCCTACAACACCAGTTTATACATGTATTAATAATAATATGAGAATGCAAATAATCCACATAACGAATCAGCAAAGTATCTACTAAATTGGCTTTTTTGTATAATGTTGGATAAAGTGGGTTTGCATGTGTTTAGCCACATCATTTAATTCTTAATAACTGTGTCAAGTTCTAAAAGATACAAAACTTCCATCGTTCCTTGCAACTAGATTTGGTAGTCTTGTTACTGTTCAACCACCTACTTTGCACCAAAAAAACATGAGTATCATATTTTAATACAAATACTTACTTCCTATAATGGTTCAACATGCATATCCGAAGCACCGTGATTCACGTTGAGTTATTTTACAAGTGAGTTTGTATCTTAACTTGATATCTCGAAAGTTTTAGTTCGAGAACATGTTCAAGCTGCCAAAGATATGATTTCTGAGGCATTATGTGCGCTAGTGCATTATTTTCCGATGGACTTCTTTGATATAAGTATTTATCTTATGATGCATCTAGCTGACCAAGCTTTGCTATGTGGACCTGCAAACTACATATGGATATATCCATTTGAAAGGTGATATATTTTTGTTACAAATTTTATGAATGTTATTTCAAAATGACAATTTCTAAATATATGTGCATGTGTGCTATTTTTAGAGCAATGAAAGAACGCAAAAATATACCCAGCAATAAGCGCTACATAGAAGGATCAACTGCTAAAGCATACCTTGTTTTATAATCAGTTAGATATGCAATGGAGTATATGTCGAACCCACATTATGGAAATCATAGTTCTACACGAGCATCTTTTTTAGATGATGGTGATGGTATATATGAACGTCCCATCATGGAAGGAAAATGTATTAAGCTAACTAGGGTGCAACGTGTTCAAATTCGAAGGTGGATACTTTTTAGTTTCGATAATCCTGAAAGAGATGAATATTATATGTATGAATTTTTTCTATATTTTCATAGATACCAATGACATAAAATATCAAATATGTTTACATGATAATATCTAATTTGTAGTGCACATCGTTTGTCCTTAGAAGATGTTTCTCGTGGTAAAAGAAAAGTTACCATAATGGCAGAAGTAATCGTTCAAACCAAACTTACTGATTGGTTACACAAAAAGGTATATTATTTCAATATATATGAAAATTGTAGGTATTGTTTTTTTATGTTGGACATTCAAGTTTGTTCATTCATGGAAACTACTAGAAGAAGAATGCGTGAATACAATGCTATGGAAATATGTTAGTGGTCCAAAGTGGGAAGCCAAAAGTTATCTTAAGTACAGAGTGAACGGATATATATTTTCTCCCCAACGTTATGATGACAGTCATTCAATCCAAGATAGCGGTGTTTGCATAAAAGCAATCACCATATCTGTTGAAATACAAAAGATATAAATCCTACGGATGATGACACTACTTTGTATGGTATCATTAAAGAAATCATAGAGGTTTATTATTATGATTTCCAACATGTTGTATTAAACTGTGATTGGATAAACATTATGGATAAGACAAATGGTTGTAAGATTTGTACCGATTCCCATTTGTTGACGGTGAACTTGAAAAAGCTCAAAAATGGGAATGAGGAGTATGACGAGCCACCTATTCTAGCAACTGAAGCATGTCAAGTTTCCAATGTGCATGACACTCAAAATCCTGATTAGTCCGTTGTTCGATGTTCTCCAAAGCACATGACAGACAACGTAGATGACTACACCATACCATCCGATTTTCAGTCTGTTTTGAGAGAACAACAGAACTTAGTACCTTTATTGAAATGTATTTAAATGAAAGAGATGTTATTTTGAAATGAATATTTGTACTATTTTGCTTATTTAGTTGAAAATCATTAAATGGTTTTGCTTTTTTGATACTCAATATCCATTTGTAAAATCAAACCAAGCACGCATATTAGTTTCAATATCCATTTTGAAATGAATTTTGATATTTGTTTTCTAGTTAAATTTCCGCATCTTCAACGACATGCACTAAGCTAATGAGATTATGATGTTTTCTAATGAATACATGGGTATAGATGATTACATATTGGCGAGTCAATCTTAAAGTACTACCTTGGTCAGAATTTGCACAATATATACACGGGTAGAACTACTATTCTTTTTTACTAGCATGGCACTTTCAAGTTTTACATTCATGGTACATTTCTCTTTTTACTATCGCAAATTCGGGATTTGCACAATGTATGAAGCTAAGCTACCATCGTAAAACTAAAGATCACAACAAAGCATTAAGCATAAAAAGGAGAGAAAAATGAATAATGCATAGATGTTACATACTCGAAAATTATATTTAGGAAACCGAATAAATCAATGCAAACTGAATTTTAAACAAATTTTTCTAGTTTTTCCTTTAATAATTTAAATTGATGAAAATAAATTAGAAACATAAATAGCTATAGAATTTCTTATCAAGCACTGAGTGCAAAAAGAAAAAATTAAGCTTGGTAGTGTAAAATACAAAGGTAAAGCAAATAAACTCTGTGGTGAGTTTGTGCAATAACAAAAGCATGTTGTGGTTATTAAAGTAATAGAATGTTTAAATTTCCAACCATGTCATCATGCACATTAACTTTCCAAATTTATAACAATAATAAAACCGCATTTTGGATTGTATATATTTTTGCCTGGATTAATGTCATAAAAAATTATTAGCAGGAAAACACTTGCAATGTAAAATTCAAAGATTCAATAAATTGCCATAAGATGTCAATAATAAATGTCCATGGGACTTCCATTTATTAGACTATAGCACTTAGAAATTTAAACATTAATAAAAAAATTATGCAGCATAACAAATTTATACTGGCTAGTAATAATAATTTAATTAGGTTTTTATGCAATTAACTAAGACCGTAAAATTATTAATTACAATAATTGAGGTATGTAAGTTCATTATAATTAAACAAGTTAACTAAGGTTTATAAAAGTTAGACTACTAATACTGCTATGAATATTAATATATGTAAGACAATGTACGGGAGGGTCCAAAATTATGGATGTGATTAAATTATCAATTGTTAGTTAACCAAAATGATTCTACAACATTAGTATGTAAATATAACATCCCAAAAGTGTTACTGCTGATTTGGGAAAAAGAAAACATACAATTTTAAGTTTTAACCTTATTGATATGTTGGCACCCTTGTAAAATATATAAACAAAAAGTGATAATGTGGCTAGCCAAGAATATACATATGTATACTTTAAGTGAAGCAAGTTCAACATAAATTTGCAAACTTCTACTTTTACTACAAATTTCAAGCATATGTGGATACTTTGCTACTGATACATCATTTTCAGCTATTAAATCTTAAAGTAACAATCCGAAATCGAAAAATCAATCTATGCAGTTGATGCAAACCGAGGCGGCTCAATTTTGCAAAAAATTAGGTGGCTCAGTTTGCGAAAACTTAGTCTTGACCCAGTTTTTGCAAATTGAGTCTCGGCTCAGTTTTTGCAAACTCAGCTGGCTCAATTTGCAAACTGAGTCGACTTAGTTTGCAAAAACCGAGTCACGACTCGGTTCGCAAACTGAGTCGAGCCTCAGCTTTTGCAAGACACTTGTTATTATCAGTTTTTGCAATGCACTTGTTATAAATACACTCAGTTTTGTTTTTTATAAATACACTTGTTATTTATCAGTTTTGTAATTTGTTATTTCTGTAAAAATGAGTGCATTATTATTTTGTAAGCACTTATGGAGGAGGAGGAAAAAACCAAAATTTGGAATGTAAGGCAACGAGAAAGCAAATATGTGTGATCTTGACAATGATCCTATATGCATAGTTTTTGGTTCTTATAAAAAGAAAAATTATTGTCAAGCAATTAGCACCACTTCTTCCATAAAGCAAGTAAAGAGGATATAAGCTTCAAAAGCAATTGCTGACAAGAATAAAAAGGACGATTTTCTTCAATGGTCAATGGAATTACAAAATTAAGTTGCAAGTCAAGTGGCGAATCAAGTGTCAATCCAAATCAATGATGCTCTTAAATCGTTTGCTTCATTCTTTCTTACTATGGTACCGGGATTGCAACATAATGTTAATGGAGGTGTTGTGACGCCTATGACAAAAACCGCCTCTAATTTGGATAAATCTACACCGAGCGTTGGAATTGCTAATTCGCTTATTCCGACAAATGATGTTGGATCATCAACAGGAAAGACAACTTGTTATGCTATTATCACAAGATATGAAGAAGAATGTAGCGAAAGCTTATATTGGAACACAAACCATGAGTCATTTTAGAGAGATAGTACAAGGTGTTGAGAAAGTTGTTTGGATAACATAAGTTTTAGATCCGGAAGTACCAATTTATGATGGTCCTCAAAATGGACATTACAAGCTTTGTGAATTTTTGGATGGAGGCTTTGTGATATGGTCCACGTTTTGCCTTTGCAGTATCTAAAATTCTATGTATCTTTAGTAAAACATTGTATTGCTTTTTATGATTTGAACATATTGTGGTATTTTGAAATTGGAAGCATGTAACAAATACCTGAGTATTATGCGAATATGACATTGTTGAATTTGAAATATGGATGTGTACTAAATCTTATATTGAATTGATATGTTGAATTATATATGTGATTGGAAATCATAAAGACATGTTATACTCATTTACAAGTGTTAGCAATTTATGTATGCCAACATCTATAAGTGTTTGTAGGATCATGATACTAACATTTATAAGTGTTACTATATCTTATGGTTCCAAAATTTATAAGTGTTAGCAATGAATATGTTCGTAACACTTATAAGTGTTGCCATATCTTATGGTTCCAACATTTATAAGTGTTAGCATTTTTTTAATAGAAATATACATAAAACAAAAGGGAGAATCTAGCCATTCTCCAAAGGCTCACAAAAACAGTTCATGTAGAGACGGATGCATGAACCGTGCACACAAATATACAACAGAATACAAGAAGGCAGTGTTAGGCACTACGGAATGGATCGTTAAGGCAAAGCAAACACTAGAGGGGAGGTGAATAATGTTTGTAACTAGTGTTTGTAAGAATTTAAACAAAATTAAAACTAAAGAGAATTAGGGAATGAATCAAACACCACAAACACAATCACAGATATAGATTCAAACACAAATGCAAAATGAATAGAAATAAAAATGCAGAAAAGGAAAGAACACACCGGAGTTTATATTGGTTCGGATTACTCCTACGTTCAGTCCCGCACAACACTGGATTGTGCAAAGTTTTATTACTCTTTCCAATAGTCAAATACACCCTCCTTGATTTCACGGCTCAAGAAGGAGACACTCACTCCTATTCCTTGATTACACGGCTCAACAAGGACACACCTACTCCTATTCCTTGATTTCACGGCCACAAGGATACACTGATTCCTTTTTGACTTACAAGCAAGGTTTATTCAACCCAAGCAATTATAAAACAACCCTATAACTCTTCAATAGCACTTGATTCAGAGAGTAGAAATTGTAGAGAGAAGAAGTCTGATCAAAACAGAATTGAATTCGATAGAGTATAAGTGTAAGGATCATAAAAATGATTAAGAATAATAGTGGAGTGAAAGTGGATGAAGTTAGAGAAGAAGAGATGATAAAAAATTCAGTTTTAACCTCTTTTTTTAGAGTATGAAAGGTTGCAAAGGTTCTGAAGCGTTTCAAACAGTGAAAAGACACTTCCTTTCAAAATTGGTAAAAATGAAAGTTATATGTCGACATTGAGTTTTTTCTATGTCGACATACTCATGTGTATTTATGATTTTCAAAGCATTTTTCAAGTGTTTTGATATAAAAATAATTCTGGAAATTCTTGAGTAAAATTCTAGTGTTGTAAATTAATATTATATGATAGAAAAACATATGAAAACATAAATTTAAACTATGTAAACATATTTATAAAATTATAAGGTTTTAAACTATATAAAGTATAAAAATATAAGTTTGAAAAACAAAGAAGAATAAAAATAGAAACAAATAGAAAAACAACATAGAGAGGATAGAAAAACAAAAATATAGAGGATTGAGAATAGAATTGAAAATCAGAATTTGAAAATTAGAATTAGAATTTGAACCTGGAGTGTTATTTAGAGTCTTACAAAATCTAGACTCTATAACTATATTAATCTTGAACTCTTGAAATCTTGATTACTCATGAGTCTTGAAATTTCTCTGATCTTTGATTCTCTTATTATCTTTATAACTGTACAGTCTTAAGTAATATTTCCTATATATAATTTCTGCACACACACACACACATATATATATATATTCTATACAAAAAGTGTTAGCATATTTTTTTTTAATCAGTGATAATTGAAATAAGGTTGTTATCGAATCTCCATTCTCCAACAATCTCCCCCTTTTTTATGATGACAATCTTAGTTCATAAAATATCATACCTGTATACCTGTTTGATGATGTTCTTCTTATACTCCCCCGGTCTATAAGTTTCCTATAAACTATTCCTATATTTTATAATTTCTCCCCCTTTGGCATTATCAAAAAGAAATTTTAAAGATACTCCCCCTAAATTATATAACTCTAGAATCAAAGTAATGTTCCTAAAAATACTGCCCCTAAATTGTGTAATTCTCTAATTAGAACATAAGTAACTTTCCTTAATAAAAATACTCCCCCTTAACATGATTTTCATATATTTATGTTTTAGAAGGTTATAACTATATAAACCATAAATGACAATTTTATTAAACAGTCACGTGTACATGTACATGGATATATACATATACGACTTATCATAATAATGTAATAAAATCAAATCTAGAAAACCCATAAACATTTAATTATTTGACAATGGGAGATTTGTGAATTGAACAATTTGGATAATGGAGACAGAATTCTTCGTTCTTTTCAATCACATTCCCATTTTCGTCATATAGAACTTCTCCTACGCACTCAACGTTATCATCTTCATCTGTAATCGTTGGTTGAGTCTCTTGTTTTTCTTTCTCCTCCATCATTTCTTCTTCCTCTTCTGGTTCTTCCTCTTCTTCCATCGGTTGATTACATCATTGATGATAATCGGATTAGTTTCGTTACCCATTATAAACTTTAAGATACTTCCCATTACATTACTGAGCGAGACTTCCGTTTTGGTTTGTGTTTGGATATTTGTATCACTTCATTTCCTTTTCTTATATATATGTGTGTGCTCTCTTCCTTTTGGAAGATCACACATCTTTTGCTCAAAAAAAAAGATACTTCCCATTACTTTTCCTTGTCTTTTTTGCTCTTGACTTAGTCTAATTTGAAGTACTTGCATCTCATCCACCATTTCCAGTAAGTACTCTATTTTTTCTTCGATTTTGATCACTCTAGAAAGCGTAGATCATTGAAATGGACCCTTGGATGGTCCAACGTATGAATCGGAGTTGTTTTGAGTATTTGTATTAATGGAAGCCAATGTAATTTTTAATTCAGAGTTTTTGCAGAGAAGAAGAATGAAAATGAAGAAGAAAAGTCGAATTAATAGATTTATATAGTTGAAATAACTAACTTTTGGTGGCAATTAATTTTAAAAAAATTCAGTTATATGTCGATATAGCAGAAAGTTCATGTCGACATAATATTGTTTTAAGTTTCATTATTTTAATTCCTTATTTTATATATATATATATATATTATTAGTTTATTATTCTAATTCACTTAATAAACATATACCTAATTCTCTCCTAAATTTAGTGAATGTTGCTTCATTTAATGGTTTGGTTAATATATCAGCTATATGTTTATCTGTTTCTATAAATTCAAGTGAAATCTTTTCTTTACGTACATTATCTCTTAGAAAATGATGTCGCACATCAATATGTTTAGTTCTCGAATGATTAGTAGGATTTTTAGAAATATTTATAGCACTTGTATTGTCACATTATATAGGTGATTTATTTATACTTAAACTAAAATCATTTAAAGTTTGTTGCATATAAATTACTTGTGAACATGCCAAAGCAGGAGATGTATATTCTGCTTCAGTTGTTGATAATGATACGGTATTTTGTTTTTGTACTAAATCAAGATACAAGGGAATGTCCTAGGAAGTGACATGTTCCACTAGTACTTTTACGATCGGATTTACATCCCACATAGTCAGTGTCACAGTACAAAATTAGATCGAATGAATCATTTTTAGGATAAAATAATCCAAAATCTGATGCATGCTTTACATATCTCAGAATATGTTTTACGGCTGTTAAATGAGTTTCCTTAGGTTGTGATTGATATCTTGCACAGAGACATACATTATGAATTATATCTGGTTTACTGGCGGTTATATATAATAATGATTCTATCATTCCTTTATATAGTTTTTGATCAACGTCTTTTGATGTATCATCTTTACTTAAAGCAATATTAGTTGCCATAGGTGTTGGTCTACCATTTGTTGTTGTTAAATGATACTTATTAATTAAACCTTTCGCATATTTTTCTTGATTAATAAATATTCCATTATTTAGTTGTCGAATTTGTAGACCTAAAAAGAATGATAATTCTCCCATCTGGCTCATTTCAAATTCTTTGGTCATAATATCTGAAAATTCTTTGTTAATTGTTTCATTTGTTGACCTAAAGATTATGTCATCAACATATATTTGTACTAATTTTATATCTTTGTTATTTTTCTTGATAAACAACATACTATCTAATTTTCCTATTTCAAAGTTTGATTGTAATAAATAATTTTGTAATCTATCATACCAAGCTCTAGGAGCCCGTTTGTTTCCATATAACGCTTTCTTCAGTTTATATACATGATCTGGTAATTTTTCATCTTCAAATAGGGGTGGTTTCTCTACATATACGTCTTCTTTGACAAATCCATTTAAAAATGCACTTTTGACATCCATTTGATATAATTTAAATTATCATAGTTTGCAAAAGCTAGTAAAATTCTAGTAGCCTCTAAGTTTCATCATAATCTATTCCTTCTTCTTGAGTATAACCTTATGCTACTAGTCATTCCTTATTTCTTACTACCTCACCGTGTTCATTCATTTTATTTTTACATACCTATTTGGTTCCTATTTTTGTTTTATCCTCTGGTCTAGGAACAAGTTCCCATACTTCATTCCTAGGAAACTGATTCAATTCTTCTTGCATAGCAAGTATTCATGAGTCATTGTAAGAAGCTTCCTTTGGATTTTTGGGTTCGATACTTGATATAAATGCAGTACTACTCATATTATTTAATTGATTACGAGTTCTAACAATAGATTCAATATCTCCTAAGATATTTTCTATAGGATGGTATCTAAGTAAATCTAATTCATTTATTTGGTTGGTTATCTTCACTATTTATTTCATTAATTTCATCCTCACAATCATCTACATAGTTTTGAGTTATACTTTTATAGTTTTCATTGAAAGATACATTTAATGTTTCTTCTATAGTGTTGGTTCGAGTACTAAAAACTCTATAAGCCTTGCTTCTTTCTGAATATCCAATAAAAATTCCTTTATCTGAGTTTGAATCAAATTTGTCTAAATTATCCTATGTATTAAGTATAAAACATTTACTTCCAAATATTTTAGAGTATGTTACTTTTGGTTTCTTGTTATATAAAAGTTCATAAGGACTTTTATGAGTCAAAGGTCTAATTGAAATTCTATTAATAATGTAACTAGTTGTTGCCACTGCCTCAGCCTAAAAATTCCTTAGTAAATTATAATTGGATAACATAGTTCTTTCACATTCTTGTATCGTTCTAGTTTTATGTTCAATTACTCCGTTTTGTTGAGGAGTTCTTGGAATTGAAAAATTGTGGGTTATTCCCTTTTTATTACAATATTTTTCAAAATTCTCATTTTCAAATTCTCCACCATGATCGCTACGTATTATTTTAATTTTTAGTGATAATAAATTTTGAATCCTTTTAGAAAAAGTTTTAAATTGAACAAAAGCATCACTTTTATTTTTAAGAAACAAAGTCCAAGTGTATCTAGAAAAATCGTCAACTATTACATACACATATCTGTTACGATTTATTGATTGAATTGGAGATGGACCAAATAAATCCATGTGTATTAACTCTAATGGTTTTGAAATAGTAATCTCTTCTTTTGATTTAAATGAACTCTTCTTTAATTTTACGAATTGACAAGCATCACATAAGTTATTAGATTTGAATTTCATTTGGGTAATCCTCCAATTGGATCTAATTTAGAAACTCTAGAAATATGTTTGAAATTTATATGATCGAATCTCTTATGCCCAATCTAGGGATCACTTGTATTGGCTATAAGACATAAATTATCATTGGAAATTTTCATACTTAATATATAAATATTTTTCTTTCTATCTCCTTCGAATATAACTTTTGAATTCCTATCTTCTATGCAACATTTATTCTTTTCAAATTTTATTTTATATCCTTTATCGCAAAGTTGACTTATACTTAGTAAATTGTGTTTTAAATTTCTAACTAATAAAACATCAAAAATAGTAGGAGTTTCAAAATTACCGACAATTCCGATTCCAATGATGTATCCTTTAGAATTATCTCCGAAGTTTACCAACCCACCATCTTCATATTTTAGATTATTGAGTAGTTCTGGATTTCCAGTCATATGTCTCGAACATCCACTATCCAGTATCCAATATCCATTAGTCCTTTTTCATTTCCACCCATTGCTTTCCAGAATTTGAATTTTGAATAGCCATGTAACACACTAGTTCATGATTTGAATTTCCAATAGCCACCTTTTCAGAATTTGAATTGCCAATAGCCACTTTATTACCCATCTTTTCAACTTTCGAATTTTCAAAAGTCATAGAACTCATCCTTTTCTGTATTGAACAATATTTTAGTATATCATATGGTTAACAGACTCTTTTAACATTGATGCAATGCATGAATTGACACTAATAATATCAGAGATTCCAAAATTTTCCATTTTACCAAAATTTGCCATTTAACCAAAATTTCAAAAATCAGATTATGATCTTTTCGAAAGACCTTGCTTTGATACCAATTGTTAGGGACTGCGGAATGGATCGTTAACGCAAAGCAAACACAAGAGGTGGGAGAATAGTGTTTGTAATAATTTAAACAAAACTTAAAACTAAAGAGAATTAGGGAATGAATCAAACACCACAAACACAATCACAGACACAGATTCAAACACAAATGCAAAATAAACAGAAATAAAAATGCAGAAAAGGAAAGAACACAACGGATTTTATACTGGTTCGGATTACTCTTACGTCCAGTCCTGCACAACGTTGGGTTGTGTAGAGTTTTATTGCTATTTCCAATAGTCAAATACACCCTCCTTGATTTCACGGCTCAACAAGGAGACACCGACTCCTATTCCTTGATTTCACGGCTCAATATGGACACACCGACTCCTATTCCTTGATTTCACGGTTACAAGGATACACCGATTCCTCTTTGACTTACAAACAAGGTTTATTCAATCCAAGCAATTACAAAATAGCCCTGTAACTCTTCAGTAGCACTTAATTCAGAGAGTAGAGAGTGTAGAGAGAAGAAGTTTAGAATTGAATTCGGTAGAGTATAAGTATAAGAATCATAAAAATGATTAAGAATAATGGTGGAGTGAAAGAGGATGAAGTTAGAGAAGAAGAGATGATAAAAAAATCCGGTTTTAACCTTTTTTATAGAGTATGAAAGGTTGCAATGGTTCTGAAGCATTTCAAATAGTGAAAAGACACTTCCTTTCAAAATTGGAAAAAAATGACAGTTATATGTCGACATTGAGTTTTTGCTATGTCGACATACTCATGTGTATTTTTGATTTTCAAAGCATTTTTCAAGTGTTTTGATATAAAAATAATTCTGGAAATTCTTAAGTAAAATTCTAGTATTGTAAATTAATATTATATGATAGAAAAACATATGAAAACAAAATTTTAAACTATATAAATATATTTATAAAATTATAAGGTTTTAAACTATATAAAGTATAAAAAATTAAGTTTGAAAAACAAAGAAGAATAAAAGTAGAAACAAATAGAAAAACAACATAGAGAGGATAGAAAAACAAAAATAGAAAGGATTGAGGATAGAATTGAAAATCAGAATTTGAAAATTAGAATTTGAATTTGAACCTGGAGTGCTATTTAGAGTCTTACAAAATCTAGACTTTATAACTATATTAATCTTGAAATCTTGATTACTCATGAGTCTTGAAATTTTTCTGATCTTTGAATCTCTTATTATCTTTGTAACTGTACAGTCTTCAGTAGTATTTCCCATATATAATTCCTGCACATATATATATGTGTGTATATATATATTATACAAAAAGTGTTGGCATATATTTTATAATCAATGATAATTGAAATAAGGTTGTTGTCATCAAAACTCCATTCTCCAACAGGCAACTCACAAATCAACCAAATATACATCCTGAAACAAACGACGGTAGTAAAGAGGAGACTAGGGAGCCCTCCAAAGTCAGCTGTGACCAACGAAGAGATGGTCAAGCCTCCAGAGAACCAATGAGCAAGGCAAGAGGTCCCAGACTTGTTCTCGCTTTCTCGAGGATTTTAATGACACCCCGGTGGCAAACAAAGGTACCTCAGAGACTGATTTCACGTCCTGCCTCTCGACATGGACAACCACCCACAGACATGTAGGGATAAGAGTCACTACTTCGCCACTAGATCATAGAGCGAGAACTCCCTATCATGTTGTAACCTTATACCAGCTCAGATACCAAATGTTCTCTATTTACGAGGAATTTTAACATGATACTGAACAAGAATGTCATAGACAAAAGAATTATTAAGTACCAAGCCCAAACAGACGAGATAATAGATTATGCACATGTATCAGAGAAGCAAGCATGTGATTCCAGAACAAACATTTTTCAAAACAATATCAGAGCAACACAAAACATAGTTTCAAATCATACTTGTCAAGATGATGGCCACATATGATAATTCATGATCTAATGATTAAAATACTGTTTACTTGAAATCATTTGAGGAATATGAAAATATCAAAATTTAATGAATCAATCACACTATATTATAAATTTTTGATTTGAGATATGTGTGAGATTCAATAAATCAATAATTTCAAATGATTTTAAACAAACAAATAATTAAATCGGATAATCATGAAATAAGAGTGAATTTCAAGACCAGATTTACAAAGGAATTTTTTACAAGATTTCTAAGAATAATTTCAGATCATTTACATCAAATAATTAAGAGATATTCATGATCCATAAATAAATAATTTATTTGAAATCACTTGAATCAATGTCAAGTTTTGTGATATAATGAATCAATCACACAAAGGTTCATAATTTCAAATTTAGGAGGTGTGTGATTATACAAAATATCAATAATTTTAGATGATTTCAAACAAAACAATTTCAACTAAAATGATCATGAATAAATATGAAATTACAAGATGTATCACTGAAATTTGGAAAATCCAAGCCAAACTGAAAAATTAATGAAATTATCACGACTGATAAGAAGCTATGTACTGTAATGAGTATAATATCTCAAGTGTTTCCAAAATGAATTGGAAGAAACTCAGAACAGCAAAGGTGCGTGAAACTTCATCAAATTTTCAGATCTTTTAGAATTCTAATTAACAGTGTTCAAGATATGACATGATTACCTCAGCACTGTTATGAATTCAACAATCAGAAAATAAACTTCAAAACAATTGCAGATATTTAAAAAAAAAAATCAAGATCTGGAAATGATTAAACACATCAGAGTTTTATACAAATGAAGCGAATTTCCAGAAAAAAAATATGAATTCTGCAACTGGAAGTTAAGGAAGCCCAATAAGTTACAAAGATATGACAGTGACAATTCAAAACAAAAAACGAAAAATAAAAGAAGAGATAGAAGGAGAAATAAACATAGAAAATAAAAAGAAAATATTTACACAGGTGAGTTTAGAGATCATACCAGAATCCAATGTAAATCAGAATATCTAACTCAACAGTCTTGGCTAAGGAACTGTGAATGATTATAGAAGTATTGAGCAGCTTGAATTCAAATCTCTTTAGCTATGCAGTTCCTCACCCTCCTTTGGTACCTAATTGTTAAGAGGATTGAGTGGTCTAACAAAAGTAGTAAAACCACTCACAGTTTTGTTCACATCTTTTGGTACCCAAATCTGTTTATATAACAAACCATTAGAATTAAATTTCGTACCCTTAGGAACCCAAGCCTGTTTGAACTTGACGAAGCCCGTTTTATTTTTTGGGATCCAAGAATGTTTAAATGGTTTATTATAAAATGATTTCTCATCACAATTTTGATTCAAATAACCTTTGAAATTATCAAAGTTAAAATTATCAAAACAATTATTTCCAAAGCAGTTTGTGGGATTGTTTAAATCATTTGAATTTTGTTTTCTAGAAACATCATTTTTCCCGAAGCCAAGACCAGATTTATTTCCACTAGAAACTTGGTTTTGTAACAGCATATTCAACGATTTTTCCCCATTAGAAAATTTATCCAATGTTGATTCCAATCGTTGAATTTTGGATTTTAGATCGCCATTTTCTTTTAATAAATTTGAGCAATTATTTATAGCGATCATCTGTTCAGCATTGTTCTGTTTTAAAACCAAATTCTCATTTTCAAGCAATCTAATTTTGGCTTGAGATTCCGAGATTTCAAGTTCAAATCGTTTTTCTTTTTCAGACTCAAAAACCTTGGATTTTTCAATCCCATTTTCAAGTTCTTTCAAAATCAAATCACTTCTCACCAAATTTTCATTTTCAGCAATCTCAAATTTGGAACTTATATCAGTCTTAAAAACTTCAAATTCCTTTTGTAGAAGATTGTTCAAATTTGATAACTCAATCTTGTTTTCTTTTAAGATCAGAATTTCCTTTTCAAACTTTTGAATATTTTTATTGAGATGAACAAGATTGGTTTTTAATTTTAAATTTTTTTTGCAATTTGAATTTGAAGAATTTTTAAAATATTCAAGCTGTGATTCCAAATCATCAATTTTGCTGGTCAACTCAGTATTCCTAGATTTCAGAGATTTGTTTTTAGATTTGAGTTTATCAACAGATTTAGTTAAATCAACACACATATAAACCAAATCTTCGTATGAGAAATTTTCAACTTCAGCATCTGTTGATTTTCCATCATCTGATCCTTCTGAATTTTCATTTGTAAATCCTGTTAAACAGAGTTCTGAATCTGAGTTGACTTTCTCGGGTTTTGAGCTGCAGTTGTCAGATTTTCCATACTTCGTATTGAGAGTATCCCAGATTTCCTGTGCAGATAAACAATGGCAGACAAGATTAAACTGTTCAGTACTAAGATAATCAAATATAATTTTCATAGCATGGGTATTGAAAGTAATATCTACACTATCAGATACATGGATAACAACATTCCAACATTTAATATTAACAGATTTTAAATAAAATTCCATTTTGGATTTCCAGTTTAAAAAATCTGTACCATCAAAAATATTTGGAATGTGACTGGACTGACTCTCTATGGAGTGATAACTAGGAATCACCATTGCTCTAGAGTTAACCGAAAACCTTGCTCTGATACCAAGTGTTGGATCTAGATTAACCCTAGAGGGGGGGGGGGGGGGGTGAATAGGGTTTATCACAGTTTTTAAACTGAATTGAAAAACTGACAGAATATTAAAATAATAAACAGATCACAGAATGCAGCAGAAATAAAAGTGCAGAAAATAAATCACACACAGATATACCCAGCTTCGGCAAAACCCTGCCTACTGCTGCATTCCTAGGGTTTGTTATTATAGAATTATACGGACTCCCGCATACACAAACTTACAGACTCGCGAACCTCGCTAACCGCCTATACAATTTTGTACACTCGCAATACCTGCTGTTGTACTAACCCTATACTAAAAACCCTAACTGATCTTTGTCCCCAAGATCAGAATTCCCCTGGCTATAACCCTATAGTCAGTAACCCCTAGTTTGACAGACTAGTAAACTGTTCAGATTGTTTTGCAAAACAAATTAAAAAACAATACAAATTCAAGCTTAAAATAAAAAAAATAGTACCCTAGGAGATTAAGAATAAAGGGTTATCCCCTTTTAAAAAAACTTGGCTTAGCCCCTTCTTCACATGGCCGGCCCATTTGCATTTTCTTTGATCCGATCTCCCTTTTGCTCTGAAGAAAAAATATGGCGGCTTCAAAACTGAGAAACTAGGGTTTCTCTGGAATCCCCAAATCGATTCGTTGCTTGATGGAATTGGTTGATCTCCTTGTCTTTGATGATTACTCCGTGGCTTCCTCTATATTGCTTGATCGAATTTGGTACTTTCGGACGATCGAAACGATGGATAAAAATGTGAGTTTTCTGAAATCGATTTTTAATTCTTGCTTGAGATTTTTGCTTGCGGTTTCGATTGAACTGTTTGTGGTCTCGATTTTTTTTTTGTGCCGATGATGAATTGGTGTCTAATATAGGGTAGAATCGAAACACTAAAACTCTGATTTCATTATAATGACTTGGCTCTGAATTTATTGCGATTTTCCACTTTTGGTTCCCTTAGATCTTACTCTGATTTTCCTCTAAAGAAATGATGCGTGATAAAATCGGTTTGAATGAAAATTGTGGCCTTTACTGATTTTTCTTTGCTCGGTTTCCCCTTTTGGTCTTCAAAAAAAATCTGCTTTGATTGAGTGAATCTTTACCTGTTCTTGGCTGAAATTTATGAAAGAAATTTCCCCAAACTGTGAACTTGATTTCTCGAGTTTCCCCTTTTTGATACAAACACTTCAGCTTTGAAACGAATTTGGATCTGTTACCTTTTAAAACATATTTTCCCTTTTTGAAATTAAGCAGCTTCGGCCCTAATTGAATGTGGTAATTCTGGAGAGATATAACTGCCTTAAATTGTTTGATGATTTCTGGTAAAAAATGTGATATCTTGCCATTCTTTGATCACTGTATTTCTGAAATAACTTGCCAAATTAGAAATGTGTATATCTGCTCCTGATTGAATTTGTTTTCCAGTTTTGAAAAACAATTAGCTTGCCGAGTTTAATTACTGTTTTCATGAGCACAAATACATTCGTTGTTTATTTCCATGATTAATTGTGTAAAACTGGAAAAAGGAAATTCAAATTTAAAACAACATTATTTTTCCCTGGATTGAAATTCATCTGTCATCATCATTCTTTATTTAATTTCCTCAGCCATGATTGTGTTTGTCACTTGTGTTGCCATATATTTAAAAACAAACCTGACTTGCTGAGTGCCATGCATACATATTTCTGAGCAGTCGTATTTGTTGGCTTGCACTTTAAAATGAACCTGCCTCGAATGTAGGCATTGATCATTTAAGAAACTTGAACCTGATGAATTGCTGTTTAGTTAGTCCCATGCATTTGTGTATGTTGAATCACACTGTTTTGTTGTGTTCATGTCTTTGTCATAGCTCCATTTTGGTTGAGCTTGCTAAACCACCACTTGCTTTTGTAGCTGCACCATGTAGCTAGCCTTGTACTAGCTTGAGCCTGCTCCATGCAGTGCTGTTGCTTGCTACTGTCTTGTTCCATTACATTGAACCAGTCTTGTTCATGCCTCGACCATGTTGGATTGAATCCATGCTTGGCTGCTGCTATATCTTGATCATGTGTTTGTGCATTTCTTCCTTCATGCAGATATGATCTGCCACTGTATATTTTGCGCCTTGTATTGACTGAACTCATACTTGTACATCAGAACTGTTGTAGCTCCACCACCATGAGTATATGAACTGAGTTGCACTTGCACCTGAGCCTTGTTTATACCTGTGCCATGTACTCGACCAGTCATGTATTACTTGCATTGCTTATGAATTCTTGCATTTGTGACATTGCTGTGTGACCATGACTTGAGTTGTTTTGAAAGCTTGCCTCGACCACTTTTAACTTCATGCTTCATTGCCATGTTTAAGCTGTGCACCCAATATTCTTGTTGATAAGTTTGCTTTGAAAACTTCATGCTTGCATTGCTATTTACCATTGTTTCTATGAACAGTCACATGAATGCATGAGTCTGCTTGCATATGACTTCTCTTGACCATGGCTTGCACTTTCTTTTTGCCGAACCTTATTTTTGTCATGTTACCATTTTGACTTGCGCTCGACACTTGGCTTTGTTGACTATGTTGCACTGAGTAAAGCACTGAGTCGAGACGGTCCATGTGGCTACTCCTCAGTTGCATACTGATCGGCGAGGCAGTGCACACGTGTATATGCATGCACGTGTGCACATGCAGCCATCAGACTATTTTTCTGTCCCTGTACTATATATATAAACTGTCTAGACACAGTCGGATTAACAAATCAGATCAAGTCAGAAAAATGATGAGAAACACACCAGAAAACTGAGGCAAATAAAATTTCAAAAATAAAATTCAAATCTGCATCTATTCAGTTTTTATTTCTATTGCAGTGTACTGTGTGTGTGTTTCTGTATATGACAGGTATGAAGACTGGACTGAATGCAGAAAGCTATGAAGACAAAAGATAAAAGACAGAAGGCAGTGAAAATAAGAAGAGTATCAGTGTGTCTGTGTAAATATATATGAATCTGTGTAAATGAAATTGTATGAAATGCAAACTGAGTGAATGTATGAGTGTTATAGTGAGGAAGCTGTGTACTGAAATGGAATTGTACTGTAATTTGTAATACACAAGTTTGATTGAAATAAAATAATATCTTATTGTTGTCAAACAAACTCGTCCATTTCATTCTGTTTATTTATTAGTACAAATATTCTGTGAGTGTTTAAATAGTGGAGTTTATAAGATTTGTACTGTTGTGTTATTGAAATAGAATATTCAATTTAAATAGAATACAGTATGAATATATCAACGTCTGTATTGCCATATTCCATTTAAATATAAATACTATATTTCAGTCAGTGATGTATATATTTAACAGTATGATTTCAAACACATTTATAATAATATTTATTTGGTTGTTATCATCAAACAAAAATCATATAATTGTGTATCCTTTTGATGATAACAAAAGGGGGAGAATGGGTTGAGATTTTGATTTATGAGTGAATATTTTATAAATATTTTTTTGAAAATTTATGATTATTCATATCATTCATTTCACTCATGCACAGTTATAGGGGGAGTTGTCTGTTGTAGGGGGAGCTGATAAATAGGGGGAGTTCAATTTTCACTGTCAAACACATTTATTGTATACAAAATCTTTTATTTGTTTGTCATCATCAAAAGGGGGAGATTGTTGTATATAACGTTGTTGTATACACAATTATATGATTTTTGTTTGATGATAACAACCAAATAAATATTATTATAAATGTGTTTGAAATCATACTGTTAAATATATACATCACTGACTGAAATATAGTATTTATATTTAAATGGAATACGACAATACAGACATTGATATATTCATACTGTATTCTATTTAAATTAGATATTCTATTTCAATAACACAACAGTACAAATCTTATAAACTCCACTATTTAAACACTCACAGAATATTTGTACTAATAAATAAACAGAATGAAATGGACGAGTTTGTTTGACAACAATAAGATATTATTTTATTTCAATCAAACTTGTGTATTACAAATTACAGTACAATTCCATTTCAGTACACAGCTTCCTCACTATAACACTCATACATTCACTCAGTTTGCATTTCATACAATTTCATTTACACAGATTCGTATATATTTACACAGACACACTGATACTCTTCTTATTTTCACTGCCTTCTGTCTTTTATCTTTTGTCTTCACAGCTTTCTGCATTCAGTCCAGTCTTCATACCTGTCATATACAGAAACACACACACAGTACACTGCAATAGAAATAAAAACTGAATAGATGCAGATTTGAATTTTATTTTTGAAATTTTATTTGCCTCAGTTTTCTGGTGTGTTTCTCATCATTTTTCTGACTTGATCTGATTTGTTAATCCGACTGTGTCTAGACAGTTTATATATATAGTACAGGGACAGAAAAATAGTCTGATGGCTGCATGTACACACGTGCATGCATATACACGTGTGCACTGCCTCGCCGATCAGTATGCAACTAAGGAGTAGCCACATGGACCGTCTCGACTCAGTGCTTTACTCAGTGCAACATAGTCAACAAAGCCAAATGTCGAGCGCAAGTCAAAATGGTAACATGACAAAAATAAGGTTCGGCAAAAGGAAGTGCAAGCCATGGTCAAGAGAAGTCATATGCAAGCAGACTCATGCATTCATGTGACTGTTCATAGCAACAATGGTAAATAGCAATGCAAGCATGAAGTTTTCAAAGCAAACTTATCAACAAGAATATTGGGTGCACAGCTTAAACATGGCATTGAAGCATGAAGTTAAAAGTGGTCGACGCAAGCTTTCAAAACAGCTCAAGTCATGGTCACACAGCAATGTCACAAATGCAAGAATTCATAAGCAATGCAAGTAATACATGACTGGTCGAGCACATGGCACAGGTATAAACAAGGCTCAGGTGCAAGTGCAACTCAGTTCATATACTCATGGTGGTGGAGCTACAACAGTTCTGATGTACAAGTATGAGTTCAGTCAATACAAGGCGCAGAATATACAGTGGCAGATCATATCTGCATGAAGGAAGAAATGCACAAACACATGATCAAGATATAGCAGCAGCCAAGCATGGATTCAATCCAACATGGTCGAGGCATGAACAAGACTGGTTCAATGTAATGGAACAAGACAGTAGCAAGCAACAGCACTGCATGGAGCAGGATCAAGCTAGTACAAGGCTAGCTACATGGTGCAGCTACAAAAGCAAGTGGTGGTTTAGCAAGCTCTACCAAAATGGAGCTATGACAAAGACATGAACACAACAAAACAGTTTGATTCAACATACACAAATGCATGGGACTAACTAAACAGCAATTCATCAGGTTCAAGTTTCTTAAATGATCAATGCCTACATTCGAGGCAGGTTCATTTTAAAGTGCAAGCCAACAAATACGACTACTCAGAAATATGTATGCACGGCACTCAGCAAGTCAGGTTTGTTTTTAAATATATGGCAACACAAGTGACAAACACAATCATGGCCGAGGAAATTAAATAAAGAATGATGATGATAGATGAATTTCAATCCAGGGAAAAATAATGCTGTTTTAATTTTGAATTTCCTTTTTCCAGTTTTACACAATTAATCATGGAAATAAACAAGGAATGTATTTGTGCTCATGAAAACAGTAATTAAACTCGGCAAGCTAATTGTTTTTCAAAACTGGAAAACAAATTCAATCAGGAGCAGATATACACATTTCTAATTTGGCAAGTTATTTCAGAAATACAGTGATCGAAGAATGGCAAGATATCATATTTTTTTCCAGAAATTATCAAACAATTTAAGGCAGTTATATCTCTCCAGAATTGCCACATTCAATTAGGGCCGAAGCTGCTTAATTTCAAAAAGGGAAAATATGTTTTAAAAGGTAACAGATCCAAATTCGTTTCAAAGCTGAAGTGTTTGTATCAAAAAGGGGAAACTCGAGAAATCAAGTTCACAGTTTGGGGAAATTTCTTTCATAAATTTCAGCCAAGAACAGGTAAAGATTCACTCAATCAAAGTAGATTTTTTTTAAGACTAAAAGGGGAAACCGAGCAAAGAAAAATCTGTAAAGGCCACAATTTCATTCAAACCGATTTTATCACGCATCATTTCTTTAGAGGAAAATCAGAGTAAGATCTAAGGGAACCAAAAGTGGAAAATCGCAATAAATTCAGAGCCAAGTCATTATAATGAAATCAGAGTTTTAGGGTTCCGATTCTACCCTATATTAGACACCAATTCATCATCGGCACAAAAAAAATCGAGACCACAAACAGTTCAATCGAAACCGCAAGCAAAAATCTCAAGCAAGAATTAAAAATCGATTTCAGAAAACTCACATTTTTATCCATCGTTTCGATCGTCCGAAAGTACCAAATTCGATCAAGCAATATAGAGGAAGCCACGGAGTAATCATCAAAGACAAGGAGATCAACTAATTCCATCAAGCAACGAATTGATTTGGGGATTCCAGAGAAACCCTGGTTTCTCAGTTTTGAAGCCGCCATATTTTTTCTTCAGAGCAAAAGGGAGATCGGATCAAAGAAAATGCAAATGGGCCGGCCATGTGAAGAAGGGGCTAAGCCAAGTTTTTTTAAAAGGGGATAACCCTTTATTCTTAATCTCCTAGGGTTTTATCTATTTTTTTATTTTAAGCTTGAATTTGTATTATTTTTTAATTTCTTTTGCAAAACAATCTGAACAGTTTACTAGTCTGTCAAACTAGGGGTTACTGACTATAGGGTTATAGCCAGGGGAATTCTGATCTTGGGGACAAAGATCAGTCAGGGTTTTTAGTATAGGGTTAGTACAACAGTAGGTATTGCGAGTGTACAAAACTGTATAGGCGGTTGGCGAGGGTCGCGAGTCTGTAAGTTTGTGTATGCGGGAGTCCGTATAATTCTATAATAACAAACCCTAGGAATGCAGCAGTAGGCAGGGTTTTGCCGAAGCTGGGTATATCTGTGTGTGATTTATTTTCTGCACTTTTATTTCTGCTACATTCTGTGATCTGTTTATTATTTTAATATCCTGTCAGTTCTTCAATTCAGTTTAAAAACTGTGATAAACCCTATTCACCCCCCCTCTAGGGTTAATCTAGATCCAACAAGACTAGTCACGCAAAGTGGAAGTGAGTCCAGACAGATGGAATCACCAGATCCCAGAAAACTGAAACAGTCCCGCTAACTGCTCTAGCTCGAAAACCAAAGCTCCTACTCCTAAAAGCTCCATGGAAGCTCCTCCCGCATGCTAAATCCAAAGATCTACCATCCAAAAGAACCTATAATTTAGGATTTGCAGCACTAGCAAACAACATAAGAAAATAAGGGGAAGGTGATGTGAGGGAAAAAAGGGAAAGGGAAGCCGCGCAAACACACAAAAGTGTAGCGGCTTCAACAGATCCCCTCCCTAATGGCTGACGGAACTATGGAAATATCCATAATACCTGCCAGCCTCCTCGAGCGGGAGTCAATGACGCCCCTAAACGGTCTACCACAGAATGTGAGGAAAACATTGTTCCTTACCCGTCGAATTATGGTAGGAAGATCGACTGGAATTTCATCAAATGTTGCCTTATTCCACGAGCATCATGTATGCTAGCAGATAAGGCTAGGAATAATACGAAATATGGATTGAGTGAACACATTTATAAGTTTTAGCAATGAATATGTTTGTAACACTTATAAGTGTTTCAATATCTTATGGTTCAAACATTTATAAGTGTTAGCAATTATTCTGTTTGTAACACTTACAAGTGTTACAAATATGGCTGGCCAATTCCCTGTAGGCATTGGTAACACTTGAACAGTGTTGCAGAAATTAATTGTAACACTTATACTCGTTGGGAATCCCTTCTTTTGGTGTAGTGAATACCATTTTCCACCTCGGTAATGATTTCCAGTAAATTAGGATCATTATTCTAGATAGAACCAATTTGCTTAATCAAAATTGGTCTAATTGTTAAGCTTACTAACAATTCTGGCTCCATTTAACATCTGGGCCTGAAGTCATAGCCAACAATATACTTCAGTTGTTCAATTCTAGGAACATAGTCCCCAAACTGGCATGCATCTTACTTAATGCATCAGCGACCGCATTACCATTTCTCGGGGTGTATGCGATGTTAAAATCATAGGAAGCCATGAACTCTAACCATCATTGCTGACGGAGATTTAATTCTTTCTAAGAGAAGCGACAATTCAATGGCTTATGGTCAGTGAACAACTCGAATCTTTCTCCTAAGAAATAATGTCTTTATATCTTCAACGCAGACATAATCGTAGACAATACCAAATCGTGAGTAGGGTATGAAATACCCCACCTCCATTAATGTCACTCACAAAGGGAATGCATTAACTTCAGTGAAGCGTTATAGGTAAAAGATGCAGATGAATTACAAGACAGACAAATAAAGCAGCGGAAAACAAAGTCATTTTATAAGCAACGTAGTTCAGTCAAGCTTTTACAACAACTGACTCAATCATACTTAAAAGTACTACATAAATCTTTTGTCTTGATTCAAAAACTTCCAAGTATATAAGAAGCATAAAACATAGCAAAGTAGCATAAATCCCCAAATTAAAGTGTAAACATAGCCATAACCAAAGATAAGAGGATCCAAGCAATACATCAAAGAATCTTCATGCTTGGAAAGAGAAATGGTCCAAACTAAGCTGAGCTATTCCCTCCCTGACTACCTTGGGGGGGGGGGGGGACGGAAGAAAAGAAGATGAAAGAAAACAGGTAAAAGTAACATGACATGACTAAACTGAATATAAGACAAAACCGTGATAACAAGATAAGATTAGCATAAGATATGATAAGGCAAGATAAACTGAATGTGCTTCTATTCTTTCTCTGCTTCGCTACTACCCTATTATTCTGATTTCTATATCTCTGCACCACCTAACTAGTGTCCCAACTAGTAATCTGTATAAAATGATAATATGATCCCAATCCCCGCAATTGTGGTAGCCTTCAGGTGTACATCTATTATGAGGATCCCACCTCAATCTGCCTAATTGCCATGGATATGTTAGATGTACCCTTACTACCCTATCGATCGGCTCCCTAACTCGCTTGTATTTATAACTTATGTCAATCGACCTCGCTTGTATGTATTCATTACTTGTGTCCTTCAACCTCACTTGTATGTATTCATTACTTGTGTCATTCGACCCCGCTTGTATGTATTCATTTCTTGTGTCATTCGGCCCCGCTTGTATGTAGATACCTGTGCTAGCCCCATCATGGGGTGTATCAATTCCCATGATGGCAACCCGACATGATTTAAGATGCATAGTGTATACTAGTGATGCCCAGTGCCTTCTTTTTCCACTCCGGAGCACGTGCACACCCATACTCTGTCGGAACCTACACTGTTGCACCACTCGCCGCTATTTTGACCGCTTATAATCAGCCCAGTAATCGTGCCCCACCCTACCTAGCTCAGGGTACCATGATACATCTATGTAGGTTATTGCTAAAATGGGTCCCCGTTACTAGGTTTTCCTAATCAACATGTTATAATGGTTAAGTGTTCTCAATTTAACCTAACCCCACCCATTTGCTTAATTAACATGTTATACTGGTTAAGTGTTGCCTATTCATATGTTACTTAACCTTCTCACTGAATCACGCATGTTTATATAACAGTTAAGTTTGTGGGCTTATATATAAACTAATATTACCCACTTACCCAAGATTTACTTAACCCATCTCTTTATCAAGTCCATATGTATTATTGGTTAAGCTTGCCTTAACCCTATCCACTTTGTTCATGTAATATTGGTTAAGTTGTCTTCTTGTCCATGTTAACTTAACCCACCCACCTGACATGTCATATTGGTTAAGTGTTTCTTATTGACTTAACCCTTCTCATTCATCATGTTGTATTGGTTAAGTGTTTCCTATTAACATAAACTTGTTCATTCATCATGTTATATTGGTTAAGTGTTTCCCCTTAACTTAACCCCACTCGTTCATCATGTTATGTTGGTTAACTTAACCCTACTCATTCACCATGTTGAATTTGGTTAAGTGTTTCCTATTAACTTAACGCTGTTCATTAGCATTAATTCATTCATTAATGCCTTAACCTCTCACATTAGAACTGTTGTTTGCGGTTGCTGGATGTGTCGGGCAGTTTCGGGAAGACTTCTACTGCAAACTCATTCTAACCTCGGGTTTTGGGCTTTATGCGCTAACCTCTCACATTAGACATGTTATTGCAGTTGTTGGATGTGTCGGGCGGTTCCGGGCAGACTTACACCGCAACTCAATCTGACCTCGGGTTAGGCATGTTCATCTTTTATCCAATTTACCTATTTACCATACATGTCCAAGTCTAGATTTTATATGCTAATTATCTCAAATTCACAAAACTAGTCATGTTCCAATTCTCAAGTTATGCCCAACCAAGCCAATTACAAGTTATGCCCCACAAATTCAATTACAATTTATTGCTCAAAATAGGTTGCACCCAATCTTCCCAAATTTGCAATAATAGTCATGCCCCAAAATAACAATATACATTATGCTTGCCATCCCAACCAATAGTTATGCCCAATCTAGATTTAATATTCCAATTTACCCCAAGTTCGCAACAATAACAATTATGCCCCAAACCACAAGTTACAAATTATGTTCCACTATTACCAAATAGATTATTCCCCAATATCCCCGCATTCTAACTGCACTTATAATAAGATTCAGTCTAGATTCTAGGCTAATCTAGATTCATAAAATAAAGGGGGAAGAAAGAAGGAACATAAATGAGAGTAGGCATAAAAAAAGGCATCATAATGATAGATCTGTCAAATATAACATTATGACCTAAGAGGATTACAGATCCGTCAGAATTGAGGTATAACAAAGATAGATCTGAAATAAACTGATAGAAATAACCTCATAGACATATAAATCTGATATGAATAACATCGTGAACCTAAAAGGATTATATATTCGACGTTCAACAAAGATAGGCATGATTGAATCGATATAATGACTTCTTAGGCATGTAAAGTCATAGATTCAATAGAAGGATAGGGATAAATCTGAAAAGACTGTCTTATCATCAAGCATGGACTTTGATTCATTTTATTACATGCCAAGATTACTATTAGGTGTTTAAATCTGAAAATAACATGAACTTACAGATAAAGAATTGATCTTGTTTTCTAGGATCTGATTTCTGAATTTGTTAAGCTTAACCTTTGATGTAGACTTTTGATTTGAAGTTCTTCTAATTGATTTCTAGTTTGGAGAAGATGGAGGCTAGGCTAGCATAGGCATGGACAACATGACGGCTTCATAGAATGAGATTGTGAGGTTTAGGGTTAAGGTTTGATGTGTTTATATAGGAGTATAGGATTAATATGAGCCTTCAGATCAAACTAGGAGTCATCATAGCCGTCCAGTCCAAGAAAATGTGTCATCAGGCCAATCAGAAGTCGCCACGTAGCCCTATGACTCAGAAAATCGTCACTATCCAACACAATTGGCAGGGGTCGACCCCTACGGGGGGAGGGGGGTCGACACCCATGTCGACACCCCTATAGGGGGGTCGACTCCCATGTCGACACCCCTTGGGGGGGATCGACACCCCTGAGCGGGAGATTTCCCTCTCTGCCGATTTCTGAGTTTTTGAATTTCGAACTGAATTGATTATTTAATTATTATTTTTAATTTAATTTCTGCTTACACCAGAAATCTTCTAACCGCCATAACTTCTTCATGCGGAGTCCGATTCACGCAAACTCGGACTCTATCTTAAGCAGAATTCCAAGACGAACGCAATGGAATAACCTGTTTCACCCAATTCTTCTTTAAAAAATTAAGTGTTCTTAGATTTGTTAATTTAATATTCATAGAAAATACGGGGTGTTATAGGGTACTTCTTATCGTGAGGTTTTTGTTGCCAGTAAGCATAACCGATAACCTCAACCCGTTGTATTACTACCACACCCAACCTTGTAACACCCCGAATTTCGGTTAATGCTAAAATTCACTAATTACAGAATAAATAATCTCAGATGTGAGAATTGGGGGAAACGGGCTGCGTCATTGCGTTCGTCTCGGAAAAATACGCGAAATAGAGTCCGAGTTTTCGAGAATCAGAGTCCGTATGGCCCGGTTATGGCCCGATGAAGTTTGCAGAAAATTCAAAGCTAAAAAAAAAAACAGATTTAATAATTTAAATTCAGATTTTAAAGTAGAGCAAGCGGGGCCAGGCGGGAAGATTCCCGCCCTACCCATGTCGACAGGGCTGTCGACAGGCCTGTCGACAGGGGTGTCGACTTGCCTGTCGACTTGCCTGTCGACAGGGGGTGGCATCCAGAGAACCTGGGTGCACCAGGTTGCACCAGGTTGGGTTTTAGGCTGGCTTGGAGGGCTGGTTTCTGGAAGCTTCTTGGATCTGAGGGTCCTAAACCAATCTAGGGTTAATCTAAGGGCCTAAAACACTCACCTAATCTATAAATACACCCTAAACCCTACCCTAATTCATTCATAATTAAATCTAGTAACTAAACTATGGCAAAATGAAACTTGAAAGAGCCTCCATCAAAATTAGAGAAGGGATAGCATTCCAAATCAACTTCTAGCCTCTTAATCTTCTTCATTAGTTTGCTAATTTTGTTTTGGTGAGATTCTATCTCCTTAATAATCAATTGTTAAATTGATTAAGATAGGATATGATGATGTATGGATATGTTTGAGGATCAATGTGTTTATGCAAGCTTTGTGTAGTGTATGTTATGTGTTTTGCAAGTTATATACCATATGTCATGCAAGTTTAATGTTATGTAGTCATGACATCTATATGCAAGTTTGGTGCTATGTTTCATGATGATTATGATGCAAAACACTAAGTTGAACATTGATCTATTATGCAAGTTTAGTATGTGATTCTATGCATGCTAAGTATACGATATTATGCAAGTTTAGTATATTGTATGTTATGTGTTTGGCAAGTTTTATGCTACATGCAAGTCTAATGCCATGTTTTATGATGCAAAACATTATGTTGAACATTTATGCATAGGTAACATGTTATGCAAACTATATGTGAGAATATATGCAAGTTATATGTAACATGATATGCAAGTTATGCATACTTATGCAAGTATGTGAATGCTTATGCAAGTATGTGAATGCTTATGCAAGATACATGTATGTTAATATGTAAGTTCATGATGATATGCTATGCAAGATACATGTATGTTAATATGTAAGTTCATGATGATATGCTATGCAAGATACATGTATGTTAATATGTAAGTTCATGATGATATGCTATGCAAGATACATGTATGTTAATATGTAAGTTCATGATGATATGCTATGCAAGATACATGTATGTTAATATGTAAGTTCATGATGATATGCTATGCAAGATACATGTATGTTGTTATGCAAGTTCATATGCAAGTTATGTGTATGATGTTATGTAAGTTACATGTATGTTGTTATGTAAGTTCATATGCAAGTTATGTGTATGATGTTATGTAAGTTACATGTATGTTGTTATGCAAGTTCATATGCAAGTTATGTGTATGATGTTATGTAAGTTATGTGTAGGTTGTTATGCAAATTCATATGCAAGTTATGTATATGCTTATATGCAAGTCTAACATGTTATGCAAGTTATGTGAATGCTTATATGCAAGTTTAACAAGTTATGCAAGTTATGTGAATGCTTATATGCAAGTTCAACATGTTATGCAAGATATGTGTATGATAATATGCAAGTTCATATACAACATGTTATGCAAGTCATGTGTGTGATAATATGCAAGTTTGGGTTAAATGTAGTTGGGTTAATATATGCTCATATATGCAAGTTGACATCCTCTTAACCCATGACAAAGTTATATGCTAAGATTTGGTTAAACCCATGATGTTTGTGATGGATCTTCCCTTTTATTATATCGTGGAATGAGAACGATTTGCGTGGGGAACGATGGGGTTAATAAATATGTTAATAAAAGTATGGCTGGGTATGATTAAGTATACCATAAAAATAAATTAACATAAGTGGGAATTTACCTATTGAGTTAGGTCTACCCCATGGGAATTTACCTATTGAGTTAGGTCTACCCATGTTAAGAAAAACTTGATGTTAATTAGGGATAATTAATATGGGGGTGATTAATTAGGTGTAATTAATTGACTAAGACACGAGGTTGGACTCATTTGTAGTGTAAAACTGCCCGGACCCAACCGGCTTAACCAGTTGCCACAAATGTTAGCCCAATGTGAGAGGTCTTAGGCACAAACTAAATACGTGATTAATGTGAAGACACGAGGTTAGACTCGGTTATGACATAAGGCTGCCCGGACCCAACCGGCTTAACCAGCGGTCATAAAAGATAGTCTAATGTGAGAGGTCTTTATGAGGATCACGGTCTTAATTAATTAAGAAACACTTAACCATATAAGCATGTAGTGGGACATGAGGGTTAAGTGGGTGCCTTGGGTGACTTGTAGTAACTAGTGGGGTGCCTTGGGTGGCATGAGGAAACTAGTGGGTTGCCTTGGGTAGTAATAGAAAATACGATTAGAATACTTAACCAAAGTAGAACATGTAATTAAACATGATTAAAGGGTTAAGTAAGTGCCTCGGGTGGCATGTGGGAATTAAGTAAATGACTTGGGTGGCATGTGGAAATCTAGTGGGTGCCTTGAGTGGTAATTAAAATATGATTAAATGACTTAACCAGGATTTATAACATGAAGGTAGACATGATTATTAAAAAGGGTTAAGTGGGATACACTTGATAGAATAACAAGCTTAGGAGGTAGCTTGTGGGGGCCCATCTCAACCAATATCCCAAACGTATCTTAGTGGGCTCGACTCAAGTCGAGTGACGGGACACGCATATTGGGCTTGACTATAAGAGGCCAAAACGGGTTAGCGGTGGCAACGTAGGACCAACGGGTTTCATATGCGTGTGTGGACCCGGGCTGGTTAGTAAGTCGTTGTTGCATCGTGTAGGTATAAAGCCGTGCACCGTTGATATTATCAGGTTGCCACTTTGGGGAAATGATACACCCCATTGTGGGACCAGCACGGATATCTACGTTAGGGAGCCGATCGCTTGGGAGTAGTGGGTACACCTAGGTAGTTAGCTAGGGGTACACGAAACTACTGGGTAAAAATTACTTAGAACATTGAGTGGGATCAACCTTTAAGTAGGAATTACTCTTGGTAGGTAGAACTGGTGTGGTGTAGTGTAGGAATTACCCTTGGGTGGATAAGTCTGGGATGGTGTAATCTAGTAATTATCCTTGGGTGGATAAATGCGTTTTTCCGGTTATCTTAGTACATCCCGTGTTTAGTTGGCTACGTAGTGTAGTCATTATCCCCAGAGGTACCATACCTTGTTTATATCATACCCTAATTGCTTTAACGATTGAATTGTTAGGGTTATAGGACTCACTCAGACTTATGTCTGACCCCGTTGTTTTTATCTTTTTCCCCCAAACCCAGGTTATCAGAGTGGGCTTAGTGCTAGTGGGCTTTGATCAGATTGCTGTATCTATCCTTTGGAGCTTGGACCGTTGAAGTAAAGCTCAGTTCATCTTTCCTTTTATGGCTATTGTTTACATAGTGGGATTATGTACTTATTTTTATCAAGATGGATATTTTGTACTTGACTCTTGTATGGTTTTGTGATGTAACCAAACATGTTTTACTTTCCGCTGCAATGAAATGATGATTTAAATTTTCAAGTATTACTTATATCTGTCTTGTTGTAATTTTACTGTTCTATATTCACTTAAAATACTTCACCGAAACTAAGGCATTCCCCTCTTATGAGTGACCTTAGCGGACGTGGGGTGTTACAAACCTGGTACCATAAACATTCATGTGTATCATCGTCTCTTCATTTCCCTTAGGGATAATCAGCACTGGAGCACACGTCAACTTTTCCTTAAGATTGACAAATGCATGCTTGCATTCCATACAAAAGCCTGATTCTTCTTTGTCAACCGAGTCAACGTTGCTGCTATCTTGGAGAAATATCAGATAAACTTTAAGTAGTACACAGTAACCCGGCTAATCCCAAGATACTCTTCACATGCGTTGCATTCTTAGGTATAGTCCAATTATGGACTATCGTCACCTTTGTGGGTCTACAACAATACCATTTTTTGAAACAACATAGCCCAAGAACCTCACTTTCCTCGTCCGAAGTGACATTTAGAAAATTTAGCTTTCAGTGGGTGCCTTCTCAACACCTCCAAAACGTTCCTCAGATGTTCCTTGTGTTCCTCTTATATCCATTAATAGACAAGAATATGTCGACAAACACAAGCATAGATTTATTTAGTTGATTCTGAAAACTTGATTCATAACATGAAATATGACGGTGCTTTGGTTAATCCAATTGGAATAACCAGCCACTCATAAAAGCCAAACGACGCCTGAAATGGCGTTTTGGGAACACTTTCCTGTGCTATTCATAGCTGATGAAATAATGTTGTAATATCCAACTGAGAAAATATCATTGCACCGCTCAGCTGGTTTAACAAATCATCTATACACGAAAGAGGATATTTGTTCTTTCTCGTTACTTTATTCGGCTCATGGTAGTCTACACACAATCGAAAGTAACCATCCGCCTTCATGGTGAATAGAATAGGTGCTCCCCATTAGGGTATACTTCTCCGAATAAATCCCTTCCTCAAGAGATCACCATTTACAACACAAGCGGTTGTTGCTCCATTGGTGTCATCTGCCAAAGATGCATTACTATAGGTCTAGCATCTTTCACTAAATCAATAAGGAACTCAATCTCTTGGTGTGATGGAAGTCCAATCACCTCCTCGAAGATGTCTAGATACTCGCCAGCAATAGAGGCACTCAATAACTCATCGGGTGCCATCACCTCATCACCAAGTAGATAGCCCAACCCCACCTTCTACTCATTATTCACCCAATGGTCATCATAGACCTCTCATAGTCTACCACTACTGATATCTCTGGAGTCAATCGACTCTGAAGATAATACCAAACCCAGTAAAACCCAAAACAAAACAATTACAAACAAAAATGCATCCATGACTCGGTAACACCAAGCCACGACAAATCACACAAAGGACAGTGAAGCCACCATTTGGATTTGTCACAACTAGAGACTGGTCAACAATTTCGGGTTTCAATTCCAACTAATCTACCAGGTCACTAGATATGAAGGAAAACTCAAATGGGAATATCAAAAGCAAAAAGCATACCTTGAATAACGACACCCTTTCCCTTCTCCATCGTTGTTGGGGGCATTCGACGAAGAAGGAACAACATCAATAGCATATGCTTTCACGATCTGTCCTTCCTTAGCCAAGTCAAGGCAGTCCTTCTTGAAGTGCCCAACCCTATTACAGGATTAGAACTTCCTTCCACTAAGCTTGCAATCCCTTCTATAATGGCCGACTTCCTCACACATATAGCATGCGACACTCTGCCTAAGCTTCTTACTTTCGTACTCATCCTTAGCCTAGAAAGGCTTCCTCTTGTTAAGTAACTTTTACTTGCATTCGTCGATCACCTGCAGTTTTGGATTCTCCTTAGAGACAATAACAACCTCAATCCTTGACCTGGGCTAAATACTTTCTGATCTCAGAGCTTTTCCTACGAAAGACCCAAAAGTCTCATCGATGTGACTAATAAGCCTCTCCACCAAGTAATCATCCAGTCCAGTAATGAACTTATCGTTCTTCTACTCGGGAGTGTCGATGAAAGACATCTCATATTTCGATAAAGCATGAAATTCAGCAATATAGTCAGAGATGGTTCTACCGTCTTGTCTTAGCTCAGCAAACCTCCTAAACAACTCCGACTTTTCGACAGCTCAAATGAACTTCTCACAGAAACGAGCCTTGAATTGATCCCATGTAAGATAATCTTCGGGAGTAGCATCTTTAATGGCATCCCACCAGTTCATAGCCCTGCCTTAAAGATGATGCAAAGCAAACCTCCTCTTTATGGCATCGTTGAGTTCAAGGTCCTTGAAGACGCATTCACAGTTATCAAGCTAATTCTAAACTTTCGTAGCTGACTTCATTTCTTGGAACGATTTACCACCCAGGTTGATAAAAATCTTTACTGAGCTTAGCAAAGTCGACCTTGGGCACCCACACTAGTGCTCCATCACCCTCAACAGCATTAGGAGCATCTCCTTGAGCATTCCTAAGCATCTCCCTCATGAAAGAAGTAAGCATAGTCCGCATATCAAGAGTATTAGCATTATTGTCACCTAAGCCTGCTCCTTCCTCAACTCTAGAAGTGGATTTTCTAGCAGTGTTCCTCGCATAATGACACATCGTTCGACCTGCAAAGAGGTTGATTAATCACCTATCTAAGGAATCCTACTAGCGGTGCATGTGCAGTGCGACTTCATCCTTAAATATACTAATAGTACATATAGGTGTAGTTTTGAAAACCAATGTATCTCTAGTACACGCTCTCGTACAAATACTCTCCCCTAGTACTTCCCACTTAGGTTAACTACACAACCTAAGCGTTGATACCAAACATGACCTCTCGGCATTACCAACACTCAAATAGTGCATTGTGGTGATGTTAGACTTATGCAAGGCAATCATCAAGGTTGAAGTAAGAAAAGTAACCCAAAAACATGTTGTATATCTCATAGCACGTGGAACAAAACATAATATCAACATAAGACTGATATAAAATAGGTGAGACTGTACAAGATAAAATGCATCATGAACATCAGAGTAATAGACCCATATCACAACATAATATCAAATAACTGAATACAGATACATCTCCATAATACTATCTCTACTCAAAATACACTATTATGCCCAAAGTAGTGATTAACATAAATAAACAGGAATAAGAGTATGTATATAATATGTGGAAGCCTCCTGCTCATCTATGGACAACTACTCGAACACACCAACCTGCCTCTAGTCTGCTCATTTACGATCACCCGGAGTAATAAGAAGCAATGCATAAAACCCAAGTCAGACAAAGTCTGGTGTGAGCGATTGTAATCTCAATCGCTAAATAGGGTAATAACATAGGTATGAAGAATCATACCTAACTTGTCCCTACATCCAAAGAGATCACATATTATCATGTACTCTACTCTATGGTAAAACACAATACTGAGTGTAGTGAATGTGTACGTGACATAATGGTATCAAACATCGAAACACAACATTCACCCACTTATTGCGCTGAGTATACACAACGTCTGTGCAATCTTGTACATGATTCCATGCTACTTATAAAGCTAAGAACTAAACTATTCAATAATAGTCCAGGGTATTGGGATTCCAATGTTTATGAGCCATCATCGCTTCGGCGCCATCGTCACCACTACTCACCGCTTAGGGACATCGTCACCCGATGAGCACCACTTCCCGCACCCTAGCTTCTCAAGTACCCTTGGATCATTTAAGTGTCATGTTCTCCTTTGCAAATGTTCCCGCAGCAAAGTCCAACATGGAAGTCACATTGATGGCTCCCATCTAAAGCCTTAGTGGTAACTACCCATTTAGACTTTTCTTGCATTTAGGATTTAGGTTTACTCGTATTGGAGTTTGTCTTCAAACTATCTAGATCATCGGCACGAAGAAGAGCTACGCCACATACCTATCTTTAGGACGCCACCCTCTTATTCCTCTCTAGGTCGACCCCACTCCAGTTCGACCGACCCAGTCGAACTGAACTTGGATTACCACTTCAAGATTGACTTTGTAGTTCCGGACTTGGATATCCATAACAGGATCGACTTAGTCGACGGGGATATGGATTGACTATGCCCATCCAGATATGGTCGACCTGGATTTAAGTCAACCAAGTTGATCCAGACTCGAGCATTTTGTCGAGTTGAGGCCTAGCTCGACTAACGAACTTGAAGCTCTTCCCTTCTTCATCCCCTTTCCAATTCCCAACTTAATCCTGGCTGAACCGGAGCCATCTTCTTTAGTCGAACCAGATTTGTAAGCGTCGTAACTTGGTCTCTAGAACTCATATGACTTGAAACTTGGCCTAGAGCGTCATGGGACCTTCCTTGTCGTCCCCAGAAAAAATCATGTCTATCCGACGCTATTGAGCGAGCTGAATAGGTCGAACCAGACATGGACAAACCAAAATTTGCAGCATTCTTTAAGTGATTTCAATCATCCTATTTCACCATTCAGCGACATTTGCATCCATCCTAGCATTCCTAAGAAATGTCTCAATATTCCAAACGCACTCAAGCATCATTTAGATCAATCAAACAAGATTAAAGACCCTAAAGAAGCATATATTCACCTAAGCCCTTAAATTTCGGATTTCACAAATCATGTCCAAATCAACCCCAACTCATAAACGTGTCATCATATGATTAACAACGAATTGTAAGCATTTTTTCATATTTTTATAAGGTATTAGATCCAATTTAGTAAGTAAGAACACTATTTACTCATCTTAATCACCCACAGTGTTAGATCCAAATTAGAGAATATTCGGCTTGGATCCTAAGGTGTTGCAGCAGCTCTTGAGTTGTTTCGATGTTGATTTGACTTGCTTCACTTAAGATGGTTGTTTGACTAATTAAAGTAAGAATTAATGATGACTTAAGAAAGTAGAGGCCATTAACAGGGTTTAAATCTATTATTGGGAGTTGTGAACTGAATAGGAGAAGATTCTCCAATCACTGCAGCCTTCACAGGTCACGAAGCCTGAAATGGGTTGTGAGGCCCACCTGCTAATTATCTAACCACCCAATTAAGCCATATCGATATTATTTTAGCCATTCCTCACAAACGGCAAGTCGTTTCCTTAATGTGACCACTCTATGGAATTGGAAACCATCATTCAAAACCAATGGAAGTGGGTTCAGGTCTAAATTTTTTACCAATCAAAAGTTATGGGTGAAACAAGATTCACCAAGGGTAAAATGGTCACATTAAAATTCAATAAAAATAACGAAGATAAGAAATGATCCTATTAGTCATTTCCTAAAGTTATGCAATTATACGACCTTATGTGTAAATAATATAAATATTCTACGATCCTCCGATACATAAAATACAGGTCATTAAAAAAACCGAAAAATTCATAATTGAACTAAACCGAGTCGGTTAATTCGACCGCTAACCGATTTACCGAGCTTCAAAGATATATTATTACTTAAATGATTAATTCACTCTAAGGGAAACATCAATTTATGTTTGAAGAGTCTTTATTTTGAATTTTTTCCTTCAATAAAAATTGACTTATTTTAATAAGCAAACATTATATTTTATCACTAGATTGAGTACTTAAAGTATTACACTACCGTAAAACTAGATAATATTACAAAAGTTCGATTAATTTTGCTAAAACGATAATAAAAAATATAAATGTCAAACCGAGCTCAAACCGATTTAATTTCAAAATCAAGCCAAATCACGGTTTCGTCGGTTAATTCAGTATCCGTACAATCTTCATCCTTAATGTCATCCTTCTTCAAAATTTTGTAACTAACTTTTATAGTGCATCACCCTTGCAGCGGATTGAGAACTGAATACTTTCTCTATTGTATGCCATATTTCACGAGTTGTCATGCATTCCATTAACTGACATAGTAAACTTAACCAAGAACTAATCAAACTATCTTCCATTTGACGATCTATACAATTTTTGTTCCAAGCTACATTTCCATCGTTGTATGTAGTATGCTAGGATGGAAAAATAAATTTCCCATAAACATACTCTTCTATCCATTAATTTCAGATGGTTATTTCAGTTTGTAATTACTAAAGGAGACGATTTGTTTTATCTTAAAATATGGTGATAATATGGCTCATTAATGATTCTGAAGAGTCTTGGTTCACATTTGATTGAGATTGAGTGATTCTACATCTATTTGTAAATGGAACAAACCACAATAGACTCAAATTTATAGAACGGCCCACTTCTCTTTAGTAGTTCTTTAGAGTGAGGTTGGAGAATTGGAATATTCTACATCTCCATCAACCCTGTTGCAAAAGAAAGGATCAAGAATCAAGGGTGCAGATGAATAGTTACTAAATTTGATACATTACTAGTAAGAACTATACTTAAAGAAGGTAAGCGTGGCCAGATTGGTGATGGGTGATGAGATTTCTCAAATGCACCAAATATTGGCACAACTTTATGGAAGAAACTTGGGCACCTTCTCAGATGATGATGATGCTGCCCGAGCGGTGTGAAATAATGATATTACACGGTAGTGACGTACCCAGAAACCTGAACGAGTAAGGGCAAAGAACATAATACATGAAATTCCTTTTTATGATTAATAGGTGTGTATCTCTATTGTAATGTACCATATTTTTGGTAGTCGAATATTTAATTTATTTTATTATTTTAAATATTATATTTAGAATATTAATGGATTTTAGTATTTAATTCGTTTATTAAAACGAATTTTTAATGTTAATTTATATTTAATTTAAAACGAGCTCGAAATAGCGTGGTAGTTCGTAATATTGAGTTTTGAACTTTAATTGAATATACGTAATCCGTTTTAAGTCAAAATTCTATGAAGCAAAAAAGGTTGGAATCTTGTTGATTATAATTTTCATATGGAAGAGAAAATCTAGATTTTGTGTTATAGATTGTTAGTTATGTTCAAATCAAATTTTAAAATAGTCGCTATGGATATCGTTAAGAAACGATAATGTTTATTAAATTGATTTAGTAAGGATTTCAATATAATTTAGATAAACTCGAAATGTCAATATTGAGTTGTAAAATCCATACTATTTATTTTGAAGCTGTATATAATAGTTTATTTGGATATTTATGATAATAATAATTTGTTATTATTTTATTTGATTATTTTGGAATTTAATTAATATTTTATTGATGTTTTAAAGGCCTTAGAAATAGCCAATTTTCAGACGACCTCTGTTTGCCATGAAACAAATTTTGTTAGATCCGGAACATCAAAATATAGCGTGCTGCAAATTTTGGGGTCAAATGAAGTTAATATGTAAGCGTACAAAATTTAATTGTAAGCCGACAAACAATTTAAATTATAAAATATCATCGTTTCCCAACGGAGTCGGATTTCGGCCAAACGAGTTTTATTAGATCCTTATTAGTAAGTTATTGTTACATTTCAAATTTGGTAGCAATCTAATTAACCATGTGACCGTGGCAGCATCAAACGCTCTTGTTTTTATTTAATCATTTATTTTATTTTGGTCAATTTAGACAGAGGTAACTTTAAAAGAATAAACGACTGGCCAAATGAACTCCAATTTGAACGAAACAAATTTTGTTGGATCCGTAAGGAAAAGGACAAGTAGAATTTCAAAGTTTAAAGTTGATTTGATTTATTTTGTGATCATGGGAAATTTAAATGCGTGATTTTTTGCTTATGATTTATAAAGGACTTTTTACAAATGACCTCGGAATTCAACGAAAAATGTCCCATCGGGTCTGGAATATTTTTTTATGCTAGAATTAGGAGTTTCATCTCGAACGGAGGATGTTCTTTAATCATTTCTCCCATTCATTCTCTCAAACCACTCGAGTAAATCGATCAATCTCAACTAGTAAAATGTTTATCTCAGTGAGTTCTTGGATATATGCGGTGGTGATAGTATATTACCACCCGGACTAATCGGAATATGCCTGGAAAGGGTGCGAGTTTCGAGGAGTTCTAACGGCAGGCGGAGACAGCAGGGTGTTTGAAACTCATGGTGATGATCAATGTAACACCCCGCCTCCGCTAGGGTCACTCGCAAAGGAATGCACTAGCTTTAGAGGGGCATTATTGGTAAACATGCACAGAAATATCACAAGACAGAACATATAACATAGCGGAAGTAAAATCAAACTTTCATAAACATTAATAATTAAGGTCTAAAGCCTTTTACATCAGAGTACATCAAAACCTGTCTTGCAATAATAAAGAAGCATAAAGACTTTTTCATAAATTATTCCCCAAGTAAAAACAGTAAAGTAGCCATAGCCAAGGAAAGTCCAAGCCATCCATGATGACCTTCAAGCAGAAGAAGTCTGAACTAAACAACAGTATTTCCTCCCTGTAACCTGGGGGGGAAACGGAAGACAAGAAGCGAAAGAAACGGGGTCAGTCATAAAGACTGGTAAGTCCTATCTACTTCCAGCATAAAAACAGATAAAGGTGACATGACATGCATAAACTGAAAGTAAACACAAGGATGATGTCAAGATAGATAAACTGAACCAAAATAACAGGATGAACTACTGTACCCAGATAAACTAAGGTGTCATGATAAATTACGATGTCAGATAAAACAAGGTATCAGGTCGTCAGGTTCCTATCAAGCATCACGTCCCATGGTATCTATTTAGTCTAACGTTCTATGGAATTTTTCATATATATATATATCTTTACTGGTTTTTACATGTATATTTGCTCTGCACCCTCCGTACTAGTATCCCAGCCTTGTTATGTGTTAACCATGAATGTCCCTTACTCAAAGTCGTGTAATGGTCCATGTCAACCTAATATATCGCATATATAGGTTACTCAAATCATATGTTTCTTTCCATGTATATAAGTTCAGTCCTTTGCCGTACCTCGTACGGGCTTCCTCATGTCGTATTATCCTTGAAATCGTTTGGACCGTCACCCTTGTTCTAGCTAGGCTCTTCCATATGAATCATCGTTTGAACTACTAGGACTTACGCCACCTAGCACCACTAGGGATTACGCTTACCTATTGCACGCTTTCGTATTTCGGTTTGGGTTAAACCACCTAGGCCACTAGGGATTACGCTAATCCTCAACCGCGCCCTTTTTCCCACGCATTCATCGTGAATCGTTTTTCTATAACTGTATGCACATGTATCACATCGTGCCATCCAAGTCCTGTCACAGGGCAAAACAAGAAATACAGGACTCGGTCGGGAGCTTTAGATTTATCTGCCGATGCAGATACTAAGGTCTGCTTTTCTACACGTGGCTATGGTCCCACGAGACCCCTCCCTCAACTAGTGAAAGGCAACACAAGAGAAAATCTCGCATGAGAACTACACTCCGGCCAGCCCACATCCTACGGCCTACCTCACCCATAATTAGATAGCAAATTATGGTCTGTTGGGTGTTCCCTGCCTTTCCGTACGTACACGCTTGACTCAAGATGGTAGATGATCGACGAACTTGCTATCTCGGGCACCTTATGTATTCGTCGACTCACTGCTATCCACCCCAGTCTTTAGGTCGCTCGCATAGCAACCAAGGCATATTCTTGGTTCTTCTACCGCAGACCTCAACCTCTCGTGAGCCTAGTATAATGACCTGGCAGCTCACAGAGGGATCCCAAGAATATCCTCACGTTCCCCGAAGCCGCTGCTTCGTTACCCAGTTCGTTGGAGCCTTTATCTAAATCAGATAGCCAGCTCCCACACGCATACTTAAACGTTGACCTAACGTATCGGGTTACTAATCTATCTAAGAAATGGTCCAAATTTCCTTGACTAAGAATTATTACTTAGTTTCCCTTAACTAAGGTTTACCACTTAGCCTTATTTCCATAATCCTTGTTAACTATGGTTATTTACCTAATCCTCCGAATTAGGGTTTATCTAATGGGTTAAGTGTCACTTAAGTTCATAACTTAGCCCGTCTACAAACCATGTCAAAATTGGCTAAGTATCCAAGTCCAAGACTTAACCCTACAAACCATGTGTCAAGTTGGCTAAGTATATTAAGCAATCCATAACTTACCCTCGTCTAATTATCATTTTAGATTGGTTAATTATATAAATTAACTTGACCTTGTCAAATTACCGAGTCAAATCGGTCAAGCGTATTCAAGTGATTCGTGACTTAGCCTTATCATGTTTTCACGTTAGATTGGTTAAGTATGGGTTAACTTAACCTCCATAAATTCACGAGTTAGATTGGCTAAGTATAGGTCACTTAGCCACATCCAATTAGCGAGTTAGATTGGTTAAGTTTAGGTCGCTTAACCACATCAAATTAACGAGTTAGATTGGTTAAGTTTAGGTCACTTAACCACATCAAATCATCATGTATAATTGGTTAAGTATAAGTTGCTTAACCCCATTAAATTATCACATTAAGTTGGTTAAGTATTGGTTACTTAACCTTATTGAATTACCAAGTTTAAATTGGTTAAGTGTTTAACTTAACCCCATCGAATTACCGTGTTTAGATTAGTTAAGTGTGGATTACTTAACCCCATCTAATTACCGTGGTTAGGTTAGTTAAGTCTTAATTACTTAACCTCATCTAATTACCAAGTCTAAATTGGTTAAGTGTCATTAAGGAAATCAAGCCCGGTCCCACTTAACCTACCCATTCGTGTCATATCGGTTAAGTGTCATTAGTCAAATTTACTTAACCTTATCATGTGGCATTAATTTAATTAATGCACTCTTAACCTCTCACATTAGACCTTGTTGTGGTTACTAGTTAAGCCGGGCGGGTCCGGGTAGATTTACACCACAACTTAGTCTAACCTCGGGTCTTAAGCGCGACATGACCAACTTCTCACATTGGGTCCTATTGTTTGCAACTACTAGTTAGGCCGGTCGGTTCCGGGTAGTTTTACGTTGCAAACTCAACCCAACCTCGAGTTGGCCACACTTATATTATCTAAGTTCGTCATGTTTCCAAAACATGTTACAAGTTTTTCAAGCATTTGGGTAGACCTAACTTAATAGGTAAATTCCCAAAGGGTAGACCTAACTTAATAGGTAAATTCCCAAGCTCATGTTTTTATGCATACTTACATGTCAACTTCCATGTTATCCTTCAAGTCATATTTTCAAGTATAAACACATGTCATATTCAAGTTAAGATTTCGCGACATGTTCATGTTTATCTAACTACCCAAAATCGTGTTTTCCCAACGCAAGCAAAGCGAGTCAACATAGTAGGTATACTATGGCTACATGTAGACCCCAAAACATGCGCGATACCACAAAGGGGATTGGCTCCAAACATGCATGGCGTCATAAGGGGGTTTGGCCTTAAACATGCATGATAGAGTCATATAGGGATTGACCATAAGCATGCATACTATCATATAGGATTTGGCCACAAACTTGCATGTTAGCATAAGGGGTTTGGGTTCATAAACATGCATAAGCCCCAAAATCTTGTCTTAGCCAATGTTTCACAAGTAAAGTGGTTCCTAAAGGTTCATGCTAGCATTTCATGCATAAAGATCCAAACTTGCAAGTTAAACTAGGTTATGCATAGCATGAGAGGCATGATTAAGTCACTCACATGGCCTAAGATCATAAATATGAACACAAGAGGCATGGTAAGGTTCATATAGGTTCGCATAATCATGTTTAGCCTCATTTTATCCCATGTCATTATCAAAACTACCGTTTCCATCTAAAAGTAGTTAGAACTTACATAGTTAGGCCTAGGGAAAGAAGCATGAATCATCTTGGCTAAGAAAGGTGCCTCCTTTGTTGAAGAATCGTCATGGAACTCGCATAGCAACGTTGATCTTCCTTCCATTTGGTGTAGCTAGCTTGCACCACTTGATTTGAACCCGATTTGAGTGCTCAGGCTTTAGGAAAAGGGGATGGAGGCCATGATCACTTGGCATTTGGGCAGCACTTCGTGGAGAGGGTGAGTTATGAGGGTTTAGGGTAGCCTTAGGGGTGTTTTTATAGAGATTAGGGTGTGTTTTAGACCATAGGATTAGATCTAGGATAGATTAGGACCATCAGATCTCGGAAGCTTCCAGAACCAGCCCAAGAACAAGACCAGGTGAGACAAACAGGTGCGCCAGGCAACTTGCCCCGGCCACCCCCTGTCGACAGGCAAGTCGACAGGGCTGTCGACTTGGTCTGGGACCAAGTCGACAGGCCTGTCGACAGCCCTGTCGACGTGGCCTAGGCGGGAAACTTCCCGCCTGGCCCCAGATCTGATTTTCAAAGCTATTTCCGAAGTTCAAATTTCCAGAAATCTTCTTTGGGCCTTTAACGGGTCATACGGACTCCGATTCTCGAAAACTCGGACTCTATTTCGCGTATTTTTCCGAGATGAACGCAATGGCACAGACCGTTTCACTTGATTCAGAATTTATAATTTAATTCTGTCTTGATTCTTGATTTAACGTGTTGTAAAAATTCGGGTTGTTACATTCTCCCCTTCTTAAAGGATTTCGTCCCCGAAATCTCAAAGTTAGGAAGAACATATCCTACCATCCATCATCCATCTACTCAAACCATCATCCACAAGCAACCATTGTCCTTAGACGACTCCTAATGCTTTATGAATGTATGCAAAACGTGTGTGTACATGTTCCTTAGCTAATGCTAATGATCAGGCCTGAAAAATCTTTTGAATGCAAAAATATGTTTAGTGCTATGAATCCATCATGTATGCAAATAGTCCTAGTCATATACACTATATGCGTACACAAACATTCAACCATATGCAACATCCGCATGATAACACATTCAATTTCATCCATAAACAAGTATAAATACTCGTGCATATGCAATATGAAATGTGACCGAGTCGAGCTAATATCTAATGTAAATTCGCGCATCCACGAGCAACCACTTGCAACCATTTGCAACCATATCAACCATAACATGTTTCAAATACATGTTTACATCCATAGGGTTCTACCTAAGATTCCCTGAAACAGGGTCGAGGAGATAAACAAAACAAACTCCTTACGGGGTTTGTAACAGAGACAGAACCGAGAGGATATCCATAAAAGATAGCCTACAAGCAAGCTCAACAGAAAAACAGGGATCGAGGATATATTCCCAAAAGAGATATCATGCACGTATTTAGCCTTCAGTCTCCTGAGTCGCATTACCTTGAGCTTAGTTCCATCGTGCCTTGACCGTCCCATGACCTCATGATTTCCCGTTTCCATAACATGGGTTGGAACTCATTCCCTCGTCGCCTCCCATTGCACTTGCACTTCTTCTTCTTCTAGAACACTTGGCGCAAACAGGACTGCGTACTCATGATTCCACGCAAGCTTTCCAAAATTTCATTAGTGAATCCTGGACCTCGTACCACAAGGTATTCCATGTAGAAAAACTTTCTCTTGAAAGTAGACAGGTTGCCATGCGCACTTACTAGGGTAATTCCCATAACCCATACATAATCGAAGTAAACCATCCGTCTTATTAGCAAACACCATTCGATCGGGTTTCTAATTTCCAACAAAGGCATCTAGGGATTCTAAGTAACTAATCATGACAAAACCCAAAAGGTTACGCGATACTTCAAGGGTATTACCAAAGCAAGCCAAGAGTCTAACTACCCTCCTTCTAAAACCGAGAGTGGCACCCCTTACTGGATAACCACTTCATCCCTAGAATCCATCCACAACTTATAAACATAAGCATTATTTCCAAGCTCAACACTTGATATGGACATTCTCAAATCCAAACAAGCCATGAGTAAATGGACCGATCTTCCAATAGGACTTGAGACAAAAACGGGATCCTCTATTACGCTAGTACTAAGGTGCAAAGACTCAACTATCGAAGCGGACTTAAAAGATGCGGTGATCAAAACAAAGTCCCGACAGGATGATAGAGAAGAAAAGCTAAACCTTTAACAAGATCGTTACCCTCCTTCTGAGGTACCCTAGAAATGAGAGCATACTATTGCCCTCCGAATGATCTTGTCCCTGTTCCATGATACTTAACTATCCGTCCCGTTTCACCATGCCAAAGGTACTCTCTCGTCATGGGTTTCATTGTTCATCTTTTTCCCTCCTTTTAGGACTCAGCCATACCAACATGTTGCTTATCCCTGAGCTCGTATCCTTTATCCTTGTTCTTACTATCCTTTCATGCATAACTCTGCAACGGTCTCTCGAGAACCACCTCCATCGTACGGGAAACACTTACGCAGCTAGAAAGACTAGTCGCAGTCAAAACCACTGTGACTACAGATGGAGGAAAGAAAGGAAAAGAGATTCAATCAAGGAAACAAGGATAATGCTAATGGCCTTTGGGGAATAGCCTTTTTCTTTTTAAAAGAAAATTTTCTTGAAAAATGCTTCTTTGTAAACGGTCTTTCAAATAACTTTTAGAAGGTCTTTAAAAACTTTTGCCCAGTCTAGTAACCTTCTACTCTGATACCAAATGTAACACCCCGCCTCCGCTAGGGTCACTCGCAAAGGAATGCACTAGCTTTAGAGGGGCATTATTGGTAAACATGCACAGAAATATCACAAGACAGAACATATAACATAGCGGAAGTAAAATCAAACTTTCATAAACATTAATAATTAAGGTCTAAAGCCTTTTACATCAGAGTACATCAAAACCTGTCTTGCAATAATAAAGAAGCATAAAGACTTTTTCATAAATTATTCCCCAAGTAAAAACAGTAAAGTAGCCATAGCCAAGGAAAGTCCAAGCCATCCATGATGACCTTCAAGCAGAAGAAGTCTGAACTAAACAACAGTATTTCCTCCCTGTAACCTGGGGGGGAAACGGAAGACAAGAAGCGAAAGAAACGGGGTCAGTCATAAAGACTGGTAAGTCCTATCTACTTCCAGCATAAAAACAGATAAAGGTGACATGACATGCATAAACTGAAAGTAAACACAAGGATGATGTCAAGATAGATAAACTGAACCAAAATAACAGGATGAACTACTGTACCCAGATAAACTAAGGTGTCATGATAAATTACGATGTCAGATAAAACAAGGTATCAGGTCGTCAGGTTCCTATCAAGCATCACGTCCCATGGTATCTATTTAGTCTAACGTTCTATGGAATTTTTCATATATATATATATATATATATCTTTACTGGTTTTTACATGTATATTTGCTCTGCACCCTCCGTACTAGTATCCCAGCCTTGTTATGTGTTAACCATGAATGTCCCTTACTCAAAGTCGTGTAATGGTCCATGTCAACCTAATATATCGCATATATAGGTTACTCAAATCATATGTTTCTTTCCATGTATATAAGTTCAGTCCTTTGCCGTACCTCGTACGGGCTTCCTCATGTCGTATTATCCTTGAAATCGTTTGGACCGTCACCCTTGTTCTAGCTAGGCTCTTCCATATGAATCATCGTTTGAACTACTAGGACTTACGCCACCTAGCACCACTAGGGATTACGCTTACCTATTGCACGCTTTCGTATTTCGGTTTGGGTTAAACCACCTAGGCCACTAGGGATTACGCTAATCCTCAACCGCGCCCTTTTTCCCACGCATTCATCGTGAATCGTTTTTCTATAACTGTATGCACATGTATCACATCGTGCCATCCGAGTCCTGTCACAGGGCAAAACAAGAAATACAGGACTTGGTCGGGAGCTTTAGATTTATCTGCCGATGCAGATACTAAGGTCTGCTTTTCTACACGTGGCTATGGTCCCACGAGACCCCTCCCTCAACTAGTGAAAGGCAACACAAGAGAAAATCTCGCATGAGAACTACACTCCGGCCAGCCCACATCCTACGGCCTACCTCACCCATAATTAGATAGCAAATTATGGTCTGTTGGGTGTTCCCTGCCTTTCCGTACGTACACGCTTGACTCAAGATGGTAGATGATCGACGAACTTGCTATCTCGGGCACCTTATGTATTCGTCGACTCACTGCTATCCACCCCAGTCTTTAGGTCGCTCGCATAGCAACCAAGGCATATTCTTGGTTCTTCTACCGCAGACCTCAACCTCTCGTGAGCCTAGTATAATGACCTGGCAGCTCACAGAGGGATCCCAAGAATATCCTCACGTTCCCCGAAGCCGCTGCTTCGTTACCCAGTTCGTTGGAGCCTTTATCTAAATCAGATAGCCAGCTCCCACACGCATACTTAAACGTTGACCTAACGTATCGGGTTACTAATCTATCTAAGAAATGGTCCAAATTTCCTTGACTAAGAATTATTACTTAGTTTCCCTTAACTAAGGTTTACCACTTAGCCTTATTTCCATAATCCTTGTTAACTATGGTTATTTACCTAATCCTCCGAATTAGGGTTTATCTAATGGGTTAAGTGTCACTTAAGTTCATAACTTAGCCCGTCTACAAACCATGTCAAAATTGGCTAAGTATCCAAGTCCAAGACTTAACCCTACAAACCATGTGTCAAGTTGGCTAAGTATATTAAGCAATCCATAACTTACCCTCGTCTAATTATCATTTTAGATTGGTTAATTATATAAATTAACTTGACCTTGTCAAATTACCGAGTCAAATCGGTCAAGCGTATTCAAGTGATTCGTGACTTAGCCTTATCATGTTTTCACGTTAGATTGGTTAAGTATGGGTTAACTTAACCTCCATAAATTCACGAGTTAGATTGGCTAAGTATAGGTCACTTAGCCACATCCAATTAGCGAGTTAGATTGGTTAAGTTTAGGTCGCTTAACCACATCAAATTAACGAGTTAGATTGGTTAAGTTTAGGTCACTTAACCACATCAAATCATCATGTATAATTGGTTAAGTATAAGTTGCTTAACCCCATTAAATTATCACATTAAGTTGGTTAAGTATTGGTTACTTAACCTTATTGAATTACCAAGTTTAAATTGGTTAAGTGTTTAACTTAACCCCATCGAATTACCGTGTTTAGATTAGTTAAGTGTGGATTACTTAACCCCATCTAATTACCGTGGTTAGGTTAGTTAAGTCTTAATTACTTAACCTCATCTAATTACCAAGTCTAAATTGGTTAAGTGTCATTAAGGAAATCAAGCCCGGTCCCACTTAACCTACCCATTCGTGTCATATCGGTTAAGTGTCATTAGTCAAATTTACTTAACCTTATCATGTGGCATTAATTTAATTAATGCACTCTTAACCTCTCACATTAGACCTTGTTGTGGTTACTAGTTAAGCCGGGCGGGTCCGGGTAGATTTACACCACAACTTAGTCTAACCTCGGGTCTTAAGCGCGACATGACCAACTTCTCACATTGGGTCCTATTGTTTGCAACTACTAGTTAGGCCGGTCGGTTCCGGGTAGTTTTACGTTGCAAACTCAACCCAACCTCGAGTTGGCCACACTTATATTATCTAAGTTCATCATGTTTCCAAAACATGTTACAAGTTTTTCAAGCATTTGGGTAGACCTAACTTAATAGGTAAATTCCCAAAGGGTAGACCTAACTTAATAGGTAAATTCCCAAGCTCATGTTTTTATGCATACTTACATGTCAACTTCCATGTTATCCTTCAAGTCATATTTTCAAGTATAAACACATGTCATATTCAAGTTAAGATTTCGCGACATGTTCATGTTTATCTAACTACCCAAAATCGTGTTTTCCCAACGCAAGCAAAGCGAGTCAACATAGTAGGTATACTATGGCTACATGTAGACCCCAAAACATGCGCGATACCACAAAGGGGATTGGCTCCAAACATGCATGGCGTCATAAGGGGGTTTGGCCTTAAACATGCATGATAGAGTCATATAGGGATTGACCATAAGCATGCATACTATCATATAGGATTTGGCCACAAACTTGCATGTTAGCATAAGGGGTTTGGGTTCATAAACATGCATAAGCCCCAAAATCTTGTCTTAGCCAATGTTTCACAAGTAAAGTGGTTCCTAAAGGTTCATGCTAGCATTTCATGCATAAAGATCCAAACTTGCAAGTTAAACTAGGTTATGCATAGCATGAGAGGCATGATTAAGTCACTCACATGGCCTAAGATCATAAATATGAACACAAGAGGCATGGTAAGGTTCATATAGGTTCGCATAATCATGTTTAGCCTCATTTTATCCCATGTCATTATCAAAACTACCGTTTCCATCTAAAAGTAGTTAGAACTTACATAGTTAGGCCTAGGGAAAGAAGCATGAATCATCTTGGCTAAGAAAGGTGCCTCCTTTGTTGAAGAATCGTCATGGAACTCGCATAGCAACGTTGATCTTCCTTCCATTTGGTGTAGCTAGCTTGCACCACTTGATTTGAACCCGATTTGAGTGCTTAGGCTTTAGGAAACGGGGATGGAGGCCATGATCACTTGGCATTTGGGCAGCACTTCGTTGAGAGGGTGAGTTATGAGGGTTTAGGGTAGCCTTAGGGGTGTTTTTATAGAGATTAGGGTGTGTTTTAGACCATAGGATTAGATCTTGGATAGATTAGGACCATCAGATCTCGGAAGCTTCCAGAACCAGCCCAAGAACAAGACCAGGTGAGACAAACAGGTGCGCCAGGCAACTTGCCCCGGCCACCCCCTGTCGACAGGCAAGTCGACAGGGCTGTCGACTTGGCCTGGGAACAAGTCGACAGGCCTGTCGACAGCCCTGTCGACGTGGCCTAGGCGGGAAACTTCCCGCCTGGCCCCAGATCTGATTTTCAAAGCTATTTCCGAAGTTCAAATTTCCAGAAATCTTCTTTGGGCCTTTAACGGGTCATACGGACTCCGATTCTCGAAAACTCGGACTCTATTTCGCGTATTTTTCCGAGACGAACGCAATGGCACAGACCGTTTCACTTGATTCAGAATTTATAATTTAATTCTGTCTTGATTCTTGATTTAACGTGTTGTAAAAATTCGGGTTGTTACAATCAAGGGTATAGACACGTGTTTTTTGGTGTGATCAGATCAGACTCTAGCGACCCTGACGACGTGCGGCGGTGGAATTTTGGTGGACAGAGCGTGATGGGTTCATGGTAGAAGGGTATCGGATTTTTGAGTATCTAAAGCAACGGGACAAAAATTGAAACAAAGGGAAAGGGTTTGACTTGGCACTAAAATTTCAAGGACACGTTGATGCCCTTCCTTTTCCTTTTCAAAATGGATCCGCTCGTTTGTCAGATGTGGCGGATCAAACAAGATGTCGGAATTGAGAAGTGGTGACCTGTTACCCATCTTAAGAAAACGTAATTAAGATATAATTAATTTAAGAAGGTTGATTATTTATTTAAATAGAGTGAATATTAAAATGTTAATAACTCATTCGTATATCTACAGCATGGAACAAATCAAATTACGTTACGATCGCAATGATGAACACTTCATTATGGAACTACTTTGGACAGGGATGGAAATAGCTAGAATTTTATAGTTAAATGAAAAACTGTTTAATTTAACTGTAAATGAACCGCTATAGCAAACAAATGAAAATTAGAGTGAGTTAAACTCACTCAGTACTTCTCACTTATATTTTATATGTCGGGTTTTTATAGTTGTGTGCTATGGTCGCTAATGGTTGATTGTTTGTTAATTATATATTCACATATTGATTGAACTGATGAAATAACATTTTTTAATTTCAATGAAACACCAAATCATTATTTTAACGATTGGACCCAATGAAGGTAACTTACCTTGTTGGTCATGTTTATATTATAAAGATTTTAATGAATTGTTTGTTAATGTTAAATAAATTGGTTGATGTTAAATAGTCGTTATTTACTATTATAGAAATAATAAGTTAAATTGAATTGAATGAATTTATGTGGGATAATCTATTTTGATGCAGGAAAGAACAGGTTAAAGGGATCCAACTGGATTCCTCAGATATATTAGATATTAATTATTCTCATATTATCATTATATGAACTGTTTTGATTGAATGATTAATTTGGTTGTTGACCGTTGACATGAAATTTAACATTTGTTTTGTATAAACCAATGGGTAATATTGGTTGAGTAACTAGCAGTAAATGGCCTAAAAATGAATCGTTTTATTTATATTGATTTACAATCAGGTAAACCGACAAAATGAAGTTAATAAAATATATTTTATAACTGAAGATAGATTTTGAGATTACGATTTTGAATAAAAGTTATTAAAGAGAAATAAATATTTATTATTTATTGTTTAAATTTATAGATAATTATTAAATTATTTTATAAAGCAAATTCTGATATTAATTAGATTTATAAGTAAGAGAGTATAAAATTAACCTTACAGTTAAGAGTTGGATAATTGTTTTGAGAAAATAGTTAAATGGAATTATTCAAATTATATTATTAATTAATTTAAAGGAAGGAACAACTAAATTTGGTTACCAAGATAACTGTGTTTTGAATTGACTAACTTAACCGTTTTTAACTGGAATTGGTTATTAAATTAGTTTGTTTTGAATTAATGAAATAGTTTAACAAATATTTGTTTTAACTTTAATAAAATTTTAAAAAGGGAATTTACTGTTTATATTAGTTAATAAAGAAATTAATTACTTCTAAGTAGTTAATGATTGAAGTAAATTATTATTTTAAATTAATTTAAGAGATTAATTTTTAATTGGAATTCATTTTAAAAGTAATCAAAGTTGAAATAGTATCTAATTGTATTGTGAAAGGAGTTACGAATGGGTTTTATATTAAAACCCGAGTTTTTAGAACGAAGTTATACAAGGAAATTTAAGCGAATCTGATAGCTTAATTAAATTTTTACTTAATATTTGAAGTAAGAATAAGGAAAATGAGATAAAAAGGGTTTATATTAAACCTGAGTTTTATAAACAAGATTTATAAAAGAGATGTGGAGTTAAGCGTTAATTTTAAATTAGTGTTACTTAATAATAGAATTAAGTAAAATTTGGGAAATTGAAATAAGATTTTCAAAGCGGGAAATGGTTGAATGGATTAGAAAAGGGTTTGTTAAAAGTTAATTTGGTGAAGGAGTGAATAATAGGATTTTGTAACAAAAGTCCAAGTAATAAAATATATTGTCTAAAGAAGTAGACGATAAAAGGTGACGTTTTAGTAAGTAATTTCTTAATAATTGAATTAAGAAATAATGGTTATGTTTAAGAAGGGGATTTTCAAAAGTAAGAAGGTTTTATAAAACCATATTTTAAATAAAATATTTAAATAGGTTTTATTTTGATATTAGAATGAAATATCGGTATTAGAATTACTACTCATTTCTATCTTAAGATAAAAATGTTGTTGATCAAGGTTTGAGAGGTAAATAAAATACCCCAGCTTGAACGACTTCAGGATTATCTGAGAATGATATTAGTTGAAATGGTAAAGAGGTATAGAATGATTTATTATTTCTATATGAGAAATAATAATGCAGTGAAATAAAAAGATTTTAAATATGTATAGTGAGATTTCCAAGGTAATGGAAATGGAAAGATTGTAGAATATATATATATATATATAATGATATTCCCGAAATAAAAGAAATAAAAGGAGACTATGTGAAATTATAACAATATTTCCAAGGTAAAAGGAAATGAAAAGTAGAGTTTTGAAATAGGTTTTACTCTAAAATAATAAGGGTTGGTTATTATTTCAAATAATAAAACAAGAAAGATTTCGTAACATTGTCTTACGAGCGATAAGATAAATTTATTTCCTAATTTTAGATAATTAGTAACGAAACGACCCAAACCTTCCTTTTCGGGAAATCCCGGATTGAGTTGAGAACACGACAAATCAGAACACAAAAAATAGACCACTTCATTGCCATTACAATAATTTACATCAGAGTACAAGAATATAACAGAGTATGAATAAATAATATACATCAGAAAAATATCAGAGATTAAAATACACTACATAGCAGTGGAAAAATAATACATTGTGTAGCGGAAATACATTAACAAATACAACTGAAAGAAATACACGAATACAAAGCTTTCTGAATATAGCTCCAGCTGTAAACCAGGATCCTGTAAAATAGAAAACTGCAAAAACCAAAACTACTAGCTGCCCATGTGGAAAATAGGGGCACCCAGAGTTTAGGTAAAAACAATAAACTCCGAGTCAGTCATGGGACTGGTGTAAGAACTAAAATAGTTATTTAAAACTTTACTTTAAAAATAAAGTAATTCAAGGGACCACGCCGTATAACACGGAACGGGTTTTCTCCCAAGAATACCAGTGCATAAACAGTTTATAAACAACGCAATGCTTTTCGAAAAATGAAGCTATTATAAGACTCAGGTCCCATAACACAATGCAACGCAAGCTGAAGGATAGAGTTTTCCCTTATAATAGCCAAACATGCTTGGTACGTTTTAAAAACAAATTATTTGATGCTATTATAAGTGCATAGTGTTAAAAAAAAATTAAAATAAATGTATCAATCATAGACGACACAGGTACCATATATCATGTCGCCATACTAGTTCTAAAATTAAAACCGCACGATGTCGTATTGGAAATTGGATTTCCATTATAAACCAAGGCAAGGGATCGTCCTTACTGAATTCGAGACTCTCTAACCCGAGCCTTGGGATCAGTCGCAATTGCACCTGGATCTTGAAGGGTCGGTCCACTCTTACTTTTATGGATTGGCAATTCCTGAACAATAAGTTTCCCTGTCCTATGAGGCATAAAATCTTGTCAGTATGTCGACCAATATCAAGAGCCACTAGGGACTCAAATCCGAGGTACCTTGATTTTCATCATCATCATCATAAGTAAAATGTCTGGGCTCCATACCATGAAACCACTCCTAGTTAGAAAGAAACGCATGTCCCTCCTGTTGTCCTCTCCTTTTTCTGGTTCATATCGGGGTGTGAGGCTCGCGTATTAATGTTATTCACAAAGCTATGCTATTTAAAGTCATGCTTTGATCATCAACCACAAGACTTTGCTTTTCAACAAAAGCCTTGATTATTTGCATCTCAACATGCCACACTGACAATTCACGCCATGCAACTGATATCTATCAATAAATAACCTCTAATCTCGTACGTCTCAGAGAAGGGTGTTAAGAAAGATAATAAATTCTCCGCCACCAAACAGATATATATTTAATAAATATCAATCAACACAGAATAAAATCCAGTGTCAGACGCACATCCATTTACAAGTCCGTTATGGGTCCGAACGAAACAGGAGGCACCTTATTCCTCATCCCATATGTCCAATACAGGAGAGAGGTCCTCGCATATCCGGTTGATATCCAAGTACATCTGGACAATCACCACTTATTACCTTGTCTTGAGTGTACAACACAATCAAGACATCAGTAATCACACAAACAATGTGAAGATCTCCGGTCTTTAACCACCATCTTCATCGTCGACTTTTAGTCGTCGTATTAATCATTCAGAATGGGTTAAACCCGGTCTTTTCGAATAACTCGTGTATTTTATAATCAATAATCAGGTGCTATAAAAATACATCATACGCCTCATTCCAATTCATAATATTCTAAATTCAAATATTCACATCATTAGGGAAAGGTTGCCATTAATTTTATCAAAGATAAATTCTTTAAATTTATTCTTTGATCTTCTTTTGGATATTCATTTCAAAAGATTTTATCCTTTAATAATTCTAAACCAAATTAAGGTTTATCAACTAGTCGGGATTAGCGAGCCTTACCGAAGTAATCATTTATTTTATTATCCCGGTCCCAACCTATTCATCCCATGGAGTAAAACTGGTAGTACTCCATATCTAATAACCATGGTATTATCGGTAAAATTAATTATCATTTTCCGTTCAAATCCAATTAAAGATTTAACTATCGCCTGGAGTAAAACTGGTGGTACTCCATTCTCGATCATTCCCCAAATTTGATAATGTAAATTATCACATTCATATTTCAATCTAATTAAAGATTCATTAAAACTCCACTTAGTTTTAATCTTCCTAAAAATCATTATTAGTGATTATTTAACTTTGGGAAATCAAACATGTCGCATCGACAATCTACACCGTACCATTGATTTCTGCCAATATATAACCCCTAAGGTCGTACGTCTCAGAGAAGGGTGTTAAGCAAGAGAATAAATTCTCCGCCACCAAACAGATATATATTTAGCAAAGATCAACAATACGGTTCGAAATACAATGTTAAACATGTAATCCTGTCTTTAACTGGGTTAAAGGACCAAAGTCATTTAAAACACATTTCATAATAAACCTAAAATCACTTTCCATTAATTATGGAATCTTCACGGAAAACATGTCAATATGTATAATCGATATAAATTACCGTATCCGACTAATAATATAAATGGAATAACGGCTAAGCCTTTTAAATTCCATATATAGTAGCAGTGTTCCTTCACAGAAGCTAACTTCGACTATCACTAAATCGAATTCCATTCAATTCCAATTTAATATATTAAATTGGAAAACTTTACTTTGGAAAAAATCCATTAATCTTAATTAAAAGATTTATAAATTCTGAATCGCATTTCACTATTAATTGGGCTAAAGAACAAATATCTCTAAAAACACAGTTTATGATAAACCCAATTCACATTACATTTTATTCCAATTTATTAAATATAGCTGGAAACTCTAATAATCTTAACTAAAAGATTTATTCTTTTCATACGGGGTTTAAGAACAGTGTTATTTAAGACGCCATTTACGACAAACCTCAAAATCCAATTTGATATTAATTATAAGGCTCTAAACAGAAATTATATCGGCTTTTATTCAATATCAAATTCTGAAACCAACACATATCGTGTGGGGAATAACGATATATATCTATCTTCCAAATTCCTCCACAATATCCGTATAGTCACGGAATCCAATATCGAAATATTTCGGAGATGATTTCTATTCAAATCCATTCCAATTTATATATTGGAAATTTCTGGTTTTATTAAAACCCGTTATAAATCCAATTTATTTATTTAAAAATTATTGGATTATCGTTCTAGTTAATAACTAGTTCATTTTGATAAAAATATATTTTTATCTTCACAAAGTGGAATTTTCCATCCAAACTCTTTCCAAATCATTAATTATGATTTTACACAAATTATTAATATTTTTAATAATTTTATCAAAGCTCGTACAGTCGGTTTCCAATAATGGACACCGAACTGCATCCATAACGACCTTTTCCAAAATTGATTTGGACATAACTCCAATTCCAACCGTTAGATTTCAAATCTCTTATATTCATTGGAAATCTCTTTCCAATACGAACCCAACAGTTCTGGTTTTAGGAGAATCCGACGGTCGGATCTCCCGTAATGTCAATTCGAAGTCAATGGTCGAAATTTATGAACGGCCGCGGGGCGGCGCGTTCTATTCAAGCCATTAATATATATATATATATATAATATATTTTGTTCAAGACGTATTTTATAAATTCGCTTTAAAAACGATTCCCACTTCCATTTCAATTTTAGATCAAAATTGAATACTCCTTTTCATTACAATATTTAAATGATTATATTTTCAAAATATCGGATTTTGAAATCATTTCCCTTCCTATATTCATTATAAAAATGAATAGAATCGATATAAAAATCATTCGCATTAAAATAGCGCATAACTAATCAACACGGCTTCACATATTTTAATATTTCCGTGTCCATCCAAAATTGGATGTCAAATTCAGATTTTAATCCTTTACTGAATATTATTTTAAAATATTCGTTATATTGAAATATTTGTTATTCCCGAATTGGAATCAAACATAGTCAATTACCATATACTTTATTTATATGGATTTCACATAACACATGTATACAACAACAATGACAGACAATCATCCATCATTCAGAGTGCATTACATAACTTCATAAGCATTAAATATAAATAATTAACGCTTACAATAGTCTGTCAACCAATCGATTGACATACAACTAAACAATTGGGATTAGTGCACGTCAAATATCATCCCAATACCCGTGTGGGGTTTCAACCAAAAAATACTGAATATTATTTATGCAGTTGGGCAATGTGTAAACAATCAATGTTATTTAAATGGGTGTACATAAACAAAACGTCCGATTTGTAAATGAATATTTATTTTCATTTCAGGAGAATTTTATGCCGTTCACATATACGTTAAAAATTATATTTTAACGGTAAAATGTTTATTTCAACACTTGACTATTTTTTATAGTTCATATATTCAATAAAAATGATATTTTTATTGTTCAAACATTTTATTCAACACATGAATATTTTAAATTTCATATACACATTAAAAATGATATTTTTAATGAATAAATATTTATTTTAGAAAATTTTGGCATTACAACGGCACGATATTAGAATCGGAGTAATGTCTAGCATTACCCCTCTCCTGATACTGGCTCGCGTCATACACAATAATCAATCCAATCAACAAAACCACAATACAATCAATAACCACAATACAGTCAATTTTCCCATAATACAATCCAAACAAAAAACCATGGTTTGTACAATAAATAGTGTCTGGGGGATACTAAGCCAGGTCTGCAACCTTAAATATTTTTAGTTGTAAAATAATTTAAGTGAGAAAGTGTTCACATTGGGATCCACTCCCCGTTATTCTCTGATGCTCTAATTTACTGTTCTGGCTCCAGAATTTGCAAACGAGCCCCAATCTTCACATGGTCTTTTTTTGTTTAGCTTAACGCGCCATTCCGAACAACTTTCCCCTAATGGACTTTTTCCCGAAAATGCTCCATTTCGCCGGAAATTGCAAAAAAACAGTATTTGGACAGCAGAATTTGGACGCTTTTTCTGAACAACTCCGCAATCCGAAATAGACTTTCATAAACCCAAATCGAAGAGAAAATCATGCTCTTCGATTTTGACATTACGAAGTTTTGGCCAAAAGCGCACCATTTGAGAGTTATGGGCTAAGAAAGCTCTGGGTATTATTTGCAAACATTGAAATTATATAAATTGGGGTTTTTGAAGATGGAGGGGCCCATGACCAGAGGTGGTGGCTGGAGATGGTCGGCGTGGGGTGCTGGTGGCTAGGGGGAGGTCGCGACGGCTGGGCAGTGGGTCCAAGGGGTAGCCGCGGTGGTTTTGGGGGGAATAAAGGGGCTAAGGTTTGGAGATGGCCGGAGGAGGAGAGGTGGTGGCCGAGGGGTGACTGGAAGGGGAGCGGCGGAGTTGGAGACGGTGGGGGAGGGCGGTTGAAGACGATCGTCGGTCTTCTCTTTTGTTTTTAATGAACGACCGGGGCGGATAGATAAAGGAGGGTTGGCCAAGAATAATAATATATATATTTAATTTACTTTATTTCCAAAAAGTTACTTTTACATTCAGACTCCAAATCGAACCCAACAACTGTCGGCCCTAACCAAATACCCTCATTCCTGACACAATGAGATATGTCTGGTAAGCCAATTCGACTGTTTCGATCAGTTTTATTCAAAATTAAAATATAAATTAATATAACGTTTAAAATTGATTTCAATGTACATTTTAATTTACCGGGGCCACATACTGACTTCAAACTTTCAGAAAAATAAATCTATATATGTTTTGACGATACGGTCCTAACAAAACTAATTTCGTTGAATTTGGAGGCCGTTTGAAAAATGGTCATTTTCCAGTCGATTAAATTCAAACTGAAATTACCAAACACATTTAAATTCACTACGCTCACATATTAATTCCAAAAATTATAAAAATTGAAATCTAGCAATAATTTGACATTCCGGATCCAACAAAAGTGGTTTTGTCGAAAACGGAGGTCGTTTGAAAAATGTCTATTTTAAAGGGTTTTTTATATATTAAAATATATATAAATTCCATAGCGACTATTTCAAATTTTAAACTGGACATGACTTTCAATTTATATTATGAAATCTCAGTTTTTCACACGTTAGAAAGATATAATTAAACATATTCAAATGTTTCTTGTTTTACTGAAATCCGATTTATTTTGAGTTCTGTACATTCATTTGAAATTTAAAATCGAATTTTCAAACTACCATGCCATTTCAAATTCTATTTATAATTAAAAAAAAAATATTTTAACTTCAATTAAATAAATTTTTAGTCGTCATTATTTAAAATAAATCATTTTAAATTCTCAAAACCCATTGAAATAGCTAAAATAAAAATTATAAATTGGTTCAGAAATTCCGAGTTGTTACAAGTAATGAGATAGCAATTGTTTTCAAATGATAGTAAACTAGAAAATAAGATATGATTAGGATATTTTCCGCAAGTATTAAAATAAAATAGTTTTGAGAATAATATAATGTTAGATAAGAAGTGAAAAGCTATATTTGTTATATTTGAAGATTTAAGAGTTTTAAATTAATCTTAGTTAATTAAAGAGGGCCAGTAATGCCAAGTACAAAAATAGTGAACTCATTTTATTCTCATGATTGTTATTTGATAGTTAAACAATTGCTATCAAATCCGACCTTTATGATTATTGGTACAGAAAGACCAATATCGAAATTTTATTCGAAAGCCTTTCCGAACCAGCAAATACGTAGAAGATCTTAACTGAAGATGGAGCAGTGAAGACTGTGGATCTTCATAAGCAGAAGGACTACTTGTCAAATTCTCTGGATTCATGCATAGAGATATTTTGATGATGATCCTATCATGGTTTAAATCGACGGATTGCAAGGACTACTCGCTATTGATCCATCGGGTGATTCCTATATTGGATGCAGTAGGAGAGTACCTTCGGTTCATCCTGTTCCTGGATGACTTGTATGGACATGTATGACAGAGTATTTCTTAAAAGTCACATATGTTGATTTTTACAAACGTATTTCTATTAGTGGCAAATAAGGACACTTCTCTTAGCTTAACGACCAGAGTCTTTTTGTGGACTTCAATTAGTGATTTGTAGGATCTAACAATGTGGCATTCAAAGTGAATGGTGATATATGTTCTAAAGGTTATGTTAACCTCAAGCCTCATCAATCGGGAAATGGCATAAAATCTGGTAGGTCGCATGGCTATGTGGGTCGCACCTATTAAATGGGTTTATCTTTACCTAATCTGGAGAAATCAAATGCAAGATGTTCGGTACTCTCAACTGTGGGTCGCATGGCTATGTATGATATCGGTTCCGTTGGCTGGCCCCCAACTGTGTAATGATATATTCGGTACTCTCAAGTGAAGTGAGCCCGGTCATGTTTAGCCTAGGTTGCAAGATGTTCTTCTTGAACCCCAATGTATTCATCTCTGGAGGTACATTGTCGGAAATGTGGTTTCCCATACCTTGCCATGGAAATCCATTCTCCAATAAGCTCCCGCGGTTTTGATTGTATACTATGTATGTAGAGCGTGAGATGCAAGCGTTCTGCTAGATTGATATTTTTTTGTATTTAGACACTATTATAATAAGGGCTGTCAATGGGTCGGGTTGGTCGGGTCAAGTTGTGTTCGTGTCGCATTAACTCAACTCGTTTGTTAAATGGATCGGTTTCAGGTTGACCCATTTATAATTGTGCGGGTTTCGGGTTTGATTCGTGTAATCCATTAGGAAAAATATTTGTATAAAAAACTTTGCGGGTTTCAAATGATGGTTGCATTTGATCAAGTCTTTGTAGCATAAATTAAGAAAGAAAAGGACTATGCTACAACAAAGTGCTCATAGAATCTCGAGACGATGCTCGAGTTTCGAGACGATACTGTTGCCGGTGCTTTTTCCTGGTGTCTCCGTTGTTCTTCGATCTGATGCACGATTTCAGAAGGATATAATAGAATCTTTGGCTCGGTGTAAAAAGGAAAGAGGAAACTGAAGTCTGAAGGAGTAAAGACGTAGAACCGCAGAAATTAGAATGACTGAATGAGTGGCGTGTAATTGGTAAATTTGGGTAAAGCAGCAAATGGGTAGTGGACTGGGCTGAGCCTATTTTTTGTAGATTATAGAGTAACAAAAATATTTTTTATATTAAACGGGTCGTTACAGGTCCAAAACGGGTTCACGGGTCGGGTCGGGTCAACCGGTTTATTAAACGGGTCAAAAAGCGGGTTGACCCAAAATTGACCTGTTTATAAATGGGTCGGGTTTTTTTTGTGTGGGTTACGAGTCGTGTTTCGGGTCGTGTTAGAAATTGACGTCCCTAATTATAATATCAGAAAAGGTATTGATTCCAAAAATGTTTTGGGTTATCGTAAGGTAAAAACCGTTCGTATTTATGTGTGGATTTGGTTTTACGGTTATCCTTTTCTTTTGAAACGCTTTTGACTTAAAAATCAAGTTGTGTAATACCTTTAAACTTAATGTGGTTTTATCACTCTGATTCATCAGACTGATCCGGCATTTGTAATGCTTGAGTTAGACCGGGTTTTACAGGTTTAGATTTGGATGCTGCGAATTTCAGAAGACGTGCTGGAGGAGCCCAGACGTATGATATATTTGGGTGTGTATTCCGCTGTGTGTTGTATATGAGGACAAATTATTTTAACCGTCCAGATGTGTTGATGTACTCTAATGATTGTAAGTATTTTAAAGCTCTCAGTAAAGATTTGTTTCCATGTTATATTTTGTTCTGTTGCGATGTGGGACTCTGACTCTGGTGTGTTGGTTCTTATTGTTTCTTCTATTCTAATGTTTATTTCTTTTTTATATCACCCTCTAGTTTCTTTTTAATAACTACTGATGTTTTTAATACTTGCATTTTTGGCAAATAATATGGGTTTATGTATTATTGTCAGAATTTGGGGGTCGAATTCTTTTACCTGGTCGTTACATCTATGTATATGTGTGTGCATGCAGTACATAAAGTAAAATGATTCATAACAATATTATTATTGCATTAAATATATACATAAAAAATACGTATAAATATTTTTATTTACTACTTTAGTTGTGTTATTACTCCAATCCATGTCTAATGTGTGAGGGGGAGATAGAGTGTGCGTGTATGTATGTATATGTATATGTATATATATATGTATATATATATGTATATATATATATATATGTATATATATGTATATATATGTATATATATATATAATTAAACATCATTCTACATAAATAAAATACAACAGTGACTACAATTGGATATAAGCTTTACAAATAACCAAAGCAACTTGATATGTATGGCACCATCAACGTTGTCCAATGATCGACTCTATCCTTGAATTCTTGGAAGCATATTTGTCAATGATCATTGAAATCATTCGTAATTAAGAAAAAATAATTTTGAAATCACTAATAGGGAACTTGGTTCACTTTTCAATCATTTTGGAATTCTGGAGTCCAAACTTGGTCAATTCAATAAATAAAAATAAATAAACACAATAAAATTGTTTTACTTAAATACATTCATATCTGAAGTGAGAATAAGTGATAATACATGCAATTAGATGTTTTCCATCTTATTTATTAAAGTGCTATATATGAATTAAAAAAATTACTGATAGAATTTTTTGGTTAAGGAACCATAGTATTTATTTTCTAAAGCTTGGAGTGTATCCCAATGGAATAGAGGCTATGTACCTACGATGTAAATAAATTACTGGAATGTAATGTGAGATCATAGATCAAATCTCTTGTCCCTAAAATTCCCTATTCCCTATACCCAACCAATTAAAATGTTTTGATTTCCACCTTTTTGTAATTAAGTCAGAAAAAGAAAGAGGACTTATTTGCAAAAGGAGGAAATCAGGAGATCCTGATTGGTTGGGTACACGGGGATATGGGGTTTTGGGGATTGAGGATTTGATATGGTGAGATCAAACTTACATAATTGTGACTTAGAAAATTTCTATAACTCGCTATTTTTTATTAATCATTTATTAGATTGTTATAGTTAATTATTCCTTCTTGGTTTGCTCCTCATTTTAATATACCAACTGTTCACACATCAAACATGGTCATGTTGGTTATATTTGGATGATTTGTATAAATAAAACATGCTTTTGGACATTTTTGCAGATTTGCTTAATCATAAATATGTAATAAATCTGTTGTTCTGACTTAGCAAAATTCTAGGCCATGATTTTTTTTTTGAATTTGTTCAGGAGGGAAACCGACCGGAGTCGTAAAACTCTCCCTAGTGCACCTAGCCTGGTCCGCGAGCACCACATAAGTAGCTGATCTTAGCGTATGCACATGGTAAGCTCTTAGCATGTCATTCCGGGCAAACCCACGCCATTGTTATCGTGAATCAAGTCTCGTCTACTTCATCGGCCCACTCAGCCAGAGCTGGGTACGTCCTGCCCCTTAATCTTGGCAAGACACACCACTCGAATAAGGAGAAATACGATCTTCTTTGCAAGATCTTTATACATATATGTTAATCTATGTTACTGATTCTTAAAAGATGATATTTTTCTAATGAGATAGCTTTGCGGCCTTACCGTCACGTGATGATAATTTGTTGATGAGGACAATGGCTATGCTCTTATTAAGCAGTTTTTTGGGCTTTGATACAAATCAGAAATGCAGAAAATAATGTTTTGAATTTATTGCTTTGACTTTAATATACATATAGTAATTTAAATGCTTGTTTACAACTTTAGTTATATTTATAATTGCTAGTATGTAAATTTGTCCAAACTGAACATGTTGAAGAGAAGTGTCGACTCTTTTCTGGTATTGCGTGTACATAAATTTTCATTATTCTTTTAAAGTTTGTCATTCAACCTAAAAGCTAAATTTTATATCTTTTAACTTATTATATATTATTTTTATCCTAAAGTTTGTTGTTGTGTCTATTTTTTATCAATATAAAAATATGCTAACTTCAATCTTTTAAATAATCAAAACTGATGGTTAAAAGAAACCACAAATATTATTTTACCCTTTCCGAACGTCGCTCTCAAAAATAGGTATAAGAAATTAAGAACTGCCGAGCATTTTATAGACGACATTTAGATTTGACAAAATGAAGCCAAATCCAGGAAGTCTTCCATTTGCTTAGTTAACCAATAATTTCCAAAACTATACTTCGTATGACTTTCAATTCAAATTCGCTAGGGAACAATTACATAACAAAACTAACATTACTTACATTTTTATGTTTTTACATCAGATCACTCATGTTGGCATGAGTAGAATTAAGTTTGACCAAATCAATTATTTTTCTCATTCATTTCGCCTCAAATAACATTAGTTCAATAAAATCTTACTATTATTAATTCAAATTCGCTAGGAAACAATTACGTGACAAAACCACCATTACCTACATTTTTATGTTTTTACATCATATCACTCATGTTGGCATGAGTAGAATTAAGTTTGACCAAATTGATTATTTTTCTCATTCATTTCGCCTCAAATAACATTAGTTCAATAAAATCTTACTATTATTTTTTGTCCTCTGTGTTCAACCCAAAATGCATCAACTCAAACTCTCTAATTACTTCAATATGAGTATGTATGTTATGTTATTCCAATTGATAACAAGGTAAAACTCACCTTCAAAAGCTGACTTGTAAGTGGAGGCTGTCTAGTTTGTTATATATGTGTCATTTATCCTAAGCTAAGTGATGTGGGACATCTAACTAATATATAAATTGCTAATAAAATTGAGACGACCCCAAAACCCGTACTGACGGTGTTAAGGGTAATCTTTGGAATATAACACAGAAACGGATAATAGCAGAACAGAAATAAATAAATACATCAGATAATGAACAATTAATCACTGGATAAACAATAATCATCAGAGTTACACAGTATACAGGAGCATACTTAGTACAAATACAGTTCAGCTATACATAAATGTCTACAGTGGAAACAAACATAATATGTACAATAGGAGCTGAACAGCATAAAAAGAGATAAACGATAGAATCCATCTTTAGCTCCAGCTATCCAGAAAGAGCCTGCTAAAAACCTGAATACAAGGCTGCCCGTGTAGAAAAAGGGGCACCCGAGTTTGCAAGTGAAACAAACTACGAGTCAGTCATGGGACTGGTACGAGAAATCTACTTAACACATTTTATAATATGGCTAATCACAGGACCACGCCACTTTCGCGGAACGGGTTTACTCCATTGGATTGCCAGTGCTTTAAAACAAATAATTCTTTTAAACATCGCAATGCCTTTTATAAAAATGAAGCCATTATAAGACTCAGTTCCCATCACACAATGCAACGCAATCCGGAGGATAGAGTTTTACCTTATAATGACCAAAATATGCTTGATACGAATAAAACAAAAGCATTTGATATTACTACTAGTGTTTATATGTTTCAAAAACAATTTCAAATCATAACTATCAATCATAGACGACATGAGCGTCCCATGCCACTATGTCGCCAAATATAGGTATACAATCAAAACCGCACAGTCACGTATTTGGAAATTGTATTTCCATCATGAACCAAGGCAAAAGATAGTCCTTACCGACTTCGAGACAATCTAGCCCATGTCTCAGGGTCAGAGCGCATCGACCCTTGGAGCGACAGGGCCGGTCCACCAATGTGGATTAAAATTCCTGAACACTACGTTTCCCCACCCTTTGGGGCGTAAATGAGATAACGAATGACTCCATCGGTCCCGGATCGACCGATATAACCGAGGCGCCTCGCAACAGCAACAACCACATAGGTGAAAATGATATAAATGTCAGCCAGTTTAAGCACTGACACCACCTCTAGCTAGAAGGAAACGCATGCCCTCCCTGAGGTCCTCTCCCGTTTCTGGTTCATACCGGGGTGTGAGGTTCGCGAATTCACGTTATACACAAAGCTATGCCACACAGGCGATGCTTTGATCATCAACCACAAGACTTTGCTTTTCAACAGAAGCCCTGATCACTGCATCTTAGCATGCCACACATGCAATTCACGCCATGCGACTGATGTCCATCGATATACAACCTCTGAGCTCGTGCGTCTCAGAGAAGGGCGTTAAGCAAAAGAATAAATTCTCCGCCGCCAAATAGATGTAAATTTAATAGAGATCAATCAACATAGAATAAAATCCAATGTCAGACACACAGTCTATTTACAAGTCCATTCTGGGTCTGAACGAAACCGGAGGCACTATATACCTCGCAAACCCATCGATCTCCACGTACGTCTGGACGATCACCACTCATTATCCATATTTCGGGATGCCTCCCAATCAGGACATCAGTTACCATCCAAGCGGGGTGAAGATTTCCGGTCTTCAACCACCGTCTTCATCTTCGATCTCTTATCGTCGATTTAGTTATTCAGAATGGGATAAACCCGGTTTTTCTGAGCAACTCGCGTATATAATAAACAAGTGCTACACAAACACAACATACACATCATTTCAATTCATTAGTCACTAACCGTAAATCAGTAAGAGAACGATTTCCCAAATATTAACCCCGAAGGCCGAAACCAACATCAGATCAAAACCCAGGAAACCATTCGACTTAGCCAACCTTCAGTCAGTTTCTAAATTTCACATTCCATATCGTTTATAATATTTTATAACGATTTATCGCTATTTTTATTTATTTTAAAATAGACAATTTATTCGAACGACGCTTCGGGCCATAACGCGGCCGTGGCGCTGTTTTTATTCAGATTTGATTTACACATATCTGAAAATCTAACCGTTGGATCTTCACAAAATTTATATCATTAGAAAGATCTTTTCAAAACGAATCCAACGGTTCCAGTTTTGGGAAAATCCGACGGTCGGATCTCCCTGTACAATCGTTTGAAGTTTCGATTTCAAAATACGAACTGCAGCGTCGTTATTCGATTTAATTTAATTATATATATATATATATATATAATCGATTCTGGCGCTGTTTTTCTTCATATTTGAATTAAACATTCCAGACAATCCAACCGTTGAATCTTTACAAAGTTGGTGTCGTTGGAAAGATATTTCCAAAGCGAACCCAACGGTTTCGGTTTCGGGAAAATCCGATGGTCGGATCTCCCGCACTAATCGTTTGAAATCACGTTTTCAAAACACGAACTACAGCTTCGTTATTCGATATATTTCAATTCTATTTATATATATATATATATATATATATATATATATATATATCGATTCTTCGATTTCAAAACTATATTCTTTTCATACATTTGATAAAAATGATATTTTTATCCAACCGACAATTATTTCAACACTTCGCTACTTTTTTTTATTCATGTATATAGTAAAAATGTGATTTTTATTGTAAAACAATTTATTTCAAGACACGATTATTTTATATAGTTCTTATATGTGATAAAAATATGATTTTTATTAAAACAATTTATTTCAAAACATGACTATTTTATATAGTTCATATAGATGATAAAAATATGACTTTTATTATAAAACAATTTACTTCAAAACACGAATACCATTCAACACATGAATTTCTATTCAACAAATTAATTTCTATTCAACACACGAATATAGTTTCAACACCTGAAAATAATTCTAACACATGAATATTATTCAAAATTTCGGCAGCATAACGGCAGGGTAGTTAAAACCGGGGCCGTCCCTAGTACGGCTCCTCGCTCTACCTTAAAGCCTCGCAGCTTTTGACAATGGGGATTCATGCATCTAGTTCGCACGCAGGCGGCATGTATATTTTTTTTTCATTTCCACAAACTAATCCTATGTGGTTTCAACCAAATATTTCTCAACCACAAACGGGTATTTTTCAACCACTATCAATCAATTTCAACCAAAAACAATTCTAATCATCCATTCGCTATCAACCATTTTTCACATCAATCACAACCAATAAATATCGTCCATGGTTTGTGGACGAGGGGCGTATATATATATTATATAAGCATTTCACTTCTATTTCAACACATATATAATTTTTACAACGCATATATAACTTATATATCGAACGTACAACTTATACAACGCTTATACAAGAGGTGTACAACGCTTATATAACCCATACATCGACTATATAATTTATACATCGTCGTTTTCCATATCGTTCATAAATTAGAAATCTCACATTGGGTTCCACTCCACCAAAAATAACAGAAGGCTCAGGAAAATATGCGGTCTCTTCTAGAATGTAGAAGACGTCCACACGAGTCCACTGTCTCTTGTTTCACTGATTTTCGATCACACATGAAAAAGATACGATTTTTACAAGTTTGCAACACTTAAAAGTGTAAAAACAGACTAAAATAAATAAAGCCGTATGTTTTCCATACCTATTCAAAACTAGGTTTAGATTTAATCTCCAATCCGCTGCGCTTCGTCCCGATCAGGTTATGCCACCTCGTCGAGCTTGGAACAAGCTTCAAACGCCTGGTGGTGGCGCTCAATTCAGTGGAGAGACCAAGGCGCAGCGGCGACTGAAAGTGGCTGTCTTTGGAGCGACGGATCTCGGTGTACGGCGAACGTGAGGTGGCGAGATCGGTATGGATTGGAAGCTCTCGTCGAGGGCTACAAAATTCCCCAAAGAAGCAGGTTGTTTTGGTGAGTGGATTGGGAGATTTTGAAGAGAGAAGGGGCCAAAGGATTTCCATCGTGCGTGCTGAAGGGATCGGGGAAGAAATAGCGGGGAGAGAGAAAGTGATCAGCCAATAGGATTTTTTTTATTTTATAATTTTTAAATTCTCTAAAATACCCCCTGTTCCACATGAACACCAATCCAAACCCAACGACTGTCGTCCCTAGCGTTTTACCCCTATTCCGAACACAATGGGATATGTTTCGTAGGCTCATTCGACTGTTTCAGTCAGTTTTCCTTCAATTTAAAATATATAACATTCAATATTTAATTTGAACGTACATTTCGATTTGCCAGGGCCACAAACCGATTCGAAAAATTCCCGAAAAATAAATCTAGCTATGTTTTGACGATTACGGTCCCAACAAAACTAGTTTCGTCGAATTCTGAGACCGTTTGAAAAATGGCCCATTTCTGGTCGATCCAATTTAATAGAAATCGACCAAACACATTTTCCTTTTCCACGCTCACATATTAACTTTAAAAATTACGAAATTTGAAACTTAGCAATAGTTTAACATCCCGGATCCAACAAAAGTGGTTTCATCGAATTCTGAGGTCGTTTGCAAAATGGCCATTTTCACGGGCTATATAAACTCTATAGCGACCTTTCTGAAAATTCATTTGGCCATAACTTTTGCTTCCCGCTATGAAACTTCGATTTTTCAGATTCGTTAGAAAGGTATTCACTAACAAATTTAAATATTTCTGGTTTCACTCAAATCCGTTTTGTTTTGCACCCGACACAGTCAATTAAAGTTTGAATTCAATTTTCGAAACTGCTGCGCCATTTCAGGCCTTGTTTATAATTAGAATTAATTATATTCATTTTCAAATGTCGATTCAAACTTATTTTTCATCGTTATTATTTAAAAATATTTATTTTAAATATTTAAAATCCACTAAAATATCCAATTTAAAAATTTTAAATTGGTTCAGATTTTCCGGGTCATTACAAAAATTTTCTAATTTCTTGGAAGCTACTTGTCAAGTCCTAATCAGAGTGACATTCTACAAAAAGTATACCAATTGGAGATCAATATAAACTCAATTAGTTTTGCAATTTAATGATACGGACCCGGTATATAAACTACCAATAATCATTTAACCAATTATTCATGCATCGCTCAGTTTTTTTTTCTTTATATATATATATATATATTACGTAAACAATCCAATGCACAACTGTTTTATAACAAAGACACTATACATCTTACCCGGTAAGCTTTTGAATTGGTTCACTTGAGAGTTTCTCCTCGAATTAACTAAACTAAGTGAGATGAGAGGACTACACCGAGGAATTCAAGTTTCTTACTAGCATTCTTTTGATAATTATTTCCTCTTTGATATTCTGTTTGTCGCTTGTTACTTTGATTAAGGACTTCCTTCTACTATATCCTTGGGAATTGTAGAACTTAGGAATTGAGCTTATAGATGACAGGATGTGGTTGAAACATGTGTTTCGGGCATCTTATGTTTGATGGTTGCAGGTGGATGCAAATGTTTGCTGTGGATGGATATACACACACATTAAACACTAGATCGGCTCAGACACTTACACATTACATATGGATGTGTGCGCATTTTATATTTCAGTGGGTGAAAATGGTTGAATCATCACACGGATGTTGCATTTTGGTGAATGGCTAATGCACACATACATAATTTATACCTCTTATTGGGATTCTTTTGCATACATATTGGATGCATGGCACATACATGAGTTGCATTAAGGAAGTCAAATGAATCAGTAGACCGCTTGATTTTCGCACTAGCTTAGGGACATATACGCGACACCTTTGCATATATTCATACAAAATCATTAGAAATTCGAAGGAAAATGGATGGTAGTGGATGATGGTTGAGTAAATGGGTGTTTGCATTCATAACGTTCTTCTAGCCTTGGAGATTTCGGGGACGAATTCCTTTAAGGAGGGGAAAATGTAACAACCCAAATTTTTAACAGAACAATAATTAATTAATATCATTAATTAATTGGGAATAAACTGATAAAATAAATATTAATCAGAAAAATATTGAAAATTAAATTAAATGGATTTTATCTTGCATCCGTTATGAAATTTTGATTCATATAGACTATCAGTTTGCGTAAATCAGACAAGAAATCAACAAACTATGATCAAAAGAAGTTTGCAATTAAATTAAAAAAATTAATTTACAAAAGAAAATAAAGCAACAGTAAATGAGTGATCCAACCCTTAACTGGGCCGACCCATGTCTAAGGTGTGTCGACACTAGTGTCAACCCATGTCTAAGGTAGGTCGACCCACCTTCGAGCCTGCAGTGGAAAATTGCTTATGTATTGCTGATGTGTAAGGTACACTGAACTTGGATAATAAAATTAATGAACCTAGGTTGTTTTGTGTATTTTATTCCTTGCTGACTCAGCATGATGTGTACTGTATGGTTTGATTTTAAAACCTAATATTCTACGGTTTACATTGTCGTAACATATCTATAAATAGGCTAACAACCTCACCATTTTTCATACACACAAACATTTCTTCATCTTCTTCCTCTTCTAAGTTATGTTCTGAAAGAAAATTAAGAAAATATTGGGGTGCTGCCAATACATAAATTGAAGGGATAATTCTTTCTTTTCTTCTACAACAACTATTTTAAAGGCCTTTTCTAGATCTACAACAATATTAAGTGAGTATTACTGTGATATTCAGATTTCTTCTATGTTAAAGTTAAATAAATACAATAGTTGTTGTAGTAATCTAAATAAAAAAACATCAACAATAAATATATATTGGATTTAAGAAGTAACAATGTGTATAAGTTTATTCTTATATGTTACTTTAGTTATTGTTAATTACCTATTCATTATCAGTTATTATCTGTTTGTATGCACATTTTTCTTTCTTATCCCCTTTCTGTTGTTTGTTTTGTTTACAGTATTATTATGCCTTTACCGTTTAGATTGCATAAAATTGGAAAATTATGAAATAACGTTAAAAAAGCAAATTAGACATATTAGAATTTGTATTATAAATTGGGATTATTATAAGGGATGAATATGTAAACATGAATAGGTTAAACTTAATTTTATATTAAGAAAGACATGTAATTTGTAAACATTTATTTGACATTAATTTATATGCAATATGGCATTGAATAAGGATACATGTTATTTAATGTTGAATTTGTGGACAATAACATTAACTTGGTAAACATGTTATTGATTGTAAATATGTTAATATGGCATTGTTAGGAAAACATGTAATTGACCTTAATTTGTATACATATTTATGCTAATTTGTCATTCATTTTAATTGACGTTAAAGATGATATGTTAATTTGTGGAATACGGTAGTTTGTCATTTATGTTAATTGACATTAAAGATGATATGTTAATTTGAGGAATATGGTAATTTGTCATTCATGTTAATTGACATTAATTAGAGAGAATGTGTTAATTGAAGAAAACATGTCAATTAGGCATTTATGTTCATTCATGTTAATTTGGGAAAAACATGCAATTAAATGTTTATGTTTATTTCATGAATAATTTGGGAAACATGTCAATTAGACATTTATGTTCATTCATGTTAATTTGGGAAAACATGCAATTACAGGTTCATGTTCATTTCATGATTAATTTGGGAAACATGTCAATTAAACATTTGTGTTCATTCATGTTAATTTGGGAAAACATGTAATTAAAATGTTTATGTTCATTTCATAATTAATTTGGAAAAACATGTAATTAAATGTTTATGTTCATTTTATGTTAATTTAGAAAAAAAAACATGTTAATTATACATGCATGTTCATTTGATGATTAGACATTCATGTTTATTTGAAGGTAAACATTTATATTCATTTGATGTTAATGTGGGAAAACATATTAATTGACATTAACTTGGAAAGTACGTTAATTGGACGTTGACACTGAAAACACGTAAATTATACTTAATAAGATATTAAGTAACTTTATTGGGAGAATGTGTTAATCAGAATGAGTTATACTTAATAGGACATTAAGTAATTCGTATGGGAAACATGTTAAATTGAAAGTAATGGTATTTAATTGGAAATTAACATGCAAATAAAAAACATGTGTGTTATACTTAATTTAATATTAAGTAAATATGTCATAGGAAAAATATAAGGATCTGATGTAAGTTTAAGTAAAACATGTTACTGTTATATACATATGAGCAGGTGCTTGTCTGTTTTGGGGGAGGGACTATACACAGAATAACATTTATAGGAAATGTCATTTGCAACCATGCTTATTAATGAACTTAAACCTGCTAAGTTAAACATGTTAATTAATAAGTTAAGAGGTCCCAAGTCTTGTTGTTTATATTCGGTTTTGCGACTCTTAAAATCCTAGTTATTTGGGGGCATAAACCTAGGGGTGGCTTGTGTCAATTTTGTTCTGTGGAACTCGTATCAGTCAGTATCCATGTTGGTATCATAGACGAGCCTCACACTAGGTAGGGGTCAGGACACACTTTACTGATTTGGATTGTAAGAGGTTCAAAAGTTGAAGATGGCAACGGGCGCGTTCCGGTGGAGTCATGAGCATGCATGGGTCCGATGGGAAAAACTAAGACGATGAAACACCAACAAATAGGGTTGTATCTTATAAGTTGACAGGTTAGGGACTGATATTCTCTACTACCATGGTTGGCACAGGCTATTTGCGTGGTAGGGAGCCAATCACATGGGTAACATTATGAAAAATCCTTCCTAATTACTTATTTCTATTTGAATATATAGAAGTGCAAATAGTCAATCTGCTTGATCTGATTTCTTTATTATTGTTATCATCATTGTCATTTTATAAGAATAGCCCGTTCTTATTATCAGTTCATATCAGTTATTGTTCACCTTTAGATATGTCCAAAAACTTACCCTTTTATGATGTTAGAACCACTATTTATCTGTTTTACTTATAGCAGCTCACTAGGCTTTATGTTTGACCCATTTACTTTCTTCCTTTCTCTTTTCTTCCCCCCAGGCTTATCGGGAGAAAGTACATAGTTCAGATTTCTTTGTTAGCTTTGTCATGATGGATTTCTACAAGTTGGATTACTTCATGTTCTCCTTCAAAGGTTATGTTGTATCTTTTTGACTATATTTGGGAATTATATTATTTTACTCTGATGTTGTTTTTGATTAAGATTTTGAGACATGACAAATTGTAACTGTTTGGTTAAATGAAATAAAGATAGTTTTGTACTTTGTAAAACAAAAGTTTCATCTTCCGCTGTAAATTTATATCTTATGAAATCTTAGTCTCTGTGGTGTTTTATGTCTTTATACCTACAATGCTCCATACTTGCCTAGTTAAATCCTCATATGGGTGACATTAAAGGATGTGAGGTGTTACATCAACTCCAGAAGTGGACTAGCAGTGTTCCTCGCATTACGATACATCATTCAACCTGGAAAGAAGTAGATTAATCACCTTTCTAAGGAATCCTACTAGTAGTGCATGTGCAATGCGACTTCATTCTTAAGTATACTAATAGTATATATAAGTATAGTTTTAAAAATCAAAGTATCTCTGGTACGTGCTCTCGTATAAATACTCTCCTCCTAGTACTTCCCACTTAGGTTAACTACACAACCTAAGCTTTGATACCAAACATGACGACCTCTCGGCACTACCAACACCCAAATAGTGCATTATAATGATGTTCGGCTAGTGCAAGGCAACCATCAAGGTTGAAGTAAGAAAAGTAACCCAAAAACCTATTGTGTATCTCACAGCACATAGAACAAAATATAATATCAACATAAGACTGATATAAAATAGGTGAGACCGTACAAGCTGAAATGAATCATAAACATCAGAGTAATATACCCATATTACAGCGTCATATCAAATAATCAAATACAGATACATGTCCATAATACTATGTCTACTCAAAATACATTATTACGCCTAAAGTAGTGATCAATAGAAATAAACATGAATAAGAGTATGTACATATTATGTGGAAGCCTCCATCTCATCTGCGGACAGCTACTCGAACACACCAACTAGTCTCTAGTCAGCTCATTTAGGAGCACCCAGAGTAATAATAAGCAATGCACAAAACCCCAAGTCAGACAAAGTCTGGTGTGAGCTATAGTAATCTCACACTAAACAGGGTAATAACATAGGTATAAAGAATCATATATGACATGTCCTACATCCAAAGAGTTAGCACATATTATCATGTACTCTACTCTATGGTAATCACAATACTGAGTGTAGTGAATGTGTGTGTGACATAATGATATCAAACATCGAAACACAACATTCATCCCCACATTCACCCACTCAGTGCGTTGAGTATACACAACATCTGTACGATCCTGTACATGATTCCATGCTACTTAGACAGCCAGGAACTAAACTATTCAATGATAGTCCAAGGTGCTGGGAATCCAAAGTTTATGAGCCATCATCGTTTCGGGGACATCGTCACCCCTACTCACCGCTTAGGGCCATTGTCACCTGATGAGCACCAATTCCCGCACCTTTGCTTCTCAAGTACCATTGGATCGTTCGAGTGTCATGTTTTCCTTTGCACATGTTCCCGCAGTGAAGTCCAACTTTGTAATAACCCGGAAAATGTGAACCAATTTAAAATTTTTAAAATTGGTTTTCGTCAAAGAATTTGAACAATTGAAATAGCATATTTCAATAAAATAATGAACGGGGGTTAGTAAAGCAGTTTGAAAATTTGAATACAAACTTTGTTTAACTGTACCGGGTGGGAAATATAACAGATTTTAGCGAAACTGAAAATATTTAAATCTGTTTATGAATACCTTTCTAACGAATCTGAAAAATCGAAATTTCATAACGGGAATCAAAAGTTATGGCCAAATGAATTTTCAGAAAGGTCGCTATATAGCATATATAGCCCTTGAAAATAGATATTTTGCATACGACCTCGGAATTCGACGAAACCACTTTTGTTGGGTCCGGGATGTCAAATTATTGCTAGGTTTCAAATTTCATAATTTTTGAAGCTAGTATGTGAGCGGGACAAAAGAAAATGTGATTGGTCAATTTCTGTTAAAATGGATCGACCTGAAAATGGATCGACCTGAAAATGGACATTTTGCATATGAGCTCAGAATTCGACGGAATTGGTTTTGTTGGGACCGTATCGTCAAAACAAAGCTAGATTTATTTTCCTGGAATTTTTCGATTCAGTTTGTGGCCCTGGCAAATTGAAATGTACGTTCAAATTGAATATAAAATGTTTTATACTTTAATTTGAAAAATAACTGACTGTAACAGTCGAATTGGCCAACGAAACATATCCCATTGTGTCCGAAATGGGGGTATTTAGCTAGGGGCGACAGTCGTTGGGTTGAAATTGGTGTACGTGGGCTAGAAGGGGCATTAAAGGAATTTAAAAGTATTATATATTAGAAAATATATTTCATTTTCTCTCTCTTCTAAAAAAACCCGATCAACCCTAAAACGAACGACGGAAATCGTTCGAGACCTTCCCACCCCGATCGCCGCCGCCACAGCCAATATCGCCGCCGACTCCAGTTTACAATTCCGATCGCCTTCCTCCCCTCTTCAAATCAAAACAAGCCTCGTCAGAAACCGTGCAGTATTCGCGTCAAATTTCCTCGAGGAAGTCCGCCCCTTTGAAGCGCCGCCGTGCCTCGCTGGAGCCGCCGAGTTCGCCGCCACCACCGTCGATCGGAAGCTGGTTCGTAGCCCTTCGACGCCGTGTAGTCTGATCTGGACAACGAGGTACGGTTTTGATTTAAAATCAAAACCTAGTTTTGAAGCTTTGCAAACCCTTCTGATTTAAATTTCTAAATTGAAAATAACACTTTTAAGTGTTGCAAAACTTTGAAAAATCGTATCTTTTAGTGTGTTAACGAAATTCGATGAAATAGGAAACATCGGGACCGCAGGGAGGCTCTCTACCATCTAGCAGAAGCCGCGGATTTTTCTGATCTTCCTACGATTTTTAGCACTACAAAAACCAATGTGAGGAATCTAAACTAAATTGTGTCAATGGAATCGTGTTGTATAAATTATATAAGCTAAGTGTAAATTATATACGCATTGTATACCTCATGTACATGTGTTGTATAAGTTATATTAGCGATGTATAAATTATACAAGCGTTGAATGAAACATATATGCTTTGAATTGTGATGAAATGCAAGTGAATTATAGAATAATATATATATATATATACACTCCCCTCGTCCACAGACCATGGACGATATTTATTGCTTGTGATTGGCGTGATATTATATGGTATAACGAATGGTTGGAAATAATTGTTTGTGGTTGATATTGTGGTTGAAAAATACCTTTGTGGTTGAAAAATACCTTTATGGTTGAAAAATACCCTCTTGTGGTTGAAACAAATTAGAATAGGATTGTGAAATTGAAAATGAAACATGCCGCCTGCGTGCGAACTAGATGCATGATCCCCATTGTCAAAAACCGCGAGGTTTTAAGGTAGAGCGAGGAGCCGTACTAGGGACGGTCCCGGTTTTAACTACCCCGCCGTTATGCTGCCGAAATTTTCTGAAATCTTCATGTGTTAGATTAATTTTCATTTGTTGAAATTAATTACATATGTTGAAACCAAAATTCATGTGTTGAATTGAAATTCATTCGTTGAGTTGAAATTCATGTGTTGAATATTATTCGAATTTTAAACAAATAGATTTAACGATAAAAATTACTTTTATATATATACAAACTATAGAGAATATTCATGTGCTGAATTGAAATTCATTCGTTGAGTTGAAATTCATGTATTGAGTATTATTCGAATTTTAAACAAATAGATTTAACGATAAAAACAACATTTTTATATATATATACAAACTATAGAGAATATTCATGTGTTGAATTGAAATTCATTCGTTGAGTTGAAATTCATGTGTTGAATATTATTCGAATTTTAAACAAATAGATTTAACGATAAAAAATCACATTTTTATATATATACAAACTATAGAGAATATTCATGTGTTGAATTGAAATTCATTCGTTGAGTTGAAATTCATGTGTTGAATATTATTCGAATTTTAAACAAATAGATTTAACGATAAAAATCACATTTTTTATATATATACAAACTATAGAGAATATTCATGTGTTGAATTGAAATTCATTCGTTGAGTTGAAATTCATGTGTTGAATATTATTCGAAATTTTAAACAAATAGATTTAACGATAAAAATCACATTTTTATATATATACAAACTATAGAGAATATTCATGTGTTGAATTGAAATTCGTTCGTCGAGTTGAAATTCATGTGTTGAATATTATCGTATTTTAAAATAAAATGAATAGACAATAAAAACTACATTTTTATTTGTGAATACGAAGTGAAAAAAAAACATTCACGTGTTGAATAAATATTTTTGATGGAAAAAAATATTTCTTTTATCATGAATACGCTTTGGTAAAAATACACACGTGTTGAAATAAATATTAGTTTGCTAGAAATATTATTATTAGCTTTGTTCTGCATATATATACATGTGTTGAACAGGGAAAAATGGATTAGCTGTAGAGTAAAGAAATTATTTGCGTGTCCGACAAATAGGTAAGCCTTGATGAGTTGGCTGCGCAATTTTATTTTTATATCAACTCCTGTGAATGTCATTGGATGCGGAGTGCTTGTTATTCTGTGTGAAATAATGAACATCGCCATAGGATAGTAACAATTAATTTTGAACTACACTACATGGCATACTTCTTGACGATAGGCATACTACATCATATTCCACCTAAGCATTTGGAGCTTGTGTGACGAGGTGGAAGATTTACCATACGAGTGAGAGGCTTGTATGGCGATGATTTTATACTACAGGTTGAACTGATGACTGATATGGACTATATAAAATATAACAATAAATTGCCAGATTAATAAAATCCCCACACGGGTCTGGAGTTGACAATAATCACGTCTCTCTAGTCATTAGATACGACACATGGACTATTTATTTCCACACGGAACGGGGTGACGAGAATTTATTCTCTGGAGTTATTATCTATACACACTCCCCCGTAAACACCAGAATATATCACTATAAATATGTGGATGCTTTATAGGATTTATTGGGTACCTAACACGGCCCAATAAATTTCCAAACCGCTTCCCGTACAAAGGTAATAACTAGTGTGGAAGATCCGACCGTCGGATTTTCACGAAACTGGAACCGTTGGGTTCGCTTTGGGAATATCTTCCCACTGATATAGACTTTGTAGAAATCCAACGGTTATATTTTCCGATATGTGTAAAACAAATTAGGGGAAAAACAGCGCCAGTGCCACGGCACGACCTGAAACGTCGTTTAATTGAATATGGGCATTTTTTTTAATAAATAAAAATGGCGAAAAATCGTTATAAAATATTATAAGCAACATAGATTGGAAATAAACCAATTTGACTTGATCTGCTTGATATTAGATGGTTGTATGTGTTTGACACGAAAATTAAAAAAAAAACTGAAATGTGATTGTCGAATAATATAACCATGAGAAGAATTGATTTGAATTCTAATTACGTGAATTATTTGAAAAGGCCGAGCTAACCCTCATTTCAAATAATTGATCGAGCGATTCGAATGGGAAAATACAAAGACGATTCAAGACCGACGATCTTCGTATCGATTGGATGGGCGCTGCTGAGGTTCCTGACTGGAGTAGCTACCGTGAAGGAACGGAAGTAGTAGCCGTCTGAACGTATGTGTTGATTGTACGGATATACGAGGAATTTGACGCCTCCGGTTTCGTTCAGACCCAGAACGGACTTGTAAATGGACTGTGTGTCTGACATTGGATTTTGTTCTATACTGATTGATCTCTGTTAAATATATATCTGTTTGGCGGTGGAGAATTTATTCTTTTGCTTAACGCCCTTCTCTGAGACGTATGAGCTCAGAGGTTATATATTGATAGAAATCAGTCGTATGAAGTGGATTGCCTATGTGGCATGCCAAGATGCTGTGATCAAGGCTTCTGTTGCAAAGCAAAGTCTTGTGGTTGATGATCAAAGCACGGCCTACATAGCCTGGCTTTGTGTATAGCGTGGATTCGCGAGCCTCACACATCGGTATGAGTTAAAAACAGGATAAGGACTACAGGGAGAGCACGACGTTTCTTTCTAGCTATGGTGGTGTCAGTGACCTACCAGCCCAGACATTTATATCTACTTTTCACCTATGTGGTTGTTGGAATGCGAGGCGCCTCGATTATAGGTCTGTAAGGACCGAGGAACGTGTGTTCAGGCATAATTAATCCTCAAACGTAAGAGAGGACCGGCCTTGAAGCATCCAGGGGTTACCCAGAGTGTGTAGTCCTGAGGCATTTGCTAGAATGTCTCGAAGCGGAGAGGAGCTTGCCCCTTGCCTCGACTCATGACGGAAATCCAATTTCCAATACGAAATAACGGACTCGATTGTAGAACTAGTATGGCGACATAGTAGATGGTAGCTATGCCGCCTATGATTGATATTTATGATGCTATTCGTTTTGAAACATATATGCACTAGCAATAATATCAAATGATTTTGCTTTACACGTATCAAGCATATTTGGCCATTATAAGGTAAAACTCTATCCTCCAGCTTGCGTTGCATTGTATGATGGGACTTGAGTCTTATAATGGCTTCATTCTTTTTAAAAGCATTGCATTGTTTTAAAGAATTTACTTTGTTTTAAATACACCAGCAATCACTGGAGTAAACCCGTTCCGCGAAAGTGGCGTGGTCCTATGATTTGCTTATTACTCTTGTTTAAACTGTTAAATAGATTTTTCATACCAGTCCCCATGACTGACTTGTTGTTTGTTTCACTTTGCAAACGTGACTGCCCTTAGTTCCACACGGGCAGCCTAGTTCACAGGTGACATGTTGTTTTTGGCTCTGCACTGTTACATAGAGTGCATTTTGGCTCATGGCGAGGCTGACTTCACAGAGATGACTTTGACATTTTCCGCCATTATTGTACTTATATTATGATTCCGCCACAGGCGATGCAGACTGCTTTATTTTCAGTACTTATTATCGTATGTATATGTACCGCCTTCGGCGATGTAGACTGATACCCTTATTATGTCTCACTGCATGTATATATTCCGCCTCTGGCGATGGTGACTGATCATTTCCCTTTTATTTTACTAAGTTATATCCTACGCTGTGCTATTCTGATGTTGTTACATGTTGCGATTCCGCTGTCATATCCATGTAAAATTATTCTATTTATTGTTTTTGCTATTATCTGTACTCTGCTATGATGATTGATGTGTTATATTCCAATGATTATCCTTAATACCGTCACACGGATTTTGGGATTGTCACAGTTGGTATCAGAGCTTTGGTTAACCTTAGTTCCGGGATCTAACACATTAAACACCTCGTTAGAATAGAATCAGTAGTGTTCTAAGGCGAGTAGCTCATTAGAGATAGGATTAGCAATGTCCTAGAATGAGCTAAGCAGATTAGCAAAACAATTTGATCAGTACATCATTACCTTTCCTTATGTTCCCCTGCTTTATCATATATGAAAGTTATCAAATCTGTGAGCTTGACTCTTTTCTTGCTTATACAGTACTCTCTCTGATGGCTACACGAGCAGCAGCAGCCAGAGTTGGTCGTGGAGGCCGAGCAGGAGTAGCAGGAGGACGGGGGAATATCCCCATAGTTGAGGAGGGCCCTATTATTCAACCACCAGCACCCTAGGACTTTGAGCTAGACAGAGTAGCGAAGAGGTATAGGAACCTGGGGGAAAACCCTTTTCTGGCCTTGGTACAGTGACAGATGCTATTGCTTGGTTGAAGACCTATGAAAAGATTTTTGAAGGCATGGGTTTGGGGACCAATAACAAAGCACGACTAGGTATCTGGCTCTTACAGGAGGAAGCAGAGTCGTGGTGGGATGCCATCACCTCAGAAGATGCAGCAGGTACTGTTAGGACCTTGGAGCAATTCAAGGCCATGTTCAATGAGAAGTTTGTACCTGAGCAAGCCTTAGAGAGGATGCGAGAGCAGTTTGCTAATCTCCAGCAGGGAGATCTCTCTATCCAAGATTACCTCAATAAATTCACCCAGTTGTCGCGCTATGCTCCAGAGCTGATTATGACTAACAAAGCTAAGAACAAGAGGTTTATATTTGGGTTACGACGCAAGTACCATGACAGAGCCATGAGCAACATCAAACTCTCATTCTCATAATTAGTAGAAATGGCTTGCAATTATGAAGATATGGATGAAAGAGACTCCAACCAAGACCGCGCCAAAAGCCAAGCAGGAAATAAGCGCAAAGCTTCAGCAGATCAGCCAGAGTCTAACATTACAGCGGCCGCTACTCAGAAATCTGGGAAGATCCCCAAAGGAAATTGCTACAACTACCGGAAGTCAGGACATTTTTCTAATGTGTGCAAAGCCCCGAGGAAACCAAAGGCAAATCCAGACCACTGCTCAGCCGAATGCTACAACTGCCATAAGAAAGGGCACTATAGCAGGAATTGTCCTCTGAAGCAGAATGCACAAGTGGCTCATGTGTATGACGGGGAGACCCCGCCGGCTATCACCGATGGATCAGGTAAACCCGACGTCTTGGGAGGTACCCTTACCATTAAAAATATTCCTGTTTCTGTACTTTTTGATACTGGTGCATCACGTAGCTTCATTTCTAGTAACACTGTTAGTAAGTTAAAGTTAAAAGTAAGAAAGCTTAAAGAACCAATTAAAGTTCAAAACCCGATAGGAGGTTCTGTTAGTCTTCGTTCGTACTGCAGAGTGCCTATCTCTTATGCATGTTACAAGTTTCCCATCCACTTAATCGTCATGGATTTATCTGAATTTGATGTCATTCTCGGTTTGGAATGGTTAACCAAATATAAGGCTGAAGTTAGATGTGCCGAACGAATCGTTAAAGTCGAAACGAAGCTTGGACCTATATATATACCATGTCATGGCTCAGAAATTAGTAGGACAGAATTTTGGTCTTCTTTAGAAGTTACTCTCCGTTCATTAGAAAAGATACCGGTCGTTAAAAACTACGTGGATGTGTTTGAAGAAGTAGAAAACTTACCGCCGCAAAGAGAAATTGAATTTAGAATAGATCTAGTTCCTAACGCCCGACCAGTAGTACATCCAATCAGAAGAATGGCCCCGAATGAAAAAGAAGAGTTAGGTAGTCAGACTTGAGAATTGCTTTGGAAAGGTCTGATCAGACCGAGCTTTTCAACTTGGGGAGCAGCAGTAGTATTTGTCCCGAAATCAGACGGTACTATAAGACTTTGTGTTGATTACCGAGATCTCAATAAGCAGACACTGAAGAACAAATATCCCTTGCCACGTATAGATGATCTGTTAGATCAATTAAATGGGGCAACAGTATTCTCCAGAATGGACCTAGCTACAGGTTTCCACCAATTACGTATAGCCAAAGACTGTGTCCCTTTGACAGCCTTCAGGGGTCCCGATTTATTCTACGAATGGTTAGTAATGTCGTTCGGCTTGTATAACGCTCCGGCATACTTCGTCGATCTTATGAACAGGGTGTTCCGTGGTGTATTGAATAAATTTGTTCTAGTCTTCATCGATGACATTTTAATCTACTCCAAGTCGGAAGGCGAACATGCAAAGCATTTAGAGCAAGTGTTGAAAATTATAAGGAGAAATGTCTTGAAAGCTAAATTTTCTAAATGTGTCTTTTGGCAGGATGAAGTTAAGTTCCTAGGCCATGTCGTATCAAAAGAAGGGATTGCTGTAGATCCAAGCAAAATTACAGCGATTCAGAACTGGAAACAACCTACTACCCCCACAGAAGTTCGAAGTTTCCTTGGATTGGCTAGTTACTATCGGAAATTCGTTCAGGATTTTTCAAAGATATCCGGTGTATTGACCAAGCTTACAAAGAAGCATGAGAAATTCAAATGGACTCCCGAATGTGAAGAAGCTTTCCAGGAGCTGATACTGAAGTTGACAACTGCTCCAGTATTGACAATTATAGAAGGCAACCAAGACTTGACCGTATGGACAGATGCTTCTATTAGAGGGCTAGGCGCAGTATTAATGCAAAAAGGCCAAGTGGTCGCTTATGCCAGCCGTCAGCTGAAGCCGCATGAAAGAAACTATGCAACTCATGATCTTGAGTTATTAGCTATCGTGTTTGCTTTAAGAATCTGGAGGCATTATTTACTAGGCGAGAAGTTCGAGCTATTTACCGATCATCAATCCTTGAAATATCTATTCACTCAGAAAGATCTAAACTTGAGACAACAGCGTTGGTTAGAATTCCTTGCAGCATACGATTTTGAGATTCTATACACTCCAGGGAAAGCCAATGTTGTAGCAAATGCGCTCAGCAGAAAGAATGAAATCATCGCCAGTTTTGTCATCACGTCTTCATTAATTGACAGGATCTCGACCCTTCAGAAGGACGATGAATTTATTCAAAGAATCAGTCAGAGAGTCAAAGGAGGTGAATCCACAAGTTTCCGACTCGATGACAAAGGAGTCCTTAGATTAAAGGGCAGAATTTGCATCCCAAATCTTCCAGAGCTTCGAAGAGAAATACTTGATGAGTGCCACAAGTCCAAACTAAGTATCCATCCCGGTGTGAGCAAAATGTATAACGATATCAAACGCACATTCTGGTGGAGGGCTTTGAAAAGAGATATTTCATTATATGTTAGCAGGTGCTCCACTTGTCAGCTAGTTAAGAGCGATCAGTAGAAATTGGCTGGATTATTACAACCATTAGAAATTCCAGGATGGAAGTGGGAGCAAATTTCGATGGACTTCATTGATGGCTTGCCTCGAACTAAGAAGGGAAACGACAGTATATGGGTGATCGTAGATCGCTTCACGAAGACTGCCCATTTCATACCTGTCCGATCCAACAGAACGGCTCAAAGTTTAGCACAGATTTACTTCAAAGAAATAGTTAAACTACATGGAGTGTCGCTCAATATAGTCAGTGATAGAGATCCCCTATTTACTAGCAAATTCTGGGAAGCATTCCAGACAGAATTGGGAACCAAATTGAACCTAAGCACCGCTTATCACCCTCAGACAGACGGCCAAACTGAGCGGGTGAATAAAATTCTAGAAGATTTACTGCGGGCTTGCGTTATCGATTTTGGAGGCTCATGGGAAGATCACTTACATTTAGCCGAATTCTCTTATAACAATAGCTATCAAGCAAGTTTGGGAATGTCTCCATTTGAAGCATTATATAGTAGACCGTGCAGATCTCCCGCATGTTGGGTAGAACCTGGCAACAGACTTGTGTTAGGGCCCGATATGATTTGAGAAGCATCTGATAAAGTCGACTTCATTAAGAAGAAATTGAAAACCGCACAAAGCCGACAGAAAAGTTATGCTGATGTGAGGAGAAGAGAGTTGTCATTTGCCGTTGGCGATTATGTTTATTTAAGAGTTTCTCCGATACGGGGAGTAATCAGATTTGGCAAGACTGGGAAGTTGGCACCGAGATTTATTGGTCCCTTTCCTATACTTGAACGGATTGGAACTCTTGCATATAGGGTTTCATTACCTGATTGGTTGGTGTACATGATGTGTTCCACGTGTCTCAACTCATAAAACATGTACATGATCCGGATCTTGTTGTAGAAGAAGCAGCGCAACAGGATATAGACATAACTCCAGAATTAGCGCTCAGAAGGGAGCCATTAAAGATTGTTGGCAAAGAAACTAGAGAGCTAAGGAGCAAAAAGATTCATTTAGTCAAAGTGCAGTAGAGTAGTGATCCTAGAGACTGTACTTGGGAGATTGAGGAAAGCGTTAAACAAGCCTACCTCAAATGCAGAGTGGACATCTCTGACTAACTCCGGTGCAAGGTACCTTTACAATATTTTGCATTTACATTTTGTTTCCTTCTTTGCTGTTCTTTCCTTTTCGAGGACGAAAAGTTTTAAGTAGGGGAGATTGTAATAACCCGGAAAATGTGAACCAATTTAAAATGTTTAAAATTGGTTATCGTCAAAGAATTTGAACAATTGAAATAGCATATTTCAATAAAATAATGAACGGGGGTTAGTAAGGCAGTTTGAAAATTTGAATACAAACTTTGTTTGACTGTACCGGGTGGGAAATATAACAGATTTTAGCGAAACTGAAAATATTTAAATCTGTTTATGAATACCTTTCTAACGAATCTGAAAAATCGAAATTTCATAACGGAAATCAAAAGTTATGGCCAAATGAATTTTTAGAAAGGTCGCTATATAGCCCTTGAAAATAGATATTTTGCATACGACCTCAGAATTCGACGAAACCACTTTTGTTGGGTCCGGGATGTCAAATTATTGCTAGGTTTCAAATTTCATAATTTTTGAAGCTAGTATGTGAGCGGGGCAAAAGAAAATGTGATTGGTCAATTTCTGTTAAAATGGATCGACCTGAAAATGGACATTTTGCATATGAGCTCAGAATTCGACGGAATTGGTTTTGTTGGGACCGTATCGTCAAAATAAAGCTAGATTTATTTTTCTGGAATTTTTCGATTCAGTTTGTGGCCCTGGCAAATTGAAATGTACGTTCAAATTGAATATAAAATGTTTTATACTTTAATTTGAAAAATAACTGACTGTAACAGTCGAATTGGCCAACGAAACATATCCCATTGTGTCCGGAATGGGGGTATTTAGCTAGGGGCGACAGTCGTTGGGTTGAAATTGGTGTACGTGGGCTAGAAGGGGTATTAAAGGAATTTAAAAATATTATATATTAGAAAATATATTTCATTTTCTCTCTCTTCTAAAAAAACCCGATCAACCCTAAAACGAACGACGGAAATCGTTCGAGACCTTCCCACCCCGATCGCCGCCGCCACAGCCAATATCGCCGCCGACTCCAGTTGACAATTCCGATCGCCTTCCTCCCCTCTTCAAATCAAAACAAGCCTCGTCAGAAACCGTGCAGTATTCGCGTCAAATTTCCTCGAGGAAGTCCGCCCCTTTGAAGCGCCGCCGTGCCTCGCTGGAGCCGCCGAGTTCGCCGCCACCACCGTCGATCGGAAGCTGGTTCGTAGCCCTTCGACGCCGTGTAGTCTGATCTGGACAACGAGGTACGGTTTTGATTTAAAATCAAAACCTAGTTTTGAAGCTTTGCAAACCCTTCTGATTTAAATTTCTAAATTGAAAATAACACTTTTAAGTGTTGCAAAACTTTGAAAAATCGTATCTTTTAGTGTGTTAACGAAATTCGATGAAATAGGAAACATCGGGACCGCAGGGAGGCTCTCTACCATCTAGCAGAAGCCGCGGATTTTTCTGATCTTCCTACGATTTTTAGCACTACAAAAACCAATGTGAGGAATCTAAACTAAATTGTGTCAATGGAATCGTGTTGTATAAATTATATAAGCTAAGTGTAAATTATATACGCATTGTATACCTCATGTACATGTGTTGTATAAGTTATATTAGCGATGTATAAATTATACAAGCGTTGAATGAAACATATATGCTTTGAATTGTGATGAAATGCAAGTGAATTATAGAATAATATATATATATATATATATATATACACTCCCCTCGTCCACAGACCATGGACGATATTTATTGCTTGTGATTGGCGTGATATTATATGGTATAACGAATGGTTTGAAATAATTGTTTGTGGTTGATATTGTGGTTGAAAAATACCTTTGTGGTTGAAAAATACCTTTGTGGTTGAAAAATACCCTCTTGTGGTTGAAACAAATTAGAATAGGATTGTGAAATTGAAAATGAAACATGCCGCCTGCGTGCGAACTAGATGCATGATCCCCATTGTCAAAAACCGCGAGGTTTTAAGGTAGAGCGAGCAGCCGTACTAGGGACGGTCCCGGTTTTAACTACCCTGCCGTTATGCTGCCGAAATTTTCTGAAATCTTCATATGTTAGAATAATTTTCATTTGTTGAAATTAATTACATATGTTGAAACCAATATTCATGTGTTGAATTGAAATTCATTCGTTGAGTTGAAATTCATGTGTTGAATATTATTCGAATTTTAAACAAATAGATTTAACGATAAAAATCACATTTATATATATATATACAAACTATAGAGAATATTCATGTGTTGAATTGAAATTCATTCGTTGAGTTGATATTCATGTGTTGAATATTATTCGAATTTTAAACAAATAGATTTAACGATAAAAATTACTTTTATATATATACAAACTATAGAGAATATTCATGTGCTGAATTGAAATTCATTCGTTGAGTTGAAATTCATGTATTGAGTATTATTCGAATTTTAAACAAATAGATTTAACGATAAAAACAACATTTTTATATATATACAAACTATAGAGAATATTCATGTGTTGAATTGAAATTCATTCGTTGAGTTGAAATTCATGTGTTGAATATTATTCGAATTTTAAACAAATAGATTTAACGATAAAAAATCACATTTTTATATATATACAAACTATAGAGAATATTCATGTGTTGAATTGAAATTCATTCGTTGAGTTGAAATTCATGTGTTGAATATTATTCGAATTTTAAACAAATAGATTTAACGATAAAAATCACATTTTTATATATATACAAACTATAGAGAATATTCATGTGTTGAATTGAAATTCATTCGTTGAGTTGAAATTCATGTGTTGAATATTATTCGAATTTTAAACAAATAGATTTAACGATAAAAATCACATTTTTATATATATACAAACTATAGAGAATATTCATGTGTTGAATTCAAATTCGTTCGTCGAGTTGAAATTCATGTGTTGAATATTACCGTATTTTAAAATAAAATGAATAGACAATAAAAACTACATTTTTATTTGTGAATACGAAGTGTTAAAAAAACATTCACATGTTGAATAAATATTTTTGATGGAAAAAAATATTTCTTTTATCATGAATACGCTTTGGTAAAAATACACACATGTTGAAATAAATATTAGTTTGCTAGAAATATTATTATTAGCTTTGTTCTGCATATATATAAATGTGTTTAACAGGGAAAAATGGATTAGCTGTAGAGTAAAGAAATTATTTGCGTGTCCGACAAATAGGTAAGCCTTGATGAGTTGGCTGCGCAATTTTATTTTTATATCAACTCCTGTGAATGCCATTGGATGCTGAGTGCTTGTTATTCTGTGTGAAATAATGAACATCGCCATAGGATAGTAACAATTAATTTTGAACTACACTACATGGCATACTTCTTGACGATAGGCATACTTCATCATATTCCACATAAGCATTTGGAGCTTGTGTGACGAGGTGGAAGATTTACCATACGAGCGAGAGGCTTGTATGGCGATGATTTTATACTACAGGTTGAACTGATGACTGATATGGACTATATAAAATATAACGATAAATTGCCAGATTAATAAAAACCCCACACGGGTCTGGAGTTGACAATAATCACGTCTCTCTAGTCATTAGATATGGCACATGGACTATTTATTTCCACACGGAACGGGGTGACGAGAATTTATTCTCTGGAGTTATTATCTATACACACTCCCCCGTAAACACCAGAATATATAACTATAAATATGTGGATGCTTTATAGGATTTATTGGGTACTTAACACGGCCCAATAAATTTCCAAACCCCTTCCCGTACAAAGGAGGTTATGGCGAAATTTTTCGAAATATTAAGGCGTTAGTGAAATATTTGAAGTGAAAACGAAGTTGAAATTAATGAATGAACTATATTTGAAATTATAGAATGAACTATATTTATATATATATATATATATAAATAGAATTAAAAGGAATCGAAGCCGTGCAGTTCGTGTTTTGGAATCGTAATTTGAAACGATTAGTATGAGAAATCCAACCATCGGATTTTCCCGAAACCGCAACCGCTGGGTTCGCCTTGGAAATATCTTTCCAACGGCACCAATATTGTAAAAATCCAACGGTTGGATTGTCTGGAATGTTTAATTCAAATCTGAAGAAAAACAGCGCCAGAATCGTTTATATTTATATATAAATATAATTAAATTAAATCGAATAACGACGCTGCAGTTCGAATTTTGAAACCGTAACTTCAAACGACTAGTGTGGAAGATCCGACCGTCGGATTTTCACGAAACTGGAACCGTTGGGTTCGCTTTGGGAATATCTTCCCACTGATATAGACTTTGTAGAAATCCAACGGTTAGATTTTCCGATATGTGTAAAACAAATTAGGGGAAAAACAGCGTCAGTGCCACGGCACGACCTGAAACGTCGTTTAATTGAATATGGCCATTTTTTTTAATAAATAAAAATAGCGAAAAATCGTTATAAAATATTATAAGCAACATAGATTGGAAATAAACCAATTTGACTTGATTTGCTTGATATTAGATGGTTGTATGTGTTTGACACGAAAATTATATTAAAAAAAAACTGAAATGTGATTGTCGAATAATATAACCATGAGAAGAATTGATTTGAATTCTAATTACGTGAATTATTTGAAAAGGCCGAGCTAACCCTCATTTCAAATAATTGATCGAGCGATTCGAATGGGAAAATACAAAGACGATTCAAGACCGACGATCTTCGTATCGGTTGGATGGGCGCTGCTGAGGTTCCTGACTGGAGTAGCTACCATGAAGGAACGGAAGTAGTAGCCGTCTGAACGTATGTGTTGATTGTACGGATATACGAAGAATTTGACGCCTCCGGTTTCGTTCAGATCCAGAACGGACTTGTAAATGGACTGTGTGTCTGACATTGGATTTTGTTCTATACTGATTGATCTCTGTTAAATATATATCTGTTTGGCGAAGGAGAATTTATTCTTTTGCTTAACGCCCTTCTCTGAGACGTACTAGCTCAGAGGTTATATATTGATAGAAATCAGTCGTATGGAGTGGATTGCCTATGTGGCATGCCAAGATGCTGTGATCAAGGCTTCCGTTGCAAACCAAAGTCTTGTGGTTGATGATCAAAGCACGGCCTACATAGCCTGGCTTTGTGTATAGCGTGGATTCGCGAGCCTCACACCTCGGTATGAGTTAAAAACGGGATAAGGACTGCAGGGAGAGCACGACGTTTCTTTCTAGCTATGGGGGTGTCAGCGACCTACCAGCCCTGACATTTATATCTATTTTTCACCTATATGGTTGTTGGAATGCGAGGCACCTCGATTATAGGTCTGTAAGGACCGGGGAACGTGTGTTCAGGCATAATTAATCCTCAAACGTAAGAGAGGACCGACCCTGAAGCATCCAGGGGTTACCCAGAGTGTGTAGTCCTGAGGCATTTCCTAGAATGTCTCGAATCGGAGAGGAGCTTGCCCCTTGCCTCGACTCATGACGGAAATCCAATTTCCAATACGAAATAACGGACTCGATTGTAGAACTAGTATGGCGACATAGTACATGGTAGCTATGCCGACTATGATTGGTATTTATGATGCTATTCGTTTTGAAACATATATGCACTAGCAATAATATCAAATGATTTTGCTTTACACGTATCAAGCATATTTGGCCATTATAAGGTAAAACTCTATCCTCCGGCTTGCGTTGCATTGTATGATGGGACTTGAGTCTTATAATGGCTTCATTCTTTTTAAAAGCATTGCGTTGTTTTAAAGAATTTACTTTGTTTTAAATACACCAGCAATCACTGGAGTAAACCCGTTCCGCGAAAGTGGCGTGGTCCTATGATTTGCTTATTACTGTTGTTTAAACTGTTAAATAGATTTCTCATACCAGTCCCTATGACTGACTCGTTGTTTGTTTCACTTTGCAAACGCGGGTGCCCTTATTTCCACACGGGCAGCCTAGTTCACAGGTGACAGGTTGTTTTTGGCTCTGCACTGTTACATAGAGTGCATTTTCGCTCATGGCGAGGCTGACTTCATAGAGATGACTTTGACATTTTCCGCCATTATTGTACTTATATTATGATTCTGTCACAGGCGATGCAGACTGCTTTACTTTCAGTACTTATTATCATATGTATATGTACCGCCTTCGGCGATGTAGACTGATACCCTTATTATGTCTCACTGCATGTATGTATTCCGCCTCTGGCGATGGTGACTGATCATTTCCCTTTTATTTTACTAAGTTATATCCTACGCTGTGCTATTCTGATGTTGTTACATGTTGCGATTCCGCTGTCATATCCATGTAAAATTATTCTATTTATTGTTTTTGCTATTATCTGTACTCTGCTATGATGATTGATGTGTTATATTCCAATGATTATCCTTAATACCGTCACATGGATTTTGGGATCGTCACAAACTTGGAATTCACCTCAATGGTTCCCATTTGAAACCTTAGTGGTAACTTCCCATTTAAACTTTCCTTGCATCTCAGAATTAGATTAGTCGTATTGGAGTTCGTTTTCAGAAGAACGCGATCATCACCACGAAGAAGCGCTACGCCGCGTACCAATCTTTAGGACGCCACCCCCCTTATTCCTCTCCGAGCAGACCCTACTCCAGTTCGACTTAGTCGAATCGAACTTGGGATAGCACTTCCGGATTTAATTAGTCGATCCAGACTTGGATATCCGTATCTGGATCGACTTAGTCGATCCGGGCATAGTCGACGTAGATCTGGATCGACCATGTCGATCCGGACATGGTCGACCTGGATCTGGATCGACTATGTCGATCCAGACTCAAGCATTTTGTCGAGTCAAGGCCCGGCTCGACCGTCGAACTGGAAGCTCTTCTCTTCCTCATCCCTTTGCTAATTCCCAACTTAATCCTAGCCGAATCGAAGCCACCTTCTTTAGTCAAACCGGTTTTGTAAGCATCGTAACTTGATCTCTAGATTTCCATAGACTTCAACCATGTTGCAAAAGAAAGAGATCGAAAATCGAGAATGTGAATGAATAGTTATTAAATTTGATACATAACTAGTAAGAACTATACTAAAAGAAGATAAGTGCAGCTGGATTGGTCGTGGGTGATGAGATTTCTTAAGCGCGCCAAATATTGGCAAAGCATTGCGAAAGAAATTTGAGCACCTTCTCTGATGATGATGATACAACCCGAGAGGTGTAAAATATTACACTGATGCACCTTAATCTTGGCAAGACACACCATTGAAATGGAGAGAAATATCATGATATTTTTCTAATAAGATAGCTTAGCAGCCTTGTCTTCACATGATGATAATTTTTTGATGAGGACAATGGCGATGCTCTTGTTAAACAGTTTTTTGGCTTTGATACCATATCAGAAATGCAGATGATAACGTTTTGAATTTATTGCTTTCAGTTTAATAACATATAATAATTTGAATGCTTGTTTACAACTTTATTTATATTTATAATTGCTTGTACATAAATTTGCAATTGGACTGAAAGATGACCTAAACTGAAAATGTTGAAGAGAAGTGTGGACTCTTTTCTGATATTGTTTGTACATAAATTTATATTATTCTTTTAAAGTTTGTCCTTCTATTCAGAAAGGAAATTTGTTATCTTTCGATCTATTTTTTTTTTAAAAAAATGTACTTCTCTCTATTTTCCACTAATTAAAAATTATGTTAACTTCAGTTTTAAAAAAAATTCAAGACCAATGATTAAAAGAAACCACAATTTTTTTTAACCCTTTACTAGAACATCAGACTCAAAAGTAGATATAAGAACGATCAGAGCACGATATACATGACATTTAGATTTGACAAAATCAAGCCCAATCCAAGAGATCTACGATATGCTTAGTTAGCTAAAAAAATTCAAAACTATACCCGGTATGACTTTCAATTTGAATTCGCTAGGGAACAATTCGGTAATAAAACCAACATTACCTACATTTTTATGTTTTTACATCGAATAACTCATGTTGGCACGACTAGAATCAAATTTGACCATATCAGGTATTTTTCTTATTCACGTCGCCTCGAATAACATTAAGTTCGGCAAAATCTTACTGTTATTTTCTAACAAAATTTTCTAATTGCTTGAAAGCAACTTGTCAAGTCTTATTCAGAGTGACGTTTTGCAAAAAGTATACCAATCGGAGAACAATATAAGCTCAACCAATTTTGCAATTTAATGATACGGACCTGGTATATAAACTACCAATAACCATTTAACCAATTATTCATGCATCGTTCAGTCTTTTTTCTTTATATATATATATACACACACACAATCCAATGCACAACTGTTTTATAACAAAGACACTATACATCTTACACTGTTGTTCAGTACAAGCAAATAACAAGTCGGAACAAATAAACACGGCCCTACGCAAATAACCTACGATTGTCAGAGTCGAAGCAGACAACGCAGCGACTTTCCCTCCTGTAGCAACTTGAAAGCTTCGTTAATTTCAGAAAACGGTAGTTCATGTGTTATGAATCCATCAAAATTTATGTTTATTTCCTGCATTTTTCTTACATTATTATTACGATTCAGCCTTGAAACAATTTAAATAAATATGTGGTGGATAGTGTGATCTTATACTTACTCCGCTAGCACATTTTTTTGCAAAATCAGGTAGCTGAGACTTTCCTTTGAAGTCGCCGAAGACAGAGGCGACAATTCTCCGTCCATGGAATAATTCCATTGGATGTATTGGAAGCAATTGTGGGCCTGTGTGGATTCCAAGGACTACTGTCAGTCCCCATCCCTGTTTATCATTTGAACACATACATGGTTAGACAGTTCATATTTCATTGTTCTTCTCCCTTTAAATCCTTTCCAATTTCCATGGCCAAGTATAACCCAAAAATGATGTTTTATTTGCATAAAATATCATAAAATATTACGAAATTTGTACTGAAAAATTAGGAGTGGAATAATGCAACTGTTGATTTATTTTTATGGTACGATATTCATATACGATATCTTACGCTTAAACCTTTTGTCTTTGACTGTCAAGATTTGCCATTTTAACTTTGTTTTATGTCCAATAACGTCAGATGTTAAACCGACATGAACAAAAACAAGTTTATCCTTGCAGATACGGGTTATAACCAAGGTTCAAGAACTCGGTTTCGGTCTCGGTTTCGGCCGTTTGAAAATTTGTTAGTTTCGGCGGGTTTCGTTCGGTTTTATTTCGGTTTCGGTCCAGATTTCGGTTTTCAGTATTTTAGCACCCACACACGCATTAGACAAAAGTCACAAAACCCACACACGCATTAGCCAAAGGCCCAAAACCCACACACCCATGGCTTAATGCTCTCTACTCTAGTCTCTCCGCAATATCCAAAAGCCCACACACCCATTTCCGCTTCGGATCAATGATTCGAAGTCAACAGAAATGAACAAAAAAAAAAAAAAAAAACCACATGCAGCAGAATAAAAAAAAGAAAAAAAAGCTGTCGATCGAATCGATTCGACTCAAATAATCGATTCGAACGATCTCGCGTAGAAAAGAAAAGAGGAAAACTCACGAAGATTTATGCTGGAGAATTGCAGAAGTATTCGGTTTTTTTTCTTTTTTTTCCTTCAGTGTTTAATCCGATCCCGATTTTAGGACTAGATTTCTGATCGGTGACAACCGAAACCGATCCGATACCCCCGAGATCTCGGGGTATCGGACGAGTTTTCGAACCTTGGTTATAACTATTATTGGAGACCCTCTCATAGTTTAACAATTAGCTACATAAAAGTAAATGGGAGCATGGCAACGTGCATTGTTAACTACATTTGTCTTCAAGTCACGATAATAGATACTAAAATAAGCATTGTTAATGTAGAACATGTGTCGTTAGTAACACACTTCTCAAGTAACGTTTAGTTTAAAGAAAAAACAGGTTTTTCCATAACCAATATTAACACACACTTTCACCCAAACAATGTAAAAGCATTGCAATATCATTCTTAAGAAAGAAATGTCACCATCACACTTAATGAAAAAGGGAAATATAGAAGACATGATGATGTGGTAATTGGTATACACACAAATGTAGGATTCTTGATGTGCATCTAAATTAATTGCTGATATCTATGACATACTGATAACTACATATACGGTTGATGGTGGTTGGTTAGTTAAAGTTGACATCTTGCTAAGGTGTGCATTTTTACAAAAGGACAAACCTAGTAAAGTGGAATTTGAAGTAACCGTATACGATTCTACTCCTTATGTTATTATCAAGAAAACTTGTAAAAACAACAGTAAATTAAGACAAGAGACATGCATACATCATGTGTTGAAAGAAAGGCTTCGCGCAAAACATCCAAGTTTCCAACACAGTCGAAGCTGAAATCTACTCCACCTTCACTCATTTCTCTTATAACCTGCACAATTGAATAATGCAAAACTAATAAGATTGATGTGAAACTCATCTTCATTTGTTTTCAAACATGTTTCTTTCTCACTTCAATTTCACAAATCACTGCAATTTGAAAATGGTAATACCTCATGCAAGGCCTTCTCATTATCCTTTGGGTTAACAAAATCCGTAATGCCCATTTCTCTTCCTGGAATATTTACATGTGTGTGAGCAAATTTCTAATCATATGATAATGCGGATGGTAACGTTTATTCTTGTTTAGCTTTACCTGTTCCAAATTTACCGGAATTTATGTCAACTCCAATTATTTTGGAAGCTCCACGTAGTCTAGCACCTTCCGCGACCTGGAGAATTTTGAGCCAGTCATACAAATGAATCAACATCAATTTTGCTACAACTATTATTTCGAGTTGGTACATTCTACTGTTAATGATTCCGGTTGAAAAAACTTACAGCAAGACCAACTGCACCGAGTCCAAATATTGCAACTGTGGAGCCTTTTTGTACATTTGCAGTATTCCATGCTGCTCCCACCCCTATTTTTATTGTTCATTTTAGTATATTATTAGAAGAGCTTTCTTTCAGATAAACTGAACATCTTTTAATTATATATTTCCCATCTGCATTAACATTGCTGGTTTTGTCGTCCATCCCCCACAAATTATTTTTCATTTTCAACAATAAGTCAAATAAACTAAAATAACGGAGTGGGAACTGAAGAAAGTGGGGTGCGGTGATTTAATTTTGATAAACGAGGTGTGTAAGGAGGAAACCGGAGGGAGAATAGAAATAGTCGTAAAATAATTGAACATTTAAGAATGCCTTTAAACTAGCAAAAGAGAAATTGTTCAATTTAATTGACTCCCACAACTTTGAATAAGGATTGAATCCAGAGCCGGCTGAGAGGGTAGGCTGAGTAGGCAGCCGCCTACGGCAACCCCCCGGGCGAGGCAACGTCCGGTGGTGATGGTCAGTGATGAAGTGAAATTTTATATAAATAATACTTGATGGAAAAGTTTGACAAAGAGGCAATGGCTTAGTTGGTATAATTGAGCATATTATTATTGTTTGTAAGGTCATTGGTTCAATACTTGGTAATGTAATTTTCCAAGGTACTTTTATTTTTTGGGGGGTAACATTTTTCGGGCCTTACTGGTTTGACGTGTGGGCGTTGCCTAGGGCAGGCAACCCACAACACCGAGCCGGCTCTGATTGAATCCATGGTGCAAACAAAATCTGTAATCATGCTATATTGCACTTTTTAAGTTATGGCATGCTAATGTTTGCGATTTGTATGTATCTGCTGCAAGCTCTAAAAATGTTGTGTTATTGGAATCCAGCGGCATCAACATGAAGGAAATTTAACGTTGTGGTCAGCTTTTCGAATTTTGGGGAAAAAGAAATCTGAAGTTTCCATGAAGATGTTTAAATAATTATAGCATCATTCAGTTGTGAGATGCCATCGCAGTCAAAATTTGCAACGCTTTCGTTTTCGACGCAATACGTCGGAAGTGCGAACGTGGCAAATTTTGTACTGTGATCGTTCGAGGAAAAAGTGGGAAACATGCCGTTGCGGCCACCAGGCCAGATACGTTCAACCGTTTCACCAAACGTCCAGCTCATTTCCCATCTATTCACCCCTATATAAACACCCCATCTGTCATTCTCTCCACCCAAACCAACCAACATAGCTCAGAAACATCCTTTCCGTGTTAATCCGATCCTTTCAACCATCTATTCAGAAAATTTTCTCTACTAAAAATTTTCCTTTCTATGATACATGATTTTTTTTAAAAAAACATTTTGAATTTTTTATTTATCAGTGTTACGAACTGTTTTTGTTTTTTTACAATCCATAACTTTATGTATAGATTACTGATATTTCATTGGAGCTTTTGCAAGACGAAGTCCATTCCTCAGCACGTTTTGCACGACTATAACTGCCGATTTCAACACACAGTTTGATCTTGATTGTTCACATACCCAAATTAGAAACAAATGAGATAATCTAAAATGTCACTGGACCGATGGAAACAAACCACTAACAATTAAAGACGGACAGTGAAAGTAGAGAATGAGGAGATTTGTAGTGGTGACAGTTGGTATATTAACCACACATGGTTAATACTACTTTACACTGCTACTGCATGGTAAGGTCCGCATATATGGACGAAGCAAACTTTGTTTGAAACCAAATAAACAAACCAAATTAGCTTATTTTGGTTTGTTTGATTTTGTTTTAAAACTAGATTGGTTTAAGATTGACCCATAAAATAATTTAGTTTGTTTATCGTTTTAACCCAACAAAACGACTTTTATTATATCATTAAAATTATTAACTTTTATCAGTATTTTAGCTTAGTTTTCTAAATAAAATTTAATTATCATATATGTACCCAAATTACTACTAAAAAACAAATTATTGCACAAGAATCCTTCAATCATTTATTCATGTTTTACCGTAATGTAAAATGTATATTTTAAATATAAAATATAAAATATTTTAGTTTGGTTAAATCTGATAACCAAGCCAAACATAATTCGGTCCGCTTGGTTTGGTCGTTTTCTTATTCGGTTTTATTTTGACTTAACAAATTTCATCATTGAACTAATCAAACGCTCATCTAGATCCACTTACATGTATGATAACAAATTTCATCATTGACTTAACAAATTCCATGATTTGATGAAATGCTTTTTGAAACTGTACTTTTCTTGCGAAGTGCTTTTCAGTAGATAATAGAATTTCGCCAAAAACTCAGCAATATTATGGACTCGGAAAAAACAGAGGTACAGTGATTTTCCTGCTTTGTGGGGGCACTCCACAGTTTTATCAGTTTAAACTTTAAACAAAACTAACTCAGTTGATTTTCGATCTACCTACAGTTCCTCGATGGCGACCATACAGACAAAACGTTTTCTGTCCTCTAAATTAAGCAAACATGGAACCTTCCGCAACCACAAATATACTCCTAATATCGTAGTCTATTAATTACCCAAAGCATCATCGCAGACAAATAAATTAAGTAGAATTCACGAACAAACCTGTAGAGATTCCACAGCTAAGCAAACACATCTTCTGAATAGGAGCCTTCTTATCGATTTTTACGACACAAGCCGAATCCAAAACCGTGTACTCCGAGAACGTGGAGGTGCTGAGAAAATGATATACCGGACGGAGTAAATCTTTGTTCGTTTTGTCCTTGACGAAGAATCTGGTCCGCCCATCGCTCTTCATCGTGCTCCTGAAAGGATTTACTTTGAATTCCCCGCACAGATTCGTTTTTCCAGATTTGCAGTAGACGCATGTTTTGCACTCTCCGTTGAAGATGGGGACCACATGGTCGCCTTCTTTCAGATCGTCGACTCCTTCACCGACGCTTTCCACCACACTTCATTTTTGATCGATATGGCATTACAATTAGACATGAATAGAGGACTATGCACATGAAATTAGGGTTTTTTTCCCCTTTCGGTGAAAAGGGCTAAACTATTTGATCAGAATATAACAAACTTTTAACAATCGAAATTTGCTCAAATACATATTTCAATATCTAATTCTGCTTTTGTACATCCTACCGACAAACATTCACGTGAGTAGAAGAATATATATGGGGAAAATGTGAAATGCAATTGACTTACCCGCTAGCCTCGTGACCTAGAATGCGAGGAAATGCACGCTGAGCCTCGTTCTTCATAAACAAAATGTTCACATATTAGTTGTGCCATAAATTAAAAAAACAGATCATTTGAGAATATATTGGTGAGGTGACAAGGCAAGTAAACAGATAAGTTAACATGCAACTGCTTAGTTAAAAATATATGCTAGAAATTACAACTGAAAAAGAAAAAAGAAAGCACGAGAGAGTCTTACTTCACCAAGCCAGAAAGAAAGATCGGTGTGGCAAATTGAAGTAAATAATATCTTAACGCGAACTTCCATCTCTTTTGGAGCTTCCACCTCCACCTCCTCCATCACAAATGGCTCTTTAGGACCCCAAACCACGGCAGCTATTTAATCATTTATATATACACATTTCACGTCATTTCTACATGCTCATTTAAACTACTGGCACAGAAGAAATACATGCTAAAAGATATTGATACATAGTAATTTATTTACCTTTGCATGTAATGACTTTGCCTTTGGTGTTGTTGCCATTAATTTTTATATGATCACCGTTAGCCACTGTTCCATTTGGTGTCTCCATAGCCTACTACTTTTTTTATGTATATATTTCTTAAATTTTTTTCTTTGGAGAGAGAAAGAACTGGGAAAGAAGAAGTTGACCTTCCAGCTTATTTATATTGTCAAGATAGGGAGATAAGCAAAGGGCATGTGTCATGCTCAGCATAAAAAAAATATTAATTGACTCACTTGTATAGAAATGCACCGCTTAGTTTATATCGTCAGTTGGGGTGCGTTCGGCAAGAACGGGGCAGTAAAGTAACCGACGTGTGTGACATGTCCGTCACTTAACAGGCAAACTGTCCCGTTTTCCCAATAGACCAAAATAAAAGTAAATCGATTAAATCTCCAAACGCATTCCCTGCTGAAATTGTCTGACTCAAACACACCCTTAGTATTTGGGGAATTTGGAGTACTATTGGATGTGCAACGTGATTTCATTTTCTCCTTGCTCCCACAGTAAAAATTAATTAAGAGTAAACTGCTAACCGCATAATACAACGTTTGGAGAAAAAATAACACTAAAGAATTTGAGATGTGAAATCAAAATAGATTAGTTCATCCATTTCGCTACCGCAAAATCAGATTAATTTTCTACCTAATTATTAACCTATCATTCTAGAACTTATTTGATGAAAACCATTTTGTATCCACAACCCAATCACTACGAAAGAATTTTGAATTTCGTACACCAATGTGGCTTAGGTACTGCGTAGGGATTTAGATTTCCCTACACCAAAAAAGAAGTTGGAAAATAGTACGTTGCAAAAATTTCCTACGCCTTCCCTAGGTCTGCATTACTACGCCTTCCCTAGGTCAAGTTCCATACGTCTTTCCTACGCTACATTGCTTATGCATTTCCTATGCCAAATTCCATACGCATTATTTACGTCTTTCCTACACCACATTTCATATGCATTCCCTACGTCACCGTGCACCAAAATTCAGTATGGTTCTTTTATATTATCTTCATCTACCACGAATATCATAATAAAAATTAATAAACCCAAATACATGCAAAATCGTATCAATATATATCAATAAAAATATTGATGTAGAATGAATATCATGGTCAAATTACCATAAACTTGATACAAATATATTTAAAACAAATCATGTCCAACAAACAATAAGTTGCTACATAACCCAAACATGGTCGTTTCATTTAATTCAAACATCATATAATGTACCTTATACAAATAGAACATCAAACCTACTGCCAAAATAAGAATAGCTCATAAAGTATGTCATATATCTGATTCTTCCTACAGCCTCAACTCTTGTATAAACTCTTGTACAGAACTCATCTCTTCCTGCATGGAACCTAAATCCCATAGTAGTTTCTTAATCGTGACATGCATTTCTTGATTTTTACTCATTAGCTCTTCTACTTCCTCCACAAGCTTACCTCTGGCATCTCAAACTCCAAACCTAGCGGTGTATGCATTGTCTTTATATATCTACACATTTTTTTTTAATATAAGTAACACAACGAACAAATTTTTTAATTCAATTAGCATAACTCCAAACCTAGCGGTTTAACTGAGCCTTATAGCTTAGTAAAACGAGCCTTAGGGCTCAGTTTAACTAAGATGTTCGGCTCAGTTTCACTGAGCCGTTAGGACAGTGATTGAATTATGCATGTTAACGTTAGTAACAAACTATCCATCAATTGAATTAGCCTGCTAAATTCTACCATTGCTGCTATAATACCAGAACAGCATAATGTTCGAATGCAAAAGTATTAAAAATAATTACAAAAGATACTTTGATTACTGTATATGAGACAATTTGTTAGAAAAATATCTTGAATCTCTGCACTCATCAATAGGGAGTTCTTTCATGACATGGAAAGCAAAAGGCTGAATATTTTCAATGCTACTACAATCCAAGTTGAGCAGTATGTCAGGCGTGTTTGAATCTGTATCTGTCATGTTTTTTCTACTGTTTCTATGTTTGTTGACACTTTTGAAAAAATATGTTTGATTCACTATTTGAGTTATGAGATCGGATCAAACCGAATCCACATGAACCAATGATCTATTCAGTTAATGGAGGAGGAAGCTTCGAGAAGAAAAATTGTTTGAAATTTGCCAATACGCCTTTGTTAAATGGATTCTCTTTCTTGTCATATCGATACCAAAAGTTCTCGTAAGTTGTCCATAAAATGAACAATGCAATGTTCTCAAATTTTTGTAATTTCAATACCTAAGCAACATAATATATTTATGGATGAATAAAAATAATTGATTTGTTCTGATTAAATACAAATGGAGAATAGTGAGTCCCCAACAAACCAAACTATTGTAAAAGTGTACACTATAAGATAGGTAGACAAAAATTCACCCGCAAGCGACTTTAGAAGCATGTTACCATAATTTTTCTTCTCCTCGATAACATTTAACCATGTGAAAATAAAAACTTACAAGTAGAGGACTATCAATGTTGATATAAACATGAAAAGAACCTGTAGTTACACTGTAGTCACATAGAAAAATAAAACAAAGCCCTGTAAATATAAATAGTCTTGGTATTCAGAAGCAGTTTTTAATCCATGCAAACAAAGTTTTTAAATCAATTCAGGCATTTAACCTGCTTTTTCAGCTGTTTAAAAAGCATATGATTTGTTGTATTCGTGACGAAAAGTGATATTTTGTGCTGCACTGCTTCAAAAACTTCAGTATGCTTACTATTTTAAAAACCCAAAAATATTTCTGGTAAATACCTTATTTTGAAACAGTTCCAACACAAAATGTTCTATTTTATCATGCAGGCAAGTTGGTTCAAATACATTTTTGAAAGGCAATCTAAATGAATCAAAAGTGGTTGCGACGGCCTGTCCCACACTAGCCAACATTTCTAATGAAAGTGCGTTGTGCCAATGCCCGACTAGTACGGGATGGTCGCCAAAGAAAAGAAAAGAAAGGAATTTGAACTAACAAGGAACCTGTAGAATGTCTCACAGCGCATGTGATAAAATATAATAATAACTTAACTTTGACATAAAACAGGCAAGAAAGTGCATAAGTTGAAAACTAAACCATCATAGCAGCGGAAATCCAAAATACAGCTTATCATCCAAACTAACATATTACAACTTTGAAATATTGTCTCTAAAGCAAAAGAAAGAGGTACATTACTAATGCCCAAAGTAGTGACTAGTAACAACACAGGGAGACTATATATATATATATATATATATGTATATATATATATCATGCGTGGAAGCCTCCTTCTCGTCTTCGGTATAGCTACTCATACATAATCACCTGACCTGTCTCTAGTCTTCCCGTTTAAGAGCACCCAGAGTAATAAGAAGAGACATAAAACTCTGGGTCAGACAAAAGTCTGGTATGAGCGATAAGCAACAAAACAGAACAATAACAGGTATACATAACCATACCTGAACCTGGACCTGCAACCAAAGAGTTAGCACAACATGATGCACAATACAATAAGGTGGCACTAACATATGGTGTGAAAATAATGGGGAGGGGGTGTGCATGTCATGGTGATAACAACCATCAAACATATCAATCATCCTCACATCTCTCACTCAGTGCTTAAAGCATACGATATTCACCATTTTGATCACCCAATTCTTTGTTACGATCACTCTGCCCCATGGAGTCATGACGGCTCCACTGCACTGATCCGTAACCACTAATAATTTGCTATATCCACTCTGCCCCATGGAGTCATGACAACTCCACTGCACTGGCTCAGAGCCTTGCTACGATCACTTTGCCCCATGAAGTCATAACAACTTTACTGCACTGATCCATAGCCAATATCCATCTCTCCGTGGCGAGTCAAAGCTATAGACATCGATAGTCCCTTTGCACACGTCCCGCAGCAAAGTCCAATCATGAAGTTAACTCGTTGGTCCCCATCTGGATCCTGTGTTCTAACTTCTCACTTGGACTTCCTTTGCATCTCGGGTTTTACCTCTTTCGGGTCGGTTCGGTGGTCATAGCCCACGCCTTGGTTTGGTTTGAATATGCGTAGTGCTCCAGACCTCATTGGTTCGGTTCAGTCACCCCTGCTCGGTTCGGTTCGGTGGTCATAGCCCTTTGGTTCGGTTCGGATGGTGCTCCTGCCTCGGTTCGGTTCGGTTCGTATGGTACCCAATCTCCAGGTTTCGATCTGGTTCCCTCCTCCGTCTTCGATCTGATTCGCAGCTTCCCGATCTGATCCCATCTTAGTTCATGTGGCCTTCCTTGTTTCCATGCTTTTCCTCTTGTGCTAGGTTCCGATCCGAATCGAATTCTCATGCCCAGTTCTCTTATCCGATCCGAGCCCCATATCTGATCCGATCCGAAACCCTGCACATTTCCTACAACTTTTCCAGCGATTGTTTTACGCCATACGACGGCGTTTTCGACCATTCTAACTTTTATAATCAATCACAAGGCATACCATACAGTCATAGCAACATAAAGAATCAACAATAAACATCAAAACAACAATTTAACATTTCAACATGGATCAAACATACCCAAAAACCTATGTTTTCCCCTTAGTCATGTTTAACTATAACTAATGATAGTATTAGCAAACTTACTCCAAATTAATCCAAATTTTTATCAGAGCCCTAAAATAATATTTTAGAATTTTACAAAAAAATTCAGATTTTTCTGAGTCATAGTTTCGCTAATTAACACTAATCATCCCTAATTAGCCGTATTTAGTATAAAAAAACAATGCAAATCACTCACCTTAACCACAAATAAAAATTTAGATCTAAAACTCTACTGTTTTGGGGCGTTTTCCTATGCAACACAGCAGCTCCAACTCTGATTTGGTGTTGATTTGCCTTGATTTGATGTAGATCTTCTTTATTAGTGATTAGAAGGTGATTTGGAATGATTTTAGAAGGTGGAGGCCAATGTTAGGGTTAGAGAAATGTTTTAGGCGGCTGAGACAATGAAATGAAATCGTTTCTTAACTGATTTCAGCCCCCCCATAACCCTAATCCCGAAATGGGTTATGGGCCTAGCTGTTAATCACCCTAATTAGGCCTGGTTAAGCCGTTTTTCACCTTCCAAACCTTATTTCAGCCATATCTCCCAAAGGGTAAGTCGATTTGATCAATGTGACCACTCTACGGAAAGGAAAACCATCATCTGAATCCAATGGAAGTGGTTTTAGGACAAAACTCCTTACCAATAAAAAGTTATAGGCGAAACAAGATTCGCCAGGGGCAAAACGGTCATTTAAAAATCGACAAAAATCGTGAACGTGGAATATGACCCTAATAGTCGTTCTCCAAAGTTAGACGACCATACGACCTCATTTGAAAAAGAGATAAATATTCTACGATCCTTCGATACGTAGAATGCGGTTCGTTACAGTGGCATTTGAAACATATTCAATACTAACAATGTAATGTCCCGTATTTTTAACGGTATAATAATTAATTAATTTAATTATTTAAATAATGATGTGGTAATTTAAAATGACTAGAATTAAATAATATTGAATACTTAATTAAATTAAATAACAGAATAATATATTTAATTCTGAAATAATCGAAAACAGTGAAATTCACAATGTTGTGTGAATTGGATTATTTATAATATTTATTTTAGTTTAGAATTGAATACTAATAACGAATTTATTATTTACGCGAAGTTTGAACGTATAATTATATTATAATTATAATCGAGCTCGAAATGGCACGGCAGTTCTTAATTTGGCGATTCGAAAATTAAACGAATATAGAAGATTCGTTTTAAGCCAGATTTTTATGAAACAAGAAACGTTCGGAGCTAGTGGAGTATATTTTTCTAATGGAAGAGAAAAATCGAGATTTCGTCGTATTGATTGTGAATTGTGTCCAAATCAAATTTTCGAAAAGTTGCTATGGAATTCCTTTATAATTTATAACGATTTATTTATATTATAAATGCATTTTCAATATAAATCGAATATTAATATAATTGGGAATTTTGAAATATCGAGTTATAAATCCTGATGTATTTATTTTGAAGCTGTATGATATTCTATTGTGAATATACACGATAATATTTATTTATAAATATTTAATTATTTTTAAATATATTAATATTTAAATGAGTTTATTTAGAGCTTTAAAAATAGCCATTTTTGCAAACGACCTTCGTTTTCGATGAAACTAATTTTGTTGGATCCAGAATATTATATTATTGTTAGATTTCAATTTTCGTGATTTTTAGAGTGAGTATGTGGCCATACGGGATTTTAGTGTGAAAAATAATCGATAATTTGACTTTAAAAATACGCTGTGTGAGCAAACGGACTTGGAATTCGACGAAACCAGTTTCGTTGGGTCCGTAATATCGAATTGAAGGTGTATGTCCATTTTCGTGATTTTTGGGTGTCATATGTGATCATACAGATTTTTAGAAGATAAATACAAACAGCGGTTCATTAAAAATTAATATAATAATCAATTAAAAATAAAATAAATTATAATTTCTATCCTATATATATACCCCCCTTAACATTCCTTAACCCTAAGCTCCTCAATTCTTTGGTCAAATAAATTTCCGCCGCATTTTTTTTACAGCAAAAGAAATCAAAACAAATACAAATAAATTCATGTAAATTCCTAAACCTACATATTCAGACTCCTGGCATTTGGTTCTTCATTCCCATACCTTTATTTCTGAACTCGACATAAATCAAAATCGCGTAAAAATTGTACAGTGTTGGGCTTCAAGGGCTAGGGTTCATGAAATCTGGAAACTTGAGCAACGATTTGACATTTGGGTTTGATGTTTGGATTGATCGTAGAAAACCGCACCGGTGTGCAAAGTCTGGAAGGGTTCCGTGGGTTTTTTTCGGTGGTTGCACAGTACTGTCGCGGTGGTAGCAGGAAATCGCAAATGGGAGGGTGAGCTCGAACGGTAAATATAGGATATAAAGTGATAGAGAAATCAAAGGAGATGAGATTGGTGGTGGTTTGGTGTGATTCGGTAGTGCGGATGGAGAGAACGAGGTGGAAGGGAAATGGAAATGGCGTGTACAGCAGGTTCAGAGAAGAAGGAGTAAAGGGAAGCAGGCGAGTTGAAGTATTTGGGGATGGGTTGAAAGTGGATGAAACGAGATGAGTTATGGTGGTACTTGTTTTTGAATTCATGGCAACATGAAGGAGCGTTGATTTAAGAATGACGGCAAATGGTGTTTACAGGGGCGGTGTATTTTGTTTCTGCGATTTGGGAAGAAGGAAGAACAGATTTGTCTGATGTTGGGCCGGGAAATGAAAGTGGTGAGGCCCAATAGGATTTAAATTAATATAACTCAAGTATAGCTTAATTATATAACGTACAAATTTGTAAATGCGATATCTATCTCATACATTATCCAAATTCAGCAAAACAAGATTCGTTGGGATCGTATGGACAACGACTACACAACGGAACTAACTGGGAGTGAATTGGAGCTCGTTACAATTTATAGCAAAATAAATTGTCTGATCTGAATCAACGACAATTATCGTTATTTAACGATAACTGTCCAATGTGAGTAAATCTCACTAACTCTGTACAGTTTATATTTTTATAAATATAATCTTGTATTGATAAATGATGATTGATTGCTGTGTGTTGATTGTTTGGTTGAGTTGCTGATTTATTGGTTAAAATTGTAGATAACGATATATATATATATATATCGTTAATCAAATATTGATTTTGTTTATCAGAATATTTCATATTGAACTGAAATCGATGTTATTTGTATTGTTTAACATCTATGAATGCAGGGAAACAGGTTGGAGGGATCCAACTGGATTCCTCAATATTTATAATACTGTTTGTTTTCATATATTGTGATATATGATGTGATATATAATCTGTGTTTGATTATGGGTGTGTAGATGATGTTGATCATGGTTATTTGGTATTTTAAATACCATAAGAAATACCGAAAATGTGAAAAGGGAATTTTCAAAGTGTAAATTGAAAATAATATATTTATAAAATCAAATAATTTTATAAAATGATTTATTATGTAGAAAATAAATAAAAGTATAAAAGGATTATTTATATAGAAGATGAATAGAAGTATAAAAGGAACATTTATTTAGAAAGTAAATAGAATTATAAAAGGGATGTTTGACGAGATATAAAAGAATTATGAGAAGATTGTTTAAAGTGGATATTAAATAGAAATCTATTTTAACAAATAGATTGAGAAGATTAATTTATAAATAATGTTTTATAAATTAAATTAAATATTTATCATTTGATAAACAGAATATATAAGACTGAATTTATATAGAGAAGTAGGAATCGGTTTTAACACCAATATTTTTAATGGAATTTGAGCAGCATTTATAAAGGTGATTATAAATGGGATTATGAGTGTTAGAAGAATAAAATGAAATTTTATATAAATAATTCTATAATTAGAAGTATAAATAGAAATTGGATTTGGGATATTGTTTTAAATATGAAATTAAACTGTTTTGATTGCAATGAAGAAATATTATTTACATTTAATGTGAATAAAGGATTTAAGTAAATATTTTGCTAATAAAATATTTATAAAGGAAATAGGGTTTGAAATAGGAATTAAAATGGAGTTAAAGGAATTAGAAACTGACCGGAGATTAGTTAAGTTGAACAGCTGTTTAGGTATTGATCTGATGTTGGTTTTGGCCTACGGGGTTAATACGTAGGGGGTTGTTCTCTTACTAGTTTACAGTTAGAGACTGATATATGTGAGAAGATAGTGATGCGTGAATCAGAAATGGAAAAGTTTTTCCAAAGTTAATAACGTATATTTTCTAAAATTAGAAAATATGGATTTGATGAATATATGGAAACGAGAAATAGGGAAATGAATAAATGTTGATTGATGATCGATCGATAGAATTTCCATCTGGAAATAATATCGTTGTTTGCACACATGTTTTTCTTTGATATTTAAATCGCCGAATATCAAAGTTTTTGACCAATTTTCCGTTGTCAATACGGAGAGACCGAGATCAGATTCATTATCTGAAAACCAATCTGTATGGGCGTTAGCATTGCGATCAAACATGATGAAGATAATTGAAGACGGAGTTATGCAAGGGTTGTCTTGTTTACAGAATAGTGCCTTCGATCTGTTCAGTCCCAGGACGACCTGTATGGAAGAATGTCTGATGGAGTATATTCAATAGATCGCGTAAGTTGATCTCTTCAAACGTATTTACGTTTGGTGGCGGAGGAATTCATTTCTCTTAGCTCTATACCCACGGTAATTTTGGGAAATCAATTTGTGATTTGGCGGGTATGACGATGTGACATTCAAAGTAAATAAAGGTGTGATCTGTACGTTATGGCCTCTAGCCTCACAACCGAGAAATGGTATAAAATCGGGTAGGTTGCATGGCTAAGTGGTTAGCTGCCAATTAGGGTGTATTATCACCTGATCTAGAGAAATTCCATTTACTTCTATAATCTATTTCGATGCTATCCCTTTTGAGAAACGGTTGCTGATCCCAACCGTTGGTGATAATACATTCGGTACACTCAAGCGAAATGAGTGACCGGTCATGTTTAGCCTGGGTTGCAAGATGTTCTTGTTGAACCCGGTGTATTTCCCTCTAGAGATACACTGTCGGAAGGTGGTCCCATACCTTGCCAGTTGGAATTCATTAACCAATAAGCGCCCGCGGTTTTTGATTATATGTTATATATGTGGAACGTGAGATGAAAGCGTTCTGCTAGATGATTACTATATTGTGGTTGATAGACATTATTATAATATCAAAACAGTTTTTATATAAAGATCATCGTTTCTTTCAAAAGGATTTTTGAATGTTGGACTAAGTGTTTTGGATTCTCATAAGGGAAAAACCCGTTCCGTTATACGGCGTGGTCTTATGAGTTATCGTTTAATTGCTCAAACTATTTTGAATGGTTTTACTCATACCAGTCCTATGACTGACCCGGAGTTTATTTTGTTTTGTTTTCCCTAAACTCTCGGGTGCCCAATTTTGTATGGGCAGTCAAGTAGTCAGGATTTTACAGATATACTGAGAGCTCGGAGCAGGAGGCTACAGGATTTTATAGCTATTGTTTATTTCCGCTGTGATGTAAGTGTTGTACTCTAATATACAAATACAGATTTGTGTTTCAAAGTTATGTTGTATACTATATTTTATTCGTTCCGCTGTGAGATTCATGTTATTATGATATTGTATGTTCTTCTTCTTCTTCTATTCTAATTTTCTATCTTATCTATCCTCACCCTCTAACTTCTTTCATTAACTATCCGGTATTTCCGATGCTTGGATAGTCGACATATAGTTTATGTCGATAACCGAGATCGCGAAAACCTGGGTCGTTACAAACAAGCAATGCACTGACCAACCCATGGACAGTGATGTACGAACTTTGGTGACACACTTTTTAGTCGAAGCTGTCACACGTCAAGATATTGGTTAGCAACGCTCTCAAGCGTCGAGAACATTGTCAGAAAATACAAAGCGATTTTGTCGAAGTCGCGTCGCAAATATAAAAATGGCCCCAAACCCCTTTAGATGTCCTCTTTTGGGCCTGAAAACATCAATTACAGTGCTTTGTATGATAATTTTTGTAGCCCTCTGAATTAGCTTCAATTACACTTTCGTTTGGCCCAAACGGACTTACAGTTTGAAAATTACGTCCGTTTCCGTGAATGCACGCAGAAATTTCGAATCCCTCTCTAATTTTGAATCCCTCAGCAACCACATCATACAATTTCATATCCCTCCAACTCGAAACACACGTATTTTGGCTCCCTCAATTTCGCATCCCTCAATTTCGCATCCCTCAAAACATTTTGAATCTCAGAAATTTGTAACCCTCCAACTTCGGCTCCCTCATCGCTCTCGTTTTCGTATACGCTGGTATATGAAATTTCATATCCCATGGGTGTAATTTTTGTATCTTCTGGAATACGAATTTCGTATTCCTCGGGATATGAAATTTCATATCCCAGGGGTGCACTTTTCGTACCCCCAAGTGATACGAATTTCATATCCCTCAGGTGGGATAGGAAATTCGTATCCCTCATGTAGGATACGAAATTTCCTTATACACTTAGGAGGGATTCGACATTCTGAGTGATGCCTTCAAGGATATGAAATTCTGCTGTGTGGGCCCCATTTCCTACCTACTCTACTACCAACTCCCACCTATAAATACCCCCATGCTTGGCCTTCATTTGGATCCTTTTTTCCTTAGAATTTTGGACTTCTAGAGCTCCAAAAGAACCATTAATGGCTTCCATCTCCTTTTCCATGACTATTGGACATATCATGGACAATTAAAACATTGCTCTAACATTTTCCATCAACTTTTGGACATCTACAAGGATAAAAACACCACTTTTGGGCTATTTTTGACATATTTGGATTTGTTGGACCTTGTTGACCAAGTCAACACTCTTTCTCGCTCAAAGTTTTGAATTAACATACATTTTGCTATTCTATGGTAACATTTTGTACTCAAACATTATCCGAACTTGTACAATATTGTAATCGAATATTATATGAGGAATGATTACTATGAAGTGAACGTAGGCATTAGTACTGAACAACTATAAAAAGTTGTGTCTTCCCCGCATTACTTTGCTACATCTTTGGATTGTTGTGGTCACGTCGCACACACTCACATCGAGGGTTGGTATGCACTGAATTCACGACAATTTCCCACGTCAACACTTTGGTGTGCCAGGTAGTGGATGCACAACTTTGACCTCTGCTTTGGATTATATTCTCGGATTTTTCTTCGAATTTAGTCTTCAACTTCAGCTTTCGACTTCAAATTTACCCGCTTTCCATCATGATTAAATGTAAAAGGTTCGGCGCTGCCTATGGGCATAAAGTGCTAGTAGTGAAGGAAGTCGAGAACATTCCACGACTATAGAACTCTCAGACTTCATCACTCGAGAGGACATAGTACAATTGGATAGAGGTTTGATTACTTGTCTGGATCGACAAGAGGAAATTATGAATACCTTTCTCGCTCGGATTGAAAGCAGACTGCATGGCTCTGGAAGGTCGACTGACCAGATAGACGTCATTGGAACAAGTGCTTATGTTCCCTCAGTTCGTAACTCGGGACTTGGGGGAAGCCTCGCAAACTCTACAGTGGGACGACGTCGATCCTCGAATCGGCGCTACTCCTGCTAAACTCAGGAGAACCCCCATTCCTGATGGAAGTATGGTTCTAGATGTCTTGGATAATCAAGCTACAACATCTAGTAAAGGAAAATTTCGGAACAATCGCCCGGTGGCTAAGAATGGACCTAAGTTCCCGTCCTACTCAGCCACACTTTGCAGGACATCCTTTTAGAAGTTCACCCCATTGCTCCCTTCAAAAAGCCTCCTGTTAGGGATCCCACACAAAGAGAAATGGGTTCTGGTCGTCATTGCGTATTTCATGATCTTGACGGTCATGATACAAACAATTGTCAAGATCTTAGCGATATGATAGAAGAACGTGTCAGACGTAGAGAGCTGGCACAGTTTGTTCGAACTCGGGTTGCGGCATTAGGACAGGCACAACCCTCTCATAAAGATCAAGACATGCCTAGGACTAGCAATCATCCCAAATGCATGGTTATCAACTGAACCTCTTACTGGCTTTGATGTACTGGATGCAAGTCCCTAGGGTGTTAGTATCTTATGGCTTGCGAATTCTGGTCTTCTAGACTTCTGGTCTTAATAGCTTTTAAATAATGAGCTCCTCACTATGGCTTTCTTATTTTATGGATTTTTGGCTTCTGGAATTCTCCATCCCCATGGTATTGGCTCTTTTAGTTTTCTTAATTATGGATATTCGGGCTCCAACCTCATGGCTTTATCTCTTATGGATTTCATGGAATGTAAACGGTTGAGTCGACCTACCCATGCACGGGAGCTTTATGATCCCAAAGCATGCTCTTTGTCAACAACATACCGTCAAGTTATTAATGAAATGGATTTTCTGACATTTCTTGGTCGTTTTACTAAAGTAAAGCTGCCTTAAACCCATTTGCAGCACCTGGTCGTCTTGCCTTGACAAGACCGCCTAAAGAAAATTTTGATTTCTGAACCGGGATGGCTAAGATCGCTTACCCATGTACGGGACCAAAATGTCCTTAAACACGCTTTTCGTGAACGATGAACCATCCAGTCTCCTTCACGAACGAATTTGAAATAAAAAAACAGCTAAGTTTGCATACACATGTACGAAACAGAATGTCCTTAAGCATGCTCTTTACGGATGATGAACTGTTAAGTCTTTTCTTTCGATTTTAATAAAAAAACTCTAACCTTTACAACTTTAATAAAATTACTTTGCGTAGCAAATGCCTATGGAGTATGAAATCTAAAACCGGATTGCAAAACTTTAATTTTTTTTAGTTACATGCCTTGGTCGTCATGCTAAAGCAATATCGCCTTGCAAAAATACATGTCTTGGTCTTGCTAAAGCAAGATCACCTTGGAAAAATACATGCCTTGGATTTCTTACTAAAGCAAGATCGCCTTGGAAAAATACATGCCTTGGTCATCTTGCTAAAGCAAGATCGCCTCAAAAAATACGTGCCTTGGTTGTCTTGGTAAAGCAAGATTGCCTTGGAAGAATATGATAACCTGCGGCGGTCTCGTCGGTAATGCGGCAAGGTTGCTCACCTCGGGTTATGTGTATTTCTCTTCTTTGCAGGTTATTTACTCCTCCAGTCCATCGGATATTCTGGTTATCTCTAAACAATCCAAATTGATCGTTGGCTTTCAATAGATTTCTAATTAGTACGATCCCAAGCGATTATGATCCAAAGTGACTGTGGACTTCTAATTAATACAATCCGAAGCGATCGTGGCCTTCTACTAATACGATCTGAAGTAATCGTGGATTTCTATTTAATACGATATGAAGTGATCGTGGTTCTCTACTAAATATGATCCCAAGTGATCATGAATTTCTTAATGATATGATCCAAATCGATCGTCAGCCTTCGTCAAAGTTCAGGCTTTCTGATTTTCCGACTCATAAAGAATATGATCCGAAGCGATCGTAGGTTTTTGGATTTCTCTTCTTCTCGCAAAACACACCTTCCTTGGATAAAGCAAGATATGTTTTTGGGGGCAAAACGTTGACACGCTTTTTGGTCGAAGCCGCCGTCAAGATATTGGTTAGCAACGCGCTCAAGCGTCAAGAATATCGTCAGAAAACACAAAGCGACTTGGTCGAAATTGCATCGCAAACGTGAAAATGGCCCAAAACCCTTTATACGACCTCTGTTGGGTTCGAAAACATCAATTACGATGCTATGGATGGTAACTCTTGTAGCCCTCTGAATTAGCTTCAGGTACAACTTTTATTTAGCCTAAACTGACTTACAGTTTGAAAGTTAATCCCGTTTCTGTGAACGTATGCAAAAATTTTGGATCCCTCTCTAATTTTGAATCCCTTAGCCACCATGGTCCACACCATACAATTTCGTATACCTCTAGCTCAAAACTCACATATTTCGACTCCTCAAGTTCGCATCCCTCCAAACATTTCGAATATCAGAAATTTGTATCCCTCCAACTTCGGCTCCCTCGTCACCCTCATTTTCTTATCCTTTGGGATATGAATTTTGTACCCTTGGGATACGAAATTTCATATCCCAAGGATGCAATTTTTGTATCCCACGTTTGGTCCGTTGGGATCGTATGGACGAGAGCTTCACAACAAAACTGATTTGGTCAAATTTGGAGCAATTTGAACTTTTGGGTTAAATTAAACGACGTTTAATTTAATCCAAAAAGCGATTGTTATAATAACGATGAAAACTCAAGGTGAGAACTCCCTAAACTAATTTGAAAAGTTATTATAATCTTATCTTATTATATATTGATTTCTTATGGTTTCAATGGTTGCTTTGTGGATGGTGGACATTGTAGGATCTAGATTAACCCTAGAGGGGGATTAATAGGGTTTATTGGAGGTTTACGAGATATTAAAACTATCACCGCACAAATTGCAATAGAGAAAATAAATGCATAAAATAAATGACACGGATTTTACCTAGCTTCGGCAAACCCCTGTCGATTGCTACATTTCTATGATTTTTACTAGAATTAAAACAATCTCTATGCTTACAAAATCCCTGTAAACTCGCGACACCTGCTCACAACTGTTCTAATCCTCTGCACTGATCTTTATCCCCAAGATTGGATTTCTCCCGAATTACAAACCCGTAACTCGTAAACCCTGGTTTTTTTAAAAAACTAGAAAACCTAAAAAACAATTGTAAAAGAAAATTAACAATTAAAAAAAATTAAATTAACAAAATCTTTAACATAAATAGAACACCTGGCCTCCTTTATTGCTTTGTCACTTAAATAAATAAAGCTACCTCCCTTCATTTCTTTTTAATGGCCGATCGAAATATAAATTCGGGCTTTGCTTTGGTCCAAATCGTGACGCTTGAAATTTGATAAAATTGATTCTCTGATGCTTCAATAGCTTCTTGCTCTTGGTCGAACGATTCGGGCTTACGATCGATCGAAACTCTGTATGATTTGTGAGTATGCTAAAAGAAATCTTGTTTTTCTTGTGGTTTCAATAATTGTCGATGATGAATTGGTGTAGAATTTATAGGGTTATATAACCCCTAATCATCTCTGATTTCATGTGAATAATTTGGTCTGATTTGTTGCGTGATTGTTGCCTTGCCGTGAATCCTCTGTTGATATCTGGAAACAATCCAAAATGTTTTCCTGCCAAAAATTGTTTGTGTATTTCTGGAAGCATAGATTGAATTCTTCTGCTTTAAAAAATGTCAATTGATATATCTAGAATCAGTGGAAATGTTCTCGCTAAAAACAAATCTTTAATCACGTAGATATATATTCTTGCTTGAATAAATTCATTCTTGCATGCCAATTTTATTACTTGTCTTTTACTATGAGCATTCATTTGAAATCAAGGCTTCTTGCATCTGTTGCTTTATGGTTTTGAAAACCTTAATTAGTCTCACCTTTGAGCTTGGCACCCTTTTTCTTGTGCATATAAATCAGTTCTTAAAACATGTGTTGACCACTGATCTGAACCTAGGTTATGTATTGGTCTGCTTTGTGGTTTCACAGCATTTCTGTTGGATATGTATTTTTGTACAACCTTGTGTACACCATGAAAAGTCGATGTGTACGACTTAAAGGATATATATGGATATAGCGGAAATATATGTGATATGCTAGCTAAGTAATAAGCAATAGTTATGCAAATAAAATCTAAGTTACCAAGATATATCACAAACAAAGTAAATGCGGAAAATAAAGTAAAGTGACACCAGGAATTTTTATACTGTTTCGGACTTCCCTCCCTACGTCCAGTCCCGAAGCACCTCTTCGGAATTCACTAACAACGCCCTCTCTTAACCCAGAGGAATAGGTCAGTACACCCGAGCCCCAACAAGGATGCCTCTCGCCTGAGCAACTACACAGGTCTTCAACAGTTACAAGTGTTCGACTTCTGATTTGTGTTCTTGAATCACCATGGATAACCAATATTTTAAGTACAACCTTCATATAATATGATCCTCGAGTATATGATTTGAATGCGAAAATTTAAGAAAGAAGATTGCTTTTTGAATCAAATGATATTAAATTGATCCAAGGATTCAACAAGTATTTGAATTGGAGAGATTTTTAATTGCAAAGAATATAAATGGAGAGAATAGAATGATGATAAAAAAAATCAGTATAATTTGGTTAAAACTAGTGATTGTAAAACATGATTAAACTTGTTTATATAATGGTATAAGAGTAGCAATCCTTCATGAATAGTTTTTATAAAAAGTTATGTCCATTTCCTTTGATTAATGAAGAGGAATCTCTTCACGAAGGATGGTGACTCTTCATAAAATAGTTTCTGGATCGAATCAGTCGATTGGTTAAAAATCATCAGTTGAGTGGTAGAATTAAATCGTGTAAATAATTTTTTTTATCAAAACTAGTCATTATATGCAGAAACAGCTTGACTAGTCAACTGGTTCATTTCCTACTAGTCGATTAGTAGGCCAGTTTCTGCACATATCTGGCATTTGAAGGTTTACAAACATATATATAACTTTGATTAGCACATTCGTGTATACTTGAGGATAGATTTTAACAGAATTCAAACACGACTCAATGTACATATATATATAAACCTTATCTTTGTGATTCGATTCCCATAATAGCTTTATTCGTTGGCATCGATCAAAATCTTTTTATTCAACATTCTCCCCTTTTTGATTGACGACAACACTTTAGATTTTCTCCCCCTGAATGTATAGCTCCCCCTGAATTTCTGCACAATTTGTTAGATCATAATCTTATATCCTTACAATTTTATTCCTGTGTTCACAAATGTTAGCACAATTTTCCAATAGTATGGAAAATATAAGAGTATAATAGCATGGAAACATAAAAATGGTATAATCATGATAAATATTTCTCCCTCTTTGTCATCGATAAAAAAAATATGCCATGAGAATAAATAGTAATCGATCATAAAATGTAAATAATTAAAGCGCCTTAATGAGAGAATGGATCATGTTCTTTTTCGATAATCTGAATTTTGTATTCAGAAATATTTATAGATACCGAAAATAGCCTTCTTTTTGTTGTGGTGTACCTGGAAATGATATGATGTATATAATTTGGTACCCACTTTCTTTGTTTGGATCCAGGGGTTAGATGGAAGGTAACCATACCCAAAAGGGTTTAATGGAACCTTTAAAGATAATTTTTCCATTATTAACTAATGAATCAAAATAATCATCAATATATTTTTCTCTATTTTTTCAATTTACAGGAACCCAAATACTTAAGTAATCTCTATTGATATTCCTTTTCGTACTTCTAGATTTATTATAAATATCACTAGTCATAGAAGACGTGCATTAGTTCTAGCAGTGATATTCTTATTGTACATAAAAGCATATCTAGTACTGTTTCTATGATTGGTTTTATTATATCCTAAACAAATTTTGTCATGTAAAGGTCGAGATCTAGATAAAATCATATTTAAATCATTTTGACCTTTATTAAATTTCACGAACTTACTTGTACATATATCAAATTTGATTCCAAAGTCGCGATTGACATTTTCAAAAGAAATTTTGTTATTATTTTTTAAGTCATCAATTTCTTTATTTAATTCAAAATTCTTTCTTTTTAAAGCACCATTCTCAGCTTTGAGACCAAAAATTTGAGATTCTGAATTATCTAAAGAAGATTGTAATTTTTCAAAATTTTCTTTTGAGTCAAAAATTTCATTTTACAAAATCTCATATTCTTTAGATAATTCTAAATTCTTTTCTGTTAAAGCTCCATTCTCTTTTTCAAGAGACGAAATTAAAGAACTAGAATTATTTAAAGAATCTTCTAAAGATGAATTTTTATTTTGCAAAAGATCAATTTCCTTCAAAAGAACATTGTTTTTATCTTCTAGCTGCTCATTTTCTTTTTGAAGAAAATCTTTTTGAAAAACATGCTCTTCCAAGGTATTTTTAAAACAATTGGCTTCTTTTTCTAAAAAATTGTTTTCCTCTTTTAACTTGGAAATTTCTTGCTCACAACCTTTAAACTTGGCCAAAATAATTGAATTAAGTTTACCTAAGCTTTTAAAATCTTTCAATAAATTTTCATGGTCTAATAGAAGATCTTTATATAATGAATCTACACATACTGATTGTGATCTGACTTTGGCCATGAGACATTTGTTTCCTTGCTCTCTTGATTCTGCTTTGTTGTCCTTCCACTTTCTAATGCCTTGACTAGATTTCTTTATTGCCATTTGTTCTAGGATGTTGTTACGATCTCTAGAACGCCAGATTCTGATTCCAAATTAAAAGTCGATGTGTGCGACTTAAAGGATCTATATGGATATAGCAAAAATATATGTGATATGTTAGCTAAGTAATAAGCAATAGTTATGAAAATAAAATCTAAGTTACCGAGATATATCACAAACAAGGTAAATGCGGAAAATAAAGTAAAGTGACACCAGGAATTTTTATACTGGTTCGGAATTCCCACCCTACGTCCAGTCCCGAAGCGCCTCTTCGGAATTCACTAACAACGCCCTCTCTTAATTCAGAAAAATAGGTCAGTACACCCAAGCCCCAACAAGGATGCCTCTCGCTTGAGCAACTACATAGGTCTTCAACAATTACAAGTGTTTGACTTCTGATTTGTGTTCTTGAATCAACACCGATAACCAGTATTTTAAGTACAACCTTCCTATAATCTGATCCTCGAGTATATGATTTGAATGCGAAGATTTAAGGAAGAAGATTTCTTGTTGAATCAAATGATATTAAATTGATTCAAGGATTCAACAAGTATTTGAATTGGAGCGCTTTTTAATTGCAAAGAATATAAATGGAGAGAATAGAACGATGATCAGAAAAATCAGTATAATTTGGTTAAAATCGTTGATTGTAAAACATGATTAACCCTGTTTATATAATGGTATAAGAGTAGCAATCCTTCATGAATAGTTTCTATAAAAAGTTATGTCCATTTCCTTTGATTAATGTAGAGGAATCTCTTCATGAAGGATAGTGACTCTTCATAAAATAGTTTCTGGGTCGAATCAGTCGACTGGTTAAAAATCATCAGTTGACTGGTAGAATTAAATCGTATAAATTATTATTTTTTATCAAAACTAGCCATTATATGTAGAAACAGCTTGACCAGTCGACTGGTCCATTTCCTACCTGTCAGCTGGTAGGCCAGTTTCTGCACATATCTGGCTTTTGAAGGTTTAAAAACATATATGTATAACTTTGATTAACATATTCATGTATACTTAGGGATATATTTTAACATAATTCTAACATGAATCAATGTACATATATATATATATAAACCTTATCTTTGTGATTCGATTCCCATAGTAGCTTCATTCGTTGGCATCGATCAATTTTTTTTTATTCAACACACTGCTCCACTGTATGCCACTAGAGCCAATTGTTATACCCCCATTGCTTTCTGTGTTGCACATCTGGTCAGTCCTGGGCATGTCTGTGCACTTTGGTATGTTGTCCCTATGTGATTATTGCACTTGCTGCTTGCTTTGTACATGTGGCACTTGTATATGAACATGTATTTCCTTGTTTGTACCTTGTTTGGTTTGTATGCCTCAATGTATATACATACATTCATGTATGTATATTTGCTAGTCATGCATTACCTCCTTGATCCAGAAGTAAACTATGTACATGTACCACTGACCTACATGTATTTGGTATTTTTGAACTTGTCATTTTTGTGTTGCTTGATGTACACCATACATCAAAGCCATGTTCCAATTTCAATGTCATATTTGTGACTATTGTTGCCATGTATATCATACAGTTTGTTCAACACTTGTTGTTTGTTGACCTGTTGTAGTATTTTCCGCCACTGCTTCCTTGTTTAACCCTGAATATTTTTCTTTCCATGTTATGTGCATGTGTACATTTGCATTTCCATTGAATTGTGTTTGTTCAGCTGCATTTGTGGATTGTGTAAACTGCAATATATACACACACGTTTGTGTGTGTATACCCATTGATGTGTGTGTATATATGTGATATTGCTTGCCTCTGGCTTGTGCTATGTATCATGCAGCCTTGTGAATTTTTGATGATAATGCATGAGTTCTTGTATATTTGTACATTTTTGTACTTGCTGCTCCATTTGACCATGCTGCTACATCTTTGTGTGCCATTTTGATCTTGGCCTTGCTGCATGTTGATCTGTAGTGACATGTGTTGACTGCCTTTGATGTTGTCACCCCATTGTTTATGCACCATATTTTTTGTGCATTTCTTCATGCACTGGCTTGCTTGTGTCCTTCATCCATGTCATGCTATTGGCCATGCTTCTCTTGTGGCCTCGTATATGAATGTGCTACTTCACTGGTCTGGTTTGTTGTCCCTTGCTTTTGACATGATCACTTTGGCTTGACTTGTCTTGTTTGATCTTCTTTGTATTAAACTACTTTCATTTATTTATCCACTTTTTTCAGTAACTTGTACACATACGTATTTCCTCTTTGTAGCCATTTTGATCTTGTTGAACCGTGTGAATGTTGCCCCACTGATTTGAGCACTACAACAAAATGACCCTATTACAACGGTGGAACACCGTTGTAATATACATTTTACAACGGTGGGCTAACCGTCGTGTATTAAGAAGTTGTAATAGACTAAAATCTTTTACAACTTTTTTGCACTGTTGCAGCACCGTTGTAATATGTATATTTTACAACTTTTTTCCACCGTTGTAATAAACTTTATTACAACAGTTATGCACCGTTGTAATAATATCTACTACAACTGTTATGCACCATTGTAATTGACAGTTGCATTTAAAAAAAATATACATCCATTGCAACTGAAATGAACAATACACTAAATATAGCAATACTCCATAAGCAAAACAAATATTACAGTTATTTGCAAACTAATTTATTAAAATACTCAAATTTTCAATATTACAAACAATAAGTTTTACAAAAGATTTTTTGGACTATTACATACTTTCATATCCCTTCTTCTTCATCATTCTTTCCATCGTCGCCGCTAACACTTTCAAATCCATCTTCGCATATTTCTTCTTTATCAGTCTGTTTGTTGCCTGATTATAAAAAATAAATCATCATGGGTATGGACTTAAACTTGGAGGTGTGTACTGTGGATGCATATGCTCAGCGCTATTAACAGTAAATACATGTATCACTTGATGACAATCATACAGAAGCACACACAGTGATCAACATAAAAAAAAACTTAGACATGCACTCTGCTTGAAACACAAGGTTTGGAAGGCATAAATTCAAATGTATCTACTACATCAGGCGATATATAAGAGTTTCTGATCACCATTAATCAATCTAATGATCTCTCTTACAGGCATGCACTTGCCAAAAACTAGCAATCAAGTGATAACCACCCTTTTATTCCTATAGCCTACCACACGAAAAGAATTCATTTTTTTTCAGCATACCTTAATTTATGTAGCGCTGGCTGCTGGTTTTTCGTCCCCCCTCCCTTCTAATGAAAGGCATTAATCTACATCAAAAGCACAAACAGAAAGATTGATTGTTGCAGAATCTACATCAAGATGTAAAACTAATGCGTTATGCAAAAATAGACTGTTTTGCTCCTTTATTGAAACTTAAACGTACTGGTATTTTTTTCAAACTGATTGTTCATTATGTTTCGCCTTAAACTCGACGATCCACATTAGAAGGAAAGAGAACGAATGCATCCGGATAACCCATAGAAAGGTTTCTCCAATCTCCAATGCAATGAAGCACGGCTTATGATTGGCCGAAATTATGGCCCCATGACGAGAATGGTTTCCCATTAACCGATGAAAAATACATCGGCATGCTCGAATATACTTCACCAAAGACATCTTAAAGCTTCAATGACAAACAAATTTCACAGCACAATCATTAGATTAAGAAACTTACATGAGGCGCTCCATTAGTTTGGGCTGTTGAATCATTAACAGAAGGACCATCCTCTGCCTTCCGTCTTTTCTCAGCAGCTGAAATATGTAGAAACTTAGTGATCTTTGCTTAAGTCTAACTGCTGATGGGACACCTAATCTATAGCTTAACAACCTTCTATTCACTTGGAAAGCAAACTACGGCTAGTTCTATACCTAGAAGCTGTAGTGAAATAAGAAATGTACAATTTCTAGAGCTTGTAAAGTATACATGCTCTTGCAATGTAATATGACTTTAAGATAGAGGGTGATAATGCTGACGCTCTAAAGGTTCAACTTCAAAATGGTAATTCGGTGTGATAAACAAATTCAGTGTGGATACTAGAAAAATGATTAACTCAAGAATCAAGATTTATAGTTAAATCATTTTCTGACTATTTGTTACTTTTTCATGAGATTAGTTCATATGCAAAATGAGAAGAAAACGTCCATAACCAAGTTACCTTTCTCTTCTTGCCTCTTCTTCTTCTCCCTTGGAACAAATGAACCATCAACCTTTGCAATACAATCTGACTTTGTTTTTGCATATTGAATCCTCTGAAGAAATATAAGCAGCACAAATGCAATATATATATAAGAAATGAAATAGAATAATTCAGCAATAAAATGAAAAGGTGGTACCATGGGTTTGTCATAAAATGGAAAACTCTGCATTTGCCTAACAGCGGTGCTTGCAGCTGTAACTTCACGAAACGCAATCCATGCTTGTCCTCTAAGCTTTGCTGTTTTCAGAGCGACCACGTCAAGAATTCTTCCATACTGAGAGAATAATGCATACAGAGATCTCTTCAATTCTGAAAAAAAAGAGGAGGATAATTTAAGTGCCTGCTAAATTGTAACACTAAAATTGATTACTAATTGCAAAAATATTGTAGATCAAAGGTAAGAACAATCATAATTATCAAAATCGGATCGTCCTATATCAACTAATGCGTTATTCTCAATTTGACTGACTACGCTGGCATCCACAGCATCCACAGTAGTATTAACATCTATGACATGATTCAATGCTTTTAAACCCAAATCGACACTATTTTCAGTCCAACGTTTACCAATAGAGGAAAATAGCATATGGCTAAGGGTACCTGATTTAGAGCGAACTACCACCGAATGCTCCATTGTAGGATCGACAGCAGGCAAGTCATTTATATTATTGAGCAGACTCGAAAGGGGATTTTCAGGCAACGCTACAGAATTTCCTCAATTAACAGAGTTAAATCGATACCAGAACTCGACGGTGCTGACGACAAATTAGAGCTCACCATACCACAGGCTTGTTCAGATCTATTGTTGAAGCAGCGGTTATTACAGTGAGACACACACTACCACAAGAGTAGCATGCGGATTTCCTCTTCCTCAACAAAAGAAAATGATGGCGAAGTCGAGCGGATTAGAGAATGGATGCAGATTGCGTCTTTGAGGAGGTTGGGGTCGCCATTTCTGAGTGAAAACGATAAAGGTTTTGTTTAGGGTTGCCCATACGATTTTGATTTAGGGTACAGCACAGGAGAGGCGGCCTGCCTAAATTTTCACGTGTGCCGCCTAAATTTTCACGTGTGCCGCCTAAATTTTGATTTAGCGAGGATGTAGTTCCTTCAGACCAGATTTTCGCTTTTTCCATTAAATTACATCCTTTTATGCTAATTTTTTATGCCCATCTATTTTTCTTTGATTATAATTAAAATTTCATTAAAGTATATAAAATTAAATATTATAAGTTAGAACTTATAAGTAAAAATTTATATCAAATTTAATATGGATTTCTTGAGAATTAATTTTTATTAAAATATTAAATATTGCTTATGAATAGTAGGTATTGTTAATTATTCTTAAATATTAAAATGATTAGTTATTAAATATTAGCAAGTGTTAATATCTAATATGGATCTATTATAACAAGTAGAAAAATGAACTGCTAAAAATAAGTTTTTACAATTTTCTAATAAAAAGATTTTAATTATTAATTATAATTATCAATGTACTATTTAAATAGAAAAAGGAAAATATCACCTATTGCAACATATGCATTTTTACAACTGGCAAGGAAGAAATGTTGTTAATTATATTAAAATATAGTCATATATTACAACAGTCAAAAAATAAAAGTTGTGATTCAAATTATTATTATTAATTTCAATTATTATTTTAGTTAATTATAAATTATTATTATTATTTACTACTGATTTTTAACTTACAATTGTTACTTAATTAACGATTGTTGTTAAATTTTGAGTAAGATTCAAATTCAACGGTACACAAAATGTACCGTTTCGGACGGGGCGCTGCTCCGCAACCCGCCGGGGGCGCTGCCCCCTGGACCCCGTTAACGGGGGTGTTGCCCCCGCACCCCCACCTTGGGGGGTTGCCACCCCCTGGACCCCCCCTTCGTAGGGATCATATTTGACAAAAGATTATGGAAAAACTTTCAACAACGATTACTTATTAAAAAATATTATATACTAAATATTAATTACTACTAATAGTCATGATTAATTATAAATTAAATATTTATTAATTGTTATTTACTTATTGATTATTAATTAATTGATTATTAACCGCTCATTAGTTATTACTTACTAATTAATTACTAGTACTTAATAATGAAGTAGTTATAAATAATTATTTTTAATTAAATATTTAATATTTATATATTGATTAATAATTACTAATTGGTTGTTAATTAGTAATTATTAGTAGGAATTATTTATTTATTGATGTATTTTTAATTAAATATTTAAATATGTATTTATTGATTATTAATTAATAATTACTAATTGGTTGTCAATTACTAATTATTAGCATGAATTATTTATTTATTGAAGTATTTTTAATTAAATATTTAATATTAATATATAGGTTATTAATTAATAATTACCAATTAGTTGTAAATATTAATTATTAAAAATTATTTAATGAAAATAATTAATATTAAAATATAGTCATATATTACAACAGTCAAAAAATAAAAGTTGTGATAGGCTTTTATTACAACTGTCAAAATAACACAGTTGTTAAAAATAAATTTATTACAACTTTTCTGGAAAAAAGTTGTAAAAAACATTTATTACAACGGTGCTTTAACCACCGTGGTAAAATTAAAGTTGTAATATGGTGCTTTTGTTGAAGTTACAACGGTGTTTATACCACCGTTGTAAAAAACCATTTATTACAACGGTGCTTTTACCACCGTTGTAAAAACCCATTTATTACAACGGTGCGTTTACCACCGTTGTAAAATTAAAGTTGTAATATGGTGTTTTTGTTGTAGTGGAGCATATTTTCATGCTTGCTCACTTTTCTGCTTTATGCTTTGACCTGTTGGCATTGTATATTTGACACTTGTACATGCTTGATGTACTGCCATGTATACTTACATGCATATATACACATATGTATACATATGTTTGTATATAATTGTTGCTCCATATGTGCTTCGTCTCTTGCATTGAATTTCTTGGTTCAAGTCTACTTACTTATGTTTGACCATTTTGCCCTTACACAAAATATATGTGCATATACATACATATGTATGTGTATACATACACATGTATGTATATACATGAATTGTCTATGTGCAGCTTATATATGTGAGCACTAGAGGTATAGTCTTCCTTATGGTATTTATAGTGAATCACTGTGAATATCACAAGTAGTCTAGACACAGATAGATGTATGTATATCAGACCAAGTCAAGAAATATGATGAGAAACACACCAAAATTCTAAGGCAAATAAAATCTAAAATAAATTTATATATGCTAGAATTTAAGTCTATTTTAGTTCTAGTTTACCGTGTGTGTTTCCATAACAGGTATGCAGCTGACTGGACTGACTCTTAAGCAGACTGAAGATAAGTGTGTCAGTGAGTGTAACTAAGAGAGTAGAGTGAAATGTATATGTAACTGAGTGATTGTGAATGTATATGAGTCTGTATGTGTAAACTAAGTGAAACACGAGTGTTGTAATGAGAGCTGAAAGTAATAGTGTATTGTATATGTGAGATGTACAATAGTGGAGTTAGAAAATATGTACTATTCAAAAGTTGAAATTAAATATTATATTTGAATAAAAAACTGTTTTAATATTTTAATTCTAGTGCAATATTATTATATTTAAATATAATTATTTATTTTTGTTACACGATGAAATATAATAGCACTTGTTACAAACACATTTATAATATATATATATATATATATATATATATATATATATATATGTTTGTCATCATCAAATAAAAATCATATTGTTATATACAACAATCTCCCCCTTTTGATGGTGACAAACATAAAAATAAGATTTTGAATACAGTAAATGTGTTTGACAGTGAAGTGTAGGACTCCCCCTATATGTATGCTCCCCTTACAACAGAACTCCCCCTAAATATATGCATATAAGTGAAAAGAATGAATGAATTGAATTTTCAATATTAGAAAATTCGTGGAATATTCACTCATCAATCAAAATCTTAACCATTATCCCCTATTTTATTATCATCAAAAGGATATAGAAATCGAAATAGTGATGAAAAATAGACTAGAAATGTTGTAGACTTATTATCTACCTGTTGGAACCTTTTATGTACTAAGTAGTATCCTGTACCTGTGTAACTCTGATAATGATGAAATTTATGATTCCGCTGTTATGATGATGATGTATATTATTCTATGATTTCATGTGTTATGCTATTATCTGTAATCTGCTGATGTGATAAATGTGTTATATTCCAATGATTATCCTTGCCACCGTGGTACGGGGGTTTGGGTTGTCACAAGAAATATAAAATTAGATCAAGAGAGAGAATGTACATCATAAATCTCATTCAATCAAACAAAAATCATAATATTCTCCAAACTAGTGGAAAATTTCACATTATAGAATGATGGATTTACGATGAATTATATAAAATAGAGAGAGTTTTAAAACATATGAATTCCAATTATTTCCTAAAAAAAAAAAAATGAGCACAAAATAGCGATGTATTTGGACTGTGGTTGTAAATTCAAATCTAGTGACAAAATTTAACAATCTCAAATCCCAATGACTATCAATCAAAAAAATCATAATATTCACAAAATAGAGACACGTTTCATAATTCATAAAATTGATTGATAGGTTGGTTTTTGCATAATAAGGAGGATTTCATATATATATATATATATATATATATATAATTTTTATTTATTTTCTTTTCTTTTTTTCCTTTCTTTTCTTTTTATTTTAAGAGCACATTAACCACAAATAGCCTATTACGACTTTTAAATGGGATCATTCGCAACATAAATTATGAGTATTCTCTAACCATGCATGACCATATCTAGGTTTTTTTAAATGAGATTTGAGAAACACTTATTATATACAAAATCTCCTCATTATATTAAACTAAAATGGATGATATAGTAATAGTAGGTACAGAGATGATTGTGAAAGAAATTTCTAATTTAATCATATTATGAAATATGCTCAACTGTACTGGGAATTTTGAAAATTCTCAATTATCTCTTTTTTAGAAAAATAATACAGTCACATTTCCATCACATATTTTAAAATAGTTCAAAGTTTAAAAAAAATTCAACCCTCCACATTAAATAAAACCATGATGGATGATAGAAGGACATTAGAAAAAGAAGACGTTCATGAAATAACCATCAATTCATATGTATTATAAAATCTGTTCAAACATCATGAGAATTTAAATAAAATTTCCTCTTATGAAATATACTATAGTCACAACTCATCACATTTTCAAAAATCTGATAATAATTTTGATGAGTTCCAAATATAGTTCAATTTGGTTGCTAATTTCATTTTTTGAATAAATAATCAAAAATGATTTTAAAATTGAATGTATCAATTACAAGAGGGATTACGAAAGATCTATGCAAGATGAGAATCAATTAAGCAAATCAATCAACTGAACAACAAATATTACAAGACTTCTAAGACTGATACCACATGAGCTCATAATTGCCATAGTGGTCAATGAAGACTAAGCACTGAATTTACAACACTTAAATCAAGTTGCAATAAACATTTGATACCAAATTAAGCACTCATCAAATATATTTACAAAACAATTTCTTTTATCAGACCAGCAGTATGAATTTCAGATCAGAGAAGCACAAGAGAATTTTTCAGAATATTTACAACAAGCCTAAGAGATGATTCATGATCCAAGATTAAAACAGTTCATCTAAAATCACTTGAAGAGATGTGTAAATTTCAAGGTTTAATTAATCGATCAAACAAGATTATCAATTTCAAATCCAATAAGTGTGCGAGATTCAAAATATTAATAGTTTCAAATGGTTTCAAAAAAAATCAAATATCTAAGCTAAATGATCAGGATTTAAAATTGAGTTTCAAGATGCAACACAACAATCCATATCAAATGATTTTCAATTCAAATTAGCCAAGCCCACCCAAAAACCAATGAAATTATCACAACATAAAAAATTGTAGTGTGCTGTAATAAGTGTAATTTTTCAAGTCATTCCAAAATGAATTAGAGGAAACTCAAAACATCAAAGTTAATTTCCTTAGCTTTTTAGATCATCAAAAAAAATTAGACTTCAGAATAACAGTGTTCAAGATATAATAAGAATGCTTCAACGCTATAAGGAATTAGTCAAAAAAAAAAGCTTCAAAAGAACTGCAAAAATTACAACTTTAAGTTCAAGATATGGAAATCATCAAACATGGAAGTTTTATACAAACGAATCTAATTTCCAGAAAATCAAGAGTTTTGCAATTTGAAGTTAAAGAAGCTTAGAATATAAAAAACATATGGCAGCGTCATTACAAATAAGCATAATCAGAGAGAAGAAAAAAAAGAAAAAAAATAGAAGGAGGGATAGAAAGGAAGAATAAAAAAAGAATATAAACCAAAAAGTGTGAGTCTAGAGATCATACCAGATTTGCATGTGACGACGTTGATTCTCTAACTCGACAATCTTGGCTAAAGGACCCTGAATAAATCAAAGATATGGAATAACTTGAAATCAATTTCTCTTTCGCAAAATGGTTCCTCAGCCTCCTTCGGTACCTAACCGTTTATAGGATCGAGTGGTCTAACAAATATCATTTTACCACTCGTAGCTTTGTTTACACGTTTTGGTACCCAAACCTGTTTATATAACAATCCGTTAGCATCAACTAAAGTACCCTTAGGAACCCAAATCCTTTTGATCTTATCTGAATTTATTTTGTTATCTTTTGGGATCCAGATTCGTTTAAATGGGTTGTTACAAAACAAGTTCTTGTCTCGTTTATGATTTAAGAATCCTTTGAAATCATTAGAATTCAAATTTCCTATTCAATCTTTTGCAACGCAATTTGAAGTCTTTCTAAAATAACATAATTCAGCTTTTTAGAATCATTAATTTTTCCAAAGCCAAGACCACATTTATTTCCAAATAGAAACTTGGTTTTGCAACAACATATTCAACGATTTTTCCCCATTATAAAATTTATCCAAAGTTAATTAAAATCGTTGAATTTTAAATTTAAGATTGTTATTTTCTTTTATCAAATTAGAACAACGATTTATAGCGATCTTCTTTTCAGTATCAGATTGTTTCAAAACCAAATTTTCATTTTCAAGCAATTTCATTTTGGTCTTGGACTCATAAATTTCAGTTTCAACTCGTTTTTGTTTTTAAAATCGAGTTTTTCAAATTCTTTGAATTTCTTGATTTCTTTTTCAAGCTCATTCAAAAAAGATTCAGTTTTCAACAATTTCATATTTGGAATTTTCAGTCGTCTTAAAATATTCCAATTCCTTTTGCAAAAAAATGTTTTTACAAATTAGTTCATCTTTGTTTTCTTTTTTAAACACATGATTTATGTTTCAAGCTTTTGAAGATTTTTATTATGATGAACTAAATCAGTTTTTAAATTGAAACAACTTTTGCAATTAGATTTTTAAAATTTCTTAACATTTTTAAGTTTTGATTCCAAGACATTATTTTTGTTGGTCAACTCATGATTTTCAAATTTAGAAGTTTTTTTTCCGTTGGAGACTATCAACAATTTTAGTTAAATCAAAACACATATAAACTAAATCTTCATATGAGAAATCTCCTGTCTCATCGTCTATTAAGTCCCCTCGTCTGATCCATCTGTATTTTCATCTGTAAGACTTGTTAAGCACAAATCTAAATCTGAGTTGACATTTGCATATTTTGAGCATTTTTTGGCATTTCATCCATACTTTGCATCGAGAGAATTCCAGATTTCCTATGAAGTTAAAGAATGGGAGATATGGTTAAACTGATCAATACTAAGATAAGAAAATATAATATGCATAGCATGAGCTTTAGTTACAATATTATACTTATTTGCCATATCGTATCCATTTTTAATAAAATCCCAAAATCTAATATTAACGGATTTTAAATAGAATTCCATATTGGATTTCCAATTTCAAAAAATCCGTTCCATTGAAAATAGTTGGAGTATTACTAGGCTGGCTCTTGCTAGACTGACAACTAGAGAAAACCATGACTCTAGAGTTTATGAAAATACCTGCTCTGATCCCACGTGTAGAATCTAGATTAACCCAAAAGAGGGAGAACATAGTTTACTGGAGTTTTACGAGATACTAAAATTAACATAACATAGATTGTAATAGACAAAATAAATGACACATATTTTACCCAGCTTCGACAAACCCCTGTAAATTCGCGACATCCGCTCACAACTGTTCTAATTCTACGCTCAAAACTCTACATTGATCTTTATCCCCAAGATCCGATTTTTCCCGAATTACAAACCCGTAACTCATAAACTCTGGTTTTCAAAAAAAAAATAGTAAACCTAAAAAATGATTGCAAAAGTAAATTAAAACTTAAACAAAATTAAATTAATAAAATGCTATGTATAAGCTAAATAGAACAACCGACTTCCTTTTTAACTTTGTCACTTAAAAAAATAAAGTTCCTCTGTTCGTTTCTTTTTAATGGCCGACCGAATTAAAAATTACTGCTTTGCTTTGGTCCAAATTGCGATGCCTGAAATTTGATAAAATTGATTCTCTGATGCTTCGATAGCTTCTTGCTCTTGGTCGAATGATTTGGGCTTGCGATCGATCGAAACTCCGTATGATTTGTGAGTATGCTTAATTTTGTTTTTTCTCTTGTTTATCTTGTGGTTTCGGTACTTGTCGATCATGAATTATTGTAGAATTTATAGGGCTATACAATCTCTAATCATCTCTGATTTCAAGTGAATGGTTTGGTCTGATTTGTTGCACGATTCATGCCTTACCGTGAATCCTCTATTGATTTCTGGAAACAATCCAAATTGTTTTATTACCTATAATTGTTTGCTTATTTCTAGAAACTTAGATTGAATTACTTTGCTCTAAAAATGTCAATTGATATATCTGGAATCAATGGAAATATTCTTGCAAAAAAAAAAAATCTTTAATCACGTAGATAAATTCTTGCTTGATTAAATTCATTCTTGCATGCCAATTTTATTACTTGCCTTTTACTGTGAGCATTCATTTGAAATCAAGGCTTTATGTGTTTGTTGCTTTATGATTTCGAAAACCTTAATTAGTTTGTGTACACACCTTTGAGCTTGGCACCCTTTTTCTTATGCATATAAATCAGTTCTTGAAACATGTGTTTACCACTAATATGGACCCTGGTTATGTATTGATCTGCTTTGTGGTTTTATGGCAATTCTGTTGGATATGTATTTATGTACAATCGTGTGTATACTGCTCCACTTTATGCCACTAGATCCAATTGTTATACCCTATTGCTTACTATGTTGCACATCTGGTCAGTCTTGGGCATATCTATGCACTCTAGTATGTTGTTTATGTGCTTTTGCACCTGCTGCTTGTTCTGTACATGTGGCACTTCTATATAAATACATATTTCCTTATTTGTACCTTGTCTGGTTTGTATGTCTCAATGTATATACATGCACTCATGTATGTATATTTGCAAGTCATGCTTCATGCATTATCACCTTGATCCATAAATAAACTATGTACATGTATCACTGACCTACATGTATTTGGTATTTTGAACTTGCCTTTTTTGTGTTGCTTGACGTACATCATGCATCAAAGCCATGTTCCAATTACAATGTCATATTTTTTAATTTTGTTGCCATGTACATCATACAGTTTGTTCAACACTTGTTTGCTGACCCATTTAGTATATTCCTACCATTGCTTCTTTGTTTGACCCTGAATATTTAGCTTTCCATGTCATGTACATGTGTACATTTGCATTTCCATTGAATTGTGTTTGTTCAGTTGCATTTTTGGATTGTGCAGACTTCCATATATACACATGTGTGTGTGTGTGTATACCCATTGATGTGTGTGTGTATATATGTAATATTGCTTGCCTCTGGCTTGTGCTATGTATCATGCAACCTTGTGAATTGTTGATGCTGCTACATGAGTTCTTGTATATTTGTGCACTTTTGTGCTTGCTGCTCCATTTGACCATGCTGCTAATTCATTGTGTGCCATCTTGATCTTGGCTTGCTGCATGCTCTTGTAGTGATATGTGTTGACTGCCTTTGATGTTGCGGCCCCGTTGTTTATGCACCATATATTTTATTCCTTTCTTCATGCACTGGCTTGTTTTTTCTGTTCATCCATGTCATGCTATTGGCCATGCTTCTCTTGTGGCATTTTATATGAATGTGCTACTTCACTGGTTTGGTTTGTTGTCCCTTGCTTTTGACCTGATCACTTTGGCTTGATTTGCCTTATTTAATCTTCCTTGTATTAAACTGCTTTCATTTGTCCACCTGTTGTGGCAGTAACTTGTAACAACCCTATTTTTATAACGTGTAATAACCATAAATCAAGGCAGAATTAATTTTGAAAATAAGAATCAAGGGAAACGGGTTACGCCATTGTGTTCATCTCGAAATTTTTCTTGGAAACGAGTCCGAGTTTTCGAAAATCGGAGTCCGTATGACCAAGTTATGACCTTTCGAAGTTTTCAGAAGTTTTCAAGTTCAAAACAGCTTAGAATTCGAATTCGAATTTCGAATTTCGAATTTCAAACCCCAGAATGGACTGGGCGGGAAATTTCCCGCCCAGGACCAGGTCGACCTGGGGGTCGACTATGTAGTCGACCTGCCCAGGACCAGGTCGACCTGGTGGCCGAGCCCACTTCTGAAGCTAGATTCACTTTGATGTTTCTGGCCTCGTTTCTGTCTACATTCGTTGACCTGACCCTATATAAACAGCCCCTAACACTAGTCTCTCTACACAAAATTCTTTCTGACATTATGCTACTCTAATTCTGGTTGAAAAGTTAGAGAAAGAGACTACTTCTTCTACGTCAAAACTACGTTAAGAGAATTGCTGATTTAGGGACTTCTGTTAGGACTCGACTAAGCATATAAAGATTCAACATCGACTTTCTTTTTGTAATTCTCGAACCACGATTTGTAAGCCTAGTTACTTTTAGATTTAAACTGTAAATGTAACATGAATATGTTGTAAATTGAAATTGGACCTGTGTATGATGACTGTTTTACATCCATGCTTGTTCATCTTGGATCTTGACTTTTGGGTATATTACCATGACATTGATTTGGGGCCTATTTATGTTATAAATAAAAAAGAAAAACCCCTCATATTATCATGTTGAATCTGCTATTAGTCACAAGTTTATGACTATCACCTTATGTCAATCGGTACCATGACTATACTATCACCTTATGTCAATCGCTACCATGACAATACTATCACCTTATGACAATTGTTATCTTGACTAGTACCTTATTTTGCTAGGTTTGGAATCTTTATGTTTGAGGCCAATATTCCATATGCCAGTAATGTTATAAGTCATACCATGCTATGCTAGTAATCACTTTTGCCACCTTATGCCTGTCCCTTTTTATGTTATTCCCTAATTAGATTTATTTGTATCGATTCGAGTTTATGTACGATGGGAATACAATTTGGGTAGATTAGGTAAAACATAAATTGGCTTTGAACATGAACGTTAATATAACCTGAACCTGGATATGGACATGAACTTGACACGATTTGACATGAAACATGACATGAAAACTCGACATGAATTTTGACATGAAAACTTGAACGTGGGCATGACACTTAGATAAACTTGAAAATGGCCAACTCGAGGTTGGGTTGAGTTTGCAGTGTAAATCTGCTCGGAACCGCCCGACAAATCCAGTGACTGCAAACAATAGGATCCAATGTGGGTAGTTGGTCATATCGCACGAAAAACCCGAGGTTAGACTATGTTGTGGTGTAAATCTGCCCGGAACCGCCCGACAAATCCAGTGATCACAACAGTTAGTCTAATGTGAGAGGTTGGGGTGCATTAATGAATTAATGCCACATGATAGGGTTAAGTCATGAACCACTTGAATATACTTAACCAACTTGACACGATGATTTGATAGGGTTAAGTCATGAACCGCTTGAACACACTTAACCAACTTGATACATGATTTGGATAGGGTTAAGTCACGAATTTGAATGACAACACTTAACCCATTAGAAACCCTAGTTACGCGGTCCTTTTCAGCAGTAACCCACTTAGATGTATCACGATACCCTGGGACTAGGCAGGGTGGGGCCCGATTACTGGGCTGATTGTAAGCGACCAGAACGACGGCTGAGTTGGTGCGCCATTGTAGGTTCAGGCGGACTATGGTCGTGCACGTAGTCCGGAGTTGAAAAAGCAGGCATTGGGTACCCGTAGGTTTACACTGTGCGTGCTTGATTCGTGTCGATGGTTGGCACCATAGGGCTTGATAAACCCTATGGTGGACCTAGCACAGGTAACTACATTTCAGGATAGGGCCGTATAACACAGACACATGACAAGCTAGAACTTGTAGGGAGCCGATCGATTAGTAGATTGTACCGTAGGACCCCGTAATGGGTCACTTCATGATATTGGGCCAAGGGATCATTTCATGATTAATACTTGACATGGGTTAGAACACTAGTACAGTTGGTGCAGCGAATCTCGAATATGCGATGCTAGACTTGACTTATCCTGTTATCTTAATTATCCTACCAGTTCTGTTATCATCCTTATGTTTAATTCCAGTTTTCACATATCATGTTAACTTTACTAGTTTTCATACTGAAAGTCACTAGGGCTTACCAGTCTTTATGACTGACCCTTTTTCTTTCGCCTCCTTTTCTTTCGTTTCCCCCCCCCAAGGTTCTCAGGGAAGAAACACTAGCTCTTAGCTTGGATTTAGCTTGCTTTCTGATAGCTCATGTACGGTTTGGTCTTGAGCTATGCTATGGCTGCACTTCTGCTATGTTTGGGGAATAATTTACTTTTGTTATCTTAAGTTTATGCTTCTTTACTTGGAACTTGATTTAATGGAATAATTTGTACCTTGGATATATGGGGTTTTGACTCTTTTCTTGAAAGTAATAAAAATTTGGTTTTTGATTTCTATCGCTGCTTTATTTATGTTCTGCCTTGTGATATCTCTGTGTATGTTTACCTAGATAATACTCCACCAAAACTAGTGCATTCCCTTTGTGAGTGACCCTAGCGGAGATGGGGTGTTACATAACTTGTACACATACATATGTGCTCTTTGTAGCCACTTAGATCTTGCGAAACCATGTGAATGTTGCTCCATTGATTTGAGGATATCTCCATTCTTGCCCATTTTCCTGCTATATGCTTTGACTTGTTGATATTGTATATTTGACACTTGTACATGTTTGATGTACTGCCATGTACACTTGCACGTATATATACACTTATGTGTGTATGTATATATATGTTTGTATATAAGTGTTGCTCCATATGTGCTTTGTTTCTTGCATTAAATTTCTTGGTTCAAGTCCACTTACTAATGTTTGACCATATTTCCCATGCACATAATATGTGTGTATACATACGCATGTATGTGCATACATGTATTGTGTATGTGTATGTGTATTTTACATATGTGAGCACTAGAGATATAGTCTACCTTATGGTGTTTACAGTGAATCACTGGGAATATCACAAGCTGCCAAGACACAAATATATGTTTATATATCAGACCAAGTCAAGAAATATGATGAGAAACACACCAAAATTCTAAGGCAAATAAAATTTAAAATAAATTTATATCTGCTAGAATTTAAATCTATTTTAGTTCGAATTTACTTTGTTTCTGTGACATGTATGTAGCTGACTGGACTGACTCTGCAGCAGTCCGAAGATAAGTGTGTCAGTGAGTGTAACTAAGAGAGCAGAGTGAAATGTATATGTAACTGAGTGATTGTAAATGTATATCATTCTGTATGTGTAAACTGAGTGAAACCTGAGTGTTGTAGTGAGAGCTGAGTGTAATAGTGTATTATATCAATGAGATGTACAGTAGTGGAGTTAGAAAATATGTACTATTCAAAAGTTGAAATAAAATATTATATTTGAATAAAACACTGTTTGAATATTTAATTCTTGTGCAGCAGTATTCTATTCAAATATAAATATTTATTTCTGTTATATACAAGAGACGTTTATTCACAGTTTTATATATATGTTGTTTATTGTACATTTAAGCGTTGAAATTATAAATGCTTATCTCATGACTATTGATAGTGGTTATTGGATATGGGTATGAACCCCAATGATGTTGAATACATATGTTAGTTGATAATTGTGTATTGCAGTTAATTTGTTGATTGACAAAATCAATTTTAATGAATATTTTATTAATATAGTAATAGGTGAAAAATAGAAGTCAAAATTTGACTTCGATTTCGGATGGACGTAAAGTATAATCTGTTATGATGAACATTTGAAAAAGATAGAAATGGTTTTGGACTACTTTTCATATAGTTAAGTCCTATTCAAGTTTTTATTTTAAAATGAATAGTAACCAGAAAAAGTGAAGTTCGATTAGGGTATCTTGGAAAGGTTTTAGAAGGATTTTCTTTTCAAAACTTTCTTATTTATTTTTATAATGGATATCAGGAAAATTTGGGTTCAAAATAATGAAGTTTGAAAAACAATATTATTTTAATAATAAAATAACATTATATTAGTCATTTAATAGAAATATTTGAATTAGAAATAAAATACTGAAAATATGGTTTCCAACAATTATTTAGAAAAGTAAAAAAATTATTTTAGAAGGAATTCGATTTTATTTTAATATAAAATCGATGTTTGGTTTGAATAGAACTCGTTGCGCGGCGACAATTCGCAAATTTCGACCCCTGACTTCAAACCGACACTCCGGGAGATCCGACCGTCGGATTCTCTCGAATTAAAGGTCTGAAATGAAAAGAGCTTTCAAATGAGTAAAAGGGTTTTAAAATCCAACAGTTAGATCTAGAGATAAGTTCAAATCAATTGAATAAAAACAAAGTCATTACCATTAGTTGCCTATTAATGGATTTTAATAAAAGGAGCTATCTCTAAAATATTAAAAATAGGGAAAATTATGATAAATCATAATAAAAAATTTCAAAGTGATTTGAAAAGAGAAATATGTAATTTCAAACTGTATTTTGAGATATTTGCGTTTTCAGCCTAACTAGCTGAAAACGATTAAACGTTGTTTAGTAAATTTAAGTGAAATAAACTTAAATTAGTTGGTTTATCAAATATAACCATGGTTATAAATAAGTATTTTGATAAATATATTGATTTAGAAAAGATTTCCAATTTAAATAAAAATTGGATTTGGATAGAAATTATCTTCGGGTATTTGATATTGATTACCATTGTGTAGACATTTACTATTTCGAGGAATTTGGAAGGTGGTTAACATCGTTATTCCACTTATAGTATTCGTTGATTATATAAACTGGAGTTGAATATAAGTTGATATAACTCTATTTGAATTCTTATATTTAATATCGATTGATTAAGGGTTTATTGTGAACGATGTTTTAAAATAACATTTTTTTGTTAATCCAGTTAAAAGGAAGGATTAAAACTAACTTAAAGTTTTAATAAATCTTTAAACAAAGATTTGGATCGATGAAATGGGGATTAAAACTAACTTAGAGTTTTAATATATCTTTAAACAAAATTTGGATGGATGAAATGGGGATTAAAACTAAGTTAGAGTTTTAGTGAAATCTTTAATTAGGTTTAAAATGAAAGAAAGTAGTTAAACTTACCAAAATATGAGGGGTATTAGATATGGAGTACCAATAGTTTTGCTTCATGGGATGAATAGGAATGGGATGAAAAAAATGATTTCCAAGGAAAGTTTTAAACAAATGTTAAAAAAAATGTAAATCTTTGATAAGATTTATGGGAGTATGTAACGTCCCAGGAATTTCGACAATTGGAATATGAATATAATTGAAGATTTAATTATTAATAACCAATTTTATATTGGTACAAGGGTTAAAATTTATAAATTAAATGTATTGTATGTGTATAAATTGGATTCTATATTTAATTCAGAACGGTTGGTTGGGACTTAATTATTTAATTCTCGAATATTTGAACTGAATTGGTTGGACATTTAAATTCGATTTTTGAAATTTGACGGAGAAATATAAATGGTTGAGTTTAAAAATGAACGGAGTTGACGTTAAACGAATTAAAAATTTTATGTGCTGAATTACATGGAAAATTTGGGTTAAGTATGTGTGTATGCTGGTGTATATAAAGATATTGAATTCAACTTTTCAAATTTGGAATTTAACGATGTTTTGTGAACAAACGAGATAAAATCAATATACCGATAAATAATTTAAAAATAAAATATCGGTGTACACAAATGGAGCCAGATTACAATTATATTAATTTTATTGGATTCAGAAAGTTGAGACGTGATAGCACGTCAAGTTTCGTTGCGTTTGGAATTTGTTTAGGCGTACGTATATTGAGCATTCAGTGGAAATTTGCAGTGGAAATAAACGAATAAAAACTTACCTAAAATAATAAATGGTCAACCTCTAGTCCCATACATTATCATCTATACCCTTTTTTATCTGCAAACCTAATCGCGTACTTTCTTCTGCAATCAACCTCCCTCAATTCTACCTTCTGCAAACATTAACTTTGCGCAGACCTAAGGTGAGGAAAAATCATAGCTATGGCACCCTATTTTCCTTGCTTCCCACGGTATTGTCTTCTATAAATCAAGCATGCCCAAATTCCGTCAGCAATCATTACTTTCTCCTTTTTCAGTTTTTAATGGTGCCTGGAGAATTTCGCTTAATCCCCTAATCGAAAAATGTCCACCGTGACTTCTTGTTCACTTTCCCAAATTAAAGTCGTTGACTTGCCCCCAAATCGTCAAACACTAGCAGAGCTGGTCCTCCGTGTCGCCGCAAGCACCACTGGCCCTAATCGCCATCGAGGAGTCTCCATCACCACTACTTCGAAGCCCTCCAGCAACTCAGCACCGCAAACCCTAAAAGTCGCATCGTCCACCAACGCTGCATTCGACCGAGCACCCTTACGTGCTGCCTTTTTTCCTCTGCCTTTAAAGGTGAGTTATAAAACTCACGATTTACCGTATATTCAAGTATTTTGATTTCAATTTGAACTGAAAATCTTAGTTAATGCTTATGGTTGTCTGCTTATGTATGGTTGTCGGTCATTGTTGATTACTGACCTGAAATCCCTGTCGAAATCCGCTGGTTGCCATGTTTTCAACCTGGGTACACATTGGGTATATATATGTGATTTTCCTTGTTAATTTGTTAGCCCATAATAACATATAAAAACACTGGTTATCTTGGATATTTGTTGCTGTGTAGCGTAAGGAAATCTCGCAAGGCTGTTTGTCGTGTTTATCACTTACAAAGATAAAATATAAATATATTTCATTCATACATTAACATATGATTAAGAAGCCATCAAAGGAAAGGGTGAGCATATGAGGGTGGCAAAGTTGTCGTTGTAACAAAGAGTTTTATTAGTTATCAGACGCGGCAAGTGCGAAACTCCTGAATAATAACACTTGTATGGGCAGTCCAGCATATGATAAGAGCAGCATAACATATGTGGAAACAAACTATATGACAATATCTTATATTATAACAGTACATTGGCATTGTTAGTATATTGCCATAAATCCTCACTATATTGTCTTGTGAATCCATTACGGGTACCGAGATTTGAATGTAAATTACCTGTAATAACAAACAATACTATTGTATGTTAATACATTATGACAATGTAAGTAAAGTACATCAGTAAATTAAGTAGGAAAAGTTCACCAGCAATTGTGTCTCTGACTATTTCGGCAAATGCCTCTTTGTGTGTGAATAAAAGAAAAAAAATTAATAAGGCAAAGAAAAGAAATAAAATAAAAGGTGGGTTGTTGGGTGCGTAAGCATGGAACTTAAAATTGAATTGGGGTGTTAGAAGAATAGTTTAAAATACCCGGTCTAGTGAGTTTAAAAGTGAATCTGTCTTAGTATATCCATCTCTACTGGGTTAAAGTTTTATATAGACTGCCATGTGTTGATCTTCCGGCTACGCTGTCTTGGATTATGTTCGCAAAAGTTGAACATAAATCAATGTCGAAAACATATTGGTGATGTTGCTGAGTTATGTAAGACATGCATGTAATACCCCATTACTGCATAATTCAGCTGTGTATTTCTGGTCACTCATGTTACAATCATACCGTAGCATTTTTACTCTTCTTGGGTTCAAAATATTCCATGTTTTGATTTCCTGATTGACCATTGATAAGGTACCTTTACTGTGCGAGTAATAATACTTAAGATGGACTATTGGTGGCTGTCATCCTACACGCATGTATTGATATATTTTTGACCATTAAGTTGATAAAGTAAATGCATGATGTATGTATACGTATGGCAGCCCTGTTGGCCTCTTGTAACCGTCTGTCTCATCATATTGGAACTGCAGTGCCCAATTTATGTCTATAAAACTAATACTACTACTGTTTGTTAAAAAGTTGATGTTATATTTAAAACCTGACACTACTTTTGGTTTGCTAAAGAGTTAATACTACATTTGAGGCCGAGACTGCATTTGTTTTAGCTTAATTTTATATAATCTGTTCCACATGTGTTCACTAAGTCTTAGATAAGTATTATTAAGCATATATGAAATACTGCATGTGTTCACTAAGTCTTATGTTAGTCTAATTAAGCATACATCAAATACTGCATGTGTACTAAGCCTTATATAAGATGACACTGCAGTTATTTTGCCATAATAACATATTGCGCCTTGGTTGTTTCCATGATTGATATTACTGCTACATATTTTGTAACCGGACAAATATTAGCTAACCTTTTGTTATCATTCCATTTTCAGTTCAAATAACAATACTTTAAGGCAGATACTTTGTATATTACTGGAATTGATACATGCTTGTCTACTTTGTGTTGGAGTTATGTTGTTCCGTCTAAAACAGTAGGATGGGGAAATTGTGCTGGGCATGCATGTAATTAAATGTCATATAGATCTGCTTTATCCTGTATGTATTTTTTTTCGAGCTCATCTTATGTTGCTACATGTATGTAGCCTACCATGTTGAATTATATAATGGCTATGCTTCATTTGGCCTCTTCTTTGTATTCACCATGTACTCAGGTTGGACTGTCCCTTCTTACACATGAAATTGCTGAAACCATTTTTGCTTACCAAAATGAAATTGCTTACTTAAATGAAATTGCTGAAACCCTTTTTGTTCATTATGCCACATTATATGTTACTGTATATATGATCATTGGGCCGTAGTTATATTTACTACACATATATGATCATTTGGCCACAATTTTGTTAGACTGCATATATTTATTCCGGTTAGCCTTTCTCTGATTTAATTCATTTTGCAATTCGCATAAGCCAACTCGTACCCCGTTGTGCAATCGCCTGTGTGCTCGAAGCATGATTTTTGTATGCATGTGGTGGCCGATGCATATGTGTATATATATACACTATCGTATGTGTATATACGTATCATCGGCGTACGTGCATACATAACTATACATGATGTCTGAATTTGATGTTATGCTGTGTTCGGAATGTGAAGCTGAGGTCGTTCACACGTGTATCCACGTGTGGATAGACGAGCTCTCATAGCCACCAGTCCTTGAGGATATTATACTTGATTCTGAGTAAGTACTACACTTGTGCGTACATGACGATTGGTATATGGTATATTCGATGTTAGAATTAACTATTCTATTTCAGTTTACATTGAAGTTAATTTACTTGAACTATGATTTAATCCTGACTCGAGTATTTTGTGTTTTACATGAAATGCTCGGTCAGACCCGAGCAGTGCAGATTTAAAGTTTTCATCTTAATATTCGAAGATTTGCAAGGCTGGGGATTCCAGGAGAAGCGCACTCTAAAGATTTTTAATACAGTAAAGATTTTTCTTGTATTTTAATCTGTTCTTTAAAAATTCCGCTGTACAGGAAATTCTTTGTATCATTTTTTTTGATTAATACGTATAAAAGTTGTTTCGTTGTTAAAATAATGTGTTATTTATTTATTCTATGTTTATTTTCTGTGTTGATTCGGATTTAAACTCTGTAAGCTAAATAACGATCCATCGATTTGAACGTTTTAAGTTGGTTTAATCACCAATTTGAAGCGGTTAAAAAGGCGGGACGTTACAGAATAGTTCCCAATGTAATGGATGACTGAGTATAAGAATATTCCTAAAATGGAATATGATTTAGGAAAACTTGTATGTCTTAATTGATTTTGAATGATACGATAGTTATTCAGAAAGATCGGGTTTTGACTCATTCTGAATAACTGTACGACTAATATTAAAAATACTTGAAGACTAGCGATCTTCACATCATTTGAATTATTGCTGATGTCTCGATTGGGGTGTACACCCAAGATGAGGTTTTAAGTGGCAGTTGTCCGGATGTACTTATTGATTGTCCAGATGTGCAAGGGCCTTGCTCCTTAATTGGACAAGGAATAAGGTGCCTTCGGTTTCGTTCAAATCCAGAATGGACTTGTAAATTTTAACTTTTTCCCGTTCTATTCTAGGCACTAATCCTTACCTACTCCATTCCTTTTAAAACATGGTTTGGCCTCCTTTCTTTTCATTACATTTTTCTTTCAAAAAAAAAAAATAGAAGTGTTAAAACTTTATTTTCTTCTCCAAAATTTGTTTTCTCCAAACCATAAAAACATGTCACAATATAAAAATGCAAAACATTTTTTTTATCAAATCACAAAGCTGGAGTAGACAACGATAACTATCGGGCTTACATTGTTTCAAATTACAATGTTAATTTTGGCTGCTAAGGTGCAAGCATCTACTCTATTCTTACACTCTACCGCTTATTTTGTTCACCCAAAAAAAATTCTTTTTTAAAACAATAATCAAAATTTATTGTTAACAGAATAGAGATTTCAAAATTTCTTTTCAATCCTTTCATATTTGAAAACTAGCGAGCTATACATGCTCTATAATATGCACCTTTTCATGAGAGAATTCTTTTAAAACAAGAAATCATTGTTTTACACAATATACCCCACTTTACTTTAAAACCCATCATGCATTTATCAAAATACTTTTAAGATTAAATCTTGGAAAAATACCACAAACTCTTTTACAGATTCAAGTTCTTAAACTTATCATTGGGTTAGACTCAAAGCGGGTCTTCAACTCACTAGGCTTTCCTAGGCATTTTGGGAATTCAATTCTCTTAACTATATATATTCCTAATCCATTTTCCATATTTCAACCTTTTCTAGTTTCTAAGGTTTCATTTCTAAACCTACTAATCTGAAATACTAATATTTCAGTTTCCATCCTATGGGATACTTTTCTTTCTCTAGCTTCAAGTCATATTGTACACTTTCCCGACCACCTAATGGTTTCCAATTTCCTACGTTCATTCCTTGAGTGTACAAACTAGATATACCAACTCTTTTCATGTCTTGTGGGCTACTTTATGGATTTAGGTTTATGTATATAATAATTTATATTTTAGAAAATACAAATATGTTCACTCATTTTCTCCCTAAGATCACTAAACCGAAGCTCTGATACCAGATGTAACAACCCGGATTCCGACAGACCGAATTTTTTTCAAAAATCCAATCTATCGAAACCCAAGTTGGGTGCTCTGGTATCCTGCAGAAAAAGACAGAGATAAAGAAACTTGTCAGAACGCGTAAAGCATCTCACAGCGGAAGGAAATAAAGTATAATATTCAAATATTGCTTTACCTTATTAACAATACTGCTAAGCCAGTATCCAAAGCTATACCATCTCTGTCATGAACCTAACCTGGAAGTATGTAAGGAGGAGGGGGTCAGAACATAAGTTCTGTGTGAGTGGACTTAGAATAAGCTTCTGTATAATCCTACACATACCATTCAGTTATATTTTCTTGCTTATTAGGTTATTCGTGATATTAGCTCTCTAGGCTATACTCATGTCCCACTAGTTGGTTAACCTAATACAACGTATATGTAGATACCCCCTAACTCGTCTAATCCTTTCCATGTATATATACAGTCCCTTGCCGTATGTCGTACGACTGCATCGTATAAATCTATACTACTTTAGTGTAGTGCCACCATTCTCGAAATCGTTTGGACTGCCACTCTCGATCTTGCTAGATTTCGTGTATCATCTAGTTCTAATCTAAGGTTTAATATCGAGCGCTTCTTAGATTCAACCAGGGTTTACGCTACCCAGGGCCACTGGGGTTTATGCTACCTATTGAACGCTTCTCGGATTCAGGGTTTACGCGACCTAGGTCCAACTAGGGATTATGCTACCTATCGAACGATGCCCCCTAGTCTAGGACACACTACCCAGAGCGATATATGTTCCTAGACTTTCCCCATGTACATGTCGTGAATCGTTATCGATGTCTAGTTGCACATGTCCTCTATATGTGTGGCCTGAGTCCCGTGGCAGGGCAAATCTAGAAACACGGAACTCGGTCGGGAGCTTTAAGTTATCTACCGATGCAGATGCTAAGGTTTATTTTTATCTGTGTGTAGCTATGGTCCCACTTGACTCCTCCCTCAACTAATGAAAGGAACCCCGAAAATCAAGAATGAGAACTATACGCAGGCCCCCTATGCCCCCACAAACCTATTGGCCAAACCTCACCCATTACTAGATAGCAAGTATATGGTTTGTTGGAGTTCTCCGCCTTTCCGCTTCACGTATTCGATTGACTCAAGATGGTAGGTAGACGGCGACGTGCTATCACAGGGCTAAACAAGATATCACTGCCTCACGCTGGTCCATCCTAGTCTTTAGGTTGCCTTATATTGCAACCAAGTCATACTCTGGGTTCTTCTAACGCATACCTTAACCTCTGTGAGCCCAGGAGGATCATATGCAACCTCACAGTGGGATACCAAGAGTACCGTCACGTCCCCTCAAAGCTGCGTGCTTCGTAACCTAGACCGTTGGAGCCTTCTTCTTGGTCAGACGGACGTTCGCTCCTTCTCGTGTTCTACTTGGCTTTCTTGACTAAGGTTTACTACTTAGTTTTCTTAACTAAGGTTTGCAACTTAGTTTCCTAAATCAATCGTTTTCTTAACTAAGGTTCACTACTTAGTCCTCTTAACTAAGGTTTACTACTTAGTTTCTCTTAATCATTCGTTTTCTTAACTAAGGTTTACAACTTAGTCTTCTTAACTAAGGTTTACTACTTAGTTCTCTTTCTCGTTATTTACTTAGTTCTCTTAACTAAGGTTTATTACTTGAATCTCTTAACCAAGGTTTGATACTTAGTTTCTGTTACTTAGTTCTCTTTAACTAAGGTCTGTTACTTAGTTCCTTTTAAATAAGGTTTACCTATGAATTCAAGCATGACTTAAGTTCTCTTTATTAAATGATAGTGTACGGGTGTTCTCCCACATTTCCAGCTTAGATTAACTTATTTCATGGTATAAGTCGTCCCACTCTTCGAGTTTTGTATTACATCTTAAGTTATATTCATTTCTTATCCCTAGGATAAGTTTATTTATTATTTAATCTTATCATTCCCCACTTTTCCTTGCTTTGATACTGTTATATTGGTTAAGTTTTCCCATGTGTCCAAGTTGACTTAACCCCCAATCATGTATTCAATTCAACCCACGCTCGTGTCAAATTGGTTAAGTGTTATCCAGCAGTTCATGTTGACTTAAACCACCTATATATTGACTCAAATTGGTTAAGTGTTATCCAGCAGTTCACGTTGACTTAACCCACCCATATATCATGTTAAATTGGTTAAGTGTTATCTATCAGTTCGTGTTGACTTAACCTACCTATATATCATGTCAATTTGGTTAAGTGTTATCTAGTGGTTCACGTTGACTTAACCTATAACGACCCGAACTCCCCCGGTAAGGAAAGCCCGGATTGAGATGAGAACAACACACATCGGAACGCAGACGGGAGAACATTTCATTGTTATTACAACAATTCCATCAGATACAAGAATATACAGAGTATAAATGAATAAAATACATTCGATAAATATCAGAGATTACAATAAATTACATAGCCGCGGAAAAATATACAAAACACAACTGAAAGTGATACACGGATACAGAGCTTTCCGAGCATCGTTCCAGCTGTAAATCGGGACCCTGTGGATATAAATCTGCAAAACCAAAACTACTAGCTGCCCGTGTCGAAAATAGGGGCACCCAGAGTTTAGGTTAAAACAATAAACTCCAGGTCAGTCATGTGACTGCTGTGAGAACTAAAACAGTTATTAATCTTTATTTTTAAAGTTAGGTAAATCAAGGGACCACGACGTATAACACGGAACGGGTTTCCTCCCAAGAATACCAGTGTATAAAACAAACAGCGCAATGCTAAATAAAGAAAAATGAAGCTGTTATAAGACCCAGGTCCCATCACACAATGCAACGCAAGCCGGAGGATAGGGTTTTACCTTATAACAGCCAAAGCATGCTTGATACGTTTAAAACACATTATTTGATACTATTATAGGTGTATAGTGTCAAAACAATTTCAATCATAAATATCAATCATAGGCGGCATGAATGACCCATAACACTATGTCGCCATACTAGGTTCTACAAATAAAACCGAATGACACGTATTGGAAATTGGATTCCATCATGAGTCGAGGCAAGGGGCAAGCTCCTCTCCGATTCGAGACACTCTAGCAAATGTCTCAGGATCCCACTATGATCCTTGGATCTTCAGGGCCGGTCCTCTCTTACTTTTGAGGATTGGCAATTCCTGAACACACGTTTCCCGGTCCTTACAGACCTATATCCGAGGCGCTTCGTATCCAACAACCACACAGGTGAAAAGTATATAAATGTCAGGGCTGGTAGGTCACTGACACCACCTTAGCTAGAAAGAAACATCGTTCTCTCCCTGCAATCACTATCCCGTTTTTGACTCATACCGAGGTGTGAGGCTCGCGAATTCACATTATACACAAAGCTACGCCACACAGGCCGTGCTTTGATCATCAACCACAAGACTTTTCTTTTCAACAGAAGCCCTGATCAATTGCCACTTACGCGTGCCACACTGGCAATTCACTCCATGCGACTGATGTCCATCGATATACAATCTCTGAGCTCGTACGTCTTAGAGAAGGGCGTTAAGCAAGAGAATAAATTCTCCGCCGCCAAACAGATGTATATTTAATAGAGATCAATCAACACAGAATAAAATCCAATGTCAGACACACAATCCATTTACAAGTTCGTTCTAGGTCTGAACGAAACCGGAGGCACTTTCCTCGCGTATCCATCCATCTCCAAGTACGTCTGGATGATCACCAACTGTTTCCCTCATCTTGGGTGTACAGCCCAATCGAGATCATCAGTAATCACCCAAACGATGTGAAGACTGACGGTCTTCAACCACCGTCTTCATCTTCGACATCTCGTCGAATCGGTTATTCAGAATGGGTATAAACCCGGCCTTTCTGAATATCCCACGTATATAATAAACGAATGTTACACAAACACAACAAACACCTCATTCCAATTCAGAATATTCTTTTATTCACAAAATCACATTCTTAGGGAAAGGTTCCCATTAATTTTATCCAAGATAAATTCTTCTAAATTTATTCTTAAATCTTCCTTTGGATATCATTTCAAACTAGTCGGGATTAACGAACCACACCGAAGTAATTATTTATTTTAGTGAATATTAGGCTCATATCCCTATTTTGAAACTTAATTAGGCTCACATCCGGTCATAAACTTATTATAAATTAGGTCCCTGTTTTCAAAACTTATAAAATCATAATTTAAAAAAAATAAAAAAAATTCGTAAATTAGTAATAAAAAAAATTATGCATTATACAAAAAATTCAGTTCAAAAAACAACAAAAATCATGTCAGAAAGAAGAAAACAACAAAAAAATAGAAAAAACTGCAGTTAAATGCATAATATTATGCACGTTTTTTATTTTATTGCATGCATATGTGCAATTATTACAGTTCTTACAGGGCCTAGATTTAACTGCATATTTCAGTTCATGTTTATTTGCATCCAAATGTGCAAATATCTCAGAAAACATGCACACATGTGTGCAACATTTTTATAGGATAACACGTTAGCTAAAAGTAGGGACCTAATTTATAAAAAAATAAAAAAGAAAGTTAAAATTAAAACCCGCCCCCTATTTTCTGAGTTCCGCCTTTTCTTATTTTTTTTAAAAAAATGTGCGGTACTTCATAAAAAAAAAAAATCTAAAATTTGGAAATAATTTCAGGATCCCATGCAAATCAAAAAAAAAAAAGTTGCATACATTTATGCAATTATTACTGATAATTGCATATATGTATGCAACTTTTCTGTAAGCTGTGTTCGGTTTGGAAATCTGAAAATAAACCTACACAAATGTGTGCAAGTATTTGAAATTTTTGCACACATGTAAGCATGTATTTGCATAAATAAAAATCAACGAAGTTGAATGTAGTGAAAAATAAGCACAGATGTATGCAGGAAAATGATATATGTGCATACTATTATGCATTTAACTGCAAATTTCGTTTTTTTCTGTTTTTTTTTATTTTTGACGCCTTGTTTGACGGTATTTTGTTCTGAATTTTTTAGCGTTTACATGTTTTATTTAAATACGAATTTACGTGATTTTTTTATATTTTTTTTATGAATTTTCAGAAAATAGGGACCTAATTTACAATAAGTTTATGACCGGTTTTTTTTTATATTTTGAAACTTAATAGGGACCTCTAAAAAACGCCCCCTTTATTTTATTTCCCAATCCCAACCTATTCATCCCATGGAGCAAAACTGGTAACACTCCATATCTAACACCACGGTGTTATCGATAAAGTTAATTACCATTTCACGTTCAAATCTAATTACAGATTTAACTATCGCTTTGGAGCAAAACTGGTGATACTCCACTCTCGATCACTTTTCGGATTTGATAATTTAAATTATCAATCCACATTTTTAATCTAATTAAAGATTCATTAAAACTCCACTTAGTTTTAATCCTTTCAAAAATCAATATTCTGCCTTTAACTGGGTTAAAGAACCAATGTCATCTAAAACACGATTCACAACAAACCCAAATCACATATGATATTAAATACAAGGCTCTGAAAAGAAAATATACCGGCTTATGTTCAATATCAAATTCTGAAACCAACAAATATCGTATTGGAAATAACGATATAAAATATATCTTTCAAATTCCCATAACAATATCTGTATAGTCACGAAATCCAACATCGAAATATTCCGAAGATAATTTCGATTCAACTCCAGTCCAATCCACGTATTGGGAATATTGATTGTTTTTAAAATCACTTTCACATTCAATTTATTTATTTCAAAAGTAAATTGATTTTAATTCTAGTTCAAAACTAGTTCATTTCAACAAAAATCTATTTTTATCTTTTCAAATATGGAGTTTTTCATCCCGGTTCTTTCCAATTCATATATTATGATTTTACACAAATTATTGATATTTTTAATAATTTTATCAAGGCCTGTACAGTCGATTTCCATCAACGGCCATCGAACTGCACTTACAACGACCTTTTTCAAATTTGATTTGGACATAATTCCAAATCCAACCGTTAGATTTCAAATTTCTAATATTCATTGGAAAGCTCTTTTTGTTACGAACCCAATGGTTCCAGTTTTAGGAGAATCCGACGGTCAGATCTCCCGCAACGTCAATTCGAAATCAATGGTCGAAATTCACGAACTGCCGCGGCGCGTTCTATTCGGGCCATTATAAATATATAATATATATATATATATATATATTATATATTTCGTCGATTTCCTTTTAAAACACATTTTATAAATCGTTTTAAATTCATTTTCAAAACCAATTTCAACTTCATCTTCAATTTCTAATTGATTTGATTTCAATTCAATTCGAATTCATTTCGGTTTTATTTAATTCGAATTCATTTCAGTTTTATTTAATTCGAATTCAAATTCGTTTCAATTCAATTCAATTTGAATTTACCTTCTATTTAATTCAATTCGAATTCATTTCAAATTGATTTCAATTCAATTTCAGTTCGTTTTAAATTTCATTCAAAACGATTTCAATTCGTTTTTAATTCAATTTCAATATTCATTATAAAACGAATAAAATCGATATAAATATCGTTCACGTCAAAATAGCGCAACTCTAATCAACACGGCTATATATATTTCAATAAATTCGTTATTCTATTCAACAAATGAATATATATATTCCATTCAACACATGAATCTATATTTCTTTCAACCCACGACTAATCTCCACATGAGTACTGTCAACACATCACTATTTTTTTTGTTATGTAAAATATTTTATAAAACTATGGTATCTATCGTTTGATTTTAATTAGACTCCACCGTGAAGTAGTTCTAATTTTAAATATGATAAAGATGTAAATTTTATTGTTAAAATATTTTACTCAACACACGAATATTTTCAACACATGAGCATCGTCAACACATGACCTTTTTTTTATATTCAACACATGAATTTTCCTTTATAATATTCATTATTTTCCCGATTGGAATGAGGCCCAATCAATCACCATATAACGTTAATTATACGAATTCCATACAACACATGTATATAATAGCCACGATAAACAATCAACCATCATCCAAAGTGCACCACACAACTGCATAAGCATCAAATATAAATAATCAACGCTTACACAGTCTGTCAACCAATCGATCGACATACAATTAAATAATTGGGATTAGTGTACCCAAATATCATCCCAACACCCGTGTGGGGTTTCAAATCAATCAACACAGATTTTATTTGTGCAGTTGAGCGATGTGTAAAATTTATCGACCCAATCAATATTAGTCAAATTAGTGTATATAAACAAATCGGCCGATCTGTTTATAAATATTTATTTATTCACATTCACGTTAAAAATTATATTTTTAACGATAATTAATTTATTTCAACACATGAATCTCTTTATCTATTTCACATCAATTTCACAAACAAATTTTCACAACATATCAATCAAACAAACAAGCCATCCATGGTCTGTGGATGATGGGTGTCGGGTGCTGCTAAGCACCGTCTGCATCCTAGTCTATATATATAACTAGAAAAAGAAATTTAAAGTGAGAAGTTCTCACCGATAGCTATCCCAATTCCACGACACTTCTTTTATAGAAATCTTCGTCGTTCTCACCTTTTTGTCACCTTCGTTGCCCGTATTCTCTACATATGTAAAAATCGAATTTTTACTTCGCTATTCAATATATAAAAATCGAATTTTTACTTTGTTATTCAATATATAAAAATCGAATTTTTTACTTCGCTATTCAATATATAAAAATCAAATTTGTACTTCGCTATTCAATATATAAAAATCAAATTTTTACTTCGCTACTATATAGATAAAAATTCTATTTTTACCTTGCTACTATATAGATAAAAATTCTATTTTTACCTTGCTACTATATAGATAAAAATTCTATTTTTACATTGCTACTATATAGATAAAAATTCTATTTTTACATTGCTACTATATAGATAAAAATTCTATTTTTACTTTCAAATATAAAGATTTCTCCTTTTTCAAATATAAAGATTTTTCCTTTCAAATATAAATATCTCGCCTTTTCATTTATAAAAATCTCGCCTTTTCATTTTTAAAAATCTCGCCTTTTCATTTTTAAAAATCTAATCTTTTCTATTTTAAAAATCTAATCTTTTCTATTTAAAAAATCTAATCTTTTCTATTTTAAAAATCTAATCTTTTCTATTTTTTTCTTATAAAATAAAATTAGAAAATAAAAGGATAAAATAAAACAAACTGTACTGTACTTTGATTTCGTACGGAGAATATATAGCCATTCAAACATTCGATAATTAAAAATGTAATTAACTGAATTAAATAAAATAAAAATTAAATTTTTACCTTCGTTTGAAGGCGGCGTTCACTGTCGTCGAAGAGAGGGGGGGTGTTTGCTTGCGCCTGCGGAGGAGGGTGGTGGTGCTGAGGGGGCGGTAGGAGGTTGCGGTGGCGGTGGTTGTCCAGGGGGAGGTCTCGTTCGATGGGTTTGGGGCTGGAACGGGGGCACGGGTCTTGGTTGACGGAGGAGAAGAGGGGAAGGAGGAAGGGCGCGAGGTGGAGAAGGGGGAGGGGTGCGGTGTGGTGGCGACGCCCTACGGCGCGGCGGCTCATCGGGGCGGGGGGGGGGGGATCGATCGCGTCCCCCCTTCTAGGTTTTTTCTTCTGATTCGATTTTGAAGGGGAGGGGGGCAGAGAGGTAATAGGGAGAGGAAAGGTTTTATTTTATTTTTTTATTATATTTATTATTTTAATTTCAAAAAGTTGACTTTTACATACGACCTCTAAACGAGGCCCACCGCCTGTCGTCCATAGCGTTTCACCCCCATTTCGAACACAATGGGATATGTACCATAAGCCGATTCGACTGTTTTGATCAGTTTTCGTCAAAATCAAAATATAACTCTATATATTGAAATTGAACGCGCATTTCAATTTACCGGGGTCACATACGAACTTTATAAATCCCTGAAAAATATTCTCTAGCTTCGTATTAACGATACGGTCCTAACAAAACTAATTTCGCCGAATTCTGAGACCGTTTGAAAAATGGTCATTTTCCAGTCGATTAAAATCAACTGAAACTGGTCAAACGCGTTTTCCTTTGCCACGCTCACATATTGATTCAAAAAATTATGAAATTTGGAATCTTGCAATAATTTGACATCACGGACCCAACAAAAGTGGTTTCGTCGAAATCCGAGGTCATTTGCAAAATTCCCATTTTTAAGGGCCTGAATTCCATAGCGACTATTCAGAATTTTCAACTGGACATATCTTTTGATCCCCGCTATGAAATTTCGATTTTTCGGATTCGTTGGAAAGATATTCTCAATTAGATTCCATTATTTTTGGTTTCACTAAAATCCGGTTTATTTTGCACCCGGTACATTCAATTAAAGTTTGAAATCGAATTATCGAACTACCGCGCCATTTTCAATTCCTTTTTATAATTATATATAATTATTTATATTCTAACGACGACGTATATAATATATACGTTCGATTTCAATTCAAAATAAATTTCTCGTCGATATTATTTAAAATATTCATTTTAAATGTTCAAAATTCGCTAAAATTACCAAAATAAAAATTTTAAACTGGCCCAGATTTCCGGGTTGTTACATAACCCACCCATAGATCGAGTCAAATTGGTTAAGTGTTGTCTAGTATTTCATGTTGACTTAACCTTACCATACTAGCAGGTGTCCTTAGCATTGATTAATTATTAATGCCCAACCTCTCACATTAGACCTATTGTTGCGGTCACTGGATGTGCCGGTTGGTTCCGAGCAGGATTACACCACAACTCAATCTAACCTCGGGTTTCAAGCACGTTATGACTAACTTCTCACATTAGAACCTATTGTTTGCGGTCACTAGATGTGCCGGGCGGTTCCGGGCAGGATTACACCGCAAACTCATTCTAACCTCGAGTTAGCCATGTTTCATGTTTAGTTCATGTCCATTCTAGATGTCATATGTCAATTATCATTTCACAAGCATGTTCGTGTTTATTCTAGATGTCATATGTCAATTATCAATTTCATGTCATGTGTCGAGTTCCATAATTACATAAAAACATGGTTTGTCCAACATATTCCATTTTTAATTATGTTTCTAGGATCTTAATGGCATATCCAATTTCCAAGTCTCAAATTCAAGATTTACCCAAAAACCCCAATTTATGTTCATGCTTATAATCCCATTAATATGCTATACCTATTATTCCAATTTTTCCATACATGTGTTCCTAACAGGTGACTATCATTCCTTATATGTTGGTTAAGTTTATTCATATGTCAAGTGCTACTTAACCCATTTCTACTTTGCTTATACAACCATTCGTGAAATAATCTTTTTACCCAAATTACTCAATTATAGCCAAATTCACCAATTCCATGTTATTCATATCCAAACATGCCAATTTCCAAAATCCCATTATACCCAATTTCATAAAATCAATATTTTCCCAATATATTTCCCCACGTTTATACATATAATCTAATTCACCTTTTAGGCTTAATTTCAAGTCACAAACAAATTCTTCCAATTGTCCCAATATTTGCAATAATAATTGTTATGCCATAATTCCCCAAAATTCAGATTATATTCCTCAACTGCATAAAATAGATTATGCCCAACATTTCCATATTCCAACTATACGTATGTATAATAAGATTTCGTCTAGGTTCTAGATAACCCAGATCCAAAAATAAAAAGGGGAAGGAGAATAAAAGAACAATTATTATAACGTGAATCTTGAATTGAATTTATAACTGGGGAATGATGAACGATAATAATACTATTATACAACAAGTATATTATAATTCCACTCACCTTGACTGGATTGGGGAAAATAAATGATTTGTTAATGTAGAACGCTGATTAATCTTCTTATTTGATTGTTGGTGAAGAGCATGAATTGTTGATGAAGAACTTTGTTACTTGATTTGATTAAACTCCAAAGTTGATGAAGAACTTGCAATATAATTTAGAGTTTTGGGGCGGCGGCCATGTTTGTTTGAAGTTTGGCGGCATGGAGGTGTCTTAAGGAATTGTTATGAATTAGAGTTAGGTCTTGCTATGTATTTATAGGTGTAGAGAGTGTTTTAGAGCCCTTAGATTGACCTAGAAGCCATCCGACCCGTACAACACATCAAAACACGTCACAGGAGCTGAAATCGCCCAGATTTGGGGATAGGTCGACCCCCAGGTCGACCTCCCTAAGGGTAGGTCGATCCCCAGGTCGACCTCCTGGTCGACCTAAGCCCCAGGTCGACCTGCCTGCTTTTGGCGGGAAATTTCCTGCCCAGCTGCCTGAGTCGAATTTTGAACTGTTTTGATTTTTTGTTGGATCTTCTAAAGGCCATAACTCCTTCATACGGAGTCCGATTTATGCAAACCTGGACTCTATTTCAAGCAGAATTTTGAGACGAACGCAACGTTGATATTCGTTTTACTTAATTCCTGATATTTAAATTAAGTATCCTTATTTTATTATCTTTTCCGTTACGCACACTGTTATCGAATTAATTTTCCTTCTTATCCATATATTATTTAATTTTCATTATACATCACCATTATTTACCTATCTATGCATATACACATATTTTTACAAATTTTTAATTATATTAAAAATGCGGGGTGTTACATTTTCTGTGTTGATTCGGATTTAAACTCTGTAAGCTAAATAACGATCCATCGATTTGAACGTTTTAAGTTGGTTTACTCACCAATTTGAAGCGGTCAAAAAGGCAGGATGTTATAAGTGGTAGCAGAGCTTTTGTTTATTCAAAGCGTAGCTTATCGGGTATAAATGAATAGAATCGATACTAGAAAAGTGAATATCGAAAATAAAAAGATCAAAAATATAAAATTTTGGAAATAAAAATAATTTTAAAGTAAATTTTGAAAAGGGAATTATTTTGAAAATATTATATATTTTGATGATTAGTATTTTTAAATTGATACAGCGGAAATAAAAAAAATTATAAGCTAAGATTTTTTGGATTCCCCAGTCTTCAAATCCGGATTTTTTTGCCAGAGCTGTTCTTCGATAAGTTCTCTTAGAATTAAATTTCGTATCCATCGTAGAATGGCATCAATGTAAGATAAGTATAATAGAATCAGCGAATAAATTTCTGTAATTGTGTATTTCAGAAAACAAAGACAAATGAAATTTAGTGGGGATAAATTTCAGATAAGAATTTGAATGAAAGGGAAATTCAAAATCGTTTCAAGAAAATGAAACGACGAAATTTATTTTGATATCCGAGATAGAAGTAAATGAAAATGAAATCAGAAAAAGATATAATTGGATACGACTGTGTTAAATTTAATTAATTTATTTAGAACTTGGCAAGATGATTTATAATTAAAGACCGAATATATGAATTCGATAATAAGTTATAAATTTGTTGATTAATTAATAGGAAATGAATTGTAAACAACAGTTGTGAATGAAGCAAAATATGAAGGAAGATTTTAAAGAGATCTGAAGTAGTTTAATGTGACGCGTTCGGATTCATGTAATAGAAATAATATTTACTTTTGAAAGTAAATAACGTTTGGGAGAAAAAATTATTGGAAGTGGAGTTGCGGATAAAGGAAATGGAGTTGCCTAGGAAGGAGTGATTATTTTGAAGTTTAGAATACAAATCAAATGGATTTTTTCCGAAGTTCGGAATATATTATTAGAAAGGAGACTATTCGAATGGGAATTATTTATGGAAATCAATTATGTCGAATTCTAGGAAAGTACTGTTTACTTTCCGTTTTAAATTAAAATTTAATATATTTCAATTATTTGTTATATATATTTAGATTAATAAAGTATAACTTTAAAGTTTGATATTTCGAAGGCATGAATTATTGTTACAATTAAAAATTTTCGTAAAAGAAGTAAATTCTTAGTTGAAAATGGAAATTACAAGAATGAATGATTTGTTGGTAATTGAAGTAGTGAACTTTATCTACTTCGAAGTTAATAATGCTGACCAGTCAAGGTTTGAGAGGTAATTATGCCCCAACTTGATTGACTTCGTTGTTGACTAAGAAATGGTTAAGATTCAATAGCAAGAATTGGTTAAGCGAAGTGAGCTAGTGAGTGTCAATAGTGAGTGGAAATAGCGATGTTATATCTGTTTTAATTCAAATAACGAATTTAGAAATGTTTTCCTTGAGAATAAAGTGTATTTCCTATAGAAAATAAATATGATAATTGGAAACATTTTTCAAAATATCGTGAGATGCTAACGGGTTTTGATAAAACAGAATGGCAAGAACTAAAGAACAAAAAGCCGCATGTCGAGAACGAAGAGTGGCAGAACGTAAAAGAAGGGAAGAATTAATGTTAGAATACGAGAAGAGGATTAAGGAAAAACAGACAGTTGGCCCCTATGACAATGTCGTCTGTTACAGATGTCAGAAAAAGGGACATTACGCGGCTACGTGCGGAGAGAGAGACAAGGAAAAGAAGACAGAAGGAAAAATTTATCGATCCAAGATTTTCTGTTTTAAGTGTTGAGAGAAGGGGCATTTTCCCAGTCGTTGTCTTAAGGTTAGAAAGAAGAAGTCTGCCATTACTGAGACGTCTGATGAACAAATCACTTGCTATCATTGTAAGCAAATTGGACATATAGCTCGAAACTGTTCCGAGAGACAACAAGGAAGACAGGCAGCGTTGCGCTCCGCTAGAGAGAGAACTGTGAAATACGTAGAGGAAGATGGCTCCATCTCGTATTATTGTAAAAGCTGCAAGGAGTGGGGGCACATGGATGAGGAATGCACTAGTCCTTGTGTGGAGACTCCAGAACAATGAATGTCGTGGAAGTAGTTTGTGTAAAAACGTGGATTGTTGATCAAAAAGGAGACAATCGTCGAAGATTGTGAATCCTAAATAAGTTAGTTCTGTCTCTTAATACCATCGTTTGTAACCCTAAATGTCCTATGTACATGGTTTTAATGAATCAAGACTGTGTAATTATTTAAAATGGTTATGAAAATTTTTAAACTCTATGAAATTTCTATTAACGGTTTAACCTCATTTGTTTGATGTTATTTGAAATCCTGAAGGTGGAATATTTCTAAGAAGAAATTTTGATGATATCGTTATAATTAATGTTTTCATTAAAGAGAAGTGAATTTGTAAATTGAAATTCAAGAATTGCTTAAGCAATGATTTGATAAGAAATTAAGAATTGAAATTAAGGAATTTAGAAATTGACTGGAGATTAGTTAAGTTGGATAATTTCCGGGGTGTTGATCTGATGTTGGTTTCGGCCATCGGGGTTGATATTTAGGAAGTTGCTCGCTTGCTAACTTACGGTCAAAGATGTGATTATGAAGTAATGTGGGAATAAGAATTTTGTATAGAAAGGGAAAATTCTGAAATTTTAAGGGCGTAAAAATTTGAATTAGGTGATGAATTGAATAATTGGAAAATTGGAGAAATTGGAAAATTGAAAGAAAATTGGGTTGGAACCAATAGATTCATAAATGTGAGTTTGAAAGGATACTAGATATCTGAATTGATTATGGGATCAAAACTAAAATATTGGAATTAGAACAGAATTTGAGGATATGCGATTTTAGATATTGGATAGAAGTTTCTGAAACTCATAGGAAAAATATACAAGAATATAGTGAATTCGGAAACTATTGATTGGAAGGTAATCAATTTGAAATGAAGTTTTATACAATGGAAGTTATATTGGAATATTTGGAAATACGGTTTAGAAAGAAATTCTTATGTAAGTGACATAAGTATAATCCATGAGGAGTATGAAATGAAGTACTACATGTATATAGTATTATATGTTTTCAAAGAAAATAAGGGAAGTACCATCCTTCTCCTTTGAATTTCGAGCTTAGTGAGTTGTGCTGGTGGTGGTGGTAGGTTGTCCAGACATAAAACTCGAGTTGTCTGAAAGAACACGACCATGTAGCGTAATTCACAGGGCTGTAGATGGCCTACGGCGGATGGGTGTTTCTTGGGGGAACCAACCGTAACCATTGTGTCTGCTGTGATCTACAGTCGTGATAATGGCGTAATCCGCAGTGCTATGAAAGCTTACGGGTATGGATGTTTCCTGAGGGAATCAGGTGTAGCCATTGTATACCTGTAGTCCATATGGCATATCTACAAGTGAAAGAGATGTAACCACTAAAGTTACTAAAGGTAGAATGGAGCCATGAGATGTTTAAGACATCTTAGTGATAGCGAGCCACCTGTTTGATGCATCACTGTGTCTTTGTGATTGGATTTGTCTTCGTGACTTGATTCGTCTTCGTGACGAGAATTGTCCATGTGACTTGATTGATCCTCGTGTCTTGATTTGTTTTTTGTGACCCTGAGATAGAATTGTCAATACTCAATGACCTCAAGTTTTCTTTTGATTCTTAAATATTATCCGTTGATCTGTCCATGAAGAAATTCACAGGGAAGTGATTTCCTACGGATACAGATGTTTTCTGGGAGATCCAGACGCAACCATTATGTATCTGCGATTCATGAACAATCAACATATCAATATCATATCGGTACTTTACGTATCTGTTTTTAAAGGGATTTTTGAAATATTTTGCGTTGGGAGTTGAAACAAGGATATTTAGTGCTTGGAGATTTTAGTCGTGCGCTTGGCCAGTGTATGCCTAACGTCTGTAAGAACGACAATAGACTTGTCAAACTTCGAGTTATAAAGTATTTTCGACTTTAAGAAATAAACAAATAATCTGAAATTAAAAATTTAATTAACCAAATAATTTGAGAAAGATGATTTTAAATGGTTTTCAAAACCACGACTTTGTATCAATACAAATATTTTCAGATTTTGAAAATTTTCAAGTTTTGAATATATAAATTATCGGATAGTAGAGAAAATATTATTTACACTCTTCGATGAGTGTTTGAAAAGGATAAATTGATTGGATGGGTTGAATGGGAAGATATTTGGACGAACGTGGATTGTAAGGAATAAGCGGAATGATGAATAGTAAATACTGACAAATGGGGTTATAAAGAAATTTGATTTCCCAAGTAAATTTGATATGATAGATAAATAAAGAGGATTGATGACTTACACATCGATATTTGAATTAGTTGTGGAAGAATTTCACACAAATAAAAAAAAATGAGGTATACATTGTTATAACTCTAACGATCTTTCCTTTTCGAGGACGAAAAGTTTAAAGGGGGAAGATTGTAACATCCCAGGAATTTCGACAATTGGAACATGAATATAATTGAAGATTTAATTATTAATAACCAATTTTATATTGGTACTAGGGTTAAAATTTATAAATCAAATATATTGTATGTGTATAGATTGGATTCGATATTTAATTCAGAACGGTTAGCTGGGACTTAATTATTTAATTCTCGAATATTTGAACTGAATTGGATTGACATTTAAATTCGATTTTTGAAATTTGACGGAGAAATATAAATGGTTGAGTTTAAAAATGAACGGATTTGACGTTAAACGAATTGAAAATTTTATGTGTTGAATTATATGGAAAATTTGGGTCAGGTATGTGTGTATGCTGGTGTATATAAAGATATTGAATTCAACTTTTCAAATTTGAAATTTAACGATGTTTTGTGAACAAACGAGATAAAATCAATATACCGATAAATAATTTAAAAATAAAATATCGGTGTACACAAATGGAGTCAGATTACAATTAAATTAATTTTATTGGATTCAGAAATTTGAGACGTGACAGAACGTCAAGTTTCGCTGCGTTTGGAATTTTTTTAGGCGTACGTATATTGAGCATTCAATGGAAATTTGCAGTGGAAATAAATGAATAAAAACTTACCTAAAATAATAAATGGTCAACCTCTAGTCCCATACTTAATCAGCTATACCCTTTTTTATCTGCAAACCTAATCGCGTACTTTCTTCTGCAATCGACCTCCCTCAATTCTACCTTCTGCAAACATTAACTTTGCGCAGACCTAAGGAGAGGAAAAATCATATCTATGGCACCCTATTTTCCTTGCTTCCCACGGTATTGTCTTCTATAAATCAGGCGTGCCCAAATTCCTTCAGCAACAATTACTTTCTCCTTTTTCAATTTTTAATGGTGCTTGGAGAGTTTCGCTTCATCCCCTAATCGAAAAATGTTCACCGTGACTTCTTGTTCATTTCCCCAAATTAAAGTCGTTGACTTGCCCCAAATTATTAAACCCTAGCAGAGCCGGTCCTCCGTGACGCCGCAAGTACCACTAGCCCTAATCCCCATCGAGGAGTCTCCATCGCCACTACTTCGAAGCCCTCTAGCAACACAGCACCGCAAACCCTAAAAGTCGCGTCGTCCACCAACGATGCAGTCGACCGAGCACCCTTACGTGCTGCCTTTTTTCCTCTGCCTTTAAAGGTGAGTTATAAAACTCACGATTTACCATATATTCAAGTATTTTGATTTCAATTTGAACTGAGAATCTTAGTTAATGCTTATGGTTGTCTGCTTATGTATGGTTGTCGGTCATTGTTGATTACTGACCTGAAATCCCTGTCAAAATCAGCTGGTTTCCTTGTTTTCAACCTGGGTACAATTGGGTATATATGTGATTTTCCTTGTTAATTTGTTAGCCCGTAACATCATATAAAAACACTGGTTATCTTGGATATTTGTTGCTGTGTAGCGTAAGGAAATCTCGCAAGGCTGTTTGCCGCGTTTATCATTTACAAAGGTAAAATATAAATATATTTTATTCATACGTTAACATATGATTAAGAAGCCGTCAAAGGAAAGGGTGAGCATACGGGGGGGGGGGGGGGGGGTGGAAAAGTTGTCGTTGTAACAAAGCATTTTATTAATTATCAGATGCGGCAAGTGCGAAACTCCTGAATAATAACACTTGTATGGGCAGTCCAGCATATGATAAGAGCAGCATAACATATGTGGAAACAAACTATATGACAGTATCTTATATTATAACAGTACTTTGGTATTGTTAATATATTGCCATAAATCCTCACTATATTGTCTTGTGAATCCATTATGGGTACCGAGAGTTGAATGTAAATTACCTGTAATAACAAACAATACTATTGTATGTTAATACATTATGGCAATGCAAGTAAAGTACATAAGTAAATTAAGTAGGAAAAGTGCACCAGCAATTGTGTCTCCGACTATTTCCGCAAATGCCTCTTTGTGTGTGAATAAAAGAAAAAAATTAATAAGGAAAAGAAAAGAAATAAAATAAAAGGTGGGTTGTTGGGTGCATAAGCATGGAACTTAAAAGTGAATTGGGGTGTTAGAAGAATAGTTTAAAATACCTGGTCTAGTGAGTTTAAAAGTGAATCTGTCTTAGTATATCCATCTCTACTGGGTTAAAGTTTTATATACACTGCCATGTGTTGATCTTCCTGCTACGCTTTCTTGGATTATGTTCGTAAAAGTTGAACATAAATCAATGTCGAAAACATATTGGTGTTGTTGCTGAATCATGCAAGACATGCTTGTAATACCCCTTTTGCTGCATAATTCTGCTGTGTATTTCTGTTCACTTATGTTATAATCATACCGTAGCATTTTTACTCTTCTTGGTTTCAAAATATTCCATGTTTTGATCTCCTGATTGACCATTGATAAGGTACCTTTACTGTGTGAGTAATAGTACTTAAGATGGACTATTGGTGGCTGTCATCCTACGCGCATGTATTGATATATTCTTGACCATTAAGTTAATAAATTAAATGCATGATGTATGTATACGTATGGCAGCCCTGTTAGCCGCCTGTAACCCTCTATCTCATCATATTGGAACTGCAGTGCCATATTTATGTCTATAAAACTAATACTACGACTGTTTGTTAAAAAGTTGATGTTATATTTAAAACCTGACACTACTTTTGGTTTGCTGAAGAGTTAATACTACATTTGAGGCCGAGACTACATTTGTTTTAGCTAAATTTTATATAATCTGTTCCACATGTGTTCACTAAGTCTTAGATAAGTATAATTAAGCATATATGAAATACTGCATGTATTCACTAAGTCTTATGTTAGTATAATTAAGCATACATCAAATATTGCATGTGTATTAAGCCTTATATAAGATGACACTGCAGTTATTTTGCTATAATAACATATTGGGCCTTGGTTGTTTCCATGATTGATATTACTGCTACATATTTTGTAACCGGACAAATATTAGCTAACCTTTTGTTATCATTCCATTTTCAGTTCAAACAATAATACTTTAAGGAAGATATTTTGTATATTACTTAAATAGATACATGCTTGTCTACTTTGTGTTGGAGTTATGTTGTTCCGTCCAAAACAGTAGGATGGGGAAATTGTGCTGGGTATGCATGTAATTAAATGTCATATAGATCTGCTTTATCCTATATGTATTTTTTTTCTAGCTCATCTTATGTTGCTACATGTATGTATCCTGCCATGTTGAATTATATAATGGCTATGCTTCATTTGGCCACTTCTTTGTATTCACCATGTACTCAGGTTGGACTCTCCCTTCTTACACATGAAATTGTTGTAACCATTTTTGCTTACCAAAATGAAATTGCTTACTAAATGAAATTGCTGAAACCCCTTTTGTTCATTATGCCTTATTATATGTTACTGTACATATGATCACTGGGCCGCAGTTATATTTACTACACATATATGACCATTTGGCCACAATTTTGTTAGAATGCATATATTTATTCCGGTTAGCCTTTCTCTGATTTAATTCATTTAGCAATTCGCATAAGCCAACTCGTACCCCGTTGTGCAATCTCCTGTGTGCTCGAAGCATGATTTTTGTATGCACGTGGTGGCCGATGCATATGCGTATATATATACACTATTGTATGTGTATATACGTATCATCGGCGTACGTGCATACCTAACTATACATGATGTCTGAATTTGATGTTATGTTGTGTTCGGAATGTGAAGCTGAGGCCGTCCACACGTGTATCCACGTGTGGATAGGCGAGCTCTCATAGCCATTGGTCCTTGAAGATATTATACTTTATTTTGAGTAAATACTACACTTGTGTGTACATGACGATTGGTATATGATATATTTGATGTTAGAATTAACTATTCTATTTCAGTTTACATTGAAGTTAATTTACTTGAACTATGATTTAATCCTGACTCGAGTATTTTGTGTTTTACATGAAATGCTCGGGTCAGACCCGAGCAGTGCAGATTTAAAGTTTTCATCTTAATATTCGAAGATTTGCAAGGCTGGGGATTCCAGGAGAAGCACACTCTGAAGATTTTTAATACAGTAAATATTTTTCTTGTATTTTAATATGTTCTTTAAAAATTCACTGTAAAGGAAATCTTTGTATCAATTTTTTTTATTAATACATATAAAAGTTGTTTCGTTATTAAAATAATGTGTTATTTATTTATTCTGTGTTTATTTTCTGTGTTGATTCGGATTTAAACTCTATAAGCAAAATAACGATCCGTCGATTTGAATGTTTTAAGTTGATTTAATCACCACTTTGAAGCGGTCAAAAAGGCGGGGCGTTACAGAATAGTTCCCAATGTAATAGATGACTGAGTATAAGAATATTCCCAAAACGGAATATGATTTAGGAAAACTTGTATATCTTAATTGATTTGAATGATACGATAGTTATTCAGAAAGACCGGGGTTTGACTCATTCTGAATAACTGTACAAGCAATATTAAAAATACTTGAAGACAGTGGTTGAAGACCAGCGATCTTCACATCATTTGAATCATTGTTGATGTCTCGATTGGGGTGTACACCCAAGACGAGGTTTTAAGTGGCAATTGTCCGGATGTACTTGTTGATTGTCTGGATGTGCAAGGGCCTTACTCCTTAATTGGACAAGGAATAAGGTGCCTTCGGTTTCGTTCAAACCCAGCATGGACGTGTAAATGGAAGTGTGTCTGACATTGTACTTCGTGACGTAACCGTTTGGTTTCTATTAATGTTATATCAGTTGGTGGCGGATAATTTATTCTTTTGCTTAACACCCTTCTCTGAGACTTCAGTATTCAGGGGGTTATATATTAATAGACACCGATCGTATGTTGTGAATTGACAATGTGGTATGCTAAGTGCTACGGGCAGATAAATCAAAGCTGATGTTGAAAAGCAGAGCTTTGTTGACGTTGACTCTAGGGCCTCACACCTCGAAATGAGCCAAAAATAGGATGATGGATGGTTGGGATATGGGCTAGCGTTCCCTTCTAGCTGGAAAGTGATGCCATGGTATGGAGCCTAGGCAGGTTTACTTATGTGGATGATGGAGAGGCACCTCGAGTGATGATCAAACAACAACCGGGGAAACATTATGTTTAGGAAAAAACTGAATCGATCGTTTAGTGTTGGCCGGCTCAGTCACTACGAAGGACTCAATGTTTAACCTGGGACGTCATACTAGAGGTGTTCCGAATGTGGTTAAAGAAGATCCTTTGCCTTAGTTCATTGACGGAATCCAACTTCCAATATGAGCTTTGTGTTTTCAGTTGTGTACTTATATATGGCGACATAATAGGATGAGGTATTATGTTGTCTAGAATTGATATATTTATTTGTAAAACTGATTTCCACACTATGCACTAGTAGAAATATCTAAAATATTTTAATAGTGTATCAAAGCATGTTTGGCTATTATAAGGTAAAGTTGTTTCCTCCGTTTGCATTGCGTTGTGTGATGGAACTTGAGTCTTATGATAACTTCATTTTTCAAAAAACATTGCGATTAGTTTATGATTGGTATTCATGTGGAAAAAATCCATTCCGTTTTATACGGCGTGGTCTCGTGATTTACCTTACTTTAAAATAAAGATTAGTAACTGTTTTAGTTCTCACACTAGTCCCATGACTGATCCGGAGTTTATTGTTTTTCCACCTAAACTATGGGTGCCTATATTTTCCACAGAGGCAGCTAGTAGTTTGGTTTTGCAAATATTTTATAGCAGGTGCTGGATTGAAGCTTAAAGCGGTGTCCAGAGCATTATATTTCTTCCGTTGTAGTAATGTTTATTTCCGCTGTGTATTTATATTTGTTATACTCTGATACAGTTATTCAGCTGTGCAATGTATTGATTAATGTACTCTGATTTTTCTGTACTCTGGTGTAAAATTATTGTAATGATAACGGTAAAGGTTGTTTGTTTCAGTTCTTATTAGTCATAACCCCAAGCAACTTGAGGATTATTGTCATTTGGATCAGACTTGTGTGGTTTATGGCCGATTCAAAAGGTGGGATTTTCGGGCTGTCACAACATATCTCATGAAAACAATACTCAGTCTCAAGTCAAACTATAATAACATCAATATCCCCCAAAATAGTCAATAGTACAGCCAACTCCATAGAATAAGATGTAAAAACAAAAGATGAATACATTGACAACTTGAATGAATATCTAAGAATGATACTCCAAGAAATCTGAACTAATCACCTAAGCCCTACGAGCCTGGTAAGGAAGAAAAAAGAGGAAAGGTGAGTGGGTTCATACATAAAGGATGGTGAATGATGTAATTACTAGCATGATTGAATAATAAAGAAAAATAGGCTCAATAATAGTTCTAATGGCAAAAAGGATAGGTTTCTGTGCATAACTACAAAAGATAAACAGATTGGAAGTATGCACAAGGAAATATACTTGAACCGTACAAGTAAAGATTTGTTCGATTGTTTGCACTTTCTCAAATACTAAATGAAATAAACATGATTAGGATAATTTCTTAATACTACCCATCGATAGACTTTACCCTACTAGTCTACATCTAGCTTGGTAAATTATATCACTATAGATCTTGGGATTTATTTGACCAATGCATCAACAAAGACATAGCTATTCGCTTTTAGACGTGGTAATGACTTATCTTCTCTTGTCGATGCCACTGCGTATTCATGCACCGCTGGTGTAACACCCCTAAGTCCCACATCGTGGAAGTCTGTGTGAAGTGGGTACTTATATAGTAGAGCTCATCTTTTACTAACGCCGAGGCCTTTTGAGGAACAAAACCCCACACCTATACAGTGGCTAAGTTGGGGACAATATCTTGCGTGAACGGAGGTGCGGGCTGTTACAGTGGTATCAGAGCCAATACCCAGGCGGAATTTGGCTCCTGTGTGGACCACAGCGCCTGGGTGAGGTGTTTGTGAGCTAATGGGGACGTTGGGCTCTGTAGGAGGGGGGGGGGAATGTGGCACCCCTAAGTCCCACATCGTGGAAGCCTGTGTGAAGTGGGTACTTATATAGTAGAGCTCATCTTTTACTAACGCCGAGGCCTTTTGAGGAACAAAACCACACACCTATATGGTGGCTAAGTTGGGGACAATATCTTGCATGAACGGAGGTGCGGGTTGTTATAGCTGGGATGCACCCACACACTCCCCTATATACGTTGATCTCTTATTTACCTAAGCAAACATAAATGTGCCTAGTCTCCACGGACACCTAATGTGAGACCATCGGTAATAAACCTAAAAGGAAATGATGTTGGTATAGATCCTAGAAAACAAATATTCTAATTTTCACCTCTTCCCAGATCACCCTTAATTCGGGTCTTATTCATTTGTCACTTATTTTTCTTAATTAGGCCCGTGATGCTGGAATGGACTATAACCAGTATATGTTTATTAAACTTAATCCCAGATCTAAATTTATATTTATAGAAGCCTTTTCATTATTTCTATCAATTATAAACCTCATGTTATAAATCTAGCAATTAAGCCAAATATGTCCATTATGATTTATTTATGTGTCCATACAATTTACCATAATATTATTGTTGCAAGTTCGATTCAATTACAACTCATGTTATAATTTTACTGCAATTTACATCAATTTGTCTATTCCAGTCCAATCCCTTTTTAATCATAAATCTATATTTTATGCACATTTTTTCAGTAAATTTTGTTGCTTTCCATTTAATCCACGTTTTCACAATTATTACTTTAACTCTATTTTTCCATGAATAAAATAAAAGGTTTAAATCAGTTGTTAGTATACTAGCATTTACAGTCTAGTCATTTTTAGGCATAAATCGAAAATTAGTGCAGAATAACTAACAGACGTAGATACTGAAAGAGGGAAGGAGACTGAAAGAGTATCTTACAAAACAAAAAAGAAAACTATATTAAAAGATGGAGAAATACTTATAGGAAATGACTTATAGAAAAATAACTTACATAAACACTAACTTATAGATAACTAATAAAAGCTATAAGAAAGCTGAAAGAAAAACTACAGAAAAACCTACAACTATCATAAACCTATCTTCTAGCTTACCAAAAGTCTAAATAATTACACATTCACCAATGATCCTAAGCTTTCCTTAATGGCCTCGGTAGGCCCATCTCCAAAGAATGTATATAAATATTTTATTTAATAAACCTTTTTGTAGAAAAGTTTAGGTCAGTTCCATCTCATAAAGATAGAACTTAGAGGGAAAAGATTGTGTTGTAGGAAATCATTAAGCCTAGGGGTCTGTTTATAATTAGGCTAGGGATCTAGTGTTAGAGTTTATGCCCTAGAGGCAATCCATTTGATGTTATTAATAACATTGTTGATGTTATTGTTTTATTTGGAATAAAAATATTTTTTTATGTTATATTTACTGCGTAATATAAATATTAACATAATAGAAGTCCTTAGAATAATAATACGGAATTATAGTTCGAGTAAGACTTGAACTTGAGATTATATAATATATTAAGTATTATAATTCTTAAATGTACCTAGTCAAGTTTCATTGTTTATATATGTGTTGACCAACTTTTTGGCAAAAGCTGTCGCGGTTCAACGAATCAAAGCCCAATATCAAGAAGCACGCTTTTCAGCATCGGTCGGTCGACCGATAGGACGGTCTGTACTTCAGAAAGCTTAAGAAAGATTTGGCCCGAGTTAATCTCCTACGAGCAACGGTGTCTCATGCCCCCAGCACAATCGCTCTCCCAGACCAACCGAGTCTAGCGCTTCCCAGAAATTCGGATCGATCAGATATCTCCAGATCTACGTCCAAGCTCAGCCCACTTCTCCATATATAAATACATTCAGGCTCAAAGAGGAAAGGCCTTCTTTTTGGATGCTCTTATCTCCACTTAAAACTTCTGACTCTAAGTTCTCCAAGCGGCTAAATCCCAAAAGAGCCAACTCCTCTTCTTTTCTCAAATAGAAAAAGAATGTACTTGTAATGAAAAGAAATCAATACATATAAAGTGGACAAAGGCACCATCTTTGCCGGACCACTATAAAAAGTCTTGCTTTTTCCCTGTTTTCTTTATTTTACCATATTCCATAATTGTTATTTGTGTGCTCTCCACATGATTGGGGGTTGACTGTCACTAGTGACCAGCTTTTGACGTCAACACTTTGGCACTCTAGGAAGGGGTACGTACCAACATACTCTACGACCTTCAGCAAGTTCCGACCCATAGAGAACAAGCGAAAGAAAGATGCAACATCTTCCCACCCCACAAATGCCAATGCAGCCGACACAACCGTTGCAAAAGAAAGTCTGGAAGCCTTCTCTCATGAAGATGTGTCATGATATATTACCCGAGATAACATAGCTAAGATTATGGCCGAATTCAGAGGCCAGATGACATCTCAGGGTAAACTCCTCAAATGACAACAACAGTTGATGTATCACCTCTTGGCCGAATGGAGATGGGATTTAACGCTTCAACATCAATTCCTCCACCGACCGGGACTGGGGCAATAACTGATCTTCGGTCTGCGGAAATCCAAGCCCCAGATTGGGTCACGCCTTTGCTTGATCAGCCTGGCTCGGTTCCACCTCCCGACCAACCACAGCCAGGAGTATCGCTTCCAACAACCAACGCAGCCATAGCTGCAGATTCACAGGAGGCCCGCGATCAAGATCTAGGTCGTTCGACCATATGGCCTCCACTCCGGGGACCAGCTCGACCCCCCGGACCAATCGACAAACCACTGGGTCAGACAGGATCATTGCCATTCCCATTACAACCCAGCGTCTTACAGCAGACTCGTCTTATGCTGTCTCTCCTTCAACCAAGAGTTGGTGGGGCCTTCCCTTCGAACCAGGGAGACTACTCTACCATACCGGTTCTCACCATGGTGGAGGAAAACGCTACCGTTGATCCTTCTAACATCGCCTCGGGCAAGGGCACCATGGAGCCCCTAACATCACATGCTATGCTGGATCAGCCCGTACCTTCCATAGTGGGCATGGCTCAGACCAATTATCATCAGGCTCAAGAGGAGACAGTCTTCCCAGAACCAACGACTCGGTGGACCCTCGCCCTCACCTTCACTCAACTCTCAGAGGTCGAGCCCAACCAGTGGCCACCCTTCCGAGCATGCTTTCGTTGGAGCCCAGTGCTGGAGCTCTCCCAAATGATGAGCTGGATTCATGGCAACGACTCCTCGGAGATGGAAGCCAGCTTGCAAGCATCATTTGACGCTTCACCCGGGGCGCTTCTTCTCAGCAGGATATAGATAATATCCATCGCAGCCCATCCACTAAGGAAATTGGACACTCTTGCAATCCTCCGGACTTCAAGTTTCCAACCATTGAACCATACAATGGTCGGACCGACCCGACCATCCATCTCATGCGTTACATGTGCCATATGGATGTGCTTGGCGCATTGACCAATGTTATAGAAAAGTGCTTCCCACTATTCCTTATATATATAGTCGGCATGTGGTTTCGGCAGCTAACAATGGAGTCGATCGACAGTTGAAACATGTTGGTCACCCGCTTCATCGGGCAATTCAGTGTTCACATCTCCCAACCGAAAGTGTCATGTTCCTCACCTCCATCAAGCAACGACCAGGAGAAACACTTCGATATTTCCTTGAAAGTTTCAACGTGGTCGTAGCATCAGTCGATCAACGTTTCCTCTGACAAGATGATGCCAGCATTGAGATAGAGAGCCTTGAGGACCTTGCCACCAAAAAATGAGATCCATCCAACACCAATGTCCAGAATGAAGGAAGAGGAAAGTCCTTGGAAAAGAATGAAAGAAATGTATGACCCCGGAGAGAAAACAAGTACGATCAATATAACGAGCTCAATTCTTCCCTTCTCGACATCTACCTCGACGTACGAGGATCCCTACCTTTCCCAAAACCTCCTCGAAGAGAGCCAACCCAGAAAGGGCTCGATTCTGGAAAGCACTGCATGTTTCACAACATAGCCGGTCACAGTACCAGTGAATGCAAGCACTTACACGATCTCATCGAGGATAGGGTCAGCGAGGGGAATTTCTCGAGTACGTCAAAAAAGAACACCGGCCATGGTGCCACAATCTTCTGCTCAAGCTCCTTAGGCCGGTCCTCTAGCTCCTAGAAACGGAAAGGACTCTGAGCTCAGCACTCACGGCATCATCATCAATTAATAAGATTTAGATTTCTTATTTTCGATGTATTTTTATTTCTTTCAATAAAATGGGTATGTTGATGTACACATGTACGGGGTTAGGATTTAGGTCCTGAGCATGCTCTGGAATCAATAGTCATCCTCTTAGTATTTTTCTGCTTTCTTGTAATAGTTCTTTAGCAATGATGAACTTTATTTTGAAAACATGGATTATGTTTGAATGATTTAAATCGAGCATAATTAACACTTGCCATAAGCCGAGTGTGGATGATACTCGCCACCCTGTAAGCCGAGTATAGATGATACTCACCATATCTGTAAGCCGAGCATGCATGATACTCACCATCTTTGTAAGCCGAGCATGGATGATACTCGCCATATCTATAAGCCGAGTATGGATAATACTCATCACCTCTCTAAGCCAAGTGTGGTTGCTACTCGCCCATATTTTTAAGTCGAGTATGGTTAATATTCGCCTAATAAAAGACCAAAGCCATTTGTAGACCGAGAGTGGACCATATAGTCTTTGCTGGTGTTGAATCTCACGACTAGAGCTAACAATTACTTTCTTGGCCGTAATACGACCCTTGATGGTTATAGGTTTTCTAACCTTAATACGATCCACTTTGATCGTGGGTTTTCTGGTCTTAATACAACCACTGGGATCGTCGGACTTCTGGCCTTAATATGGTTCGACGTAACCATCACTACCCGCACATTAAACTTCGATACGAGATTCAGAACACACCTCCTTTACCAAGAAAGATGTATTCTGAGGGGCAAAGTGTGGCCAACCTTTTGGCAAAAGCTGTCGCGGTTCAACGAGTCAAACCCCAATGTCAAGAAGCACGCTTTTCAGCATTGGTCAGTCGACCGATAGGACGGTCTGTAGTTCAGAAAGCCTAGGAAAGATTTGGCCCGAGTTAATCTTCTATGAGCAACAACGTCTCCTGCCCCAGAATAATCGCTTTCCCATACCAAATGAGTCTAGCGCTCCTTTGAAATTCGGATCAACCCGATATCCCCAGATCTACATGGAAAATTTGGCTGAGTCATTCAATACTCGGCCCAACTCTCAAGTCATTAAAAGCGGTCAACAACTTCCGGACAAAGCTCTATTTTTAATACACCTCATCTCGAGTGCCACACAAGCCATAATTTTCGAGGATACTATTAGTCAGTAGTAGACCGAGTCCCACCACCGCAACTACTTCCAATGATCGATCTCCACGTGTCCGAGTTCCGCAAAAGAGGCAAGCCATGTGGCGGCCCAGTCAGCCCACTTCTCCATCTATAAACACAACCAATATCAAAGAGGAAAGGACCTTCTTTTAGGGCACTCTTATCTCCACTTAAGTCTTCCGATTCTAAGTTCTCCACACAGCTAACTCCCAAAAGAGCCAACTCCTCTTCTTTTCTCAAATAGAAAAAGCATTGTACTTGTAATCAAAAGGTATCAAAACATATAAAGTGGACGTAGGAACCATCTTTGCCGAACCACTGCAGAAAGTCTTGTGTGTTCCCTATTTTCTTTATTTTACTGTATTCCATAATTGTTATTCGTGTGCTCTCCACACGATTGGGGGTTGATTGTCACTAGTGACCAACTTTTGACGTCAACAATAGCACAATGATGAAACGTTGAGACTAGTATATTGACTAACTGATGGTCACATCTCATTGATCATTAATATACGTGGTATTAACGTCAAGACATAAATACGCATTGGAGAATAATGTACTAGGCTGACCCAATGTGAGAAAACTACATGAAATATAATTAACAGTATCATAAGTTATTCTCATAGTGTAAGTGATGTAATGGTTCTGAGACTTGAAATTATTATAATTTTATCCGAGGTTGTTTGTGTTTTGATATCATCTAAAATTATTTTTAACCGAGCAGATGATAACGGTGATTATTAGATACATCTAGAATCGAATGAAAATTATGAACGATCTAGATGGAATTTAACCCTATGATACAAGTATATATAACCATGGGCCTCTTGATTGAGGGAGACTATTATATGCATCGCCGTGCTCAAATATTGATTTGTTTTAAATAGTCCACTCATCGATCAAGATAAACAGATTAATTTATAAAGAGGATGATACGTTTCATGCCTCGAGTTTAAACTTGGGTATATTAGTTAAAAGGATTATATTACATTGAGACGCTAGTTACAGAATAGGTTGTATCGAATCATTTACGTATTACTAGATGCCAATCACTGTTTATAATTAAAAAAAACTATTTAAAATTATTGCCAACATTATAATAACCTATGAGGTCATAAATTAGAGCGTACGTATGAGGAGGACTACTTCAAATATAAATAACACAAATATAAATCAAACGTGTTGATTTATTATTTAAATTTAAAATGGTACATCACGTTTTATTTGATTCTATTTTTCGTTCTAGTTTTGATACAAAGGGCTAACCCCTTTGTTACTCAAGACACACAAACCCAAGGGATATCAGATCCAAAAAGTATAGATGAAATAAAAATAGGGAAAATAGTTGGTGATTCAGCTAGTACCGATCTTCGTCTTCGCAAAATCATTTGACGATTAGAAGGGTGATTGCTCGTGGACTTAGTAGAGGCGATGCGGCGTGTATTGTTTTCGATTCAAATCCAATCAAAGACGGTGGATCTAGAAACCCTAATTAAGGTATAATACTGATATACCGATTTTGTAAAGATCCTTGCTTTTAATTGTTTAAAAAGGTTAAGTTGGTTGATAATTAGATCGCTAAAACCTTTCACTTAGACTGTTGAATTTCTAAATTAAATCCAGGCTATCTACGTTACTCAACTAATAGGAACGCGCTATGTCAGCTAAATTTTCAAAATCAGCAAATAGGAAAAGGTCACATCATCAAAACATTTATAAATTCATTAATGTTTCATACATGGGAAAATTTTCTCCCATGTGTTTGGGAAGGTCGACTCGACCCCCTACTGGGTTGACCTACAAGTCGACCCGAGCACTACATATTTATTTCTCTACTTATTTTGTTTCCATGAATTTTTTTTGTTTTAAGTCCGTTCCTTACAAACCATACACGAAATTTAACCAAAAAATTTCCCCAAACTCAATGTTGCAATGTAGCCGATTAGCAATTTTACAAATTTATTATGTTTTAAATTAACTATTTAATTAAAATATTATTTAAATTTTCTGGAAGGTATAGTGGAATATCGTCTTATATCTCTCATCTCTCTCTCACCTATAGTCACATCATTCGACTTAATATTGTTTTTTCTACATCTCGAGAAAAATCATCCATCGCAATAGCCTCGCCTTTTGTCATAGATTCATCATTGTCTAATGACGAATCACTGCATAGAAGTAACAAATCCATGCCTCCTGCCGATGCCATTGATTGAAGATCCTTCATGTAAAAATCACAATCTAACGAACCATATTGTCCCGCTCCTCAAAATCGCACCATTGTCCATGTCAAACTGTCCTAAGTGGCCAACAACAATAGTAGTCAATATCGACAACTCCACAGTAATCGATAACGTCTATTCGGATTACATATTTGACCAAAATCTATTAAATGCACATTTAGGGAAAAATTCTAGCATTCGTCACGAAATCTAGCTCATCTCCAAGTTTGTCATCCATCTTTAGATTAACCACCAAGCTCCCACGTCGCTCCATCTTCAAATCCATCGATAAGCTCCAATGCTACTGTGAGACTGCCTGTACCTCTCATACATAACGAGGAGAAGTGCGTTGTGTGACATGCCAAGCCTATACGGGACGACCATTAGGGTAGAATAATTCGAAAACAAAACCCTTTGTATAATTCACAATGCATGGATAATGTATAATAATAAAATATACAATGTGATATAGTAATGAAGCACAACTGATCAGAGAATCAAATTTCCATAAAACCATAAAATCTTGGGTACAATACTTCTCGATATAATGATCTCTGAATATCAGTATGCCTCACTACATCCCTCAGAGTCTCAATAACATCAACATACAATGGAAATAGAAAAGAAATAACTAAAATAGTAGGTAATAATAGTACGCCAGCCTCCTGCTCTTCACCGCACAGCAACACCGACACCGAACCAGCAACCTGCTACTTAGTTTGACCACCATTAAATTGGTGAACAAAGCAAGGTAACATGAGGGAAACATAAAACCTTGAGTCAGACAATAGTCTTAGTGAGCGATAAAATAGATAACAAATAGTTACACATGATAATATTAGTATAGGCGGATCAACTATCCGATCTGCCCAACAACCACCAAATTAACACGTGAAAACCATCCATCAATGTCACATTAGAAATAGGAAAGGACTACCCCCAATCTCGCTTCTCTTCAATATCCTATGGTGATGTCCTATCCAGAGAAAATAGAGAAGAAAACATAAAATCAACTATAATATACATAACATCCAATGACCTAGCCATCATCGACTACAACCGTGAATCCATCAGTTATCGAACTTGCATTTCATCGGTCAAAAGGCCTAATTGAAAACTTCGGTTCTAGCCAAACCACCATACGCCATCGTGACTCATATGTTTGCCCCCTACCTGAGACAACTAAACCACACCTTCCTAAGCGATCCTACTTGATTCTTATGGTTATCCCCATGATACATCTGCTTTGAGTCCGCTATAACCTCCAATAAATAACAATTCCTTAGCACTTCCAATTTGCCGAGCCTTTCTTCTTAGCGATTTCACCCTTTTTAGTTAAGCTGCCTCTTGAACCAATTCCATTATGATCCTAGGTTAGCTCCTACCCGAGTCAACCATTTTCATCGTTGATTAACTCCTACATGAGTTAACCCTTTATCAAACTATATCGTATACCATCCCACGACCAGTGTCACATCAACTTAGCTTCAACCACTCCTTCCTGAGTTCACAATAGAAGCACCATTTACCTTTGAGTTACACATCGATCATTTCAAGTCCATTTCCAACCAAACTTCAATAGAAATTCTGGAGATCCATCACAATCACACATTCAAAACCACGGCTCCCTTTTTGACCTCTTCATGGGTCGGTGCTGACCATGTTTGGTCGGTGTCGACCCTCACACTTATCCAATTTTGGCTAAGTGTCTAGTCCTAGTTCTTCGTCACCTCGAATATGTTCTTATGGTCCAATCTCCAATTATTTCGACATTCGTTTCTGAAGCTTTTGTCAGTTCATTCACATCTCGAGAAATCAACCTTCGATCCATCACAAATCACATCTGATTGACTTGGAAATTCACCAGTAGCTTTGAATCAACCCCGCGATGACATATACCAAACATCACGGCCACACGATGCTCCCCCATGGGTCAGTGCCAACCCATGCATTTAGTGCATATGGGCATGAATTTTTTTGTGTCCTATCTTTATAGCTTCAAGAGCGCCTCTGCCAAGTTTCGTCTGAATCTGATTATCTAAACCTTCGATTTTCTTCATTCTTCAATCCTATGATTCTACGACAAGCAATCTAACATACAACTCAAGCAGCACAATCAATTCAATCAAAACAAATATCAACTCAAACAACAATGGTCATACAAACATGAACAATCCATAAACATATCATAAACATGAGATCTAGCATGATTTGAATCTAAACATATGATAAACAAGATTAATCTGACAGTTATCCGGCTAATATGATCAAATTAGGTTTTCCTAAGGTATCTTGGTTGAATTAAACATATATGATAAAATCTAAGGTAATTTTAACATGAAACATATGAACATGGTCATAATTTACCCATACAATTCCTATCTACCATGTGATAGATATTCATCACTCACCAATTTTTAGATTTGATGTAGATTCAATGAGTTCAGATCTGAACAGCGCTGAAACCCCTTAAATATAATGCAATCATATGTGATCTAATCCTCTTCGATGACGATCTACTCTTCCCTATGATAGAGGAGAAGGTGGTAGCACTGATATATTTGGGTCTAAAAGAGGTAAGGAGGACGTGAGGTTTTTCATGAGAAGTGAGTCATCATGTCCTTTTATTTGCAATCCTTTTTCTTGTGAATGAAAAGCAGCAGATTCCATTAAAAAATTCTCACTATCATTTACACTAGTACCTACTTTTTCTTTTTCCACTTCTTTGCTTTTCAATACTTCACATTTATTAATGTTATTAATTTCTTGTGCAATTATGCATTCATACATCTTTCCTTTCATCACTATCTCTTTGATCATTTCAAATAGTTTCACAACCTATAATATTTCATCGCACTCTTTGTTTCATGTAGTTATCCATTTCTATCCACAATGGGGTTATAGTTATTCAATTTACTACCCTGTTCAAGCAATTGCCCCAAAGTTGGCATAACATAGTCACTTATTCCCTCCACTTATTCCCTCCATATTTAAATCTTTAAACTCTTCCATATTATTTTGTGTATCAGAGCCATTATTTGTCTCTTGTTCACATTCACCCTCCTCTAGTGCTTCAAAACTATTCCTCTTTTCAGTCACTTATTCATGTTCTTTCTCATTGTTCCTCCTTGCGCCACTGCTTTTGTTAACTGCTCCATTACTATTTGAGTTCTTTACACTTCTGTTCTTTTTGTTTGTTACAACTTTCCACCTCTGATTATTACTTTTGACTTCAATATAAGGTTTGTATATCACTTACTCTCTCAGAATAACACCTTTATTAGCTAATTCCTTCACTTTGTTTTGTTTCCCTTCGCAATCTTTCATTTTTGTTGAGTCACAAATGTCAGAAACATGACCAAATGATTTACGTTCCTTTTATTCCTTAATATAACTCAATGTGAATTATTCTTTTCCTCTTATATACTTATCTGATTTCAAATTTCAAACTTGTACGTGTATATGCGCATACAACCTTTTATATTTTTATTCATCAATAACTTTCCCATATGAAATCCGTTTTGGGCAAGTTATATATCAAAACGAATCGGAAAATTTTCACGAACACAATGGTGTATATTTAGGGGTTAATTATAAATTCATAAATTATCAATATTTTTGTTTAGCATTTATATAATAAAATACGGGGTGTTACATTTTATTAATATAATAATACTCAAATCATTCGTTTTAAAGTACTTTTAGGAACATATTTCTCATTCTGGTTTAACACTCATTGCGTAAAACATCATTATAATACTAGTAACCTGAATGGCTTACTATGTTCAATACAAAACTTCTGAATCGAATTTCCATTTCTTATTAGTTAACAACGGAGCCAAACAAGTTGGAGTATAGTTACATCTCAGACCTTGAATGAACGACATTCTAAACATCAAAACGAATAGAAATTCCAAATCTCATTTCCCACTTTAAAAACGAAAGGCTCATCTTAATCTTATAATGTTTATTTATAAATATTAAAACGTTTTCTATAGCCATTATCGAACCTTCCATTTAAAAATATACAATTTGCAAAACATTTATCCATTTCTAAAATTACAATAAGGTTCTTCTCATAACGATATAGTTTAATTAACCTGCTCAATTCCGTTTAACCTTCGTAAAACCATGTTCTGTACAAATCCTTGATTCCATAAATAATTGTTATAACATCCTTATAAGTTTATTACAACTTATCTTAGTTTTTTTTCAATAAAACTTTATTTTATAAAATATTCACATCTGAATCTTATCGTTAGATTTAACCTTCATAGCCAAATTCAATCCACTTTAAGCTTCCGTTCGATTTTAACTCATATCCCCTCACTTCAAAGCTTAACCTTATGTAGGTTATAATCAAATTATAATTAGGTTCGATAGTTGAAATCATTTACCACATTAACTTGTTTGCAAACTTGGATTTATAACTTTACTTTACTTTGGATTTTATAAAATCTATCTAAATAAAATTCAAAATAAGACTCTAATTTAAACTTGACTTACATTACTATTAATATATATACCCACTTAAAATTTCCTTTAATTATAAACACGATCTTAAGACTTCATAAAACTCTAATAATTCAATTTTTATCACAAGATTATTGATTCGATTATAATAATCCATCTCAACGTCATAAAAATAGTTTACTTCAACATTAACCATAAATCAATAATTATTCTTTCCTAAAAGTTAACTAATTCCAATTAATCTTTCCATTCAAATTAATTAAAAATATAATTAATTTAATTAATCCGACTTAATTGTTTCTCAAGAACAATTAATCCCAACTATTAACCCATAGGTTAACTCCAAACTTACTTTCTTATAAAACTTGTTTAAACACAAGAATTTGCCTTATAAAATTAATCTATAATTACTTATAAACAACAAAATAATAAATATTGATTTTTCTCTTAACAAAATTTATATTCAAAATAACTTATATAAAATATACTTCAAAAATCTATATTTGGTCATAAAATAAATTTATAACTTCATTTTAGTCAATTCACCTAATGACAAATCAACGTTTAGAAAACGATGGATTTTTAGACCATCTACTGCCAATTACTCAACCAATAGTTAATAATAAACAAACATTGAATTTCAATTCAACAATCTACAACCAAAACAATCATCTAACAAGATTGATCAAGTGGGTTGTATAATGATGAAAGGAAAATAAACAACAAATTTGGGGAATCTAGTTAGATCCTTCCAACCTGTTTTCTCTACATCCAAATAGGTTACCTCGAATAAAAATCATTGATTTAATATAGAAATAGACCATGATAGATGGAATATAATCAATTCAACTAATAATTTTCAACAATCAACTCATAATAGTAGTCCGAGCATCCACAGTAAATTTAATACATTTATATCATTATAAACATAACCAATAAGGTAAGTTACCTTAATTGGTTATAATCGTTAAAAGTAGCAATTGATTTCAGTAAATGAACATTTAATTTAGATCAATTCAGTCTATATATGTATATATATTCAGTAATCATCCAACAATAAACAACAATAGCACAAAAATATTAATCCCGACTTGTATAAAATATAACTGGGTCAAACCGAGTGAGTAAACTCATCTTGATTTACGTTGTCGAGACAACGACTGATGTTAACCGGCCTTTTGGTCCAGTTCCCAAAAGTATGCAAGGCACGCTCGACTCAACGTATCATGTGAAGCCAAGGCCGAGAGTGTCGCCAAGGAGTTGTTGAATAACGATATTTTGATCGATGCCAACGAATGAAGTTATTATGGGAATCGAATCATAAAGATAAGGTTTTATATATATATATATATATATATATATATATATATATATAGACACACACACACATTGAGTCGTGTTAGAATTATGTTAAAATCTATCCTCAAGTATGCATGAATGTGCTAATCAAGTTATATATATATATGTATGTATATAAGAAGACCTTCAAAAAAGCCAGACTCTGCAGAAAATGACCTACCAGTCGACTGGTAGGAAATCCACTAGTCGACTGGTCAAGGTATCTCTGCACATAACGGCTAGTTTAAAAGTTTTATATAAATAAATCATTTCTACCAGTCAACTGATGATTTTTATCAGTCGACTGATTCGACCCAGAACTTATTTTATAAAGAGTTGCTTCCATTCATGAAGAGATTCCTCTTCATTAATCAAAAGAAATGGACATATCTTTTCATGGAAACTCTTTATAAAAGATTGCTAGTCTTGTACTATTACATAAACAACTTCAATCATGTTTTACAATCATCGAATTTTAATCTGTTTTCTGATCATCATTCTATTCTCTCCATTTACATTCTTTACAAATAAAAGCTCTCCAATTAAAAACACTTGTTTAATCCTTGAATGAATTTAACATCATTTGATTCAACAAGCAATCTACTTCCTTTTAATCTTCACATTCAAGTCATATACTCGAGGAACATATTATAGGAAGGTTGTACTCGAAAGATTGACTATCCGTGTTGTCAAGAACACAAAGCAAAAGTCAAATACTTGTAATCGTTGAAGACCTGTTAGTTGCTCAGGCGAGAGGCATCCTTGTTAGGGCTCGGGTGTACTGACCTATTCCTCCGGGTTAAGAAAGGGCGTTGTTAGTGAATTCTGAAGAGGAGCTTCAGGACTGGACGTAGGGCGGGAAGTTCGAATCAGTATAAAAACTCCTGGTGACTCTTTTACTTTACTTACCGCTTTCATTTACTTGTTATATATCTCAGTAACTTAGATTTTATTTGCATAAACTATTGCATATTATTTAGTTGTATATCACGTATACATCCGCATTATCTATATAGATACTTTAAGTCATACACATCGACTTTTCAATTAGTATCAGAGCAAGGAAATCATATAACCATAAAACCGTTATTTGATACATAGACATTATGGATAGTAACACTAGCATTAGCAATAACATCGGATATTCCGAAGGCCAATCAATTGCTGGACCACCCTTCTTTAATGGCATGAACTATAGTTACTGGGTTAATAGAATGAGAATATACATGCAAGCTAATAGCTATGATGCATGGAATATTACTCAAAAATATTATACATCACCGACCACTGCTTATACTGAATGGTCAACCACTGAGAAAAATGAAGCTACTGCAAATGCTAAGGCCATGAACATGCTACATTGTGCACTAGATAGAAATGAGTTCAATCGGATTTGTATGTGCAACACTGCATATGAATTCTGGAGAACACTTAAGATTACTCATGAAGGCACTAACAAAGTTAAACAAAGTAAAATTTCTATGCACAAAAATCAGTTTCAAAATTTTAAGATGAATGAGAATGAATCCATAAATAATATGTATTCACGTTTTTAAAATATTTATCATTCATTATTAGGACTATGAGAAAAATATTCCGACTTTGACATAGTTTCAAAAATTTTAATTTCTTTAACCAATGAATGGGAGAGAAAAGTATTAGCGATCGAAGAAGCTAATGATCTCTGTGCCATGAAACCCGAAGAATTGATCGGTAATCTAATGTCTTATGAAGTGAATTTGCAGGCAAAAAAATCATAGGTACAAGATAAGAAAAATTTAGCTTTCCATGCAGAAAAAAGATTTCGTTCAAATGAAGAAGATATAGCATTTGTTGCCAAGAATTTTAGAAAATTTCTAAAATACCGAAAGAGTCAAAGCAAAAATATAAAGAAGGATTCATCAAAAGAACCTGATCCGGCTCTAGTAGAATGCTTCAATTGTCACAAGATTGGACACTATCAAAAGAATTGTCCAAAGCTAAAGAAAAATCGCAAAAATGAAAAATCAAATAAAAGAGCTTTTTCAGTCACTTAGGATAATTTAGACTCTTCTTCTAAAAGTGATAGCGACAGTGATAGTGAGCAAGCAAATGTGTGCTTTATGGCTAAGGACAACGATGTAAGTGATTTTACTTTTAATGAATTAGTAGAAATTAATACTGAAATCTTAGAATCTAGGAAAATGTTTAAAAGAAAATTTAAACAAGTTAACGAAGACAAAAACAAAGCCGAATTTGAGAGAGGCCTTTTGATAGATGAGAAAGAAATCTTAGAAGAAGAAATTAGAAAATTAGAAAATTCTCTTTCAAATGCAAATTCTCAAATTTCTTTGTTAAGTCAAGAATTAGAAATTCAAAAGAATAAAAATGATTTATTGGTTTCTAAAAATCGTGATTTAAATAATAAAGTTAAAATTATAGAGTTAGAAAATTCTAGTTTAAAAACTAAGTTAGAAAATATTTCTAAAAATGTAAATAATTTTAACAAAGGTAGAGAGAATTTATCTAAGATTTTAGAAAATTCTCAATCTATTTTTAATAAAAAAGGACTTGGATACGATAATAAAATAAATTCAAAAAGAAAACCAAATTCAAAAATTTCTAATATTAAACCAAAAATTTTTGGTAGTAAAATAAATGCTTCTACTAAGAAATAATATTAGTATATGGATTCCAAAGACAAATAATACTCTTATTAGAAATAAATATATTAAAAACTTATTAGATTCTATTCATTATAATAGTAATTATTTATTCAAAAAGGAACCTAAGCCCTCTTAGGTTTGGCTTCCTAAGACTTAACCCTTATGACCCTAACGGAGGAAGTGGGTACCATTTTCATTTTTATTTTTGCAGGTACCCTAAATTATATTTGTAGATTCGACTAAAAAGGAATCATTCAACTAAGTGGCTCATCTATGTAAGTTCCTTACTTTATTTACTTAATATAGTATGTTTTAAATAAATTATTTAGTTTTTCTATCCACTAGACAAGTTTTTCACTAAACAAATTTTTAGCAATTTGTTTTTGTTCCGTTCAAGAGTAATGGTAAAGAAAAGTCAAACCATTTATTTTAGTTACTATAATTAGTATATATTGTTATATAAATACAAGAGAATTGCTTAGCTTTAAAACATAAACGATTGCCAAAACTTTTTCCTCTGTCATGAAAAAGAAAGATAAATCTCCAACAACACCAAAATCATCAAATAAAACATCATCGGATTCGATTAACATCATAACATCTTTGACTCCAAGTGAAGAACCGACACACCAATGGCAAGACTATCAAACCGGATATACTCCGGATACAAAGAAAAGAAAAGAAAAGAAATTGTGATATCTCCTTCTACAAAAGAGAAAATAGATGATATTTGACACTATCAACACGAACAAATGAGACTTCAAAGAGAAATATTCTACGAGCAAAAACAAACCTCAAACAGGCTAACATTTTTGGAAACTATTTCACTTAGAGTATGTGGTAGATCAACCGTAGTTGAGCCAAGTCATCACTCCTTCTCTTCGGCTCCCGAATCACCAAGACCTTCAACATCATGGAATCCGTGGAGGAGATCTTCAAAATGCAAGAAGCAAAGTCCAAACTCATGGGAGAAAAATTATTAGGAAAATGAAGGAGTTAAGACACCAAGAAAATCAACTTCATCGGAAGAGAAATAAGTAGGAATACCTCTGTACGTTCAATAAGACTTGCATTGATCGATAATGCAAACTCCTTCCGATATTTTGATTAATGTACATTATAATGTATTATCTGAGTTATGAATAAATATATTTGGCTTCTATTTTCGTTAAATAAGTTTAAAACAATGAACACTCAAGAAATAAAAATCAGAAATCTAAAATAAGGGTTACTGTACAAAATAGCAGTAACTAGTCGACTGATATATTTTCCACCAGTGGACTAGTTATCTGGAACCCGAATATATGATTCCAGGTCTGCATGTCCTATTTTAACCCTATACCCTTTTTTCTCTCATTTCCTAACCATTCTAAAATATCTAAAACCCTAGAAATTTTGAAATCCTCTCATGGCTCCCAAAAGACAATTAGATACATGATCTTCCTCAAGAACTAGAACGAAGAAAGCAGAAGAATCTCAAATAAATCAGTGGCTTTGGAATGATTGGGCTAAGAAGAGATGAAAAATTCTATCTCAACTGAAATTTATGGCTGGTCCTTTTGCGAAATTTGAAGATTTTAACACCTATGGTCTACAACAATTAGCAAATCAAGGCAGACTTGAAACTCTCTTGGATTATAATCAAAGTATTGTTAAAATTAATGTCACTATGGTCAAACCATTCCTAGCCAATATGAACTTAGATCACCAAAATCCTAGTAATTCACGTAATTGTGTATGGAGTCTTGTGCGTAGACAACCTATTTCTGTAACCATTGATAGACTTGGAGAAGTGTTGAATCACCAACGGATGGAATTGCGTTATCCTAATTAACTTGTGAGTATGGAGTATAGGATGAAATTAGTCATCTCTTTATGGATGATGACTCGGATGGAACTAAAGCTAAGGAACTACGACCTAATGCGAGGGTACTCCATCATGTCCTTACTCGGACAATATTTCCTAGGTCCGGAACTCATGACCTTGTCTATTCCGACACTTTCAGGGCATTATATGAAACCTTTGGAAATATTAAAGTTACTTGGATGCAAATTATTATGGATCATTTTCTTCTTTATACACAAGGAATCACCACATATTTTTTATTATGGAGAGTATTTAATGGGAATTTTTGAGAGTGCAAAGATTCCAAAACCGGACTCGGAAATGATTATTGAAATAAAAATTCTAGACAAAAAGAATATGAAGCAAATGCACATCCCTCCTCCACAAGTCCGCATCATGAGTTTAGAGGAATGGAGAAATAGGAATTCGGATCAACCATCATCGAGTACCATTCGAGCTAATCCGGAAGATGTTCGTTTCGCGGAACCAAATCGAACAACAAAGCAAGCTATTGATGTAGTTGCACGCAATCAACTCCTCCTAGAAGCAAGGCTCAAAAGGATGGACAAAAAGAATGAAAAAAAGTTTGATAAGATTAAAGATTTTCTAGGAAGGATGTGGAAATCTATCTCATGTTCTCTTGCGGCACTGGTCGCATAACGGATCCGGAAAAGCGACCAATTTCACCTCTAAACTAGACCTCTTCTGAAGAGACCAAATCCGATGAAGATTAATTATGAAGTTGGGAGATTTATTCGCTTTAGTATCATTTTAAAACTTTTATTTTGGTTGTGTAATAATGTTCTTATTTTGTTTGTGACACTCTTAGCTTGGTTGTGTTGTGACTTTCTTAGATTAGTTGTTTGACGACTTTCTTAGGATGGATTGTGTAATGACTTTATTTTGGTTATGAAATCTATGTTTGGGATTTATATGTTTATTGATCATCATGCAATCTATCTTAACATAAGTTTCTCTTTGGTTATCGTGTGCTAATAATATCTTAATCACTTTTTAATCGAGGACAAAGGGTGAGAAATATCTTTCATGAATCTATGTTATATACCATCTTATGTTTCTGCGCTCTTATATTTTCCATACTATTGGAAATTTTGCTAACATTTGTGAATGCAGGAATCAAATGGAAAGGATATAAAATTATGAACTAACAAGTTTATGCAGAAATTCAGGGGGAGCTATACATTCAGGGGGAGCAAATCCGAAGTGTTGTCAATAATCAAAAAGGGGGAGAATGTTGAAAAATGAGATTTTGATCGAAGCCAACAAATGAAGCTATTATGCGAATCAAATCATAAAGATAAGGTTATATATATACACATTGAGTCGTGTTAGAATTATGTTAAAATCTATCCCCAAGTATACACGAATGTGCTAATCAAGTTATATATATATGTTTATATTTAAGAAGACCTTTAAAAAAGCCAGACTATGCAGAAAATGACCTACCAATCGACTGGTAGGAAATCCACCCGTCGACTGGCCAAGGTATCTCTGCACATAACGACTAGTTTTAAAAGTTTTATATAAATAAATCATTTCTACCAGTCAACTGATGATTTTTAACCAGTCAACTGATTCGACCCAGAACTTATTTTCTGAAAAGTTGCTTCCATTCATGAAGAGATTCCTCTTCATTAATTAAAGGAAATGGACATATCTTTTTATAGAAACTCTTTATGAAAGATTGCTACTCTTATACTATTATATAAACAACTTCAATCATGTTTTACAATCACCGAATTTTAATATATTTTCTGATCATCATTCTGTTCTCTCCATTTACATTCTTTACAAATAAAGCTCTCCAATTCAAAACAATTGTTGAATCCTTGAATAAATTTAACGTCATTTGATTCAACAAGAAATTTACTTCATTTTAATATTCACATTCAGGTCATATACTCGAGGATCAGATTATAGGAAGTTTGTACTTAAAAGATTGACTATCCTTGTTGTCAAGAACACAAAGCAAAAGTCAAATACTTGTAATTGTTGAAGACCTGTGTAGTTGCTCAGGTGAGAGGCATCCGTGTTCAGGCTTGGGTGTACTGACCTATTCCTCCAGGTTAAGAAAGGGCATTGTTAGTGAATTCCGAAGAGGAGCTTTGGGACTGGACGTAGGGCGGGAAGTCCGAACCAGTATAAAAACTCCTGGTGTCTCTTTTACTTTACTTACCGCTTTCATTTACTTGTTATATATCTCGGTAATTTAGATTTTATTTGCATAAAATATTGCATATTATTTAGCTGTATATCACGTATATTTCCACATTATCTATATAGATCCTTTAAGTCATACACATCGACTTTTCAAGAGTAAAGGAAGTGAGCTGAGAAGGGATCACGCTGACAAGAACCTGTCCGCTCCTCTAAATATTGCCAAGCAAATACCTCAAACGCCGGAAAGCCACAAGTGTCAACCTCGACTCCCCTTGTCCATCTTTATATATTCTTCATACCCCAAGGAGGGGTACGAGTTTCTAGTCACAAGTCTGAAGGGGCCCGAAATTCTAGAGTTTGGCACTATGGGATGCGAGATTCCTAGCGTGGTCCCATATTTCTACCTACTCATACCTAATCGCTCCACTATAAATACCCCTTGACCTCACACTTCAATGGGGTTGGAATCGATGACTTGACACCTTTTGAGAGCTCCAAGTAGCCTCTTTAATGGCATCCCCACTTTGAGTAAGAAGAAGGGAAAAAGTGTCTTTTGCCTAATATATTAATATATGATAATTATGACATCATATAACTTAGAGGTGTTTGTAAAGAGACGTTTTCAACCTTGTAACTCTTTGTTATAAATAATATTCCAACGACTCTTCTAAAGTGGGTGTAGGTCTCTAGCGAGGCCGAACCACTATAAATCTCTCGTGTTATTTCCTGCTTTGCACACTTACTTTTCCACGCGAAACTATAATTCATAGTAACTAAGAATCTTGGGTATTTACGACATATTTTGCCGTCAACATTTTGGTGCTTTCACTGAGAAAACTCGGATTCGCTTCTTTGTCGCACATTACCGTCTCGACTCTGAAGAGCTTTACGTTTTTCCAATAAGCAGCCGCCAAGTATGCATATAATCTTAAAAATGACCAAACAAAGTGATGATCGGCTCTTCTGCCACAGCTAAAGCCGGAACATCCCAGCAGCCTCAATCGACGAATATCCCAGCCACAACCGAAGCCCTTCCTGTTGTGGACCCCGAAGCTCCGGCGACACAAGCACAGATCCACGCGCTTAATGAAAAATATGAGAACACAGACATCGAGCTTAATTAGGCATTGAGATATAACATCACCTTATGTGCCAACTTCAAGAAAGTCATCGCATTGTTGCTCGACTTCACCTCGCTCAGAACAACGCCCGACCTCGACGCACTATCTCGGAAACTTCCTCTTTCGAGTTGAGGGGCCCACACCAAAGAAGGAGGTTTAGTCTCATCAACATTGTCATCGTCCACTACAACCCCCTGGCCAACGTCAATTACTACACCAACGACAATGGCAACGACTACGCCAATGGTAATGGAAATGGTGACCGATCAACTGTCGCTTATAGCGAGGAGGAACAGTATCTAGACCGTTCTCGACTGATTATCAGTTATGAACCGGGTCCGAGCAACCGACCCCATCCTCAACAGAACCTTACGGCCGCCGTCTAGGATCAGGAAGCTACTCTTCTAGTGGCTCACGCTTTCCCAGATCAAGATGCACGTCAACCTGCTCAGCCTCATCGTCCATACCAAAACCCTATTATAGATGTTGAGGATATGGAAGAAGATGATCCGGATATGCATCATAGAAGGCGACCGCGGAACAGAACTCCCGAGGTCCGACAAGACCCATGGATCCCGCCAGCGGATCCACATCCGACTTATCTCCCAGACATGGTCCGAAGAATCATGAGGTAAATGCGAGGGAAAGCCAGCGACTCCTGGGAAACACACTTAAGGCATAATCCCTTCGCAAGGATTGTGCACGAAGCCGAATGGCCTTGACACTTCAGTATGCCCCCAAATGCCACTTTATGATAGCACAACCAACCTATGTGCCTTCCTGAATCGCTATGAATGGCAAATGGATTCTAGTCGGGCCAACGACCCAGTCAAATGCAAGTGTTTCCCGGTATTCCTTTCAGGCACTGCTTTATTATGGTTCTCTCGCCTTCCGCTCCATTCAATCAACAATTTCGGCCAGCTAGCTATAGAATTAGTTAAGCAACTCAAAATGCATGTGCCGACTCCAAGAACGCCCTCACCGTGTCTAATCTATAATAGGGACCCGCCGAATCACTCTAAAGCTACCTCTAGCGATTCAATACCGTTCTCGCTGAGGTAGATGATCCTGAGCCTCCCACCGTTCTTTTCCAACTTGCAAAAGAAGTAGTTCCCACATCCGAGTTTGGGGCTTGGATTGACAAAAAGAAACCCAAGAGTCTCGATGCTTTCAACAAAAAGGCCAGACAATTCTTATGTCAAGAAGAAGCAAGGCACAACCGAATCTCCCAGACCAACCCCTTCAACAATCCGCATGCCGATACCATCGGTGATAGCGCTAAAGGGAAACTAGTTGGAGAACCTTTCGATAAAGACTAGGGGGTAGGTCCCTATAAATCGAAATCAAGGAACAACAGGCAAGGTGGCTGCAATAACAACCAGGTTCCAACACATCCCAGAAGGTCGGGCCGCAACCAAGCTTACAAGACCTACACTCCATTAAATGAAGACTTAGAGATGATCTACCTGGAAATGTGCAACACGCTCCAATATAAGAAGCCACACTATAGGGAATCCAACGATCGCGAAAAGAACACTGACAAGTACTGTCGATTCCACGATCTATATGGACACAACACCAATGAATGTTGTTAACACAAGGACAAAATCGAAAAGCTTATCCGTAAAAACGCCTTGAGCAGTACATCCAAGAACTCTTTCCTCCGAAAGCAAACTCGGGTCCTCCGGCACCAGATCCTCCAGCTCCTACCAAGATGGCTCCTGGTCCATTATACCCAAGGCGAGGAATTGTAATCAACACTATTTGTGGAGGACCTTACCCCACACATGAAAGCTTCTGAAAAATGGAGGAGTATGCGAGCTCTATCAAGCACGCCACCTGTGAAGCTTGCTCCACTCTGGACGAGTCCATCCCCACCAAGCTTCAGAAAACAATGAAGGACGACATCATCTTCTGTAAAAGAGAATCAATGGGAATCGAAATCCCGACTACCGACCCTCTCGTGATCACATCTTTGATCGGCCCAGCTTCCGTCCGAATGATATTATTCGATTCAAAGAGCTCAGTCAACATCATCTTCAAAGCTTCCTATGATCAGATGATGTTGGAGATCAAGGACTTAAAACCTTACCAAGCCACAATCCACGGCTTCAACGGATCCTCCAATCACCCAATGGGCATGATCGACATACCCGTTGAGCTTGGTAGCGGGGATCGAAGTCGGGTCTGAGTCCTCACTTTCGTGGTTATCAACATTATCTCCCCAAACAATGTCTACTTTCAACGTCCCTTACAAAGTTCCGAGTCTGCATGTCCTCATGGTCCCTGCTAATGAAGTTCCTAACCGAAAGCAGGATCGATACATTTAAAGTTGACCAGGCAACAACAAGAGATTGTTATGCAATAGAATGGAAAAATGCGTGCAACAAGGACAAGGGCAGAGTTGTGCCTTTGTCTCCCTCCTCTAAGACCATCTCCACATAGCAATTAAAGGCGTCTGGGCCTTGACTCAGGCGCCACTACCGCCTTTCCGACGATCTCGATCCAATGGAGGATAAAGAGCCCAACCACGAAAGTGCTACTGTAATGGAACCTACGGTGGACGTTCCGATCAGCCCAGATGACTCGTCGAGGGTCTTGAAAATCGGATCGTGACTCCACCCTACAAAAAAAGAAGATATTGTGGATTTCTTAAGAGCCAACCTAGACGTGTTCGCTTGGACCCACTCAGACGTGAGGGGCTTCGATCCCGTGATTGCTTACCACTAGTTGAACCTTAATCCCACACTACTTCCGGTCAAACAGAAACGCCGCTTCTTGGGACCCGAAAGGTCCAATGCTCTCAAGGAAGAGGTAGATAGGCTACTCAACAAAAGCTTCATTTGCGAAGTCTACTATCCTGAATGGGTCTCCAACCAGGTTCTGGTCAAGAAAGCTAATGGCAAGTGGCGAACGCGTATCGATTTCTCCGACCTGAACAAGGCATGTCCCAAGGACAGCTTCCCTCTTCTGAAGAACGATCGGCTTGTTGACTCGACCGCCGGATACCAGGTTTTATCTTTCGTGGATGCTTATTCAGGATACAATCAAATTCCAATGTATCTTCGTGACCAGGATCATACCTCTTTCATAATCGATCTTGGGCTCTATTGTTATGGCATCATGCCTTTCGGATTCAAGAATGCGGGAGCCACTTATCAATGAATTGTTAACCGCTTCTTTAAGGACCAAATTGCAAAATACACAGAGGTATACGTGGATGATATGCTGGTAAAATCTAAAATATCGAGCAACCATGTCCACTACCTCCCCGAAATGTTTGATGTTCTCTATCGATATGACATGAAACTCAACCCCTTGAAGTGCTCCTTCAGAGTCGCCCCAGTTTAATTCCTGGGTTTCATCGTTAACTTCTGAGGCATCGAAGCCAATCCAGACAAAATCCAAGCTATCCGGGATATTCAAGTCCCTCAGAACATCAAAGATGTCCAAAGTCTAAATGGAAAGATTGACACTTTTAGTCGTTTCATATCCAAAACTAATGACAAATGCATTCCCTTCTTCGACTTGCTACGAAAGGGGAAGAGCAACTTCAAATGGACCCTAGAATGCGTCGCCGCATTCAAGGACCTACTGAATCACTTAGAGCGACCACCTATCCTATCCAAACCTATAGACCATGAAGACTTATACATTTATTTGGATGTTTCCATGCAGGCAATTAGTTCGGCATTGGTGCGCATCGAGGACCATGTCCAGCGACCTATCTACTACATTAGCAAACTATTGACAATGACCCATCTATTCATCCTGTAAAGCTTTATACCGACCAGTCGCCACGACCGGTCCTACAATGACCTGAGGCATCCGGAAAACTATTAAAGTGGAGTATGGAGCCAAGTCAATTTGAGATAATATTCATCCCCCGTCGAGCCATCCTCGGACAAGCTCTCGCCGATTTCATAATAGAATTCACTACTCTAAAGGGGACTCCTATGAAGAATATCGAAGCTCTCGACATATGGAAACTATTCGTGGACGGATCCTCCAATAGCAAATGATCTGGAGCCAGAGTCATTCTCATCACTCCAGAGGAACACCCGATATGCTACGCATAAAAGCTGAACTTCCCTGCTACCAACAACGATGCAGAGTATGAGGCCTTGGTAGCCGGACTTAGAATCGCAATCGAACTTAAGCTAAAAACCATCCAAATCCTCTCAAATTCACAACTCATTGTGCGCAAGGTACAGGGAGAATATCAAGCCATGGGGGAACGAATTGCCTCATATTTAACCCAGGTTCAGGAATTTCTCACCAATTTCGACCACTTTGTCATCACGCACATTCCTCGAGAACAAAATGAAAAAACGGATTCGCAAGCCAAATTGGCGAGCTTCGAGGATTCACAACATATGGGATTCGCCCCCATCGAAGTGCTCGATTCACCAAGTATTAAGCAAATGCAAACCAATGTGGTCATGAACACCGAAACCGAACCCGAGTCTTGGATGACCCCAATCAAGAGTTATCTACAACACGGTACCCTACCGGGATGTTACAAAGAAAGACGAGCACTCACTCATCAATCAGCTCGCTACCTTCTTATGGACAGAGTACTCTACCGCAGAGGCTTCTCTCTCCTATTACTCAGGTGCATAGCCCATGACGACGACAATCGTTTGCAAACAGATGTACACGAAGGCGAGTGCTGTGACCACACCAGAGAGCAAACCTTAGCCAGAAACATCATCAGGCATGGCTACTTTTGGCCCACGTTCGATCAAGATGCCGTAGACTATGCTTGCAAGTGCGAGAAGAGCCAGCGCTTCTCAAAGATTCCAAGAGCCTCGCCTACCGAATTGACACAAATGGTCAGTCCTTGGCCATTTGCTATGTGAGGAATAGACATCATCGGGACTCTTCAAATGGCTAGAGGCGGGGCACGTTATGTAACGCCCCACGTCCATTAATGTCACTCACAAAGGGAATGCATTAACTTCCATGGAGGTTATAAGTGAATATAGAACAGAAAAATTACAACAAGACAGATAATAAATAGTACTTGGAAATCTAAAACTTCATTTTATTGCAGCGGAAATTAAACATGTTTGTTACATCATAAAACCAAGTACAATATCCATCTTCATAAAAACAAAATACATAATCCCATTACATAAATAGCCATTAAAAAGATAACAAGCTGGACTTTACTTCAACGGTCCAAGCTTTCCAAAGAGAGATGAAGCAATTCAATCAAACTCCACTAGAGCTGGGCCCAACCTGAGGACCTGGAGGGGGAAAAAGGATAGAAATAGAGGGGGTCAAACATAAAGTCTAGCGAGTATGATAATTCTAACAATACTATTATCAAAACAACTAGACTAAGGCATAAGCTGGAAGACAAGTAAATGTCTATGAACTCTTAGGAAGATAAAGATAGCGTTTAAGATAACGTTAAAGATAACGGTAAAGGCACACCTAATTACTAATGAATGATTACTACACTCCACCGCACATTACTACATTGCACCACTCAAGTCACTCTATTGTTTGATCCCACTTGCTTCACACAGAAACTTTATAAATAGCCTTACGTACCCCTAGCTGACTACATAGGTGCCGTCTGCCCCTATCTCCACTAGGTGTACCCCACTACCCACTTTCGATCGGCTCCCTACTCGTAGATACCCGTGCTGGCCCCACAGTGGGGTGTATCACTCCCCTAAAGTGGCAACCCGATACAACTTGAAAATGCACGGCTTATACCTACACGATGCAACAACGTCTTACCTACCAGCCCGGGTCCACACACGCATATGAAACCCGTTGGACTTGCGTTGCCACCGCTCCCCGTTTTGGCCTCTTACAGTCAAACCCAGCATGCGTGTCCCGTCCTCGACTTGGGTCGAACCCACAAAGATACGTTTGGGATACTGGTCGAAATGGGCCCCCACAAGCTACCCACCTAAGCTTATCACTAGTATATCCCACTTAACCCTCTTAGTCATGTTCATTTACATGTGTGTTTGGTTAAGTCTTACTAATCGTATTTCACATGCCACTAAGGGCATCCCCTAGATTCCTCATGCCACCCAAGGCACCTACTTAACCCCCATGTCCCACCTTACATGTTTATCTGGTTAAGTATTTGTTAATTCATTCAGGCCATAACCTCATAAAGACCTCTCACATTAGACTGGCATTTATGGCAGCTGGATTTGCCGGGCGGGTCCGGGCAGTCTTACACCATAAAAGAGTCTAACCTCGTGTCTTTACAACCGTTATGCTTTAGTTTAGGCCTAGGACCTCTCACATTGGGATGACATTTGTGACCACTGGATTTGCCGGGCGGGTCCGGGCAGGTTTACGTCACAAACGAGTCCAACCTCGTGTCCTAAGCATTGATTAACACTTAAAATCTTTTACCCTAGTTTTAATAATTCCCTATTCAAATTATTAATTAAGTCAACTTTTAATGATGTCCATAATTGACTCAATTATGGCCATCCACTTATGGCATGCAAAATCATATCAATTACACCCCAAATTTTTAATATTAAATCCTTAATATTACCCCTACCCCACGTTTATACGTTCGCTTATTCAACGCATAATATAGGCTAGACTTGTATAGTCTAACACCTAGCACAAAGACAAATTATCACAACATATAGACAATTAAAATAAATCTAATCATAATAGGGGTAAAACTTGCATAAACTACACATGTTAAGGATCAAAAGGTGTCAACTTGTTAAATGTCTCAATTTACATGATATGATCATAGCCCAAATCTATACATAAACTTGCATATGGGGTTTTTAGGCAACATAATGATGGTGTGAACTAGCATAGGATATCACATATGTCATAGCATAATTCTAGATGTCATAATAGATGTCTTGGCATATGTTCATAACTTTTCTAATCAATCTAACTTGCATATGTGACTTGTCAAATAGATCAACATAACCCAAACATGATGATTTAATTACTATGAACTAACTAGCATAGATGGTAACATCATGGCCTTTTTAACATGTATGATTCATCACAACTTAGCATAGAAACTTTCAACATACATAACATCATCATAGCATGATTTACAACATATAAGATATCATCATCACATAACATTGGATTTACAATATACATGATAGCAAAAGGGGTTTACAACAACATATATGATAATTCACATCATCTACTCATAATCCATTCATAACTCAACCTAATTAAAATGATAATAATCTTGTTAAGATCATCATACTCCCAATTTAGAGAAGAAAAGAGAGAGTTTTGCTTTGCTTTAGGGTTGAGAGAATTAGAATTGAATTTGCTTTTCTTCTTTCTTAGTTGGCGACGGCAACTATTCTATTTTAATTAGGTTTAGGGTTAGCATTAGGATGTATTTATAGGTGTAGGAAGTTATTTAGGACGATTAGATTAACCCTGAACCATGAGAACCAATCAAATGCAAAATCTGCCTTTGAGCGAATCGGCCCACGGGTTGACAGCCAAACACCCTGGATTAACCCTTAGTCGACCCAGCGGAGCTTGGGTCGACCTCAAAAATGGGCCGGTTCGGTTATTTCCCCTCCCAATTCGCTGTTTTGAACTTTTTCGCATATTTATTTTTTTAATTTTTAATTTATATATATATATCAATATATATATATTTCTCTGCGCAACCCATTTCACATAATTCTTTTCTAAAAATTAAGTATACTTTAATTTGTGAATTTTAATGTTATAAAATTACGGGGTGTTACATTCTCCCCTCCTTAAAGGATTTCGTCCCCGAAATCTCCAAGTCAAGAAGAATGTATATCCTACCATCTAATCGTCCATCTACTCAACCATCAAACACCAGCATCCATTGTCCTTAAAAGACTTCTAATGCTTTAATGTTTATATGCACAGTGTGTGTATAATTCCATATCTAATGCAAAATTAGGCGGTCTACTGATTCAGTCGACCTCCTTAGTGCAATTCATGATAGTGCCATGCGTCCAATATGTATGCAAAAGATTCCTAATGATACATATTAATTCTATATGCGTGCACAACCATCCACCCGAATGCAGCAACTTTATGATAATACAACCATTATACATCCATTTTACTAAATACATCCATATATATGCAATATGCAATATGAAGTGACTGAGCCGATCTGGTGCCTAATAGTGTGTGTATATGCATCCACGAGCAACCACTAGCAAACAATTGCATCCACTTTGCATCCACCATACATAACATGTCTCAAACACATGTTTCAACCATAGGATTATCCTAACTAAAGGTCAAAGATACTAGCGAGAGGATATACTAAAGATAAGATAAGTACAAGCTAAGCGATAAAGGAGAAATTAAAGGACATACCCTCAAAAAGAAAAGGGTATCGTGAACGCATCTTCTCTTCCGTCTCCCAAGTAGCGTTGCTCTCATCATCTCCCCATTGCACTTTGACTAGTCTGACCTCTCGATTCCTCAACCTCTTGATCTCCGACCCAAGAATGCGCGTAGGAGCTCGTCGAATTATCGCATCACGCTCTATCTCCACCTCTCTAAGCAAGCTCGGCTCTACAACTTCCGCGGTCTCGTGCAAGCACTTCCTCAAATGTGACACATGGAATACGTCATGTACACCACTAAGTCTCTCGGGCAACTCCACTCTATACGCCATCCGTCCAATCCTCTCCTTAATAGGAAACGGCCCTACAAACCTTGGTGCTAATTTCCCAACGGACCTAAAGCGAACAACGTTTCGTAATGGAGACACTTTGACAAAGACCATGTCCCCAAATTCAAACTCGAGATCTGTCCTCCTCTTATCCGCATAAGATTTATGCCTATCTTGCGCTGCTTTCATCCTCCTTCGAATCAAGTCGATCTTCTCCGAAGTCTCCCTAATCATATCGGGCCCAAGTAAGATCTTATCCGTAGATTCCCACCAACATGTAGGTGAACGACAAGGTAGTCCATACAGAGCTTCGAATGGTGCCATACCAATGCTGGACTGAAAGCTATTATTATATGCGAACTCAACCAATGGAAGATGTTCTTCCCATGTACCCCCAAAGTCTAGGATACATAGCCTCAACAGATCCTCTAGAATGCGATTCACCCTCTCGGTCTGGTCGTCCGTCTGAGGATGATATGCCGTGCTCAAACATAACTGAGTCCCTACCGCCTCTTGTAAGCTTCTCCAAAATTCGCTAGTGAAAATAGGATCGTGGTCGCTCACTATGCTAGAAGGAACACCGTGCAAACAAACTATTTCTCGGACATATACAGAAGCTAACCATGGAGCAGTCCTCTTACTCTTCACGGGAATGAAATGGGCGCTCTTAGTAAGTCTATCTACTATAACCCAAATTCCCGTATTACCCTTCCTCGATCGCGGTAATCCATCCACAAAATCCATCGAGATGCTTTCCCATTTCCATAGTGGAACCTCCAATGGGTGAAGCAACCCACCGGTTTCTTTTGCTCCGCTTTTACTTATTGGCACACCAAGCATCTAACGACATACTCGGCCATGTCTTTCTTCATGCCGGCCCAAAAGTAAACTCTCTTCATGTCTTTGTACATCTTGTCCCCGCCGGGATGAATGGTCATCTTCGAACGATGTGGTTCGTCAAGAATAGTCTTCCTTAGGTCATCGTCTTTTGGTACACAAAGTCTACCGTCCCTACGTAACCAACCCTTATCATCTAGGGTATACCTACGGAGATAGCTTGATGACTCCCCTCCTTTGAGCTTTTCTACTAACTCAACTAACTGTGGGTCGTCTCGCTGTGCCTCGCCAATCCGTCCCAAAAGCGTAGGTCTGACCTCCAAGGATGCTAGCAAACCGGGTACGAAGTCAACGGAAGGTCTAAAGTCAAACATCGAAATGAATTCTAAATTTCGCCGCTCAACAAAAAAAGGACTTAAGGGTAATCTTTTTCTACTTAAGGCGTCTGCCACCACGTTACCCTTGCCAAGGGTATAGGCTATTTCGAAGTCGTAGGACGCTAAGAACTCCATCCACCTTTGCTGCCTTACGTTCAAGTCCTTTTGAGAGAATAGGTATTTTAAAGATTTGTGGTCAGTGAATAGTTCGAATTTCTCGCCAAGAAGATAATGACGCCAAGACTTAAGCGCGAAAACAATAGCGGCCAACTCTAGGTCATGTGTGGGGTAATTCTTCTCATGCGCTCTCAACTGCCTTCCACCATAGGCTATTACCCTGCCCTCTTACATTAAGACTGCGCCTAGTCCTGTCCCACAAGCGTCAGTATAAACGGTAAATGGCTTACTCCCATCCGGCAATACTAAGACTGGGGCTGAAGTCAAAGCTCTCTTCAAACGTTGGAACGCATCATCACAATCTACGTCCCATGTGAAAACTAGGTTCTTCTTCGTCAAGCGTGTCAATGGAGATGATATCTTTGCGAAGTCTTTGATAAACTTCCTATAGTAGCCAGCCAACCCCAAGAAACTTCTCACTTCGGTAGCATTTTTAGGAACCTTCCAATCTTGGATGGCCACCACCTTCGCGGGATCTACAGCTATCCCTTCTTTGGAAACCACGTGCCCCAGGAACCGTACTTCCTTCCTCCAGAAGTGACACTTAGAAAATTTAGCCTTAAGGCTATGCGCTCGTAGGGTCTCCAACAATTCCCTAAGATGTAGGGCATGCTCTTCTTCATCCTTAGAAAAGATCAAGATGTCATCTACAAAGACTACCACGAATTTGTTAAGGTACTCCCTAAACACCCTACTCATCAAATCAACAAAGTATGCGGGGGCGTTTGTCAAACCGAAGGGCATCACTAGCCATTCATAGAAACCGTCCTGAGTCCTAAAGGCAGTCTTGTCAATGCTATCCTCAGCCACTCTCAACTGATGGAAACCAGTGGCTAAGTCCAACTGCGAAAACACTGAGGCACCAACTAACTGATCGTAGAGATCGTCAATCCTCGGCAGTGGGTGTCTGTTCTTCTTAGTAAGCTTATTAAGTTCTCTATAGTCCACACAAAGTCTAAGGGACCCATCCGCCTTCGTGGCAAATACTACTGGAGCACCCAACTCCGATATACTTCGTCTTATGAACCCCTTCTCAAGCAACTCCTTCACTTGCTTACCGAGTTCCCTCCTTTCACGTGGAGCCATGTGGCGTACTGGCAATGATACTGGTTTCGCATTATCCATAAGATATATTCGAAAATCTATCTCCGCTTCGGAGGCAAGCCCTTCACCTCCTCAAACACATCCGAATATTCTCGAACCACTCTAACAGATTGTAGATTTTCCTCAGACGCGTCAAGCGATTCTAGATAACTTAGCATAACCGAATTTATGGGATTACAAAAGATTTTGAGAGTGTTTCCAAGGCGAGTCACGAGCCTAACTACTCTCCTTTCACAATCAAGAACGGCCCCATTTCTGGATAACCAATCCATTCCAAAAATTAGCCCATAGCCCGTGAAGCCCAACACATAAGCATCACATCTAAATTTAACGCTAAGTATGGAAATTTTCAAATCCAAACACATCATAGACAAATAAGCTGAGCCCCCAATTGAATTCGAAACAACTAAGGGATCCTCTACTAAACTGGTGTTTAAGTGCAGCGATTCAACTAATGACATAGAGATAAACGAATGTGATGCACCCGAATCGAATAAGGTACGGACATGATGATCAAACAGAAAAACTAAGCTTTCAACAGAAATGGTTCTACCTCGTTATTGCAGCGATGGGACTTCGAGAGCCTGAACTTGTCCCCTTGCCTGCCCTGGTGCCATAAGAGCCTGCACCTATCCTCCCGAGGTAGCTCCTGCCCTCTGCCCCTTCTTTGGGCAGTCCTTCACTAAATGTCCCGCATCGCCACAATGAAAACAGCCTGTCTTCTTTTTCTCTCGGCAATCCTTGCTGAGATGGCCTGGTGTCCCATAGTTAAAACATTTCTTCTTTCCCTTGCCGTTCTTGTCTTTACCACCCTTCTTGTTTTGCTGTTGTGGTTTCTTCTGATCCCCCTTCTTCTCGGGTGCCTTATCAGCTTTAGCGCTTTTCTCCTTATGCATAAGCGCCATTTCTACTAACTTCTCAAAGGTGGCCCCCATAGGGATGTGGGTCATAGCCAACCCTTGCAATGGTTCATTAAAGCCATTAACGAACCTTAGAGCCTTCTTCTCCGGCGTGTTTACTAAGTCCAAGCCAAACCTTGCTAGCTGATTAAATTTATTGACATATTCTTTCACTGATGAGCTTCCTTGCTTCAATGTCAAGAACCTTTCCATATATAGATTTTCTTCCACCCTTGAGAGAAACTTCACCTCGAACCTACGTCTGAAATCCACCCAAGAGTCAACAGGACGCTCCCCATTAGTGACCTCCCACCAAAACGAGGCCTCTCCCTTCATCAACCAAGCGGCTAATCGAACTCTCTTCCCTTCTTCTACTTCAAATATTTCTAGCAATTCTTCCACCTCCTTAAGCCAATCTCTAGCTTCCACAAACATTTCTGACCCTTGAAATGGTTTTCCACCCATAGCCTTGAATTCCTTGCACGTCTTTGCAAAAGTATCTACGCGAGGAGGAGGAGGAGGAGGAGGAACGGGTGCAACTGGTGGTGGAGGAACATTGGCTGGACCTGCAGCGGCCCTAGCCTCTAATAACCTCCTATACCATCCTGGCATCGTTACACCGTCGGGTAGATTAAGATCTTCAGCCATGCTGAAACGAAAAAGGAAAGATTCAGAATGGAGAATTCGAAAGATAAAGATATTGTCTATTGGGGATTATGTTTTTTTTTCTTAAAAACTTTTCTCTTTAAATTTCTCATTAAAACATGTTTCTGAAAGCACTTCTTCCAAAAATAACTATTTTTCTAAAGTATTTTTATCTGTTTTGGTAACCTTAAGCTCTGATACCACGTGTAACGCCCCACGTCCATTAATGTCACTCACAAAGGGAATGCATTAACTTCCATGGAGGTTATAAGTGAATATAGAACAGAAAAATTACAATAAGACAGGTAATAAATAGTACTTGGAAATCTAAAACTTCATTTTATTGCAGCAGAAATTAAACATGTTTGTTACATCATAAAACCAAGTACAATATCCATCTTCATAAAAACAAAATACATAATCCCATTACATAAATAGCCATTAAAAAGATAACAAGCTGGACTTTACTTCAACAGTCCAAGCTTTCCAAAGAGAGATGAAGCAATTCAATCAAACTCCACTAGAGCTGGGCCCAACCTGAGGACCTGGAGGGGGAAAAAGGATAGAAATAGAGGGGGTCAGACATAAAGTCTGGCGAGTATGATAATTCTAACAATACTATTATCAAAATAACTAGACTAAGGCATAAGCTGGAAGACAAGTAAATGTCTATGAACTCTTAGGAAGATAAAGATAGCGTTTAAGATAACGTTAAAGATAACGGTAAAGGCACACCTAATTACTAACGAATGATTACTACACTGCACCGCACATTACTACACTGCACCACACCAGTCACTCTATTGTTTGATCCCACTTGCTTCACACAGAAACTTTATAAATAGCCTTACGTACCCCTAGCTGACTACATAGGTGCCATCTGCCTCTATCTCCACTAGGTGTACCCCACTACCCACTTTCGATTGGCTCCCTACTCGTAGATACCCATGCTGGCCCCACAGTGGATTGTATCACTCCCCTAAAGTGGCAACCCGATACAACTTGAGAATGCATGGCTTATACCTACATAATGCAACAACGTCTTACCTACCAGCCCGGGTCCACATACGCATATGAAACCCGTTGGACTTGCGTTGCCACCGCTCCCCGTTTTGGCCTCTTACAGTCAAACCCAGCATGCGTGTCCTGTCCTCGACTTGGGTCGAGCCCACAAAGATACGTTTGGGATACTGGTCGAAATGGGCCCCCATAAGCTACCCACCTAAGCTTGTCACTAGTATATCCCACTTAACCCTCTTAGTCATGTTCATTTACATGTGTGTTTGGTTAAGTCTTACCAATCGTATTTCACATGCCACTAAGGGAACCCCCTAGATTCCTCATGCCACCCAAGGCACCTACTTAACCCCCATGTCCCACCTTACATGTTTATATGGTTAAGTATTTCTTAATTCATTTAGGCCATAACCTCATAAAGACCTCTCACATTAGACTGGCATTTATGGCAGCTGGATTTGCCGGGCGGGTCCGGGCAGTCTTACACCATAAAAGAGTCTAACCTCGTGTCTTTACAACCGTTATGCTTTAGTTTAGGCCTAGGACCTCTCAATTGGGCTGACATTTGTGACCACTGGATTTGTCGGGCGGGTCCGGGCAGGTTTACGTCACAAACGAGTCCAACCTCGTGTCCTAAGCTTTGATTAACACTTAAAATCTTTTACCCCAGTTTTAATAATTCCCTATTCAAAATATTAATTAAGTCAACTTTTAATGATGTCCATAATTGACTCAATTATGGCCATCCACTTATGGCATGCAAAATCATATCAATTGCACCCCAACTTTTTAATATTAAATCCTTAATATTACCCCTACCCCACGTTTATACGTTCGCTTATTCAACGCATAATATAGGCTAGACTTGTATAGTCTAACACCTAGCACAAAGATAAATTATCACAACATATAGACAATTAAAATAAATCTAATCATAATAGGGGTAAAACTTGCATAAACTACACATGTTAAGGATCAAAAGGTGTCAACTTGTTAAATGTCTCAATTTACATGATATGATCATAGCCCAAATCTATACATAAACTTGTATATGGGGTTTTTAGGCAACATAATGATGGTGTGAACTAGCATAGGATATCACATATGTCATAGCATAATTCTAGATGTCATAATAGATGTCTTGGCATATGTTCATAACTTTTCTAATCAATCTAACTTGCATATGTGACTTGTCAGATAGATCAACATAACCCAAACATGATGATTTAATTAATATGAACTAACTAGCATATATGGTAACATCATGGCCTTTTTAACATGTATGATTCATCACAACTTAGCATAGAAACTTTCAACATACATAACATCATCATAGCATGATTTACAATATATAAGATATCATCATCACATAACATTGGATTTACAATATACATGATAGCAAAAGGGGTTTACAACAACATATATGATAATTCACATCATCTACTCATAATCCATTTATAACTCAACCTAATTAAAATGATAATAATCTTGTTAAGATCATCATACTCACAATTTAGAGAAGAAAAGAGAGAGTTTTGCTTTGCTTTAGGGTTGAGAGAATTAGAATTGAATTTGCTTTTCTTCTTTCTTAGTTGGCGACGGCTCCATTGATTTCCACGGCGACGGTAACTATTCTATTTTAATTAGGTTTAGGGTTAGCATTAGGATGTATTTATATGTGTAGGAAGTTATTTAGGACCACTAGATTAAGCCTGAACCATGAGAACCAATCAAATGCAAAATCTGCCTTTGAGCGAATCGGCCTACGGGTTGACAGCTAAACACCCTGGATTAACCCCTAGTCGACCCAGTGAGGCTCGGGTCGACCTCAAAAATGGGCCGGTTCGGTTATTTCCCCTCCCAATTCGCTGTTTTGAACTTTTTCGCATATTTATTTATTTAATTTTTAATTTATATATATATATATATATATATCAATATATATATATTTCTCTGCGCAACCCATTTCACTTAATTATTTTCTAAAAATTAAGTATACTTTAATTTGTGAATTTTAATGTTATAAAATTACGGGGTGTTACATGTTATGTTGTCCTCACAGTTGATTACTTTACCAAATGGGCAGAAGACAAAGCTCTCGCCACGATCACCACCAAGAAGGTAATTAACTTTGTCGTCCGCAACATCATCACCCGCTATGGGGTCCCCCAGAATATCATCTCCGACAATGGAACCCAATTTGAGTTCGTAGAGTTCAAAGGCTTATGTCAGCGGCACAACATCAAAAAGAGATTCTCAGCGATAGATCACCCCCAAGCCAATGGGAAAGTCAAGGCTATTAACAAAGTGATCAAATCCATTATAAAAAAGCATTTGGAAAAGGCCAGGGGCATGTGGACAGATGAACTCCCTCTGGCCTTATGGGCCTATCGGACCACCCCCAAGTCAACAAACGGGCACACACCATTCTCCCTTGCCTATGGATCCGAAGCCGTTATTACCATTGAACTCAAACTTCAATCTCATCAAGTCACCTACTATGATCTGAAAACCAATCAAGATTTGCTTATGGAATCACTCGGTTTACTCGTGGAAAAGAGAAACAAAGCCGAACTCAGAGCTGCTTCCCACCGACAACGAGTGGCCTGATACTTCAACTCCATAGTGCATCTTAAGGACCTCAAAATCGGCGACCTCGTCCTAAAGCGAGTCTTTCCCCCACCGACTGGACTCGGTCCTTGTTGGGAAGGCTCGTACGCCATACAACGTAAGCTCACGATTGGAACTTTCAAACTTGCAACCGTGCATGGAGTCGAGCTTGTAAGGACATGGAACAACGAACATCTCCAATGCTACTTTACATAACTTAGTGTATAGTTATCTATGCTTTCCAACGAAGTATTATTTTTCAGCAATTCAAGGCATTGTAAAGACTGCCACTGCCAATGTTATTAGTGGAAATGATGTTCAATTTCCAATTTCCATTCCATGTTTACTCCTTGCACGATATGTTTGATTGACTATCACGACTGTCATGTGTGCACAAACTCTCGATCGCCGCATCGGCACCCTGGGCATAGGAGCCGATGCCGCCATCCAAACCTCGAGCCAACATCGAGGACCCCTACTACTGGCACCATTCGGCACCCCGAGCACGGGAGTCGTCCTCCCTACTCGAGTCCCCGACAAGGGTATAAATAACCTCCAACTCGAGTCTCGGCCCAGCAACGAGACAGAGTATAAATCATTCCGCTCTTAAGTCTCCAGACTTGGGGGCAGCCCACTAGCCAACTTAATGTGATAAATAGCTCTCACAAGGCTCCGACGTCTGTCGAATCTCGGTGCAGCACTGAGACTGACGTTAAGTTGTTCCCGCTCCTAAGTCCCAGTTCTTAGTGTAGCCCATGGCCATGATTGGACCCTACGAGCTAATGATCCGGGCACCCTCAAGCGAATAAATGACTCCTCCGCTCATACCTCGAATGAACGACGAAAGAGCCTCCCATCAGACGAATCGCGACGTCCATGCCTTCAACCTACTTGGACCTCTCCGGGCAGTCCAAGGCCGAAAGCGCTCAGCCTGGTTTCTACAACCAACGGGATTCCTGAGCCGAGGGAATCCTCTTGAAACCAGCGCTTGATCTCCGTAACTGGAAATGCCCCACAGCGAGATCCCAATCGTATTTCTATTAGTGTAATAATAAGTACGCTCGTGCAAGTACAGAATGCTGGAAAACACGAGACAAACATTCGAACACTTAACAAGAAATGTGATTTTTACTTATTCATATTTCATTTCACACACACACACACTGAAAAAACTACGTGTCTAACATTTTTTCTTTCTAATGACAGGGTGTACATGAGAACCACACCATGCCTTTAGAAACTAAAAGCGAGGGTCGTACTCGCATATACTATCGGCTTACATAACCAAAATAGCTTTAACATCTACCACAGTTATAAACGTTGCTCATGCTTCTTCTTTTTATGCTTCTTTTTTGCAGATTCCGCACTAGATGGCTCTTCACCCATGGTAGGCCTCTTCTTTCCAAATTCGCTCCATTCTCCTCTTCCCTTTGGAAGGGTTATCGACTCATGAGAAATCGAGAGACGCCTTTCACCATCACCTTCACTGCTTGAATTCTCCGTGATATCAGTAGGGATAGTGTGCAATAATGACTTAGGGGCAGCATCGACAACAACGGCAAGCACGACATCACCCTTTCTTGGGAAATCCTTAGCCTCCCACTCCGCTTTCTCCTTCGTCCCTTTGGCAGCCCTTCGGTCAGCAAGCTTCTTGGATTTAAGTTTCACGGCGTCATCAACCTTGAGCTTCTCAAAAGTATTTGTGGCTCTCTGCCTAGCATCCTCAGGCTCCTTCCTCCCAGCCTCAGCGGCCACTCTCTCCTTCTCGGGGTCACCGACAATCTTTTTTTGGGCTTTGTCAGCTGCCCTCTTCTTCTTCGCCTCATCATCGGCTTCCTCTTCTCCGCCATAGAAGAGGCTCTCTACTCAGTATCATGCCTGACCTTCACTTGGGCCTCTTGCCTAGTAGCCTCGTCCTGCTTACGCTTCTCCTCCATCTCCTCACACTTAGCCACCATCCGAATCTTTAAGGAATCCACCATGGCCTGCATTGAAGGCATATCAACATCAATTGGGCCCCTCGCATGAGCACTCCTATCCTTCCTCAAATAGGCCCTCATAAATGCTGGACCCTAACCTGTTGTCTGAGAAGGTGTCTGATTGACCGCCTCCTTCTCCGAAATGCATCCCTTGGGGTTCTAGCCCGGATTATGTTGTTTGAGGAAGCATGTGGGAAAAGCCTGGTGTCATAGTAGCTCTAGGAAGAGATACACACTAAAAACACAACCTTTTAGCATGCAAATGCAATATTAACATCATCTTCGGGAATACATAGTAACAGGAATTTACCTCCGGTCAGAGATGGTGCAGGAATGATGGGAAGTGTGCTCGTCATAGCATATAAAGTTAATCTGGTTTCTCCCTATCTCGGATATTCAGGATTATACTCAGTTGAGGCCCGAGCCCAAGTTGTAGGATCACTGGTTGTGGCGGGTTCACGAGCCAATGGTCGATAAGAGCTTGCCTCTGCAATTGTCTCCGCTACCACCACACTCTCAGTAGGAACGGACTTCCCTTTTTCCATGGCGAGCCTCGCCATCTCTCATTCTCATCATCCTCCTGAAGCAACTTCCTCCCTTCCTCCAACTTCTCATCATTCAAGAGGTCAATCATCAATTGACGCTCATCCAAGGTCCCCATGTTCACATGACATAAATATGCCTCATATGGCAGAAATCTCTCCCATGTCTGGGCCAGCACTCGAGAATAATCCTCAACACATGAGAGTACGCGGAACTTGAGAATTTTAACATACATATCCCAAATATGTTCTACCAAGGATCCCTCCACCCGGAATTCAGTTTCCTTAAGCTCCTCTCTCAACTGTTCCACCTCCCTCTGGTGCTCGGCCTTCAATCCATCTGCCGAGTTCAACACATCCCTATTGCTAGCCTCGGCATCCTCCTTTGCCTTTCTCTTCGCCTCAAGGATCCTCATCAGCTCAACAACCTTTGAATTCTTAGCCCTCATCCTCTCAATCTCCGCTCTCAAAGCGTCATTATCATTCTGGAACTGGGTTACTCGCTCATGATCCTTTTCCAGCTCAGCGTATGCTTTCTCCATCTCGGCCTTATCTCTTTTTAAGGCCATGTTTTCAGTATTTAGAGAGGCCACAGTATCCTTAAAAGTAGAGTCGGCATGCGCAACCTCCTTCTTCGATATCTCATACAAGTGCTTCATCTCTGCTGCAGCAGCAATACTAAGAGTTATTATTTGAAGTATAAAGACGAATGAGGCAATTTACAACACAAGGAGCATACCTACCTACTTCCTTCTCCAGGTTAACGATTGTGGTCTGCTCGCCATCGATAGTCAGCCCTTGATTGATGAGCTCCAAGTTTTTCTTCCTAATTAGCTCCGAGAAATGGTAGGAATACCTAATAAGTTCGTTTTCCTGATGATACGCGGCTCCCACATGCATCCATATCTCCCTAAAATCCCTAGCAAGAGGTGGAATGAGGTCAGGAAGGAATATCAGCTCGTCGAAATAAAGTTGGAGGAAATTCTGTTTCAGCAACGCCTTCATTTCATCCATGGAAAGCTCTTGTATCTCAGGCTCTGCTATATTTTGCCTGCTCGTTGTAGTCGCTCCCGTCGGCCTCAAGTGACTAAGCGATGACCCCTTCCCCTTAGTGGTATGGACGGGCCCAAAAGCGCTGTGTGCGAAGGAGCCGTAGATGCCAAGTAACTTAAGCTACCTAAGTCGAGTCGAGAATATCCCATGGATACGCGGACTGGAGAAGGAGGAGTCGGAGATCGCCGAGGCCTATCTCGGTGACGGTTCTCACTACTGTGATCTTATGGAGGTGGAGATCCATCATATAAGCTAAACCTCTCGTAAAGCCTTCACAAAAAATGTTTCTGGGGTATCGACGACCTCCGTACCCATAACCTCGTCCTCCTCGTCCTCTTTCCATATCACCTATCAAAGAAATGAGTTTAAAGTCGGACGCTTCGCACACACGGACAATCTCTATGTTATGCAGTGCTTATGAGTGTATGTCCTAAGTGTTCTCTCAACAGACCAGATGATGGTCCGCCCGAAGGAGTGAACCCCTCTTCTGCTAGAACTAACTCTTCCATACTTGTCATATCCAGCCAGGGAGACAAGTCTACAACAAGTTTGTTAAGACCATCAAACTAGCCCTCTTCCTCGAGTGTAGCGGCGGTCTCTGAGGGAGTCGCAGGGGACTATGGCCCAGCCGTCGCTTCTCCCTCCACCTCTCCTGTCAGAGGCGGGATAGGAGCATCCAACTAAACCTTGTGTCGGGCAACTATCTCCTCACCGCCAGCCTCATCTCACCGGTACCTCCCTAGGGCTTCGCAACCTTCCGCGGTTTGGGATCAACCAAGGGCATCTTTCTCTTCCGACTAGGAGCTCCTTTGTCCATCGTCGCCTTATCTTTTGGCCCACTACCTGCGACATTAGACCTGATTATAGCCTGATCGTCAGGGTGCAACCCTGAACGACGAAGGCGATCCTGACTTATGACTGTGTTTGTAGAACGCGACGCAGTCGGAATCACTCGTAGAGCCTCAAGGTGTTGTTGGTACTCGATGCTAATAGGTGCCTCAGGATTCCCTGCCATGTTAAAAAAAAGTCGAATATAAGACATCGAACCCGCAAAATTTATGGTAAAAAGCGGAGTTCAAGAATTCTTACTTCCTTCCAGCCATCTCCCAGCGATTCTAGGAGGACAGCGCATGAAGAACCAATCGAACTTATATACAGTCAGCTTGGGCCACGTTCCGATGAAAAACTTGGTGTTGGGTAAACCTTCGAGAAAATACTAAGATGGCGATATGGTCGCTCTTCTCTTTAATTGAAACAAATACTGAATATCCTTAAAAAACATAAGTTCCAAACATACGCGTTTGGGTGTTGCTACGACGACGCAATGCAGAAGTAATATATCATGTCCCGAAGGAAATTATTAGCGGAGGCACGCACCTAGTGATGCAAACTTGTCTGCTCCAAGCAGTAAGACCCTCGAGAGGTGCATGAGCCCTACCACCCTCTCCCAGTGCATGGACATGATCTACAGGAATGTTAAACCGCAATGCCATTTTCCTAACTGTTGTTGCGTCCATGTACGATGGCTTTAAATCCTCCGAATTCTCAAGAATAAACGCGTCAGGCAACATATCTGGGGCCAACGAAGCAACCGATGCGTCCCCCTTGATGATTTCCACATTCTCGACCTCTTTGTGAACAACCAGAGAATGTTGTCTTTCAGGTTGCTCTCTATGCTAAGTGCTTTGGGCAAACTTGTTGTATGGTAAGGGGTGGATCTGTCGGCAGTCTCAAGCGCATTACCCACCGAGCTAGCATTGCTAATGGAGTCAGATGTATGGGATGACGGCAAGGAAGTCTCGGCTTTCAAAGTCTTTCCAGTCATGGATCTTGTATGCAACGTTATCTATACTTTAACACACTAGCGTTAGATATCGCAGTTGAATGACCTATACCCCTCGTGTTGGTGCAAATTACATGTGCGTGCAGTGCTATGCAAAATCAAGATATACAAAGGATATCAAAATAGTTAAATAGTTCAATCATAGTCCAAGTTTATGCTCTATCCTATGTGAGAACTCGAACCATTGACCATGTGATCATTTGCATATGCGTTAGTGCAATCGCGCAAGCAATACGAGAGCGGTACGGATCTAGAAGCGGTCAGCCAAAAAATTAGGGTTCCGGAAGAAATGTGCAACACGGCAACGAAGGTTGGGGATCCCAGAGGAACATAAAGGCTTCGTACCCCTACAGGAGTACGAAAGCTCACCCCCCCACGGGGTATGAAATTCGTACCACATGGGGTACGAATCTTGTACCCCCCGGGTACGAGTCTCGTACCCTACCGGGTTCGAGTCTCGTACCCCGCCGGGTACGAATCTCGTGCCCTATCGGGTACAAATTTTGTACCCTGCCGAGTACGAATTTCGTGCCCTACTGGTATGAATTCCGTGCCAGGTCGGGGTGCAAGTCCCTCCCTTCATCTTCTCCGGAGCCTCCCTACTCTCCATCGTCGTTGATGTGCTCGAATACCCCATTCCTCTTCTCCTCTCACCTTCTGTCTCCGCTCTCGCAAGCCTTCCTCTCTCCACCTTTGAACTCGAGCCCATGAGGAGATCCAGGCCAGCCTCGACGTCCCCTCTAGGCACATGATCAAGTTCGAAAAGAGGGGGGATCGCCTCTAAGGGCCTTTGAAGCCTACCTAGGTTCGGTGCTCGAATGCTTGAGTGAAAGGATTCGGGAAGCTCTAGTTAATGGCAGACAAAGTAAAAAGATAAAGGAAAAGAAATGGGGGGAGGCCTATTTATAATAAAAGAAAGCACCCCCTCGTATTCTGTACCCTGCCTCTTCGTACCTTAGTGGGGTACGAAAATTCTTACCCCACTAGGGTATGAAAGTTTATACCCAGCAGGGTACGATAGTTCGCACCCTAGCCAGGGTACGAGAAAAAAAAGAAAAAATTAGAGATGGTGATGACGATGATATATGCGTGTGTACATACACAATGCACGTATATATAAACCGTTACAAGCGTGCAAGCGTGATGCAACGCGAGTACTTAGTGACGTATACACACCGTCATACCAACAAAGATTTGTTTGCGATTCAATAGTAAACGAGCTCAACAATTAGCGTCTATTTTATTAAGTTTACAGGAAAAGTCGATGACTCGACAAATACTTCAATCAACACAAAGCACATCATGTCAAGACAAGACATACTTTGGGGAGCAAATGTTAACCGACCCTTTGATCTGGTTCCCAAAAGTACAAAAGGCACGCTCGACTCAACGTATCGCATGAAACCAAGGCCGAGAGTGTCGCCAAGGAGTAAAGGAAGTGGGCCGAGAAAGGATCACATCGATAAAAACCTCATCGCTCCTCTAAATATTCCTAGCCAATACCTCCAACCCCGGAAAGCCACAAGCGTCAACATCGACTCCTCTTGTCCATCTTCGTATATTCTTCGAACCCCTTGGGGTACGAATTATGTACCCCATAGGGTACAAGTTTCTAGGTACAAGTATGAAAGGGTCCGAAATTCTGGAGTTTGGCACTACGGGATGCGATATTCCTGTTGTGGTCCTCTATTTCTACCTACTCCTACCTAACTACTCCACTATAAATACCCCTTGACCTCACACTTCAATGGGGTTGGAATTTGGTGACTTGACCCGTATTGGGAGTTCAAAGTAGCCTCTTTAATGGCATCCCCACTTTGAGGATGAAGGAGAGGAAAATTGTCTTTTTCGTAATATATTAATATATGATAATTATGACATCATATTACTTAGAGGTTTATGTAAAGAGATGTCATGAGATGTTCTCAACCTAGTAATTCTTTGCTATAAATAATAGTGAAAATTAGGCACACCTCACATCCCTCCCATGTTTACATTGTAATCCCACCCCCTGTTTTGTACAGTCGCCTGGAACTTTTGACCATCCCGCCTCCTTCCTTAAAACACTACGCCTTCTTCAATTTCTAGGAAAAAAAATGCGACATGGGTTAAAAAAAATATTCTAAAATCTGGAAATAATCCCAGAAGTCCACGCAAAGAAAAAAAAATAGTTGCATATATGTATGCAACTATTGCCTATAGTTGCATACATATATGCAACTATTTGAATACACATGCACATATTTACGCACGCCTGTTTAATAACTACATACATATATGCATTTTTTCTGTCTAACTGCATATATATGTGCATATATGCCAAAATATGTGCAAAACTGAACAAATTGTACGTATATAGGAAGTTTTTAAATACATGCTTCAGAAGATGCATGTTTTCAAAGTAAGTGCATACATGTATGCATTTACACCGCAGTTTTGAAGTGAAATTGAAATAAATGCATACATGTATGTAACTAATTGAATTATATGCATATATCGATGCAATTTACTACATTTCGTTACTTTTTATGTAATTCTTGATTTTGATGTTGTTTCTGATGTTTTTTCCACGTGATTTTTTTTACGATTAATTGTTTTAATTAATTACGAATTTACGTGATTTTTTTATTTTTTTATTTTATTTTATGTTGAATTTTTGAAAAATAGGGACTAAATTTACAATAAGTTTATGACCGGATGTGAGCCTAATTTAAAAAGTTAATAGGGACCTGTAAAAAACGCACCCTAAATAATATTCCAAGAAATCTTCCAAATTGGACGTAAGTCTCTAGCGAGATAAATCTCTCATGTTATTCACTGCTTTCCGCACTTACTTTTCCGTGCGAAACTATAATTCTTAGTAATTAAGAATCTTGAGTGTTTACGACATATTTTTCCGTCTACAACTAATTTCAATTAAATAAAACATGCATTTAATTTAATTGGAAATTTTAGCTACATCCAAACGCATCTAAATCTGTTTCATGATGAAGATGTCGTTAAGACGATTCCAACGACTCATGTTTTGTCCAATTCTGTTCATATATGAGCATGTTACTCAAATTATACGATTATGGTTTTAAATTATAGTAATAAAACCTTAATTATATACAATTAACAATAATTATCCTATTCTATTATCGGTCACGTTAATTTATCTTCTACCTCACCTGCTTCTTCTATACCTAATTTCTACTGTAAAAATTTTGATCTACAAATTCTGCAAGCTCAATGACATAGTCTTCCGCTCATCTCGATCTCAAATAGCAACACAACACGACTGTCCCAACTCCTGCATCCACCTAACTGTCAAACTTCACAAAACTAAGCTTTGCAAACTATCTTCAATACAATTACCCAATCTGTAGCCACAAAAACACCACAGACCTGACCATGATCTTCCGACAGCCATGAAAAGGACCAACTACACTCATTCATCACATCACTCCAGCAGTGACCATCCCAGCGACCTCCCCATCCATCCACACTGCGACGTAGTACTTTCCCTATCACCAACTTCGCACCCTCTTCGAGCAGCACATTCACCACAGACGTCAACATCACTGCATCAACCCCGAGATCACCAAGCTCAACATTATCGAACAAAACCTGTTGTCGCTACCACCCACCGCGACTGCCAGCCCATCCACCTATAGCTGCCTCTAGAATCCGTGAGCCCAAAAAATCATGATGCTACCCTTCTAAAGTTGAGCCTCACTACCATCGCAACCTACAACATTTCATCAAGGTTTGGATTTTGAATTATTTTTAGAAAATCAGTTTATTTTTGTGTTGCTCTGTTTAGTATATTACTATAAGATAAAAAATAAGAGAGTACGATGCTTTTTTATAAGGAAATACTACTATTAATAGAAGAAGGAAGGACACGATAGGATTAAAGTCATTTTCATTAGCCATGTGCGTGAAGTAGGTTTGTAGAATAATAGGGGTTGGCTCAAGCATGTGTGTAGGTAGGCTTGTAGAAGAATTTGGTAGGAAAATTTCGAAAGTGCATATATGTGAATAAGTTAGGCGTGTACGTGAATAGGTATGCAGAATTTAGGGCGTGTTTGTAGGCCTGTAGAAATATTTAGGTTGGCAGAAATAGGCGTTAGCATGAGCACTGTATTAATTTGGATTTGAACTAGCTTGTGCGTTTGTAGCTACAGGGCAGGCTGCATTGATTAGAAAATACAGGTTGTACGTTGGTTTTGACATCGGCATGTACTTGATTTCATTTGATTAGGAGTTAAGCATTTTTTTAATTTTGTTTTAACTTGGTTATATTAATCAACAGCTACTTATCGTTGATCGTTCTATATTCGTATCATCATATATGAACTCCAAACGAAATGAAAATGGACGCACCGCGTCTTAACGTTCTAGACCCAATGAAATTCCTTTGGTCGAAATCCGACTCCGTTCACAAGAACGACGTTATTTTAATACCAAGTTATTTACCGATTGTCATTTAAATTTCGCATGCTCACAAAACAACGCAGATTGGCCGTAAATTTGAATTCCTACAATAATTAGCTATACGTATTTAATAAATTCATTTCATAGAAAACGGGGATCGTTTGAAAAATGTTTATTTCTAAGGCTTGTATAATAATGATAAGGCTTGTATAATAATGATAAAATATGATTAATTCCAAAAAAATTCAATTTAATAAAAATAAATTATTATCATATATGCAAATGGAATCATATATAGCTTCAAATATAAACCAATATGTAATTTAAACTCAATATTTAAAAATTCGGGTTAAATGGTATCCAAGTTATATAAAAAATCCTTTTAATTTCTTAAGTAAATATTATGGTTTATAAACGATTCCATAGCGCCTTTTTGAAAATTTGATTTGGACATAACTCATAATCTATAATATGAAATCCTGATTTCTCACTTTCGTTAGAAAGTTATAATTCAATAGATTCGAACGTTTCTTGTGTTGAAGAATTCCGACTTATATCGGATCTTTTATATTTAATTGAAGTTCAAACTAAATATTACGAACTACCGCTGTAACAATCCACCCGAAGTAGGCCTAAATTTCAACCTAGAAAAGGCCCATTGAAAATTTAAGCCACTCTAAACGGGTCATCAGTTCCTATAAGGAATTACATTTACTTAGAATGACGGAATAATAATACAAGATGGAATCTCACACAGCAGAACGAGAAAGTATAATAATAAAGTAATATGTACCATTTATTCAAAAGCCACTGATCCAAATACAAAATGTCAAATACATTTGTTTATAACGGTACATTATTATTCATTTTCCAGAGTTTCCAATAATAAAAGAGCAATGATATCTAATAGCAATATAATAGTCTTGTTGCCTTTTCCAGGCTCCATCATTGTTTCGTCCATCAAGTCGCCACCCAACCTACTAACCTGTTGGATACGTTAAGGAAAGGGGTCAAACATAAAGTTTCGGTGATTGAAAATAATATGTGTTTAAAGATTATACTCTAGATTTGGCATGTTATGTATGTTAAAGTATGTCTATAAGACACACATACACATACCTACAAAGGAATACTTTAATTAATGAAGTGGATACCTGAGTCAATCGCTTATGACCTTTGTTAATGCCTTAGGGTCGATCAATGATCACTTAAGACCCAACGATTTGGAAATTCTTGGTCACTTATGGCCCATTCTAGTATATTTATTAAGGGTGGATTCTTATGATCTCTTATGACCCTAAGGCGGGCCCTAGTGATTTAAGACCAAATCCTAGAACTTCAACGCCCTTATAGATAAATATATATTCTCACAAGTAATATAAGAAGTAGTACATCACCACTTAGTACCGGTTTAGGGTAGGCCCGCATATAGCCATTTAAGACCCCTTTGATGGATGCCTTATGTTACTACTTAACTGATATTATGGTAGTAGATCTATGCCTCTTAAGACTTACCTTAGATGGTTGGTTAATTAAATTGCATGTTGCATTCCAGGTATACCAAGCATGTCCCTAGGTTGGCCCTCACAAAGCTCCTAGAGGAAGTAGACATTCCGGTAAACTACCTCACTCCATTGTTGCCATGTCTAAACCATTTTTTAGAGAAGGAGGACCCACAACCCATTTCAAATCTAATAAGGGAAGGTCCCATGACTTCGGTCCAAATCCAAGGAATAAACCTTCGGAATGGTCCTTGTCCCAATGACTTAATTCCCAAACTAGATAAGAAGAAAGTCAACCATTTAAGACCTTCTCAAGGCGGTAGTAAGCCTATCTATTTACACACATATTAGGTACATATATACACAAGACCTCTCACATTAACCTGTTCACTTGTCGATGTCAGATGTGTCGAGTGGTTCCGTGTGGTTCGCGCAGGCTTCTATTACAAGCGGGCTTAATCTTGTGTCATAATGCACTAATTAAATGGCCCATGATACCCAGACCTCTCACATTATCCAAACTCACTTGTGGTTGCTGGATTTGCCAGTTGGTTCCAGGAATACTTCTACCACAATTGACGACTAACCTCGTGTCTGTGTGTCATTATTTCATATATATAAGCCATTTATGCACATACAAGCAACAATTCATATGGGGACATTCTTATTCTAACGTATTTATTATGCAATTATTACGCTTGATTACATTGATTACGCTATATATATATATATATATAGTTAAATACGTAATATAAATGCTAGTTTTCATTCGAATTAAGAAATGTTTTAATGGTGTAAATTGTTAATTCTGTTCACATAAAAGGTATACCAGTTCAGTTCCCATACTAAACTACTTAATTCATTGCATAACCAATAACAAGAAGAAATGAGAAAATAACAACATAACTATTCAAACTTGTATCTTAGGTTTGTTAGAATAATTTCGGTAATGAAAGAGAAATAATGTGTTAAATCCGTACTTACATATACATATATACATAAACCTTTATTTATGTATATACGGACTCAAACTCTGGATAAAGTCAGACCAAAAGGGGGAGACCATATTCAAACCTTACAAGACCGGCTTGACTCCACCCAAACTCTCCTTGATGTAGACCCCCTAAATGAAGCCTTAAACAGTGACTACTTTTCAATGCAAAGACAACTTAAAGATGCTCTGGCCTCCAAAGCTCTTGAAATTAAACAAAAAGAAACATGGCTTACAAAAGGGGATGAATGCAATAATTTCTTTTATACTAAGATGTCTCAAAGATAACACTTTTATAATTTGTTTAATTGTGTGAATGAACAGGGAGACTCGAGCAAAGCAATTAAACAACTTGAAGATGCGACCATCGCTTATTACTCTGAACTGTTCAATGGCACATATAATGAAGAATTACCTGACATCATATGCCAAAGACAAGTTACTGTTGAAGGGAGGCTGATTTTGGGCGCTGACATCTGTAACGACCCGTATTTTTACGTTATATAAATAATTTATTTAATTATTTATTTAAAATGGCCAGAATTAAATAATATTGAATATTTAATTAAAATAAATAATATAATAATATATTTAATTTCTGAAATAGTCAGAAATAGTGGAATTCACAAAATGGTGTGAATTGGATCATCTGTGATATCTAATTCAGTTTAGAATGTAACGACCCGTATTTTTATGATATATAAATAATTTATTTAATTATTTAAATAATGGTTTGGTTATTTAAAATGACCAGAATTAAATAATATTGAATATATAATTAAAATAAATAATATATTAATATATTTAATTTCTGAAATAGTCAGAAATAGTGGAATTCACAAAATGGTGTGAATTGGATCATCTGTGATATTTAATTCAGTTTAGAATTGAATTAGAATAACAAATATATTATTTGAACGGCAGTTTGAACGTATAATTGTATTATAATTAAAATCGAGCTCGAAATGGCGCGGCAGTTCGCTATTTGGCGATTTGAACTTCAACTGAATATACAGGGTCCGTTTTAAATCGGATTTATGTGAAACAAGAAACATTAGGAGCTGGTAAAGTATATTTTTCTAGTGAAAGAGAAAAATCGGGATTTCGTCATGTAGATTTTTAGTTATGTCCAAATCAAATTTTAGAAAAGTCGCTATGGAATTCCTTTATAATTTATATCGATTTATTTATATTTTAAATGGATTTTAAATATAAATCGAATATCGATCTAACACCGGGTTTTGAAATATCGAGTTATAAATCCCAGTGGAGCTGTATGATTTTCTAGTGTGTATATATACGATAATATTTATTTTTAAATATTAAATTTAATTGTTTTTAAATATATTTATATATTTAAATGGGTTATTTAGAGCTTTAAAAATATCCAGTTTTTCAAATGACCTCCAAATTCGACGAAACCAATTTTGTTGGATTAATAATGTCAAATTATTGTTAGATTTCAACTTTCGTGATTTTTGGGTATTGTGTGTGATCATAGAGATTTTTAAATAGCGTATACAAACAACGTTCGAATAAAAAGAAATAAAAAAATCAAATAATAAATTAATAAAACCCTCTATAAATACCACATAACATCTCCTTAACCCTAGACCATTTCCTCCGATAGTCAAAACACAAGCCGCCACATTTTTTTCATTCTGTAAACTAATTTTATCTTTGAAAAATCCAAATCAATCCAAATTAAACTCAAAAAAATATAAAGTGTATATCTTTGGACTCGTTGGGTGATTAGCTTCAATCTGGTACGGTCTTATGAGGTGCGATCGGAAATATGAGGGTATCCGTTTTATAAGGCGTGAGCTAGGGTTCTTAGATTCGGGAGTTTAAGGTATCAAATGAAGCAATAACTGTTGTTTTTGGGTTCAACGTATCGATTGGTACATGTTGTGAGATTTAGGTGAAGTGTGGTTGTGATCTGGGATGTGCGATTTACTGTAGGTGTGGTCGGAGTTGTTTGACGCAGTGACAAAACCAGTCGCGAGTTGAACGAGTAGGCGATGGGGTGGAAGAGGATAGGAAGGGAAGTAGAATGGTGGTGTCAGTTTTGATTTCGTTTGAGAAACGATGGGGTTTGGGGGGTTCAAAAAAACGGCTATGGTGATAAAAGGGAGGTTTCGATAGTGTACAAAAGGAGGAAGAAGAGGGTTAGCGGGTCATGGTCCTCAAACGTGTGATGGCTCGACTTGGACAGGTTAAGCCCAATTAATTTTAAAGGAAATTTAGTTTATTTTGTTTGAAAATAGTACGAACTTGTATAGGTCATAACTATCTCATACGTGATCAAAATTCAGTGGAACAAGATCTGTTCGGATCGTATGGACAGTGGCTACACCATGGAACTGACCGAGAGTGAATTGGAGCTCGTTTGAATTTATGGTGAAATTAAATGCCTAAATCAAATCAATGACCAATTATCGTTATTTAACGATAAACCGACCAATGTGAGTAAATCTCACTAACTCTGCTCAATTTATATTTTATAAAATATTTTTAGAATTTATAAATGATGGTTGTTTACTGTATGTTGGCTGTTTGGTTGAACTGCTAGTAAATTGGTTGAAAATATAGATAACGATATAGATATAAATCGTTAATCGAATATTGATTATGTTATTAGAATATCTCATATTCGTGTTATTTATGTTGATTAACATCTGTGGATGCAGGGAAACAGGTCAGAGGAATCCGACTGGATCCCTCAACATTTATTTTACTGTTTTTCATATATTATGTTATATGATGTGATCTGAAATCTGTTGTTGATTTTGTATGGTCGAATGATACCGATCATCATTATATGGTATGTTAAATACCACAAGGAATACTAGAACGTTAAAAAGCAAATTTTCAATGTTATATTGAAAATGAAATATTTATAAAATTAAAATATTTTATAAAAAGAAAATATTTATTTAGAAAATAAATAGATTAAAAAGGAATATTTATTTGTTAATCAAAGAGAAAAAATTGAAGGGAAATGTTTGTAAAATATTTACAAATAGAATTGAAAAGGAAATATTTGTAAACTATTCACAAATAGAATTGAAAAGGGATAATTATTTGAAAAATAAATAGAATAGAAAGAGGAAATATTTGAAAAATAAATAGAAAAGGGAATAGTTAGATTATAAAAGGAATTACTTAGAAAATCAATAGATTTTATAAAAAGAAAATATTTTATAAAATTAATAGAATTATCAAAAAGGGATTTATTTTGTAAATAAATAGATTATAAAAGGAAATACTTGAAAAGTGACTAGAATTGTATAAAAGGAGAATTTTACATCTGAAAGGTTTAGACCCAAGCTTCGCACACGGGTATGACATGATATGGATTTAAAGCAAAGATTTTAAATAGAATTTATTCTAACGGATAGATTGATAAGATAAATTTATAAATAATATTTTATAAATCAATTGAAATGTTTATCATTGGATAAATAGAATATATAAGTCAGGACTTATATAGAGAAGTAAGAATCGATTTCAACATCGATATTTGGAACTGAATATGGACGAAGAGTTAAATCAAAGGAGTTAATCGAATTATAGTTAATCGATTGAGTTAGAATTAATCGATTTAAGTTAGAGTTAATCAATTAGAGTTAGAATTAATCGATTTGAGTTAGAGTTAATCGATTAGAGTTAGAATTAATCGATTTGAGTTAGAGTTAATCGATTAGAGTTAGAATTAATCGATTTGAGTTAGAGTAAATCGATTAGAGTTACAATTAATCGATTAGAGTTAGAGTTAACCAGTTAGAGTTAATCAGTTAGAGTTAACCAGATAGAGTAAATTGAACATAGTTAATCGAATTAGGATAAATTGAATATTAGTTATTCAATTAGAGTTGATCGAATATAGTTATTTGAGATAGAGTTAGTCAAACATAGTTATTTAGGATGTGTTGCCATTTCATACGACTGCTAGCGTAATTCACAGGGCTGTAGATAACCTACGGCGGTCGGATGTTTCCTGAGGGAATCAAGCGTTACCATTGTGATCGCTGCGATCTAGAGTCAAGCGAATGGAGTTAAATCGAATATTAGCCATTCAAAATAAAGTTAAAACAGACATAGTTATTCGAATATAAATTAGTCATATATTAGTTGTTAGATAGGAGTTAAATAAGTTGAGTTAAATAAGTTTAGTTAATCAAATAAGTTAATCAAGTTGAGTTAATCGAGTTGAGTTAGTCAAAATGAGTTAATCAAAGCGAGTTAATCCAAATGAGTTAATCCAAAGGAGTTATTCGAAATAGTTTATTCGAATAAAATTAAAGGAGTTAATCGAATATATTTTACTCGAAAGGAGATTTATCGAATGTAAATAATTCGTAGAAAGTTAATTGAATGTAAATCATTCGAAGAGATATTTTCGAATATAGTTATTCGAAGAAAGAGTTATCGAATATAGTTTATTCAAAAAGGAGTTATCGAATAGAGATTATTCGAAAAAGAGAATTATACATTGAATTCGATTATATCGAATTCGGTAAAGTAATATTTACTTTCCGTTTTTAATCAAGATTTACTTATTTATTAATAGATTAGTGGTTTAGTTATTTAGTTAAATTAAGGTATAAAAGTTATATTTTGAAGTTGGATATTTAAGAAGAAGGGATTATAATGCTATAGTTATAATCAACGTTTTAAAATAAAGAAGTAGATTCATAAATAGAATCCGAATTACGTAAGGAAGTTGTTAAAGATTTACAAGTTGAACTTTGTCTATTTCGAGGTTAGGAATGTTATTCAGTTAAGGTCTGAGAGGTAATTATACCCCAACTTGATTGACTTTGTTTTTAACTCAGGGATGGGTAAGGTTCGATAGTGAAGGTTGATTAAGTGAATTTAGTTAATGAGTATAATGGTTTGAATTGGCTTAGTGATGTTTTATTTAAACATCTGATTAAATCAAATGAAGGAGTTTTGGAAATGTTTTCCAGATAAGAATCAGAAATGTTTTCTAATATAGAAAATATGGAATGGAGCAAATACTGAAATGTGTCCAATGATCAATAAAGTATATTTTCTAAATCTAGAAATAAGAATTTACAAATAGATAGAAATTGGAAATAAATAAATTAATGATAAATTAAATTAAAAGAGATAAATGTTGATTGATGATTGATCGATCGAATTTCTATCTGGAAATAAGATCATTAATTGTACACTTATTTTTCTTTGATAGTTAAATCACCGACTATCGAAGTTTTTGACCATTTTTCCGTCGTCAATACGGAGAGACCGGGATCAGATTCATTATCTGAAAACCACTCTGTATGGGCATTAATATTGCGATCAAATATGATGAAGAAAATTGAAGACGGAGTTATGCAAGGGCTATCCTGTTTACAGAATAGTGCCATCGGTTTGTCTAGTCCCAGGACAAACGTGAATAGACGAATGTCTGACGAAGTATATCTAACGGATCGCGTTAGTTGATCTCTTCAAACGTACTTACATTTGGTGGCGGAGGAATTTGTTTATCTTAGCTTTATACCCGTTGTATTTTTGGGGAAATCAATTTGTGATTTGGCGGTATGACGATGTGGCATTCAAAGTGAATGGTGGTCAGGCATACCAAGATACGTTAAGACCTCAAGCCTCATTAACCGGGAAATGACAGAAATCAGGCAGGCAACATGGCTAGGTGAGTCGCTCCCATTAGGGTGTATATCACCTATCTAGAGAAAATTTATTTCATTTTTTTATCTATTTTCGATGTTGTCCCTTTTCGGGAAACGGTGGGTAGCTCCCAACCGTCGGTGACATACATTCAATACACTCAAGAAAAATGAGTGGTCGGTCATATGTGGGCCGAGTTGCAAGGCGTTCTTGTTGAACCCAGTGTATTCGCCTCTAGAGATACACTATCGGTAGGTGGTCCCATACCTTGTCATAGTTGGAATCCAATCTCCAATAAGCGCCCGCGGTTTTGTTTGTATACTATATATGTGGAACGTGAGATGCGAGCGTTCTGCTAGATTGTTAATTACTTGTGATTAGACATTATTATAATATCAGAGAAGTATTGATTTCCAAAACTGTTTTGGGTTATCGTAAGGTAAAAACCATCCGTGTTTATGTGTGGATCGGTCTTACGATTACCTTTTCTTTTGAAAGGGATTTTGAAAAGTTAAACCAAATGATTTGAGTTTACTCACACCAGTCCCATGACTGACCCAGAGTTTGTTTTTTTTTTCCCCTAAACTCTTGGGTGCCCAAATTTGTACGGGCAGTCAAGTAGTCCAGGTCTTTACTGATATACTTGGAGGAGCTTGAAGCAGGAGGCTTCTGGATTATATATCTATTGTTATTTCCGCTGTGTGTAAGTGTTGTACTCTGATAATGTTATTGTATATATATATGTACTGTTTTATTTCAAAGTTATGTTATATATTATATTTATTCGTTCCACTGTGAGATTCGTATTACTCTGATTCTGTTCTGTGGTGATCTTCTTCTTCTTTTATTCTAATTTTCTATCTTATCAATTCTCACCCTCTAACTTTCTTTCTATTAATGATTAGGTATTTCCGATGTCTGAATAGTCAACATGGTAGTTTTGTGTTGATTTTCGGAGTCGAAAATTATAGTTCGTTTCAGTGGTATCAGAGCTAAAGGTTAAGTGATTACCTTAGCTCTATGGCGTGACTCAGTAGAGATTGGGTTAGTAATACCCTAGATTGAGTTTGAGTGTATATATACGAGTGAACTTATTTGTTGATTTTATTAAAATTGTTTTATATTGTGGAGATTTATTGTTTGAGTAGTCTGTGAATTCTGGTCGATCAGTTTGATCCACTGTATCGATAAGGGTTTCTAGACACTCAAGTATGATAAACCGACACAGTATGTTTTGAAAAAGGGTAAATGAAATAATTTTACCCAAATTATATTTTGATATAAACGAATGATTAATATTGGAAATATTATAGTATGTTGGATGTGTTGGTTGTTATTATAATCAAATGAGATTATAAAAGGCGAAATGGTTAAATATAACCAATCAGAATTCATATAAGTGTAATATATTAAATCAGATGGATTAAATCTGAATTTAAATCAAGATTTAAACTAAAACTCCGGAAATTTGAATAAGTGTTTATAAATGAGTTTGGATTAAATATATGAGAATTTTAAAATCCTAGGAGATTTTAAATTTGTTTACAAGCATCGTGAATGATATTTTGAAATGAATTTCAAAATGGAAATGTTTAAATATGATTTTGATAAGTGGTATAGTATTGAACTCACTTCGATAACCGGGAAATAACTCTGATGATGCTAGCCACATCATCAGTGTTCATTTTCCAGTTGTAAGTGACGGATTACTACCAAAGAGATTGTTTTTGAATTATTTTGAGAAAAACAAGTTATTTTAAATCCTGAAAAGGAAAGTTTGATTTTTGAAAAGGGTAAACATTTTAAAATTCCCAGGAATAGACTGTTTGAATTAAAACAAATTTAAAGAAAATTTGCGAAAGTGAATTGAAATTGAATTAAAACCAGAAATGGAAATCAAATAGAAATTTGTGAATGAAATATGGAATTGAATAAAAACCAGTAAGGGGAAATTGAATTGAAATAGAACGATATCGAATAAAGTTGGATTTGTGCGTTATGAATTTGTTTAAATATATTGGACGGGTAAGTAAGAGTTGAAATTAGTAATAGAATTTGGGATTGAGAATGAGATTTGGTTTGAAAATAAGATGATTGGATTTGAGAACAGATAATTGGAGATTGATTGGGGTGACTTTGGTATATGCTGAATTGGCAGCATAATGAAATGATTTAATGGTATGCCAGACAAAAAGGTACACGTTTATTTTTTATGGATTTGGTGATTTATGGGCCGATTTGGCAAGCCGCTTGGCTGTTTGATTTTCTTTTGGATTGGAGAAGGCCTAGAGAGGCGAGTTGGGGTTTGAACTATTGACCGGTACAAAGGAGGTGCTGGCGAAATTTTCCGGAAATTTAGAGTGTTAGAAAATTTTCAGGATTTTAGAAAATTATCATTGATAAGAATTAATTAATATTTTAATTGAAATTAAATTGGTCCAGTTGAAAATAAGGTTGATAAGTAAACAAATAAATTTGTACTAGTCAATAGGGTTTGTTCTCTACCTTAGCAATTTCGAGGACGAAATTATTTTTAGGCAGGAAGAATGTAACGACCCATATTTTTACTATATATAAATAATTTATTTAATTATTTAAATAATTTTTTGGTTATTTAAAATGACCAAAATTAAATAATATTGAATATTTAATTAAAATAAATAATATAATAATATATTTAATTTCTGAAATAGTCAGAAATAGTGGAATTCACAAAATGGTGTGAATTAGATCATCTGTGATATTTAATTCAGTTTAGAATTGAATTAAAATAACGAGTATATTATTTGAACGACAGTTTGAACGTATAATTATATTATAATTAAAATCGAGCTCGAAATGGCGCGGTAGTTCGCTATTTGGCAATTTGAACTTCAACTTAATATACAGGGTCCGTTTTAAATCGAATTTCTGTGAAAAAAGAAACGTTAGGAGCTAGTAAAGTACATTTTTCTTGTGGAAGAGAAAATCGGGATTTCGTCGTGTAGATTTTTAGTTATGTCCAAATCAAATTTTAGAAAAGTCGCAATGGAATTCCTTTATAATTTATATCGATTTATTTATATTTTAAATGGATTTTAAATATAAATCGAATATCGATCTAACACCAGGTTTTGAAATATCGAGTTATAAATCCCAGTGGAGCTGTATGATTTTCTAGTGTGAATATATACGATAATATTTATGTTTAAATATTAAATTTAATTTTTAAATATATTTATATATTTAAATGTGTTATTTAGAGCTTTAAAAATAGCCAGTTATTCAAACGACCTCGAAATTCAACGAAACCAATTTTGTTGGATTCGTAATGTCAAATTATTGTTAGATTTCAACTTTCATGATTTTTGGTTATTGTGTGTGATCACAGGGATTTTTTAATAGCGTATACAAACAACATTCGAATAAAAAGAAATAAAAAAATCGAATAAAAAATTAATAAAACCCTCTATAAATACCACATAACATCTCCTTAAACCTAGACCATTTCCTTCGACAGTCAAAACACAAGCCGCCACATTTTTTTCATTTCTGTAAACCAATTTTATCTTTGAAAAATCCAAATCAATCCAAATTAAACTCAAAAAAATATAAAGTGTATATCTTTGGACTTATTGGGTGATTAGCTTCAATCTGGTACTGGTCTTGTGAGGTGTGATCGGAAATATGAGGGCATCGGTTTTACAAGGCGTGAGCTAGGGTTATTCGATTCGGGAGTTTAAGGTATCAAATGAAGCAATAACTGTCGTTTTTGGGTTCAGCGTATCGATTGGTACATGTTGTGAGATTTTAGTGAAGTGCGGTTGTGATCTGGGACGTGCGATTTACTGTAGGTGCGGTGGGAGCTGTTTGACGCAGTGACGGAATTAGTCGTGAGTTGAACGAGTAGGCGATGGGGTGGAAGAGGATAGGAAGGGAAGTAGAATAGTGATGTCAGTTTTGATTTCGGTTGAGAAACGATGGGTTTTAGGGGGTTCAAAAACACGGCTATGGTGATAAAAGGGAGGTTTCGATAGTGTACAGGAGGAGGAAGAAGAGGGTTAGCGGGTCATGGTCCTCAAATGTGTGATGGGCCGACTTGGACAGGTTAAGCCCAATTAATTTTAAAGGAAATTTAATTTATTTTGTTTGAAAATAGTACGAACTTGTATGGGTCATAACTATCTCATACATGATCAAAATTGAGTGAATCAAGATCTGTTGGGATCGTATGGACGGCGGCTACACCATGGAACTGACCAGGAGTGAATTGGAGCTCGTTTGGATTTATGGTGAAATTAAACGCCTAAATCAAATCAATGACCAATTATCGTTATTTAACGATAAACCGACCAAGGTGAGTAAATCTCACTAACTCTGCTCAATTTATGTTTTTATAAAATATTTTTAGAATTTATAAATGATGGTTGTTTGTTGTGTGTTGGCTGTTTGGTTGAACTGCTAGTAAGTTGGTTGAAAATATAGATAACGATATAGATATAAATCGTTAATCGAATATTGATTCTGTTATCAGAATATCTCATATTTGTGTTATTTATGTTGATTAACATCTGTGGATGCAGGGAAACAGGTCGGAGGAATCCGACTGGATTCCCCAACATTTATTTTACTGTTTTTCATATATTGTGTTATATGATGTGATATGAAATCTGTTGTTGATTTTGTATGGTTGAATGATACCGATCATCGTTATATGGTATGTTAAATACCACAAGGAATACTGGAATGTTAAAAAGAAAATTTTCAATGTTATATTGAAAAAGAAATATTTATAAAATCAAAAGATTTTATAAAAAGAAAATACTTATTTAGAAAATAAATAGATTAAAAAGGAATATTTATTTGTTAATCAAATAGATAAAATTGAAGGGAAATATTTGTAAAATATTTACAAATAGAATTGAAAAAGAAATATTTGTAAACTATTTACAAATAGAATTGAAAAGGCATATTTATTTGAAAAATAAATAAAATAGAAAGAGGAAATATTTGAAAAATAAATAGAAAAGGGAATAGTTAGATTATAAAAGGAATTGCTTAGAAAATCAATAGATTTTATAAAAAATATATTTTATAAAATAAATATAATTATCAAAAAGGGATTTATTTTGTAAATAAATAGATTATAAAAGGAAATACTTGGAAAAGTGACTAGAATTGTATAAAAGGAGAATTTTACATTTGAAAGGTTTAGACTCGTGCTTCGCACACGGGTATAACATGATATGGATTTAAAGCAAAGATTTTAAATAGAATCTATTCTGACTGATAGATTGAGAAGATAAATTTATAAATAATATTTTATAAATCAATTGAAATGTTTATCATTGGATAAATAGAATATATAAGTCAGGACTTATATAGAGAAGTAAGAATCGATTTCAACATCGATATTTGGAACTGAATATGGACGAAGAGTTAAATCAAAGGAGTTAATCGAATTAGAGTTAATCGATTAGAGTTAGAATTAATCGATTTGAGTTAGAGTTAATCGATTAGAGTTAGAATTAATCGATTTGAGTTAGAGTTAATCGATTAGAGTTAGAATTAATCGATTTGAGTTAGAGTTAATTGATTAGAGTTAGAATTAATCGATTTGAGTTAGAGTTAATCGATTAGAGTTAGAATTAATCGATTTGAGTTAGAGTAAATCGATTAGAGTTAGAATTAATCGATTAGAGTTAGAGATAATTGATTAGATTTAATTGATTTGAGTTAACCAGTTAGAGTTAATCAGTTAGAGTTAACTAGATAGAGTTAATTGAATATAGTTAATCGAATTAGGATAAATTGAATATTAGTTATTCGATTAGAGTTGATCGAATATAGTTATTTGAGATAGGGTTAGTCAAACATAGTTATTTAGGATGTGTTGCCATTTCATACGACTGCTAGCGTAATTCACAGGGCTGTAGATAGCCTACGGCGGTCATATGTTTCCTGAGGGAATCAGGCATAACCATTGTGATCGCTGCGATCTAGAGTCAAGCGAATGGAGTTAAATCGAATATTAGCCATTCGTAATAAAGTTAAAACAGACATAGTTATTCGAATATAAATTAATCGAATATTAGTTATTAGATAGGAGTTAAATAAGTTGAGTTAAATAAGTTGAGTTAATCAAGTAAGTTAACCAAGTTGAGTTAATCGAGTTAAGTTAGTCAAAATGAGTTAATCAAACCGAGTTAATCCAAATGAGTTAATCCAAAGGAGTTATTCGAAATAGTTTATTCGAATAAAATTAAAGGAGTTAATCGAATATAGTTTATTCGAAAGGAGGTTAATTGAATGTAAATCATTAGTAGAAATTTAATCGAATGTAAATCATTCGAAGAGAGATTTTTGAATATAGTTATTCGAAGAAAGAGTTATCGAATATAGTTTATTCGAAAAGGAGTTATCGAATAGAGATTATTCGAAAAAGAGAATTATACATTGAATTCGATCATTTCGAATTCGGGAAAGTAATATTTACTTTCCGTTTTTAATCAAGATTTACTTATTTATTTATAGATTAGTGGTTTAGTTATTTAGTTAAATTAAGGAATAAAAGTTATATTTTGAAGTTGGATATTTAAGAAGAAGGGATTATAACGCTATAGTTATAATCAACGTTTTAATATAAAGAAGTAGATTCATAAATAGAATCCGAGTTACGTAAGTAAGTTGTTAAAGATTTACAAGTTGAACTTTGTCTATTTCGAGGTTAGGAATGTTGTTCAATTAAGGTCTGAGAGGTAATTATACCCCAACTTGATTGACTTCGTTTTTAACTCAGGGATGGGTAAGGTTCGATAGTGAAGGTTGATAAAGTAAATTTAGTTAATGAGCGTAATGGTTTGAATTGGCTTAGCGATATTTTATTTAAACATCTGTTTAAAACAAATGAAGGAGTTTTGGAAATGTTTTCCAAATAAGAATCAGAAATGTTTTCTAATATGGAAAATAAGGAATGGAGCAAATACGGAAATGTGTCCAATGATCAATAAAGTATATTTTCTAAATCGAGAAATAAGAATTTGCAAATAGATAGAAATGGGAAATGAATAAATTAATGATAAATTAAATTAAAAGAGATAAATGTTGATTGATGATTGATCGATCGAATTTCTATTTGGAAATAAGATCGTTGATTGTACACTTATTTTTCTTTGATAGTTAAATCACTGACTATCGAAGTTTTTGACCATTTTTCCGTCGTCAATACGGAAATACCGGGATCAGATTCATTATCTGAAAACCACTCTATATGGATGTTAACATTGCGATCAAATATAATGAAGAAAATTGAAGATGGAGTTATACAAGTGCTATCCTGTTTACAGAATAGTGCCTTCGGTTTGTCCAGTCCCGGGACAAACGTGAATGGACGAATGTCTGACGAAGTATATCTAATGGATCGCGTAAGTTGATCTCTTCAAACGTATTTACGTTTGGTGGCGGAGGAATTCGTTTCTCTTAGCTTTATACCCGTGGTATTTTTGGGGAAATCAATTTTTGATTTGGCGGGTATGACGATGTGGCATTCAAAGTGAATAGTGGTCAGGTGTATCAAGACACGTTATGACCTCAAGCCTCATCAACCGGGAAATGACAGAAATCAGGCAGGCAGCATGGCTAGGTGGATCGCTCCCGTTTGGGGTGTATATCACCTATCTAGAAAAAATTCATTTCATTCTTTTATCTATTTTCGATGTTGTCCCTTTTCGGGAAACGGTGGGTAGCTCCCAACCGTCGGTGATATACATTCGATACACTCAAGCGAAATGAGTGGTCGGTCATGTGTGGGCCGGGTTGCAAGACGTTCTTGTTGAACCCAGTGTATTCGCCTCTAGAGATACACTATCGGCAAGTGGTCCCATACCTTGTCATAGTTGGAATCCAATCTCCAATAAGCGCCCGCGGTTTTGTTTGTATACTATACATGTGGAACGTTAGATGCTAGTGTTCTGCTAGATTGTTAATTACTTGTGATTAGACATTATTATAATATCAGAGAAGTATTGATTTCCAAAACTGTTTTGGGTTATCGTAAGGTAAAAACCATCCGTGTTTATGTGTGGATCGGTCTTACGATTACCTTTCCTTTTGAAAGGGATTTTGAAAAGTTAAAACCAAATTATTTGAGTTTACTCACTCCAGTCCCATGACTGACCCAGAGTTTATTTTGTTTTGTTTTTCCCTAAACTCTTGGGTGCCCAAATTTGTACGGGTAGTCAAGTAGTTCAGGTCTTTACAAATATACTTGGAGGAGCTTGAAGCAGGAGGCTTCAGGATTATGTAGCTATTGTTATTTCCGCTGTGTAAGTGTTGTACTCTGATAATGTTATTGTATATATATATACTGTTTTATTTCAAAGTTATGTTATATATTATATTTATTCGTTCCGCTGTGAGATTCGTATTACTCTGATTCTGTTTTGTGGTGATCTTCTTCTTCTATTCTAATTTTCAATCTTATCTATTCTCACCCTCTAACTTTCTTTCTATTAATGATCAGGTATTTCCGATGTCTGAATAGTCAACATGGTAGTTTTGTGTTGATTTTCGGAGTCGAAAATTGCAGTTCGTTACAACATCAGTAAACGGGAACTTAAGATGGCCCTCTTCTCCATCCATGACGATTCCAGCCCTGGCCTTGATGGCATGGGGGCAGCCTTCTTCAAATTGCACAGGAAAAACTTGAAAAATCATTTATTAGTAGCCTTTCAAGAAGCATTGGACACTGGAGAATTCATTCGTGAAATTAACCACACATTTCTAACCCTTATCCCAAAGGTGACAAACCCCACAAGAATCAAAGACTATCGACCAATTGCATGTTGCATTGTTATCTACAAAATCCTCAGCAAAATTATTTGTAATAGACTGAACAGGGTCTTGCCATCACTCATATCACAATGTCAGAATGCATTTATTAAAGGCAGATTCATCTCAGAAAATTCCTTAATGGCGCATGAGTTAGTTCGAGAGTTCAACAAAAAAGGTGCAGATAAAGTATGGATGAAAATAGACCTTCACAAGGCTTATGATAGAGTAAATCGTAAGTTCATCACACACATGCTCAGATCTATGGGCTTACCAGCTAAACTAATCAATCTTATTGGTTTATGTTTAGATATTCCTACTTTCTTTATTTTGATAAATTGTACTCCTAAGGGGTACATTAACAGCTCAATGGGTATCAGGCAAGGGGATCCACTTTCCCTATACCTATTTGCAGTGGCGATGGAGTGGTTTACTTTACAAATGGAGCTAGCAACAGAACATAGACAAATTGAGCCTGTATACATGCACCAGCCTAAAGTCACTCACTTGATATATGTAGATGATTTTCTAGTGGTTTTCAAAGCATCGAATACAGCAATTGATCAGCTAAAAAAGATTTTTGGAAATCTGGAAACGTGGGTGGGGCTTAAAGACAATGAACTCAAAACGAAATGCTACTTTAATAAATTTTGCAGAGGAAAACAAAAATATTTGGAGCAAATTGGGATGCAATAATTCAACCTCCCAGTCAAATATTTGGGTGTGCCTTTGTCTAACAAAACAATAACTGATGTAGAATGTGGGAAACTTGTTGATGACATAAGAAACAAGCTTCAAGGCAGGAGGTCAGAACTTCTTTCTTTTGCTGGAAGAGTTGAACTTGTTCACACGGTTATCACATCCAAAGTAAGATTTTGGCTCCAAACATTTCAAATCCCGGACTGTTCAATCGCAAAATTCAACACGGTGTGTGCTATGGAGAGGTGGGATGCACAAAATCAGCTATAAACTACTGTTCAGGCCCAAAAAAGAAGGGGGAGCGGGGCTTAATAACTTATTTGAACTCAAGAAAGTGTACAGGCTTAAACAAGCCTGGAATTTAATCTCTTCTAACAATTTATGAGCCAATGGATAAGGGCCAGGTACAATAAGAGTAATTTTTGGGCACATGGGATTGGGCAGAGGAAGGAGGCTTTAAACTTAAAAATGTTCTAGAAGAGATTAGGGTTAAACACTGTAACGACCCGGATTTTGAGCGGCTTTGGTTATCGACATAAACTCGATGTCGATAACCAAAACATCGAAAAATCCTGATAATTAATGAAAGAAATTAGAGGGTGAGGAAAGATAAGATAGAAACTTAGAATAGAAGAAGAAGAAGACAACATCAGAGTAACATGAATCTCACAGCGGAACGAATAACATATAATAGATAATATATCCTTTATATAAAATCAGTATATGTATACACATCATTATCAAAGTATAGCACTTACAACACAGCGGAATAATAATAGCTATATAATCCTGAAGCCTCCTGCTCCAAGCTCTCCAAGTATATCTGTAAATCCCGACTACTTGACTGCCCGTACAAAATTGGGCACCCAAGAGTTTAGGGAAAACAAAACAAAAATAAACTCCGGGTCAGTCATGGGACTGGTATGAGTAAAACAGTTTAAAACAGTTGAATAAGTACGCGATATCTCATAAGACCACGCCGTATAATGGAACGGATTTTTCCCTTATGAGAATCCAAAATATCTTTATATCAAAAACCTTTTGATATTATAATAATGTCTATCAACCACAATATAATAATCATCTAGCAGAAACGCTTTCATCTCACGTTCTACATATGTGGTATACAATCAAAACCGCAAGCACGTATTGGGTAATGGATTTCCAACTATGACAAGGTATGGAACCACCTTCCGATCAGTGTACTCTAGGAACGATACACTGGAGTTCAACAAGAACATCTTGTAACTCAGCCACACATGACCGACCACTCATTTTGCTTGAGTGTATCGAATGTATATCACCAACGGTTGGGATCAGCAACCGTTTTCCGTATATATATATATATATATATATATATATAACATCATTTATAGATTAAAGAAGCAAATGAATATTCTCTAGATAGGTGATTATACACCCTACTTCGGTGCGACCGACTTAGCCATGTTGCCTGCCCGATTTTTGTCATTTACCGGATGATGAGGCTAGAAGTTACGCGTTATCATCACATCAGATTCACTTCAATTGTCACATCGTCAGATCCATCAGAATCACTAATTGACTTTCACAACAATACATTATGTGTTAGCTAAAAGAATTTTCCTTCTCCGCTTCCACTCTTGGTACGGTTGAAGAAATCTATGTAAGTGACCCTTCTGGAGATACTCTGTCAGACATTCATCCATACAAGTCATCCTCATTCACTTAGAATATCACATCGTCACACCCGCCAAATCACAAATTGATTTCCTAAAAAATACAACGGGTATACAGCTAAGAGAAACGAATTCCTCCGCCACCAACATATATACGTTTGAAGAGATCAACTTACGCGATCCATTGGATATACTCTGTCAGACCTTCGTCCATACAAGTTGTCCTGGGACTGGACAAACTGAAGGCACTATTCAGTATATCCATCTTAGTCACTATTATCTAAGACTTATACAACAGCCCTTGCACTTTACTCCATCTTCAAATATCTTTGGCATAAATGATTCGCAACGCTTATGCCAATACAGAGTGGTTCTTTGGATAATAATCCAACCGGTCTCTCCATATTAACAACGTTAAAATGGTCAAAACTTCGATAGTCTGTGAGTTAACTATCAAAGAAAAACAAGCGTGCAAACAACGATATTATTTCCAGATGGAAATTATATCGATCAAAAATCATTTAACATTTATCTTTTTAGTTCATTTTTCGTCTCCTGTTTCCCTATATTCAATATTTCTTATTTTCTAAGTTTAGAAAATATACGTTATTAACAATGGGAAAACATTTCCATTTCCTTGTTTGCTATATTAGAAAACATTTCTGGTTCTTCTTTGGAAAACATTTCCAAAACTCCTACGATTGGATTAAACAGATGTTTAGATAAAACATCGCTATGCCAACTCAACCATTTCCTTTAATTACTATATTCACTTTACCATCCTTTACTCCCGAACCTTAACCATTCCTTAGTTAAAACGAAGCCAATCAAGTTGGGGTAGAACTACCTCTCAAACCTTAACTGAACAACATTTCTAACCTTGAAATAGGCAAAGTTCACTTTAAATTCCTTTAACTAACTTCCTTACTTAACCTTTCTTTCGAATAACTATATTCGATTAACTCTTTTCACTTAACTCTATTCGATTAACTCCTTTGGATTAACTCTATTTGATTAACTCTATTTGATTTACTCTATTCGATTAACCCTATTCACTTAACTCCTGTCGAATAAACTATATTCGATAACTCCTTTAATTCTATTCGAATAAACTATATTCGATTAACTCCTTTACTTCTATTCGAATAAACTAGATTCGATTAACTCCTTTACTTCTATTCGAATAAACTAGATTCGATTAACTCCTTTAATTCTACTAGATTTGATAACTCCCCTTTTCGAATAACCAATATTCGATTAACTCACTTCGAATAACCAATATTCGATTACTCTTCTCTCGAATACACTATATTCGATAACTCCACTTCGAATAAGTGATATTCGATAATTCTACTTCGAATAAGTGATATTCGATAACTCTACTTGATTAACTCCATTTGAATAACTCTACTGGTTAACTCTAGCTGGTCAATCCTAACTATTTAACTCCTTTGGGTTACTCTGATCGACTTAACTCCTTTGGATAAATTCTAACTCTAACTGTTTATCTCTAACTGATTAACTCACTTGGGTTAACTCTAATCGATTAACTCTAATTCTAATAACTCCTATTTGATAACGTTTTACTCATTTATAAAGATTTACTTTTAGTAACGGTTCTTCACATTATAAATGTTCTCTTTAATAACGTTACTCTACTTATACAAGTGTTGTGTACCCATTCTATTTAAAACTATCGGTGTTAACACCAATATCTCTTATCTATATAAGTTCAGACTTATATATTCCATTTATCGAAGGATAAATATTTAATTTAATTTATAAACTGTTATTTATAAATTAATCTCTTCTATTTATCTGTTAAAACAGATATCCATTTTCTATATATTCTTTTGGTTTAATTCTATTTATTCATCAAATAAATATTCCTTGATTTAATCTTATTTATTTATCAAATAAATACCTCATTTATAACATTCTATTTATTTATCAAATAAATATTCCTTTTAATTCTATTTATTCTAACAATTAAATATCTCCTTTTATTTTTATTTATTCCCTAAGTAAATAAATCCTTTCTTATCTATTTGTAAATGCTCTACAAATATTTCTCTTTCTATTTGCTTGTAGTTTACAACTATTCCTCTTTCTATTTGTTTGACAAATATTTTCTTTTATATCTGATTTACAAATAAATCCCCTATATTTGATTTACAAATAAACCCCTTTATATTTCTTTAACAAATATAATTCCTTTATGTTTTTTTAACAAATAAATTCCTTTATATTTGTTTACCAAATATAATTCCTTTATATAAATCCTTTTTCCTTTTATATAAACATATATATAAAATCCAGTGATTTTATATAATAAATTATTTTCAAATTATACTTTGAAAATCTCTTATTCAACATTCTGGTATTTCTTGGTATTCAACACATCAAATCACGATGGCTGATATCGTCCAAACACATATAATCGACAGCAGATTATATATCACATCATATATTACAATATATGAAACAAAACAGTAAATTAAATATTGAGGAACCCAGTTGGGTCCCTCCAACCTGTTTCCCTGCATCACAGATGTTACACAGTAAAATCAACATCACCTTCAGTTCAGTACAGATTATTTTGATAAACAGAATCACTATATATATATTTAACGGTTTATATATATATATAATTTCAACTAACTGACTAGCAGTTCAATCAACCAAATCATAACACAACAATCAACAGATGATTAACAGTTCTAAAAATACGTTATAAAAATATAACTGTTCAGAGATGGTGAGTTTTACTCACTTTGGCAGTTCATCGTTAAAGAACGATAAACTGTTGTTTGATTTGAATCAAACAATTTATTTCACCATAAATTCAGACGAGCTCCACTCCACTCCCAGTCAGTTCCATTGGGTAGTGTCCGTCCCTACGATTTCAACGTGACTGACGATTCGTGATTCTGATTTCATATGAGGATGTTATCATATTTACAAATTATTTTATAATAAACTTAACTAACATTATTAAATAAACGGGCCTTTACCCATTTGATCCACCTGGCCCACTACCCTTTCAACCAAAAAACCCAGCACCGAAAATATCTTCTTCCCCAAATTGTTTATGCCGTGACCTCTCCAGATATACTCCTCCACATTCGACATCTTCCAGCACCAATCCCTCATCAAATCCTTCACCAAAAATCAAAACTAAAATGTCCATTCAAATCTCCTTCGAATCCCCTACAAACTCATACCCTTCACTTCCAATTCGCAACAACCCAGGAGAATCCAACGTCGCACTTTTTCCCCTTTCCTGTACATGATCGATAGCCATAAACATCACGGAATCACCTCAAAACTCATGAACAGACACCACTCATCAACCCAAGTTCAAAATCAACCTCACTCTCGCACTCGAAGTACCTCAAATCCCAACCAAACAAACCCTAGCTCTCACTGTCGAGAAGTCGAACCTTCAAAGGGAACATCGAACGACAGAAAAGGGGTATGAGATCGAAGTATACATCGACACAAACTCATATATATACGCTATACGATTTAAGGAAATTTGTTTGAATTTTCTTTTGATTTTATTTGTCTCACCATTATTTTCGCTATAAGGAGAACAACGGCGGAAAAATGAAATGTTTGATTTTGAGAGAATGGGAATTAGGTTTTAAGGGTTAAGGTGATGTGTATTTATAGGGAAGGTTTTTAAATATTTTTATATTACTTTATATTGTCATGCTATTTCATTTGCCTTCTAAAAATCCGTGTGATCACACACGATACCTAAAAATCACGAAACTGGACATGCAGCTATAGTTCGACATTACGGTCCCAACGAAACTGGTTTCATCGAATTCCGACTCCATATGCTCACACAGCATATTTTTAACCGTCAGAATATCGACTGTTTTTCACTCTAAAAATCCGTATGGCCGCATACTGACTCTAAAAATCACGAAACTTCACATCTAACAATAATTTGACGTTGCGGATCCAACGAAATTAGTTTCGTCGAATTCTGAGGTCGTTTGCAAAAGTGGCTATTTTTAACGCTCTGAATGACCCATTTAAATATATAAATATATTTAAATCAAATTAAATAAAATATTAATAATTTTATATTATCGTATATATTCATAGTGGAATACCATACAGCTCTACTGGGATTTATAACTCGATATCTCAAATCTGGGTCAACCTGATATTCGATTTATACTGAAATTTCTTTTTAAAATATAAATAATTCCTTTATAAATTATAAAGGAATTCCATAGCGACTTTTCTAAAATTTGATTTGGACGTAAATAAAAATCTACACGACGAAATCCCGATTTTTCTCTTCCACTAGAAAGATATACTCCACCAGCTCCACACGTTTCTTGTTTCACAGATATCCGATTTAAAACGATCCCTGTACATTCAGTTGAAGTTCAAATCGCCAAATCGCGAACTGCCGCGCCATTTCGAGCTCGATTTTAATTATATTATAATTCTACGTTCGAACTGTCGTTATTTAAATATATTCGCTATTATATTTCAACCCTAAACTGAATTAAATCTTCGGGATGACCCAGTTCACAGAATATTGTGATTTCCAATATTTTTGATTATTTCTGAATTATATATATTATTTAATTATTATTTTAATTAAATATTCATAGTTATTTAATTTAAACGACTATTTATATCACTTAATCACTTTGTAAATAATTAAATAAATTAATTATTTCACCAGGAAAGTATGGGTCATTACAAACACCCTACAGTGGACTGGCACATAGTGGTTTGGTCAAGGGTATGCCCCCCAAAAATAGCTCATGTACTGCACAAAGCATTACTAGGACGCCTTCAAACTAAGGGTAGGCTCCAGAATTGGGGAATCGTCAATGGAAACAGGTATCTGCTATGTAGTGAAGAAACCGAATCAAACTCACACCTGTTCTTTGAATGCAAATACAGTAAGAGACTATGGGAAATACAGAAACTCAAGTGCTTCAAAACTGATGACGTAGGAAGTCTAGAAGAAGAAGTACAGCACCTGAACAATCGGAGAAACGTGCCAAAGCTGGTGACAGATGTGGGCAAGATTTTACTCACAGCCACAGTGTGGCACGCATGGAGAGAAAGCAACACCAGAGCTTTCAAACAGAAGAAGAACGTTGTGTAAGTCAATGCGTGCATCATTAACAGAGAGATTGCGATGATGTTCAATAGAATTAGAAAGAAGATGATTACCAGTGCATGGGAACAAGGACAATTGTTATTAGCGATGTGGAACTAGAAGGGACAGATCTCAGAAACACGAGCAGAGAATCAACGGCCGCCAATACTGTGTGCCCTAATTTTGCTTTTCCTTTAGGCAAAGAATGTTGATGAAAAGCGATATTTAGATGTATTATGTACATTGTATTATACCCATGTATGCTAGCGGGCTGTAAACATTTTGGGCCGTGTAGGCTTCTGGACTTTAGCAATAAAAATTTACCAAGTTTCAAAAAAAACCTTTATTTAAATCTAATTTATGCTTTTTTTGGGTTGCATGTAAAAACATTAACATTTGATTACTTTAGATATGAGTATGTTCAAATTATCCATTTTAGAATGGAAATCTACACCAATTCAAATAATAAGATCAAACAAGTTAATCTTTTTACATCACAAACACTTTTTAAATAACAAGAGGTAAATTCGATTAAACAAAAGTAAAATCACCAAACTATTCCTCAAACATAACCCTAACAAATTCACAAAAACAAAATATTGATTGACAACTTTGCGACAGATACTAAATAGAAGATTTGAGGGTTTTATATTATGATGTTATCATGAAACCAAACCTCCTTAGCATACAATTCAATATGAGATCTATAAAATGTAGAATTTAGCCTAAGCAAGTATTTTTTCGACTCATAAAGATTTGGGCAAAGGAGATAATACTGATTTGAATGTTGAAATCGTCGTGCTTCGATTCTACTGCAGATCTATATAAGAGAATCATATAGATTTGAATCTCATATATAAATTATAGAAATTACATAATATAAACTAAATAGAAATAAAATAGATTAGAAATGAAATATAGGGATAGAAGAAAACTATTTCAACCTAATTTCTGGAATATCAACAACATAATGGAGGCATAGAGAATGAGAGGGTTTAGAGAATTGTGAGGTGAGTTAGGTGGTATTTATAGGTGTGTAAATGAATAGTAATCATTAGATTAACATTGGATTAATCTAAGCTATTCATTTTATATAAAACCAACCTAAACACCCTTCCAAACTATCCTCGTTGGCCCCTGGCCGCAACAGGCGGTCGACACTTTCCCTAGGAGGGCGGTCGATACCCATTCTAGGGGCGGTCGACCTCTTGGCCTCCAAAACAGTCAGTGGCCTGCGTTGATTGCTGGAAAGATTATTTTATTAAACATTACTTATTTTATTAATATCCTCACCATTTAATCAACATTCTTGTCTCCTGTTATATGTATGTATATACACAATTTTGAATTTAATGGAATATTCTAATCAACTATCAATTAATTATTTCTATTCCATATATTTATACTCTTAACTCAAATTTCAAACGTTCATGTATATATATATCTACGTATAATATTTTTAAATGTGAATTCTTCATATGGACTCCGTATTTGATATGTTATATTTCAAAATGGATCATAATATCGCCACAAATACAACTAAGATATTTTCGTGGCCAAATTCCTAATTTTGTAAAATTTCATTTTCCAACCCATTAATATTTATTATTTAATTCATTAAATCTCTTAGTCTATTTAGTACATTATATAAGGTGTTCCAACCGCGTTGCTGCGAGCTTATTTTAAATTAGAAAAAAAATTATACGTTCAATCCTCGTTTAATTAATGAATTCCATATAAAAATCCATTTATATTTGTAATGACCCGCATTTCCATAACATCAGAGTTGACTATATACATCATAAGTCCAACCCAAATATCACGAAAATACGAGACATTTTTTTTTTAGAAGAAAGAGGTAGAAGAAGAACAGAAATAACAACACAGAATCTCACATCGCAGCGGAACAAAATATAATATATCACATCTTTGAAATACAAAATCTTAACTGTATAACATACACTTATCAGAGTACAACACTTACAACATAGCGGAACTAACTATAGCTATATGATCCTGAAGCCTCCTGCTCCAAGCTCTTCCAGTATATCTGTAAATTCCCGACTACTTGACTGCCCGTACAAATTTAGGCACCCAAGAGTTTAGGGAAAACAACAAAGTAAACTCCGGGTCAGTCATGGGACTGGTATGAGTAAACAGTTTAAAACAGTTTCAGAAAACTAAATGATATCTCATAAGACCACGCCGTATAACACGGAACGGGTTTTTCCTTATGAGAATCAAAACACTTGATTTATCTTTATATCAAAACTCTTTTGATATTATAATAATGTCTAAATCAAGTAGATAACAATCTAGTGGAAACGCTTGCATCTCACGTTCCACATATATAATATACAATCAAAACCGCAAGCACGTATTGGGTATTTGGTTTTCCAACTATGACAAGGTATGGAATCACCTTCCGCTGGTATATCTCTAGAGGAGAATACACCGAGTTCAACAAGAACATCTTGCAACTCAGCCACACATGACCGACCACTCATTTCGCTTGAGTGTATCGAATGTATATCACCAACGATTGGGATCAGCAACCGTTTCCCGAATGGGTCAGCATCGACAATAGATTTTTAGAAGTAAATGAAACTCTAGATCAGGTGATTATACACCCTAATAGGTGCGACCTACATAGCCATGTTGCCTGCCCGATTTCTGTCATTTACCGGTTGATGAGGCTAGAAGCTATGCTTTATCATCACACCAGATTCACTTCGAATGTCACATCGCCAGATCCATCGAAAATCACTAATTGACGTCTACAACAGTACATTACGTGTCAGCTAAAAGAAGTTTCCTCCTCCGCTTCCACTCTTGGTACAGTTGAAGAAATCAATGTACGTGACCTTTCTGGAAATACTCTGTCAGACATTCATCCATACAAGTCACCCAGGAACAGGATGAACCGAAGGTACTATTTCTATAAATAGAAAAAGTCCTTGCACTCTACTCCGTCTTCGATTATCTTTATATAATCTGATTCGCACGCTACTGCCAATATGGAGTGGTTCTTTGGATAATAATCCAACCGGTCTCTCCATATTGACAACGATGGTCAAAACTTCGATAGTCTGTGATTTAACTATCGAATAAAAACAAGTGTTTCGATAGTCGATGATTTAACTATCGAATAAAACAAGTGTTCAACAAAACATCCAACAATCACTGAACCTTTAATTAATATTCCATTAATTAAATCTATTCTCTATTTCTTTATCAATATTTGTTAACCAAATATTTTCAATAACCATGTTGGCCCTTTTGCGTTATTTGGAAAACATTTCCGAATATCACCTTCTTTTATTTTCTAGCTTAAGAAATATTCATTATTCTATTTCCAAGCTTTGCACATATTTGGGTTAAAACAGATGTTGAGTAAAACATCGTTACGACAACCCAAATACAGTATTTAACTAATTCTTATTCCACATTGATCTTCGAGCCTGAATCTTGCTACTTATCGGTATATCATGAAATCAACCAAGTTGGGGTATAATTACCTCTCAGACCTTGACTGAATAACATTTGACGTCAAAACAGACAAGACTACTTACTCGAATAATCAATACCATACAACTGATTATTCACCTTCAAACACATATACATTTTCTCTTTCTAATCTTTCTAGATTTTATTCTTATACTTCCTTTTTGATTATACTATTCTATTTCTAAGTTCGTTTTCTAATCGACTTCTATATATTTTGATATGTTGATTTCTAACTATCAAATTATCTTAAAAATATTCTATCTCCTTAAATTCCCGGAAAAATTCGCCATAACCTCCTTTGTACCGGGAGCATCGGGAAATTTCAAATAGCTTTCCCGGTCCTTCTCATCTCAAAAAGAAAAAGAAAAAGCCAAGCGGCTTGCCGATACGGCGCATAAAATCTCATATGGAAATTAAATACGTACCTTTTTGTCGGGCATTCTATTTATTTCACTTCTATACTTTATTCCATACCTGTCTCCTGTATATTTATGCCTGTCCAATCTATTTTAACTATACCAATCGTTTTAACTCAATTTGTTAATTAAATCTGTTAATTAACTTCTTAGTCTATTTCACCTTCATATTTGAACATGACATGTTCAAATATATTTTAACTTGCAAATTACACATTCTAATTATACTAATACTCTCGTTCCCTTATCGGCTTCTCTATTCAAATTCCAATTCAATCCTATTTGAATTCTCTTAATTTAAACTTCATTTGAATTCTATTTTCAAATTCTATAGTTAAACTCCATTTGAATTCTATATTCAAATTCTATAGTTTAAAGTCTATTTGAATTTCTATATTCAAATTCTATTTGAAATACTATATTCAAATCGTTTAAAGTCCCTTTGAATTTCTATATTCAAATTCTATAGTTAAACTCCATTTGAATTCTATATTCAAATCTATAGTTAAACTCCATTTGAATCTGATTATTCAAATCTCTATTTTCAAAGTCTACTTGAATTTCTCTTTTCAAATTCCATTTGAAATACTATATTCAAATTTCTTTTTGAATTCTCTTTTCATATTCTATATTCAAAGTCTATTGGAATTTCTCTGCATTATTTATAAACAACGTTTATAACTTTAATTCAAATCCCACCTTTCTATTTATAAACAACGTTTATAAATTCGATTCAAATTCCATCTTTTCATTTATAAACAACTTTATAAATTCGATTCAAATTCCATATTTCCATTTATAAACAAAGTTTATAAATTCGATTCAAATTCCATATTTCCATTTATAAACAAAGTTTATAAATTCGATTCCTTGTTCATATGTATTCAAAACAAGCTAATGTTTCTATACTTCATTAAAAATTCAAATTCTATTTATAAAAAAAATAGAATTCTCCTTTTAAATTTCAAATACCCTTTTTTTTGATATTTCTATAAATCAATATCCCAAGCCCCAGTGATATCTTAAACAACCAATCAACCAATTTTCAATCATTTGATTTTTAACACATCATATATGAATATATATGAAATCAAACAAACAACAACAGATAATATATTTTTGAGGAATCCAGTGGGATTCCTCCAACCTGTTTTCCTGCATCCACAGATGTTAGCACATAAATAATACCTATCCTGCTTCGAGGCAGGATATCGCGGTATAGAAGGTCATCCACTAATCATAGCGTGGGGCGTATAGGGTAATCATCCGCTATGAAACTGCGGGCATCCGCTAATGAGACTGCGGGAATCCAACCAATCATCAACCCAATATATATATATAATAGTCCTAAATAACTAATATATATTTTAAATCAACCAAACAATATTCAAACAAGCATAGCAATTATTTTTAACAACTAGAAATAATTCTAATTAAATGGTGAGTGAGGTTTACTCACCAGAGTTTTTATTTTTGCGCTTGTACCAATTTCAATTTCTTTTCCAAGTTTTTCTGAGGCTTTGACTCTACACAAAAGATCCCATTCGCTTTTATCCTTGCCTTTGTTGAAATCAGCCTAAAACTTCTTATTCCCATTTCATCGAGCGCTACATGGTCGATCTCCATTTCATCTCTCTTTGCACTGTCTTCACCATTTGCACCAACCCATTACTAAAAATTGTTCGACATCTCCTTCCCATCTGATAAAAACCTCAACATCCTCAGCCTTAGAATGGAGCTCAAACTCCCTTTTTACCCTACTGTCGAGCATCAGTTTTTCCCCTGTTCGAACTTCAGTTGTTGACCAACCCATGTCGCACTTCTGGAAATCGTTTTGACCACCTCCTACTCTTCCCAGTCATGATTGAATCGACCATCGCACCAGTTCAGAAACTGAAATCGCACATCCACTTTATCAGTCAACTACTCGTCCCGACTACAACCTTTGATACTGTCATGCTACTGCCGTAGTTTCACATCAGCACAACGTTGAACATTAGAAACCCTCGCGTTGGCCAATTCCGACCTCACAGAAGAACTCGCCCTTTCGAGATTCGAACATCCATCCACCGTGATAGCTCATCGCGATTTAATTCGAACCCACACAACTAAATTGAATTCGAATTTGAAGGCTTCGATTCGTTTCTGTTTTATTGTGGAGGAAATCGGTTTGAAAAAGGGACAAAGGAATTTCGATTTGTAAACAACAGAGGGGCGTGGATTTTATAGAGAAATTTGTGGAAATAGAAGAGGACACGATTGGGTATTGTTGTGGAAGGAAAAGGGAACACGGTTTGTTCAAGTTTTTGGTAGAAAGGAGGGCACCGGTTTGTTTAACGAGTGGTTACAAAGGAGGCACCAGTTTTTGTTTTGAACCGGTTTTATTTATTTTAAATCGATATGAATTTAAATTCAAAATAATTATTCTTCGATAATAAATTAATATTATCGCCTTTATATTTCGAACAGAACTGACACTGATTATCTGAATTGTTAATAATTCAGTTTTAAACTTTGAATTGAATTATTTCTCATATTAAATTTTTTTTGGTATAATCGAAATAAATCGTATATCGATTATTTAATCGATAAATGAATATAAAAATTCATTTATATTATAACTCAATATTTAAACGATATTAAATATTTAAAATAAACTGTTCGAAAATCCGGGTCATTACATTCTTCCCCACTTAAAATAATTTCGTCCTCGAAATTGCTAAGGTAGAAAAAGTGCTATAAACCCATTTATCCATTCAAAACTTATTTATGTTGATACTCAACATTTCAAACTTCCTTACGTAACTCTCTTTCGAATAAATCCTTATCCGATAACTCCTCCCTTCGAATAACTATATTCGGTAATCTCTCTTTCGAATAACTAGATTCGAAAACCTTTCTTCGAATAAACTATATTCGATTTACTCTATTCTATTTACTCTTATCAATTTACTCTATTGGATTTAACTCTTTTCGATTAACCCCATCGAATAACTAAATTCGATAACTTCTTCGAATAACCAATATTCTATAACTCACTTCGATTAAACTAATCGATAATTCCTTTCGAATAAACTATATCCGATAACTCCTTTAATTCTATTCGAATAAACTAATACTCGATTTAATTCCATTCGCTTAACTCTAGATCGCAGCGATCACAATGGTTACGCCTGATTCCCTCAGGAAACATCCGACCGCCCTAGGCTATCTGCAGCCCTGCGAATTACGCTAGCAGTCGTACGAAATGGCAACATATCCTGAGTAACTATATTTGGCTAACTCTATCTCAATACTATATTCGATCAACTTTAATTGAATAACTAACATTCAATTAAATCCTAATTCGATTAACTATGTTCAATTAACTCTATCTGGTTAACTCTTACTCTAATCGATTTATTTTAACTCTAATCGATTATTTCTAACTCTAATCGACTTCTCCTATTCGAATAACTCCTATTGGGTAACGTTTATTCATTTATAAAGATTTACTTTTAGTAACCGTTCTTTACTTTATAAATGTCCTCTTTAATAACATTACTTCACTTATACAAGTGTTGTGTACCCCTTCTATTTAAAACTATTGGTGTTAAAAACCAATATCTCTTCTCCATATAAGCTCAGACTTATATATTCCATTTATCGAATGATAAATATTTACTTTAATTTATAAACTGTCATTTTATAAATAAATCTCTTCTATATATCTGTTAAAAACAGATTTCCATCTTCTGAATATTCCTTTGATTAAATTCTATTTAACAAATAAATATCTCATTTATAACATTCAATTTATTTACTATAAATAAATTTTTCCATTTGATCTATTTATAAATGTTTTACAAATATTCCTCCTTCTAATTGTTTGCACATAACTTCCTTTGTATTTGTGTTACAAATATATTTTCTCTTTAACCCTTTTGGTTTTTCCTTTATTCACACCAAATTCATATTTCATTCACATGATTTTACTCAATTTATTCGTTTCGATCCATTTAACTTACTTAAGTTAAATTTAATTTCAATCGTTCAAATTCCAATTAACTAGTTGCTAATTAACCGTTTTGCCTATTTCACACTTTTTATTTGAATATAATTTGTTCAAATATATGTCAACTAAATTATAAACTAATCTAATTATATTTCAACTCGAGTTATATATTCGATTTCGAATATAAATTCTCAATCTCCTTCACTTATCTAAAAACTCAATTTCGACTCAAATTTCCTTTAACTAATTATTTTCCCATTTAGTTGAATCTATTTAACCATATAAAATATGATTTTTGTTTCCCAAATCATTTTATCTACTTCACTTGAGTTCACATTCATTTTGTAACTTAAGTCTATATTTTTCTCATGGCCATTCGGATTTTATTTACTTTAAAAATCCTTTTACTTATATAATTAAACCGTTATGGTTTTCTAATGGTTCTGGCGCTGCTTTTCTAAAAATTTGATTTTAACATAACTCAAAATCTATACGACGAAATCCAGATTTTTCTCTTTCATTAGAAAACTATTGTTCAACCAGTCCCGACGATTCTTGTTTCACAGAATTCCGACTTCAATTGAGTTCTGTATACTAAATTGAAGTTCGAATCACCAATTTACGAACTGCCGCGCTATGGCAAGCTCGTTTTAATTATTTAAATATAAACATTCTAACTTTGTTTATAATATATTCAACTTCATTCCGATATATTTTCAATATATATCAAATCCATTTTTCCATTTCAACATGATATTCCCGATATATTTCTCTTCAAATATTCAAGTCCTATATCTTAATTTAAAATATTCAAATTCCATTTGAATTTCTTTATTCAAACTCTATATTTGAATTTCCTTCTATTCAATTTCTATTTGAATTTTCTTCTATTCAAATTCATTTTGAATTCCTTTGAATTCAAATTCAACAACAACAACAACAAAGCCATATATTTCTATTTGAATTCCTTTGAATTCCTTTTGAATTCAAATTCCATTTCAATCTTTCTTATACAATTTCTATTTGAATTTTTCCTTTATTCAAACTCATTTGAATTCCTTTGAATTCAAATTCTATTTCACTTCTATTTGAATTATATATATATATTCAAATTCCTTTATTTTACTTCTATTTGAAATCTATATTCCAATTCTCATTTCAAAATTCCTTTGAAGTAATATAAATATATACATATATTTATACCTACCCCAAATTCAAAACATTTGAATTTTCAAACAACTTGTTTTCTTTCAAACAAATTTCCATCAAAAACTTTTCTAAGGCAGCAATTCGTCACTTAGAATCTCGAAAATGAACACTGGTGATGTTGCGACCATCATCAGAATTATTTCCCAGCTACTGAATGAGTTCAGTGCTATATTTCTTTCAAACTCCATTTAGAAAAATATTTTCCAAACTCCCAGGATTTTATATTCTGAATTCTGGTTGGAATTCAATTTCAATTTTATCACATTTGTATATTTGATTTCATATACAAATTCCATTAGTTATATATATAACTATTTCAGTTTTTAATATCTCATTTGATTAAAATCCTAACAATCAACTTAACTATTTAAAAACAATATCGTGTCCAATCTTCTGTTCAAGTGTTTATAAATTCCTATCGACTTCGTGGCGTCCCATGATTCGACCAAAATTTATAATCCACTCAACAGACTAGTCAACACAATATAAAACAGTTTTTATATCAAATAACAAATACGCTCTCTCGTATATATATACACTCAACTCATTCTAGGATACTACTGATCCTATCTCTAATGAGCACATTTCCACACAGCCTAGGTATTCGCTCAACCTAAGCTCTGATACCAACTGTAATGACCCGCATTTCCATAACATCAGAGTTGACTATATACATCATAAGTCCAACCCAAATATCACGAAAATACGAGACATTTTTTTTTTAGAAGAAAGAGGTAGAAGAAGAACAGAAATAACAACACAGAATCTCACATCGCAGCGGAACAAAATATAATATATCACATCTTTGAAATACAAAATCTTAACTGTATAACATACACTTATCAGAGTACAACACTTACAACATAGCGGAACTAACTATAGCTATATGATCCTGAAGCCTCCTGCTCCAAGCTCTTCCAGTATATCTGTAAATTCCCGACTACTTGACTGCCCGTACAAATTTAGGCACCCAAGAGTTTAGGGAAAACAACAAAGTAAACTCCGGGTCAGTCATGGGACTGGTATGAGTAAACAGTTTAAAACAGTTTCAGAAAACTAAATGATATCTCATAAGACCACGCCGTATAACACGGAACGGGTTTTTCCTTATGAGAATCAAAACACTTGATTTATCTTTATATCAAAACTCTTTTGATATTATAATAATGTCTAAATCAAGTAGATAACAATCTAGTGGAAACGCTTGCATCTCACGTTCCACATATATAATATACAATCAAAACCGCAAGCACGTATTGGGTATTTGGTTTTCCAACTATGACAAGGTATGGAATCACCTTCCGCTGGTATATCTCTAGAGGAGAATACACCGAGTTCAACAAGAACATCTTGCAACTCAGCCACACATGACCGACCACTCATTTCGCTTGAGTGTATCGAATGTATATCACCAACGATTGGGATCAGCAACCGTTTCCCGAATGGGTCAGCATCGACAATAGATTTTTAGAAGTAAATGAAACTCTAGATCAGGTGATTATACACCCTAATAGGTGCGACCTACATAGCCATGTTGCCTGCCCGATTTCTGTCATTTACCGGTTGATGAGGCTAGAAGCTATGCTTTATCATCACACCAGATTCACTTCGAATGTCACATCGCCAGATCCATCGAAAATCACTAATTGACGTCTACAACAGTACATTACGTGTCAGCTAAAAGAAGTTTCCTCCTCCGCTTCCACTCTTGGTACAGTTGAAGAAATCAATGTACGTGACCTTTCTGGAAATACTCTGTCAGACATTCATCCATACAAGTCACCCAGGAACAGGATGAACCGAAGGTACTATTTCTATAAATAGAAAAAGTCCTTGCACTCTACTCCGTCTTCGATTATCTTTATATAATCTGATTCGCACGCTACTGCCAATATGGAGTGGTTCTTTGGATAATAATCCAACCGGTCTCTCCATATTGACAACGATGGTCAAAACTTCGATAGTCTATGATTTAACTATCGAATAAAAACAAGTGTTTCGATAGTCGATGATTTAACTATCGAATAAAACAAGTGTTCAACAAAACATCCAACAATCACTGAACCTTTAATTAATATTCCATTAATTAAATCTATTCTCTATTTCTTTATCAATATTTGTTAACCAAATATTTTCAATAACCATGTTGGCCCTTTTGCGTTATTTGGAAAACATTTCCGAATATCACCTTCTTTTATTTTCTAGCTTAAGAAATATTCATTATTCTATTTCCAAGCTTTGCACATATTTGGGTTAAAACAGATGTTGAGTAAAACATCGTTACGACAACCCAAATACAGTATTTAACTAATTCTTATTCCACATTGATCTTCGAGCCTGAATCTTGCTACTTATCGGTATATCATGAAATCAACCAAGTTGGGGTATAATTACCTCTCAGACCTTGACTGAATAACATTTGACGTCAAAACAGACAAGACTACTTACTCGAATAATCAATACCATACAACTGATTATTCACCTTCAAACACATATACATTTTCTCTTTCTAATCTTTCTAGATTTTATTCTTATACTTCCTTTTTGATTATACTATTCTATTTCTAAGTTCGTTTTCTAATCGACTTCTATATATTTTGATATGTTGATTTCTAACTATCAAATTATCTTAAAAATATTCTATCTCCTTAAATTCCCGGAAAAATTCGCCATAACCTCCTTTGTACCGGGAGCATCGGGAAATTTCAAATAGCTTTCCCGGTCCTTCTCATCTCAAAAAGAAAAAGAAAAAGCCAAGCGGCTTGCCGATACGGCGCATAAAATCTCATATGGAAATTAAATACGTACCTTTTTGTCGGGCATTCTATTTATTTCACTTCTATACTTTATTCCATACCTGTCTCCTGTATATTTATGCCTGTCCAATCTATTTTAACTATACCAATCGTTTTAACTCAATTTGTTAATTAAATCTGTTAATTAACTTCTTAGTCTATTTCACCTTCATATTTGAACATGACATGTTCAAATATATTTTAACTTGCAAATTACACATTCTAATTATACTAATACTCTCGTTCCCTTATCGGCTTCTCTATTCAAATTCCAATTCAATCCTATTTGAATTCTCTTAATTTAAACTTCATTTGAATTCTATTTTCAAATTCTATAGTTAAACTCCATTTGAATTCTATATTCAAATTCTATAGTTTAAAGTCTATTTGAATTTCTATATTCAAATTCTATTTGAAATACTATATTCAAATCGTTTAAAGTCCCTTTGAATTTCTATATTCAAATTCTATAGTTAAACTCCATTTGAATTCTATATTCAAATCTATAGTTAAACTCCATTTGAATCTGATTATTCAAATCTCTATTTTCAAAGTCTACTTGAATTTCTCTTTTCAAATTCCATTTGAAATACTATATTCAAATTTCTTTTTGAATTCTCTTTTCATATTCTATATTCAAAGTCTATTGGAATTTCTCTGCATTATTTATAAACAACGTTTATAACTTTAATTCAAATCCCACCTTTCTATTTATAAACAACGTTTATAAATTCGATTCAAATTCCATCTTTTCATTTATAAACAACTTTATAAATTCGATTCAAATTCCATATTTCCATTTATAAACAAAGTTTATAAATTCGATTCAAATTCCATATTTCCATTTATAAACAAAGTTTATAAATTCGATTCCTTGTTCATATGTATTCAAAACAAGCTAATGTTTCTATACTTCATTAAAAATTCAAATTCTATTTATAAAAAAAATAGAATTCTCCTTTTAAATTTCAAATACCCTTTTTTTTGATATTTCTATAAATCAATATCCCAAGCCCCAGTGATATCTTAAACAACCAATCAACCAATTTTCAATCATTTGATTTTTAACACATCATATATGAATATATATGAAATCAAACAAACAACAACAGATAATATATTTTTGAGGAATCCAGTGGGATTCCTCCAACCTGTTTTCCTGCATCCACAGATGTTAGCACATAAATAATACCTATCCTGCTTCGAGGCAGGATATCGCGGTATAGAAGGTCATCCACTAATCATAGCGTGGGGCGTATAGGGTAATCATCCGCTATGAAACTGCGGGCATCCGCTAATGAGACTGCGGGAATCCAACCAATCATCAACCCAATATATATATATAATAGTCCTAAATAACTAATATATATTTTAAATCAACCAAACAATATTCAAACAAGCATAGCAATTATTTTTAACAACTAGAAATAATTCTAATTAAATGGTGAGTGAGGTTTACTCACCAGAGTTTTTATTTTTGCGCTTGTACCAATTTCAATTTCTTTTCCAAGTTTTTCTGAGGCTTTGACTCTACACAAAAGATCCCATTCGCTTTTATCCTTGCCTTTGTTGAAATCAGCCTAAAACTTCTTATTCCCATTTCATCGAGCGCTACATGGTCGATCTCCATTTCATCTCTCTTTGCACTGTCTTCACCATTTGCACCAACCCATTACTAAAAATTGTTCGACATCTCCTTCCCATCTGATAAAAACCTCAACATCCTCAGCCTTAGAATGGAGCTCGAACTCCCTTTTTACCCTACTGTCGAGCATCAGTTTTTCCCCTGTTCGAACTTCAGTTGTTGACCAACCCATGTCGCACTTCTGGAAATCGTTTTGACCACCTCCTACTCTTCCCAGTCATGATTGAATCGACCATCGCACCAGTTCAGAAACTGAAATCGCACATCCACTTTATCAGTCAACTACTCGTCCCGACTACAACCTTTGATACTGTCATGCTACTGCCGTAGTTTCACATCAGCACAACGTTGAACATTAGAAACCCTCGCGTTGGCCAATTCCGACCTCACAGAAGAACTCGCCCTTTCGAGATTTGAACATCCATCCACCGTGATAGCTCATCGTGATTTAATTCGAACCCACACAACTAAATTGAATTCGAATTTGAAGGCTTCGATTCGTTTCTGTTTTATTGTGGAGGAAATCGGTTTGAAAAAGGGACAAAGGAATTTCGATTTGTAAACAACAGAGGGGCGTGGATTTTATAGAGAAATTTGTGGAAATAGAAGAGGACACGATTGGGTATTGTTGTGGAAGGAAAAGGGAACACGGTTTGTTCAAGTTTGTGGTAGAAAGGAGGGCACCGGTTTGTTTAACGAGTGGTTACAAAGGAGGCACCAGTTTTTGTTTTGAACCGGTTTTATTTATTTTAAATCGATATGAATTTAAATTCAAAATAATTATTCTTCGATAATAAATTAATATTATCGCCTTTATATTTCGAACAGAACTGACACTGATTATCTGAATTGTTAATAATTCAGTTTTAAACTTTGAATTGAATTATTTCTCATATTAAATTTTTTTTGGTATAATCGAAATAAATCGTATATCGATTATTTAATCGATAAATGAATATAAAAATTCATTTATATTATAACTCAATATTTAAACGATATTAAATATTTAAAATAAACTGTTCGAAAATCCGGGTCATTACAATATTTCTAATTCAACATTTAAAAAAAAATCAAATTTTAGCAACCAAAAATCGTTAAAAGTAACGATTGATTTCAATTGAATTAATCGACCATTTAATTTAAATCAGTTCAGTCACTATACATACATACATACATACATACATACATACATACATACATATATATATATATATATATATATATATATATATATATATTCGGTAATCATCCAACAATAAACAACAATAGCACGCAAATATTAAACCCGACTTATATAAAATATAAGTGGGTCAAACTGAGTATGTAAACTCACCTTGATTTCCTTTGTCGAGATGAGACTGATTTCATTAAATTAAACATGCATTTAATTTAACTAGAAATTCCAGTTGCATCCAAATCCATCCAAATCCGTTTCATGATGAAGATCTCGTTAAGACGATTCAACGTCTCCTATTTTGTCCAATTCTATTAATATATGAGAACATTACACAAATTGTACGATTATGGTTTAAATTAAAATAATTAAACCTTAATCATGTATAATTAACACTAATTATCCTATTCTAATTATCAACCATGTTAATTTATCTTCTACCTCACCTGCTTCTTCTATACATCCTATTGCTACTGAAAAACTTTGATTATTCCAAATTCTGCAAGCTCAATGCCATAGTATCCCACTCATCTCGATCTCAAATAGCAACCCAACACAACTGTCTTAACTCCACCTTCCACGTAACTGCCGTACTTTACAGAACCAAGCATTGCAACTCAACTCCAATACAGTTATCCCATATGTAGCAACAACTCCACCACAGACCTGATCATGATCTTCCGACAGCCACGATAGCGACCTAACTACACCCATTCATCACATCACACTAGCGGTGACCATCTCAGCGACCTCCACATCCATCCACACTGTAGTGCAGTACTTCCCCTGTCATCAACTTTGCACCCACTTCGAGCAGCACAATCACCATAGACCCCAACACACTGCATCAACCCCGAGATCACCCAATTCAACATCGTCGACCCAAACCTGTTGTTGCTACCACCCAGACCCACCGCGATTGCCAGTCCATCCACCTATAGTTGCCTCTCTAATCCGCGAGCAAAACAAATTGTGATGCTCCCTTCTGATGTTGAGCCACACTACCATCGCAGCCCACAACATTTCATTACGATTTGTATTTTAAATTATTTTTAGAAAATCGATTTCATTTTGTGTTTCGTTTGTTACTAGAAGAAGAAAAATAAAAGTGGCCGAAGTTTTTTAATAAGGAAATATCGTTATTTATAGAAGGAAGAACATAATAGGATCAAAGTCATTTTCATTAGTCATGTGCATGAAGTAGATTTGCAGAATTATAGGGGTTGGCTCAGGCATGTGCATAGGTAGGCTTGCAGAAGAATTAGGTAAGCAAATTTCGAACAAAGCATCTATGTGAATAGGTCAGGCGTGTACGTGAATAGGTATAGGCTTGTAGAAATATTTAGGGTGCCGGAAATAGGCATTAGCAAGAGTATTGTATTCATTTGGATTTGAACTAGCATTGATTAAAAAATATAGGTTGCATTGATTAAAAAATAAAGGTTGTATGTTGGTTTTGACATCGGCATGTACTTCATTTCATTTTCTTAGGGCTTCAACATTTTTTAATTTCATTTTAATATGGTTATTTTAATCTATCGCTAATTATTATTGACCATTCTATATTCTTAAAATCATGTACGAACTCCAAATGAAATGAAAATGGATGCACCGCTACATCTTTATGTTTCGGACCCACACTTGGTCGAAATCTGACTCCGTTTGCAAAAACATCGTTGTTTTATTTCCAAATTATTTACCGGTTCACATTTAAGTTTCATGCGCTCAAAAAGCTATTCTGATTGGCCCCAAATTTGAAATCCTACAATAACTAGCTATACGTATTTAAATAAATTTGTTTCATCGAAAATGGAGATCATTTGAAAAATGGCTATTTCTATGGCTTATATAATAACGATAAAATATGATTAATTACATAATAATTCAATTTAATAAATTCTTATCATGTATCAACATGGAATCATACATAGCTTCAAATATAAACCAATATGGAATTTAAACTCAATATTTAAAAATTAGGGTTAAATGGTATCCAAGTTATATAAAAGTTCTGTTTAATTTCTAGAATAAACATTATGGTTTATAACGATTCTGTAGCGCATTTTTGAAATTTGATTTGGACATAACTCACAATCTATAATGTGAAATGTTGATTTTCTCTTTCGTTAGAAAGTTTTAATTCAATAGATTCGAACGTTTCTTATTTTAAAGAATTTCGACTAATATCGGATCATGTATATTCAATTGAAGTTCAAAACTCAATATCATGAACTACCGCGCTGCTGCGAGCTTGTTTTAAATCAAATAAAAATTTATACATTCAATCCTCGTTTAGTTAATAAATTTCATATAAACTCCATTTATATTTCTAATTCAACATTTAAAACAAATGTTAATATTCGAATTTAAGCGACCAAAATTCAGGCCGTTACATCTCGGTTCATAAGATCTACGAAATATGTCGGTGCTTTGGTCAATCCAAATGGCATAACCAGCCACATACAAAAACCAGACGGCATCCGAAACGACATTTTAGGAACACTTTCTTATGCTATTCGTAGATGATGAAATTCTGTTGTGAGATCTAAATGAGAAAATATTGTTGCACCATTCAACTGGTCAAACAAATCATCTGACACGGAAGAGGATACTTGTTCTTTCTCGTTACTTTATTCATCTTATTGTAGTCTACACACAATCGAAGGAAAACATCTGCCTTCATGGCGAATACAATAGGTGTTCCCCACTAGGATATACTTCTCCGAATAAATCCATTCCTCAAGATATCACCCATTTGCAGCTCGAGCTCTCGTTGCTCCATTGGTGTCATCCGTCAAAGATGCATTACTATAAGTCTAGCATCTTTTACTAAATCAACATGGAACTCAATCTCTCTGTGTAATGGAAGTCTGGTCGCCTCCTCGAATAATTCCAGATCCTCCCCAGCAATATGCACACTTAATAACTCATCTGGCGGAATGTTAGGGAAAATATAAAATTAGCCATCACCTCATCACTAGGTAGACATACCAACACCACCATTTGCCCATCATCCGCCCCAATGATCACTACATACCTCTTATAGTCCACCACTACCTGATATTTCTACAACCAGTCGACTCCTAGGGTAATACCAAACCAAGTAAAGCCCAAAACAATTATAAACAAAAATGCAACCATGACTCGATAAGTCCAACCATGAAAAATCATGCAAAGGCCAATAGAGTCGCTAATCGGATTTGTCACAACTAGAGGTCGGTCAACAATTTCAGATACCAATTCTAACTTATCTACCAGGTCACTAGATATGAAGGAATGGGAAGCCCTAATATAAAAAAAATACTCAAATGGGAATATCAAAAATGGAAAGCATACCTTGAATAACGACATCCTTTCCCTTCACCACCGTTTTTGGGGCATTCGATCAAGAAAGAACAACATTAATAGCATATTCTTTAATGATCTATCCTTCCTTAGCCAAGTCAGGGCAATCCTTCTTAAAGTGCCTAACCGTATTACAGGAGTAGCAATTCTTCCTCTAAGCTTGCAATCCCTGCTATAATGACCGACTTCTTCACAACTATTGCATGCAACATACTGCTTAAGCTTCTTATTTTCCTACCCATCCTTAGCCTAGAATGGCTTTCTCTGGTAAAGCAACTTTTTCTTGCATCCACCGCTCACTTGCAGTTTCAGTCCCTCCTTAGAGACAACAACAACCTTAGTCATTGACTTGGGATAAATACTTTCCAATCTCATAGCTTTTCCTACGATTGACCCAAAATTCTCATCGATATGATTAATAATCCTCTCCCTTAAGAAATCATCCACTCCAGTAATGAACTTCTCGTTCTTCTTCTCGGGAGTAACGATGAAAGACATCCCATATTTTGATAGAGTGCCAAAATCATCAATATATTCAGAGATGGTTCTACCATCTTGTCTTAGCCAAGCAAACCTCCTAAACAACTACGACTTTTAGGCAGCCTGTAATGACCCAAAGATTTTCGACCCCGAAAATCGACATAAAACCAATGTCGACTATTCAAGCATCGAAAATACTAGATCATTAATAGAAAGAAGATAGAGGGTGAGAAATAGAAAGAAAATTAGAATATAAGAAGAAGAAGAAGAACAAAGCCGAGTAAATACGAATCTCACAGCGAAATGAATAAAATATATTATATAACATAACTTGGAAATACAAAAACTGTATTTATACTTACACACGTTATCAGATTACATCATAGGTATATCATAGCGGAAATAAGCTCTCTCTCCCTCCCTCCCTCTCTCTATATATATATCTTTAAATCTGAAGCCTCCTGCTTCAAGTTCCTCCAAGTATATCTGTAAAATCCCGACTACTTGACTGCCCGTACAAATTTGGGCACCCAAGAGTTTAGGGTAAAACAAAACAAAATAAACTTTGGGTCAGTCATGGGACTGGTGTGAGTAAACTTCAACCACTTGGTTTGACTTTTAAAAATCCTTTTCAAAAAGAAAAGATAATCGTAAGACCAATCCACACATAAACACAGATGATTTTTACCTCACGATAACCCAAAACATTTCTTAAAATCAATAGTTTCTGATATTATAATAGTGTCTAAATCCAGTAAATAGCAATCTAGCAGAATGTTTGTATCTCACATTCTACATACGTAATATACAATCAAAAACTATAGGCTCTTATTGGGTAATGGATTTCCAACTATGATAAGGTATTTAACTACCTTCCGATCAGTATACTCTAGAGGGGATACACTGGAGTTCAACAAGAGCATCTTGCAACTCAACCACACATGACTGGCCATTCATTTCGCTTGAATGTTCTGAATATATTGTCACCTTACGGATGGTATACAAACATAAACATTCCTGGGAGATATAGAAATGAAAGAAGTAACAAATATGAATATTCTTTAGATGGTGACAATATACCCTAATTGGGTGCGACCCACGTAGCCATGCTGCCTTCCTGATTTTTGTCATTTTCCGATTGATGAGGCTTGAGGTCATAACATATCTTTTAACAGATCACACTTTTATTACTTTGAATTCCACATCGTCATACCCGCCAAATCACAATTTGGTTTCCCTAAAAAATACCACAGGTATACAGCTAAGAGAAATGAATTCCTCTGCCATCAACATAAATACGTATGAAGAGATCAATTTACACAATCTATTAGATATAATCTGTCATACATTCATCCATACACGTTGTCATGGTACTGGACAAACCGAAGGCACTATTATGTAAATCCATCTTAGGCAATTTCTACCTAGGATCGCCAGAACAACCCTTGCATAAACTCCGCCTTTAATTATCTTCAGCACATTCGATTCACAATGTTAATGCCATACAGAGTGGTTTTCAGATAATAAACTTGATCCTGGTCTCTCCGTATTGACAACGGAAAAATGGTCAAAAACTTTGATAGTCGGTTATTTAACTATCAATGGAAAACACACATAAAAACAGCGGTCATAATTCCATATGGAAATCTTATCGATCAATCATCAATCAATGCCGAGCCCCTTTAATTTAATTTATCATTAAATTATTCATTTCCCAATTTCCCCTTTTCCATACTTTTCTCTATATCTCTCAAAACCCCTTTAGCCCTTTCACGATTCTCGGAAAAACATTTCCATATCTTATTCACGTATCACTATTCTATCACGTCCATCAGTCCCTAACCATAAACTAGAAGAAGAACAACACCCTAAGTATCAAACCCGAAGGCTGAAACCAACATCAGATCAACACTTAGTAAACCGTTCGACTTAACTAGTCTCTACTCAGTTTCTAATTTCTTTAACTCCATTCTTAACTTCTTATTAACACAAATCATTTCCTATTATAACCATTTTAATCTTGCAAATTGTTGGCTCAAAAATCATTATTTACCTTATAACTGAATATTATTCTTCAATAGAAATCTGGACTCAATTTATTGAATCAAATCTTGATTTAAATAAATATTACCATTATAGTTTAAAATCCCATTTATCGAGTTCTTTTATAAGTTCATTTTCGTATTCCACTTCGTAAGCTCCATTTACAAGTCAACTACTTGTTAATTATATAATAAGATTATAACTAAATCTTGATTACACATTCGATTATAATTTACTAGTTTTAAAACCAAATATTATTTATCTTGTCAAATTCTGAAGTATATAATATATAATTTGTATAAATTAGATTGGCAACATTCGACATCATTGAGTTATAATTACAAATCCTTATGTTTTTATTTAGTCCTATTCATAGTTTAATCACCAAAATAAATTTCATCGTTTTCTTTTGAAAACGATCCCCATTTCCCTTTATAATATTCCTTCTTGAATTTACATTTCCAAATTTATTTTATAATAATTATTTCATTTCATTTCTAAATATCGTTTTTAACCCAAAATTCTTGTTTTAATATAATTAAAACAAGTTATTATATTCTAGTCCATTCGAAATTCAATTCTATTTAAAAATAGATTTTTTTTTTAAAAAAAAACTTGAAATTCTTTTCCAGTATATTTTACGGTGCTTAAATACGAATTATTTCAGGTCAATGTTGTTCAAATATCCCAATCACACAATAATCAACCACAGATTATTTGTCACATCATATAATGCAATATATGAAAAACAATAATATAGTTGTTGAGGAATCCAGTTGGATCCCTCCAACCTTTTTTCCTACATCCACGGATGTTAATCAACATGAATAATACCAGTTTCAGATCAACCTGAAATATAATAATAGTTATAATAAGTACTAAATTAATGACTTATATATGTATAACTATATTATTTTAACCAATTTATTTGCAAATCATCTGAACAACCATCATACATAGCATTCAATCATTTTTATCAAAATTAGATAACGTTTATAAAATTATAAAACTGGACAGAGTTAGTGAGTTTACTCACCTTGGTCGTTAATCGTTATTAACGTTCGCTGATTCAAATGTGATGTTTAATTATGCCATATTTTCTAACATGCTCCAAATGGTTCCAAATCAGCTCCATAGCTTAGCCAGCGTCCCTACGATTTTAACGCGACAAACCCTTCGTACTTCGAATCATGTATGGACAAGATGTGACATCTATAAGTTGTATATATTATTTAAATTAAATAAAACTTTAAATTTTAATATCAAAATGGGCCTTACCCTTTTATTTCCACGTCGGCCCATCATTAATTCGCAAATGATTTTCAACAGTATTCAGAATACTATATTCTTTCTTCTTCTTTATTGTTATGTGGGATTCGTCATTCCAATGTTGGCCCAAATACACATCTATACCTATCTTCTCTATTACAATGTTGGAAACATGTTCCACTCCCTCACATACCCAAGCCCACGTCTTCCCCTGTAACTTCTCCTTTCCCATCAAATTTACCTCAAGCTCACCATTCAAAACTTGGAACTCCAATATATTTCACTATGTACAGTTCTTTCCCCTTGTATTCCCCATCCCGTAACCACTGCTTCATGCTTCAAAGAAAGTTGACATTCATCACCCATTACAGTAACTTCACGCATTTCCAAACATCACCATGTTTCATGGCCCACCCCTTGTCATTTCGTCCCCTGCCTGTATCTCCCCTTTCATCTCTTTAATGTTTTTATGCCACAGCCATTATGTCTCCCTCTCTAAACAACCCTACAACCGCACAGTCACTCCATACAAGTTAAGGTCTGGTGCTCTCTTCTGAAACTTGCGCAGCCAACGTCCCATACACGTGCACATCCTTCAATCCATTACACAACTCGTCATTATTATCTACTCATACTCGTTGTCGTGTGAAGAAACTGTGACATCAAACTCCCTGGAAGCCCTTTAAACTCGGATACTAGAGTTAAACTTCTCCCTCACTCTAATTACAACATCCAGTTCTCGCCTTGAAGCTTAAAACTCCAAGAACAAAAACCGTAGACTTACTGTAAATTTTTGAATTCAGGAAGAACCCCTCGAGTGGCATGCAAACCATACCACCATGGTGATAAAAACTCAACGATCTTATATATATTTGTTTCATATTTTATAGAGGAGTATTAATCTCATTTTTTTATTTTTATAAGCTGTTGTTTCTGTAACACCCCGTAATTTTAACAACATTAAAGATGACAAATTAAAGAATAATTAATTTAATATTCAGAATTAGGTGAAACGAACTATGACATTGCGTTCCACTCCAAATTCTGGTCAAAATAGACACCTGATTTGCGTAAAACGGACACCGTATGAAGAAGTTATGAAGGTTTGAAGTTTGTATATGCGCAAGAGAATTATTTATACATATATATATATATATAATCCAGAAATTCAAAAATAAGTTCAAACATCAAATTGTCGTTGAGCGGCAAAAATCCCGCTTAGGAGTGTCGACCCCTTAAGGGGGTGTCGACCCCTGGGTCGACCCCTCAAGGGATGCTCCTGTTGTTTTTGCTACAAAGGCTGATGGTTCACATAGATTGTGTGTGGACTATAGGGAGCTGAATAAGATCACGAAGAAGAACGGACACCCATTACCGAGGATAGATGATTTGTTTGATTAGTTGATTGGTGCTTCAGTTTTCTCATAGTTGGACTTAGCTACAAGATATCATCAGTTGAGGGTAGCTGAGGATAGTATAGATAAGACTGCTTTTAGGACTCCCGACGGTTTCTTTGAATGGCTTGTCATGCCTTTTGGTTTGACGAATGCACCTACATATTTCGTAGATTTGATGAGTAAGGTGTTTAGGGAGTTTTCTAAACAAGTTCGTGGTAGTCTTTGTTGATGACATCTTGATATTTTCTAGAAGCGAGGAAGAGCATGCCCTACATCTTAGGGAAGTCTTAGAGACCCTTCGAGCACATCAACTCAAGGCTCCAAATGCCATTTTTGGAGGAAGGGAGTAAGGTTCTTAGGGAACGTGGTCTCTAAGGAGAGGACAACAGTGGATCCCTTGTAGGTGGTGGCAATCCAAGATGGGAAGATCCCAATGAATGCAACAGAAATAAGAAGTTTTCTTTTGGGCGGGAATGAAGAAGGATGCGGCGGAGTTCGTTTCTAGATGCTTAGTGTGCCAGCAAGTCAAGGCTGAGAAAAAGAAGCCTGGTGGTTTGCTTCACCCTTTAGAGGTTCCAAAGTGGAAATGGGAAAGTGTTTCCATGGATTTCATCGACGGGTTGCCGAGGTCAAGGAAGGGTAATACGGGGATTTGGGTAGTAGTAGATAGACTTACCAAGAGCACCCATTTCATTCCCGTTAAGAGTAAAAGAACAACGTCATGGTTAGCATTTGTTTATCTCCGAGAGATAGTTCGTCTACACGGTATACCTTCTAGTATTGTGAGCGACCGAGATCCCATTTTCACCAGTGAGTTTTGGAAGAGCTTGCAAGAGGCGGTAGGAATGCAATTGTGTTTGAGCACCGCTTATCACCCTCAGACGGACAACCAAACAGAAAGAGTGAATCGGATCCTAGAAGATCTTTTGAGGTTATGTATCTTGGACTTTGGAGGGACATGTGGGAGGAACATCTTCCATTGGTAGAGTTTTCCTACAACAACAGCTATCAGACTAGTATTAGCATGGCACCTTTTGAGGCTCTGTATGGACGACCTTGCCGATCACCGACTTGTTGGTGGGAATCTACGGATAAGATTTTGCTTGGGCCCGAGATGATTAGGGAAACTTCAGAGAAGATAGACTTGATTCGAAGACGCATGAAGATGACACAGGACCGTCAAAAGTCATATGCTGATAAGAGAAGGACCGATCTTGAGTTCAGTATTGGAGCATGGTCTTTATTAAAGTATCACCATTGAGGAATGTAGTTCGCTTTGGGTCTGTAGGGAAATTGGCACCAAGGTTCGTAAGTCCATTCCCCATTACAGAGCGAATTGGACAGATGGCCTACAGAGTGAAGTTGCCCTAGAAGCTTAGTGGTGTTTGTGACGTATTTCAAGTATTGCATTTGCGGAAGTGTTTACACGATATCGTCGGAAGTAGTAGAGCCGAGCATGCTTAGAGAAGTAGAAGTAGAGCGAGATGCCATGGTTAGACGAGTTCCTACAGGCAACCTTGGATCGGAGATCAAGAAATTACGCAACCGCGAAGTCAAGTCCGTAAAGGTACAGTGGAGTGACGCTAAAAAAGACGCGACTTGGAAGAATGCAGACAAGATACGTGCATAGTACTCTTTCCTTTTTAGGATATGTTCTTAACTTCTCCTTTCCTACCAGCTTTGTTTATATTTGTTTTTGTCGTTTAGTACATCCTCTCAATTATATCTTCGATCCTTAGGTAGAAGCCAATGGATGTAAACATGTGTTTGAGACATGTTATGATTGACGGTTGCAAGTGGATGCAAGTGTTTGCAAGTTGTTGCTCATGGATGCATATACACACACTTTAGGCACTAAGATCGGCTCAGTCACTCTCATATTGCATATGGATGCGTGTGCATACTTTTATTTTATGGATGGAAATTGAATGTGTTCTCATATGGATGCTGCATTTGAATGAATGTTTTTGCACTCATATAGAAATGATATTTATCATTAGGATTCTTTTGCACACATAATGGACGCATGGCACTATCATGTTTCGCATTAAGGAGGTCAACTGAATCAGTAGACCGCCGATCTTTGCATTAGATAAGGAATATATACCACTTTTGCATATGTTCATATAGCATTAGAAGTCTTTAAGGACAATGGAAGCTTGTGGATGATGGATGAGTAGATGGATGATTGGATGGTAGGATACATTTTTCTTAACTTGAAGATTTTGGGACGAAATCCTTTAAGGAGGGGAGAATGTAACACCCTGTAATTTTAAAAACATGGCATATGGGATAATTAAAGAATACTTAATTTTTATAAGAATAATTAAGGGAAACGAGTTGTGCCATTGCGTTCGTCTAGGAATTCTGCTTGGAATAGAGTCTGAGTTTACGTAAATCGGATATCATATGAAGAAGTTATGAAGCTTAGAAGATTTTAGTTGAAAGCAGAATTTAAATTAAAATAATAATTAAAAATCAAAAACATGTTCAAAAATCAAAATTAGAAAATCTGGGTGAGCGGGAAATCTCCCGCTGTAGGGTGTCGACCCCCCTAGGGGAGTCGACATAGGTGTCGACCCCCCTATAGGCGTGTCGACATAGGTGTCGACCCCCTATAGGGTGTCGACCCCATCAACCCAGATCTGGGTGTGACGTGTTTTGGTTGATTAGGGCTGATGTGACCTTCTTGGGTTGGTTGGCTGATGTGTTTTTGTGGTCTGGATGGTTCAGATGGATCCTAATCTAATCTAAAGGCCCTAATTCACCTAATACATCTATAAAAAGACACTTAGACCTAACCCTAATTTCATTGCACTAATCCATGGCGCCTCCATGCTGCCCTAGTCTAAATTAAAACTAGCCTCCCTTCTCTTCTCCAAAGCAAATAAGAGATAGGAGTGTTCAAATTGGAAGATAAGAATCAAATTCTACAACAATGGTTTAGCTAATCAAATTTAGAAATCAGATTCAGATATGTTCTCTCTTCTTAATTCTATCGCTGTGAGTCTAAGTTACTTTCACGTATAATTAATTAAAAAGTGATTGTGATAGGATTGCAAATTGGATTTTGTGAACATGCCTGTAAGATGAATCATATCAAGTTTGTAAATTCTTATCTTTCAGATTCATACCCAAATCATTGTTATCATATGCCTAATTGGATCTATTTTATTGTTCTATGCCAGTTCATGTTTCTTTTTTTTGAAAGGCAAAGGTAAACATTTATTCACTACAAGTACAGCAGTATCATCTAATTACAAATAAAAACCAGAAATAAAAACAAAACTAATACATGACTACCTAACAGTAATGAGAAAAAAAAACTATAACATACAACACATAAGCTCAGAAATAAACTCAAAACTATTAGTAGCCCAAACATTACAAGTCCATACGGATAGTATTTCACACTGCACCAAAAATAACAGCTCCACCACCATAGTCAAGTATTCCAGAGAGTTTAATTGGAAATACTTGTTAATTTCTTCAAAATCTTCCCATGAATACTACTAAAGACTTGATTTGCATTCATACTCCCTCATCCAAAAGCCCTACAGTTCCTTTCAGACCATATTGCATAGACAAAGTTCTTCAAAATATTTAAAAGCATCATGGATCTCTTGTTTTTCCACCTGGTACCTTTGAAAAGATTGAACCATTCAATCTTGCTGATATTCGAAGGCCTGTGATAACATACAGCAGCCATCAGTCTCACCCATATTTGAAAAGAGAAACTACAATCAGAAAACAGATGAATATTTGTTTCCATAGCAGGATTGCACAAATAACATATACCATCATTGACTACCCCAATCTTAACCAATTTGTCCTTTGTATTGATTGCATTTGCCATGACTTTCCAGAGTAATAGATTCTCTTTTGCTGAATTACTCGTCGACCATATCCTCTTAGCCCAAGGAAAAACCTGATTTACACCCTGAAGTAAAGAATATACATGCTGAATTGAAAAGGATTTATTGCTCCACATCATTTCTCTTTTACCATGTACTAAATAATTCTCAGATAAATCTCTCCATAAAGATCTCAATACTGAAGAACTAGAGTAAGGGAGTATCAGTTGCCCCTCTTGAATATAATCATCAACATATGCATTTTCAGGTATACCAGATAACCTCCTCAAATTATAATCCACTACTAAACTTAAAATCATACCTGACCTAGCCCAAGGATCAAACCAGAAGGATAAACCTTTTATATACTTGTAACTACATTGGACAAAAGGCAGAAAAGTATTTCTTAACTTTAGCATATTCCTCCAACTCCAACTGCAATTTTGTGGAATATCCATTGTCCAGAAGTGATTCTTCCCAATCATATTAGCTTTAACCCATTGAGACCATAAATAACCATCTCTAACATGCAGCTTGTAAAAATATGAAGAGATTGCCGCCTTATTCCAAAGTGTTAAGTTTGTTATACCCAATCCACCATGCAATTTATCATCAAACGGTTTATAGAAAGATATAGGAATCATTTTATTTGAATAGGGATCGCTATGCCAAAGAAACTTATTAAGTGCCCCAATTATCATGTTAATCAACTTAGAAGGCAATACATAATGTCTTGTCCAATATGTTGTAAAAGCCATTGCCACATATTGCACAATGGTTAATCTACCTGCTTGTGATAAACTACATGAAGGCCATTGCTGTAGTTTTGACACAATCTTCTCAAAAAGAGGCAGACATTTATCCTTTGTTATACGTGAACTAATTAGAGGTAAATCCAAATATGTAGAATTCTGTGGCATTTCCTTAAGACCAGACTTAACTATGAATGCATTCTTCCTTGCACTTGTTAATCCAGCAATAAGTATGTGAGACTTGTTGAGATTAATTTGCAACCTAGTTAACAAGTAAAAGAGTGCAAAGTGTCTATGATACATTGAATATTACTTTCAGTAGGTTTAGTAAATAATACTAGATCATCCGCAAAAAGTAAATGAATGATCATAGGAGACTTACACTTAGGATGAAGCTCCAACTTTTTACTCTGAACCTTTTCTATCAACAAAGAATTTAAAAGCTCCATCACTATGATAAAAATATATGCTGATAATGGATATCCCTTCCTTACCCCTTGAGTACCTCTGAAATATCCATGAAGATTTCCATTCCTAGCAATTGAATGTCTTGGAGAAGTGACACAAGTATAAATCCATGCAATGAAAGGAATTGGAAAATTCATTCTAGCTAGTACTGCAAAAATAGAGTGCCAAGCAATTGAATCAAATGCCTTTTTAATGTCTAACTTCAACATACACCTAGGAGAAATCCCTTTCCTATTGTAACCATACAAAAGCTCTTGAGTTAGCAATATATTGTCCAAGATAGTTCTACCTTGAATAAAAGCAGATTGGTTGGAAGAAATGATTGATGGTAAAACTGTCTGAATTCTGTTAGCAAGTACTTTGGAGATAATTTTATAAAAAATAGTACAACAGGAAATAGGTCTGTATTCAGCAACTGATACTGGATTATCCACTTTAGGCACTAGTGCAATTGAAGTGGAAGTCCACCTAGCCGGTAAATCATTTGATACAAAGAAATGCAGAATAGCTTAAGAAATGTCTTCACCAATAATTTCCCAGTTTTTCTGAACAAAAAATGCATTAAACCCACCTGGGCCACCACAACTACTTGAATCCAGGTTATTGCCAGCCTCTTTAATTTCATCCTTTGAAACTAAAGTAATTAAATTCTCAGATTGATGATAGGAAATAGCAGGTAAAAAAATATGGTAAAGAGGATTGATATTGATATTAAGGGTATTTAGATTGGCCAAGATAGAGGAGAAATAATCAACAAATGCTTCATTAATCCTATCATCAGTATTATGAACAATACCATTCATATCTTTAACATGAAAATAGAATTCCTTGCTTTATGAACTTTGATAGAATTATGATAGAATTTTGTGTTTTTGTCCCCTTCCAGCTCACGTCTAATGAAAGCTTTTTGTCTTACTGATTGCATTTCCATGTCTAAAATAAATTGCAGCTGCTTCCTTTTATCCACTTCTTGCTATTTCAGAAAAACATCATAAGGCCTTTCCTGGATTTCCTTTTGAATTTTAGCTAACTCCAACCTAATTGCAACAGACTTTTGAGATCCTTTCCCAAATGTCAAAGAGGACCTAATCCTGAGCCTGGATTTTAATAATTTCATCTTGTTGAGAAGATTAATCATTGGATTCCTTATAGCACCAGTATTCCAAACTTGCAAAAGAAGACTAGAAAACTCTGGATGATTACACCAAAAATTAAAAAAATTAAAAGATTTAATACCCAAATCAGTGGCAACTTCATTCCCCCAATGAAACACTAGTGGACAATGATCAGATAAAATTGGAGGAGGAATTAAGCAATAAGATTTTGGCCAGAGATCAAAAAAGGAATTGTTAGCAAATAAATGATCAAGTTTACATAAAGTTGCTGGGCCAAAATGAGCACAATTTGACCAAGTGTAAGATATTCCATAACTTTGAACTGGGAATAAGGAGGATTTAATGATCATTTGATTAAGAGGTGCAATGTCCTTTAAAGCAAGAGGACAACCCCCTAATTTTTGGTTGCTACTGTACATACAGTTAAAATCACCTCCTAAAATCCATGGATCTTTTGAAGGATTTAAAAGATGAATCGAATCAAGAAAAGATAAACGAGAAGAAAGAGAGTTTTGAGCATAGATTGATGTTAGCAAAAAAGTAGAATTTGTGGGAATATAGATGCATTTGTAGTGGATGTACTGATCAGATTCAGATAGCTTAGAAAGTTGAAAGAAACTAGTATGCCAAAAAGTAAGTGATCTACCAAAAGAGGCTGCAGCTAAATTATGATCAAAAGACCAAGATGGAGCTATAAATTTAGCTGCCTTTTCAGTTGACAACAAATCTAGCTTAGTTTCAGAGATGCATATTAGCTGGATATTATTTTCCTTGATCAAAGATTTTATTTCACACTGTTTTGAGGGTAAATTAGCCCCTCGAATGTTCCAAAAGTAAATAGGATTAATCATTTAAACAATATAGGATCAACTATAATATTTGGGTGACTCCTAGTATGCCTATATGAAGGGGTTTTTTGAGCTAGTGGATGGCAAAACTTCTTCAGGTTTGTAATCCTTTCCATCATCTAGATCATCAACAGGAGGAACATTCTCCTTCAAGACAACTTTCTTTTTCCTTTTTGTTTTCTTTATACTCCCAAAAGAGGAAATTTCTGAATGAGGAGAAGATGAGTTTTGCAAAGATGAAACATTGGCAGGAGGAGGTAAATTGATATGAGAAGGAAGTGATAAATGTGAATAAGGGGAAGATGAGTGCACATTAAAACTGAAAGAAGAGTTAGAAGGAGATTGAGAACTGAAAGAGGAAGCACATGACATAGTACATGAGTTAGAAGTAGATAGATAGGTTGAACCATTGATTGAGAATGAAGAATTGTAACTAACAACAGCTTGATTATCTGCAGATAAAGAGGCTGTAGAAATATTCAAAGAATTAATTGGCTAAGTGATAGACAGAAAACCTGAAGGCTTATCTGTTTGATCATTAAGAATTGAAAATGGATTGTTAACATGAAATTCCTATGCAACTGCCTCTTTTAAGATACCATCAAAATTGACATTTCTATCTTCATTATCTTTAATGGTAAGATTCCCTTGCTCATCAGCAATTATATTATTTTGATTATCTCTTTTATGAAGATCCATGTTAATATCCATCTCCTCCTCATTATTCACTTCCTTATTTAAACCAGATATACCACCACTAACTATTTCCTCTACAATCTCCATGGCCTTATTCACATCACCAGCTACATCTGTATTATAACCATTTTCCTTCCTCATCCATATCTTCTTCTTTTTATTTATGAATTTATTCCATCCTTGATTTTCTTGTGTTTGCACCACTTTCCTTTGCATAACTGGTGGATCAACCTTATTCCTTATTTGAGATTTATTAACCACATCCAAATTTCCAGATTCAACATTCTTCTTAGCCAATAACTCGCAATTTATAGTTTCATGACCAAAAAATTTATAGTGAGTACAAATCATTGGCCTCCAATCATACGATACCTGAACAGAATGACAACTTCTCCTAAGTCAGGAATCTTAATACAATCTGACAGTTCAAAATCTGGAGATATTTCTACTAGAGCCTTCGCATATCTAATCCCCTGTAGTTTTTCAGTACTCACATCAAAACAAATGAGATGCCCCACATGACATGCTAACCTATTTATGCCCATTAACATCCATAAGAGAAGAGGAATTCTGTGCAAATGAATCCAGATTGGAACCTTTTTGATCTGAGATTGTGAATTACCTATTGAAGGATCCCATTCATTTATGATAAACATTCTGCCCTTGATGAAAACTGGATCAGATCTCAACACTCTTTCTCTTTCCATATCATTTGCAAATTTAAAATAGAAAAACATTCTATCTGATTTGATACTAACCTCCCCTTTTCATTTCCACACTTTTAACAAAGAATTGATAACCGTAGGATACGAGAGAGTACCATCAAGAAAAAAACCAACCAAGTATTTTTCCCAATACTTCATTCCTTCTAATTTGACCTGATTTGGAAGATGATTTGGGCTGCCCATCCCTTGTTATATCAAACTGAATTGGTTTATACGACCCAACATTCTTTGGCAGTGAGTTAATGAGTGACAAATAATCCCTTTTAATAAGAGAAGAGGATGAAATAGAGGTGTTCGACGAAATGTTCAAATCAGGATTAGATGATTTATCAGAGCTATTAAGAATTACAGGAGATGCCTAAGATCTTGAATTTGAAAATAAGGAATCAAGAATCACTTATTTCCCTTTAGATTCTTTTGAAGAATGAAAATTGGAAGATGGATCCAAAAGGCAATCTGAAAAAACTTGCATAGAAGGAGCATCCCCAGTGACTAAGGATGTAGAAGCGAGATTGACATTGTTGGAATTTACAGGAGGAGGAGGAGGATCAGGTGGAGGTAGATGAACAAGAAGAGGAGGAAAAGAGGACGAATCAAAGGAAGAGAGGGACGAAGCAGAGAACGGATTCAAGGAGGAAGACGACACCATTGACAAGGGTTTTTGAAACTTTTCCCGATACTAGCCAATACCAGTTCATGTTTCATATGTCTCTTTTATTCCAGTTTTGATGACATGATTCTTTTCCCTTCTTTTTTATGAGATCAGGCAACATCGAGCCTAACATATTGTGTTGAGATTTGCGTACGAATCGCGTTTGGACGATTGGGAAAAGTTTGGGGAAATTTGTAATAAAATGAGATTATTGAGATAAATCAATTTGGGCATAATTGTGTATTAATTGCATACATGAGATTTGGCATAAGTTGGATTGGGCATAATTGGATATAATTTGTATACATAAGGTTTGGCATAAATTGTTAATAACAATTAACACAAATTAATTTGGGTGTAATTTGGCATAATATGTATACATAAGATTATAGGAGTAATTTGGCATAACATGTATACATAAGATTATAGGCGTAATTTGGCATAATATGTATACATAAGATTATAGGCGTAATTTGGCATAACATGTATACGTGAGATTATAGGTCTAATTTGGATTAAAATTATAAACATAATTTAGATTGGAAATTATGGGTAATTGGAGTATATTTTAATCCAAGATTTACTTGAATCAAGAAGGTGATAATGAACGCCTAAGACATGAGGTTAGATTCGAATTGCGGTATAAGACTGCCCGGAACTGCCCGGCACATCCAGCAACCGCAATTTGGTATTCTAATGTGAGAGGTCAAAGGCAGAAATTAGATACGTAATAATGCAAAGACACGAGGTTAGATTCAGATTGTGGTATAAGACTGCCCGGAACCGCCCGGCATATCCAGCAACCGCAAAACGACAATCTAATGCGGGAGGTCTTGCAGGATTACGATTATAATGAATTAATGAATACTTAACCAAGTTGAGACATGTAGTAAGACAAGGGAATAGAAAAAAGGGTTAAGTGGGTGACATGGATAGCATGTGAATCAAAATTAAAAACAATTAACCAGATAAGACATGTGGGAAGATATGGTAACAGTAAAAGAGTTAAGTGGGTGACATGGGAAGCATGTATTGCATGGGTAGCATGTATAACATAAATAATAAGCACTTAACCAAGATGATACATGTGGTAAGACATAAAGGGTTAAGTGGGTAACATGGGTAGCATGTGAAACATAATAAAAGCACTTAACCAAGATGATAAATGTGATTAGACATGGGAATAAATAGGGGTTAAGCGGGAATTCCTAGTGGGGACCAAGCTTAGGAGGGAAGCTTGTGTCAAGTTTGGGGACCCTTTTTAGCTAGTAACCCATTTTGTATCTATGTGAGTTCGAACTAGGTCGAGGATGGGACACGCTTACTAGGTTGATTGTAAGAGGTCAATAAAGAGATAGTGACGGCAGTGCAAGTCCAACGGAGTCATGTGCGTGCGTGGGTCCGGGCTGGTAGGTAAGATGTTGTTGCATCGTGTAGGTATAAGCTGTGACGGCCCGCCCCGCACCAACCGACATTTCCTCCAAAAGTGCGCTGTACACATGTCCAGTTAGCACGGAACGGGTCGTCAGAAGAAAAAAGGAAGAAGAGAATGAACTAACAAGGAACCTGTAGAATGTCTCACAGCGCATAGAATAAAATATAATAACAACATACTTGACATAAAACAGGTGAGACAGTGCATAAGCTGAAAACTAGAACTAAGCATCATAGCAACGGAAATCCAAAATACAGCTTATTACAACTTTTTAAAATACTGTCTCTAAATAAAAAGCAAGATAAAGAAGGTACACTACTAATGCCCAAGTAGTGACCACCAACGACACAGGGAGAATATATGTAGATATCATACGTGGAAGCCTCCTGCTCGCCTCCGAATCAGCTACTCGCGCATCACCAGCTAACCATAACCTGTCTCTAGTCTGCTCGTGTGAGCACCTAGAGTAATAAGAAGAGACATAAAACTCTGGGTCAGACATAAAGCCTGGTATGAGCGATAAGCATCTAAACAGAATAATAACAGGTATAATCCAATCATACCTAAACCTGGACCTGCAACCAAAGAGTTAGCACTACATACTGTACAATACTCTAAGGTGCCACTAACACATGGTGTGAATAATACGGGGTGGGGGTGTGAATGTCATAGTGATGTCAAACAATCAAGCATAACAATCATCCTCACATCCCTCACTCAGTGCGTAAATCATACGATATCCACTACTTTGGTCACCTAATACTTTGGGCCATGACGGAATCCAATCCCGTGTAACTATCACTACAAGCCCACCATCCATCTTTCAGTGGTGAACCAAAGTTATGAATACCGACAACCCCTTTGCACACGTCCCGCAGCAAAGCCCAATCACGAAGTGAACTCATTGGTTCCCATCTGGATCCTGAGCTCTAACTTCCATTTGGACTACCTTTGCATCTCGGGTTTTGGTCAGCATCTCCTCCGGATCGGTCTTCACTTCACCTTGCTTCGGATCGTGGTCATCACTTCAAGTCCAAGCATCTCGGATCGGGTCGGTCGTGCTCCCTCCATCGGATCGCATCGCGCCATACGGATCGGGCCGTCATCACCCCTGGCGGATCGGGTCGAGGTCTTCAGCTTGCCACGGTTCGAATCGGGTGCTCTTTCGTGGTGCCTTCAACTCGTGGGCGAGCATTCGGGTCGGAGCGTTCAAGTACAAGTGGATCGTGGATGTTGTCTTCCTCTGGTCGGATCGGGGTGCGAAGCGCGAGCGGATCGGTGCTTCTGGATCGTGGAAGGCGATTCGGATCGGAGTATTCAGCTCGTGCAACTTGAGAAGAAGCGATTCGTCTCATGAAAAAAAAAAGCGATCTGATCCGGGTCCTTCATATTTCCTGCAACTCTTCCAGCGACTGTTTTACGCCATACGACGGCGTTTTCGACCATTCTACCTATTCTAATCAATCACAAAGCATACCATACAGTCATATCAACAAGTAGAAGTGACCTCAAACATCAAAACAACAATATGATGGGTTAAAATGGATCAAACATAGCCAAAATCCCATATTTCCCCTTAAGCATGTTTAAGAACAACTGAGCATAGGATTAACAAAACTTAACCAAATTAACCCAAACTTCTAACAGAGGTCTAAAACAATATTTAGCAATTTATAAATATTTTTCCGGATTTTTAACATGCATAAATTCGCTAATTATCACTAATCACCCTTAATCCCCCAAATTCCGGGATTTGCAAAATTAGTCGAAATTAACCCAAATTCATATCAGAGACATAAAATGATGTTTTAGAATTTTAGGAAATTTTCTAGATTTTTCTGAGCCATAATTTCGCTAATCTTCGCTAATTACCATAATTAGCCATGATTAGTGAGGAACTATGCAAATCACTCACCTTAGCCACAAATAAACTAAGATCTGAAATAATTCTCTGATTTGATGTGAATCTCAATGCCAAACAGCAGCTCCTATGTTGCTTTGGTAAAGATCTTCCTTGATTAGGGGTTGCTAAGCTTAATCCTTGACCAAAAGATGATTTGGAGGTGATTTAGAGGTTGGAGGTCATTTTTAGGGTTCCTTGGTGATAAGTGGGGGCTAGAAAAATGAAATGGAATGATCCTCTATCTCATTTCAGCCTCCCCATAACCCTAATCCCGAAATGGGTTATGGGCCTACTCACTAATCACCCGATTTGGCCCGGTTAAGCAGTTTTTCACCCTCCAAACCTTATTTCAGCCATATCTCCCAAACGGTAAGTCCGTTTGGCTATTATGACCACTCTACGGAAAGGTAAACCATCAAACGAATCTAATGGAAGTGTTTTCAGGTCAGAGTTCCTTTCCAATCAAAAGTTATTGCCAAAACAGTACCAACTAGGGGCAAAATGGTCATTTAGCAATCGACAAAAATCATGAACATGGGAAATGACTCTAATGGATGTTTCCCAAAGTTACATGACCATACGACTTCATATGAGAAGGAAATTAATATTCTATGATCCTCCGATGCGTAGAATGCGGGTCATTACACTCTCCCCCACTTAAGAAATTTCGCCCCCGAAATTCCCTAATCAAAACATACACAAAGGTTCCCGCATGCCTATCAACCATAAAACAACCATCAAACATGCAAAGCAAGTAAAATAAGTCTATCCAAGCATGCGGAATAACTAAATCGCAAGGTAAATCTTACCAGGCAAAGAGTTCTGGATATGCCTCCCTAATGCTCTCCTCTGTCTCCCAAGTACAATCATTCTCGTCCTCGCCCCACTGAACCTTGACTAGCTTCACCGCCTTCCTTCGAAGTTGCTTCGTATCGTTCCCCACAATACGAATCGGCTTGCGGTTCCCAACTGCCTCGGGTTCTACTTCGAAGTCCTCTAACTGATCAGGTGAAATAGTCATATCTGAGTCGTGGACGAACTTCCTTAGTTGGGAAACATGAAATACATTGTGAACTCCCGCCATCTTCTCTGGTAAGCCAACTCTATACGCCAAATTCCCGACTAGTTCAAGAACAGGGAATGGGCCAACAAACCTTGGTGCTAACCTACCTCTCCAACCAATCCGAATCACATTCTCTGTGGAGAGATCTCAACGAACACCAAGTCGTTAACGAAGAATTCCAAATCTCTTCGTTTCTTACCGAGATAAGCCTTCTGCCTATCTTTATCCCTTCCCAGTAGTAGATCTGCTCTATGTCTCAATACATCTTGTTACCACTGGGATGTATAGTCAATTTCGAGTGATGATATGCTCTAAGCACTTCACCTCTCAGTTCATCTACGTTGGGTACAACTAGTCCCTTATTCTTTCGAAGCCACCCTTCTCGATCAAATCCTTACCTGATCATTCTCTTTCCATCGATACCCATCTCTACCATAGAGATGGTTTCCAATAGGTTAGGATCGTCCTTCTAACTGGAACCAATCCACTCAATCAAAATCGATCTAATCGTCAAGCTTACTAGTGTTTCTGAATCCAATTCACTCTTGGGCCTGAAATCATATCATGTGATATACTCTAGTTGCTTCCATCCTAGAAACAAAACCCCTAAACTGGCATGTTTCCTACTCAATGCAACTATTACCGCACCCAAATCATTTACTATGATCACTCTGCCCCATGGAGTCATGGCGACTCCACTGAACTGATCCATAGCCACTAGTCCTTTGTTATGTCCACTCTGCTCCATGAAGTCATAATAACTCCACTGCACTGGCCCATAGCCTTACTAATTATTTACTATGTCCACTTTGCCCCTCGAGTCATGACGACTCTACTGCACTGGCTCATAGTTCTACTACAATCACTTTGTTCCCCATCGCTGGAACCCTACAGGTGATAGTCTACTCAAGAGAAGAAAGATAGGAACAAACATAACAACCATAACATCCATCAAACAAGTCCTACCTATCACCTGCTAAATTCATAAACACATCAACACCTACATGATTGGTCTAACCAATCCCAATATGTCGATTCTAGTATGTCTGGTCCAACCTACATCAATAACTAATGGAAGCCCAGCCTCCATACATACACCGATGCCTACTTGACTGGTCCAACCAATCCCAGGACAATGGAAGCCCCGCCTCCCTACGGACTACCGTACGTCCAACGTACGTTTATCCTCCAAGGATAATTAAACTAACGGAAGCCCAGCCTCCAATCTGACTACCGTACGTCCAACGTACGTTTATCCTCCAAGGATAACTAGATCACGTCCAACGGATCCAAGGTAACGGGCGTCCCCAGATACCCCTGCTTTTAGTCCTCCTAAAATACTTGAGTCCAACCCAAGTCTATCCATTATCTTGCTGCCCTCTCGAGTCCAACTCGAGCTGAATCCAATTCCTTGCAGCCTTCTCGAGTCCAACTCGAGTCAATCTATAACTCAGACCCAGTCTTGAGTATCCATTAGTGACAAACTCTAGTCCAACGTGAGTCGTCTCCCTATTCGTTGCATCTCCAAGATCAACGAACACCCATTTTCTTTTACGAGTTCAAGTCCAACTTGAATCGCCCTAATCTTCGTTGTTTCTTCCATGATCAACGAACACATCCTATTCCTTCAAAGTTCTACTATCCAATAGAGAACATCAACATAGGGTCCTAAACAATCCATTACTTTGCATCTTTCTCGAGTCTCACTCGAGCAATCTCATAACCCTATCGAGTCTAACTCTGGGCAGTCTATACCATTGAACAGTCTCATCATATTCCGTCTGCCCATCACTCATCGAGTAAACCAAGATATCATCCAATGAAAAATCACAACAACTATTTACCCCTCACGCAACCCATCCTAGTCGAAATCGACATTCCCCAAGCACAAGCCCCAAAGGCCTAAACCAATATCAGACAAGCACCCAAGGAACATCTCCTCCGAGTCCAGACAATCCACATGAGGTGATACTAGCAAAATAATCTAGCACTGGAGTACTCATTTGCCTCCCAGAGACAACTAGAACTTATTACAACGATAACCTCTTAGCTTCCTTAACTCCAGTTACTATCGCCATCACTAGGTAGGTACCTAATACCACCCTATTCCTTTGGAGTAAATCGACTCCCCAAAATAATGCTAAACCCAGTAAAGCCCAAAACAAAGCAATCACAAGGAAATATACATCCATGACTCGGTAAGACCACATTAACAAATCATGCCAAAACTAGTCAACCACCAATCGGGTTCGTCACTACTAAAGGTCTATCGACTAACTCAGGTTTATCAAACAAAACCCGATCAAAACATCTTAAATAGAAAGCATACCTCGAATAACGACACATTTTACCTTCTACGCCTCAGTTGGGGCATTTGATGAAGAAGGAATAGCGTTGATTGCATACACTTTCACAATCTGCTTCTCCCTAGGAGGTTGTGGGCAATCATCCTTGTGATGTCCCGCCTGGCCGCAGTTAAAGCACTTCCTTTCCCCAGGCTTTTCTCGACAATCTCTGGCGTAATGGCCCTTCTTGCCACAACTAAAGCATTCGCCATCTTTCTTATTTTTCTTATCCTGACCATCCTTGGTCGGGTTCTGCTTCCTCTTGTTCTGAGAATTCTTCTTGCCTTCACCGCCTGCTTGCGGCTTTGGCTCCTCTGCAGATGCCGTAGCAACTTCGGCCTTCGACTTAGGGAAAAGGCTCTCTGACCTTAATGCCTTTCCTACAATAGACTCGAACGTCTCATCGATATGCTTTATAAGTCTTTCCCCCAAGTACCCATCCAAGCCAGTTATGAACTTCTCATTCTTCTTTTCGACTGTATCGATAAGGGACCATCCATATTTCGATAAAGTGTCGAATTCAGCGATATACTCCGAGACTGCTCTACCGTTCTGCTTAAGCTCCAAGAACTTCTTGAACAGTTCTGATTTATGAGCAGCTGGAATAAACTTATCACAAAAGCGAGTCTTAAACTGATTCCAAGTAACTTGATCTTCTTGAGTAGCTGTTCTAATGGCATTCCACCAATTCATCGCTCGCCCTTGCAGCTGACGAGACGCTAGCCTTCTCTTCATCGCATCCTCAAGACCCAAGTCGTCGAAGATACGATCACAGCTATCCAACCAATCCTGAACATCTGTGGCCGACTCCGTTCCGTGGAACGGCTTCCCACCAAGGTTAGTGTAATCCTTGCACAACTTGGCGAAATCGACCCTAGGCGCTTGCACTACTGGACCAACACCAACTCCGGGATTAGGAACTGCCCCTTGCACTTCTCTAAGCATGTCTCTCATGAGGTTAGTAAACATTGCCCTCATGTCAGCGGCATTCCCCTGGTTGGTCCCTCTACCAGCACCCCTCGTGTCTCGGCTCATCGTCAAACTGAAAAAGGGAAACGATTAACGACCCTATAGTGGTGCTAGTGCAGTGCGACTTCATCTTCATACTACTAATAGTATATATAAATATATAGCTTTTGAAAACCAAAGTAATTACAAATACGCGCTCTCATATACGTACTATCTCTCCCTGGTGTCTTTCCCTAGGTTAACTACGCAACCTAGAGCTCTGATACCAAGTGTGACTGCCCGCCCCGCACCAACCGACATTTTCTCCAAAAGTGCGTTGTACACATGTCCAGTTAGCACGGAACAGGTCATCAGAAGAAAGAAGGAAGAAGAGAATGAACTAACAAGGAACCTGTAGAATGTCTCACAGCGCATAGAATAAAATATAATAACAACATACTTGACATAAAACAGGTAAGACAGTGCATAAGCTGAAAACTAGAACTAAGCATCATAGCAGCGGAAATCCAAAATACGGCTTATTACAACTTTTTAAAATACTGTCTCTAAAGCAAAAGCAAGATAAAGAAGGTACACTACTAATGCCCAAGTAGTGACCACCAATGACACAGGGAGAATATATGTAGATATCATACGTGGAAGCCTCCTGCTCGCCTCCGAATCAGCTACTCGCGCAACACCAGCTAACCATAACCTGTCTCTAGTCTGCTCGTGTGAGCACCCAGAGTAATAAGAAGAGACATAAAACTCTGGGTCAGACATAAATCCTGGTATGAGCGATAAGCATCTAAACAGAATAATAACAGGTATAATCCAATCATACCTGAACCTGGACCTGCAACCAAAGAGTTAGCACTACATACTGTACAATACTCTAAGGTGCCACTAACACATGGTGTGAATAATACGGGGTGGGGGTGTGAATGTCATAGTGATGTCAAACAATCAAGCATAGCAATCATCCTCACATCCCTCACTCAGTGCGTAAAGCATACGATATCCACTACTTTGGTCACCTAATACTTTGGGCCATGACGGAATCCAATCCCGTGTAACTATCACTACAAGCCCACCATCCATCTTTCAGTGGTGAACCAAAGTTATGAATACCGACAACCCCTTTGCACACATCCCGCAGCAAAGCCCAATCACGAAGTGAACTCATTGGTTCCCATCTGGATCCTGAGCTCTAACTTCCATTTGGACTACCTTTGCATCTCGGGTTTTGGTCAGCATCTCCTCCGGATCGGTCTTCACTTCACCTTGCTTCGGATCGTGGTCATCACTTCAAGTCCAAGCATCTCGGATCGGGTCGGTCGTGCTCCCTCCATCGGATCGCATCGCGCCATACGGATCGGGCCGTCATCACCCCTGGCGGATCGGGTCAGGGTCTTTATCCTGCCACGGTTCGAATCGGGTGCTCTTTCGTGGTGCCTTCAACTCGTGGGTGAGCATTCGGGTCGGAGCGTTCAAGTACAAGTGGATCGTGGATGCTGTCTTCCTCTGGTCGGATCGGGGTGCGAAGCGCGAGCGGATCGGTGCTTCTTTATCATGGAAGGCGATTCGGATCGTAGTATTCAGCTCGTGCAACTTGAGAAGAAGTGGTTCGTCTCATGAAAAAAAAGCGATCCGATCCGGGTCCTTCATATTTCCTGCAACTCTTCCAGCGACTGTTTTACGCCATACGACGGCGTTTTCGACCATTCTACCTATTCTAATCAATCACAAAGCATACCATACAGTCATAGCAACAAGTAGAAGTGACCTCAAACACCAAAACAACAATATGATGGGTTAAAATGGATCAAACATAGCCAAAATCCCATATTTCCCCTTAAGCATGTTTAAGAACAACTGAGCATAGGATTAACAAAACTTAACCAAATTAACCCAAACTTCTAACAGAGGTCTAAAACAATATTTAGCAATTTATAAATATTTTTCCGGATTTTTAACATGCATAAATTCGCTAATTATCACTAATCACCCCTTAAGCCCCCAAATTCCGGGATTTGCAAAATTAGTCGAAATTAACCCAAATTCATATCAGAGACATAAAATGATGTTTTAGAATTTTAGGAATTTTTCTAGATTTTTCTGAGCCATAATTTCGCTAATCTTCGCTAATTACCATAATTAGCCATGATTAGTGAGGAACTATGCAAATCACTCACCTTAGCCACAAATAAACTAAGATCTGAAATAATTCTCTGATTTGATGTGAATCTCAATGCCAAACAGCAGCTCCTATGTTGCTTTGGTGAAGATCTTCCTTGATTAGGGGTTGCTAAGCTTAATCCTTGACCAAAAGATGATTTGGAGGTGATTTAGAGGTTGGAGGTCATTTTTAGGGTTTCTTGGTGATAAGTGGAGGCTAGAAAACTGAAATGGAATGATCCTCTATCTCATTTCAGCCTCCCCATAACCCTAATCCCGAAATGGGTTATGGGCCTACTCACTAATCACCCGATTTGGCCCGGTTAAGCAGTTTTTCACCCTCCAAACCTTATTTCAGCCTTATCTCCCAAACGGTAAGTCCGTTTGGCTATTATGACCACTCTACGGAAAGGTAAACCATCAAACAAATCTAATGGAAGTGGTTTCAGGTCAGAATTCCTTTCCAATCAAAAGTTATGGCCAAAACAGTACCAATTAGGGGCAAAATGGTCATATAGCAATCGACAAAAATCATGAACATGGGAAATGACTCTAATGGATGTTTCCCAAAGTTACATGACCATACGACTTCATATGAGAAGGAAATAAATATTCTACGATTCTCCGATGCGTAGAATGCGGGTCATTACATAAGCCATGCATTCTAGTGGTATCGGGTTGCCACTTTAGGGAGTGATACACCCTACTGTGGGACCAGCACGGGTATCTACGAGTTAGGGAGCCGATCGAATGGGGAAGGTAGTGGTACAACTAGTGGAGATAGGAGCAGGCGGCACCTATGACAGCAGCTTGGAGTACACGAAACTACCATCATTATTATTATGTTTAGTAAGGGGGTACAACTAGTGGAGATAGGAGCAGGCGGCACCTATGACAACAGCTAGGAGTACATGAAACTACCATCATCATTTTTTTTTATTATGATTAGTGGGGAAAGTACAACTAGTGGTGGTGGGAGCAAGTGGGGCACCTACGAGAGCAGCTAGGAGTACATAATCAAACAAGGAGGATAGTGGGTACATCTAGTGGTGATAGGTGCACAAAGGTTACCTATGATAGCAGGTAGAAGTACATGAAACTATCATTATTCTATTAAGCCAAGAGGGATCATCTTTTAGTATGAAACTAGTATCAGTGCGGTGCAGAGAATATCTTATAGTGGTTAGAAGCGCAGTAAATATTACATCCTGTCTGTCTTGCTACCTTATCATATTTGCTTATGTTACAGTCATCTCTTATATCCAATTTATGTTCATATCATGTTGCTTAACTAATTATATTGTTAAAGTCACTGGACTCGCCAGACTTTATGTATGACCCTTTCTGTTTCGCTTCTTTTCTTTCCTTCCCCCCCCTCCCCCAGGTTCTTAGGGTGGGCGCGTTGAAGCTTGATTCAGACTTTCCTGGTTGAAGTGTTGAAAGTAATGCTTAGCTTTGTTTCTCTTTAATATGTCATTTTGGATTGGGGATTATGGTTTTAAAAATTATGTACTTTGATGGCTTTTGTACAAGACTGATATTATGTACTTGGTTTTGGTAAGATGGATTCACTACAACAAAAACACCATATTACAACTTTAATTTTACAACGGTGGTAAAATCACCGTTGCAATAAACGTTTTTTTACAACTTTTTTCCAGAAAAGTTGTAATAGACTTATTTTTAACAACTGTGTTATTTTGACAGTTGTAATAAAAGCCTATCACAACTTTTATTTTTTGACTGTTGTAATATATGACTACACTACAACAAAAATACCATATTAATAATTAATTAAAATTCGATAATTTATAAAAAATATTAATTCTCAATAACTATTGTTTAATAATAATAATAAATAGTATATTTGAAAATATGTAATAACTAATATTAATAAATTCTTTTCGCTATATAATAATTAATAAATAATAATTATGTATTATTGTTAGAAATAAAAAATAAATAAATAAAAATTAGTTTTTAGTAATGAATAATTAATTTTAGTCATCAATTAATAAGAAGTAAGAATCACTAATTAAGAAGTAAAAATTAGTTTTTTAATAATGATTGTTAAGTATTTAATAATGAATAATTATTCTAAAATATACATAATAAACTTTTAATAAGTTATATTTAATTATAAATAAGAAGAAATAAGGAATAGTTAACAATAGCTATTATTAATGAGCAATATCTAATGCTTCAGCAAAATATTTCCCAACACATCCATATTGTAAATAAGGAATAGTTAACAATAGCTATTATGATTGTAATAAATGTCTATTACAACATTTCCCCTACCTCTGTCACAAATATGGCATGAAATTTAGGCGGTAATTACTGAAAATTTGGCTCCAAATTGTAACACCCCGTATTTCTGTTAATACTATGATTCACAAATTAAAAGAATTAATATTGAGAATTTGCACGAAATAACCTTAAAAAGGCATATAACAAATTTGAGATATGTGAATTGCCTTAAAAGGCGAAAAATGGAATTAAGACATTAATTGGAAAATTAATGTGTAGAAATGGTCATAAGTTAATTATGGATTAATTTGAATTCATGAATAGGTGCGTGTGTATATATATATATTTATATATATATGGGCAGTTAATGTAAACATGAATAGAAGTTTATTAATTTGCTGAGTCACTTGTGATTCATTGCTGAGTCAATAAGATAAACCCCATCTTGTCTGAACGGCTGCGGTTATTTCTAGGTTAAATCTAATGGCCTAAATGAATCCTAAATTCTATAAATAAGTGGGTAGTCTCTCATTCTAATTCATATGAAAAATTGGAGAGCTACCGACATGCTGTTGCCATGGAGTTCAGCGTAGCCGTCACAAACTAAAGAAGAAGGAGAAAGCCTAGCCTACAACTAAATCTACTCAACAAACAAATTAAATCAAAGACTCTTTCTATTTCTCTTCTTTTTGTGAGTATGCTGATTCTCACAATGTTATTATAAAATAATTTGATTAAGTTATGAATGGATCACAAGAAAGTGATATGAATTGTTATGTATTTGTAAATTATGTTGTGGATCTCTTGTTATGCTATTATGTTGCTATGTTGTAGTGATTATGTTGTAAATAATCCTATGCTATGTCATATGTGATTAATCATGCTATGCTATGTTATAAATCATGTTATGCCATGTTGTAAATTATGCTATGCTATGTTGTAAATCATATCAAGCTATGTTGCAAATTATGATATGCTATGTTGTAAATCTTACATATGTTGTAGATCTCATATTATCACATATGTTGAAATACTTATGTTATATGATAATGATGTCATGTTAAGTTGTGTTGAATCATGCAAGTTGTAAAATCATGATGTTATTATTTATGCGAATTGGATCATGTTTAAAGTTTATGTTTTTTTTATAATAGATCTTGATTATGGGAATTTGCCTATTGAGTTAGGTGTACCCATATGCATGAATCTACAAATTAATTGGATCTTGAATATGGGAATTTGCCTATTAAGTTAGGTGTACCCATATACATGAATCTACGATTAAATGAATTTTGATTTTTGGGAATTTGCCTATTGAGTTAGGTGTACCCATATAAAACCATATTGTTAATGATGTTGATTCACACATGTCCAATACAAGTTTATGGAACTTGATCAAAATCATATTATGTGAATTATGAATAAGTTGACACCCTTAGACCTATGACATGTATAACCTTATGCAAGTTGTAATTTTGATATATGCAAGTTTCACCCCTTGTTAGGATTCATTTAGTCACATATATATGTTGTTGTTGTGAATATTTTCTTTTATGATATGAGTTAGAGTAATCGGGTCTAGCATACATTTTGCGAATAAACGTTCAAACGTGGGGTAGGGGTAATATTAGGAAATTAATAAATTGGGGGTGCAATTGATATGATTTTGCATGCCTTAAATGGATGTCCATAATTGAGTCAATTATGGACATTTCTAAATTTGGAATTAATTAATAATTCAAATAGGGAATTATTAAAATTGGGGAAAGTGGATTATTAATAATAATCAATGCTTAGGACACGAGGTTGGACCCGTTTGTGACGTAAACCTGCCCGGACCCGCCCGGCAAATCCAGTAGTCACAAATGTCGGCCCAATGTGAGAGGTCCTAGGCCCAAACTAAAGCATAACAGTTGTAAAGACACGAGGTTAGACTCTTTTATGGTGTAAGACTGCCCGGACCCGCCCGGCAAATCCAGCTGCCATAAATGCCAGTCTAATGTGAGAGGTCTTTATGAGGTTATGGCCTTAATGAATTAATAAATACTTAGCCAGATAATCATGTAAGGTGGGACATGGGGGTTAAGTAGGTGCCTTGGGTGGCATGAGGAATCTAGTGGTTGGCTTTAGAGGCATTTGAAATACGATTAGACTTAACCAAATACACATGTAAATGAACATGACTAAGTGGGTTAAGTGGATGGACTAATGGGACAAGTTTAGGTGGAATGCTTGTGGGAAATAATGGGGGCCCATTTCAACCAGTATCCCAAAACGTATCTTTGTGGGCTCGACCCAAGTCGAGGACGGGACACGCATACTAGGTTTGACTATAAGAGGCCAAAACAGGGAGCGGTGGCAACGCAAGTCCAACGGGTTTCATATGCGTGTGTGGACCCGGGCTGGTAGGTAAGACGTTGTTGCATCGTGTAGGTATAAGCCGTGCTTCCTTAAGTTGTATCGGGTTGCCACTTTAGGGGAGTGATACACCCCACCGTGGGGCCAGCACGGGTATCTACGAGTTAGGGAGCCGATCGAATGGGGCAGGGTAGTGGGTACACCTAGTAGTACACGAAGCTACCATTATTAATTAAGTATTAAAGGGGTACACCTAGTGGAGATAGGGGCAGACGGCACCTATGACGTCAGCTAGGAGTACGTGGAATTACCATTATTAAGGGGGTACGTCTAGTAGGGATAGGTACACGTTAAGTGGAATAAATCTTTAGGGTGACTGGTGTGGTGCAGTATAGTGTTTATCCTTTAGTATTTAGGAGCGCCTATAACGTTTCCTTTAGCGATTGTCTATGTCCTTAATCCGCTCTTTCATAGACATTTCCTTGTTTTCCAGCTTATGACTTAGTCCAGTTATTTTGATAATAGTATTGTAGAATTATCATACTCGCCAGACTTTATGTCTGACCCCCCCCCCCTCTTTTTCATCTTTTTCTCCCTTCCGGTCCTCAGGTTGGGCAAAGTTCCGGTGAAGTCTGATTGGATTGCTTATCTCTTGGAAAGCTTGGACTGCTGAAGTAAAGTCCAGCTTGTTATCTTTATTTTTAATGGCTATTTATGTAATGGGATTATGTACTTGTTTTATCAAGATAGATATTGTACTTGACTTTGATTATGGTGTTATGATGTAATCAAACATGTTTTGACTTCTGCTGCAATTGAAATAAAGTTTTTAAATTTCCAAGTACTATTCTATATCTGTCTTGTTGAAATTTTACTGTTCTATATTCACTTAAAACCTCCATAGAAGTTAATGCATTCCCTTTGTGAGTGACATTAATGGACGTGGGGTGTTACACGTGGTATCAGAGCATAAGGTTACTAGAACAGATAAAATTTTTAGAAAAATATTTTTCTAAAGTATTTTTGGAAGAAGTGCTTTCAAAAACATGTTATTTAAAGAGAGTTTTTATGAAAAACATAATCCCAAATAGCCATATCCTTATCTTTGTCTTTCGAATTCTCCATTTTGAATCTTTCCTTTTTCGTTTTAGCATGGCTGAAGATCTTAATCTCCCAGAAGGTGTGACGGTTCCAGGGTGGTTTAGGAGATATTTGGAGGCTAGGGCCACCACTGCAGGCCCAGCAGATGTTCCTCCACCCCCAGTTGCACCCATTCCTCCTCCTCCTCCTCGTGTTGACACTTTTGCAAAGACGCGCAAGGAATTTAAGGCTATGGGAGGAAAAACTTTTCAACGGACTGAGACGTTTGTGGAGGCCAGAGACTGGCTTAAGGAGACTGAGGAATTGTTGGATATCTTTGAAGTGGAAGATGGGAGGAAAGTCCGTTTAGCTGCTTGGTTAATGAAGGGAGAGGCCTCATTTTGGTGGAAGGTCACTAACGGGGAACATCCAGTTGATTCATGGGCGGATTTCAGACGAAGGTTTGAGGCAAAGTTTCTTTCAAGGGCAGAGGAGAATTTAAATATGGAAAAATTCCTGGCATTAAAGCAAGGGAGCTTATCAGTGAAGGAATATGTCAATAAATTTAATCAGTTAGCAAGGTTTGGCTTGGAGTTGGTGAACACGCCAGAGAAGAAAGCTTTGAGGTTCGTTAGAGGCTTGAATGAACCGTTGCAAGGGTTGGCTATGACCCACATCCCTATGGGAGCCACCTTTGAAAGGCTAGTAGAAATGGCACTTATGCATGAGGATAAGGCAGTTGAAAAGAAAGAGGATCAGAAGAAACCCCAACAGCAAAATAAGAAGGGTGGTAAAAACAATAATGGCAAAGGGAAGAAGAGATGCTTCAATTGTGGGACGCCTGGCCATCTCAGCAAAGATTGTAGAAAGAAAAAGAAGACTGGTTGTTTTCATTGTGGAGATGCGGGACATTTGGTGAAGGACTGCCCAAAGAAGGGGCAGAGGGCAGGGTCTACCTCGGGAGGACTGGTGCAGGCTCTTATGGCACCAGGGCAGGCAAGGGGGCAAATTCAGGCTATTGCGGCCCCACCGCTGCAAGAAAGAGGTAGAACAATTTCTGTTGAAAGCTTAGTTTTTCTGTTTGATCATCCTGTCCGTACCTTATTCGATTCTGGCGCATCTCATTTGTTTATCTCTGCATCATTAGTTGAATTACTGCACTTGAACACCAGTTTAGTAGAGGATCCCTTGGTTGTTTCAAATCCAATTGGGGGTTCGGCTCATTTGACCATGATATGTTTGGATTTGAAAATCTTTATACTTAGCGTTGAATTTAGATGTGATGCTTATGTATTGGGCTTCACGGGCTATGGGCTAATTTTAGGAATGGATTGGTTATCTAGAAATGGGGCCATTCTTGATTGTGAAAGGAGAGTAGTTAGGCTTGTGACTCACCTTGGTAATGCTCTCGACATCTTTTGTAATCCCATAAATTACGTTATGCTAAGTTATCTTGAATCGCTTGACGCGTCTGTAGAGAATCTGCGATCGGTAGAGGTGGTCCGGGAATATCCGGATGTGTTTGAGGAGGTGAAGGGCTTACTTCCAAAGCGGGAGATAGACTTTCGAATTTATCTTGTGGGTAATGCTAAACCCGTATCTTTGCCAGTGCGCCACATGGCTCCTCGTGAAAGGAGGGAACTCAATAAGCAAGTGAAGGAGTTGCTTGAGAAGGGGTTCATAAGACGTAGTATATCGGAGTGGGGTGCTCCAGTAGTATTTGCTACAAAGGCGAATGGGTCCCTTAGACTTTGTGTGGACTATAGAGAACTAAACAAGCTTACTAAAAAGAACCGACACCCACTGCCGAGGATTGACGATCTCTTTGATCAGTTAGTTGGCGCCTCAGTGTTTTCACAGTTGGACTTAGCCACTGGCTTTCATCAACTGAGAGTGGCTGAGGATAGTATAGATAAGACTGCTTTTAGGACTCCTGACGGATTCTATGAATGGCTAGTGATGCCCTTTGGTTTGACAAACGCCCCCGCATATTTTGTTGATTTGATGAGTAGGGTGTTTAGGGAGTACCTTAACAAATTCGTGGTAGTCTTTGTGGATGACATCTTAGTCTTTTCTAAGGATGAAGAAGAGCATGCCCTACATCTTAGGGAAGTGTTGGAAACCCTTCGAGCACATAACCTTAAGGCAAAATTTTCTAAGTGTCACTTCTGGAGGAAAGAAGTACGGTTCTTAGGGCATGTGGTTTCCAAAGAAGGGATAGCAGTGGATCCCGCAAAGGTGGTGACCATCCAAGATTGGAAGGTCCCTAAAAATGTAACCAAAGTAAGAAGTTTCTTGGGGTTGGCTGGCTATTATAGGAAGTTTATCAAAGACTTCGCAAAAATATCAGCTCCATTAACACGGTTAACGAAGAAGAACCTGGTCTTTACGTGGGACGAAGATTGTGATGATGCGTTCCAACGTTTAAAGAGAGCCTTAACTTCAGCCCCAGTCTTAGTGCTGCCAGACGGGAATAAACCGTTTACCGTCTATACTAACGCTTGTGGGACGGGACTTGGCGCGGTCCTCATGCAAGAGGGAAGAGTAATAGCCTATGGTGGAAGGCAGTTGAGGGTTCATGAAAAGAATTACCCTATGCATGACCTTGAGTTAGCCGCAATTGTTTTCGCGCTTAAGTCCTGGCGTCACTATCTTCTTGGTGAGAAATTCGAACTGTTCACTGACCACAAATCATTAAAATACTTATTCTCTCAGAAGGATTTGAATTTAAGGCAGCAACGGTGGATGGAATTCTTAGCCTCCTACGATTTTGAAATAGCATATACCCCGGGCAAGGGTAACGTGGTAGCAGACGCCTTAAGTAGCAAAAGGTTGTCCTTGAGTCCGTTGTTTGTTGAACGACGAAGCTTAGAATTCATCTCCATGTTTGACTTTAGACCCTCCGTTGACCGAGTACCTGGTTTGTTAGCATCCTTGGAGGTTAGACCTACACTTCTAGGACGAGTTGGTGAGGCACAGCAAGACGACCCACAGTTGGTTGAGATAGTAGAAAAGCTCAAAGGAGGGGAGTCGTCTAGCCATCTTCGTAGGTATACCCTAGACGATAAGGGTTGGTTACGAAGGGATAATAGACTTTGTGTACCACAAGACGAAGACTTAAGGAAGGCCATTCTTTATGATGCTCATCGCTCAAAGATGACCATTCATCCCGGCGGAGACAAGATGTACAAAGATATGAAGCGGGTTTTCTTTTGGGCCGGTATGAAGAAGGATGTGGCCGAGTACGTCGCTAGATGCTTGGTGTGCCAACGAGTAAAAGCGGAACAAAGGAAACCCGGTGGGTTGCTTCACCCATTGGAAGTTCCACTATGGAAATGGGAAAGTGTCTCAATGGATTTTGTGGATGGATTACCCAGATCAAGGAAGGGTAATACGGGGATTTGGGTTATAGTAGATAGACTTACTAAGAGTGCCCATTTTATTCCCGTGAAAAGTAAGAGGACTGCTCCGTGGTTGGCTTCTGTATACATTAAAGAGATAGTTCGTTTGCACGGTATTCCTTCTAGTATAGTAAGCGACCGTGATCCCATCTTCACTAGCGAATTTTGGAAGAGTTTACAAGAGGCGGTAGGGACTCAGCTATGTTTGAGCACCGCATATCATCCTCAGACGGACGGCCAGACCGAGAGGTTGAATCGTATTCTAGAGGATCTTTTAAGGCTTTGTATCCTAGACTTTGCGGGTACATGGGAAGAGCACCTTCCGTTGGTAGAATTCGCATATAATAATAGCTTTCAGTCTAGTATTGGCATGACACCTTTCGAAGCTCTTTATGGAAGGCTTTGCCGTTCGCCTACATGTTGGTGGGAATCTACCGATAAAATCCTACTTGGGCCCGATATGTTAAGGAAACCTCGGAGAAGATTGATTTGATTCGAAGGAGGATGAAAGCAGCACAAGATAGGCAGAAATCGTATGCTGATAAGAGGAGGACAGATCTTGAGTTTGACATTGGGGACATGGTTTTTATCAAAGTATCTCCGTTACGGAATGTTGTTCGCTTTGGGTCCGTTGGGAAATTAGCGCCAAGGTTTGTAGGGCCGTTTCCTATAAAAGACAGGATTGGGAAGATGGCGTATAGGGTGGAGTTGCATGAGAAACTTAGTGGAGTACACGACGTATTCCATGTATCACATTTGAGGAAGTGTTTGCACAAGACCGCGGAGGTGGTAGAGCCGAGCTTGCTTAAAGAGGTGGAAATAGAGCGTGATGCAACAATTAGACGAGCTCCTACATGCATTCTTGGGTTGGAGATCAAAAAGTTGAGGAATCGAGAGGTCAGACTAGTTAAGGTGCAATGGGGAGATGATGAGAGCAACGCTACTTGGGAGACAGAAGAGAAGATGCGTTCGTTGTACCCTTTTCTTTTTGAGGGAATGTCTTTTAATTTCTCCTTTATCACTTAGCTTATCTTATCTTATCTTTAGTATGTCCTCTCATTAGTATCTTTGACCTTTAGTTAGGATAATCCTATGGTTGAAACATGTGTTTGAGACATGTTATGTATGATGGATGCAAAATGGATGCAAGTGTTTGCTAGTGGTTGCTCGTGGATGCATATATACACACACTTTAGGCACTAGATCGGCTCAGTCGCTACATATTGCATATTGCATAAATGAATGTATTTAGTATAATGGATGTATAATGGTTGTACCATCATATAGATGATGCATTCGGTTGAATGGATGTGCACGCATATAGAAGTAGTATGTAAGCAATTAGGATCTTTTGCATACATAATGGATGCATGGCACTATCATGAATTGCATCAAGGAGGTCAACTGAATAAGTGGACCGCCTGATTTTGCATTAGATACGGACATATACACACACTATACATTTAAACATAAAAGCATTAGAAGTCTATAAGGACAATGGATGCCAGTGTTTGTTGATTGAGTAGATAGTTGATGATAGGATATAAACTTGAAGATTTCGGGGTCGAAATCCCTTAAGGAGGGGAGAATGTAACACCCCGTATTTCTGTTAATACTAATATTCACAAATTAAAAGAATTAATATTGAGAATTTGCACGAAATAGCCTTAAAAAGGCATATAACAAATTTGAGATATGTGAATTGCCTTAAAAGGCGAAAAATGGAATTAAGACATTAATTGGAAAATTAATGTGTAGAAATGGTCATAAGTTAATTATGGATTAATTTGAATTCATGAATAGGTGCATGTGTGTATATATATATATTTATATATATATATGGACAGTTAATGTAAACACGAATAGAAGTTTATTAATTTGCTGAGTGTTTGCTGAGTCACTTCTGACTCATTGCTGAGTCAATAAGATAAACCCCATCTTGTCTGAATGGCTGCGGTTATTTCTAGGTTAAATCTAATGGCCTAAATGAATCCTAAATTCTATAAATAAGTGGGTAGTCTCTCATTCTAATTCATATGAAAAATTGGAGAGCTACCGACATGCCGTTGCCATGGAGTTCAGCGTAGCCGTCACAAACTAAAGAAGAAGGAGAAAGCCTAGCCTACAACTAAATCTACTCAACAAACAAATTAAATCAAAGACTCTTTCTATTTCTCTTCTTTTTGTGAGTATGCTGATTCTCACAATGTTATTATAAAATAATTTGATTAAGTTATGAATGGATCACAAGAAAGTGATATGAATTGTTATGTATTTGTAAATTATGTTGTGGATCTCTTGTTATGCTATTATGTTGCTATGTTGTAGTGATTATGTTGTAAATAATCCTATGCTATGTCATATGTGATTAATCATGCTATGCTATGTTATAAATCATGTTATGCCATGTTGTAAATTATGCTATGCTATGTTGTAAATCATATCAAGCTATGTTGCAAATTATGATATGCTATGTTGTAAATCTTACATATGTTGTAGATCTCATATTATCACATATGTTGAAATACTTATGTTATATGATAATGATGTCATGTTAAGTTGTGTTGAATCATGCAAGTTGTAAAATCATGATGTTATTATTTATGCGAATTGGATCATGTTTAAAGTTTATGTTTTTTTTATAATAGATCTTGATTATGGGAATTTGCCTATTGAGTTAGGTGTACCCATATGCATGAATCTACAAATTAATTGGATCTTGAATATGGGAATTTTCCTATTAAGTTAGGTGTACCCATATACATGAATCTACGATTAAATGAATTTTGATTTTTGGGAATTTGCCTATTGAGTTAGGTGTACCCATATAAAACCATATTGTTAATGATGTTGATTCACACATGTCCAATATAAGTTTATGGAACTTGATCAAAATCATATTATGTGAATTATGAATAAGTTGACACCCTTAGACCCATGACATGTATAACCTTATGCAGGTTGTAATTTTGATATATGCAAGTTTCACCCCTTGTTAGGATTCATTTAGTCACATATATATGTTGTTGTTGTGAATATTTTCTTTTATGCTATGAGTTAGAGTAATCGGGTCTAGCATACATTTTGCGAATAAACGTTCAAACGTGGGGTAGGGGTAATATTAGGAAATTAATAAATTGGGGTGCAATTGATATGATTTTGCATGCCTTAAATGGATGTCCATAATTGAGTCAATTATGGACATTGCTAAATTTGGAATTAATTAATAATTCAAATAGGGAATTATTAAAATTGGGGAAAGTGGATTATTAATAATAATCAATGCTTAGGACACGAGGTTGGACCCGTTTGTGACGTAAACCTGCCCGGACCCGCCCGGCAAATCCAGTAGTCACAAATGTCGGCCCAATGTGAGAGGTCCTAGGCCCAAACTAAAGCATAACAGTTGTAAAGACACGAGGTTAGACTCTTTTATGGTGTAAGACTGCCCGGACCCGCCCGGCAAATCCAGCTGCCATAAATGCCAGTCTAATGTGAGAGGTCTTTATGAGGTTATAGCCTTAATGAATTAAGAAATACTTAGCCAGATAATCATGTAAGGTGGGACATGGGGGTTAAGTAGGTGCCTTGGGTGGCATGAGGAATCTAGTGGTTGCCTTTAGAGGCATTTGAAATACGATTAGACTTAACCAAATACACATGTAAATGAACATGACTAAGTGGGTTAAGTGGATGGACTAATGGGACAAGCTTAGGTGGAATGCTTGTGGGAAATAATGGGGGCCCATTTCAACCAGTATCCCAAAACGTATCTTTGTGGGCTCGACCCAAGTCGAGGACGGGACACGCATACTGGGTTTGACTATAAGAGGCCAAAACAGGGAGCAGTGGCAACGCAAGTCCAACGGGTTTCATATGCGTGTGTGGACCCGGGCTGGTAGGTAAGACGTTGTTGCATCGTGTAGGTATAAGCCATGCATCCTTAAGTTGTATCGGGTTGCCACTTTAGGGGAGTGATACACCCCACTGTGGGGCCAGCACGGGTATCTACGAGTTAGGGAGCCGATCGAATGGGGCAGGGTAGTGGGTACACCTAGTAGTACACGAAGCTACCATTATTAATTAAGTATTAAAGGGGTACACCTAGTGGAGATAGGGGCAGACGGCACCTATGACGTCAGCTAGGAGTACGTGGAATTACCATTATTAAGGGGGTACGTCGAGTAGGGATAGGTACACGTTAAGTGGAATAAATCTTTAGGGTGACTGGTGTGGTGCAGTATAGTGTTTATCCTTTAGTATTTAGGAGCGCCTATAACGTTTCCTTTAGCGATTGTCTATGTCCTTAATCTGCTCTTTCATAGACATTTCCTTGTTTTCCAGCTTATGCCTTAGTCCAGTTATTTTGATAATAGTATTGTAGAATTATCATACTCGCCAGACTTTATGTCTGACCCCCCCTCTTTTTCATCTTTTTCTCCCTTCAGGTCCTCAGGTTGGGCCAAGTTCCAGTGAAGTCTGATTGGATTGCTTATCTCTTGGAAAGCTTGGACTGCTGAAGTAAAGTCCAGCTTGTTATCTTTCTTTTTAATGGCTATTTATGTAATGGGATTATGTACTTGTTTTATCAAGATAGATATTGTACTTGACTTTGATTATGGTGTTATGATGTAATCAAACATGTTTTGACTTCTGCTGCAATTGAAATAAAGTTTTTAAATTTCCAAGTACTATTCTATATCTGTCTTGTTGAAATTTTACTGTTCTATATTCACCTAAAACCTCCATAGAAGTTAATGCATTCCCTTTGTGAGTGACATTAATGGACGTGGGGTGTTACACAAATGCTTTTCACGTGATACGTTTTCACTTCTTACGCAAGCCCCTTCGTATCTCTTCTCCAAAATCAATCCTCTGCCTTCACTTCTTCGCTCACCCCCCATTAGTGAGAAACTCATCTCCTTCCTCTTCCCCTCCACCTTATTCTTCCCTCCGCAAGCACATCACTCCTCTCCAGTCAACCTTAAACTTCGCACTCTATCTCAATCATTGCCACTCGTGCAAGCTCAAATTCAAAACCGAATCGCAATCCTGACTTCTCAAAATCAAGTACCGGATCCAAATTCTCTGCTCCACCTGCCTCGGTTTGATCGAATCTTGGACTACTGCGTGGATCCGAATCCTTGGAGGAGACGTTCCGGATGAGGGTAAGACCGCTTGTTGATTAGTGTTTAGTTTTTGCAGTTATCATGTTCGGTGAATTGCTAGCTTGAAACGAGTTGTGCAAATGGACAATTTGGCTCCATAAACCTTGGATATACATGACATTTATATGACAGAGAATTTCACACATCATAGTAGCAACCATAAATAATTGTCGTCGTTAACTTTGCTGAAAATTGTTAAAGCATACATGTGCACATTATGTTCCTTTACACAGCAAGTTTTCAACAAATATTTTCAGTTAATAACTTAGTTGGGGGAGTTTGACATTTTCTGATTTCATTGCAGGGCAGCAGAACTTATGTTTGAAAGCTATAAAGTCCCAGCTTTGTTCTTAGCAAAAAATGCTGTATGATTATTGTATAAATTTTCAGCTGTTATTTTTTTGTTCTCTCTAAACTATTTATCATTTTTAGAATAGATATGTTAGCCTTTTTATTAGCCTTCTCACAATGTTTATCTTTATTACCAGGTTCTAACTTCTTTTGCTTCTGGGCGTGCTACATCTCTAGTTGTTGATAGGTGTGGATTATTGCTTTTATTTGATTATTTAATGCTGCATGAATGAGGTCTTGTGATTATTCTTTTTTTTTCCAACAATTTGTTTGTTTTGAGAGTCCAACTGATTCTTTAAAATGTTTTTTTATTGTTTTGTATGTCAGCGGCAATATTACAAGTGTTATGAAATAAATTAAATGTTTGAACATGTACATGCTTAGTTTCTAAGTCCATTCGAGAGGCATTGGTAAGAATTCTATTCATTTGTACAGTGGAGGTGGATCAACTACTGTTGCTGCTGTACATGATGGCTATATTCTCCAAAAGGTATGATTTGTCTCTTTGTTCATTTTTAGTCCTGGTGCCGGTTGGTGCTTATATTACTCAAGGAATCAATAATCAATACTGTATTATGGTGTTAGGTGCATAATTGCATATTGACAGTTATATACATTCATCTGAGAACCTACTCATCCAATTTCATATGAATAGAAGTATCATTTACATTCATTTGCATGAATAGGGATTGTGGTTGACGTTACAACTCAGCTTAAGCACCTAGCTGACATTAACAGTCAAGTTCTAAACCAGATTTCTGAAAATCTTACTACGTTAAAGGTGAAAATTTGTACTATCTTTTAGATGTCGTTGTATACAGTTGTATTGTCACAAAATGTATGTCATTCACGATTCTCAACCAATTTTGGTTTGCAGTTGCATTATAACCATGAACTCTTGTCAAGGGCGAGAAAAAACTTTGCAATGATCGAAAGAAGGTCCACAGAACAAAATAGAGTTCGTTTTGGTAGATCTGGTATACACATGGATGGGGCCTTTTTGTAACACCCCGTATTTTCTGAGAATATTAAAAAAAAAAATTGGTTAATTATGAAGAAGTTATTAAGCCTTGAAGTTTGTATGCATATGAGAGAAATATATATAGATATATATAAAAATAAATAAATAAACATGCAAAAAAGGTTCAAAGAGCGAATTGGGAGGGGGAATAACCGAACCGGCCCATTTTTGAGGTCGACCCGAGCCTCGCTGGGTCGATTAGGGGTTAATCCAGGGTGTTTGGCTGTCATCCCGTGGGCCGATTCGCTCAAATGCAGATTTTGCATTTGAATGGTTCTCATGATTCAGGGTTAATCTAATGGTCCTAAATAACTTCCTACACCTATATATACATCCCTAACCTAAACCTAAATCTCATATACAATTCTCTAGCCTCCATTGCTCTCTTCCTCTCTAAAAATAAATAAATCAATGGCGTCTCTGCCCTGTTGAAACCTAAGCTAGGACTTGTGCTTCTTCTTCCTCCAATTCTGATTAGGATTAAAAGAGAACAGCTACAACACCTTTTTCTTTTAGAATCCAACCAAGGAAAGTGCAGTTATTTTCCGATATAAACTTTAATTATAATTGTGACATGATTGTAAATCTGAATTTGAGATTGCGTATGTTCTGTTCTGATCTATTTTATTCTATATCTCTTTCTTCTTTCTATTCTATAGCCAGGCTACCCGAGCCTACGCCAAATCTCATAAGAGATTAACGCACGAACGTTAACTTTGGGACAAATAATGAATGATGGCATAATTGGGCATGGCTAATCTGTGACTAAAAGGACATAGCTTGTAAACTAGATTTAGATCTGTGCATATTCTGTGAATTGGAAGAAGAGGAACCATTGTATATTAACATGTGACTTGAGACATTGGACATAACGCATATTTTTGAATTAAAGATCTATTATAATTTAAAGTTCTAGATTGTTGGGCATATTGTTTATATAGAGATTCATGATTTGGGATAAAAAGAGAATATGACTTAGGTGTAAAGATCTATATTAAGATTTGATAACTATTAAATGTGAATAACACCTAAGTGGGAGATTTTTGAATATATGACATGCATTGAAATCGAAGGCTATATTTGGTATAATTTATATGTGAATCTTTTATACTAGGCAAGTTTAACTAAATTTGAGACGTGTGTTATATGGTAAATTATGACCATAATCTGGGCTATCTAAATTTAATGCAAACATGGGGTATATGATCATACTGTGAATCAAGACTATTATTTATGCATGTGAACTTAGGCAAGATTTATAATTAGGCAAGATATGTTTGTGAAACTTTAAGGAATGATTAAATCTGTTATGTTTGCCTAATTTGCTAGTTCGGCTATATTTGCCTAATCTGCTAGTTCTGTTATATTGCCTAATCTACTGCCTAGTCTGCTAGATTTGTTCATCTGCCAAATCTGTCATCTGCTAAGTCTGTTGAAAATGCCAAATCTTCTAAACTAAATCTGTTGAGATGCCTAATCTGTTATCTGCTAAATCTGCAAGTTGCTTAATCTGCTGAATCCGTTAAGTCGCCTAAATCTGTTATCTGCTATGTCTGTTAAGTGATATATTCACTCTGTTATTGACATAATCTGAATTAGCTATGAATAATTGACATGTATATTAGGCGTGGGTATAAATGGTAAATCATTAATTAATTGGCCGCAAAGATAAACATGGCTAACTTGAGGTTAGAATAAGTTTGCGGCGTAATTCTGCCCAGAACCGCCCGGCATATTCCAGTGGCCGCAAACAATAGGTTCTAATGTGAGAAGTTAGTCATAACGTGCTTGAAACCCGAGGTTAGACTCAGTTTGCGACAGAAATCTGCCCGGAACCAACCGGCCTAACCAGTAGCCGCAAATTGTCAGTCTAATGTGAGAGGTCTGGGCATTAATATTTAATTAACGAAAATCTGAGATAAATATGATGTCTAAAACGTGTTGGGCGGATAGGGTTAAACCCACTAGACTGATGAGTTTAATAAATCTATTCCGTGAATCGGTAGGCCCAATTAAAAAAATAGACAAATCTGTAAATCTGTTAAATCCGTATATCTGATCCGTTAGTCTAAAACTTGTCTGATCTGTGAACTAGTTGATCTGAATTCTGTATGTCTGAACTTGTTAATCTGAAATTTATTAGTCTGGGGGACACAAGCTTAGGAGGGAAATAACTTGTGTCATCTGTTGTTTGGGACCCATATTAGTCAGTAACCCTTTCTGGTATCAAAACTTTGACCCAACAGTAGGTAGGGTCCGGGCACGCTTACTGAACTAATTATAAGCGGTTCATTCTGATAATGGCGAGGGGTGTTGATGGTGCGTTCCAACCGGGTCATGTGCGTGCATGGATCCCGGTCTGCCTTTGAGGATGTAAGACGTCGTGACATCTGTAAATAGGTCTGTGCCAATTGGTTGTTACTTTAGGGAGTGATACACCCTACTGTGGGGCCGACACAGGATATTTATGTATTACGGAGCCGATCGCTTGGTTAGGGTTTTAGGGTACACTTAGTTCTGTCTGTTTCTGTTGGTACCGTCTGTCTCTGTTGGGTGGCAACACCCGTCTGTTTCTGCATGGTACCGTCTGTTCGGGTGGTAAAGGCCCAATCACTAGTGTACACCTAATTCTACATTCTGTTTCCGTAGGGATTAATCTGTTTCTGCTTCTGTCTGTTTCTGTTCGGGTGGTAAAGGCCCATTACTAGCACTCTCTTCTGTGGAAATTATTCTGTACCCGTTTCTGTTTCAGTTTAGACATTAGGGTGACACCTAATTCTTTTATACTAGTATTAGTGCAGAGAAGTAAGATATAAGTAAGAAGCATGGCTTGTCTACATTATTCTATTTCTGTTGTTTAACCTAAGTATATATGTTGCTCTTGTTACGGCCATCTCTTATCCAGTTTTGCTTTCATGTCATTATTATTACTATCTGTTCATATGCTGAAAGTCGCTGGACTAGCCAGACTTTATGTCTGACCTTGCTTGTTTTCGCCCCTTTTTCTTCCGTTTCCCTCCCAAGGTTATTCAAGGAGGGAATACTTTAGCTTGATCCGGATTCCTTCTGCTTGAAGTGCTTAAGGTATGGCTTGGCTCTGTATAGCTTCCGTTCTATGGGGATTATGATTTTAAAGTTTTGTACTCTGATGGCTTTTGAACAAGGCTGATATATATGTACTTGAGTTTTTGGTAAAGTTGTAATCAAACTGATTTCTGTCCGCTGCAATAAAGTTATAAAGTTTTTCAAGTACTATTTTTATATCTGTCTTGTAATATTCTGTTCTGTTTACTAAAATGCTCCATCAAAGTTAAGGCATTCCCTTGTGAGTGACCTTAACGGAGGTGGGGTGTTACACTTGGTATCAGAGCTGAAGGTTACCAGATTTGATAAAAAGTTTTGAAAACTATTTTCAAAAAGGTTTTAAAAAGGAAGTATTTTCAAAAGTAAAGCTTATTTTTGAAAAACATAATCCCCAAAAGCCATATATCTATCTTTTGATCCTCTATTTGAATCTTTGTTTCCTTCTTTCTCTGGGGCTCCCAGCTTTCTGGAAGGTAACCTCATCGCGGCATGGTTCTGTAGGCTTGATAAGACTACGACACTAGTCAAAGGGCAAATAAGCGCCCGACTTCCATCTGTAGCCGCAGTAGTCTCACCTACGGCTAATTTTCTTTCGATCTTTGTAGGATTTTCCGTGCGATGGAGGCCGCTTTCGAGGGACTTGTCAACGTGTTACACACGGATAGTAAAGATGAGAATGAGGGAGTTTCGCTAAGGAGCACAACCCAAGGATGAGAAACTCATGGATATGGACTTGGTTCACAAAGGAGACAAAAAGGAAACACAAAAGAAGGAAGAAAATTCTGATGATAAAGGAGGAGAAATGTGCTTTACTTATGGAAGCTTAACTCATCTGAACAAGGATTGCCAAAAGAGGAAGGACACTCACTTCAACTGTGGTGAGATGGGACACTTCACTAGGGACTGCCCGAAGAAACGGGGGCAAGGACAGTGGACATGACCTACTTCGAGAAGGCAGGCAAATGCTCTCATAGTTGGTGGATAGGATATAAGTAGGAAAATTTCCGTAGAGAGTTTAGTTTCCTTATCTGATTATTGAGTTAGAACTCTTTCCGATTATGGCATTCTGATTCTGTAGTCGAGTCTCTGCACTTTAATACTAGTCTTGTTTCTGATCTGGTTATAGTCTCAAACCCCATAGGGGTTACGAATCATCTGCTGGTGATAAGTTGGGGTTTGAGAGATATCTGTGTTAGGCGTCAAGTAGGACGCATACATTCTGGGTTTTATCATGCTTAGTTTTCTAAGAATTATTTGGTAATCTGATCTGTACTAGTAGTCTGTAAATATCTGAATATCTCTGATAAGGTTAAGATTTCCAGTTTTGACATTGTCTAAAGAGGGTAATCCTCTGAGTGTCAATCTGATATTGATTTCGGTCTTTGGGGTTTAAACTTAGGGGAATTATTCTCTCAACCAATGTCTAATGGGAACCAAGTTTTTGTTTTATCTGTACTCGCTTCCATCGTTCGACTGTATCCTATCGATCGAATCTTCGAACTTTAGGTAGAAACTAATGGGTGTAAACATGTGTTTGAGACATATTATGTTTGATGGCTGCAAGTGGATGCAAGTGGTTGCTAGTGGTTGCTCGTGGATGCATATACACACACTAGGCACTAGATCGGCTCAAAAACACTCTCATACTGCATATGGATGTGTGTGCATTTTTCAATTTTTGTGGATGCAGAATGATTGACTCCTCACATGGATGTTGCATTTGGATGAATGGTTATGCACTCATATAGAAATGATGTGTATCAAATAGGATTTCTTGCATACATATTTGGACTCATGACACTAACATGATTCGCATTAAGGAGGTCAACTGGATCAGTAGACCGCCTGATTTTGCATTAGATAAGAAACATATACACACTTTGCATATGTTCATACGACATTAGAAACCTTTTAAGGACAATGGATGCCTGTGATTGAATGGTTGAGTAGATGGATGCTGGATGTTAGGATACATTCTTCTTAACTTGAAGATTTCGAGGACGAAATCCTTTAAGGAGGGGAGAATGTAACACCCCGTATTTTCTGAGAATATTAAAAAAAAATGGTTAATTATGAAGAAGTTATTAAGCCTTGAAGTTTGTATGCATATGAGAGAAATATATATAGATATATATAAAAATTAAATAAATAAACATGCAAAAAAGGTTCAAAACAGCGAATTGGGAGGGGGAATAACCGAACCGGCCCATTTTTGAGGTCGACCCGAGCCCCGCTGGGTCAACTAGGGGTTAATCCAGGGTGTTTGGCTGTCATCCCGTGGGCCGATTCGCTCAAATGCAGATTTTGCATTTGAATGGTTCTTGTAACACCCCGTATTTTGGTTAATACTAAAATTCACTAATTACAGAATAAATAATCTCAGATATGAGAATTGGGGGAAACGGGCTACGCCATTGCATTCGTCTCAGAATAATACGCAAAATAGAGTCCGAGTTTTCGAAAATCAGAGTCCGTATGGCCCGGTTATGGCCCGATGAAGTTTGCAGAAAATTCAAAACTAAAAACAGAATTAAGAATTTAAAATTCAGATTTTAAATTGGACAGGCGGGGCCAGGCGGGAAGATTCCCGCCCTACCCATGTCGACAGGGCTGTCGACAGGGGTGTCGACTGGCCTGTCGACTTGCCTGTCGACAGGGGCCTGGCGTCCAGTGAACCTGGGTGCACCAGGTTGCACCAGGTTGGGTTTCAGGCTGGCTAGGAGGGCTGGTTCTAGAGATTTCCTAAATCTAAGGGTCCTAATCTAATCTAGGGTTAATCTAAGGGCCTAAAACACTCACCTAATCCTATAAATAAGACCCTAACCCTACCCTAATTCATTCATAATTAAATCTAGTAACTAAACTATGGCAAATTGAAACTTGAGAGAGCCTCCATCAAAAATTAGAGAAGGGATAGCATTCCAAATCAACTTCTAGCCTCTTAATCTTCTTCATTAGTTTGCTAATTTTGTTTTGGTGAGCTTCTATCCCCTTAATAATCAATTGTTAAATTGATTAAGATAGGATATGATGATGTATGGTTATGTTTGGGGATCAATGTGTTTATGCAAGCTTAATATTGTATATGTTATGTGTTTTGCAAGTTATATGCTCTATGTCATGCAAGTTTAGTGTATGTGTTCATGACATTTTTATGCAAGTTTAATGTTATATCTTTATGCAAGTTTGGTGCTATGTTTCATGATGATTATGATGCAAAACACTAAGTTGGACATTGGTCTATTATGCAACATGTTATGCATGCATATGAAGTTATGTGAATGATTATGCAAGTTATGTGTATGCTTAAATGCAAGATTAACATGTTATGCATGCTTATGAAGTTATGTGAATGATTATGCAAGTTAGGTGTATGCTCAAATGCAAGATTAACATGTTATGCATGCTTATGAAGTCATGTGAATAATTATGCAAGTTATGTGTATGCTTAAATGCAAGATTAACATGTTATGCATGCTTATGAAGTTATGTGAATGATTATGCAAGTTAGGTGTATGCTCAAATGCAAGATTTACATGTTATGCATGCTTATGAAGTCATGTGAATAATTATGCAAGTTATGTGTATGCTTTAATGCAAGTTGGGTTAATATATGCTCATATATGCAAGTTGACATCCTCTTAACCCATGGCAAAGTTATATGCTAAACTCATGATATTTGTGATGGATCTTCCCCTTCATTATGTCATGAAATGAGAACGATTTACGTGGGGAACGATGGGGTTGGTGAATATGTTAATAAATGTATGATTGGGTATGATTAAGCATACCGTAAAAATAAATTAACATAAGTGGGAATTTACCTATTGAGTTAGGTCTACCCCATGGGAATTTACCTATTGAGTTAGGTCTACCCATGTTATGAAAAACTTGATATTAATTAGGGATAATTAATATGGGGTGATTAATTAGGTGTAATTAATCGACTAAGACACGAGGTTGGACTCATTTGTAGCGTAAAACTGCCCGGACCCAACCGGCTTAACCAGTTTCTACAAATGTTAGCCCAATGTGAGAGGTCTTAGGCACAAACTAAATACGTGATTAATGTAAAGACACGAGGTTAGACTCGGTTATGACATAAGGCTGCCCGGACCCAACCGGCTTAACCAGCGGTCATAAAAGATAGTCTAATGTGAGAGGTCTTTATGAGGATCACGGTCTTAATTAATTAAGAAACACTTAACCAGATAAGCATGTAGTAGAGCATGAGGGGTTAAGTGGGTGCCTTGGGTGGCATGTGGAAATCTAGTGGGTTGCCTTGGGTGGCAATAGAAAATACGATTAGAATACTTAACCAAGTGGAAACATGTAGTTAAACATGATTAAAGGGTTAAGTGGGATACACTAGATAAGTAACAAGCTTAGGTGGGTAGCTTGTGGGGGCCCATTTCAACCAATATCCCAAACGTATCTTTGTGGGCTCGACTCTAGTCAGGTGACGGGACACGCATATTGGGCTTGACTATAAGAGGCCAAAACGGGTTAGCGGTGGCAACGCGAGTCCAACGGGTTTCATATGCGTGTGTGGACCCGGGCTGGTAGATAAGTCGTTGTTGCATCGTGTAGGTATAAGCCGTGCACCGTGGATAATATTGGGTTGCCACTTTAGGGGGAGTGATACACCCCACTGTGGGTCCAGCACGGGTATCTACGATAGGGAGCCGATCGCTTGGGGTAGTGGGGTACACCTAGTGGAGATAGGGGCAGACGGCACCTATGTGGTCAGCTAGGGGTACATGAAACTACTAGTTATATCTTTCTTTTAAAGTCCTTGGGTGGGATCAACCTTTGAGTAGGAATGACTGGTGTGGTGCAGTTAGTAATTATCCTTGGGTGGGTAGATGCGTCTTTACGGTTATCTCAATTCATCCTATGTTGTTGGCTACTTAGTGTAGTCATTATCCCCAAAGGTACCGTACCGAGTTCATGTCATACCCTAATTACTTTAATAATTGTATTGTTAAGGTTATAGGGCTCACTCAGGCTTATGTCTGACCCCGTTGTTTTTATCTTTTTCCCCTCAGGTCCTCAGGTTGGGCCTAGTGCTAGCGGGCCTTGATCAGTTTGCTTTATCTACTCTTGGAGTTTGGACCGTAGATGTAGGGCTCAGCTTCCCTTTTTCTTTTATGGCTATCAGTTCATGTATTGGGATTATGTATTTTTATTTAGCAAGAATGGATATTTGTACTTAACTCTTATTATGGTTTTGTAATGTAACCAGACATGTTTATTTCCGCTGTTATGGGATGATGGTTTAAATTTCAAGTATTACTTATATCTATCTTGCTGTAATTTCTCTGTTCTATATTCACTAAAATACTCCGCCGATGTTATGGCATTCCCATAGAGAGTGACCATAGCGGGTGTGGGGTGTTACACGTGGTATCAGAGCAAAGGTTACCGGAACAGATAAAATTTTTAGAAAACTATTTTTCTAAAAACATTTTTGGAAGAAATATTTTCAAAAACATGTCTTTAAAGAGAAAAGTTTTTGAAAAAAAAAAGCATAATCCCCAATAGCCATATCTTTATCCTTCGAATTCTCCATTTTGAATCTTTCCTTTTTCGTTTCAGCATGGCTGAGGATCTTAACTTTCCGGAGGGTGTGACGGTACCAGTATGGTATAGGAGATTGATGGAGGCTAGGGCCACCACTGCGGGTCCAGCAAATGTTCCTCCACCAACCGTAGCACCCGATCTTCCTCCTCCCCCTCCTCCTCGCACGGATACTTTTGCTAAGACTTGTAAGGAATTCAAAGCTATGGGAGGGAAACCTTTTCAAGGATCTGAAACTTTTGTGGAGGCTAGAGATTGGCTTAAGGAGGTGGAAGAGTTGATAGATATCTTTGAGATGGAAGAAGGAAAGAAAGTCAAGTTGGCTGCTTGGTTAATGAAGGGAGAGGCCTCATTCTGGTGGGAGGTCACTAATGGAGAACGCCCCGTTGACTCTTGGGCGGATTTTAGGCATAGATTTGTGGCCAAGTTTCTCTCAAGGGCGGAGGAAAACTTGTATATGGAAAGATTCTTGACTTTAAAGCAAGGAAATCTCTCGGTGAAGGAATATGTCAACAAGTTTAATCAATTAGCAAGGTTTGGCCTAGATATGGTGAATACACCGGAGAAGAAGGCTTTGAGGTTCGTGAAAGGCTTGAATGAACCAATGCATGGGTTGGCTATGACTCATATCCCGATGGGGGCCACCTTTGAGAAGTTAGTTGACATGGCACTCATGCACGAAGAAGAGAAGGGTCCCAATGCTAATAAGGCACCCGAGAAGAAGGGAGATCAAAAGAGACCTCAGCAACAACAACAAAACAAAGGTGGGAAAGGTAACGGTGGCAAGGACAAGAAGAAGAAGTGTTTCAATTGTGGGACACCTGGCCACCTAAGCAAGGATTGTCGCAAGAAAAAGAAGACTGGCTGCTTCCACTGTGGCGAAGCAGGGCATCTAATAAAAGATTGTCCTAAGAAGGGGCAAAGGGCGGGATCTACCTCAGGAGGTCAGGTGCAAGTTCTAATGGCACCAGCTCAGGCAGGGGGGCAAGTTCAGGCTCTCTCAGTTCCACCGGTTCAGCAGAGAGGTAGAACTATTTCCGTTGAAAGTCTGGTTTTTCTATTTGATCATCCTGTCCGTACATTGTTTGATTCAGGCGCATCGCATTCGTTTATCTCATCATCATTAGTTGAGTCACTGCACTTAAACACCAGTCTAGTAGATGATCCCTTGGTTGTTTCAAACCCAATTGGGGGCTCCACTTATTTGTCCATGATATGTTTGGGTTTGAAGATTTCTATACTTAGCATTGAGTTTAGATGTGATGCTTTTGTGTTGGGCTTCACGGGTTATGGGTTGATTTTGGGCATGGACTGGTTATCCAGTAATGGTGCCGTTCTTGATTGCGAAAGGAGAGTTGTTAGGCTCATGACCCGCTTGGGTAACACTCTCGAGATTTCTTGTAACCCCAGGGACTCTGTTATGCTAAGTTATCTTGAATTGCTTGACGCTTCGGTCGAGAGTTTGCAATCTGTTAGAGTGGTCCGGGAATATCCGGATGTGTTTGAGGAGGTGAAGGGCTTACCTCCAAAGCGGGAGATTGACTTCCGAATATATCTGGTGGATAATGCTAAACCTGTATCTTTACCAGTGCGCCACATGGCTCCTCGTGAGAGGAGGGAACTCTATAAGCAAGTAGGGGAGTTGCTTGAGAAGGGGTTCATAAGACGAAGTATATCGGAGTGGGGTGCTCCAGTAGTATTTGCTACGAAGGCGGATGGGTCCCTCAGACTTTGTGTAGACTATAGAGAACTCAACAAGCTTACAAAGAAGAATAGACACCCATTGCCTAGGATTGATGATCTTTTCGATCAGTTGGTTGGCGCTTCAGTATTATCTCAGTTGGACTTAGCCACGGGGTTTCATCAGTTGAGGGTGGCTGAGGATAGCATAGACAAGACTGCCTTTAGAACTCCGGATGGTTTCTATGAGTGGCTGGTGATGCCATTTGGGTTGACGAACGCCCCTGCATACTTTGTTGATTTGATGAGTAGGGTGTTCAGGGAGTTCCTTAATAAATTCGTGGTGGTCTTTGTGGATGATATCTTAGTATTTTCTAAGAGTGAAGAAGAGCATGCCCTACATCTTGGGGAAGTGTTGAAGACTCTTCGAGCACATAGCCTTAAGGCTAAATTCTCTAAATGTCACTTCTGGAGGAAGGAAGTGCGGTTCTTGGGGCACGTGGTCTCCAAGGAGGGGATAGCTGTGGATCCCGCGAAGGTAGTATCGATTCAGGATTGGAAGGTTCCAAAGAATGCTACCGAAGTAAGAAGTTTCTTGGGGTTGGCGGGTTACTATAGGAAGTTTATCAAAGACTTCGCGAAGATATCAGCCCCATTAACCCGCTTAACAAAGAAGAATCTTGTTTTTGCATGGGACGTAGATTGTGATGATGCGTTCCGACGGTTAAAGAGAGCTTTAACCACGGCTCCAGTTTTAGTGTTGCCAGATGGGAGCAAGCCATTTGTTGTCTATACCGATGCCTGTGGGACAGGACTTGGCGCAGTCTTAATGCAAGAGGGAAGGGTAATAGCCTATGGTGGAAGGCAGTTAAGGCCACATGAGAAAAATTACCCTACCCATGATTTAGAGTTGGCCGCTATTGTTTTTGCGCTTAAGATCTGGCCCCATTATCTTCTTGGTGAGAGATTCGAGTTGTTCACTGACCATAAATCTTTGAAGTACTTGTTCTCTCAGAAGGATCTAAACTTAAGACAGCAAAGGTGGATAGATTTTTTAGCATCTTATGATTTCGAGATAGCGTATACCCCTGGCAAGGGTAACGTGGTGGCGGACGCCTTGAGCAGGAAGAGGTTGTCCTTGAGTCCATTGTTCGTGGAACGACAAAGCTTGGAATTTATCTCGATGTTTGATTTCAGACCTTCCATTGATTATGTACCCGGTTTGCTAGCTTCTTTGGAAGTTAGACCTACTCTTCTGGGGCGGATTGGGGAAGCCCAGAGGGACGACCCACAGTTGGTTGAGTTGATAGAGAAGCTCATAAGGGGGGAGTCGTCCAGCCATTTGAGTAGGTACACCCTAGAAGATAGGGGGTGCTTGCGTAGGGACGGTAGACTTTGTGTACCGCTAGATGAAGGGTTGAGGAAGGCTATTCTTGATGATGCACACCGTTCTAGGATGACCATTCATCCCGGTGGGGATAAGATGTACCAAGATATGAAGAGGGTTTTCTTCTGGGCCGGTATGAAGAAAGATGTGGCCGAGTATGTCGCTCAATGTTTGGTGTGCCAGCAAGTGAAGGCGGAGCAAAGGAAACCAGGTGGGTTGCTTCACCCATTGGAGGTTCCGCAATGGAAGTGGGATAGCGTCTCGATGGATTTTATTGATGGGTTACCCAGGTCGAGGAAGGGTAATACGGGAATTTGGGTGGTGGTAGATAGACTTACTAAGAGCGCCCATTTCATACCTGTGAAGAGCAAGAGGACTGCTCCATGGCTAGCTTCAGTATATCTTCGAGAGATAGTTCGATTGCATGGGGTACCCTCTAGCATAGTGAGTGATCGAGATCCTATCTTCACTAGCGAGTTCTGGAGAAGTTTGCAAGAAGCAGTGGGGACTCAATTGTGTCTGAGCACTGCATATCATCCTCAGACGGACGGCCAGACCGAGAGGGTGAATCGTGTTCTAGGAGAACTTTTGAGGCTTTGTATCTTAGATTTTGGAGGTACATGGGAAGAGCATCTTCCATTGGTGGAGTTCGCATATAATAACAGCTTCCAGTCCAGTATTGGTATGGCTCCTTTCGAAGCTCTCTATGGAAGGCCTTGTCGATCTCCTACGTGTTGGTGGGAGTCTACGGATAAGATCTTGCTTGGGCCTGATATGATTAGGGAGACTTCTGAGAAGATTGACTTGATTCGAAGAAGGATGAAAGCAGCTCAGGATAGGCAAAAATCTTATGCGGACAAAAGAAGGACGGATCTTGAGTTTGAGGTTGGGGATATGGTTTTTGTCAAGGTATCTCCGTTAAGAAATGTTGTTCGCTTTGGATCCGTTGGGAAGTTAGCACCGAGGTTTGTTGGGCCGTTTCCTATTAAGGAAAGGATTGGACGGATGGCTTATAGAGTAGAGTTGCCCGATAGACTTAGTGGTGTTCATGATGTATTCCATGTATCACATCTGAGGAAATGCTTACATGAGACCGCAAAGGTGGTAGAGCCGAGCTTGCTTAGAGATGTAGAGATAGAGCGTGATGCGACTATCCGACGAGCCCCTACTCGCATCCTTGGGTCAGAGACTAGGAAATTGAGGAATCGAGAGGTTCAACTAGTCAAAGTGCAATGGGGAGAAGATGAGAGCAACGCAACTTGGGAGACGGAAGCGAAGATGCGTTCATTGTACCCATTTCTTTTTGAGGGTATGTCTTTACTTTCTCCTCTATCATTGTCTAGTACTTATCTTATCTTTATTATGTCCTCTCGTTAGTACTGTTTGACCTTTAGATAGGGTAAACCTATGGTTGAAACATGTGTTTGAGACATGTTATGGTTGATGGATGCAAGTGGATGCAAGTGTTTGCTAGTGGTTGCTCGTGGATGCATATATACACACTTTAGGCACTAGATCGGCTCAGTCACTTCATATTGCATATTGCATAAAATTGTTTGTAGGAGGCTATATTTATGGATGTCTAATGATTGTGTTATCATATGGATGATGCATTTTGGTGAATGATTGTGCACTCATGTAGATATTGTATGTGTCGATAGGGTTCTCTCGCATACATAATGGATGCATGGCACTATCATGGTTTGCATATGTTCATACATTAGATAGGGAACATATACACACACTTTTTGCATATGCTTATACATCATTAGAAACTGTTTAAGGACAATGGATGCCGTGGTTGATGGTTTGAGTAGATGGTTGTTTGGATGGTAGGATATGCATTCTCCTTAGCTTAGAGATTTCGGGGACGAAATCCTTTAAGGAGGGGAGAATGTAACACCCCGTATTTTGGTTAATACTAAAATTCACTAATTACAGAATAAATAATCTCAGATATGAGAATTGGGGGAAACGGGCTACGCCATTGCATTCGTCTCAGAAAAATACGCAAAATAGAGTCCGAGTTTTCGAAAATCGGAGTCCGTATGGCCCAGTTATGGCCCGATGAAGTTTGCAGAAAATTCAAAACTAAAAACAGAATTAAGAATTTAAAATTCAGATTTTAAATTGGACAGGCGGGGCCAGGCGGGAAGATTCCCGCCCTACCCATGTCGACAGGGCTGTCGACAGGCCTGTCGACAGGGGTGTCGACTTGCCTGTCGACTTGCCTGTCGACAGGGGCCTGGCGTCCAGTGAACCTGGGTGCACCAGGTTGCACCAGGTTGGGTTTCAGGCTAGCTAGGAGGGCTGGTTCTAGAGATTTCCTAAATCTAGGGGTCCTAATCTAATCTAGGGTTAATCTAAGGGCCTAAAACACTCACCTAATCCTATAAATAAGACCCTAACCCTACCCTAATTCATTCATAATTAAATCTAGTAACTAAACTATGGCAAATTGAAACTTGAGAGAGCCTCCATCAAAAATTAGAGAAGGGATAGCATTCCAAATCAACTTCTAGCCTCTTAATCTTCTTCATTAGTTTGCTAATTTTGTTTTGGTGAGCTTCTATCCCCTTAATAATCAATTGTTAAATTGATTAAGATAGGATATGATGATGTATGGTTATGTTTGTGGATCAATGTGTTTATGCAAGCTTAATATTGTATATGTTATGTGTTTTGCAAGTTATATGCTCTATGTCATGCAAGTTTAGTGTATGTGTTCATGACATTTTTATGCAAGTTTAATGTTATATCTTTATGCAAGTTTGGTGCTATGTTTCATGATGATTATGATGCAAAACACTAAGTTGGACATTGATCTATTATGCAACATGTTATGCATGCATATGAAGTTATGTGAATGATTATGCAAGTTATGTGTATGCTTAAATGCAAGATTAACATGTTATGCATGCTTATGAAGTTATGTGAATGATTATGCAAGTTAGGTGTATGCTCAAATGCAAGATTAACATGTTATGCATGCTTATGAAGTCATGTGAATAATTATGCAAGTTATGTGTATGCTTAAATGCAAGATTAACATGTTATGCATGCTTATGAAGTTATGTGAATGATTATGCAAGTTAGGTGTATGCTCAAATGCAAGATTTACATGTTATGCATGCTTATGAAGTCATGTGAATAATTATGCAAGTTATGTGTATGCTTTAATGCAAGTTGGGTTAATATATGCTCATATATGCAAGTTGACATCCTCTTAACCCATGACAAAGTTATATGCTAAACTCATGATATTTGTGATGGATCTTCCCCTTCATTATGTCATGAAATGAGAACGATTTACGTGGGGAACGATGGGGTTGGTGAATATGTTAATAAATGTATGATTGGGTTTGATTAAGCATACCGTAAAAATAAATTAACATAAGTGGGAATTTACCTATTGAGTTAGGTCTACCCCATGGGAATTTACCTATTGAGTTAGGTCTACCCATGTTATGAAAAACTTGATATTAATTAGGGATAATTAATATGGGGTGATTAATTAGGTGTAATTAATCGACTAAGACACGAGGTTGGACTCATTTGTAGCGTAAAACTGCCCGGACCCAACCGGCTTAACCAGTTGCTACAAATGTTAGCCCAATGTGAGAGGTCTTAGGCACAAACTAAATACGTGATTAATGTAAAGACACGAGGTTAGACTCGGTTATGACATAAGGCTGCCCGGACCCAACCGGCTTAACCAGCGGTCATAAAAGATAGTCTAATGTGAGAGGTCTTTATGAGGATCACGGTCTTAATTAATTAAGAAACACTTAACCAGATAAGCATGTAGTAGAGCATGAGGGGTTAAGTGGGTGCCTTGGGTGGCATGTGGAAATCTAGTGGGTTGCCTTGGGTGGCAATAGAAAATACGATTAGAATACTTAACCAAGTGGAAACATGTAGTTAAACATGATTAAAGGGTTAAGTGGGATACACTAGATAAGTAACAAGCTTAGGTGGGTAGCTTGTGGGGGCCCATTTCAACCAATATCCCAAACGTATCTTTGTGGGCTCGACTCTAGTCGGGTGACGGGACACGCATATTGGGCTTGACTATAAGAGGCCAAAACGGGTTAGCGGTGGCAACGCGAGTCCAACGGGTTTCATATGCGTGTGTGGACCCGGGCTGGTAGATAAGTCGTTGTTGCATCGTGTAGGTATAAGCCGTGCACCGTGGATAATATTGGGTTGCCACTTTAGGGGGAGTGATACACCCCACTGTGGGTCCAGCACGGGTATCTACGATAGGGAGCCGATCGCTTGGGGTAGTGGGGTACACCTAGTGGAGATAGGGGCAGACGGCACCTATGTGGTCAGCTAGGGGTACATGAAACTACTAGTTATATCTTTCTTTTAAAGTCCTTGGGTGGGATCAACCTTTGAGTAGGAATGACTGGTGTGGTGCAGTTAGTAATTATCCTTGGGTGGGTAGATGCGTCTTTACGGTTATCTCAATTCATCCTATGTTGTTGGCTACTTAGTGTAGTCATTATCCCCAAAGGTACCGTACCGAGTTCATGTCATACCCTAATTACTTTAATAATTGTATTGTTAAGGTTATAGGGCTCACTCAGGCTTATGTCTGACCCCGTTGTTTTTATCTTTTTCCCCTCAGGTCCTCAGGTTGGGCCTAGTGCTAGCGGGCCTTGATCAGTTTGCTTTATCTACTCTTGGAGTTTGGACCGTAGATGTAGGGCTCAGCTTCCCTTTTTCTTTTATGGCTATCAGTTCATGTATTGGGATTATGTATTTTTATTTAGCAAGAATGGATATTTGTACTTAACTCTTATTATGGTTTTGTAATGTAACCAGACATGTTTATTTCCGCTGTTATGAGATGATGGTTTAAATTTCAAGTATTACTTATATCTGTCTTGCTGTAATTTCTCTGTTCTATATTCACTAAAATACTCCGCCGATGTTATGGCATTCCCATAGAGAGTGACCATAGCGGGTGTGGGGTGTTACAGTTCTCATGATTCTGGGTTAATCTAATGGTCCTAAATAACTTCCTACACCTATATATACATCCCCAACCTAAACCTAAATCTCATATACAATTCTCTAGCCTCCATTGCTCTCTTCCTCTCTAAAAATAAATAAATCAATGGCATCTCTACTCTGCTGAAACCTAAGCTAGGACTTGTGCTTCTTCTTCCTCCAATTCTGATTAGGATTAAAAGAGAACAGCTACAACACCTTTTTCTTTTAGAATCCAACCAAGGCAAGTGCAGTTATTTTCCGATATAAACTTTAATTATAATTGTGACATGATTGTAAATCTGAATTTGAGATTGTGTATGTTCTGTTCTGATCTATTTTATTCTATATCTCTTTCTTCTTTCTGTTCTATAGCCAGGCTACCCCGAGCCTACGCCAAATCTCATAAGAGATTAACGCATGAACGTTAAACTTTGGGACAAATAATGAATGATGGCATAATTGGACATGGCTAATCTGTGACTAAAAGGACATAGCTTATAAACTAGATTTAGATCTGTGCATATTCTGTGAATTGGAAGAAGAGGAACCATTGTATATTAACATGTGACTTGAGACATTGGACATAACGCATATTTTTGAATTAAAGATCTGTTATAATTTAAAGTTCTAGATTGTTGGGCATATTGTTTATATAGAGATTCATGATTTGGGATAAAAAGAGAATATGACTTAGGTGTAAAGATCTATATTAAGATTTGATAACTATTAAATGTAAATAACACCTAAGTGGGAGATTTTTGAATATATTACATGCATTGAAATCGATGGCTATATTTGGTATAATTTATATGTGAATCTTTTGTACTAGGCAAGTTTAACTAAATTTGAGACGTGTGTTATATGGTAAATTATGACCATAATCTGGGCTATGTAAATTTAATGCAAACATGGGGTATATGATCATATTGTGAATCAAGACTATTATTTATGCATGTGAACTTAAGCAAGATTTATAATTAGGCAAGATATGTTTGTGAAACTTTAAGGAATGATTAAATCTGTTATGTTTGCCTAATTTGCTAGTTCGGCTATATTTGCCTAATCTGCTAGTTCTGTTATATTGCCTAATCTACTGCCTAGTCTGCTAGATTTGTTCATCTGCCAAATCTGTTATCTTCTAAGTCTATTGAAAATGCCAAATCTGCTAAACTAAATCTGTTGAGATGCCTAATCTGTTATCTGCTAAATCTGCTAGTTGCTTAATCTGCTGAATCCGTTAAGTCGCCTAAATCTGTTATCTGCTATGTCTGTTAAGTGATATATTCACTCTGTTATTGACATAATCTGTAACACCCCACCTCCGCCAGGGTCACTCACAAAGGAATGCACTGGGTTTGGAGGGGCATTATTGGTAAACATGCACAGAAATATTACAAGACAGAACATATATAAAACATCGGAAGTAAAACAAATTTCATTAAAATAAGGTCTAAAGCCTTTTACATCAGAATACATCAAAACCTGTCTTGCAATAGTAAAGAAGCATAAACCATTTCATAAATTATTCCCCCAGTAAAACAATAAAGCAGCCATAGCCAAGAAAAGTCCAAGCCATGCATGATGACCTTCAAGAAGAAGGAGTCCAAACTAAACAACAGTGTTTCCTCCCTGAAAACCTGGGGGGGGGGAACGGAAGACAAAGAGGCAAAACAAAACGGGGTCAGTCATAAAGACTGGTAAGTCCTATCTACTTCCAGTATAAAAACAGGTAAAGGTAACATGACATGCATAAACTGAAAGTAAACATAAGGATGACTACAAGATAGATAAGCTAAACCAAGATAACAGGCTGAACTACTGTAACAAGATAAACTAAGGTATCATGATAAACTACGGTGTCAAGATAATTCAAGGTATCACATCGTCAGGTTTTTATCAAGTATACTATCCCAAGGTATCTATCATGTATAACATCCCGAGGTTACTATCAAGTATATCTCTCATGGTTCTAACATGTATATTTGCTCTGCACCTCTCGTACTAGTATCCCAACCCGCGTCATGTGTTAACTATGAATGTCCCTTGCCCAATGTCATGTAATGGTCCATGTCAACCTAACATATAGCATATGTACGTTTTCCTCACTCGTATGTTTCTTCCCATGTATAAGTTTAGTCCTTTGCCATAGGCCGTACGGGCTTTCCCATGTAAATCTATACCACCTCAACGTAGTACCATTTTATTCTTGAAGTTGTTTTGGACTGCTACCCTTGATCTGGTTATGTTTTTTTACCATGAACTATCGCGTGTTCACTTAGTATTTATGCCACCTAGGACCACTAGGGATTATGCTACCTAATGAACGTTTCCGGGTCTCGGTTTGGGTTCAAGCCACCTAGGGCCACTAGGGATTATGCCACCCGTCAACCACGCCCTTTATCCCACGTATGTATCGTGAATCGTTTTCCATGTCTAGATGCACATGTATCTCAATGTGCCATCCGAGTTCCGTGCCAGGGCAAATCAAGAAATATGGAACTCGGTCGGGAGTTTTAAGTCGTCTACTGATGCAGATATCAAGGTCTGTTTTTGTATCTGTGGCTATGGTCCCACGTGACCCATCCCTCAACTACTGAAAGGCAATCCAAGAAAAATCATGTATGAGAACTACATCCCGGCCCCACTATGCCCCACTTACCTATTGGCCAACCTCACCCATAACTCGATAGCAAGTATATGGTCTGTTGGGAGTTCTCTGCCTTTCTGTACGTACACGATTGACTAAAGATGGTAGGTAGTCGACGACGCGCTATCCAGGGCAAAAGTCAAGTATCGTCGACTCCAAGCTAATCCATCCCCGTCTTTAGGTTGCTCGCACAGCAACCAAGGCATACCCTTGGCTCTTCTACCGCAGACCTTAACCTCTGTGAGGCCAGGTTTCATGGACCATCTGCCACCTCACAGAGGGATACCAAGAGTACCCTCACGTCCCCCGAAGCTACCGCTTCGTCACCCAGTTCACTGGAGCTTTTTATCCAAGTCAGATAAGTTGCTCCTCCTCGTATACTAAGCGATGACCTACCGTATCAGGTTACTCATCTATTTATGAACTAGTCCCATGTCCATGGCTAAGAATTATTACTTAGTTATCCTTAACTAAGGTTTACCACTTAGCTTCTCTTCCCGCTATCGTTGTTAACTACGATTTTCGACCTAGTCGCCTGAGCTAGGGTTTTGTCTAATGGGTTAAGTGTTGTCATTCAAGTTCATGACCTAACCCGCCTACGAATCATGTCAAGATTGGCTAAGTACTCAGTTCAAGGATTAGCCCTACAAGTTGGTTAAGTGTACCAAGAAGCTCATGACTTAACCCTATCAAGTCAAATTGGTTAAGTACTTGTTTGTCTTAACCCTATCAGATTATCATGTTAGATTGATTAAGCATAAATTATCTTAATCCCATCAGATTATCGAGTCGGATTGGTTAAGTATGGGTTAGCTTAACCCCATCCACTAATCGTATTACAATGGTTAAGTATATTTAAAAGGTCTTGTGACTAAACCCTATCAGGTCCGCATGTTAGATTGGTTAAGTATAGGTTACCTAACCTCATCAAATCATCATGTATAATTGGTTAAGTATAAGTTACTTAACCCCATTAAATTATCATGTTAAGTTGGTTAAGTATTGGTTACTTAACCTCACTGAATTACCAAGTTTAGATTGGTTAAGTGGTTAACTTAACCCCATCGAATTACCGTGTTTAGATTAGTTAAGTGTAGGTTACTTAACCCCATCTAATTACCGTGTTTAGATTAGTTAAGTCTAAGTTACTTAACCCCATCTAATTACCGTGTTTAGATTAGTTAAGTCTAAGTTACCTAACCCCATCTAATTACCAAGTCGGATTAGTTAAGTGTAAATTACTTAACCCCATCCTCTAATTGACTTATATGGTTAAGAAATCAAGTCCGGTTTAACTTAACCTACCCATTCGTGTCATATCGGTTAAGTGTCATTAGTCAAAATTACTTAACCTTTTCATGTGGCATTAATTAGATTAATGCACCCCAACCTCTCACATTAGACTTTGTTGTGGTTACTAGTTAAGCCGGGCGGGTCCGGGTAGATTTACACCACAACCTAGTCTAACCTCGGGTTTTAAGTGCTATATGACCAACTACCCACATTGGGTCCTATTGTTTGTAGCCACTAGTTAAGCCGGGCGAGTCCGGGTAGATTTATGCTACAAACTCAACCCAACCTCGAGTTGGCCACTTTCATGTTTGGTCTAGTGTCATATTACACTTACAACCCATACGTGTCTAGTTTCAAGTCCCATGTTTACCCCACATGTCATGTCCATATTTAGGTGTGTCATGAGTGTCATATTTTCATGAAATCCCATGCCAAATTATCGTGTCATAATCACGCTCGTCTAACCTACCCCAAATCGTGTTTCCAACCCAAGTAAAAGAGAGTCAACATAGTAAGGATACTATGCTACATATTGGCCTCAAAACATGCACGATGCCAAAAAGGGATTGGCCACAAACATGCGTGGTATCATACGGGGTTTGGCCTCAAAGTATGCATAGCATCATAAGGGGTTTTTTTGGCCTCAAACATGCATAATGCCACAACGGGATTAGCCACAAACATGCATAGTATCATAAGGGAATTTGGCCACAAACTTGCATAGTATCATAAGGGAATTTGGCCACAAACATGCATAGTATCATAAGGGAATTTGGCCACAAACATGCATGATAACATAAGGAGTTTGGGTTCATTTACATGCATAAGACCCAAAGTCAAGTCTTTGCCAATATTTTACAAGTCAAATGGTTCCCAAAGGTTCATGCTAACATCCCATAGATAAAGATTCAAACTTGCAAGGTAAACTAGGTTAAACATAACATGAGTGGCATGATTAAGTCGCTAAAACTTAGCCCAAGGTCATAGATCATAGAAAAGGGGCATAATTAGGTTCACATAGACTAGCAAACTTATGTTTCATCGCATTTTATCCCATGTCACATTAGAACCACCGTTAGAATCTACAAGTAGCTAGAACTTACATAGCAAGGCTTAGGGAAGGATCATGCATCGTCTTGACGAAGAAATGTGGCTCCTTTGTTGAAGAATCGTCATAAAATTTGCGTAGCAACGTTGATCCACCCTCGATTTGACATAGGAAGCTTGCACCTTTTGATTTGAACCCGATTTGAATGCATAGCTTATAGGAATTGGAGATGGAGGCCATGATCACTTGGCATTTGGGCAGCACTTCGTGGAATGAGTGATTTGTGAGGGTTTAGGGTAGGCTTAGGGGTCTTTTTATAGAGATTAGGACTAGTTTAGGCCGTAGGATTAACCCTAGGATAGATCTGAACCCTCAAAATCCGTCACAGGACCATAAAACATGTCTTGAGGAACAAGTCAGGTGCACCCAGGCCCAAGTGGTCGGACCACCCAGGTCGACACCCGTCTCGACTGGGCAGTTGACCTTCCCCCTGGGCGTGTCGACTCCCCAGTCGACACCCCAGTCGACCTGGGGCTTGGGCGGGAATTTTCCCGCCCAGTTCGTTTGGCTCCAGATTTGAATTTTGAACTGATTTTGAACTTGAATTTTTCTGAAAACTTTGACGGGCCATAACTTGGTCATACGGGCTCCGATTTTCGAAAACTCGGACTCTATTTCGCGTATTTTTCCGAGACGAACGCAATGGCGCAACCCGTTTCTCCTGATTCAGATTTTATATTTTAATTCTGCCTTGATTCTTGTTTTAACATGTTAAATTTCGGGTTGTTACATTCTCCCCTCCTTCAAGGATTTCGTCCCTGAAATCTCCAAGTTAGGAAGAACGTATCCTACCATCCATCTACTCAAAACATCATCCACAGGCAACCATTGTCCTTAGACGATTTCTAATGCCATATGAACATATGCAAAATGTGTGTGTATATGCTCCTTAGCTAATGCTAATGATCAGGCTTGAATGATCTTTCTAATGCAAAGTATGTTTAGTGCCATGAATCCAACATGTATGCAAATAGTCCTAGTCATATAAACACTATATGCGTGCACAACCATTCATTCATATGCAACATCTGCATGACAACACATTCAATTTCACCCATAAACAAGTATAAATACTCGGGCATATGCAACATGAAACGTGACCACGTCAATCTAGTATCTAATGTGTATTCGCGCATCCACGAGCAACCACTTGCAACCATTTGCAACCATATCAATCATAACATGTTTCAAATACATGTTTACATCCATAAAGTTCTATCTAAGGTTCCCAAGATAAGATCGAGAAGATAAACAAGACAAACTCCTTACGGGGTTTGGAACAGAAACAGGACCGAGAGGACATCCACCAAGCGATAGCATGCAAGCAAGCTCTACAGGAGAACCAGGGATCAACGATATACTCTTAAAAAGAGACATGATGCGCACGTCTAAGCCGCATTTCCTTGAGCTTAATTCCATTGTGCCTTGACCGCTTTTTGACTTCGTGATATCGTAGCTCCTTGATTCCTATTTCCAAGGTATGAGTTGGAACTCATTTCACTGTCGCCTCTCGTTTCACTTTCACTTATTCTTTCCCTAGTATGCTTGACCCAAACATATTTGCGTACTCATGCAAGCTCTCTAAAATTCACTAGTGAATTCTGGATCTCGTTTACCGATGCCAATCCATGTTACCACGTGCACTTACTAGGTTGATTCCTATAACCCATGCTCAAGCGGAATGAACCATCCTCCTTATTGGCGAACGTTACTTGATCGGATCAGAGATTTTCGATAAATGCATCAAGAGATTCTAGGTAACTAACCATGACAAAACCCAAAAGGTTATACAAGACTCCGAGGGTATTACCAAGGCAAGTTAAGTGTTTAACTAACCTCCTTTCAAAACCGAGAATGGCATCCCTTACTGGATAACCACTTCATCCCTAGAATCCATCCATAGCTCAACAATAGAAACATTGCTTCTAATCTCAACATTTGGCATTTACACTATCAATGCCAAACAAGTCATGAATAAATGGACCGCCTCTTCAACCACATTTTGGGACAAAAGTGGGATCTTCTACCATGCTAGTACTAAGGTGCAGAGATTTAACTATCGAAGCAGACTTAAATGATGCGATGATCAAAACAAAGTCTAGACGGGACGATAGAAAAGAAAGGCTAAGCCTTTAACAGAAACGGTACCATTCCTCTTGGGTACGCTAGAAATGAGAGCATACAATTGCCCTATTGCTGATCTTGTCCTTATCTTCCTTTGTGGATCAAGCCATACCAACAAGTTGCTTATTCTTAAGCTCGTGTCCTTTATCCTTGATCTTATTACCCTTCCTTGTAACACGGTAACTGGCCTCTCGAGACACCTCCATCTCACGGAAAACACTTCGTAGCTAGATAAGGATTAGTCGCAGTTAAAACTACTGTGACTACAGATGGAGGAAAGAAAGGAAAAGAGACTCAATCAAGGAAACAAAGGATAGTGCTAATGGCTTTTGGGGAATAGCCTTTAAAAAAAACTTTTCTTGAAAAATGTGTCTTTGTAAACGGTTTCTCAAATAGTTTTCAGAAGGTTTTAAAAACTTTTTCCCAGTCTGGTAACCTTCTGCTCTGATACCAAATGTAACACCCCACCTCCGCCAGGGTCACTCACAAAGGAATGCACTGGGTTTGGAGGGGCATTATTGGTAAACATGCACAGAAATATTACAAGACAGAACATATATAAAACAGCGGAAGTAAAACAAATTTCATTAAAATAAGGTCTAAAACCTTTTACATCAGAATACATCAAAACCTGTCTTGCAATAGTAAAGAAACATAAACCATTTCATAAATTATTCCCCCAGTAAAACAGTAAAGCAGCCATAGCCAAGAAAAGTCCAAGCCATGCATGATGACCTTCAAGCAGAAGGAGTCCGAACTAAATAACAGTGTTTCCTCCCTGAAAACCTGGGGGGGGGGGAACGGAAGACAAAGAGGCGAAACAAAACGGGGTCAGTCATAAAGACTGGTAAGTCCTATCTACTTCCAGTATAAAAACAGGTAAAGGTAACATGACATGCATAAACTGAAAGTAAACATAAGGATGACTACAAGATAGATAAGCTAAACCAAGATAACAGGCTGAACTACTGTATCAAGACAAACTAAGGTATCATGATAAACTACGGTGTCAAGATAATTCAAGGTATCACATCGTCAGGTTTTTATCAAGTATACTATCCCAAGGTATCTATCATGTATAACATCCCGAGGTTACTATCAAGTATATCTCTCATGGTTCTAACATGTATATTTGCTCTGCACCTCTCGTACTAGTATTCCAACCCGCGTCATGTGTTAACTATGAATGTCCCTTGCCCAATGTCATGTAATGGTCCATGTCAACCTAACATATAGCATATGTAGGTTTTCCTCACTCGTATGTTTCTTCCCATGTATAAGTTCAGTCCTTTGCCGTAGGCCGTACGGGCTTTCCCATGTAAATCTATACCACCTCAACGTAGTACCATTTTATTCTTGAAGTTGTTTTTGACTGCTACCCTTGATCTGGTTATGTTTTCTTACCATGAACTATCGCGTGTTCACTTAGGATTTATGCCACCTAGGACCACTAGGGATTATGCTACCTAATGAACGTTTCCGTGTCTCGGTTTGTGTTCAAGTCACCTAGGGCCACTAGGGATTATGCCACCCTTCAACCACGCCCTTTATCCCACGTATGTATCGTGAATCGTTTTCCATGTCTAGACGCACATGTATCTCAATGTGCCATCCGAGTTCCGTGCCGGGGCAAATCAAGAAATACGGAACTCGGTCGGGAGCTTTAAGTCGTCTGCTGATGCAGATATCAAGGTCTGTTTTTGTATCCGTGGCTATGGTCCCACGTGACCCCTCCCTCAACTATTGAAAGGCAATCCAAGAAAAATCATGTATGAGAACTACATCCCGCCCCACTATGCCCCCACTTACCTATTGGCCAACCTCACCCATAACTCGATAGCAAGTATATGGTCTGTTGGGAGTTCTCTGCCTTTCTGTACGTACACGATTGACTAAAGATGGTAGGTAGTCGACGACGTGATATCCAGGGCAAAAGTCAAGTATCGTCGACTCCACGCTAATCCATCCCCGTCTTTAGGTTGCTCGCACAGCAACCAAGGCATACCCTTGGCTCTTCTACCACAGACCTTAACCTCTGTGAGGCCAGGTTTCATGGACCATCTGCCACCTCACAGAGGGATACCAAGAGTACCCTCACGTCCCCCGAAGCTACCGCTTCGTCACCCAGTTCGCTGGAGCTTTTTATCTAAGTCAGATAAGTTGCTCCTCCTCGTATACTAAGCGATGACCTACCGTATCAGGTTACTCATCTATTTATGAACTAGTCCCATGTCCATGGCTAAGAATTATTACTTAGTTATCCTTAACTAAGGTTTACCACTTAGCTTCTCTTCCCGCTATCGTTGTTAACTACGATTTTCAACCTAGTCGCCTGAGCTAGGGTTTTGTCTAATAGGTTAAGTGTTTTCATTCAAGTTCATGACCTAACCCGCCTACGAATCTTGTCAAGATTGGCTAAGTACTCAGTTCAAGGCTTAGCCCTACAAGTTGGTTAAGTGTACCAAGAAGCTCATGACTTAACCCTATCAAGTCAAATTGGTTAAGTACTTGTTTGTCTTAACCCTATCAGATTATCATGTTAGATTGATTAAGCATAAATTATCTTAATCCCATCAGATTATCGAGTCGGATTGGATAAGTATGGGTTAGCTTAACCCCATCCACTAATCGTATTACAATGGTTAAGTATATTTAAAAGGTCTTGTGACTAAACCCTATCAGGTCTGCATGTTAGATTGGTTTAGTATATGTTACCTAACCTCATCAAATCATCATGTATAATTGGTTAAGTATAAGTTACTTAACCCCATTAAATTATCATGTTAAGTTGGTTAAGTATTGGTTACTTAACCTCATTGAATTACCAAGTTTAGATTGGTTAAGTGGTTAACTTAACCCATCGAATTACCGTGTTTAGATTAGTTAAGTGTAGGTTACTTAACCCCATCTAATTACCGTGTTTAGATTAGTTAAGTCTAAGTTACTTAACCCCATCTAATTACCGTGTTTAGATTAGTTAAGTCTAAGTTACCTAACCCCATCTAATTACCAAGTCGGATTAGTTAAGTGTAAATTACTTAACCCCATCCTCTAATTGTCTTATATGGTTAAGAAATCAAGTCCGGTTTAACTTAACCTACCCATTCGTGTCATATCGGTTAAGTGTCATTAGTCAAAATTACTTAACCTTTTCATGTGGCATTAATTAGATTAATGCACCCCAACCTCTCACATTAGACTTTGTTGTGGTTACTAGTTAAGCCGGGCGGGTCCGGGTAGATTAACACCACAACCTAGTCTAACCTCGGGTTTTAAGTGCTATATGACCAACTACCCACATTGGGTCCTATTGTTTGTAGCCACTAGTTAAGCCGGGCGGGTCCGGGTAGATTTATGCTACAAACTCAACCCAACCTCGAGTTGGCCACTTTCATGTTTGGTCTAGTGTCATATTACACTTACAACCCATACGTGTCTAGTTTCAAGTCCCATGTTTACCCCACATGTCATGTCCATATTTAGGTGTGTCATGAGTGTCATATTTTCATGAAATCCCATGTCAAATTATCGTGTCATAATCACGCTCGTCTAACCTACCCCAAATCGTGTTTCCAACCCAAGTAAAAGCGAGTCAACATAGTAAGGATACTATGCAACATATTGGCCTCAAAACATGCACGATGCCAAAAAGGGATTGACCACAAACATGTGTGGTATCATACGGGGTTTGGCCTCAAAGTATGCATAGCATCATAAGGGGTTTTTTTGGCCTCAAACATGCATAATGCCACAACGGGATTAGCCACAAACATGCATAGAATCATAAGGGAATTTGGCCACAAACTTGCATAGTATCATAAGGGAATTTGGCCACAAACATGCATAGTATCATAAGGGAATTTGGCCACAAACATGCATGATAACATAAGGGGTTTGGGTTCATTTACATGCATAAGCCCCAAAGTCAAGTCTTTGCCAATATTTCACAAGTCAAATGGTTCCCAAAGGTTCATGCTAACATCCCATAGATAAAGATTCAAACTTGCAAGATAAACTAGGTTAAACATAACATGAGTGGCATGATTAAGTCGCTAAAACTTAGCCCAAGGTCATAGATCATAGAAAAGGGGCATAATTAGGTTCACATAGACTAGCAAACTTATGTTTCATCGCATTTTATCCCATGTCACATTAGAACCACCGTTAGAATCTACAAGTAGCTAGAACTTACATAGCAAGGCTTAGGGAAGGATCATGCATCGTCTTGACGAAGAAAGGTGGCTCCTTTGTTGAAGAATCGTCATAAAATTTGCGTAGCAACGTTGATCCACCCTCGATTTGACATAGGAAGCTTGCAACTTTTGATTTGAACCCGATTTGAATGCATAGCTTCTAGGAATTGGAGATGGAGGCCATGATCACTTGGCATTTGGGCAGCACTTCATGGAATGAGTGATTTGTGAGTGTTTAGGGTAGGCTTAGGGGTCTTTTTATAGAGATTAGGACTAGTTTAGGCTGTAGGATTAACCCTAGGATAGATCTGAACCCTCAAAATCCGTCACAGGCCCATAAAACATGTCTTGAGGAACAAGTCAGGTGCACCCAGGCCCAAGTGGTCGGACCACCCAGGTCGACCCCCGTGTCGACTGGGCAGTCGACCTTCCCCCTGGGCGTGTCGACTCCCCAGTCGACACCCCAGTCGACCTGGGGCTTGGGCTGGAATTTTCCCGCCCAGTTCGTTTGGCTCCAGATTTGAATTTCGAACTGATTTTGAACTTGAATTTTTCTGAAAACTTTGATGGGCCATAACTTGGTCATACGTTCTCCGATTTTCGAAAACTCGGACTTTATTTCGCGAATTTTTCCGAGATGAACGCAATGGCGTAACCCATTTCTACTGATTCAGATTTTATATTTTAATTCTGCCTTGATTCTTGTTTTAACACGTTGTTAAATTTCGGGTTGTTACATAATCTGAATTAGCTATGAATAATTGACATGTATATTAGGCGTGGGTATAAATGGTAAATCATTAATTAATTGACGCAAAGATAAACATGGCTAACTCGAGGTTAGAATGAGTTTGCGGCGTAATTCTGCCCAGAACCGCCCGGCATATTCCAGTGGCCGCAAACAATAGGTTCTAATGTGAGAAGTTAGTCATAACGTGCTTGAAACCCGAGGTTAGACTCAGTTTGCGACAGAAATCTGCCAGGAACCAACCGGACTAACCAGTAGCCGCAAATTGTCAGTCTAATGTGAGAGGTCTGGGCATTAGTATTTAATTAATGAAAATCTGAGATAAATATAATGTCTAAAACGTGTTGGGCGGATAGGGTTAAACCCACTAGACTGATGAGTTTAATAAATCTGTTCCGTGAATCGTTAGGCCCAATTACAAAGTTAGACAAATCTGTAAATCTGTTAAATCCGTATATCTGATTCATTAGTCTAAAACTTGTCTGATCTGTGAACTAGTTGATCTGAATTCTGTATGTCTGAACTTGTTAATCTAAAATCTGTTAGTCTGGGGGACATAAGCTTAGGAGGGAAATAACTTGTGTCATCTGTTGTTTGGGACCCATATTAGTCAGTAACCCTTTCTGGTATCAAAACTTTGACCCAACAACAGGTAGGGTCCGGGCACGCTTACTGAACTAATTATAAGCGGTTCATTTTGATAATGGCGAGGGGTGTTGATGGTGCGTTCCAACCGGGTCATGTGCGTGCATGGATCCCGGTCTGCCTCTGAGGATGTAAGACGCCGTGACATCTGTAAATAGGTCTGTGCCAATTGGTTGTCACTTTAGGGAGTGATACACCCTACTGTGGGCCGGCACATGATATTTATGTATTAGGGAGCTGATCACTTGGGTAGGGTTTTAGGGTACACTTAGTTCTGTCTGTTTCTGTTGGTACCGTCTGTCTCTGTTGGGTGGCAACACCCGTCTGTTTCTGCGTGGTACAGTCTGTTCGGGTGGTAAAGGCCCAATCACTAGTGTATACCTAATTCTACATTTTGTTTCCGTAGGGATTAATCTGTTTCTGCTTCTGTCTGTTTCTGTTCGGGTGGTAAAGGCCCATTACTAGCACTCTCTTCTGTGGAAATTATTCTGTACCCGTTTCTGTTTCAGTTTAGACATTGGGGTGGCACCTAATTCTGTTATACTAGTATTAGTGCAGAGAAGTAAGATTTAAATAAGAAGCATGGCTTGTCTACATTATTCTGTTTCTATTGTTTAACCTAAGTATGTATGTTGCTCTTGTTACGGCCATCTCTTATCCAGTTTTGCTTTCATGTCATTATTATTATTATCTGTTCATATGCTGAAAGTCACTGGACTTGCCGGACTTTATGTCTGACCTTGCTTGTTTTCGCCCCTTTTTCTTCCGTCCCCCCCCCCCAGGTTATTCAAGGAGGGAATACCTTAGCTTGATCCGTATTCCTTCTGCTTGAAGTGCTTAAAGTATGGCTTGGCTCTGTATAGCTTCCGTTCTGTGGGGATTATGATTTTAAAGTTTTGTACTCTGATGGCTTTTGAACAAGGCTGATATATATGTACTTGAGTTTTTGGTAAAGTTGTAATCAAACTGATTTCTGTCCGCTGCAATAAAGTTATAAAGTTTTTCAAGTACTATTTTTATATCTGTCTTGTAATATTCTGTTCTGTTTACTAAAATGCTCCATCAAAGTTAAGGCATTCCCTTTGTGAGTGACCTTAACGGAGGTGGGGTGTTACACTTTTTGCCCATAGAGATATTCAAGAAGGAGAGATGGTACTATGCATATGAATTTGTTTTCTCCTTCTTTGGCATTCCAAATATTATTTCCATACACAGTTATTATCATATATACTAGACTAACTATATTCTTCAATTTTTTTTCTTTAGGTTATTGAATATCGTGGCGAGCAGGTGAGGCGCAGTGTAGTAGATCTAAGAGAGGCCCGATATAGATTAGAGGGAAAAGATTGCTATGTGATTTTTTCTTCTTCTTAATTTTATATAATGATACATAATAATATAATATATAAAGTGCATTCCACTGGCATAAGTATTATATGAGATGTAAAACACCAAAATTCAGATACAACATCCTTAATATAGATGATTTATGTTCCTTATTCTTTGTTGCAGTTTTTCTTCTATGTGAGTTTTCCACCGTTGCAAGGCTTCTATGTCCTTTGAGTTCAGACTGCATCAAGCTCTGTCATTTCTGAAACTTATTGTTTGCAATGCACGAAATTGTCTAAAACATATTGTTTGTAATACTGAATATTTGAGTATTTTAATAAATTTGTTTGCAAATAACTGTAATATCTGATTTTCTTATGGAGTATTGTTATGTTTAGTGTATTGTTCTTTTCAGTTGCGAAAGATGTCAATTTTTTTTTAAAACCCAAATGTCAATCATAACGGTGCATAACAGTTGTAGTAGATATTATTACAACGGTGGATAACTGTTGTAATAAAGTTTATTACAACAGTGTAAAAAAGTTGTAAAATATACATATTACAACGGTGTTGCAACGGTGCAAAAAAGCTGTAAAAGATTTTAGTCTATTACAACTTCTTAATACACGACGGTTAGCCCACCGTTGTAAAATGTATATTACAATGGTGTTCCACCGTTGTAATAGGGTCATTTTGTTGTAGTGATTTGAAGATGTTACCAAACTTATTTCTGTTTCCGCTGCAATAAAGTTATAAAATTTTCAGGTACTATTTTATGTATCTATCTTGTAATATTCTATTTTGTTTACTTATACGCTCCACGAAACTTAATGCATTCCCTTTGTGAGTGGCATTAACGGACGTAGGGTTTTACAAAAGATATTCATAAGAACCCAATTACTGGATAGATGAAGGGGTTGAAGTTCCAAGAAAAGTTTAATTATTCGGTATGATTTTTTTAAGTATTCTAAAAACATATGGTGTGGTGTGATTTGGATTCTATTGTTTGAAACTTGTATATATTAAGATATATGGTGTGATTTTATTTGGTTTGATTTGTATATATACATATACATATCAGAAAAACATATGTAATAATAATACATGGATTGGTTTGTATTTAATTATCACATTAGGTATTATTTTTAATTTGAATAGATTAAGGGAGTATTCTACATATAAATAGTTACTAGATTAGGGGGGGTATTTTTATTAAGATAGTTACTTAAGTTCTATTCTGGAAGTCATACATTTTAGGGGGAGTACATTTTGGATTTCTTTTTGATAACGCCAAAGGGGGAGAAATTATAAAATATAGACATAGTTTATACGATTCTTACAGATAGGGGGAATATAGAAGGAACATCATCAAACAGGTATACAAATATGATATTTTATAAACTAAGGTTGCCATCATCAAAAAGGGGGATATTGTCGGAGAACAGTTTTGATGAAAACAACCTTATTTCAATTATCATTGATTATAAAATCTATACTAACACTTTTTGTATAGAATATATATATATATATGTGTGTGTGTGTGTGTGTGTGTGTGTAGGAATTATATACAGGAAATATTACTAAAGACTGTACAGTTATAAAGATGGTAGAGATTCAAAGATCAGAGAAATTTCAGGACTCGTGAGTATTCAAGATTTCAAAAGTTCAAGAATTCAAGATTAATATAGTTATAGAGTCTAGATTTTGTAAAACTCAAAATAGCACTCCAAGTTCAAATTCTAATTCTAATTTTCAAATTCAAATTCTAAATTTCAAATTCTGATTTTCAATTCTATTCTCAATCCTCTCTATTTTATTTTTCTATTTTTTTTCTATTTTTATTCTTCTTTATTTTTCAAATTTAAGTTTTTATATATAATTTATACTTTATATAGTTTAAAGCCATATAATTTTAAAAAATATATTTATATAGTTTAAAATTATGTTTTCATATGATTTTCTATCATATAATATTAATTTACAACACTAGAATTTTACTCAAGAATTTCTAGAATTATTTTATATCCAAACACTTGAAAAATGCTTTAAAATTCAAAATTTCGAAGGAGTATGTCGACATAACAAAAAACTCCATGTCGACATATAATTGTCACTTTTCCTTGAAACCTTTCATATTCTATAAAAGGAGGTTAAAAACGATTTTTTTTATCATCTCTTCTTCTCTAACTTCATCCTCTTTCTCTATACATTATTCTTACTCATTTTTATGATTCTTACACTTATACTCTGCCGAATTCAATTCTGTTTTGATAAAACTTCTTCTCTCTACACTCTCTACTCTCTGAATCAAGTGCTATTTAAGAGTTATAAGGCTGTTTTGTAGTTGCTTGGGTTGCATAAATCTTGCTTGTAAGTCAAAGAGGAATCGGTGTATCCTTGTAGCCGTGAAATCAAGGAATAGGAGTCGGTGTGTCCTTATTGAGCCATGAAATCAAGGAATAGGAGTCAGTGTGTCTGTGTTGAGCCGTGAAATCAAGGAATATGAGTCGATGTCTCCTTGTTGAGCCATGAAATCAAGGAGGGTGTAATTGACTATTGAAATAGTAATAAAACTCTGCTCAATCCAGCGTTGCACGGGACTGGAAGTAGGGGTAATCTGAACCAGTATAAAATCCGGTGTGTTCTTTCCTTTTCTGCATTTTTATTTCTGTTTATCTTATTTGTGTTTGAATCTGTGTCTGTGATTGGGTTTGTGGTGTTTGATTTATTCCATAATCCACTTTAGTTTTAAATTCTATTTAAATTCTTACAAACACTATTCAACCCCCTCTAATGTTTGCTTTGCCTTAATGATCCATTTCGCAATCCCTAAAAGCTCGGACCGAACCGGCGTATCCAGCGTCCACAAGTTGTAGACTTAATGTGAGAAGTCTAGTGCCTAAACATATATATATATATATATATATATATATATATATGAATATATGTATATAAAAGGGTAGAAATAAATGGCACTAATTTTGATTAATGGAAATGAATTGGAGTAAACGGGAAATGATGGTAACATATTATAATTAATTACTTGAACGAGAATGTTATATAATAGTTAGGCTTGTCCTAGTGACAAGTGGAAATTATAACATATGTTATAATAAAAGGAAAGAAAGCTTATTATTAAACCTTAGTTAAGAAAACTAAGTTAATAAGTAAACAATGTCAAGTTGTTGTAATACACTGAACAGAAAACAGGTGAACTGAAATAAAGTATACTTAATTACATATTAAGTAAAATATGTTATTATAACTATGGAATCAGACAATGAATAATACCAAGGGATTATAAGATTACTTCCATTAATTATAATCCAGGGATGAAAGATTGTAAGATTACTTCCGTTAATTACAATCTAAAGAATAACATGTAATGGGGCTTATTAATAAACTTAAATGGATTAATTTATGTTTATATGAAATTAATAAGCAAGTGGAATTTTGGCAAGTGAAAAGAAGTCAATGTGAATGGGGATAACCTGTTAGTATGTAATACTTAACCTAGTTGAATCCATAGGGATAGCATGCACATGTTAACTTGAGTAGGAGTTAAGTAAATTTGGTTGAAATAGTGGGAGGGTTAAGTATACTTGGGTAGGGTGGGTAATATTTATATATAAGCCTACAAAACTTAACCGGTTGGGGTTATGTTTTTAAAGACACCGTTAGGTAAGCATAACCTGTGGAAATATTGGGGGTTATGTAATTAAAGGCACCGTTAGGTAAGCATAACCTGTGGAAATCCTAGTGGGGATGCAAGACAAAGGGTAGAGCTTGCATCGTCTTGTGTGTGGGACCCGTTTCAGCCAGTAACCCATATAACGGTATCAAACGAGTACTCCGCCCTAGGTCGAAGTCGGAGCACGCTTACTGGGCTGATTATAAGTGATCCAAACGTGGAGGACGGTGTGGGCGACGCAAACTGATTAGGGTCATGTGCGTGCATGGTCCGGGAAAAGAGGGATAAGACGACTGTGACACCTGTAGATATGGTTGTGCACATCATAAAAACGAAGGGTTGCCACTTTAGGATGTGATACATCCTACTATGGGCCCAACACAAGGTGTCTACGAAGTAGGGAGCTGATCGATTAGGGTACACTTGGACTCCGGTATGTTAGGAGCCCGTTAATACCCTTAGGGGTAACTCCGGTATGTTGGGCTGCTTGTTGATTGTATGGGGTGAAAACCTCCCACTGGAAGTACACTAAGTCTACGATCTTATAGTGGTTGGGGATCATCTTGTTAATAAGACAATAGTATTGGTGCAGAGTAATCATTAGAGAAGCGTATACACTCTATCATGTTTGCCTTATCATACCTGCCTTTTATGATGTTATCTTTCTCATCCACTTTATATGCCTGTTGTGATACTTTTATGATGTTATCTTCTTTCTTCCATTCCCCCTCCCCAAGTTCTCAGGGTAGGAATACTCAAGCTTGATCAGGATTCTGCTATCATTTTGCTGAAGCTGCTTAGATGTATTGCTCAAGCTCTTATCTTTGCTACTATGGCTATGTTTTTATTTGGGGATTATGCTTCTTTTATTTTTGTACTCTGATGTTTTAAGTGCAAGATAGAAGCTTTGATGATGTACTGGGTTTACGTATTTTCAGACATACGATGTTTTGAACCACGATGCTTTATGATTAATAAAGTTTTTAATTCCGCTGCTATTTTATACCTGTTTTGTAATGTTTCTGTTTCTGTTTACCTATAATGCTTCATGAAACTTAATGCATTCTCTTAATGAGTGACATTAACAGACGTGGGGTGTCACACTTGGTATCTAGGCTAAAGGTTACCAGATTAGATAAAAAGTTTTTGAAAATTATTTTCAAAAAGGTTTTAAAAGAAAGGATTTTCAAAAGAAAAAGTTTGTTTTGAAAAGCATATTCCCCAAAGCCATAGGAAATATCTTTCGATTCTCTGTTTGAATCCTTCTTCCTTTTCGTTTCAGCATATCTGGGGAACTGAATAATCCCGAGGGCGTTCAAGTACTAGATTGGTTATGTAGGTATCTTTAGGCTATGGTACCAACCGGGAGCCATGGACACGTCCCTCCCCCAGCTACAGCCGTTATTCCACCACCATCGTGAGTAGATGATTCCTCTAGGAAGAAATGTCATGTTTGTAGACATAGGGGTCATTTGACCAAAGATTGCAAAGCCCTAGGAAAGAGGAAATGTCATAGTTGTGGGCGCGTGGGTCATTTGATCAAGGATTGCAAGAAAAGGAAGAACGCTTGCTTTAATTGTGGAAAAGTTGGACACTGTAAGAGGGAATGCCAGAAGAAACAAGGACAAGACCAAAGGGCAGGATCTTCTGAAGGGCAGGTGTGTGTTCTCGGGGTCAGTATACCGTATAGAGGTAGTAAAGTCCCATTGAATTTTTAATTTCCCTTTCCAAATTATCCAGTTAGAACTTTTTTGATTTGGGCACTTCACATTCAGTTACATCTGATTCTGTAGTTGAGTCTCTACACCTTAGTACTAGTATGGTAGTGAATCCCATTGTTGTCTCAAACCTCATTGGTGGTTCGGCTCATTTGTCCATGATTTGACGGGGTTTGAAAATATCTGTGTCAGACATCGAGTTTGAGTACGATGCATATATGCTCGGTTTTGTGGGCTATGGTTTGATTCTAGGGATGGATTGGCTAGCCATGTATGGTTCCATTATAGATTGTGAGAAGAGGGTCGTTAGGCTTTTGACTTACCATGGGAGGACCCTCAAGATTTCTTATGGTCCAAAGGGGTTTGTCATGCTTAGTTTCCTACAGTCACTTGATGCATCTATCGATGATCTACGATCTGTACTAGTAGTCCATGAGTATTCTGATGTTTTTGAGAAGGTTCGGGGCTTACCTCCAAGGTGCGATATTGACTTTAGTATATACTTGGTAGACAATGCAAAGCCAGTTGCATTACTGGTGTGCCACATGACTCTAAAGGAAAGAAGGGAGCTGAGCAAGCAAGTAGGGGAACTACTTGAAAAAGGATTTATTAGGCGAAGCATATCTGAATGGGGTGCTCCGGTATTCGCAAATAAGGCAGATGGTTCTCTTCGCTTATGTGTGGATTATAAAGAGTTGAATAAACTCACAAAGAAGAATAGGCACCCACTCCCGAGGATAGATAAATTGTTTGACTAGATCGTTGGAGCATCATTTTTCTCTCAATTAGACTTGGCCATGGGGTTTCATCTGTTGAGGGTGGCCAAGGACAGTATAGACAAGACTGCTTTTAGGACTCTAGATGGTTTCTTTGAATGGCTCGTTATGCCTTTTTAGGTTGACGAATGTACCCGCCTATTTTGTTGATCTGATAAGTAGGGTATTTCAAGAGTTTTCTTAAATTAGCGGGCTATTATAAGAAGTTCATTAAGGACTTCGTAAAGATATCAGCCTCACTCACCAATCTTACAAAGAAGAATCTGACATTTTCTTGGGGTATAGACTGCGAGGATGCTTTTTCAGCAATTGAAGAGGGCTCTGACAATAGCTCCAGTCCTGACCTTTCCTGACAAGAACAAGATGTTCACAGTATACATTGACGCATGTGGCATAGGGCTTGGTGTGATTCTGATGCAAGAGGGAAGGGTAGTATGTTATGGGAATAGGCAATTGAGGGTTCATAAGAATAACTACCCTACCCATGTTTTGGAATTACCTGTTATAGTATTCACGCTTAAGACTTGGCGGAAATATCTTCGTGGAGAGAGGTTCCAGTTATACTTGGACCATAAGTCGAACAGGTATCTTTTCTCACAAAAGGATCTCAAATTAAGGCAACAGAGATAGGCTTCTACTTGGACTTGAGACAATTAGAGAAACTTCAAAAAAGATTGGTTTTATTTGCAGGCGCATGAAAATAGCTCAGGACAAGCGGAAGTCATACATAGAAAAGGAAGAACTGATATTGAATTCAAATGGCTTATAGGGTAAAACTACCAAAGAGATTATTGGGTTTTCAATTGTGGAAATGTTGGCATGATACAACAGAAGTAGTTGAGCTAAGCATGCTTGAGGAAGTAGAGATGAATGAGAGGCAATAGTTAGAAGAGTTCCAACCCGTATTCCTAGATCAGAGGTTAAGAAGCTATGCAACCAAGAGGTCAAATTGACAGAAATTCAGTGGGGAGATGACCACAAGGATGCAACTTGGAAGACTGAAGACAAGATTCGTGCTTCGTACCTTTTTCATTCCGAGGGTATGTTCTTAACTTCTTTTCCAAAGCTTTTTATTCGCACTTGTTTTTATCATTCGTCTGTATTCTATTGATCGAATCTTCGACCTTTAGGTAGGGGACCCATGGATGTAAACATGTATTTGAGCCATGTTATGTTTGATGGATGCAAGTGTATGCAAGTTTATGCTAGTGGTTACTTGTGGATGCATACACACACACATTAGGCACTAGATCGGCTCAATCACTCTCATACTGCATATGGATGTGTGTGCATTACTTCTTCTTTTATAGATGAAAGTAAGTGTATCATCATATGGATGTTGTATTTGGATGGATGGGTGTGCACACATATACAACTTGCATGTTATAATAGGATTACTTGCATACATGTTGGATTCATGGCACTAACATATATTGCATTTAGACCACATGATCTTCGCATTAGTATAGGGACATATACACAAACCTTTGCATATGTTCATATAAGCATTAGAAATCTTTTAAGGACAATGAATGCCTGTGATTGGTGGATGAGTAGATGGATGTGGATGTTAGGATAGACATTCTTCTTAACTTGGAGATTTCGGGGACGAAATCTTTTGAGTAGGGGAGAATGTAACACCCCGTAATTTCAACAACACTAAAGATGATAAATTAAAGAATAATTAATTTAATATTCAGAATCAGGGAAAACGGACTGTGCCATTGCATTCGTCTTGAAATATTGGTCAAAAAGACACCTAGTTTGCGTAAAACGGACACTGTATGAAGAAGTTATGAAGGTTTGAAGTTTGTATATATGCAAGAGAATTATATATATAATTAATCCAGAAATTCAAAAATAAGTTCAAAAATCAAATTTTCGTTGAGCGACAAAAATCCCGCTCAGGGGTGTCGACCCCTCAAGGGCGGTGTCGACCCCCCTACGGTAGATTTGGGCAGATTAGGGTTTTGGGTATGGCTATATATATATGGCCTCATTTTCTGGTTTCTCCACACCAAAAATAATGGAGGACTAGATGCTGTCTCTGCCCAGACTGAATCAAACCTTTTCTTCTTCAACAAATCAAGTTATTCAAGTTTAGATCCGTGATTCAGCATTTGCAATCCTTCATTATTTTTCTAGATCCAAACACTGTGAGTCTATGTTAATTTTAGATAGAAATAATTAAAAAGTAAATATTGACATGACTATAATTTGGATCTATGCCTATAGCTATTTGAATCATACCAGATTTGCTATAACCTGTTTACCTAAGTTATTATGACATGACTACGAACTAGATCTGGACCTATACCTATTTATCATGTCAGATCTACCATTATTTGTATATCTAAATCATTGATTAAATCTCATCGTGCATTTTTATGATCATGTCACTATGCCTACTCAGTTCTATTATCACATGTTCATCAATTCTGTTTTATATGCCTATTTCTGCTTATCCGATCTGTTCTTACATGCCTGTTTCTGCTATCATACGCCCATTTTTGTTACTTTTTGGTTTATGCCTATTCTGTTCTTCTCTCTCATTCCCTTTTTATTTTGATAGCCAGGCTACCTTCGAGCTTAGGCCAATATCGCTGAAATATGCGTACGAATGAAATTGGGTTAAATTAGGAATGATTGTAAATGGTAATTTAAGGGCATAACCTGTACTTTGGATCACGATTGGAATCTAGGGGCATAAACTATATTGTGAAATTTGACTAAAAATTGGGGCATGATTTATGCGGTAAATTATGACTTGTGGTTTGGGACATATAAATCTGTAGGCTTAATTTAAGATTAAGTGAAACATGTTACTGGAACTGTAAAGTATATGTGAAGCCTGTTTAATACGTTAAAAGTGAGGTACAACTTGTATTGGGAAATTTGGGCATAACTTGAATTAAAATGTGGATTTGGGCATGAACCAAAATTATGATTAAAAGACATTAATTTGGGGCATATGGTTCATTACGAACATGACTTGGGAAGGGGCATGAAAACCTATAGTGACATAGGAATAATTGGATAAGAATGGAAATACCTAGAATTACAATTATTTGAAATTGTAACCACGCTTAGACACGAGGTTAGATTACACTTGTGGTAGAAGTCTAACCGGACCCAACCAACATATTAAGCAACCACAAGCAGTGAATCTAATGTGAGGGGCCTACGTGCATAAACACGTAACGTACTATGACCCGAGGTTAAGTCCAACTTGTGGAAGAAGACTTCCCGGACCCAATCAGCGTATCCAGCATCCACAAGTTGTGGACTTAATGTGAGAGGTCTAGTGCATAAACATATATATGAATATATGTATATAAAAGGATAGAAATAAATGGCACTAAATTTGATTAATGGAAATGAATTGGAGTAAATGGGGAATGAGAGTAACCTATTATAATTAATTACTTGAATGGGAATGATATATAATAGATAGGCTTGTCTAGGGACAAGTAAAAATTATAACATATGTTATAATAAAAGAAAAGAAAGCTTATTAGTAAACCTTAGTTAAGAAAACTAAGTTAATAAGTAAACAACGTCAACCTGTAGTAATACGTTGAACAGAAAACAAGTGAACGGAGATAAAGTATACTTAATTACATATTCAGTAAAACATTTTATTGTAAATATGGAATCAGACAATGAATAATACAAAGGGATTGTAAAATTACTTCCATTAATTACAATCCAGGGGTGAAAGATTGTAAGATTACTTCCGTCAATTACAATCTAAAGAATAACATGTGATGGGGCATATTAATAAACTTAAATGGTTTGAGTTAGATTTATATGAAATTAGTAAGCAAGTGGAATTTTGGCAAGTGAAAAGAAGTCAATGTGAATGGTGATAACCTGTTAGTTTGTAATACTTAACCTAGTTGAATCCATAGGGATTGTACGCACATGTTAACAAGAGTAGGGGTTAAGTAAACTTGGTTGAAACAGTGGGAGGTTAAGTATATCTGGATGGGGTGGGTAATATTTATATATAAGCCCACAAAACTTAACCGATTGGGGTTATGTAATTAAAGATACCATTAGGTAAGCATAACCTGTGGAAATATTGGGAGTTATGTAATTAAAGACACCATTGGGTAAGCATAACCTGTGGAAATCCTAGTGGGGATGCAAGACAAAGGGGAGAGCTTGCATCATCTTATGTCTAGGACCCGTTTCAGTCAGTAACCCATGTAACGGTATCAAACGAGTACTCTACCCTAGGTCGGAGTCGGGGAACGCTTACTAGGCTGATTGCAAGAGATTCAAATATGAAGGACGGTGTGGGCGGTGCAAACCGACCGGGGTCATGTACGTGCATGGTCCGGGCAGAGGGGGATAATATGTAACACCCCACCTCCGTTAAGGTCACTCACAAAGGGAATGCCTTAACTTTGGTAGAGCGTTTTAGTAAACAGAACAGAAAATTTCAAGACAGACAAACAATACTTGAAATATTATAACTTTATTACAGCGGAAAACATAAACCAATATGGTTACATCTTTACCAAAAATGTAGAGTACACACATATATATATATATATATATATATATATATATATATATATATCATCCTTGTTCAAAACCATTAGAGTACAAAACTTTTAAAATCATAATCCCTACAGAACAGAAGCTATAAAGAGCCAAGCCATACTTCAAGTACTTCAAGCAGAAGGAATCCGGATCAAGCTAAAGTATTCCCTCCTTGGATAACCTGGGGGAAAACGGAAGAAAAGAGGCGAAACAAACAAGGTCAGACATACGTCTGGTGAGTCCAGTAACTTTTAGCCAGTAAATAAATAAAGGTAAACATGGCAGAACAAATAAGGTAAGATGTATGCTTCAATACAAACTACTCTGCACTATTACTAGTATATCAGGATTAGGTGTTACCCTAATGTCTAAACAGAAACAGAATAATGGGCCTTTACCACCCTAACAAAGACAGAAATGGAAACAGAATAATCCCTACGGAAACAGAATGTTAGAATTAGGTGTACACTAGTAAATGGGCCTTTACCACCCTAACAGACGGTACCACGCAGAAACTGATAGGTGTTACCACCCAACAGAAACGGACGGTACCCCACAGAATAGACAGAACTAAGTGTACCCTAAATCCTACCCCACGCGATCGGCTCCCTAATACATAAATACCCTGTGCCAGCCCCACAAAAGGGTGTATCATTCCCTAAAGTGGCAACCTTTGAATGACACAGACCTATTTATAGATGTCACGGCGTCTTACATCCTCAGAGGCAGACCGGGATCCATGCACGCACATGACCCGGTTGGAACGCACCATCAACACCCCTCGCCATTATCAAAATGAACAACTTATAATTAGTTCAGTAAGCGTGCCCGGACCCTACCTTATGTTGGGTCATAGTTTTGATACCAGAAAGGGTTACTGACTAATATGGATCCTACACAACAGATGACACAAGTAATTACCCATCCTAACCTTGTGTCCCCAGACTAACATACTTCAGATTTCAGATTAACTTGTTTACAAGTTTCATACATACAGATTTCAGATTTACTAGTTCACAGATCAGACAATCAAGTTAACAAGTTTTCAGACTAACGGATCAGATGTACAGATTTAACAAACTTGCAGATTGTCTAACTTTGTATTGGGCCTACAGATTCACGAAATGGGTTTGTAAAATTCATCAGTCCAGTTGGTTTAACCCTATCCACCAAACACGTTTAAGACATCATATTTATCTCAGATTTGCATTAATTAATTATTGAAATATCTAATTGTATTTCACAAGCCACCCCAGGCACCCACTTAATTCCACATGCCACCCAAGGCACCCACTTAACCCCCTCATGTCCCTCTACATGCTTATCTGGTTAAGTGTTTCTTAATTCATTAAGGCCGTAACCTTATAAAGACCTCTCACATTAGACTGGCATTTGTGGCAGTTGGATTTGCCGGGCGGGACCGGGAAGTCTTACACCGCAAAAGAGTCTAACCTCGTGTCTTTACAACTGTCACGTATTTAATTTATGCCTAAGAGCTCCCACATTAGACTGGCATTTGTGGCAGCTGGATTTACCGGGCGGGTCCGGGCAGTCTTACACCACAAAAGAGCCTAACCTCATGTCTTAGACGATTAATTACTCCTAATTAATCTTTCCCCAATTTGAATTTCTTTCCCTATTCAAATTATCAATCAATTCCAAATTTAACGATGTCCATAATTGACTCAATTACGTCCATCCATTTATGGTATGTAAAATCATACAAATTTTTACCACAATTATATTTTAGGCCTTTTAAGGCATTTATGCCAATTAAATCTTTTTAAATCTTCATACTTTAATTGCTTAAACATTCCTCTTTTGATTAATTAAGTTAATTAATTAATCCTTTCCTCTTTTTATAGGTGTCAATACCTATCTTATTAACAATTTGAATTTCCTATCCATAAATGGTCATATTCAAATTGTACCATTTATACCCAATTTTACCTATGTCATAATAGGTAATTATCTATATGTTTCCCTACTAGAATCATATGTCCAATTTACATGATCACTATGTAAATTATGCCTATTACAAATTCCCCTTTTTCCCCGTTTCTTAACTAGCATAAACGTTTGCGTTTTGGCGTCATCGAGGCTACTAAATAGTCTCGCCATAATAATAAAATAAAGGGAATGACAAGGTGATCGTTTTCAGAACAATTTTCGGCATAAGCATGACAACTAGGGAAAATGACATGATAACTTCGCATATAATTATGATTCACCACATAATTAACAACTTGCATAGGTTCATGAATTAACAACTAACATCGGTTCATGATTCTCATCATAGTCAACAACTTATATAGGTTCAAGATTCACAATATAACAACTTGCATGATTCATAACATAACTTTTTACATAGGTGACTTACATAGGTTCATGATCCACAACATAACAACTAGCATAGGTTCATGAATTCATTACACAATAACTTGCATAGGTAACTTGCATGATCTCATAATAATTTGCATAGATTCATGATAACAACTTGCATAGTAACGACTTGCATAGATTCATGATAACAACTTGCATAGATTCATAATAACCACTTGCATAGATTCATGATAATGACTTGCATAGATTCTTCATAACGACTTGCATAGATTCATAGTTTCTCAACATAATAACTTGCATCATATCATGATTCACAACAATAATAAACTTGCATCATATCATGATTCACAATAATAATAAACTTGCATCATATCATGATTCACAACAATAATAAACTTGCATCATATCATGATTCACAATAATAATAAACTTGCATCATATCATGATTCACAACAATAATAAACTTGCATAACTACAAACAACATATACCCAAATCATAGTCTACCACAATTCACTTCTATTTATTTAAACCTAAAAGTGACTAGAACTCACCGAATAAAGGGTCTTGAGTTCTGGGTTCTGAATTATGTAATTGATTAGCGTTCCCTTATTGTAGACAATTACGTTGTTGTAGTTTTAGGCTTGATTTGATTTGTATTGAGTTGCTTTACTTTGCTTCTAGTTTGTGGCGGCTACTCTAGGGTTTGGAGTGACAACATGACGGCCATTGATCTAATTTTTGATTTGATTCTAGGGTTTGGGTCTACACATGTTTATATAGAATCTAAATTTAATTATAGCCGTCGGATAACCCTAGAGTTAATCAAAACCACTCAGTCTAGATTAGAACTATCCAGAAACCCTAATGACTCATTAACTTGTCAGAAATGACTCAGCACTGACTCACCGTTCGAACCAGAAGGATGTGTAGGTTTTCCCTCGGCCTGGGCGCACTTGGGAAGTGCGCTAATGAAAATTTGTACTGGTGCACTTCCCAAGTGCGCCAGTGCATTTTTTTTTTCAAACTTCGTTCGTCCATATCTTCTTCATACGGTATCCGTTTTACGCAAACTCGGACTCTATCTCAAGCAGAATTCCGAGACGAACACAATGGAATGACCCGTTTCCATTAATTCCCACACTTGAAATTAAGTATTCTTAAATTTAATTAACCTGATTATTCAAAAATTCAGGGTGTTACATTCTCCCCTACTTAAAGGATTTCGTCCCCGAAATCTTCAAGTTAAGAAGAATGTGTCCTACCATCCAATCACCCATCTACTCAAACATCATCCACAAGCATCCATTGTCCTTAGAAAACTTTTAATGTCATATGAACATATGCAAAAAGTGTGTGTATATGTTCCTTATCTAATGCAAAATCAGGCGGTCTACTGATTCAGTTGGCCTCCTCAATGCAAACCATGATAGTGCCATGCGTCCATTATGTATGCGAAAGAATGCTATCGATACATATTATTTCTACATGTGTGCTCAACCATTCATCAAAATGCATCATCCATATGATAACAAAACCATTGTTCATCCATTAACCTAAATATGCACACACATTTATATGCAATATGAGAGTGTTATCGAGCCGATCTACTGCCTAGTGTGTGTATATGCATCAACGAGCAACCACTAGCAACCACTTGCATCCACTTGCAACCATCAAACGTAACATGTCTCAAACACATGTTTACATCCATAGGATTCCTATCTAAAGGTCGAAGACTCGATCGATAGGATATAGTCGAATGATGGAAGCGAGCACAGATAAAATAAAAACTTGGTTCCCATTAGACCTTGGTTAAGAAAATAATTCCCTAAGTATCAACCCCGAAGACCGAAATCAACATCAGATTGACACCCAGAGGATTACCCTCTTTAGACAATGTCAAAACTGGAGATCTTAACCTTATCAGAAATATTCAGATACTTACAGACTACTGGTACAGATCAGATCACCAAATGATTCTTAGGAAACTAAGCATGATAAAACCCAGAATGTATGCGTCCTATTTGACGCCTAACACAGATATCTCTCAACCCCTAATCTATCACAAGCAGATGAGTCATAACCCTTATGGGTTTGAGTCTACAGTGGAATTAGAAACAATACTAGTATTAAAGTGCAGAGTATTGGTTATAGAATCAAAAAGCCAGAATCAAAAGAGTTTCAAATCAACAATCAGATAAAGAAATTAAACCTCCCACAGAAAGTTTTCCTAATTCTATCCTATCGACTAGCCTCGAGAGTGTTCGCCTGCCCTCCAGAAGTTGGTCTTGCCCTCTGCCCTTGCACTCGTTTCTTCGGGCAGTCCCTAGTGAAGTGTCCCATCTCACCACAGTTGAAGCAAGCGCCCTTTCTTTTTCTGCAATCCTTGTTCATATGAGTCAAGCTTCCACAAGTAAAGCACTTTTTCTCCTTCTTATCTTCAGACTTCTCATCCTGCTTGCCTTTCTTCTGTTGTTGCTGTTGCTGTCCTTTCTTGGGTCCGGCCTTCTCATTTTTCAGTGTCCCTTCAACTTTTTCCTCTTTCTTTGCTCCTTTGTCCTCTTCATGCATTAGGGCCATATCCACCAGCTTTTCGAAAGTGGCCCCCATGGGAACGTGGGTCATAGCCAATCCGTGTAGCGGCTCATTCAAGCCTTTAACAAATCTCAGAGCCTTCTTCTCAGGTGTGTTCACTAAGTCTAAGCCAAACCTCGCCAACTGATTGAACTTGTTGACGTACTGTTTTACTGACAGATCCCCCTGCTTCAGCGCCAAAAACCTTTCCATGTATAGATTCTCTTCAGACCGCGAGAGAAACTTCGCCTCAAACCTCTGCCTAAAATCTGGCTATGTATCGACTGGACGTCCCCCATTTGTGACCTCCCACCAAAACGAGGCCTCATCTTTCATTGGCCAGGCAGCCAGCTGGACTTTTCTTCCATCATCCACTTCAAAGATTCTAAACAATTCTTCCACCTCCTTAAGCCAGTTACAAGCTTCAACAAATGTCTCCGTCCCGTGAAAGGGTTTTCCACCCATTGCTCTAAAGTCCTTACATATCTTAACAAAAGTATCGACACGAGAAGGAGGGGGAGGAGGAGGAGGAGGAGCATTTGCTGGACCTGCGGTGGCGGCCCTAGCCTCGAGATATTGACGAAACCAACCGGGTACATGAACACCCTCTGGTATCTCAGATGCTTCAGACATGCTGAAACGAAAAAGGAAAGATTCAATACAAAGAACCGAAGGAAAGATATATGGCTCTTGGGGAATGTTTTTCAAAACAGGTTTTCCTTTTTGAAAATACTTTCTTTTAAAACCTTTTTGAAAAATATTTCCAAAACTTTTATCTAATCTGGTAACCTTCAGCTCTGATACCAAGTGTAACACCCCACCTCCGTTAAGGTCACTCACAAAGGGAACGCCTTAACTTCGGTGGAGCGTTTTAGAAAACAGAACAGAAAATTTCAAGACAGACAAACAATACTTGAAATATTATAACTTTATTACAGCGGAAAACATAAACCAATATGGTTACATCTTTACCAAAAATGTAGAGTACATATATATATCATCCTAGTTCAAAACCATTAGAGTACAAAACTTTTAAAATCATAATTCCCACAGAACAGAAGCTATAAAGAGCCAAGCCATACATCAAGTACTTCAAGCAGAAGGAAACCGGATCAAGCTAAAGTATTCCCTCCTTGGATAACCTGGGGGGAAACGGAAGAAAAGAGGTGAAACAAACTAGGTCAGACATACGTCTGGTGAGTCCAGTAACTTTTAGCCAGTAAACAAATAAAGGTAAACATGGCAGGCATACAAAGTGGATAAGTGGATTCATGGTATAGATGGCAGGTATGACAGGACAAATAAGGTAAGATGTATGCTTCACTACAAACTACTCTGCACTATTACTAGTATATCAGGATTAGGTGTTACCCTAATGTCTAAACAGAAACAGAAACAGAATATTGGGCCTTTACCACCCTAACAGAGACAGAAACAGAATAATCCCTACGGAAACAGAATGTTAGAATTAGGTGTACACTAGTAAATGGGCCTTTACCACCCTAACAGACGGTACCATGCAGAAACTGACAGGTGTTACCACCCAACAGAAACAGACGGTACCCCACAGAACAGACAGAACTAAGTGTACCCTAAATCCTACCCCACGCGATCGGCTCCCTAATACATAAATACCCTGTGCCAGCCCCACAAAAGGGTGTATCATTCCCTAAAGTGGCAACCTTTGAATGACACAGACCTATTTATAGATATCACGGCGTCTTACATCCTCAGAGGCAGACCGGGATCCATGCACGCACATGACCTGGTTGGCACGCACCATCAACACCCCTCGCCATTATCAGAATGAACTGCTTATAATTAGTTCAGTAAGCGTGCCCGGACCCTACCTACTGTTGGGTCATAGTTTTGATATCAGAAAGGGTTACTGACTAATATGGGTCCCACACAACAGATGACACAAGTAATTACCCATCCTAACCTTGTGTCCCCAGACTAACATACTTCAGATTTCAGATTAACTTGTTTACAAGTTTCAGACATACAGAGTTCAGATTTACTAGTTAACAGATCAGACAATCAAGTTAACAAGTTTTCAGACTAACGGATCAGTTGTACAGATTTAACAGACTTACAGATTGTCTAACTTTGTATTGGGCCTACAGATTCACGAAACGGGTTTGTAAAATTCATCAGTCCAGTTGGTTTAACCCTACCCACCCAACACGTTTTAGACATCATATTTATCTCAGATTTGCATTAATTAATTATTGAAATATCAGATCGTATTTCACATTTCACCCCAGGCACCCACTTAATTCCACATGCCACCCAAGGCACCCACTTAACCCCCTCATGTCCCTCTACATGCTTATCTGGTTAAGTGTTTCTTAATTCATTAAGGTCGTAACCTTATAAAGACCTCTCACATTAGACTGGCATTTGTGGCAGCTGGATTTGCCGGGCGGGTCCAGGCAGTCTTACACCACAAAAGAGTCTAACCTCATGTCTTTACAACTGTCACGTATTTAATTTATGCCTAAGACCTCCCACATTAAACTGGCATTTGTGGCAGCTGGATTTGCCGGGCAGGTCCGGGCAGTCTTACACCACAAAAGAGCCTAACCTCGTGTCTTAGACGATTAATTACTCCTAATTAATCTTTCCCCAATTTGAATTTCTTTCCCTATTCAAATTATCAATCAATTCCAAATTTAACGATGTCCATAATTGACTCAATTATGTCCATCCATTTATGGTATGTAAAATCATACCAATTTTCACCACAATTATATTTTAGGCCTTTTAAGGATTTATGCCAATTAAATCTTTTTAAATCTTCATACTTTAATTGCTTAAACATTCCTCTTTTGATTAATTAAGTTAATTAATTAATCCTTTCCTCTTTTTATAGGTGTCAATACCTATCTTATTAACAATTTGAATTTCCTATCCATAAATGGTCATATTCAAATTGTACCATTTTTACCCAATTTTACCTATGTCATAATAGGTAATTATCTATATGTTTCCTTACTAGAATCATGTGTCCAATTTACATGATCACTATGTAAATTATGCCTATTACAGATTCCCCTTTTCCCCCGTTTCTTAACTAGTGTAACCGTTTGCGTTTTGGCGTCATCGAGGCTACTAAATAGTCTCGCCATAACAATAAAATAAAGGGAATGACAAGGTGATCGTTTTCAGTACAATTTTTGGCATAAGCATGACAACTAGGGAAAATGACATGATAACTTCGCATATAATTATGATTCACCACATAATTAACAACTTGCATAGGTTCATGAATTAACAACTAACATAGGTTCATGATTCTCATCATAGTCAACAACTTATATAGGTTCAAGATTCACAATATAACAACTTGCATGATTCATAACATAACTTTTTACATAGGTGACTTACATAGGTTCATGATCCACAACATAACAACTAGCATAGGTTCATGAATTCATCACACAATAACTTGCATAGGTAACTTGCATGATCTCATAATAATTTGCATAGATTCATGATAACAACTTGCATTGTAACGACTTGCATAGATTCATGATAACAACTTGCATAGATTCATAATAACCACTTGCATAGATTCATGATAATGACTTGCATAGATTCATCATAACAACTTGCATAGATTCATAGTTTCTCAACATAATAACTTGCATCATATCATGATTCACAACAGCAATAAACTTGCATCATATCATGATTCACAACAATAATAAACTTGCATAACTACAAACAACATATACCCAAATCATAGTCTACCATAATTCACTTTTATTTATTTAAACCTAAAAGTGACTAGAACTCACCTAATAAAGGGTCTTGAGTTCTGGGCTCTGAATTCTGTAATTGATTAGCGTTCCCTTGTTGTAGACAATTACGTTGTTGTAGTTTTAGGCTTGATTTGATTTGTATTGAGTTGTTTTACTTTGCTTCTAGTTTGTGGTGGCTACTCTAGGGTTTGGAGTGACAACATGACGGCCATTGATCTAATTTTTGATGTGATTCTAGGGTTTGGGTCTACACGTGTTTATATAGGATTTAAATTTAATTATAGCCATCGGATAACCCTAGAGTTAATCAAAACCACTCAGTCCAGATTAGAACTATCCAGAAACCCTAATGATTCATTAACTAGTCAGAAATGACTCAGCACTGACTCACCGTTCGAACCAGAAGGCTGTGCAGGTTTTCCCTCGGCCTGGGCGCACTTGGGAAGTGCGCCAATGCAAATTTGTACTGGCGCACTTCCCAAGTGCGCCAGTGCATTTTTTTTCAAACTTCGTTCGTCCATATCATCTTCATACGTTATCCGTTTTACGCAAACTCGGGCTCTATCTCAAGCAGAATTCCGAGACGAACGCAATGGAACGACCCGTTTCACTTAATTCCCACATTTGAAATTAAGTATTCTTAAATTTAGTTAATCTGATTATTCAAAAATTCGGGGTGTTACATAATACGACCGTGACACCTGTAGATATGGTTGTTCACATCATTAAAACGAAGGGTTTCCACTTTAGGAAGTGATACATCCTACTGTGGGGCCACCATGGGGTATCTACGGAGTAGGGAGCCGATCGATTAGGATACTAATTAGGGTACACTTAGACTCTGGTATGTTGGGAGCCCGTTAATACCCTTAGGGGTAACTCCGGTATGTTGGGTTGCTTGTTGATTGTATGGGGTGAAAACCTCTCACTGGAAGTACACCTAAGTCTACCATATTATACTGGTTGGAGATCATCTTGTTAATAAGACTAGTATTGGTGCAGAGTAATCATTAAATAAGCGTATACACTCTATCAAGTTTACCTTGTCACACCTGCCTCTTGTGGTGTTATCTTTCTCATTCACTTTATATACCTATCATGTTACTTTTACTTATTTATTTGTTAAAGTAACTAGACTTGCCAGACTTTATATCTGACCCTTTTTGTTTCCTCTTCTTTCTTCCACCCCCCCCCCCCCAGTTCTAAAGGTAGGAATACTCAAGCTTGATCAGGATTCTGCTATCGTTTTGCTAAAGCTGCTTAGATGTATTGCTCAAGCTCTTATCTTTGCTACTATGGCTATGTTTTTATTTGGGGATTATGCTTCTTTTATTTTTGTACTCTGATGTTTTAAGTGTAAGACATAAGTTTTGATGATGTACTGGGTTTATGTATTTTCAGACATATGATGTTTTGAACTACGATGCTTTATGATTAATAAAGTTTTTAATTCTGCTGCTATTCTATATCTGTCTTGTAATGTTTCTGTTTTTGTTTACCTATAACGCTTCATGAAACTTAATGCATTCTCTTAATGAGTGACATTAACGGACGTGGGATGTCACGGTTTCCATGAAAATAAACTCGAACTGCTGCAAACAAGAAGAACCGAAATGAAGTGTTTTTTAACATCATATTTATAGTTTTTATTTCTTCGTTGGCAAGGAATAGGAGGTAGCACGAAAGTAGGATGTACGTTTATAGTTTGATTTGCTTTTACATTGTGTGACGACCCCAAAACCCCGTACTACGGTGGCAAGAGTAATCTTTGGAATATAACACATAAACAGATAACAGTAGAACAGAAATAATGAAATACACCATATAATGTACAATAGAATACACTGGATAAACATAATCATCAGAGTTACACAGTATACATGATCATACTTAGTACAAAATACAGTTCAGTGTTCAGCTATACATAAATGTCTACAGCGGAAAACAAAACATAATATAGGGGCTGAACAACATAAAAAGAGATAAATGATAGAACCCATCTTCAGCTCCAGCTATCCAGAAAGTGACTGCTAAAACCTGAACACAAGGCTGCCCGTGTAGAAAAAGGGGCACCCGAGTTTGCAAGTGAAACAAACTACGAGTCAGTCATGGGACTGGTATGAGAAATCTACTTAACATATTTTATAATATGGCCAATCACAGGACCACGCCACTTTCGCGGAACGGGTTTACTCCATTGGACTGCCAGTGCTTTAAAACAAGTAAACCTTTTAAAAATCGCAATGCTTTTTATAAAAATGAAGCCATTATAAGACTCAATTCCCATCACACAATGCAACGCAAACCGGAGGATAGAGTTTTACCTTATAATGGCCAAAATATGCTTGATACGAATAAAACAAAAGCATTTGATATTATTACTAGTGTTTATATGTTTCAAAAACAATTTCAACCATAACTATCAATCATAGATGGCATGGGTACCATACATCATGTTGCCATATATAGGTATACAATCAAAACCGCACGGTGTCGTATTTGGAACTTAGATTTCCGTCATGAACCAAGGCAAAAGATAGTCCTTACCGACTTCGAGACTCTCTAGCCCGAGCCTCAGGATCAGAGCTTGAGTGACCCTTGGAGCGACAGGGCTGGTCCACCGATGTGGATTAAAATGCCTGAACACTGCGTTTCCCCACCCTTTGGGGCGTAAATGAGTCCTATGACTCCATCGGCTCCACATAGTCACTAATATATCTGAGGCGCCTCGCAACAACAACAATCTCACAGGTGAAAATAATATAAATGTCAGGGCTGGTAGGTCACTGACACCACCCTAGCTAGAAGGAAACGCATGCCCTCCCTGAGGTCCTCTCCCATTTCTGGTTCATACCGGGGTGTGAGGCTCGTGAATCAACATTATACACAAAGCTATGCCACACAGGTTGTGCTTTGATCATCAACCACAAGACTTTGCTTTTCAACAGAAGCCTTGATCATCTGCCACTTAGGCATGCCACATAGGCAATTCACTCTATGCGACTGATTTCTATCGATATAAAACCTCTGAGCTCGTACGTCTCAAAGAAGGGCGTTAAGCAAGAGAATAAATTCTCCGCCGCCAAACAGATATATATTTAATAGAGATCAATCAGCACAGAACAAAATCCAATGTCAGAAACACAGTCCATTTACAAGTTCATTCTGGGTCTGAACGAAACCAAAGGCACCATATACCTCGCATATCCATCGATCTCCAAGTACGTCTGGATGATCACCACTTATTATCTATATTTCGGGATGCCTCCCAATCAAGACATCAGTAACCATCCAACCGATGTGAAGATCTCCGGTCTTCAACCACCGTCTTCATCATCGACTTCTTATCGCCGATCAATTATTTGAAATGAGATTTAACTCGACCTTTTCAAATAATTCACGTATATTTAGAATTTAAATCAATTCATTTCAATGGTTAAATTATTCGACATCAATAATTCTGTTCTTAAATGTAATTTTCACGCCAAACACATTCAACCATCAAATATTCAATAAACCGGGTAAATTCAGTTTATTTCCATTCCATATCGTTTGTAATATTTTATAACGATTTATCGCTATTTTTATTCACTTAAAAATAGCCAATTCATTCAAACGACGCTTCAGGCCATAACGCGGTCGTGGCGCTGTTTTTCTTCAGATTTGAATTACACATATATGAAAATCTAACCGTTGGATCTTCACAAATTTTATATCATTAGAAAGATCTTTTCAAAACGAATCCAACGGTTTCAGTTTTGGGAAAATCCGACGGTCGGATCTCCCGGAATAATCGTTTGAAATTACGATTTCAAAATACGAACTGCAGCGTCGTTATTCGATTTAATTTAATTATATATATATATATATATATATATAATTAATTCTGGCGCTGTTTTTCTTCAGATTTGAATTAAACATTCCAGACAATCCAACCGTTGGATCTTTTCAAACTTGGTGTCGTTGGAAAGATATTTCCAAAGCGAACTCAACGGTTTCAGTTTCGGGAAAATCCGACGGTCGGATCTCCCGCACTAATCGTTTGAAATCACGGTTTCAAAACATGAACTGCAGCTTCGTTATTCGATTTATTTCAATTATATATATATATATATGTATATATATAAACATAATTCATTCTTCGATTTCAAAACCATATTCATTTCACACAATTGATAAAAACAGTATTTTTATCCAACATCTATTTATTTCCACACATCACTATTTTTAACGGTTCATATATATCATAAAAATGTGATTTTTATTGTAAAACAATTTATTTCAAAACACGATTATTTTATATAGTTCATATAAATCATAAAAACGTGATTTTTATTGTAAAACAATTTATTTCAAAACACGATTATTTTATATAGTTTATACAAATGATAAAGATGTTATTTTTATTTTTCAAAGAATTTATTCAATACATGAACTTCATTCAACACATGAATTTCTATTTCAACAAATGGATTTTATTTCAACATATGAATTTTATTTCAACACATGAATTTTTATTTCAACCCATGAATTTTATTTCAACACATGAATTTTATTTCAACACATGAATTTTTATTTCAACGCATGAATTTTTATTTCAACACATGAATATGAATCAAACACAGAAATATTTCAGAAAATTTCGGCAGCATAACGGCAGGGTAGTTAAAACTGGCACCGTCCCTAGTACAGCTCCTTGCTCTACCTTTCAGCCTCGCAGCTTTTGACAATGGGGATTTTCAATATCTAGTTCGTACGCAGACGAATTTTCCCATATACTAATCCTATTGGGATTTCAACCACAATCAATCGTTTCAAATCAACCATTCATGATATTCACCAAATTTTCACATCAACCAATAATCCAAACAATATCACAACCAATATATATCGTCCATGGTCTATGGACGAGGGGAGTGTATATATATACGTATATAACTATATTTCGATTTCATTTCAATATCATTTCAATTTATTTCAACGCATATATCATTTTTACAACGCATATATAACTTATACATCGAACATACAACTTATACAACGCTTATACATGAGGTGTACAACGCTTATATAACTCATACTTCGACTATATAATTTATACATCGTTGTTTCCATATCGTTTATAATTCAGAAATCTCACATTGGGTTCCACTCCACCAAAAATTGTAGAAGGCTCAGAAAAATATCCGGTCTCTTCTAGAATGTAGAAGATGTCCATATGGTCTCGGTATCTCTTGTTTCACTGGATTTCGATCACACAGCAAAAAGATATGTTTTTTATTGTGAAACCCAACCGTAGCACTTTAAAGTGCTATTAAACAGTTTAAAATAATTCAGCCGTATACCTTTCCTCGATCTTCTATACTAGGTTTAGATTTCTTTGCAAATCCGTTGCACTTCGTCCAGATCAGGTTATACGGTGTCGAAGAGCTTGGAGAGGCGCTCCTCTCGATGGTGGTGCGATGGCGTTCGGTGGCGGGATCAGGGCGTGGCGGCGGCTTGAAGACGTTGACTTCTCGGCGTTGGATCTCCTCCTACAGGCGACGAGAGGTGGCGCTCTGGCTATGGATGTGGAGAGGAGATCGAGCTCTTCAAAAGACCCAACTGGAACGAGGGTCAACGGTGAACGAGGCGGCCGGAATATGGCCTGGAAGTGGCGAACGGGTTTCCGCCTTTAATTGGATGTCGGGGAGAGAGAAAAACGGGGAGAGAGAGTTTGACTGGCCAATAGGATTTTTTTGTTTTATTTATATATTTTCAAAATTCTAAAATACCCCTCTTCACATACTAGCTCCAATCCAAACCCAACGACTGTCGTTCCTAGCTAAATACCCCCATTCCGAACACAATGGGATATGTTTCATAGGCCAATTCGACTGTTACAATCGGTTATTTTTCAAATTAAAATATAAAACATTCAATATTTGTTTTGATCGTACATTTTAATTTGCCAGGGCCACATACTGATCCCAAAAATTCCAGAAAAATAAATCTAGCTATGTTTTGACGATACGGTCCCAACAAAACTAGTTTCGTCAAATTCTGAGACTGTTTGAAAAATGGCCCTTTTTTGGTCGATCCAATTTAACAGAAATCGACCAAACACATTTTCCTTTGCCACGCTCACATACTAACTTCAAAAATTATGAAATTTGAAACCTAGCAATAATTTGACATCCCGGATAAAACAAAAGTGGTTTCGTCGAATTCTGAGGTCGTTTGCAAAATGTCTATTTTCACAGGCTATATATACTCTATAGCGACCTTTCTAAAAATTCATTTGGCCATAACTTTTGATTCCCGCTACGAAACTTCGATTTTTCAGGCTCGTTAGAAAGATATTCACTAACAGATTTAAATATTTTTGGTTTCACTAAAATCCGTTTTATTTTGCACCCAATACAGTCAGTCAAAATTCGAATTCAAATTTTGAAACTGTCGCGTCATTTCAGGCCTTGTTTATAATTAAAAATAATTATATTTATTTTCAAACATCGATTCCAACGTACTTTTCGTTGTTATTATTTAAAATAATTTATTTTAAATATCTAAAATCCACTAAAATAGCCAAATTAAAAAAATTAAATTGGCTCAGATTTTCCGGGTTGTTACAATCTCCCCCACTTAAAACTTTTCGTCCTCAAAAATAAACGAAGTCGAAAGTTTTTTAATTAACCAACTCAACTTTCATCCTGGCTTCCATTCTTCAACTTTTCAGTTTCTAAAAAATTTCAAATTCTTCAAAAATTTGGCAAACACCCTAAATTTTCAAAAAAATTCGCCATAACCTCATTTGTACGGGGTGCTTCGGGATATTTCAAATAGCCTCCCATGGCCCTCACCAATCCATAAGAAAAAGGAAAAGCCAAGCGGCTAGCCAATCTTCTCATAAAATCATCAAATCCCAAGAAATACAATAAACATGTACCTATTTGTCGGGCAAACAATTTTATTCCTCTGCTTAGCTGTCTATCCATAACCTGTTCACACATATATAATGCACATGTATATATTTCTATCTATTTTCAATTCAGTTCAATATTTGTTCAATTTGGCTAAATGGTTCAAAATTCTAATTAATCAACCAAAAATCAAACAACAGAACCAGCAATCAATTTGTTGATTAACTTTCAAAAATATACTAATTGATTCATATACTCTTTTGAAAACATTCAGACTATGTAATTAAAAGTTTACATGCATGAAAAGAAAACAACAGCAAAGTAGAGAACAAAATGGTAATGCAAAGATATGGTAAATGTACCTTGCACCGGAGTCAATCAGAGGTATCCACCATGCACTTAGGATAGGCTTTCTTAATGCTTTCCTCTATTTCCCAAGTACAATCTCTCGGATCTCCACTCCATTGCACTTTGACTAAGTGAACCTTCTTGTTCCTCAGTTCTTTGTTTTATTTGCCAATAATCTTTAGCGGCTCTCTTCTCACAGCTAATTCTGGAGTAATTTCTATATCCCATTGCGTTGCTTCTTCCACGATCAAGTCTGGATCATGATCATGCTTTCGAAGCTGAGATACGTGAAATACATCATGCACTCCAGGCAACCAATCTGGCAATTGAACTCTATAAGCGAGAGTTCCAATCCGTTCAAGTATAGGGAATGTACCAATAAATCTGGGCGCCAACTTCCCGATTTTGCCAAATCGAATCACTCCTCTCATCGGAGAAACCCTTAGATACACATAGTCACCAACAACAAATACTAAATCCCTCCTTCTCGAGTCTGCATAGCTCTTCTGTCGGCTTTGAGCTGCTAGCAATCGTTTCTTGATGAAATCGACTTTATCCGCAGCTTCGCGAATCATATCTGGTCACAATACAAGCCTATTACCAGGTTCAACCCAACAAGCAGGAGATCGACACGGTCTACCATATAATGCTTCGAATGGTGACATTGTCAGGCTCGCTTGGTAGCTGTTGTTGTATGAGAACTCAGCCAAATGCAAATGGTCTTCCCATGATCCACCAAAATTAAGAACACTAGCCCGCAATAAATCTTCCAGTATACAATTCACCCTCTCAGTCTGACCATCTGTCTGAGGATGATAGGCGGTGCTTAGATTCAGCTTTGTCCCCAGTTCTACTTGAAATGCCTCCCAGAATTTGCTAGTAAATATTGGATCTCTATCACTAACTATACTGATCGGCACTCCATTTAGCTTAACAATTTCCTTGAAATAAATCTGTGCCAGACTTTGAGCGGTTCTATTGGATCTGACAGGTATAAAATGGGCGGTCTTCGTGAAGCGATCTACGATCACCCAAATACTGTCATTTCCTTTCTTGGTTCTGGGCAAACCATCTATGAAGTCCATGGAAATATGTTCCCACTTCCAACCTGGAATGTCCAGCGGTTGCAACAATCCGGCAAGTTTCTGTTGGTCGCTTTTGACTAGTTGCAAGTAGAGCACCTGCTAACATATAAGGAAATGTCTCTCTTCATCGACTTCCAACAGAATGTACGCTTAATATCATTATACATTTTGCTCACTCCTGGATGGATACTAAGCTTTGACTTGTGGCATTCATCCAGTACTTCCCTCCGGAGCTCAGAAATGTTAGGAACACAAATTCGACCCTTTAGCCTTAGAACCCCTTGGTTATCAATCTGGAAACTCAAGGGTTCGCCTTTTTGTATTCTTTCCCTGATTCTCTGAATGAAGGGATCCTCCTTCTGAAGAGAAGATATTTTATCAATCAATGAAGTCGTAATAATAAAACTGGCAATCATTACATTCTTTCTACTTAGCGCATCGGCCACAACATTGGCTTTCCCTGGAGTGTACAAAATCTCAAAATCTTGCAAGAAACTCTAGCCAACGTTGCTGCCTCAGATTCAAGTCTTTCTGGGTGAACAAATACTTTAATGACTGATGATCTGTATACAGTTCGAATTTCTCACCCAAAAGATAGTGCCTCCAGATTTTTAAAGCAAATACGATGGCTAACAACTCAAGATCATGAGTAATGTAATTTTTCTCATGCGGTTTCAGCTGACGGCTAGCATAAGCAACCACTTGACCTCTTTGCATTAATACTGCACCAAGGCCTTCTCTAAAGGCATCTGTCCAGACTTTCAAGTCTTGATTGCCATCGATAATCGTTAACACTGGAGCCGTTGTTAATCTTAATTTTAGCTTCTGAAATTCATTCTTCGATTTCAAAACCATATTCATTTCACACATTTGATAAAAACAGTATTTTTATCCAACAGCTATTTATTTCCACACATCACTATTTTTAACAGTTCATATATATCATTAAAATGTGATTTTTATTGTAAAACAATTTATTTCAAAACACGATTATTTTATATAGTTCATATATATATCATAAAAATGTGATTTTTATTGTAAAACAATTTATTTCAAAACACGATTATTTTATATAGTTTATACATATGATAAAGATGTTATTTTTATTTTTCAAAGAATTTATTCAATACATGAACTTCATTCAACACATGAATTTCTATTTCAACACACGAATTTTATTTCAACACACGAATTTTATTTCAACACACGAATTTTATTTCAACACACGAATTTTATTTCAACACATGAATTTTATTTCAACACATGAATTTTTATTTCAACACATGAATTTTTATTTCAACACATGAATATGAATCAAACACAGAAATACTTCAGAAAATTTCGGCAGCATAACGGCAGGGTAGTTAAAACCAGCACCGTCCCTAGTACAGTTCCTCGCTCTACCTTAAAGCCTCGCAGCTTTTGACAATGGGGATTTTCAATATCTAGTTCGTACGCAGACGAATTTTCCCATATACTAATCCTATTGGGATTTCAACCACAATCAATCATCTCAAATCAACCATTCATGATATTCACCAAATTTTCACATCAACCAATAATCCAAACAATATCACAACCAATATATATCGTCCATGGTCTGTGGACAAGGGAAGTATATATATATATACGTATATAACTATATTTCGATTTCATTTCAATATCATTTCAATTTATTTCAATGCATATATCATTTTTACAACGCATATAAAACTTATACATCGAACATACAACTTATACAACGCTTATACATGAGGTTTACAACGCTTATATAACTCATACTTCGACTATATAATTTATACATCGTTGCTTCCATATAGTTTATAATTCAGAAATCTCACATTGGGTTCCACTCCACCAAAAATTGTAGAAGGCTCAGAAAAATATCCGGTCTCTTCTAGAATGTAGAAGAAGTCCACACGCTCCCGGTATCTCTTGTTTCACTGGATTTCGATCACACAGCAAAAAGATATGATTTTTATTCTGAAATCATAAACCGTAGCGCTTTAAAGTGCTATTAAACAGTTTAAAATAATTCAGCCGTATACCTTTCCTCGATCTTCAAAAGTAGGTTTAGATTTCTTTGCAAATCCGTTGCACTTCGTCCAGATCAGGTTATACAGTGTCGAAGAGCTTGGAGAGGCGCTCCTCTCGATGGTGGTGCGATGGCGTTCGGTGGCGGGATCAGGGTGCGGCGGCGGCTTGAAGACGTTGACTTCTCGGCTTCGGATCTCCTCCTACAGGTGACGAGAGGTGTCGCTCCGGCTATGGATGTGGAGAGGAGATCGAGCTCTTCAAAAAACCCAACTGGGGCGAGGGTCAACGGTGAACGAGGTGGCCGGAATATGGCCTGGAAGTGGCGAACGGGTTTCCGCCTTTAATCGGATGTCGGGGAGAGAGAAAAATGGGGAGAGAGAGTTTGACTGGCCAATAGGATTTTTTTTGTTTTATTTATATATTTTCAAAATTCTAAAATACCCCTTTTCACAAACTAGCTCCAATCCAAACCCAACGACTGTCATCCCTAGCTAAATACCCCCATTCCGAACATAATGGGATATGTTTCGTAGGCCAATTCGACTGTTATAGTTAGTTATTTTTCAAACTAAAGTATAAAACATTCAATATTTGTTTTGAACATACATTTTAATTTGCCGGGGCCACATACCGATCCCAAAAATTCCAGAAAAATAAATCTAGCTATATTTTGATGATACGGTCCCAACAAAACTAGTTTCGTCGAATTCTGAGACCGTTGAAAAATGGCCCTTTTCTGGTCGATCCAATTTAACAGAAATCGACCAAACACATTTTCCTTTGCCACGCTTACATACTAACTTCAAAAATTATGAAATTTGAAACCTAGCAATAATTTGACATCCCGGATCCAACAAAAGTGGTTTCGTCGAATTCTGAAGTCGTTTGCAAAATGTCTATTTTCACAGGCTATATATACTCTATAGAGACCTTTCTGAAAATTCATTTGGCCATAACTTTTGATTCCCGCTAAGAAACTTCGATTTTTCAGATTCGCTAGAAAGATATTCAGTAACAGATTTAAATATTTTTGGTTTCACTACCGCGCCATTTCAGGCCTTTTTTATAATTAAAAATAATTATATTTATTTTCAAACGTCGATTCCAACATACTTTTCGTCGTTATTATTTAAAATAATTTATTTTAAATATCTAAAATCCACTAAAATAGCCAAATTAAAAAAAATTAAATTGGCTCAGATTTTCTGGGTTGTTACACATAGGCTTTAGCTGAGCATAGTTGTCTGTGTGAAATATAGGGGTTGACAAACTATTTGCACAGTAGTTCACTAAAATTATTTGAAGTAATATAGGCATGCATTCCTCGTTTATAGTCTGCGCGATTGTACAAATATATATATATATATATAATACCTCAGCGTTAAGTTATGTATATTTTAAATTATAACGTTTTGGTTACCATGCTATAAAAAATTCTATTCACGTATGGATTGTTATGGACAAAAATAAAAATACCATTGTGACGAGCAATGTGCCACGATCCCAAAAGAGTTGATTTAGGGTGAAAAATACTTTAAACAAAAAGTTAATTATTTTCCAAAATAAAGATTACATAAAATTTCTATAAATCAAATTAAAAATACGTCTCAGAAATCTCATCCAAATTCGAAACCAATATTTAATTATATTAAATAATCGTTATTGCTTATAAATGATTCCATAACAACTATTTGAAAATTTTATTTGGATATAACTTACAATATATATTACGAAATCTTGAATTTTCACTTCCACTATTAAAATATAATTCAACAGATTCAGACATTTTTTGTTTCGAAGAAATTCGACTTATAATGAATCCTGTATAGTTGTTTAAAGTTGAAAACGTAATATTACGAACTGTCATGACGTTACGAGCTCGACTTAAATTATATTATAATTAATATGTTAAATCATCGTTTAAATAATATATTCGTTGTTATAACTCGAATATAAACTAAATTAAATATCCTATATTATCCAAATTACACAATATTGCAAATTCAACCATTTCCGACTATTTCAGAAATAATTATATTATCCCATTAAATATTATATAAATCAAATATTCAAAATATTTAAATCCAAACCATTTAAATTCCCAAACCATTTTATTAAAATAATCAAATTAAATAATTGTTAGATCGTTAAAATTCTGGGACGTTACATTCCTTCTCTCTTAAAAGAATTTCATTCCCGAAATTATTAAGGAAAAAAAATGCTACGGACCATATTGTAACCAGGTTAAAAGTATTTTAATTCACTTCTTAACAACAGTTTCAACTATACCGACTTAATTTCAATTAAAATGTTAAATTATTTCTATTAAAAAAAAATTCAAAAAATTTCTAACACCTTAAATTTCCGAAAAATTTTTCTAGCATCCCTTTTGCATGGCTTAATCGGTACAACTGCAACTCGCCTCTCTAAGCCTCCTCCAACCCAAAAGAAAATCAAACAGCCAAGCGGCTTGCAAAATGGGCTCATAAATCTCATACTCAATTCATTCTCAAACCAAACCATTTGCTAAATTCCATTCAAACTCCAATTCCAGACTCTTAACTTATTAATTCGATTCTATTCCATATTATCTCTAATCCAATTTGATTTTATTAAACTTAGTTTAAGGTAAATTCAAATTTGTTCACTTTTACCATCTCAATCTATTTAACTTCATGAGTTAAATTTAAATTTCAGAATTTAAATTCCTAGTTTTTATTTCAATTCAGTTTGCAATCATATATATTTACATATAATAATACAAATTCAAAACATTTAAATTTCTGAACAACTTATTTTATTAAAACAATTCAAAATAAACCCTTTAGTAGTAATCCGTCACTTAGGAACTCGAAAATGAGCACTGATGATGCTGCAGTAATCATCAGAATTATTTTCTAATGATCGAAGTGAGTTCAATGCTATATCATTTTCAAAACTTATTTTCAAACATTTCCATTTTGAAATCACTTCAAAATATACTTCGCACTGCTTGGAAAACATTTTAAAATTTTCGCAACATCTTAAAATTTTCTTATATTCAATCCAAAATTCATTTATAATTACCTTTCCAGGTTTTCATAGTCTTTAATTCCAATTTTTTTTAAATTCAAATTTAATCCACTTGATTTTATATATTATACGAATATGAATTTCGATTGGTTATTTATATAACCATCTCAATTATAATCTTATCCGATTATATTAACAACCAACACATCCAATATATTATAATAATTCCAATATATATACTTTTGTTTTATGTCAAACTATACTTTGGGTAAAATTATTTCATTTACCCTCTTTCAAAAACATATTGTGTCGGTTCATCTTATTCGAGCGTTTAGAAACCCCTATCGACATTATAGTGCCCCACCGTCGACCAGAATTCATAAGCCTCTCCACCAATAAATTTCCACAATATAAAACCATTTTTATATAATTTACAAATACGCTTTCTCTTATATATACACTCAAACTCAATCTAGGTTATTACTAACCCCATCTATACTGAGTTACGCCACAAAGCCTAGGTAATTACTTAACCTTCAGCTCTGATACTACTGTAACGACCCGAAGATTTTCGACTCTCAAAATCGACATAACCCAATGTCGACTATTCAAGCATTGGAAGTACCAGATCATTAATAGAAAGAAGTTAGAGGGTGAGAAATAAAAAGAAAATTAGAATAGAATAAGAAGAAGAACACAACCGAGTAAATACGAATCTCACAGTGAAATGAATAAAATCTATATAATAAAATCCCTGGGTAGACAAACCAAGAGATAAAGAACGGATGAGATTTATTCTTTGTTTAGATATCAAGTGGCTTAGGTTTATACACATATTCCAATCCATTCACATGATCTACGTTCTCTCCCCACATTTACATTTTAGATCCGTAATGCAGCACAATCCATCTTCTCTTCTACTACATTCCTGCCCACTTCATTTCTCCTAAATAACAAATTATGAATTTGTTACTCCACTCCCTATAATTGCAACTAAATCACATCCCCACGATTGTGACCTCTTTACAGCCATGGAATCTTTTGATGATAAAATCAGAAATTCACGTAAAATCCCTAATTCTGATGCTGCTAGATCTGAAAAATAATTGGTCAACTTTAGAGTTATGGTGTTGTTGCTCTAATTTTCAATGTCATAGTAGGTAACCAAATCATTGATCCTCTTATTTACGTTTTGATTTATACAATTTCACTTTTGGATATTTATACAATTGTCTGCTCTTATTTGATTTTCATGTTCATTTCCACGAAAAAATGACCTTTGATTTCTTTTCTCTGCCATTTCCAATGTAACTGTTGCCTATCTGCTTAATAAATTTTGTGACAGACTTATTTGATCTTCATATTTATATTGTCTATAGAAAAATTAGCCATGTGTTTATTTCCGCTGCCAATATTTATGCAAATGCATGTTCAATTTATCATTTTTTTAACATATCGAGCATGCAATTTTATTTTCGCTTTTTGCACTTTGATACTTGCCTAGCATAAATGATTTATATTTTCATTTACTTTGAAATTTGTAGTATTTGAATATCTGCAATATTGCATTTGCAGGCTAGACAATCAACATAAGAAACTAAATATTGGACCATATGGACAATGTATTTTTTGTCAAATCCAAACAGAAGGTCAAATTTTCTTTCTAAGAAATATAGTCAAACTTTATAGTTATAGGCCACACAAATGGGATAATCTAATTAAATAGGGTGCATTATAAAAACAAACCGACTATAGAAAAATTAACCGTTTAGACGAAATTAAAGGGAAGAAAAGTTACAAACTACAGTTAATACACCTCAAGAATTTACAATAAAGTAAAAATGGTTATGTGCACAAAACATATCAACGTCTAGTAGAAACATAAATGAGTATGTTTATGAACTTTCTAAAGCAACCATGGACAATATGAAAATTGAACGTATCAATTTTTTTTACTTCTTCATTATATTTCTATTCAACAATTTCCTTATCAAAATAAAGTTCCTAGAAGTTGATCATCAGAGGGCATTCGAAAGGACTGAAATATGAATTTGAAGTTTGAAATAGATGTAATTTTGATGCTAACAATGAAGACTCATGAGTGTTGATGAACATCATTTATGCTTGGCTGATCTATAGGAGGAAGTAAACTTGAAAGCCTAAACAACCGCGTCGTGAGTTCTGATAAATAAACTCATAATAAATTAAAAGGTGGGAAGAAAGTGTATAACTGTGGAAATACTAAAAAGACATGATAGAGGGAGGAATAAATGAACAGGGCAGTAATTAATATTTTGACCAGTGCGATAAAAACAAAAGATTTCAAAAACAAAAAATGCAGTAAAACCTTTGTTCAACTTTGAAAGAATGGAGGCAGCAATGTAGACCACAGACTGTTGAATAATCAATACTGAGAAAATTGTTTTCCTGCATTTAGATGATATTTTGTTTATGTGAACATAAATGACTATTTTGACAAAATTTCCCTTCAAAGTAAAAATTAATTATTCTTTGATGCAACAGTCATACAAAACACACCTTACCATCTTATTTTATGCCTTATGCTTATGCAAAGTAAAACAAATGCCATTGTTTGCAAGTACTACAAAAAAAGTCGAATGTAAGAAATTTAGTGGTGTATATTTTATAAAAGTTTGGCCAAAAATAAAATATTTTATCATAATAAAATTGAAGTTTGCCTATGTTTAAAAAATTAGCCATGTGTTTATTTCCGCTGCCAAAATTTATGAAAATGTATGTTCGACTTACCATTTTTCTTTACATATCGAGTAAGCAATTTTATTTTCATTTTTTGCAGTTTGATACTTACCTAGCATAAATGATTTATATTTTCTATAGTTTGAAATTTGAAGTATTTGAATATCTACAATGTAGCAGTGGCAGGCTAGACAATCAACATAGGAAACTAAATATTGGACCATATGGACACTGTATTTTTTGTCAACTCCAGTCAGAGATTTTGCCCTTTCTCACAGCCAGGTAAGTCTACTTGTTTCATTCAGAAAGTAATTGCATGGTTAAATTATATCTTACGTTATTGTGTTTAATTCGAGTCATGTGCTAAAAGTTTGCATTGCCATTGTTAACTTTGTAGCATTTATGATTTGATTACAGTTAGGCATACTAAAAGAGAGAATGAACTATAAATTAGCATGAAAAATTACGAGGGTGATACTAATATCAATTTCTGGTAAGCAGATAAATATTTTTCATTTTTCAGTTTCAATCCACAAGTGATTTGGAAATTTGTTAATGTCGTTATTTTCAACTGTGTTCTAGTTTTACAGTCGATGAATGTTTTAGTGTCATAAAAATATTGTTTTTCTATTCCTTTACCGCCTCATTATAATAAACTGCTGATAACAACCTAATCTGAGATAAGACTCGGTACCATATCTTAAACTCCCATATGTATAAGTATATGCACATTTTCCAAATTCTATCGATTCAAATTGCAAGTCTATTTGTTTCCATGGCAAAATTATTCATTATGTAGGCTAAATTGTAGGTAAAACTATTCATTATGTAGGCTAAATTGTAATTTTCATCCCGAACGTATGTAAAATATGGTAGTTTTGATAATTATAGGCTATTGATTCTTTGGTTAATTTACTTAAAAGGAAATTTACATAAAATACGGATTAGTATTAGGAATATCTTCTCGTATTACAGAAGTATCAGTATTTTAAATAACTCATCTAAATCAAATTTAAGATCTTATATACTACGATTTGCATCAAAGATTTTTTAACATAACAAACTATTTAATTTGTCCAAAAATTGTAGTTGTATTTTTGTGATCATTCGTATAAGAATGCCTCCTTTTATTATTTCATGAAATTAACATTTTCATAGCACTGAAAAGGGAGAAAAGGACTAATTTATCATATGAATATTCTTTTTTCAATGTTGGTTGTTAAAAGTTATCACTGCATGCTATAATCTAAGAGGAGTGATTTCCTTGGAATTATGTTTTGAAATGATATGGAAATTATTGTTCTGTTCCAAAAAATTAGTAAGCAAATTGTTCTCCATTAATGACATTCTTTTTTCCATTGTTAATAGTTTCAACATTTACTTTTAAAACAAATGTAATATGTTTATTTCTTCTCTAAATGATCTGGGATTATGACATATTCTTTTAGAATTATTCTGTCTCTTTAACACTTACGTCCATCTATAAAATTAGAATATGATGGTGTTTAGATTAATAGAGTAATGTTGGTTATTTTTTTACTAAGGTTAGATGTAGCATATTAATGTTAGTACCCTATGTTGTGCATTATTAGACACCTTGGATTGAATGAAACATACATCTATATTTAAAGAGTAGGGTCAGGCCTATCTCATTTATGTTCTTACATATTCTTTTATCAAATTTATTTCCATTTAAAGAACAAACAATACTTTATAATAGTGAGCATTATTTGGTTAAACCAAATAAACCAACCAAACCAATTCATTTTGGTCAGTTTGGTTCAGTTTTGAATTTAGATTGGTTTGTAATCGGTTCAGAAAAATATTTAGTGAAACGACCCAAACTCGCCCATATGGGAAAGCCCTGATTGAGTTGAGAACACGACAAATCAGAACACAAACAGAAGAACATTTTATTGCTTATTACAACAATTTACATCAGAGCACAAGAATATACAGAGTATGAACAAATAATATACATTTGATAAATATCAGAGATTTGAATACATTACATCGCAGCGGAAAAATAATACATAACACAGCTTAAAGAGATACATGGATACAAAGCGTTCCGAATATAGCTCATGCTGCAAACCAAGATCCTGTGAATATAATATCTGCAAAACCAAAACTACTAGCTGCCTGTATGGAAAATAGGAGCACCCAGAGTTTAGGTTAAAATAATAAACTCAAGGTCAGTCATGTGACTAGGGTGAGAACTAAAACAGTTATTTAAAACTTTACTTTAAAAATAAAATAAATCAAGGGACCATGCCGTATAACATGGAACGGGTTTCCTCCCAAGAATACCAGTGCATAAAACAAATAGCGCAATGCTTTTTGGAAAAATGAAGCTATTATAAGACCCATGTCCCATCACACAATGCAACGCAAGCCGGATGATAGGGTTTTCCCTTATAATAGCCAAACATGCTTGGTACGTTTAAAACAAATCATTTGATACTATAATAAGTGTATAGTGTCAAAAATAACTTCAAATATAAATGAATCAATCATAGACGACATGGGTACCATATATCATGTCGCCAATACTAGGCTCTATAATCAAAACTGAAATATCACGTATTAGAAATTGGATTTCCGTCATGAGTCGAGGCAAGGGATGTACTCCTTTTCGCTTCGAAACACTCTAGAAAATGTCTCAGGATTCCCCGTAGAGAACCCTGTGATGCTTCAGGGTCGGTCCTCTCTTACGTCAGAGGATTGGTTATTCCTGAACACACGTTTCCCGGTCCTATCGAACCTATCCATCGGCTCCGTAGTAACAGATATATCCGAGGTGCCTCCAACATCCATATATGTAAAAATATAATAAATGTCTGGGCTTTATACCATGCCACCACTCATAACTAGAAGAAAACGCCGTGCACTCCCTGCAGTCACGATCCCGTTTTTGACTCATACCGAGGTGTGAGGCTCGCGAATTAACGCTATAGACAAAGCTATGCCCTTTAAGGTCGTGCTTTAATCATCAACCACAAGACTTTGCTTTTCAACAGAAGCCTTTATCATGTGCGTCTTAGCATGCCACACAGACAATTCGCGCCATGCGACTGATGTCTATCGATATATAACCTCTTAGCATGTACGTCTCAGAGAAGAGTGTTAATCAAGAGAATAAATTCTCTGCCACCAAACAGATATATATTTAATAGAGATCAATCAACACAGAATAAAATCCAATGTCAGACACACATCCATTTACAAGTTCGTTCTGGGTCTGAACGAAACCGGAGGCACCTTATTTCTCGTCCTATATGTCCAATACAGGAGAGAGGTCCTCGCATATCTAGTCAATCTCCAAGTACGTCTAGACGATCACCACTTATTACCTTATCTTGGGTGTACAGCCCAATCAAGACATCACTAATCATCCAAACGATGAGAAGAACTCCGGTCTTCAACCACCATCTTCATCGTCGACTTATCGTCGAATCAGTTATTCAGAATGGGAATAAACCCGGCCTTTCCGAATAACTCTCATATATTATAAATAAGTGCTATAAAAACACAACATACACCTCATTCCAATTCTTAATATTCTTTTATTTAAATATTCATATCCTTTAGGAAAGGTTCCCATTAATTTTATAAAAGATAAATTCTTTAAATTTATTCTTCAATCTTCCTTTGGATATCAATTCAAACCAAATTAAAGTTTATTCGAACTAGTCGGGATTAGCGCACCTTACCGATGGATTCATTTCTTTTATTTCCCAATTCCAACCTATTCATCCCATGGAGAAAAACTGGTAATACTCCATTCTCGATCATTTCCCAAATTTGATAATTTAAATTATCAATTCACATTTCAATCCAATTAAAGATTCATTAAAAACTCCACTTAGTTTTAATCTTCCCAAAAATCAATATTAATGATTATTTAACTTTGGAAACACAAACATGCTGCATCGACAATCTACACCATACTATTGATTTCTGCCTATAAATAACCTCTAAGCTCGTACGTCTTAGAGAAGGGTGTTAAGCAAGAGAATAAATTCTCTGCCACCAAACAAATATATATTTAGCATAGATCAACCTTACAGTTCGAAATACAATGTTAAACATGTAATCCTATCTTTAAACTGGGTTAGAGAACCAATGTCATTTAAAACACAGTTCACGATAAACCCAAAATCACATTCCATTAATTATGGAATTTTCACGGAAAACCGATTAATATGTAATCGACATCAATTTCCGTATCCGACTAATAATATAAACGGAATAACGACAAAGCCTTTTAAATTCCATATATATTATCAGTCTTCCTCCATAGAAGCTCACTTCGATTATTACTAAATCAAATTCCATTCAATTCCAATTTAGTATATTAAATTGTAAAACTTTAATTTGGAAATTTTCTATTAAATCTTAATAAAAAGAGTTATAAATTCCAAATCACATTTCACTGTAAATCGGGTTAAAGAACGAATGTCGTTAAAAACAAAGTTCATAATAAACCCAATTCACATCCCATTTTATTCCAATTAAATGTTAATTAACCCGAAACTCTAATAATCTTAATTAAAATATTTATTCTTTTCACACGGGGTTTAAGAACAGTGTTATTTAAGACACCATTCATGACAAACCCAATATCCAATTCTTTTATTCAATTCCAATTAAATATTAATTAACTGGAAAAACTTCATTAAGTCTTAATTAAAGATTTATTCTTTTCTCAACTAGGTTTAAGAACAGTGTTAATGAAGACACTATTCACGACAAACCCAAAATCCAATTTGATATTAAATACAAGGCTCTGAATAGAAATTATGTCGGCTTATATGCAATATCAAATTCTGAAACCAAAAAATATCGTATTGGAAATAACGATATAAAATATATCTTCCAAATTCCCATAACAATATCCGTATAATAAGAGAATCCAACATCAAAATATTCCAAAGATGATTTCCATTCAAATGCATTCCAATTGTTATATTGGAAATTTCTGGTTATATTAAAACCACTCACAAGTCCAATTTATTTTATTTAAAAATTATTGGATTTCAAATCTAGTTAATAACTAGTTCATTTCGATAAAAATATATTTTTATCTTTACAAATGTGGAATTTTTCATTCCAATTCTTTCCAAATCATTTATTATGATTTTACATAAATTATCGATATTTACAATAATTTTATCAAGGCCCGTACCGTCGATTTCCATAAACGGTCATCGAACAGCTCTTACAACGACCTTTTCCAAATTTGATTTGGACATAATTCCAAATCCAATCATTATATTTCAAATCTCTTATATTCTTTGGAAAGCTCTTTTCGATACGAACCCAACGGTTCCGGTTTTAGGAGAATCCGACAGTCGGATGTCCCGTAATGTCCATTCGAAGTCAATGGTCGAAATTCGCGAACGGTCGCGGCGCTTTCTATTTAGGCCATTTAAAATATAATATATATTATATATATTTCATCTATTTCCATTTAAAATATATTTTATAAATCATTTTAAACTCGTTTTAAAAACGATTTCAACTTCATATTCAATTTTAAATCAAAATTGAATATTCCATATCATTAATATATAAATGATAATATTTTCAAAACATTAGATTTTGAAATCACTTCCTTTTCGATATTCATTATAAAAATGAATAAAATTGATATAAACATTGTGAACGTCAAAATGGCGTTAATCTAATCAACACGGCTTCATATATTTCAATATTTTCGAGTCCATCCCAAATCGGACATCAAAATCATATTTTGATCCATTACTGAATATTATTTTAAAATATTAGTTATTTTAAAATATTCATTATTCGTCATTTTAAAATATTCGTTAATTTAAAATATTTGTTCTTTCCGAATTGGAATCAGACACGGTCAATTACCATATAATTTTATTTATATGGATTTCATACACACATGTACACAACAATAATCAAACACAGTCAACCATCATCCAGTGCTTTACACAACTTCATAAGCTTTAAATATAAATAATTAACGCTTACAACAGTCTGTCAACCCATCGATTGACATACACCAAAATATTGGGATTAGTGTATGTCCAATATCATCCCAATACCCGTGTGGGGTTTTCAAACAACAAACACTGATTATTATTTGTGCAGTTGGCCGATGTGTAAAATATATCGTCCCAATCCATATCAGTTAAATGTGTGTACATAAACAAATCGCCCAATTTGTAAATGAATATTTATTTTATTCATATACACATTAAAAATTAAATTTTTAACTATAAAATATTTATTTCAACTCATGAATATTTTACACTGTTCATCTTTACAATAAAAATGATATTTTTATTGTTCTGACATTTTTAGAAAATTTCGGCAGCATAACGGCGCGATACTATAACCGGAATAAGGTTTAGCCTTATCCCTCGTCTAATAATGGCTCGCGCCATATACAAACCAAATTCTAATCAATTCATTTCACTTCCCAAACCAAATTCAAACAAATAATCTAATCAACCAAACAAACATGGTTTCAAACAAAGGTGTCGGGTGCTACTAAGCACCATCTGCATCCTAGTATATATATTTAACTAGAAAAAAAGTCAAAGTGAGAAGTTCTCACCTTTGGAATCCACTGCTCTAGTTCTATTTCTGAATTTCTGAACCGTTTGGATTTGCCCGAAATTCCAACGTAATCTTTTTTACGCTATTCATAGTAAAAAATCATTTTTTTAATATGATGTTTATATATTTAAAAATCCCATTTTATTTCTCTCTATATATATATGTAAATAATATTTTTAATTCTCTATTCATATAATAAAAATCACATTTTTATTATGCTATTATATAAATAAAAATCACATTTTAATATCGCTAATATATATATATATATATATATATATATATCGAATTTTTATTTCGCTACAACATATAGAAAAAATCACATTTTTATATTGTTATTAATATAATAAAAACCATATTTTTATAATGCTAAAAATCATATTTTGATAATGCTTTGCTGATATAAAAATCATATTTCTATAATACTTCAATATATATAAAAATCCTAATTTTATATAATTAAAAGTCATATCTTTGTATAATTAAAAATCAAAATTTTTTACATTTAAAAATCAAATCTTTATACATTTAAAAATCAAATCTTTTTACTAAGTTATATATATAGAAGTTTTATTCTTTATATATGAATAAGAAAGAAATAAAAATAACAATAAAAAAGTGAAATAAAAATAACAATAAAAAAGTAAAATAAAAATAAAAACTAACTGGTCCACGTTGAACGGAGGGGGGGCACCAGCGTCGGAGCGATGGTCGAAGGCGGGGAGAGGCAGCGCTACAGGCGGTGGGGCCGAGAGGGGGGTGGCGCGGCGGTTTAAATTGATTTGGGGGGAGGGGGTTGGTGCTCGTGATTTCAATTGGATAGAGGAGTGAGGGGAGGGGATGGTCGATGAGGAGGCAGTGGTTGGTCTGCAACGTGGTGGGCGGCGGGTTCAAGTGGGAGCGACGGGTTTTGAAGAGAAGGGGGGCGCGATTTTCTTTTATTACTGATTTAGGTTTTGTTTGAAAAGGGGGGAGATAATATGATATTTATATTTATTTATTTTATTTTATTTTTCTTCAAAAAGGTTACTTTTCACTTCAGACCCCAAATCAAACCCAACGACTATCGCCCCTAGCTAATTACCCCCATTCTGAACACAATAGAATATGTCCGGTAAGCCAATTCGACTGTTACGATCAGTTTTCATTTGAATTAAAATTTAAACCATTATAAATTCAATTTAAATGTACATTTTAATTTATCGGGGCCACATACTGACTCCGAAAATTCCAGAAAAATAATTCTAGCAATGTTTTGATGATACGGTCCTAATAAAACTAATTTCGTTGAATTTGGAGACCGTTTGAAAAACGATCATTTTCCGGTCGATAAAATTCAAACTAAATTGACCAAACACGTTTAAATTTACCACGCTCACATATTAATTCCAAAAATTATGAAAATTGGAATCTAAAAATAATTTGACATTCCGGATCCAACAAAAGTGGTTTCGTCCAAAAATAGAGGTCGTTTGCAAAATCGCTATTTTTAAGGGCTATATATTATATAAATTCCATAGCGACTATTCTGAATTTTCAACTGGACATAACTTTTTATTCCCATTATGAAATCTAAATTTTTCACATTCGTTGGAAATATATTTTCAAACAGATTCAAATATTTCTAGTTTCACTGAAATCCGATTTATTTTGAATCCTGTACATTCATTTGAAATTTGAAATTGAATTTTCAAACTGCCGCGCCATTTCCAATTCCTTTTATAATTAAAATAAGTATTTGTATTCTAATTTTGACTTAAATAAATTTATTCATTCTAATTCTATTCAAAATAAATTTCTAGTCGTTATTATTTAAAATAAATCATTTTAAATATTCAAAATCCGTTAAAATTGCCAAAAAATATATTTAAAATTGGTTCTGATTTTCCGGGTTGTTACAATCTTCCCCACTTAAAATCTTTTCGTCCTCGAAAAGGAACTGAGCTGAAAGTTGTTTTACTAATCAACTCAACTTTCAGTTTGGCTTTCATTCTTCAACTTTTCAGTTTCTAAGAATTTTCCAATTCTTCAAAAATTTGGCTAACACCCTAAATTTTTGAAAAATTTCGCCATAACCTCCTTTGTATGGGGAGACATTTAAAATCTCAACTAGCCACGTAGAGCCCTCATCATCCAAAAAGGAAAAGAAAAAGCCAAGCGGCTAGCCAATCGGCTCATAAAATCATCCAAACCCAAGAAAATAGTAAACATATACCTATTTGTCGGGCATACAATTTTATTCCTCTTCTCTAGCCTCCTTGCTATAACCTGTTCAATGTATATACATGTATATGCATGCAGATTCAAACAATTTTCAATTCAGTTCAAAATTTGATTCAATCTAGCTTAATGGTTCAAAATTTTAATTAATCAAACCAATAATCAAACAACTAGCAATCAATTAGTTGATTATCGTTTCAAACACATAACTTTTTTATATATAAAAATCCATTTTTGATGCCAAGTCACAACAATAGACCCTATCTAGTTTTGGTTCTCACATCAGTCAATTGGAAATATATAGAAATCCCACTTTCGAAACTCGAACATAAATGCTGTTGATGCTATAGCGATCATCAGAACCATCTTCAGGCGACTGGAGTGCGATTCTATATCTATCTAGTATATAAAAACTTCGAATATACGTTTGCAAGGCATATATGCAAAATCTTTATATACTCGATTGTCCAAATTCAATTTAGAATAAATATTCAAATACGTATAATATAATATAAATTTTCAAAACAAAAATTTGTTTTCATTTTATTTCAAAAACAACACTCTTTCAACTCATTCTAGGATACTACTGATCCCATCTCTAACGAGTCATTCTTGTTAGATATTACTAATCCGATCTCTGATGAACCCTTTTGTTTGATTCTAATGTGCCTTGTTCTCGAGCTCTGTAAACCAAAGCTCTGATACCACGTTGAAACGACCCAAACTCGCCCTTACGGGAAAGCCTGGATTGAGTTGGGAACACGACAAATCAGAACACAAACAGAAGAACATTTTATTGCTTATTTCAACAATTTAAATAAGAGTACAAGAATATACAGAGTATGAACAAATAATATACATTTGGTAAATATCAGGGATTTGAATACATTACATCACAGCAGAAAAATAATACATAACACAACTTAAAGAAATACACGGATATAGAGCGTTCCAAATATAGCTCCAGTTGTAAACCAGGATCCTGTGAATATAATATCTGCAAAACCAAAACTACTAGCTGCCTATATGGAAAATAGGGGCACCCAGAGTTTAGGTTAAAACAATAAACTCCAGGTCAGCCATGTGTGGTGTGAGAACTAAAACAGTTATTTAAACATTTACTTTAAAAATATAGTAAATCAATTGACTACGCCGTATAACACGGAACAGGTTTCCTCCCAAGAATACCAGTGCATAAAACAAACAGCACAATGCTTTTTGGAAAAATGAGGCTATTATAAGACCCAAGTCCCACCACACAATGAAACGCAAGCCGGAGGATAAGGTTTTCCCTTATAATAGCTAAACATTCTTGGTACGTTTAAAACAAATCATTTGATAGTATAATAAGTGTATAGTGCAAAAACAACTTCAAAAATAAATGTATCAATCATAGACAACATGGGTACCATATATCATGTCGCCAATACTAGGCTCTACAATCAAAACCAAAATGTCACGTATTGGAAATTGATTTCCGTCACGAGTCTAGGCAAGGGATATACTCCTTTCCGCTTCGAGACACTCTAGCAAATGTCTCAGGATTCCCTGTAGAGAACCCTGGGATGCTTCAGGGCCTGTCCTCTCTTACGTTTGAGGATTGGTTATCCCCGAACACCCATTTCCCGGTCCTATCGAACCTATCCATCGGCTCCGTAGTAACCGATATATCCGAGGTGCCTCGCAATCCAACATCCACATAGGTAAAAATCTAATAAATGTCTGGGCTCCATACCATGACACCACCCATAGCTAGAAAGAAACGTCGTGCACTCCCTGTAGTCACGATCCCGTTTTTGACTCATACCGAGATGTGAGGCTCGCGAATTAATGCTATACACAAAGCTATGCCCTTTAAGGCCGTGCTTTGATCATCAACCACAAGACTCTGCTTTTCAATAGAAGACTTCATCATTTGCATCTTAGCATGCCACACTGACAATTCACGTTAGGCGACTGATGTCTATCAATATATAACCTCTGAGCTCGTACGTCTCAGAGAAGGGTGTTAAGCAAGAGAATAAATTCTCCGCCACCAAACAGATATATATTTAATATAGATCAATCAACACAGAATAAAATCCAATGTCAAACACACATCCATTTACAAGTTCGTTCTGGGTCTGAACGAAACTGGAGGCACCTTATTCCTCGTCCCATATTTCCAATACAGGAGAGAGGTCCTCGCATATCTGGTCGATCTCCAAGTACGTCTGGACGATCACCACTAATTACCTTGTCTTGGGTGTACAGCCTAATCAAGACATCAGTAATCATCCAAACGATGTGAAGAACTCTGGTCTTCAACCACCGTCTTCATCGTCGAATCAGTTATTCAGAATGGATATAAACCCGGCCTTTCTGAACAACTCGCGTATATTACAAACAAGTGCTATAAAAACACAACATACGCCTTATTCCAATTTTGAATATTCTTTTATTTAAATATTCATATACTTTGGGAAAGGTTCCCATTAATTTTATCAAAGATAAATTCTTTAAATTTATTCTTTAATCTTCCTTTGGATATCAATTAAAACCAAATTAAGGTTTATCCAAACTAGTCGGGATTAGCGCACATTACCAATGTATTCATTTATTTTATTTCCCAATCCCAACCTATTCATCCCATGGAGCAAACTGGTAATACTTCCATATCTAACACCACGGTGTTGTCGGTAAATTTAATTAACATTTCACGTTCAAATCTAATTAAAGATTTAACTATCGCTAAGAGCAAAACTGGTGATACTCCATTCTCGATCATTTCTCAAATTTGATAATTTAAATTATCGATTCACATTTCAATCTAATTAAAGATTCATTAAAACTCCACTTAGTTTTAATCTTCCCAAAAATCAATATTAACGATTATTTAACTTTGGAATCACAAACATGCCGCATCAACAATCTACACCATACTATTGATTTCTGCCGATATATAATCGCTAAGCTCGTATGTCTTAGAGAAGGGTGTTAAGCAAGAGAATAAATTCTCTGCCACCAAACAGATATATATATATATATATATATATATATATATTTAGCAGAGATCAACCATATAGTTTGTAATACAATGTTAGACCTGTAATCTTGTCTTTAAACTGGGTTAAAAAACTAACGTCATTTAAAACACAGTTCACGATAAACCCAAAATCACATTCCATTAATTATGGAATCTTTACGGAAAATAGATCAATATATAATAGATATCAATTTCCGTATCCGACTAATAATATAAATGGAATAATGACAAAGCCTTTTAAATTCCATATACATTATCAGTCTTCCTCCACAGAAGCTCACTTCGATTATTACCAAATTGAATTCCATTCAATTCCAATTTAATATATTAAATTGGAAAACTTTACTTTGGAAAATTTCTATTAAATCTTAATAAAAAGATTTATAAATTCCAAATCACATTTCACTGTAAATCAGGTTAAAGAACGAATGTCGTTAAAAACACAGTTCATAATAAACCCATTTCACATCCCATTTTATTCCAATTAAATGTTAATTAACTAGAAACTCTGATAATCTAAATTAAAAGATTTATTCTTTTCACACGGGGTTTAAGAATAGTGTTATTTTAGATGCCATTCACGACAAACCCAAAATCCAATTCTTTTATTCAATTCCAATTAAATATTAATTAATTGGAAAAACTTCACTAAATACTAATTAAAGATTTATTCTTATCTCAACTAGGTTTAAGAACAATATTAATGAAGACACTATTCACGACAACCCCAAAATCCAATTTGATATTAAATACAAGGCTCCGAATAGAAATTATATCCGCTTATATTCAATATCAAATTCTGAAACCAACAAATATCGTATTGGAAATAACGATATAAAATATATCTTCCAAATTCCCATAACAATATCCGTATAATCACGGAATCCAACATCGAAATATTCCGAAGATGATTTCCATTCAAATCCATTCCAATTATTATATTAGAAATTTCTGGTTATATCAAAACCATTCACAAGTCCAATTTATTTTATTTAAAAATTATTGGATTTAAAATCTAGTTAATAACTAGTTCATTTCGATAAAAATATATTTTTATCTTTACAAACGTGGAATTTTCATTCCAATTCTTTTCAAATCATTTACTATGATTTTACATAAATTATCGACATTTTTAATAATTTTATCAAAGCCTGTACAGTCGATTTCCTTAAACGGTCATCGAACTGCACTTACAGCGACCTTTTCGAAATTTGATTTGGACATAATTCCAAATCCAACCATTAGATTTCAAATCTCTTATATTTGTTGGAATTCTCTTTTCGATACGAACCCAACGGTTCCAGTTTTAGGAGAATCCGACGGTCGGATCTCCCATAATGTCCATTCGAAGTAAATAGTCGAAATTCGCTAACGGTAGCGGCGCAGCGCGTTCTATTCAGGCCATTTAATATATATATATATATATATATATATATTGTCGATTTCCGTTTAAACGTATTTTATAAATCGTTTTAAATTCGTTTTACAAACGATTTCAACTTCATACTCAATTTCAAATCAAAACTGAATATTCCATATCATTAATATATAAATGATAATATTTTCAAAACATTAGATTTTGAAATCACTTCCTTTTTATAAAAATGAGTAAAATCGATATAAATATCATGCATGTCAAAATGGCGTTAATCCAATCAACACGGCTTCATATATTTCAATATTTTCGTGTCCATCCTAAATCGGACATCAAAATCATATTTTGATCCATTACTGAATATTATTTTAAAATATTCATTATACGTCATTTTTAAAATATTCGTTAATTTAAAATATTTGTTCTTTCCGAATTGGAATCAGACACAGTCAATTACCATATAATTTTATTTATATGGATTTCATACACACATGTGCACAACAATAGTCAAACACAGTCAACCATCATCCACAATGCGTTACACAACTGCATAAGCGTTAAATATAAATAATTAATGTTTACAGTAGTCTGTCAACCCATCGATTGACATACAACTAAATATTGAGATTAGTGTATGTCCAATATCATCCCAATACCTGTGTGGGGTTTTCAAATAACAAATACTGATTATTATTTGTGCAGTTGGGCGATGTGCAAAATATATCATCCCAATCCATATCAGTTAAATGTGTGTACATAAACAAATCGTCCGATTTGTAAATGAACATTTATCTTATTCATATACATGTTAAAAAATATATTTTTAACTATAAAATATTTATTTCAACTCATGAATATTTTATACAGTTCATTTACACAATAAAAATGATATTTTTATTGTTCTAACATTTTTAGAAAATTCCGGCAGCATAACGGCGCGATACTAGAACCGGAATAAGTCTATCCTTATCCCTCGCCTAATAATGGCTTGCGCCATATAAAAAACAAATTCTAATAAATTCATTTCACTTCCCAAACCAAATTCAAACAAATAATCCAATCAACCAAACAAACATGGTTTCAAACAAAGGTGTCGGGTGCTACTAAGCACCATCTGCATCCTAATATATATATTTAACTAGAAAATAAAGTCAGAGTGATAAGTTCTCACCTTTGGGATCCACTCCTCCAGTTCTATTTCTGAAATTCTGAACCGTTTGGATTTTCCCAAAATTCCAACGCAATCTTTTCCACGTTGTTCATATTAAAAGTAACATTTTTTTTAATATGATGTTTATATATTTAAAAATCCCATTTTATTTCTATATATATAAAAATCATATTTTAATTCGCTATTCATATAATAAAAATCACATTTTTATTATGCTATTATATAAATAAAAATCACATTTTTATATCGCTAATATATATATATATATCGAATTTTTATTTCACTACAACATATAGAAAAAATCGCATTTTTATATTGTTATTAATATAATAAAAACCATATTTTTATAATGCTAAAAATCATATTTTTATAATGCTTTACTTATATAAAAATCATATTTTTATAATACTTATATATATATAAAAATCCTAATTTTATATAATTAAAAATCATATCTTTTTACATTTAAAAATCAAATCTTTTTACTACGTTATATATATATATATCCTATTCTTTATATATGAATAAGAAAGAAATAAAAATAATAATAAAAAAGTAAAATAAAAATAAAAACTTACTAGTCCACGTTGAACGGAGAGGAGGGGGCACCAGCGTCGGAGCGGCTGTTGGAGGCGGGGAGAGGCGGCGCTACAGACGGTGGGGCCGATAGGGGGTGGCGCGGTAGTTTAAATCGATTTGGTGGGTTTGGGGCTTGTGGTTTCGATTGGACAGAGGAGAAAGGGGAGGGGATGGTCGATGGGGAGGCGGCGGCGGTGGTTGGTCTGCGACGTGGTGGGCGGCGGTTTCAAGTGGGAGCGACGGGTTTTGAAGAGAAGGAGGCGCGATTTTTTTAATTTCTGATTTAGATTTATTTGAATAGGGGGAGGGAGATAATATAATTTATATATATATTATTTTATTTTTCTTCAAAAAGGTTACTTTTCGCTTCAGATCCCAAATCGAACCCAACGACTGTCGCTCCTAGCTAATTACCCTCATTCCGAACACAATAGGATATGTGCGATAATCCAATTCGACTGTTAAAATCAGTTTTCATCTAAATTAAAATTTAAACCATTATAAATTCAATTTAAACGTACATTTTAATTTACCAGGACCACATACTGACTAAGAAAATTCCAGAAAAATAATTCTAGCTATGTTTTGACGATACGGTCCTAACAAAACTAGTTTCGTCGGATTTGAAGACCGTTTGAAAAACGGTCATTTTCCAGTTGATAAAATTCAAACTGAATTGACCAAACATGTTTAAATTACCACGCTCACATATTAATTTCAAAAATTATGAAAATTGTAATCTAACAACAATTTGATATTCCGGATCCAACAAAAGTGGTTTCGTCGAAAACAGAGGTTATTTGCAAAGTCGCTATTTTTAAGGGCTATATATTATATAAATTCCATAGCGACTATTCTGAATTTTCAATTGGACATAACTTTTTATTCTCGTTATGAAATCTGGATTTTTTACATTCGTTGGAAAGATATTTTTAAACAGATTCAAATATTTCTAGTTTCACTGTAATCTGATTTATTTTGAATCCTGTACATTCATTTGAAATTTGAAATCGAATTTTCAAACTGCCGCGCCATTTCCAATTTCTTTTATAATTAAAATAAATATTTATATTCTAATTTCTATTTAAATAAATTTATTTATTCTAATTCTATTCAAAATAAATTTCTAGTCGTTATTATTTAAATTAAATCATTTTAAATATTCAAAATCCATTAAAATTGCCAAAATAAAAATTTTAAATTCTTTCCGATTTTCCGGGTTGTTACAATTTGTAACAACCCGTATTCTACGCATCGGGGGATCGTAGAATGTTTATTTCTTTCACATATGAAGTCGTATGGTCATGTAACTTTGGGAAACATCTATTAGAGTCATTTCCCATGCTTACGATTTTCGTCAATTTTTAAATAACCATTTTGCCCCTAGTCGGATCGGATCGGATATGGGGCCCGGATCATATATGTTTAACTGGGCAAGGGATTCGATCGGATCGGAACTTGACACTCGATAAAATTGGCAAAAAGGAAGGCCACGTTAACTGAACTGGGATCGGATCGGATTAAGGAGGAGGGATCGGAGCGGATAGAGGAAGATGGATCGGATTGGAGCACGTGAAGGATGAGGAGGCGGATCGGAGCGGAAGCACGAGCTGGAGGGGACATGGCACCCGACCCGACCCGACGCGAGGCACCCGATCCGACCCGAGGAGAAACACCCGACCCGAACCGTACCAGAAGAAGACCCGACCCGACTCGATGGAGAATACCCGACCCGAACCAACGGCTTGAAGAGGACCCGACCCAGTATTTGACCAATAATCCGAGATGCAAAGGTAGTCCAATATGGGAAGTTAGAGCTCAGGATCCAGTTGGGAACCGATGAGTTCACTTCATGGTTGGACTTTGCTGTGGGACGTGTGCTAAGGAGTTGTCGACGTTCATAACTTTGATTCACCACTATAAATGAATGATGGGCTACTTATCAGTGCAGTAGAGTCATTATGACTCGAGGGGCAAGGTGATGGTAGCAAGACTACGTTATCAGTGCAGTAGAGTCATTACGACTCGAGGGGCAAGGTGAGGCGTAGTAAGACTATGAGCCAGCGCAGATGGGGTGAATAACTCCATGGGGCAAGTGGACATAGTAAGGATTGGTAAGACTATGAGCCAGCGCAGATGGGGTGAATAACTCCATGGGGCAAGTGGACATAGTAAGGATTGGTAAGGCTATGAGCCAACGCAGATTGGGTGAATAACTCCATGGGGCAAGTGGACATAGAGAAGGATTAGTGGCTACGTTATCAGTGCAGTGAAGCCATTTATGACTTCAAGGGGCAAAGTGATCGTAGCAAGGTATGTCAGGAGATCGAAGTGGTGAATATCGTATACTTTACGCACTGAGTGAGAGATGTGAGGATGGATGCTATGTTTGATTGTTTTCCATCATTATGACATGCACACCTCCCCCACCTCCGTATCTTTACACTGTTTGATATGGCACCTTAGAGTGTTGTACAGTATGTAGTGCTAACTCTTTGGTTGCAGGTCCAGGTTCAGGTATGTTTTAGTCTACCTGTTATTGTTCACTTTAGATGCTTATCGCTCATACCAGGCTTTATGTCTGACCCAGAGTTTTATGTCTCCTCTTATTACTCTGGGTGCTCACACGAGCAGAATAGAGACAGGTTAGCTGGTGGTGCGCGAGTAGCTGATTCGGAGGCGGGCAGGAGGCTTCCACGTATGATACATATATATATACACCCATTCTCCCTGTGTCGTTGGTGGTCGCTACTTGGGCATTAGTAGTGTACCTCCTTTATCTTACCTTTGCTTTGAGACAGTTTGAAAAGTTGTAATAAGCTGTATTTTGAATTTCCGCTGCTATGATGTTTAGTTCTGATTTTCAGCTTATGCACTGTCTCACCTGTTTTATGTCAAGTATGTTATTATTATATTTTATTCTATGCGCTGTGAGACATTCTACAGGTTCTTTGTATGTTCATTTCCTTCTTCCTTTTCCTTCTGACGACCTGTTCCGTGCTAACTGGACATGTGTACAGCGCACTTTTGGAGTAAATGTCGGTTGGTGCGGGGCGGGCTGTCACACTTGGTATCAGAGCTCTAGGTTGCGTAGTTAACCTAGGGAAAGACACTAGGGAGAGATAGTACGTATGTGAGAGCGCGTATTCGTGATTACTTTGGTTTTCAAAGCTATATATGTATATACTACTAGTAGTATAAAGATGAAGTCGCACTGCACTAGCACCACTATGGGGTCGTTAATCGTTTCCCTTTTTCAGATTGACGATGAGCCGAGACATGAGGGATGCTGGTAGAGGGACCAACCAGGGGAATGCCGCTAACATGAGGGCGATGTTTACTAACCTCATGAGAGACATGCTTAGAGAAGTGCAAGGGGCAGTTCCCAATCCCAGAGTTGGTGTCGGCCCAGTAGTGCAGGCACCTAGGGTCGATTTCGCAAAGTTGTGCAAGGATTACACTAACCTTGGTGGAAAGCCGTTCCACGGAACGGAGTCGGCCACAGATGTTCAGGACTGGATGGATAGCTGTGACCGTATCTTCGATGACTTGGGTCTTGAAGATGCGATGAAGAGAAGGTTAGCGTCTCGTCAGCTGCAAGGGCGAGCGATGAATTGGTGGAATGCCATTAGAACAGCTACTCCAGAAGATCAGGTTACGTGGGATCAGTTCAAGGCTCGCTTTAGTGAGAAGTTCATTCCAGCTGCCCAGAAGTCAGTGTTGTTTAAGAGGTTCTAGGAACTCAAGCAGAGTGGTAGGGCGGTTTCTGACTATATTGCTGAGTTCGACACCTTGTCAAAGTATGGACTGTCTCTTATCGACACTCCTGAGAAGAAGAATGAGAAGTTCATTACTGGCTTGGATGGATACTTGGGGGAAAGGGCTTATCAACCACATCGATGAGACTTTTGAATCGATTGTGGGGAAAGCTTTGAGATCAGAGAGTCTTTACCCTAAGTCAAAGGCTGAGGTTGCATCTGCAGAAGGGCCAAAGCCGCAAGCAGGCGGTGGAGGCAAGAATAATTCTCAGAATAAGAGGAAGCAGGACCAATCTAAAGGTGGCCAGAAAAAGAGCAAGAAGGATGTTGAGTGCTTCAGCTGTGGTAAGAAGGGCCATTATGCTAAAGATTGTCGGGCCAAGCCAGCGGATAAGAAGTGCTTCAACTGTGGTCAAGTGGGGCATTTCAAGGATAAGTGTCCGCATCCTCTTAAAGAGAAGCAGATTGTGAAAGCATATGCTATTGATGTTGTTCCTTCTTCGTCGAATGCCCCAACTGCGGTGGAGAAAGGAAAGAATGTTGTTATTCAAGGTATGCTTTCTATTTATGATGCACCAGTTCGAGTTTTATTTGATACTGGGGCTTCCCGTTCCTTCATATCTAGTGACCTGGTAGATAGGTTGGGACTGGAACCCGAGATAGTCGATAGACCATTGGTTGTGACGAACCCGATTGGTGGTTCGACTAGCCTTAGTATGATTTGCCGAAATTTGGTCTTATCGAGTCATGGATGTATGTTTGTTTGTGATTGCTTTGTTTTGGGCTTTACTGGGTATGGCATTATATTGGGAGTCGATTGGCTCCAAAGATACGGGGTGGTGGTAGACTGTGAGGGCTTTTTGGTGACGGTGAGGGCGGATGATGGGCGGAGGGTAGTGTTTGGTAGTCTACCTAGTGATGGGGTTATGGCTAGTTTTGTAAATTCCCTCGACATCCCGCAGGATGAGTTGTCAGATGTGCCCGTGGTTGGCCAGTATCCGGACGTCTTCGAGGAGGTGACCGGGCTTCCACCACACCGAGAGATTGAGTTCCGTATTGATTTAGTGAAAGATGCCAGACCTATAGCGATGCCACTTCGTCGTATGGCACCAAGGGACCAGAGAGAGCTCGGGGTGCAAGTCAGCAATCTTTTGAAGAAGGGATTTATTAGAAGAAGTGTCTCCGAGTGGGGAGCACCAGTTGTGTTTGCCACTAAGGCAGATGGTTCCCTTCGTTTGTGTGTGGACTATCGTGAGTTGAATAAGGTGACGAGGAAGAATAAGTATCCTCTACCACGGATAGATGATTTGTTTGATCAGCTGGAAGGAGCAAGAGTGTTCTCCCAGTTGGACCTCGCGACAGGATTTCATCAGCTACGAGTAGCAGATGAGAGTATTCCGAAAACGGCATTTAGGACGCCGTCTGGATTTTATGAGTGGTTGGTCATGCCATTTGGGTTGACCAATGCACCAGCCTATTTTGGGATCTTATGAATCGAGTATTCAGAGATCAGTTGAATAAGTTTGTCCTTGTGTTCGTGGATGATATCCTTGTTTACTCAAGGACAGAGGAGGAACACAAGGGACACTTGTGGATAGTGATGGAGGTGTTGAGGAAACACCAATTGAAAGCGAAATTCTCTAAGTGTCATTTTTGGAGAAGGGAAGTAAGATTCTTGGGTCATGTTGTTTCAGAGAGTGGTATTGCCGTGGACCCTGCGAAGGTGGCTATGGTACAGGATTGGCCTACGCCCAAGAATGCAACAGATGTAAGAAGTTTCTTGGGATTAGCTGGATATTATCGTAAGTTTATCCAGGACTTCTCCAAGATAGCAGCACCGTTGACTCAGTTGACTAAGAAGAATCAGTCCTTCGTCTGGGATGGAGTGTGTGAGAATGCATTCAGGAGTCTAAAGGAAAAGTTGACGCGTGCGCCAGTATTAGTCATTCCTAAAGGGAATGAAGAGATGACGGTAAACACGGATGCTTGTGGTACCGGACTAGGTGCTGTGTTGATGCAAGGAGGTAGGGTTGTAGCTTTTGCTAGTCGGCAACTAAAGCGGATGGGTTCCAGCCAGAGGGACGATCCTAATCTATTGGAAATCATCTCCAAGTTAGAGATGGACATCGACGGTGAGGAGATGAGTGTGTATGGGCTTGATCGAGATGGATGGCTTCGAAAGAATGGAAGACTAGTTGTGCCTAACGTGAATGGTTTGAGAGATGAAGTGCTTAGAGAATGTCATCACTCAAAACTGACTATACACCCCGGTGGTAATAAGATGTATCAAGACATGAAGCAGACTTACTACTGGGAAGGAATGAAAAGAGACGTTGGGAAGTTTATATCCAAATGCATGAATTGCCAGCTAGTTAAAGCCGAGCAAAAGAAGCCTAGTGGGTTGTTGCAACCATTAGAAATTCCCGAATGGAAATGGGAGCAAGTCTCGATGTATTTCATCGATGGTTTACCAAGGACTAGATCGGGATATGATAGCATTTGGGTAATTGTGGATCGATTGACTAAGAGTGCAAGATTTATACCAGTCAAATCGACCAGAACGGCAGCCAAGTTGGCAGAATTGTATATGAAGTGGGTAGTGAGATTTCAGGGAGTACCTAAAAGCATTGTGAGTGACCGAGACCCGTTGTTCACTAGTGGGTTTTGGAAGAGCTTACAAGAGGCTCTAGGGTTAGAATTACATCTCAGTACCGCATATCATCCTCAGACCGATGGTCAGACGGAGAGGGTGAATCGTATATTGGAAGATCTCTTGAGAGCTTGTATATTGGATTTTGGTGGATCATGGGATGACCATTTGCATCTAGTAGAGTTTGCATATAATAATAACTACCAATCCAGTATCGGTATGGCTCCATATGAAGCTTTGTACGGAAGACCGTGCAACTCACCATCATGTTGGATAGAGACTGGCGAGAAGTTTATGCTTGGACCAGATGTGGTGAGAGAAACTTCAGATAAGATTAAGATCATTCAGCTAAGAATGAAAGCTGCCCAAGATAGGCAGAAGAGTTATGCTGATAAGAGGAGAAGAGACTTGAAATTCTCCGTTGTGACCTGGTGTTTGTCAAGATCTCTCCGTTAAAGAGCGTGATTCGATTTGGCAGGAGAGGCAAGTTGGCACCAAGATTTGTTGGCCCATTCTCTGTTCTTGAACTAGTCGGGAATTTGGCATATAGAGTTGGCTTACCAGAGAAGATGGCGGGAGTTCACGATGTATTTCATGTTTCCCAACTAAGGAAGTTCGTTCACGACTCAGATATGACTATTCCACCTGATCAGTTAGAGGACTTCGAAGTAGAACCCGACGCGGTTGGGAACCGCGAGCCGATTCGTATTGTGGGGCACGATACGAAGCAACTTCGAAGGAAAGTGGTGAAGCTAGTCAAGGTTCAGTGGGGCGAGGACGAGAATGATTGTACTTGGGAGACAGAGGAGAGCATTAGGAAGGCATATCGAGAACTCTTTGCCTGGTAGGACTTACTTCGTAATTTAGTTTTTCCGCATGCTAGGGTAGACTTGTTTTGCATGTTTGATTGTTGTTTTATGGTAGATAGGCATGCGGGACCCTTTGTGTGTTTTTGGTTAGGGAATTTCGGGGGCGAAATTTCTTAAGGGGGGGAGAGTGTAACAACCCGTATTCTACGCATCGGGGGATCGTAGAATGTTTATTTCTTTCACATATGAAGTCGTATGGTCATGTAACTTTGGTAAACATCTATTAGAGTCATTTCCCATGCTTACGATTTTCGTCGATTTTTAAATAACCATTTTGCCCCTAGTTGGTACTGTTTTGGCCATAACTTTTGATTGGAAAGGAATTTTGACCTGAAACCACTTCCATTAGATTCGTTTGATGGTTTACCTTTCCGTAGAGTGGTCATAAAAGCCAAACGGACTTACCGTTTGGGAGCTATGGCTGAAATAAGGTTTGGAGGGTGAAAAACTGCTTAGCCGGGCCAAATCGGGTGATTAGTGAGTAGGCCCATAACCCATTTCGGGATTAGGGTTATGGGAAAGCTGAAATGAGATAGAGAATCATTCTATTTCAGTTTTCTAGCCTCCACTTATCACCAAGGAACCCTAAAAATGGCCTCCAACCTCTAAATCACCTCCAAATCACCTTTCGGTCAAGGATTTGGCTTAGCAACCTCTAATCAAGGAAGATCTACACCAAAGCAACATTGGAGCTGTTGTTTAGCATTGGGATTTGCATCAAATCAGAGATTTATTTCAGATCTTAGTTTATTTGTGGCTAAGGTGAGTGATTTGCATAGTTTTACACTAATTATGGCTAGTTAAGGGTAATTATTGTTAATTAGCGAATTTAAGCATGATAAAATTCGGGGAAAATGTTCATAAATTCTTAAATGATGTTTTAGACCTCTGATATGAATTTGGGTTAATTTGGTTAAGTTTTGCTAATCCTATCATTAGTTTCACCTAAACATGCTTAAGGGGAAATATGGGATTTTGGGTATGTTTGATCCATTTTAACCTATCATATTGATGTTTTGATGTTTGTGGTTGACTATGCATGTTGCTATGACTGTATGAAATGCTTTGTGATTGATTTCAATAGTTAGAATGGTCGAAAACGTCGTTAAATGGCGTAAACACTTGCTGGAACAGTTTCAGAAAACAGTGCAGGTTTCAGATCGGATCGGATATGGGGCCCGGATCGGATATGTTGAACTGGGCAAGAGATTCGATCGGATCGGAACCTGACACTCGAGAAAATTGGAAAAAAGGAAGGCCACGTTAACTGAACTGGGATCGGATCGGATTAAGGAGGAGGGATCGGAGCGGATAGAGGAAGATGGATCGGATTGGAGCACGTGAAGGATGAGGAGACGGATCGGAGCGGAAGCACGAGCTGGAGGGGAGATGGCACCCGACCCGACCCGACGCGAGGCACCCGACCCAACCCGATGAGAAACACCCGACCCGAACGGTACCAGAAGAAGACCCGACCCGACTCGATGGAGAATACCCGACCCGAACCGACGGCTTGAAGAGGACCCGACCTGACACAGTATTTGACCAATAACCCGAGATGCAAAGGTAGTCCAATATGGGAAGTTAGAGCCAGGATCCAGTTGGTAACCGATGAGTTCACTTCATGGTTGGACTTTGCTGCGGGACGTGTGCTAAGGAGTTGTCGATGTTCATAACTTCGATTCACCACTATAAATGAATGATGGGCTACTTATCAGTGCAGTAGAGTCATTATGACTCGAGGGGCAAGGTGATGGTAGCAAGACTACGTTATCAGTGCAGTAGAGTCATTACGACTCGAGGGGCAAGGTGATGCGTAGTAAGACTATGAGCCAGCGCAGATGGGGTGAATAACTCCATGGGGCAAGTGGACATAGTAAGGATTGGTAAGACTATGAGCTAGCGTAGATGGGGTGAATAACTCCATGGGGCAAGTGGACATAGTAAGGATTGGTAAGGCTATGAGCCGGCGCAGATGGGGTGAATAACTCCATGGGACAAGTGGACATAGCGAAGGATTAATGGCTACGTTATCAGTGCAGTGAAGCCATTTATGACTTCATGGGGCAAAGTGATCGTAGCAAGGTATGTCAGGTGATCGAAGTGGTGAATATCGTATACTTTACGCACTGAGTGAGAGATGAAAGGATGGATGCTATGTTTGATTGTTTGCCATCATTATGACATGCACACCTCCCCCACCTCCGTATCTTTACACTGTTTGATATGGCACCTTAGAGTGTTGTACAGTATGTAGTGCTAACTCTTTGGTTGCAGGTCCAGGTTCAGGTATGTTTTAGTCTACCTATTATTGTTCATTTTAGATGCTTATCGCTCATACCAGGCTTTATGTCTAACCCAGAGTTTTATGTCTCCTCTTATTACTCTGGGTGCTCACACAAGCAGACTAGAGACAGGTTAGCTGGTGGTGTGCGAGTAGCTGATTCGGAGGCGGGCAGGAAGCTTCCACGTATGATACGTATATATATATATATACCCATTCTCCCTGTGTCATTGGTGGTCGCTACTTGGGCATTAGTAGTGTACCTCCTTTATCTTACCTTTGCTTTGAGACAGTTTGAAAAGTTGTAATAAGCTGTATTTTGAATTTCCGCTGCTATGATGTTTAGTTCTGATTTTCAGCTTATGCACTGTCTCACCTGTTTTATGTCAAGTATGTTATTATTATATTTTATTCTATGCGCTGTAAGACATTCTACAGGTTCTTTGTATGTTCATTTCCTTCTTCCTTTTCCTTCTGACGACCCGTTCCGTGCTAACTGGACATGTGTACAACGCACTTTTGGAGTAAATGTAGGTTGGTGCGGGGCGGGCTATCACACAATTAGTTTGTTTATCGGTCTAACCAAATTAACCGAATTTTTATTATTTTATATGATTTATCGAAATTATTGCAAATATTTTAGCTTAGTTTAGTTATCTAAGTTAATTTTAATAATCACATATGTACCAGAATTATTTTTGGAAAACATAAGTCATAAATAATAATACTTTAATCATATATCTATATTTTGTTTAAAATTATAGTTAATATTATGAACATAAAGTCTAAAATATTTTTACTTCAGTTAAATTGGATAACCAACCGAACCAACCAATCTTAATTTGGTTTGTTTGGTTTGGTTTTCTTTTTTATCGGTTTTAGTTTGGTTTGCGGTTTTTGTCATCGGATAAACCAAACCAACCAAACGCTCACCCCAACTTTATATTGTACATATCTAGCAATTAATATGTACATAATTGTGTTTTCCCATATGTAAATGTGCCCCCACCATTTGGAGCATAACCACTTATAATATATTTTTCTTACATTCCCACCTATAAAGATATACAGATAATAAACCACAATTTTTTTCTACCAACCTATGATTTTCACAAATAAAATCTTGCATTTTGATAACTCTTCCGGTTCAGGACGGCTGAGACTGTTGTGCTCAAGGTTGACATATCTTGCAAAGGCTGTATCGATGCTGTTAAAAGCGTGCTCGGCAAGATAGATGGTGTTGAGTCATTTGATGTGAACTTAGAGGAACAGAAGGTGACAGTGAAGGGTAATGTGAAGTCGAATGCTATTTTGCAAACAGTTTCAAAAACTGGGAAGAAAACTGCTTTTTGAATGGCTGATAATGTTGCTACTTAAAGCTGACAACTGCCATTTGATCTTTTAAATATCTGTCTAATAATTCCCTGCTAAATGGATTAGATTTAAAAGATTTACATTTCTTCATTGTCATGATTTGATATATTATTATGCTATATATTTATGATGTATGCTATGACCAAATCATGAAATGCAAGTTATGCACCCAACCCATATAGTATGCAATGTTAATTTACAAAAAAGCGCATCTGTAATGCTTTGCGTTAGAAAAATATATATGCTTTTTAAAATGTTAATATACCTGTATTATCATATAAATTAGATTATCATGATCGGTAATCATCCATTTATGGCTAACATCAGGTTCCATCACATGTAAATTAAGGGTAGCATAATGTTATAGTATTTATCTACATTTCTAAGAAGAAATTTCTTCATATGGAATTAGTGATGTAGGTCAGTAGAAAATTTTATTGGGATTATACACATGCAAATTAATTTGCTTACTAATTTGCATGCTTAATCGCTTTATTTATTTGTAATCATAAAAAGGTATCGGTTACTGTTGATCTCTGAAAAGCTATAAGCTAACTGAATATCATCATTTACAGTGTACAGGTAACTTTTATGATAGAACTTGTGTAAAGAAAAATATTCTATTGTATTTTTCCTAATCTATTACTTGAATTTTGACAATCTAAATAAAAGATGTCATGTTTTCGACACTTATTATATCATGATAATAACCCATAAAATTTGATCTACTTTTGCACGTGACAACTAATCTTGCCATGAGTTGGGTTTTGTTTTTTTAGTATCTTATTGTATTATTTAATTGTTCCACTTTTCATTTAATTGCTGGAGCAAGCTTTCCATGTAAAGACCACTAAATTGTAATAAAAAGTTATATGCTTCAGATTTGACCAAAATTCATGACTCATACTGTTAAAACGTTACAATGCTTATATTAACAATATGCATTATGGACATATTAACCTCTGAAACTTAATTTCGTACTCATTACATCTTCATGAATCTTTTTTTTAACAAGTGAAAGAAATCAATGATATTATGATCAAGGATTTCCAATTTATATTACGTAACCAGATACCATCAAAAATAAAAACAAAATTTTACTCACCAAATAAAAACACATTTGAGGAATAACAATCCACGAGCGGAGCGCGTGCCGCGATCACGCGCGAAGCACGTGTCGTTACACTCGTATATTATATAATATGACTTGGAAATACAAAAACTGTATTTATACTTACACATGTTATCAGATTACATCACAGGTATGTCACATCGGAAATAAACTCTCTCTCTCTCTCTTTCTATATATATATATATATATATATATATATATATAACTATGAAACCTTCCACTTTTAGCTCCTCCAAGTGTATCTGTAAAATCCCGACTACTTGACTGCCCATACAAATTTGGGAACCCAGGAGTTTAGGTAAAATAAACTTTGGGTCAAATATGGGGCTGGTGTGAGTAAACTTCAACCATTTGGTTTAACTTTTAAAAATCCTTTTCAAAAAGAAAATATAATCGTAATACCAATCCATACATAAACACGAATGGTTTTTACCTTACGATGACACAAAACATTTCTTAAAATCAATACTTTTCTAATATTATAATAATATCTAAATCAAGTAAATAGAAATCTTGCAGAATGTTTGCTTCTCACGTTCTACATACATAATATGCAATCAAAAACCGTGGGCTCTTATTGGGCAATGGATTTCCAATTATGAAAAGGTATGGAACCACCTTCTGATCAATGTACTCTATAGGGGGTACACTGGAGTTCAACAACAAGAACATCTTGCAACTCAGCCATGCATGATCGGCCATTCATTTCGATTGAATGTTCGGAATATATTATCACTTTACGGCTGGTATACCAACATAACCGTTCCTGGGAAATACAGAAATGAAAAAAGTAACAAACATGAATATTCCCTAGATGGTGACAATATATCCTAATTAGGTGCAACTCACTTAGTCATGTTGCCTTCCTGATTTTTGCCATTTCCCGGTTATTGAGGCTTAAGGTCATAACGTATCCTTTAACATATCACACCTTTATTACTTGGAATGCCACATCGTCATACCTTCCAAATCACAAATTGATTTCCCTAAAAATACCATGGGTATAAAGCTAATAGAAACGAATTCCTCCACCACCAACATAAATATGTTTGAAGAGATCAATTTACGCAATCTACTAAATATACTATGTCAGACATTCGTCCATACACGTTGTCCTAGGACTGGATAAATCGAAGTAACTATTCTGTAAATCCATCTTATGAAATTTCTACCTAGGACTGCCAGAACAGCCCTTGCATAAACTTTGTCTTCAATTATCTTCAGCATATTTGATTCACAGCGTTAATGCCATATGGAATAGTTTTCATATAATAAACTTGGTCCTGGTCTCTCCGAATTGATAACGAAAAAATGGTCAAAAACTTTGATAGTTAGTTATTTAACTATCAAAGAAAAACATACATACAAACATTGGTCGTATTTCCAAATGGAAGACTTACCGATCAATCATCAATAGCCACTGAGCCCTTTCACGATTCTCAAAAAAACATTTCCATATCATATTCACGTATCACTATTTTGTCACATCCATCAGTCCCTAACCGTAAACTAGTAGGAGAACAACACCCTAAGTATCAACCCCGAAGGTTGAAACCAACATCAGATCAACACTCAGAAAACCGTTCAATTTAACTAGTCTTCAATCAGTTTCTAATTTCTTTAATTCCATTCTTAACTTCTTATTAACACAAATCATTTATTATTATAACCATTTTAATCTTGCAAATCGTTGGCTCAAAAATCATTATTTACCTTATAACTGAATATTATTCTTCTATAGAAATTTGGGCTCATTTTATTAAATCAAATCTTGATTTAAATAAATATTACCATTACAGTTTAAAATCCCATTTATCTAGTTCTTTTATAAATTCATATTCGTAGTCCACTTCATAAGCTCCATTTACAAGTCAACTCCTTGTTAATTATATAATAAGCTTATAATTAAATCTCGATTACACATTCGATTATAATTTATTGGTCTTTAAACCAAATATTATTTATCTTGTCAAATATTGAATTATATAATATATATAGTTTCTAATATAAATTATATTGGCAACATTCGACATTGCAGAATTATAATTACAAATCCTTATGTTTTTATTTAATCTTATTCGCATTTCGAACATCAAATAAACTTCATCATTTTCTTTTGAAAACAATCTCCATTTCCCTTTATAATATTCCTTCTTGAATTTACATTTCCAAATTTATTTTATAATAATTATTTCATCTCATTTCTAAATATCGTTTATAACCCAAACTTCTTGTTTTAGTATAATTAAAATAAGCTATTTTATTCTAGTCCATTCGAAATTCAATTCTATTTAAAAATAGATTTTTCTTTTTTTTCAAAAAAACTCGAATTCTTTTCCAATATATTTTACGGTATTTAAATACCAATTATTTCAGTTCAATGTTGTTCAAACATCCCAATCACACAATAATTAACCACAAATTATTTGTCACATCATATAATGCAATATATGAAAAACAATAATATAATTATAGAGGAATTCAGTTGGATCCCTCCAACCTGTTTTTCTGCATCCACGGATGTTAATCAACATGAATAATACCTGTTTCAGATCAATCTGATATATAATAATAAGTATTAAATTAATGACTTATATATGTATAACTATATATACATTATTTTAACCAATTTTTTTGCAAATCATCCAAACAAACATCACACACGACATTCAGATATTTTTATCAATATTATATAACGTTTATAAAATTATAAAACTGGACAGAGTTAGTGAGTTTACACACCTTGGTCGTTAATTGTTAAATAACGATTAACATTCGTTGATTCGAATCAGGCGTTTAATTATTCCATAATTTCTAATGAGCTCCAAATGGTTCCAAATCGGCTTCATAGCATAGTAGCTTGTATCCCTACGATTTCAACGTAACAAACCTTTCGTAAATCGGATCATGTATGGACAAGATATGACATCTATAAGTTGTATATATTATTTAAATTAAATAAAACTTTAAAATTTAATTTCAAAGTGGGCCTTACCCTTTTTACTTCCATGTCGGCCCATCATCATTTTGCACACGATTATCAACAGTATTCAAAATACTGTATTCTTTCTTCTTCTTTATTCTTTACATGGACTTCACCATTTGGCTTAAATACATATGTGCACCCGCCTTCTCCATTACAATGTTGGAAACCTGCTCCACTCCCTCATGTACCCAAGCACACGTCGTCCCATGTGACTTCTCCTTCCCCACCAAATTTGTAACTCCCCTTAATTTTAAAGCATGACATAAGAGATAATTAAAGAATACTTAATTTTTAGAAGAAGAATTAAGTGAAACGGGTTACGCCATTGTGTTCGTCTCGGAATTCTGCTTGAGACACTACAAGAAAAATACCCTATTGCAACTAGCTATTTGCAACATGCGATAAATGACAGTTGTGGTAACTGATATTTAGCAACAAACCTATTATAGCAGTTGCTATAGATAAGATTTAGCAATAGGCATTTTCTTCCTGTTGCGAAAAGTACATTTTTAGCAGCTTCACTTCCCTTCCTATTGCAAAAACTTACTTTTAGCAACTGTGCATCCATAACAGTTGCAACAAACATATTATTTGCAACTGCACAGCCTAGCTAGTTGCAAAAAAATATCTTTAGCAACTTTTTTGCCACTTGCAATAACTATACTTTTGTAATGACCCGCATCGTTAGCGGTATAATAATTAATTTATTTAATTATTTAAAAGGTGATTAAAAGGATTTAATGGTCGTGGAATTAAATAATGTTGAATATTTAATTCAAATAATAAATTAAATAATATATTTAATTCTCAAATAATCAGAATTAGTTGTAATGGCGATATGGTGTGAACTGGATCATCTGTGATATTTAATTCAGCTTGGAATTTGAATTTAAATAACGAATATATTATATAAACAACAGTTTGAACGTAGAGTTATAATATAATTAAAATATAGCTCGAAATGGCACGGCAGTTCGCTATTTGGCGATTTGAACTTCAACTGAATATACAGGGTTCGTTTTAAATCGGATTTCTGTGAAACAAGAAACGTGTGGAGCTGGTGGAGTATATCTTTCTATTGGAAGAGAAAAATCAGGATTTCGTTGTGTAGATTTTGAGATATGTCCAAATCAAATTTTAGAAAAGTCGCTGTGGAATTCCTTTATAATTTATAAAGGATTTTTTTTATATTTTAAAATGGAATTTCATTTTAAATCAAATATCGATTTAATCGGGATTTGAAATATCAAGTTAAAAATCCATGTAGGAATATTCAAGAGCTGTATGGTATTCCACTGTGAATATATACGATAATATAAATTTATTTATATTTAATTTATTTATATTTAATTTAAATATATTTATATATTTAAATGGGTCATTCAGAGCTGTAAAAATAAGCCACTTTTGCAAACTAAGTCGGAATTCGACGAAACTAATTTTGTTGGATCCACAATGTCAAATAGTTGTTAAATTTCTAGTTTCGTGATTTTTAGAGTCACTATGTGGTTTTACGGATTTTTAGAGTGAAAAACAGTCAGTATTTTGACGGTTAAAAATACGCTGTGTGAGCATACAGAGTCGGAATTCGACGAAACTAGTTTCGTTGGGACCGTAATGTCGAACTCTAGCTACATGTCCAGTTTCGTGATTTTTAGGTATCATATGTGATCGTACGGATTTTTAGAGTGCAGAGACGAATATAAAATGATAAAAGAAAAATATCTACAAATATCTAGATATTTTATTTGCCTATAAATACCCATCACAACCCTAAAACCTAAATCCGTTTCTCCATTTGTCAAAACAGATTCCGCCGTAACATTTTCTACTTCCTGGGAAATAGTTTCGATCCTCCTAAAATCAAATAAAATTTTATAAAATGGGAAATTTTGATCTTTGGACTCCTTGATGGAAGAGCTTCAACTAGGTGTGGATTTTGTGTAGCTCACACTATTTCTGGAGCTCGAGGAAAAAGACAGCGAGACCTAGGGCTAAGGTTAACAGGCGATTTAGGTCGAGATGGAAGGAATGGGGTGTAGTAGTGTGTTTGTGGTAGGAAATACCATTGGTTTGCAAAAGTTTGGGTTGTTCGGTGATTCAAAGAATCGCAAGTTCCTGTAGGGTGCACAAGGGGAGTGCGACGCGGTTTTTCAGTGAGCACTCGAGTTGGATAAAAATGATACTGGGAGAAGGAGTGCGCGAAGAGAAGGAGATCGATGAAAGTGGTTTTGGTTTTCGTGAAGAATTCAAGGAGGGAAAGGAGCTAGAAGAAATCGAAATGGTGGAGTTGGGGGTTCGGTAATGGCCTGTAGCGTGTAATTTGAATTCGGGGAAGAAGGGGAGCAAGCGGGTCTGGGTTTTATTTGGTAAGTGGGCCCGAAATTATAAAGTGGTTAAGGCCCAAGTCCTTAAACTAAAAAATTCAAGTGTTGTTTTATTTAAATGTGTATTAATTTGTAAAACCAATAACTTACACATACGTTATCAGAATTGGACACTGTCAGTTGCGTTAGGATCGTGTGGACGGCGGCTACAACATGAAGCTGACTAGAAGTGGATTGGGGCTAGTATGAAATTATGGCGAAATAAACTGTTTGATTCATATCAAACAACAGTTTATCGTTCTTTAACGATGAACTGCAAATGTGAGTAAATCTCACTAACTCTGAACAGTTTATAATTTCATGTTATATTTTTAGAACTGTTAAATATTGATTGATTGATTGTGTATTGACTGTTTGATTGAACTGCTAGCCAGTTAGTTGAATTTCTATATTGATTCTGTTTAACAGAATATATCATATGGAACTGAAAGTGATGTTATCTATATTGTTAAACATCTGTGATGCAGGGAAACAGGTTGGAGGAATCCAACTGGATTCCTCAACAATTATTTTATTGTTTTCATATATTGTGATATATGATGTGATTTATAATCTGTTGTCGATTATGTGTGTTTGGACTATATTGATCATCGTGATTTGATATGTTGAATACCATAACATACCGAAATGTTGATAAGGAGGAATTTGTCAAAGTGATATTTGAAAATAAAATATTTATAAATGGAATATTTATAAATAAGAAATATTTGTAAATTGGAATATTTATAAATAGGAGATATTTAGAAAAAGGGAAAACGTTATAAAAAGGAAACTGTTATAAGAAGGAAATCATTTTAAAGTGGAGAACCGTTACTAAAAGTAAATCTTTAAAATGAATAAATGTTGTTAAAAGGGAAATCTTTATAAAGCGATTAAAGGAGGTAAATCGAATATGGTATTCGAAAGGAGTTAAATCGAATTAGTTATTCGAAGGGAGTTAAATCGAATATGGTATTCGAAAGTAGTAAATCGAATTAGTTATTCGAAAGGGGTTAGTCGAGTCGTGTAAATTGAATAGAGTTATCGAATATTAGTTTATTCGAATAGAGTTAAAGGAAAAGAGTTATCGATTTATAGTTTAATCGAAAAGAGTTATTGATTAGTTTAATCGAAGTGAGTAATCGAATATAGTTTATTCGAAAGGAATTATCGAATTTGGTTATTCGAAGGAGTTATCGAATTTAGTTATTCGATGGAGTTAATCGATTAGAATTAAAGCAAATGAGTTAATCGAATATGGTTTATTCGAATAGAAACTAAAAGGAGTTAATCGAATATAGTTTATTCGTATAGAGTTAAAGGAGTTATCGAATATAGTTTATTCGAAAGGAGTTAAGTGAGACGAGTTAATCAATAGCGTTAGTCCAATAGAGTTAATCAAATAGCGTTAGTCCATTAGGGTAAATTGAAAAGGGTAAATCGAATAGAGTAAATTGAATAGAGTTATCGAATATACCTTATTCGAAGGGAGGAGTTATCTAATAGAGATGTATTCGAACGAGAGTCACGTAAGGAAGTGTTAAAGGGTTAAAAGATGAACTTGCCCTATTTCGAGATTTGAAATGTTGTTCAGTTAAGGTCTGAGACGTAGTTATACCCCAACTTGATTGACTTCGTTTTAATTTAGAAATGGGTAAGGTTCGAGAGTGAAAGTGGTTAGGTGAATTTAGTAAATAAGTATAGTGGTTCGAGTTGTCGTCGCGATGTTGATTTAAACATCTGTTTAAATACAAGTAAAGAAGATTTGGAAATGTTTTCCAAATAGAATCTGAAACATAATCAAATATTGAAATAGGAAATATGAATATATATATATATATATATATATATATATATATGATTGATGATTGGATGATAGAATTTCCATCTGGAAATAATATCGTTGTTTGCACACTTGTTTTCTTTGATGGTTAAATCATAGACTATCGAAGTTTTGACCATTTTAACGTTGTTAATATGGAGAGACCGGTTGGATTATTATCCAAAGAACCACTCTGTATTGGCATAAGCGTTGCGAATCATATATGCCAAAGGAAATTGAAGGCGGAGTTATGCAAGGGCTATCCTGTTTACAGAATAGTGCCTTCGGTTCATCCTGTTCCTGGATGACTTGTATGGACGGATGTCTGACAGAGTATTTCCAGACGATCACGTATATTGATTTTTCCAACCGTACCGAGGGTGGAAGCGGAGAAGGAAACTTCTTTTAGCTAACACATAATGTATGGTTGAGGACGTCAATCGGTGATTTGATGGATTTGACGATGTGACATTTGAAGTTAATCTAATGTGATGATAAAGCATAGCTTCTAGCCTCACATCCGGTAAATGACAGAAATCGGGCAGGCATCATGGCTAAGTCGGTCGCACCGAAGTAGGGTGTATAATCACCTGATCTAGAGTTTCATTTACTTCTAAAAATCTATTATTGATGTTGTCCCATTCGGGAAACGGTTGCTGATCCCAACCGTTGGTGATATACATTCGATACACTCAAGCGAAATGAGTGGTCGGTCATGTGTGGTCGGGTTGCAAGATGTTCTTGTTGAACCCAGTGTATTCCTTTCTAGAGGTACACTAGCGAAAGGTGGTTCCATACCTTGTCATAATTGGAAATCCATTTCCCAATATGTGCTTGCGGTTTTGATTGTATACTGTATATGTAGAACGTGAGATGAAAGCGTAATGTAACAACCCGCATTCTACGCATAGGAGTATCGTAGAATATTTATTTCTTTCCCATATGAAGTCGTATGGTCATGTAACTTTGGGAAACAACCATTAGACTCATTTCCCATGTTCATGATTTTTGTCGATTTTTAAATGACCGTTTTGCCCCTAGCTGATCTCGTTTTGGCCATAACTTTTGATTGGAAAGGATTTTTGACCAGAAATCACTTCCATTAGATTTGTTTGATGGTTTAACTTTCCGTAGAGTGGTCACATGTGAAAAACGGACTTACCGTTTGGGAGATATGGCTGAAACAAGGTTTGGAAGGTGAAAAACTGCTTAACCGGGCCAAATAGGATGATTAGTGAATAGGCCCATAACCCATTTCGAGATTAGGGTTATGAGGAGGCTGAAAAGGGTTAGAGAATCATTTCATTTCAGTTTTCTAGCCTCCACTTATCTCCAAGAAACCCCAAAAATGGCCTCCAACCTCTAAATCACCTCCAAATCATCTTCTAATCAAGGATTAAGCTTAGCAACATCAAATCAAGGGAGATCAACGCCAAATCAATGTTAGAGATTCTGTTTAGCATCGGGATTCGCATCAAATCAGAAATTTATTTCAGATCTAGGTTTTGTTTGTGGCTAAGGTGAGTGATTTGCATAGTTCCTCACTAATTATGGCTAATTAGGGGTAATTAGTGTTAATTAGCTAATTTAAACATGATAAAATTCCGGAAAAATATTTATAAAATTCTAAATGATGATTTAGACCTCTGATATGAATTTGGGTTAATTTGGTTAAGTTTTGCTAATCACATCATTAGTTTCACCTATACATGCTTAAGGGGAAATATGGGGTTTTGGGTATGTTTGATCCATTTTAACCTATCATATTGATGTTTTGGTGTTTGAGGTCACTTCTACTTGTTGCTATGACTGTATGGTATGCTTTGTGATTGATTAGAATAGGTGGAATGGTCGAAAACGCCGTCGAGTGGCGTAAATTGCTTGTTGGAAGAAGTGCAGGAAGGCATCCGAACCGGATCGGATTGGTAGGAGGACCCGATCCATTTCCATACTTCACTCTTCGATCTATTCGCTCTTCTCGTGGTATGTATTGTCCGATCTGACCCGTCTGACATTCTCCGACCCGATCCGCCATGGTACCCCGACCTGAACAGATGTACCTCGACGAGGCTTGGAGACTACGACCTCACCCGAGTTGTTTAGAAGAAGCCGATCCGAACTGTGGCACATTGGAGGACTCCGACCCGAACCGATGACAGCGATTGGACATGGAGACCCGACCCGATCCAGAGGAGAAGGAGCACTCTGATCCAAACCGAACTGATGACTAGGGGTAGATCCGAACCGATCCGGTGATGACCCATAACCCGAGATGCACAGGTAGTCCAAATGGGAAGTTAGAGCTCAGGATCCAGTTGGGAACCAATGAATTCACTTCATGGTTAGGCTTTGCTGCGGGACGTGTGCTAAGGAGTTGTCGACGTTCATAACTTCGATTCACCACTGAAAATGGATGATGGGCTACTTATCAGTGCAGTAGAGTCATTATGACTCGAGGGGCAAGGTGATGGTAGCAAGAATATGTTATCAGTACAGTAGAGTCATTACGACTTGAGGGGCAAAGTGATGCGTAGTAAGACTATGAGCCAGTGCAGTGGGGCCATTGTGACTCCATGGGGCAGAGTGGACATAGTAAAGGATTAGTGAGGCTATGAGCCAGTGCAGTGGGGTCATTGCGACTCCATGGGGCAAAGTGGACATAGCAAAGGATTAGTGGCTATGTATCAGTGCAGTGAAGCCATTTATGACTTCATGGGGCAAAGTGATCATAGCAAGGTATGTTGGGTGATCGAAGTGCTGAATATCGTATGCTTTATGCCCTGAATGAGAGATGTGAGGATGGTTGCTACGTTTGATTGTTTGCCATCACTATGACATGCACACCCCCACCCCCGTTATACTTACACCATTTGAAATGGCACCTTAGAGTGTGGTACAGTATGTAGTGCTAACTCTTTGGTTGCATGTCCAGTTTCAGGTATGTTTTAGTCTACCTGTTATTGTTCTGTTTAGATGCTTATCGCTCATACCAGGCTTTATGTCTGACCCAGAGTTTTATGTCTCCTCTTATTACTCTGGGTGCTCACACGAGCAGATTAGAGACAGGTTAGCTGGTGATGCGCGAGTAGCTGATTCGGAGGCGAGCAGGAGGCTTCCACGTATGATATATAGATATTCTCCCTGTGTCGTTGGTGGTCGCTACTTGGGCATTAGTAGCGTACCTCCTTTATCTTGCTTTTGCTTTTGAGACAGTTTGAAAAGTTGTAATAATGTTAACTTTGGATCATAAGCTGTACTTGGATTTTCCGCTGCTATGTTAGTTTATTTTCAGCTTATACACTGTCTCACCTGTTTTATGTCAAGTATGTTGTTATTATATTTTGTTCCATGCGCTGTGAGACATTTTACAGGTTCCTTGTTAGTTCATTTCCTTCTTCCCTTTTTCCTTCTGACGACCATCCCGTGCTAACTGGACATGTGTACAGCGCACCTTTGGAGTAAATGTCGGTTGGTGCGGGGCGGCCGTAACATTTGGTATCAGAGCTCTAGGTTGCGTAGTTAACCTAGGGAAAGACAATAGGGAGAGATAGTACGTATATGAGAGCGCGTATTTGTGATTACTTTGATTTTCAAAAGCTATATATATATACTATTAGTAGTATAAGAATGAAGTCGTACTGCACTAGCACCATTATGGGGTCGTTAATCGTTTTCTCTTTACAGATTGAACGATGAGTAGATACACCACGGGTGCTGGTAGAGGGACCAACCATGGGAATGCTCCTGACATGAGGACAATGTTCACCAACTTCATGAGGGAGATGCTTAGGGAGGTGCAAGGGGCAGTTCCCAATCCCGGAATTGGTGGTGGTCCAGTAATGCAGGCGCCTAGGGTCAATTTCGCCAAGTTGTGCAAGGATTACACTAACCTTGGTGGTAAGCCGTTACATGGGACGGAGTCAGCCATAGATGTTCAAGATTGGATGGATAGCTGTGATCGTATCTTCGACGACTTGGGTCTTGAGGATGCGATGAAGAGAAGGCTAGCGTCTCGTCAGCTGCAAGGGCGAGCGATGAATTGGTGGAATGCCATTAGAACAGCTACTCCAGAAGATCAGGTTACTTGGGATCAGTTCAAGGCTCGCTTTAGCGAGAAGTTTATTCCAGCTGCCCAGAAGTCAGTGCTATTTAAGAGATTCTTGGAACTCAAGCAGAATGGTAGGGCAGTCTCGGACTATATTGCTGAGTTCGACACTTTGTTGAAGTATGGACTATCTCTTATCGATACTCCAGAGAAGAAGAATGAGAAGTTCTTTACTGGTTTGGGTGGATACTTGGGGAAAAGGCTTATCAACCATATCAATGAGACTTTTGAATCGATTGTGGGGAAAGCTTTGAGATCAGAGAGTCTTTACCCTAAGTCAAAGACTGAGGCTGCATCTACAGAAGGGCTGAAGCCGCAAGCAGGCGGTGGAGGCAAGAATAACTCTCAGAATAAGAGGAAGCAGAGCCAATCTAAGGATGGCCAGAAAAAGAACAAGAAAGAAGTTGAGTGCTTCAGCTGTGGTAAGAAGGGCCATTATGCTAAAGAATGTCGGGCCAAGCCAGCAGAAAGGAAGTGCTACAACTGTGGCCAAGTGGGACATCATAAGGATAAGTGTCCGCAACCTCTTAAGGAAAAGCAGATTGTGAAAGCATATGCTATTGATGTCGTTCCTTCTTCGTCGAATGCCCCAACTGCGGCGGAGAAAGGAAAGAATGTTGGTATTCAAGGTATGCTTTCTATTTATGATGTACCAGTTCGAGTTTTGTTTGATACCGGGGCTTCCCGGTCCTTCATATCAAGTGACCTGGTAGATAGGTTGGGACTGGAACCCGAGATAGTCGATAGACCATTAATTGTGACGAACCCGATTGGTGGTTCAACTAGCCTTAGTATGATTTGCCGAAATGTGGTCTTATCGATTCATGGATGTATGTTTGTTTGTGATTGCTTTGTTTTGGGCTTTACTGGGTATGGCATTATATTGGGAGTCGATTGGCTCCAAAGATACGGGGTGGTGGTAGACTGTGAGGGCTTTTTGGTGACAGTTAGGGCGGATGATGGGCGGAGGGTAGTGTTTGGTAGTCTACCTAGTGATGGGGTAATGGCTGGTTTTATAAATTCCCTCGACATCCCGCAGGATGAGCTGTCAGATGTGCCCGTGGTTGGCCAGTATCCGGACGTCTTCGAGGAGGTGACCGGGCTTCCACCACACCGAGAGATTGAGTTCCGTATTGATTTAGTGAAAGATGCCAGACCTATAGTGATGCCACTTCATCGTATGGCACCAAGGGAGCATCGAGAGCTCGGGGTGCAAGTCAGTAATCTTTTGAAGAAGGGATTTATTAGAAGAAGTGCCTCCGAGTGGGGAGCACCAGTTGTGTTTGCCACCAAGGCAGATGGTTCCCTTCATTTGTGTGTGGACTATCGCGAGTTGAATAAGGTAATGAGGAAGAATAAGTATCCTCTACAGTGGATAGATGATTTGTTTGATCAACTGGAAGGAGCAAGAGTGTTCTCCCAGTTGGACCTCGCGACATGATTTCATCAGCTTCGAGTAGAGGATGAGAGTGTTCCGAAAACGGCATTTAGGACGCCGTCTGGATTTTATGAGTGGTTGGTCATGCCATTTGGGTTGACCAATGCACCAGCATATTTTGTGGATCTTATGAATCGAGTATTCAGAGATCAGTTGAATAAGTTTGTTCTTGTGTTCGTAGACGATATCCTTGTTTATTCAAGGATAGAGGAGGAACACAAGGGACACTTGAGGATAGTGATGGAGGTGTTGAGGAAACACCAATTGAAAACGAAATTCTCTAAGTGTCACTTTCGGAGAAGGGAAGTGAGATTCTTGGGCCATGTTGTTTCAGAGAATGGTATTGTCGTTGACCCTGCGAAGGTGGATACGGTACAGGATTGGCCTACGCCCAAGAATGCAACAAATGTAAGAAGTTTCTTGGGGTTAGCTGGATATTATCGTAAGTTTATCCAGGACTTCTCCAAGATAGCTGCACCGTTGACTCAGTTGACTAAGAAGAATCAGTCCTTCGTCTGGGATGGAGTGTGTGAGAATGCATTCAGGAGTCTAAAGGAAAAGTTGACGCGTGCGCCAGTATTAGTCATTCCTAAAGGGGATGAAGAGATGACGGTATACACGGATGCTTGTGGTACCGGACTAGGTGCTGTGTTGATGCAAGGAGGTAGGGTTGTAGCTTTTGCTAGTCGACAACTAAAGCCGCATGAGAAGAAGTATCCTACCCATGATTTGGAATTAGCAGCGATCGTGTTTGCGCTGAAGATGTGGAGACATTATCTCTTGGGAGAAAGATTTGAGTTGTTAACCGATCTTAAATCGTTAAAGTATCTCTTCTCCCAGAAAGATCTGAATCTCCTTCAGCAGAGATGGTTAGAGTTCTTGGCTTCGTATGATTTTGATATCGCATACACACCTGGGAAGGGTAATGCGGTAGCCGATGCCTTGAGTAGGAGACATGCCAGTTTAGGGGCTATGTTTCTTGAATGGAAGCAACTGGAGTATATCGCGGGGTTTGATTTCAGACCAAAGTGTGAATTGGATCCAGAAGTGCTAGCTAGTTTGGCGATCAGACCCACTTTGATAGAGCGGATTGGTTCCAGCCAGAGAGACGATCCTAATCTATTGGAAATCATCTCCAGGTTAGAGATGGACATCGAAGGTGAGGAGATGAATGTGTATGGGATTGATCGAGATGGATGGCTTAGAAAGAATGGAAGACTAGTTGTACCCAACGTGAATGGTTTGAGAGATGAAGTGCTTAGAGAATGTCATCACTCAAAACTGACTATAAATCCCGGTGGTAATAAGATGTATCGAGACATGAAGCAGGCTTACCACTAGGAAGGGATGAAAAGAGACGTTGGGAAGTTTATATCCAAATGCATAAATTGCCAGCTAGTTAAAGCCGAGCAAAAGAAGCCTAGTGGGTTGTTGCAACCATTAGAAATTCCCGAATGGAAATGGGAGCAAGTCTCGATGGATTTCATCGATGGTTTGCCGAGGACTAGATCGGGACATGATAGCATTTGGGTAATTGTGGATCGATTGACTAAGAGTGCAAGGTTTATACCAGTCAAATCGACCAGAACGACAGCTAAGTTAGCAGAATTGTATATGAAGTGGGTAGTGAGATTTCATGGAGTACCCAAAAGCATTGTGAGTGACCGAGACCCGTTGTTTACTAGTGGGTTTTGGAAGAGCTTACAAGAGGCTCTAGGGTCAGAATTACATCTCAGTACCGCATATCATCCTCAGACCGATGGTCAGACGGAGAGGTTGAATCGTATATTGGAAGATCTCTTGAGAGCATGTATATTGGATTTTGGTGGATCATGGGATGACCATTTGCATCTGGTAGAGTTTGCATATAATAATAGCTACCAATCCAATATCGGTATGGCTCCATATGAAGCTTTGTACGAAGACCGTGCAACTCACCATCATGTTGGATAGAGACTGGCGAGAAGTTTATGCTTGGACCAGATGTGGTGAGGGAAACTTCAAATAAGATTAAGATCATTCAACAACGAATGAAGGCTGCCCAAGATAGGCAGAAGAGTTATGCTGATAACAGGAGAAAAGACTTAAAATTCTCCGTTGGTGACTTGGTGTTTGTCAAGATTTCTCAGTTGAAGAGCGTGATACGATTTGGCAGGAGAGGCAAGTTGGCACCAAGATTTGTTGGCCCATTCCCTGTTCTTGAACTAGTCGGGAATTTGGCATATAGAGTTGACTTACCAGAGAAGATAGCGGGAGTTCGCAATGTATTTCATGTTTCCCAACTAAGGAAGTTCGTTCACGACCCAGATATGACTATTTCACCTGATCAGTTAGAGGACTTCGAAGTAGAACCCGAGGCGGTTGGGAACCGCAAGCCGATCCATATTGTCGAGCACGATACGAAGCGACTTCGAAGGAAGGCGGTGAGGCTAGTCAAGGTTCAGTGGGGCGAGGACGAGAATGATTGTACTTGGGAGACAGAAGAGAGCATTAGAAAGAAGTATCCAGAACTCTTTGCCTGGTAAGATTTACTTTGTGATTTAGTTATTCTGCATGCTAGGATAGACTTGTTTTGATTGTTTTGCATGTTTGATCGTTGTTTTATGGTTGATAGGCATGCGGGACCCTTTGTGTGTTTTGGTTAGGGAATTTCGGGGGCGAAATTTCTTTAGGGGGGGAGAATGTAACAACCCGCATTCTACGCATAGGAGTATCGTAGAATATTTATTTCTTTCCTATATGAAGTCATATGGTCATGTTACTTTGGGAAACAACCATTAGACTCATTTCCCATGTTCATGATTTTTGTCGATTTTTAAATGACCGTTTTGCCCTAGCGGATCTCGTTTTGGCCATAACTTTTGATTGGAAAGGATTTTTTTTACTTGAAACCACTTCCATTAGATTCGTTTGATGGTTTACCTTTCCGTAGAGTGGTCACATGTGAAAAACGGACTTACCGTTTGGGAGATATGGCTGAAATAAGGTTTGGAAGGTGAAAAACTGCTTAACCGGGCCAAATAGGGTGATTAGTGAATAGGCCCATAACCCATTTCGGGATTAGGGTTATGGGGAGGCTGAAAAGGGTTAGAGAATCATTTCATTTCAGTTTTCTAGCCTCCACTTATCTCCAAGAAACCCCAAAAATGGCCTCCAACCTCTAAATCACCTCCAAATCATCTTCTAATCAAGGATTAAGCTTAGCAACATCAAATCAAGGGAGATCTACGCCAAATCAACGCTAGAGCTGCTGTTTAGCATCGGGATTCGCATCAAATCAGAGATTTATTTCAGATCTAACTTTTGTTTGTGGCTAAGGTGAGTGATTTGCATAGTTCCTCACTAATTATGGCTAATTAGGGGTAATTAGTGTTAATTAGCGAATTTAAACATGATAAAATTCCGGAAAAATATTTATAAAATTCGAAATGATGATGTAGACCTCTGATATGAATTTGGGTTAATTTGGTTAAGTTTTGCTAATCACATCATTAGTTTCACCTAAACATGCTTAAGGGGAAATATGGGGTTTTTGGTATGTTTGATCCATTTTAACCTATCATATTGATGTTTTGGTGTTTGAGGTCACTTTTACTTGTTGTATGACTGTATGGTATGCATTGTGATTGATTAGAATAGGTGGAATGGTCGAAAACGCCGTCGAGTGGCGTAAATTGCTTGCTGGAAGAAGTGCAGGAAGGCATCCGAACCGGATCAGATCGGTAGGAGGACCCGATCCGTTCCCATACTTCACTCTTCGATCTATTCGCTCTTCTCGTGGTATGTATTGTCTGATCCGACCGTCTGACGTTCTCCGACCCGATCCTCCATGGTACCCCGACCCGAACAGATGTACCTCGACGAGGCTTGGAGACTACGATCTGACTCGAGTTGATTAGAAGAAGCCGATCCGAACTGTGGCACATTGGAGGACTCTGACCCGAACCGATGACAGCGATTGGACATGGAGACCTGACCCGATCCAGAGGAGAAGGAGCACTCCGATCCGAACCGAACTGATGACTAGGGGTAGATCCGAACCGATCCGGTGATGACCCATAACCTGAGATGCAAAGGTAGTCCAAATGGGAAGTTAGAGCTCAGGATCCAGTTGGGAACCAATGAGTTCACTTCATGGTTGGGCTTTGCTGCGGGACGTGTGCTAAGGAGTTGTCGACGTTCATAACTTCGATTCACCACTGAAAATGGATGATGGGCTACTTATCAGTGCAGTAGAGTCATTATGACTCGACGGGCAAGGTGATGGTAGCAAGACTACATTATCAGTGCAATAGAGTCATTACGACTTGAGGGGCAAAGTGATGTGTAGTAAGACTATGAGCCAGTGAAGTGGGGCCATTGTGACTCCATGGGGCAGAGTGGACATAGTAAAGGATTAGTGAGGCTATGAGCTAGTGCAGTGGGGTCATTGCGACTCCATGGGGAAAAGTGGACATAGCAAAGGATTAGTGGGTTTGTATCAGTGCAGTGAAGCCATTTATGACTTCATGGGGCAAAGTGATCATAGCAAGGTTTGTTGGGTGATCGAAGTGGTGAATATCGTATGCTTTATGCACTGAGTGAGAGATGGGAGGATGGTTGCTACGTTTGATTGTTTTCCATCACTATGATATGCACACCCCCACCCCCGTTATACTTACACCATTTGAAGTGGCACCTTAGAGTGTTTTACAGTATGTAGTGCTAACTCTTTGGTTGCAGGTCCAGGTTCAGGTATGTTTTAGTCGACCTGTTATTGTTCTGTTTAGATGCTTATCGCTCATACCAGGCTTTATGTCTGACCCAAAGTTTTATGTCTCCTCTTATTACTCTGGGTGCTCACACGAGCAGACTAGAGACAGGTTAGTTGGTGATGCACGAGTAGCTGATTCGGAGGCGAGTAGGAGGCTTCCGCGTATGATATATAGATATTCTCCCTGTGTCGTTGGTGGTCGCTACTTGGGCATTAGTAGCATACCTCCTTTATCTTGCTTTTGCTTTTGAGATAGTTTGAAAAGTTGTAATAATGTTAACTTTGGATCATAAGCTGTACTTGGATTTTCCGTGGCAATGTTAGTTTATTTTCAGCTTATACGCTGTCTCGCCTGTTTTATGTCAAGTATGTTGTTATTATATTTTGTTCCATGTGTTGTGAGACATTTTATAGGTTCCTTGTTAGTTCATTTCCTTCTTCCCTTTTTCCTTCTGACGACCGTCTCGTGCTAACTGGACATGTGTACAGTGCACCTTTGGAGTAAATGTCGGTTGGTGCGGGGCGGCCGTCACATTTCTGCTAGATGATTATTATATTGTGGTTGATAGACATTATGATAATATCAAAAAGGTTTTTGATAAAGATATTTTGGATTCTCATAAGGGAAAAACCCGTTCCGTTATACGGCGTGGTCTTATGAGATATCATTTACCTGCTTGAATTGTTTTAAACTGTTTTACTCACACCAGTCCCATGACTGACCCGGAGTTTATTTTGTTTTGTTTTCCCTAAAATTTTGGGTTCCCAATTTTGTACGGGCAGTCAAGTAGTCGGGATTTACAGATACTGGAAGAGCTTGGAGCAGGAGGCTTCAGGATTATATAGCTATAGTTATTTCCGCTTTGTTGTAAGTGTTGTACTTTGATAAATGATATGTATATTCAAGTACAGATTTGTATTTCAAAGTTATGTTATGAAATATATTTATTCGTTCCGTTGTGAGATTCGTGTTACTCTGATATTGTGTTCTTCTTCTTCTTCTATTCTAAGTTTCTATCTTATCTTTCCTCATCCTCTAATTTCTTTCATTAATGATCGGTATTTTTCGATGTTTGGTTAGTCGTCATCGTGTTTATGTCGATAACCAAAGTCGACAAAATCCCGGGTCATTAAAGTTGGTATCAGAGCTTAAGTTAAGTGAATTACCTTGGCTCTGTGGCGTGACTCGGTAGAGATAGGGTTAGTAATACCCTAAATTGAGTTTGAGTGTATATATACGAGTGAACGTATTTGTTATTGATATAAAAATTTGTTTTATATTATGGAGATTTATTGGTTGAGTCGTTTATGAGTTCTGGTCGATCAGTTTGATCAACTGTATCGGTAGGGATTTTGTAAACACTCGAATATGATGAACCGTCATGGTATGTTTTGAAAAGTGGGTAGATGACATAATTTTACCCAAATTAGATTTTGATATAAAGGAATTATATTGAAATGATTATAATATATTGGATGTGTTGGTCACTATTATAATCAAGTAAGATTATAAAAAAGTGAAATGGTTATGTAAATAACCGATCAGAATTCATATAAGTGAAATACGTGAAATCAGATGAGTTAAATCTGAAATTTGAATCAGAAATTGAATTAAAACTCTGGAAAATTGGATAAGTGTTTGTAAATGGATTTGGATTAAAAATAAGGAAAATTTAAGATCCTGAGAGATTTTAAATTTTGTTTTACAAGCAGTGTGAATTATATTTTGAAATGAATTTCAAAGTGGAAATGTTTAGAAATGGTTTTATAGTATTGAACTCACTCCAATCGCTGGAAAATAGATTCTAATGATGACAGCTGCATCATCAGTATTCATTTTCGAGTTGTAAGTGACGAATTACTAACAGAGATACCGTTTTGAATTTGTTTGGGAAAGACAAGTTGTGTTGAATTTCAAAATGGGATTTATAATAAAGAATGAATAAAGAAAGTTTGAAATAGAATTTGAATATAGAAATTCAAAAGGAGTTTGAATATATGAAATTCAATGGAATTGAAATAGAATTTGAATATAGAAATTCAAATGGAATTCAAATATAGAATTTGAATATAGAAATTCAAAAGGAATTCAAATATAGAATTTGAATATATGGAATTTGAATATAGAAATTCAAATGGGATTTATAATATAGAATTTGAATACATGGAATTTGAATATAGAAATTCAAATGGAATTTGAATATAGAATTCAAATGGAATTTAAACTATAAAATTTGAATATATAGAATTTGAATAAAATTTGATAATAGGTTTGAATAATAGAAGTGATATAAAATTTGAATAGAAATTGAATAGAATTAACTAAGTCGAAGAGGGATTAGTTAATCAAGTTTTGAATTTGAAGTTGAACTTTGAAAGGTGAGTTGGATTTGTAAATGGATATTCGAAATCGAATATAGAACTTAAATTTGAAATTTGGATTCAAATTAGTTAATAAGCAAGTTAAAATATATTTCAACATGTCATGTTCAAATATAAAAGTGAAATAGACTAAAGAGTTAATTAACAAATTAATTAACGAATTGAGTTAAAACGATCAGGTATAGTTAAAATAGATTGGGCAGGTATAAATATACATGAGATAGGTATGGATAAGGTATGAAGTTATATAAATAGAATGCTCGACGAAAAGGTATGTATTTAATTCATATATGAGATTTTATGCGCCGTATCGGCTAGCCGCTTGGCTTTTTCCTTTTCTTTTGGATTGGTGAGGGCCATGGGAGGCTATTTGAAATATTCCGATGCTCCTAGTACAAAGGAGGTTATGGCGAATTTTTCCGGAATTTAAGGAGTTAGAATATTTTTAAGATAATTTGATAGTTAGAAATCAACATATCGATATATATAGAAGTCGATAAGGAAACGAACTTAGAAATAGAATAGTAATATCAAAAAGGAAGACTAAGAATAAAATCTAGTAAGAATAGAAAGAGGAAGCGTATACGTGTTTAAAAGTGAATAAGTAGTTGTATGGTATTGATTATTCGAGCAAGTAGTCATATCTGTTTTGACATTATAAATGTTATTCAGTCAAGGTCTGAGAGGTAGTTATACCCCAACTTGATTGATTCCATTATTAACAAATAAATAGTAAGATTTCAGGCTCGAAGATCAATGTTGAATAAGAGTTAGTTGAATATAGTATTTGGGTTGTCGTAACGATGTTTTACACAACATCCGTTTTAACCCAAATAAGTGCAAGCTTGGAAATATAATAAAGAATATTTCCTAAGTATAGAAATAAACGAGATCGGAAAAGAGATAAGTAATTGGAATAGTTTCCAATTATAAATAGCATATATTTTCTAAAGTTTAGAAAATAAAGGAAGGCGATATTCAGAAATGTTTTCCAAATAACAAAAAAGGCCAATATGGTTATTGAAAATATTTGGTTAACAAATATTGATAAAGAAATAGAGAAATAATTTTACTAATGGAATATTAAATAAGGGCTCAGTGACATGTTCAAAAGGAAAATTTGATTTTTGAAAAGAGTAAACTGTTTAAAAACTCCCAGGGAAAGACTGTTGAATTAAAAACAAATTTAACAGAAATTTGTGAAAGCAAAATTGAATTAAAGTAAAGCCAGTAAAGTGGTAACTGAGATTGAATTAGAATGATATCAAGACAAATTGGATTGTGAGATTCAAATTTGAAGTGTAATGTGATAATCAAGTTAAGAGTTGGGAATTGAGAAGAAACTCGAGTTGAAATGATATTTGGCTCGGATATAAGCGAATGGTTGTGTTGTGGATAAAAGCAGATTGGAATTTGATTGGGATAGCCCTTGTATCCGCTGAATTGATAACAGGTGGAAAGGATATAATGATATGCCGACAAAAGGTACATGTTTATATTTCTATGGGATAAAAGATTTATGAGTCGAATTTGCATGCCGCTTGGCTGTTTGATTTTCTTTTGGGATGGAGATGGCCCAGAGAGGCAAGTTGGAGTTTGACCTATCGACCAGTACAAAGGAGGTGCTGGCGAAATTTTTCGAAGAGTTAAGGCATTAGAAAATTTTCAGGATTTTTGAAAATTTTCGTTTATAGGAATTAATTAATATTTTAATTGAAATTAAATTGGTTCAATTGAAACAGAAGTTAAGGAGTGAACAAATAAGTTATAACCAGTTAATAGAGTTGTTTTCCACCTTAGCAATTTCGAGGATGAAATTATTTTAAGTGGGGAAGAATGTAATGACCCGCATCGTTAGCAGTATAATAATTAATTTATTTAATTATTTAAAAGGTGATTAAAAGGATTTAATGGTCGTGGAATTAAATAATGGTGAATATTTAATTAAAATAATAAATTAAATAATATATTTAATTCTGAAATAATCAGAATTGGCTGAAATGGCGATATGGTGTGAACTGGATCATCTGTGATATTTAATTCAGCTTGGAATTTGAATTTGAATAACGAATATATTATATAAACGACAGTTTGAACGTAGAGTTATAATATAATTAAAATAGAGCTCGAAATGGCGCGGCAGTTCGCTATTTGGCGATTTGAACTTCAACTGAATATACAGAGTTCGTTTTAAATCGGATTTCTGTGAAACAAGAAACGTGTGGAGCTGGTGGAGTATATCTTTCTAGTGGAAGAGAAAAATCAGGATTTCGTCGTGTAGATTTTGAGATATGTCCAAATCAAATTTTAGAAAAGTCGCTGTGGAATTCCTTTATAATTTATAAAGGAATTTTTTTATATTTTAAAAAGGAATTTCATTTTAAATCAAATATCGATTTAATCGGGATTTGAAATATCAAGTTAGAAATCCATATAGGAATATTCTAGAGCTGTATGGTATTCCACTGTGAATATATACGATAATATAAATTTATTTATATTTAATTTAATTATATTTAAATATATTTATATATTTAAATGGGTCATTCAGAGCTGTAAAAATAAGCCACTTTTGCAAACGAAGTCGGAATTTGACGAAACTAATTTTGTTGGATCCGCAATGTCAAATAGTTGTTAGATTTCCAGATTCGTGATTTTAAGAGTCACTGTGTGGTCGTACAGATTTTTAGAGTGAAAAACAGTCAGTATTTTGACGATTAAAAATACGCTGTGTGAGCATACGGAGTCGGAATTCGACGAAACCAGTTTCGTTGGAACCGTAATGTCGAACTCTAGCTACATGTCCAGTTTCGTGATTTTTAGGTATCGTATGTGATCGTACGGATTTTTATAGTGCAGAGACGAATATAAAATGATAAAAGAAAAATATCTACAAATATCTTTGAAAATATCTAGATATTTTATTTGCCTATAAATACCCATCACAACCCTAAAACCTAAATCCATTTCTCCATTTGTCAAAACAGATTCCTCCATAACATTTTCTACTTCCTGGGAAATAGTTTCGATCCTCCTAAAATCAAATAAAACGGTAAATTTTGATCTTTGGACTCCTTAATGGAAGAGCTTCAACTAGGTGTGGATTTTGTGTAGCTCGCACTATTTCTAGAGCTCGAGGAAAAAGACAGCGAGACCTAGGGCTAAGGTTAACAGACGATTTAAGTCGAGATGGAAGGAATGTGGTGTAGTAGTGTGTTTGTGGTAGGAAATAGCATTGGTTTGCAAAAGTTTGGGGTGTTCGGTGATTCAAAGAATCACAAGTTCCTGTAGGGTGCACAAGGGGAGTGCGACGCGGTTTTTCAATGAGCACTCGAGTTGGGTAAAAATGATACTGGGAGAAGGAGTGCGCGAAGAGAAGGAGATCGATGAAAGCGGTTTTGGTTTTCGTGAAGAATTCAAGGAGGGAAAGGAGCTAGAAGAAATCGAAATGGTGGAGTTGGGGGTTCGGTAATGGCCTGTAGCGTGTAATTTGAATTCGGGGAAGAAGGGGAGCAAGCGGGTCTGGGTTTTATTTGGTAAGTCGGCCGGAAATTATAAAGTGATTAAGGCCCAAGTCCTTAAAGTAAAAATTCAAGTGTTGTTTTATTTAAATGTGTATTAATTTGTAAAACCAATAACTTACACATACTTTATCAGAATTGGACGCCGTCAGTTGCATTAGGATCGTGTGGACGGCAGCTATAACATGAAGCTGACTGGAAGTGGATTGGGGCTAGTATGAAATTATGGCGAAATAAACTGTTTGATTCAGATCAAACAACAGTTTATCATTCTTTAACGATGAACTACAAATGTGAGTAAATCTCACTAACTCTGAACATTTTATAATTTCATGTTGTATTTTTAGAACTATTAAATATTGATTGATTGAACTGCTAGTCAGTTAGTTGAATTTCTATATTGAATTTGTTTAACAGAATATATCATATGGAACTGAAAGTGATGGTATCTATATTGTTTAACATCTGTGATGCAGGGAAACAGGTTGGAGGAATCCAACTGGATTCCTCAACAGTTATTTTATTGTTTTCATATATTGTGATATATGATGTGATTTATAATCTGTTGTCGATTATGTGTGTTTGGACTATATTGATCATCGTGATTTGATATGTTGAATAACATAACATACTGAAATGTTGATAAGGAGGAATTTGTCAAAGTGATATTTGAAAATAAAATATTTATAAATGGAATATTTATAAATAAGAAATATTTATAAATTGGAATATTTATAAATAGGAGATATTTAGAAAAAGGGAAAACGTTATAAAAAGGAAACTGTTATAAGATGGAAATCATTTTAAAGTGGAGAACCGTTACTAAAAGTAAATCTTTAAAATGAATAAACGTTGTTAAAAGGGAAATCTTTATAAAGTGAATAAAGGAGTTAAATCGAATATGGTATTCGAAAGGAGTTAAATCGAGTTAGTTATTCGAAGGGAGTTAAATCGAATATGGTATTCGAAAGTAGTAAATTGAATTAGTTTTTCGAAAGGGGTTAGTTGAGTTGAGTAAAATGAATAGAGTTATCGAATATTAGTTTATTCGAATAGAGTTAAAGGAAAAGAGTTATCGATTTATAGTTTAATCGAAAAGAGTTATCTATTAGTTTAATCGAAGTGAGTAATCGAATATAATTTATTCGAAAGGAATTATTGAATTTGGTTATTCGAAGGAGTTATCGAATTTAGTTATTCGATGGAGTTAATCGATTAGAGTTAAAGCAAATGAGTTAATCGAATATGGTTTATTCGAATAGAAAGTAAAAGGAGTTAATCGAATATAGTTTATTCGAATAGAGTTAAAGGAGTTATCGAATATAGTTTATTCGAAAGGAGTTAAGTGAGATGAGTTAATCAATAGCGTTAGTCCAATAGAGTTAATCAAATAGCATTAGTCCAATAGGGTAAATTGAAAAGGGTTAATCGAATAGAGTAAATTGAATAGAGTTATCGAATATACCTTATTCGAAGGGAGGAGTTATCGAATAGAGATGTATTCGAACGAGAGTCACGTAAGAAAGTGTTAAAGGGTTAAATGATGAACTTGCCCTATTTCGAGATTTGAAATGTTGTTCAGTTAAGGTCTGAGAGGTAGTTATACCCCAACTTGATTGACTTCGTTTTAATTTAGAAATGGGTAAGGTTCGAGAGTGAAAGTGGTTAGGTGAATTTAGTAAATAAGTATAGTGGTTCGAGTTGTCGTCGCGATGTTGATTTAAACATCTGTTTAAATCCAAGTAAAGAAGATTTGGAAATGTTTTCCAAATAGAATCAGAAACATAATCAAATTTTGAAATAGGAAATATGAATATATATATATATATGATTGATGATTGGGTGATATAATTTCGATCTAGAAATAATATCGTTGTTTTCACACTTGTTTTCTTTGATGGTTAAATCACAGACTATCGAAGTTTTGACCATTTTAACGTTGTTAATATGGAGAGACCGGTTGGATTATTATCCAAAGAACCACTCTGTATTGGAATAAGCCTTGCGAATCATATATGCCAAAGGAAATTGAAGGCGGAGTTATGCAAGGGCTATCCTGTTTACAGAATAGTGCCTTCGGTTCATCCTATTCCTGGATGACTTGTATGGACGGATGTCTAACAGAGTATTTCCAGACGATCACGTATATTGATTTCTCCGATCGTACCAAGAGTGGAAGCTGAGAAGGAAAATTCTTTTAGCTAACACATAATGTATGGTTGAGGACGTCAATCGGTGATTTGATGGATTTGACGATGTGACATTTGAAGTGAATCTGATGTGATGATAAAGCGTAGTTTCTAGCCTCACATCCGGTAAATGACAGAAATCGGGCAGGCAGCATGGCTAAGTCGGTCGCACCGAAGTAGGGTGTATAATCACCTGATCTAGAGTTTCATTTACTTCTAAAAATCTATTGTTGATGTTGTCCCATTCGGGAAACGGTTGCTGATCCCAACTGTTGGTGATATACATTCGATACACTCAAGCGAAATGAGTTGTCGGTCATGTGTGGCCGGGTTGCAAGATGTTCTTGTTGAACCCAGTGTATTCCTTTCTAGAGGTACACTAGCGAAAGGTGGTTCCATACCTTGTCATAATTAGAAATCCATTACCCAATACGTGCTTGCAGTTTTGATTGTATACTATATATGTAGAACGTGAGATGAAAGCGTTTCTGCTAGATGATTATTATATTGTGGTTGATAGACATTATGATAATATCAAAAAGGTTTTTGATAAAGATATTTTGGATTCTCATAAGGGAAAAACCCGTTCCGTTATACGGCATGGTCTTATGAGATATCATTTACCTGCTCGAATTGTTTTAAACTGTTTTACTCACACCAGTCCCATGACTGACCCGGAGTTTATTTTGTTTTGTTTTCCCTAAACTCTTGGGTGCCCAATTCTGTACGGGCAGTCAAGTAGTCGGGATTTACAGATACTGGAAGAGCTTGGAGCAGGAGGCTTCAGGATTATATAGCTATAGTTATTTCCGCTATGTTGTAAGTGTTGTACTTTGATAAATGATATGTATATTCAAGTACAGATTTGTATTTCAAAGTTATGTTATGAAATATATTTATTCGTTCCGCTGTGAGATTCGTGTTACTCTGATATTGTGTTCTTCTTCTTCTTCTATTCTAAGTTTCTATCTTATCTTTCCTCATCTTCTAATTTCTTTCATTAATGATCGGTATTTTTTTATGTTTGGTTAGTCGTCATCGTGTTTATGTCGATAACCAAAGTCGACAAAATCCCGGGTCATTACAACTTTTACAACAGGTAAAGCCAGTTGCGAAAAACATTTATTTTAAATAGTTACTATTAAATGATTAACTATAATTAAGATAAAAAATTAATAATTAATAATTAATAATAAAATTTATGTATTATAAAGTGATATTTATAACTGATAATTAAATAATAATAATTAACATTTTAAAATAATAAACTAAATAAATAATTATTAAATAATAAATTTAGTAAGTATAGTAACTAGTAAATATAAAAGTACGAAGTAATAAGTAATATTTAGTTATAATATAAAAAGTATTAAGTAATAATAATTAATTAATATGAATTAATACTTTAATAATTTATCATGGTTAGTTATTAATAGTGTATAAATTATATTTAACAATTATTAAAAACATTTAATAATAAGTTAATCTAATTAATAACAAATTTTAAATAATAATAAAATATTCATAATATTAAATAATTAATAAAATATTCATAATAATTTCTAAATAATTAACCATTAGTAATTACATAATAATTAAGTTTACAATTTAATAATATTACTAATTGATAATAAAATTTAATAATTATAAATTGATATTTATTTTTAATATTATTATTTAGTAATTTTTTTGTGATTAATATTAATAAGTATTTATTATTTAATAATTATAATTGATAATCATATTTAATATTCAATAATTTGAGTAATAAAGCTTAAAACTAATAAAATAAAACTAAAAATGTTTACAAAATTTCCTTTTTCTCTATAAATTTAAAAGTAAAAATTTAAATTTCCTATAAGAAGATTAAAAAAATTCATGAATTCTAAGACAAAATTTTCTGTAATGTGCATTGAAGATTTAAAATTTTACTATAAAAATTGATCGATTTTACCAAAAAGGCTTACGACTTTGGGTTACACAAAATAATACCAGTTTTTTATGATTCAACCCAACTTTGTAGTACAAATCTAAGTAGTTTTCACTTTAATTTCATTTTATAGTGTATACTTCGTAGCTGTATGTTTGTGCCCCCTTTTCCTCGATAATTTCATTTTTCGCTTTCACCTTCCCAGAACCAATAATCCAGAAAAAATTGATTTTTTCTAAAAACATTAATTCATAAAATTTACAAACAAAATTTGAAATTTTCATTAGTTTCAAACATAAAACCATTAAATTTTAAATAGATTTTTACTTTTTTAAAATAATAAATATTTTAGAAAATTCAAAAATATAGAAAAAGAAATCAGAATTTGAGATATAAAAATATTACTATGCAAAACTTAGTACCTATATCAATTTGAAATTATTTGGTGAATAAAATAGCCAAAGTGTGGAAAACTTTCATGGTGTAATTATATTACTACAAAATATAGTGCTTTTTGTATATAGCACAAAAATGATTTCCATGTACACGTTGGCGAATTCTTTTGGCTGTAAGGTCAAAATTTTGGCTCCAAAGTGTGAACTTTTGGCGGTATACTCTAAATTTTGGCCCCAAACTTTTCCCGCTTCTATTCCTTACCGCCCTTCCTTTGCTGCATCTATCATCTTTAGGTTTTTTTTCCCAGATCGGCATTTCAACCCTAAAATTTTCATCACCCAACCGAGCTCTTGATTTTCGTCACGCTCATTCAGATCCACCAAGCGTGACACCTTCGCAATAATCCCCAACGACCCGGCCCTCAGAATTCTTGACGGGAAATCTGCCATCAGCGCCCACTTCTGATTTCTGGTGCTCTTATGAGCTTGGATAAGCATCTGATTTACGATTTTTTTTCTGAAGAGTATATTTGGTGGTGCTATTCTGGTGGTCTTCTGAGCTTTTGGAGCTGCTTTTCACTTTCATTTTTCATCAGCTTATATTCTGGTATCATTCGTTTATGTTCTTTTTCTGTGTAATAACCCGTATTTTGATAACGTGTTATAACTATAAATCAAGGCAGAATTAATTTTTAAAACAATAATCAAGGGCAGCGGGTTACGCCATTGCGTTCGTCTCGAAATTCTACTTGGAAACGAGTCCGAGTTTTCGAAAATCGGAGTCCGTATGACCAAGATATTACCCTTCGAAGTTTTCAGAAATTTTCAAGTTCAAAATAGCTCAGAATTCGAATTCAAATTTCGAATTCAAACCCCAGAATGGACTGGGCAGGAAATTTCCCGCCCAGGACCAGGTCGATCTGGGGGTCGAGTCTATGGTCGACCTGCCCAGGACCAGGTCGACCATAGAGTCGACCTGGGGGTCGACCTGGTGACAGAACCCATTTTTGAGTCTGAGTTCGTTTTGATGTTTCTGGCCTCGTTTCTATCTAGATTCATTGGCTTGACCCGATATAAACAGCCCCTAACACTAGTCTCTCTACACAAAATTCTCTCTGACCTTATGCTGCTCAAAATTCTAGTTGAAAAGTTAGAGAAAGGGACTACTTCTTCTACACCGAAACTACGTAGAGAGATTCGCTGATTTGGGATTTCTGTTAGGACTCGACTAAGCACATAAAGATTCAACATCGACTTTCTTTTTCTAATTCTCGAACCATGATCTGTAAGCCCCAGTTACTTTTAGATTTAAACTGTAAACGTATTATGAACATGTTGTAAATTGAAATTGAACAAAAGTATGACAATCATCTTGGACCTATCATTGTATATCTTGGATCTATCATTGTTCATTTTGAATCTAGTATTTTGGATCTACTATTTGTCCACCTTGGATCTATTCATCTTGAATCTTGACTTGTGGTAATATTTATATGAAATTGATTTGGGGCCTAAACATGTTGTAAACCTAAGCCCCTCATGTCCATGATGTTAACATGTCTGTGATGTTGAATTAGTTATCATTCATAAGTTTGGGGTTATTATATGTCAACTGTTACTATGACTATCACCCTATTTTGCTAGGTTAGATATTTGAGTCCTCTATTCCATATGCCAGTATTGTTGTAGTAATTTACCTCAAGTTATACCATGCTTGACTTGTAATCACTTTTGCCATCTTATGCCCGTTCTTTCTATGTTATTCCCTAATTAGATTTGTTTGTACCGATTCGAATTCACGTGCGATGGGAATACGATTTGGGTAGTTTATGCAAACCTGAATTTACTATAAACTTGAAACGTGAACATTGTTATAACTTGAACCTGGATATGGACATGAACTTGACACGATTTGACATGAAAACTTGACATGAATTTAGACTCGAAACTTGAACCGGGACATGACACTTAGAATGAATTTGAAAATGGCCAACTCGAGGTTGGGTTGAGTTTGCAGTGTAAATCTGCCCGGAACCGCCCGGCAAATCCACTGACTGCAAACAATAGGATCCAATGTGGGTAGTTGGTCATATCGCATGTAAAACCCGAGGTTAGACTATGTTGTGGTGTAAATCTGCCCGGAACCGCTTGGCAAATCCAGTAACCACAACAACTAGTCTAATGTGAGAGGTTGGGGTGCGTTAATGAATTAATGCCACATGAAAGGGTTAAGTCATTAACCACTTGAATATACTTAACCAATTTGACACGATTTGATAGGGTTAAGTCATGAACCGCTTGAACACACTTAACCAACTTGACACATGATTTGGATAGGGTTAAGTCACGAATTTGAATGACAACACTTAACCCATTAGAAAACCTAGTTATGCGGTCCTTTTCAGCAGTAACCCACTTAGATGTATCACGATACCCTTGGACTAGGCAGGGTGGGGCACGATTACTGGGCTGATTGTAAGCGACCAGAACGACGGCTGAGTAGGTGCGCCATTGTAGGTTCAGGCGGACTATGGTCGTGCACGTAGTCCGGAGTTGAAAAAGCAGGCATTGGGCACCAGTAGGTTTACACTGTGCGTGCTTGATTCGCGTCGGTGGTTGGCACACTAGGGCTTGATACACCCTAGGGTGGACCTAGCACAGGTGACTACATTTCGTGATTGGGCAGTATGACACAGACACATGACGAGCTAGAACTTGTAGGGAGCTGATCGATTAGTAGATCACACTATAGGACCCCGTATAGGGTCACTTCATGATATTGGGCCAAGGGATCATTTCATGGTTAATACTTGACATGGGTTAGAATACTAGTACAGTTGGTGCAGCGAATCTTGAATATGCGATGCTAGACTTTATTTATCTTGTTATCCTAGTTATCTTTCCATTCTTATTATCATCCCTATGTTTACTTTCCGTTTACTCATGTCTTGTTAACATTACTAGTTTTTATACTGAAAGTCACTAGGACTTACCATTCTTTATGACTAACCCTTTTTCTTTCGTTCCCCCCCCCCCCCCCCAGGTTCTCAGGGAAAAACACTAGCTCTTAGCTTGGATTTAGCTTGCTTTCTGTCAGGTCATGTATGGTTTGGTCTTGAGCTATGCTATGGCTGCACTTCTGCTATGTTTGGGGAATAATTTACTTTTGTTATCCTAAGTTTATGCTTCTTTATTTAGAACTTATTATAATGGAATAATTTGTACCTTGGATATATGAGGTTTTGACTCTTTTCTTGAAAGTAATAAAAATTTGGTTTTTAATTTCTACCGCTGCTTTATCTATGTTCTGCCTTGTGATATCTCTGTGTATGTTTACCTAGATAATAATCCACCAAAACTAGTGCATTCCCATTGTGAGTGACCCTAGCAGAAGTGGGGTGTTACATTTGGTATCAGAGCAGAAGGTTACCAGACAGGACAAAAGTTTTAAAAACCTTCTAAAACTATTTTCCAAAACTGTATATAAAGAAGCATTTTTCAATAAAAGTTTTATGTTTAAAAAAGGCTATTCCCCAAAAGCCATTAGCACTTTCCTTTGTTTCCTTGTTTGAATCTTTTTCTTTTCGTTTTTCAGCATGTCTGATCTTAACCTTCCTGAGGGAGTACCCATACTTGGATAATTCCGAAGGTACTTAGAAGCTAGGGCCAACGGCGCGGGCCCGGCGGACATCCCTCCTCCTCCTCCCCCAGTGGTCGCGATTCCTCCTCCTCCTGGTACCTCCTTTGCCAAAATATGCAAAGACTTTAAAGCAATGGGCGGCAAGAACTTCGTTGGAACTGAAACCTTGTTTATTATCTTCAATATGGAGGATCATAGGAAAGTTCAGTTGGCAGCATGGTTGTTTAAAGAGGAAGCTGCATTTTGGTGGGAAGTCACCAACGCTACCACGCCAATTGAGACTTGGGCAAACTTTATAGAGAGGTTTGGGCTTAAATTCTTATCGTCGGCAGAAGCGAACCTTCAGATGGAGAGGTTCCTAGCACTCAAGCAAGGGGACATGTCTGTTAGGGAGTACGTGAATAAGTTTAATCAGCTTGCTCGGTTCGGTTTGGACTTGGTCAACACGGCCCAGAAAAAGGCTGTACGCTTTGCTCGAGGATTGAACGAGCCACTACACAGTTTGGCCATAACTCATATACCCATGTGGGCGACCTTTGAAAGCTTTGTGGATATGGCTCTACTTCATGAGGAAGACAAGAATAGCAAGAAGGAGGTTAAGCCTAATGAGACTCAGAATAAGAAAGTTGACTTCAAGAAGGGAGGCAACAAAAATAACAAGAATAACAAGGGCAACAACAACAATAATAACAAGGCACGTGAGACAAGGAAGTGTAACTTTTGTGCTATTATGGGACATCTAGCTAAAGACTGTAGAAAGAAGAAGAGAAAGTTGGGTGAATGCTTTCATTGTGGAGATACTGGGCACATCAACAAGGATTGCCCTAAGAAGCAAGGGCAGGGGCAAGGGCAGGCCCAGCGAGCAGGACCTTCTGGAGGGCAGTTGCATGCTATCAACACCACTCCAACACTGGACCGAGGTAGTAATATTTCCGTAGAAAGCCTTGTTTACATTTATGAATTTCCTGTTCGAACCTTATTTGACTCTGGCGCATCACATACTTTTATTTCTTCTGATATTGTTGAAAATCTGCACCTAAGTACTAGTCTGGTTGAGGATCCCATTATAGTTTCAAATCCAATTGGGGGCTCCGCCATTTATCTATGATGTGCGTGGGTTTGAGGATCTCTATCTTAAGCGTAGAATTCACGTGTAATGCTTATGTTCTCGGATTTATGGGATACGGTTTGATCCTAGGTATGGATTGGCTGTCCAATTATGGAGCCATTCTTGATTGCGAACGAAGGGTAGTGAGGCTCATGACTCGCCTTGGTAATACCCTTGAAATTTCTTGTAACCCTAAGGGTCCGGTCATGTTGTGTTATCTTGAATCTCTTGACTCGTCCGTCGATAATTTGCAATCTGTAAGAGTAGTCCGAGAATACCCGGATGTCTTTGATGAGGTGAAGGGGTTACCCCCTAAACGCGAGATAGATTTCCGTATTTATCTTGTTGATAATGCCAAGCCAGTTTCATTGCCCGTTAGGCACATGGCCCCGCGAGAAAGAAGAGAGCTCAGTAAACAAGTTAAGGAGTTGCTTGAGAAAAATTTTATAAGTCGAAGCATTTCTGAATGGGGTGCTCCGGTGGTATTCGCTACTAAGGCGGATGGTTCGCTTCGTCTGTGCGTAGATTATCGTGAGTTAAACAAGCTAACTAAGAAAAATAGGCACCCACTGCCAAGAATCGACGATTTGTTTGACCAGCTTGTGGGAGCATCTGTTTTCTCTCAACTCGATCTAGCCACAGGAATCCATCAGCTTAGAGTGGCGGAGGATAGCATTGAGAAAACTACGTTCAGGACTCTAGATGGGTTCTTCGAATGGCTCGTCATGTCGTTTGGGTTAACGAATGCACCCGCGTACTTTGTAGATTTGATGAGTAGGGTGTTTCGGGAGTTCCTTAACAAGTTTGTAGTAGTTTTCGTAGACGATATTTTAATCTTCTCAAAGGATGAAGAAGAGCATGCTAGACATCTCAAGGAAGTCATGGATACACTTAGAGCACACCAGTTGAGGGCTAAGTTCTCCAAATGCCATTTTCGGAGGAAGGAAGTTCGGTTTCTTGGACATGTAGTTTCTAAGCAAGGCATAGCCGTGGACCCTGCAAAGGTAGTTGCGGTGCAAGACTGGAAATTTCCTAAGAACGCAACGGAGGTGAGATGCTTTCTTGGTTTGACGGGCTACTATAGGAAGTTCATTAAGGACTTCGCAAAGAGTACAGCCCCTCTTACTAGGTTAACAAAGAAAAACCTAGCGTTTGCATGGGACATAAAATGTGAGACTGCCTTTCAGAGACTAAAGAGAGCCCTCACCACAGCTCCAGTTTTGGCATTACCCGATGGAGGTAAGATGTTTACCATGTACACAGATGCATGTGGCACGGGATTAGGCGCAGTCCTAATGCAAGAAGGGAAAGTGATATGCTATGGAGGAAGACAACTTAAAGTTAATGAGAAGAACTATCCCACACATGACTTGGAGTTGGCAGTGATCGTTTTTGCACCTAAATCTTAGCGCCATTATCTTCTTGGGGAGAGGTTCGAGCTGTATACCGACCACAAATCGCTTAAGTACCTCTTCTCATAGAAAGATTTGAATCTGAGACAACAGCGGTGGATGGAATTCTTGGCATCATATGACTTCGATATAACTTATACCCCTGGCAAGGGTAACGTGGTGGCGGACACGCTAAGTAGAAAAAGGTTGACCTTGAGCCCCTTTTTTGTTGAAAGGAGAAGCCTTGAGTTTATAGCAACCTTTGATTTTACACCTGCTGTTGAGTCATTGACTGCTACGTTAGCATCTCTTGAGTTAAGACCTACACTTCTAGATCAAGTAGGGACTTCATAGAGGGAAGACCCACAGATAGTCGAAATCATGGACAGGCTGATTAGGGGTGAGACGTCAAGTCACCTCGGTAGGTATGCCATAGATGACAAGGGATGGCTAAGGCGTGATGGAAGGCTATGTGTCCCATAAGTGGGAGACTTAGCAAGGAAAGTTCTCGAGGAGGCGCACCACTCGAAGATGACTATACATCCCGGAGGGGATAAGATGTACAGAGATATGAAACGCATGTTCTTTTGGGCTGGGATGAAAAAGGACGTGGCAGAGTTCATTTCAAAGTGCATGGTGTGCCAACAAGTAAAGGCCGAGTCGAAGAAGCCCGGTAGGCTATTACATCCTTTGGAGGTCCCGCAATGGAAATGGCAGAGTATCTCGATGGATTTCGTGGATGGACTGCCTAGGTCAAGGAAGGGAAATACTAGCATATGGGTCATAGATGATAGACTCACGAAAAGTGCTCACTTCATTCTGGTGAAAAGCAAGAGGACCGCATCATGGCTAGCGTCTATTTACCTTCGAGAGGTGGTACGGCTGCACGGGGTTCCTTCTAGTATAATTAGTGATCGTGACCCGATTTTCACTAGCCAGTTTTGGAATAGTCTGCAAGAAGCAATGGGTACACGACTGAGCTTAAGCACGACCTATCACCTGCAGACGGATGGACAAACCAAAAGGGTAAATAGGGTATTAGAGGATCTTTTGAGACTATTCATTCTAGACTTTGGTGGCACTTGGGAAGACCATCTTCCTCTCGTGGAGTTTGCGTATAATAATAGTTACCAAGCTAGCATCGGATTGGCACCGTTCGAAGCCCTGTATGGAAGACCGTGCAAATCTCCAACTTGTTTGTGGGAGACAACAGACAGGCTTATACTTGGGCCCGACATGATAAGGGATACTTCTGAGAAGGTTGGGTTGATACGAAGACGGATGAAAATGGCCCAAGATAGACAGAAATCTTATGCGGACAAGAGAAGGACAGACCTAGAGTTCGAAGTCGAAGATATGGTCTTTATAAAAGTTTCTCCTTTACGCAATGTGGTTCATTTTGGAGCGGTTTGAAAGCTAGCACCAAGGTTCGTAGGACCGTTCCCTATCACTGAGAGGGTTGGGCGTATGGCCTATAAGGTAGAATTACCCGAGAGGCTGGCCAGAGTACACAATGTCTTTCATGTCTCGCATCTCCGAAAATGCTTACATGAATCAGCCGAAGTGGTTGAACCAAGCATCCTTAAAGGCGTAGAAGTGGAAAAAGAAGCAACATTGAGGGGAGTTCCGATTCGTATCTTAGGAATGGAGGTCAAGAAGCTAAGGAATCAAGAATTCAAGCTAGTTAAAGTTCAGTGAGTGAAGCCCAAGAAGATGCAACTTGGGAAACCGAAGAGAAGATACGCGCGCTTTACCCGTTTCTTTTTTAGGGTACACTCTCGATCTCTTTTTCCTATAAACTTGAAAACCTTTCGTATCATGCTTTTACTACCTATGTTTGTCTTGTTGTACTCTCGATCTTATCTTGAAAACCTTAGGTAGAACCATATGGATGTAAACATGTGATTGAAACATGTTATGATTGATGTTTGTAAATGGTTGCAAGTGATTGCTAGTGGATGCATGACACACATTAGGCACTAGATCGGCTCAGTTACATTTTCATGTTGCATATGCATGAGTGCTTATACTTGTACATGGATGGAACTTGTTATGCTATCACTTGGATGTTGCATATGAATGAATGTTATGTGCACTCATATAGAGATTATAAATTATGTTAGGAATTTGCATACATGTTGGACTTATTACACTAACATATTTTGCATTAAGGAGGTTTACTGAATCAGTAATCGCCTGAGCTTTTGCATTAGATAATTACATATACACACACTTACTGCATATGTTCATACAGCACTAGGAATTTTTTTAAGGACAATGGTTGTCTGTGGATGATGTTTTGAGTAAATGGATGATTGGATGGTAGGATATATTCTTTCTAACTTAGAGATTTCGGGGACGAAATCCTTTAAGGAGGGGAGAATGTAACAACCCTTATTTTGATAACGCGTTATAACTATAAATCAAGGATGAATTAATTTTTAAAATAATAATCAAGGGCAATGGGTTACGCCATTGCGTTCTTCTCGAAATTCTTCTTGGAAACGAGTCTGAGTTTTCGAAAATCGGAGTCCGTATGACCAAGATATGACCCTTCGAAGTTTTCAGAAATTTTCAAGTTCAAAACAGCTCAGAATTCGAATTCAAATTTCGAATTCAAACACCAGAATGGACTGGGCGGGAAATTTCCCACCCAGGACCAGGTCAACCTGGGGGTCGACTCTATGGTCGACCTGCCCAGGACCAGGTCGACCATAGAGTCGACCTGGGTGTCGACCTGGGGGTCGACCTGGTGACAGAACCCATTTTTGAGTCTGAGTTCGTTTTGATGTTTCTGGCCTTGTTTCTGTCTAGATTCTTTGGCTTGACCCTATATAAACAACCCCTAACACTAGTCTCTCTACACAAAATTCTCTCTGTCCTTATGCTGCTCAAAATTCTGGTTGAAAAGTTAGAGAAAGGGACTACTTCTTCTACACCGAAACTACGTTGAGAGATTTGCTGATTTGGGGATTTCTGTTAGGACTCGACTAAGCACATAAAGATTCAACATTGACTTTCCTTTTCTAATTCTCGAACCACGATCTGTATGCCCCAGTTACTTTTAGATTTAAACTGTAAACGTAATATGAACATGTTGTAAATTGAAATTGAACATAAGTATGACAATCATCTTGGACCTATCATTGTATATTTTGGATCTATCATTGTTCATTTTGAATCTAGTATTTTGGATCTACTATTTGTCCACCTTGGATCTATTCATCTTGAATCTTGACTTGTGGTAATATTTATATGAAATTGATTTAGGGCCTAAACATGTTGTAAACCTAAACCCCTCATGTCCATGATGTTAACATGTCTGTGATGTTGAATTAGTTGTCATTCACAAGTTTGGGGTTATTATATGTCAACTGTTACTATGACTATCACCCTATTTTGCTAGGTTAGATATTTGAGTCCTCTATTCCATATGCCAGTATTGTTGTAGTAATTTACCTCAAGTTATACCATGCTTGACTTGTAATCACTTTTGCCATCTTATGCCCGTTCTTTCTATGTTATTCCCTAATTAGATTTGTTTGTACCGATTCGAATTCACGTGCGATGGGAATACGATTTGGGTAGTTTAGGCAAACCTGAATTTACTATAAACTTGAAACGTGAACATTGTTATAACTTGAACCTGGATATGGACATGAACTTGACACGATTTGACATGAAACATGACATGAAAACTTGACATGAATTTAGACTCGAAACTTGAACCGGGACATGAAACTTAGAATGAATTTGAAAATGGCCAACTTGAGGTTGGGTTGAGTTTGCAGTGTAAATCTGCCCGGAACCGCCCGGCGAATCCAGTGACTACAAACAATAGGATCCAATGTGGATAGTTGGTCATATCGCACGTAAAACCCGAGATTAGACTATGTTGTGGTGTAAATCTGCCCGGAACCGCCCAGCAAATCCAGTAACCACAACAACTAGTCTAATGTGAGAGGTTGGGGTGCATTAATGAATTAATGCCACATGATACGGTTAAGTCATGAACCACTTGAATATACTTAACCAATTTGACACGATTTGATAGAGTTAAGTCATGAACCGCTTGAACACACTTAACCAACTTGACACATGATTTGGATAGGGTTAAGTCACGAATTTGAATGACAACACTTAACCCATTATAAACCCTAGTTACGCAGTCCTTTTCAGAAGTAACCCACTTAGATGTATCACGATACCCTGGGACTAGGCAGGGTGGGGCACGATTACTGGGCTGATTGTAAGCGACCAGAACGACGGCTGAGTAGGTGCGCCATTGTAGGTTCAGGCGGACTATGGTCGTGCACGTAGTCTGGAGTTGAAAAAGCAGGCATTGGGCACCAGTAGGTTTACACTATGCGTGCTTGATTCGTGTCGGTGGTTGGCACTCTAGGGCTTGATACACCCTAGGGTGGACCTAGCACAGGTGACTACATTTCGTGATTGGGCCGTATGACACAGACACATGACGAGCTATAACTTGTAGGGAGCCGATCGGTTAGTAGATCGCACCGTAGGACCCCGTATAGGGTCACTTCATGATATTGGGCCAAGGGATCATTTCATGGTTAATACTTGACATGGGTTAGAATACTAGTACCGTTGGTGCAACGAATCTTGAATATGCGATGCTAGACTTGATTTATCTTGTTATCCTAGCTATCTTGCCAGTCTTATTATCATCACTATGTTTACGTTCCATTTACTCATGTCTTGTTAACTTTACTAGTTTTTATACTGAAAGTCACTAGGACTTACTAGTCTTTATGACTGACCCTTTTTCTTTCGCCTCTTTTTCTTTCGTTCCCCCCCCCCCCCCATGTTCTCAGGGAGGAAACACTAGCTCTTAGCTTGGATTTAGCTTGCTTTCTGTCAGCTCATGTACGGTTTGGTCTTGGGCTATGCTATGGCTGCACTTCTGCTGTGTTTGGGGAATAATTTACTTTTGTTATCCTAAGTTTATGCTTCTTTATTTAGAACTTGTTGTAATGTAATAATTTGTACCTTGGATATATGAGGTTTTGACTCTTTTCTTGAAAGTAATAAAAATTTGGTTTTTAATTTCTACCGCTGCTTTATTTATGTTCTGCCTTGTGATATCTCTGTGTATGTTTACCTAGATAATACTCCACCAAAACTAGTGCATTCCCTTTGTGAGCGACCCTAGCAGAGGTGGGGTGTTACATTCTGTGTTAATAGCGAGGAACCGATATTGTGTTTTCTGAAGAGTGGTGTTATTCTGGTGGTCTTCTGAGCTTTAGGAGCTGCTTTTCACTTTCATTTTTCAGCAGCTTATGTTATGGTATCGTTTGTTTATGTTCTTTTTCTGTATTAATAACGAGGAACTCGGAAAGGTTAGAAACCTTGCATCGGAATTGTTTTGGTGGCTTGCACTGCTGCTTTCATCATTTTTGTCATTACTCACCGAAAACACCCTTGGCTTTGGGTTACATTAGTGTTTAGGTGAGCTATGTAATTTATTATTATAATGCATACTAAATTAATAGTTTGTTATCCATTTCCTTTTCATATTTCTTTGGCTAGTATAAGCTGATACATTTCATGTCAATGTTTTTTAATCTGGTTATCTATATTAGTAAATACGTTTATCATAGCATGTATTTTAATCTACAAAAATAGCAACTTGCTCAGCTGTTGGATGAGGATCCAACGTTGATGGACAGCATCCAACGTTGATGTAGAGGAGGCATCAATGTGCTAAAAGACTTGAACTTTATAAGTCAGCGAGAGAGGGGATTGATTCAGTAGCGTGGGAGAGATGATATTTGATGTAGCACTTTCATGTTGATGCTGATTTTTGTTGATGTCCATAGACATATTATGTTGCGAATATTCTCATATGTTGATATTAATTCTGCAGGTATGACTCATTAATCTTCTTTTTTCTATTGTTCAAATTCTTATAGTTTTCTGATTTGATTTTATCTATTAAATGACGTAACTCTATTTGATATAACAATTAGATTCATTATCCTCAATTTCCATCAAAACATTGGTTTCTACAAAACTTTGGTTTATCTTGCCGGTGTTGTATTGATGAACATCTCTGTTTTGATTTTACAGTGATGAATGAATAGAATTCATAATAAAACTGAGTTGAAAATATCTATTTATATGTAAGTACATTGATATTATAAGTTATATTGTACTGGCTTGAGATTGAGCCTAATTGGGTGATATCCGACCAACATCCTTTGAGATAATGTGTTTGCCATATACATCTTGGTCGGCTCACTTATTCACTTTATGTTATTGTGATATGTTACTGTTATACAAAACTGAACAAGAATTAATATCGAAGTACCCACTCATGGTGCATGCAGCATCACTTCCACCATTAAAGTTGTAGAAGAAGGAATCAATATTGAAGTACCCATTCATTTTTCTTTATGAAATTTATGTTCTACAACTTTTTTGATTTCGCAGATGTATTGTTTGGAAAAGATGAACACAGAATCAAAGATTGACCGGGATGCAAAGGACATGTAAAGATGAACATGAGAGCGAATGTGTAAACTATTATATGTACGATAGAGTAGAAATATGATTAGAAAAGCTCTATTCGAAAAAAAATGTGTTGTGAGAGAAGAAATTGTTATACAAGAATGGTGTACGAAAATTATAGAAATTTTTGTTGCATTATTTGTATTGTTAAAACTTTGTTAAAATAAAAAATTTATTTGTTTATTTCATTATATGATACACTATTAGTAAAACAAATACATTTAATATGTAGTATCTATAAGCTGTAAAAAAAATTTATATAGATTTATAAATCTATAGCAACTGGCATGTACTGTTGCAAAAGGATCTGTTGCAACAGCAAAAGCCTGTTGCAAAAAAAGTCTACTGCAACAGGTTATTGCAACAGGCGGAAAATGTTGCGAACTTTTTACAACTCCGGCTATACCAACAGACGCGGGTCGGTTGTAGTTGGTCTACTGCAACAGATATTGCCTGTTGCGAAAAGTGTTTTTATCGTAATGAGATAAAGTCCGAGTTTGCGTAAAACGGATACCGTATGAAGGAGTTATGGATGACATAAGTTTGGCAGAACAATCGGGAAACGGGCCAGGATAACTGGCGCACTTGTGAAGTGCGCTATAACAAAAATGCACTAGCGCACCTGGGAAGTGATCCCAGGCCGAGCCAGATCTTCAGACTTCTGGAGAGTTCCATGATGACGTGTCTTTGTAATCTGAGTGGTTCTGATGGTCTCTAATCTAATCTAAAGGTCCTAATTCACCTAATACATCTATAAATAAACACCTAAACCTAATCTCATTGTTTTCATCCATGGCGCTTCCATGCTGCTCTAATCTAAATTAAAACAAGCCTTTCTTCTTCATCAAGTCAAATTAGAAGATCAGATCTACAAATCAAAACAGGGGTATTTTAAGATCAAGATCTGCTACAACAAAGCCTAATTCTCTTCCTTTAGATCCTATCGCTGTGAGTTTATGTCACTTTCACATATAATTAAATTAAAAAGTAATTGTGATAGGATTGTAAATTGGATCTAATGTATATGCATGTAAATAAGATGAATCATATCAAGTTCTGTAATTTGTTATCCTTCATATTCATACCCAATTGCTACTATCATATGCCTATCTGATCTATTTTGTCGTTGTTCATTTCACATGCATATTTATATGTTTATGCCAATTTTGTTGTTTGATTCTCTTCCCTTCTTCTTTTCCTTTTGATATTAGGCTAACTTCGAGCCTAAGCATATTGCATTGAGATTTACGTACGAATAACGTTGGAATGATTGGGAAAAGTTTGGGAAATAGGTAATAAAATGAGATTCGGCATAAATTGTTGGTGGCTATGGAAATTGGTTTAGGCATAATTTGCTATGACTTGCATACATGAGATTATAGGCATAAATTGGATTAAAATTATAAACATAATTTAGATTGGAAATTATGGGTAATTGGAATATATTATAATCCAAGATTTGAAATTAGGACTTGAATCAAGAAAGTGATAATGAATGCCTAAGACACGAGCTTAGATTCGGATTGCGGTATAAGCCTGCCTGGAACCGCCCGGCATATCCAGCAACCGCAAACGGTAATCTAATGTGAGAGGTCAAAGGCAGAAATTAGATGCGTAATAATGCAAAGACACGAGGTTAGATTCAGATTGCAGTATAAGCCTGCTCGGAACCGCCTGACATATCCAGCAACCGCAAAACGGTAATCTAATGTGGGAGGCCTTGCAAGATTATAGTTATAATGAATTAATGAACACTTAAGCAAGACAAGACATGTGGTAAGACATGGGGATGATAAAGGGTTAAGTGGGTAACAAGGGTAGCATGTGAAACGTAATTAAAGCACTTAACCAAGATGAGACATGTGATTAGACATGGGGATAAAAAGGGGTTAAGTGGGAATGCCTAGTAGGGACCAAGCTTAGGAGGGAAGCTTGTGTCAAGTGTATGGACCCTTTTCAACCAATAACCCATTATAGTATCTATATGAGTTCGAACTAGGTCCAGGACAGGGACACGCTTACTGGGGTTGATTGTAAGAGGTCAATAAAGAGTTAGCGATGGCAGTGCAAGTCCAACAGAGTCATGTGTGTGCGTGGGTCCGGGCTGGTAGGTAAGACGCTGTCGCATCGTGTAGGTATAAGCTGCGAATTTCAGTAGTATCGGGGTTGCCACCTTAAGGAGTGATACACCCTGTTTTGGGACCAGCACAGGTATCTACGAGTTAGGGAGCCGATCGAATGGGGAGGGTAGCGGGTACGACTAGTGGTGGTAGGAGCAAGTGGGAACCTACGAGTGCAGCTAGGAGTACACGAAGCGACCATTATTATGATTAGTAGGAAGGGATCATCTTTTAGTATGTAACTAGTATGTTGGTATGGTGCAGAGCATATCTTATAGTGGTTAGGAGGGAAGTCGATGTTCTTTCTTGCTTACTTTGTTTACCATGTCATATCTGCTTATGTTACCGTCATCTCTTATATCTAGTTTATGTTCTTATCCTGTTACTTTACTGATTATATTGTTAAATTCACTAGACTCGCTAGACTTATGTCTGACCCTTTTTGTTTCACCTCTTTTCTTTCTTTTTCCCCCCAGGTCCTCAAGGTGGGATTTGTGAAGCTTGACTCGGATCTCTTTCTTCTTGAAGTGCTAGGAAGTGTTGAAAGTAATTCTCATCTTTATCTCTTTTTCATTATGGCTATTTGGAGTGGGATTATGGTTTTGCTTTTATGTACTCTGATAATAATTTTGTTCAAGATAGATATTTGTGTACTTGGCTTTAGTTTGTGGTTTTGATGTTGTAACCAAATATGTTTTGCTTTTCCGCTACAATGAATAAATTTTGAATTTTTAAGTACCATTTTATATATCTGTCTTGTGATGTTCTGTTCTATACTCTTACAATGCTCCATGAAAGTTAATGCATTCCCTTAGTGAGTGACATTAACGGACGTGGGGTGTTACACGTGGTATCAGAGCTGAAGGTTACCAAAACAGATAAAAGATTTTGAAAACCGTTTTCAAAAACATGTTTTAAAGAAGGTATTTTCAAGAGAAAGGTTTATTATGAAAAACATAATCCCCAAAATCCATATATATTTCTTTTGATTCTCTATTTTGAATATCTTCCATTTTCCTTTCAGCATGTCTGGGGAACCCGATATACCTGAGGGTATACAGATACCAGGCTGGTTCAGAAGGTATCTGGAGGCTAGGGCTACTGCCGCAGGCCCAACAAACGTTCCTCCTCCCTCAGTTGCAGTCGCTCCACCTCCTCCTCCCCGTGTAAACGCTTTTTATAAGATATGCAAAGACTTCCGTGCGATGGGCGGTTTATGGAACTGAGACGTTTGTTGAGGCTCGGAATTGGCTCAAGGAAGTGGAGAACTTGTTTGGTATCTTTGAGATAGATGATGGAAGGAAGGTTCAGCTAGCTGCTTGGTTGATGAAGGATGAAGCTTCCTTTTGGTAGGAAGTAACTAATGGAGGACCTGCAGTGGAGACGTGGATGGATTTTAGACAAAGGTTCGAGTTGAAATTTCTTTAACAAGCAGAGGAGAGTTTATACATGGAGAGGTTCTTGGCTTTGAAACAAGGGAGTTTTTCTGTGAAGGAGTACGTTAACAAGTTTAACCAATTAGCAATATTTGGTATGGAATTAGTTAATACACCACATAAGAAGACCTTGAGATTTGCCAAGGGTTTGAATGAACCATTACACGGGTTGGCTATGTCCTACATTCCTATGGGGCCTACTTTCGAGAATCTTGTTGATATGGAGTTGATACATGAAGAGGAGAAAGGTGCTAATGTTGATAAGGAAGAGGATAAGAAAAAGGATCCAAAGAAGGCACAGCAACAACAAAAGAAGGGCGGTAAGGATAAAAAGGGTTCAGAGAAAAGAAAGTGTCACAATTGTGGAACAACTGGCCATTTGAAGAAGGACTGTAGGAAGAAGAAGAGGACTGGCTGCTTCCAATGTGGTGGGGCAGGACATATGATTAAAGACTGCCCAAGGAGGCAAGGAAAAGGGCAAGGACAGTTGACATGATCTACTTATGGAGGGCAGGTTCATGCTCTCATGGCAGCTACGCAAGAGAGAGGTAGAAACATTTCTGTTGAAAGTTTGATTTTCCTTTTCGATCATCCTGTATGTACTTTGTTTGATTCTAGCGCTTCACATTCGTTTATATCTGCTTCGGTTATTGAGTCTCTGCACCTAGATACTAGTATAGTAGTGGATCCCATTGTTGTCTCCAATCCTATTGGAGGTACAGCTCATTTGTCTATGTTATGTCAGGATTTGAGAATATTTGTGTATGGCATTGAGTTCGAACGCAACGCTTATGTACTTGGTTTCACGGGCTATGGGTTGATTCTAGGAATGGATTGGCTAGCCAGGTATGGTGCCATTCTCGACTGTGAAAAGAGGGTAGTGAGACTGTTGACTAGTTTGTGGAATACTCTCGATATCTCATTCGACCCTAAGGGTTCTATTATGCTTAGCTACCTAGAATCTCTTGACACATCTATTGATGATTTGCAATCTGTTCGAGTAGTCCGTGAGTATGCAGATGTCTTTGAGGAGGTTAGGGGCTTACCTCCAAAACGCGAGATAGATTTCCGTATATACTTGGTGGACAATGCAAAGCCAGTTGCATTCCCTGTGCGCCACATGGCTCCAAGAGAAAGGAGGGAGCTTAGTAAACAAGTGAAAGAGTTGCTTGAGAAAGGTTTCATAAGAAGAAGTATCTCGGAGTGGGGTGCTCCAGTTGTTTTTGCAACGAAGGCTGATGGTTCTCTTAGATTGTGCATGGACTACAGGGAGATGAATAAGCTCACGAAGAAGAACAGACACCCATTTCCGAGGATAGATAACTTGTTCGATCAGTTGGTAGGTGCTTCGGTTTTCCCTCTGTTGGATTTAGCTACAAGATTTTATCAGCTAAGGGTGGCTGAGGACAGCATAGATAAGACTGCATTTAGAAATCCAGATGGTTTCTTTGAATGGCTCGTCATGCCTTTTGGTTTGACGAATGCACCCGCATATTTCGTGGACTTGATGAGTAGGGTGTTTAGGGAGCTTCTAAACAAGTTCGTGGTAGTCTTTGTGGATGATATCCTGATCTTCTCTAGAAGCAAGGAAGAGCATGCCTTACATCCTAAGGAAGTCTTAGAGACACTTCGAGCACATCAACTCAAGGTTAAGTTCTCCAAATTTCATTTTTGGAGGAAGGAAGTGAGGTTCTTTGGGTACGTGGTCTCTAAAGAAGGGATAGTAGTGGATACCGCGAAGGTAGTGGCAATCCAAGATTGGAAGACTCCTAAGAATGCAATGGAAGTAAGAAGTTTTCTTGGTTTGGCGAGCTATTATAGAAAGTTTATCAAGGGCTTTCCTAAGATGTCAGCCCCACTTACTCGGTTAACGAAAAAGAATTTTACCTTTTCTTAGGATGTTGACCATGATGATGCTTTTCAACGATTGAAGAGGGCATTGACGACATCTCCAGTTTTAGTTTTGTCGGATGGGAGTAAACCGTTCACAGTGTATACCGATGCTTGTGGGACAGGGCTTGGCGTAGTTTTGATGCAAGAGGGAAGGGTGATATGTTATGGTGGAAGGCAGTTGAAGGTCCATGAGAGGAATTACCCTACCCGCGACTTAGAATTAGCTACCATAGCTTTTGCGCTTAAGTCTTGGCGCCATTACTTGCTCGGTGAGAGGTTTGAATTGTATACAGACCACAAGTCACTAAAATACCTGTTCTCTCAAAAAGATCTAAACTTAAGGTAATAGAGGTGGATAGAGTTCTTAGCATCCTACGATTTTGAGATTTCATATACCCCTAGCAACGGTAACGTTGTAGCTGACGCCTTGAGTAGAAAGAAGTTGACTTTGAGTCCTTTGTTTGTCGAGTGACAGAGTTTAGAGTATAGATCTACCTTTAACTTTAGACCCTCTATCGATTATGTACCCGGTTTGTTGGCATCATTAGAGGTGTGACCTACGCTTTTAGGACAAATAGGTGTGGCACAGCAAGATGACCCACAACTGACAGATATAGTAGACAAGCTCATAAGAGGGGAGTCTTCGACTCATCTTAGTAGGTATACTATAGATGAAAAAGGTTGGTTGCGTAGGGATTAGAGACTATGTGTATCATGAGACGAGAGTTTGAGAAGGACAATCCTTGAAGAAGCACATCATTCTAAGATGACCATACATCTCGGTGGTGACAAGATGTATAGGGACATGAAGCGAGTTTTCTTTTGGGCTGGAATGAAGAAGGATGTAGCTGGGTTCGTTTCTAGATGCTTAGTGTGCCAGCAAGTCAAGGATGAGCAAAAGAAGCCTGGTGGTTTGGTTCACCCTTTAGAGGTTCCACAGTGGAAATGGGAAAGTGTTTCCATGGATTTCATCGATGGATTGCCGAGGTCAAGGAAGGGTAATATGGGAATTTGGGTAGTAGTAGATAGACTTACCAAGAGCGCCCATTTCATTCTCGTTAAGAGTAAAAGAACAAAGGCATGGTTAGCATCTGTTTATCTCTGAGAGATAGTTCGTCTACACGGCATACCTTCTAGTATCGTAAGCGATCGAGATCCAATTTTCACTAGTGAGTTTTGGAAGAGCTTACAAGAGGCAGTAGGAACGCAATTGTGTTTGAGCACTGCTTATTACCCTCAGACGGATGACCAAACAGATAGAGTGAGTCGGATTTTAGAAGATCTTTTGAGGTTATGAATCTTGGACTTTGGAGGGACATGGGAGGAACACCTTCCATTAGTAGAGTTCACCTACAACAACAGCTATCAGACTAGTATTAGCATGACACCTTTTGAAGCTCTATATGGACGACCTTGCCGATCACCGACTTGTTGGTGGGAATCTACGGATAAGATTTTGCATGGGCCCGAGATGGTTAGAGAAACTTCGGAGAAGATAGACTTGATTCGAAGACGCAGGAAGACGGCACAAGACCGACAAAAGTCATATGTTGATAAGAGACGAACCGATCTTGAGTTCGATGTCGGAGACACGATTTTTATTAAAGTATCACCATTGAGGAATGTAGTTCATTTTGGATCTGTAGTGAAATTGGCACCAAGATTGGTAGGGCCATTCCCCATTATAGAAACAATTGGACAAATGGCCTACAGAGTGAAGTTGCCTGAGAAGCTTAGTAGTGCTCATGACGTATTTCACGTGCCGCATTTAAGGAAGTGTTTACACGATACCGCGGAAGTAGTAGAGCCGAACATGCTTAGAGAAGTGGAAGTAGAGCGAGATGCCACGATCAGACGAGTTCCTACATGCATCCTTGGATTGGAGGTCAAGAAATTACGCAACCGAGAGGTCAAGTTGGTTAAAGTCCAACGGGGAGATGATCAAGGAGACACAACTTGGGAAATAGAAGACAAGATACGTGCGTCGTACCCTTTCCTTTTTGAGGGTATGTTCTTAACTCCTCCTTTTTCTACCGCTTTGTTTATACTTGTTATATCATTTAGTGTATCCTCTCGATTATATCTTCGATCTTTAGGTAGAAAATCCTATGGTTGTAAACATGAGTTTGAGACATGTTTTGTTTGGTGGATGCAAGTGGATGTAAGTGTTTGCTAGTGGTTGCTCGTGGATGCATTTACATACACATTAGGCACTAGATCGGCTCAATCACTTTTATATTGCACATGGATGAGTGTACATATTTAAATTAATGGATGTATATTGAATGTGTTATCATATGGATGTTGCATTTGGATGAATGGTTGTGCACTCATATAGAAATGATATGTATCATTAGGATTCTTTTATATACATAATGGACGCATGACACTATCAAGTTTTGCATTAAGGAGGTCGACTGAATCGGTAGACCGCCTGATTTTGCATTAGGATAAGGACATATACACACACTTTGCATATGTTTATGAAAGCATTAGAAATCTTTTAAGGACAATGTACGCCCGCGATTGATGGATGAGTAGATGGATGATGGATGGTAGGACACACATTCCTTTCAGCTTTGAGATTTCGCGGACGAATTCCTTTAAGTAGGGGGAATGTAACACCCCGTAATTTTAAAACATGACATAAGAGACAATTAAAGAATACTTAATTTTTAGAAGAAGAATTAAGTGAAACAAGTTACTCCATTGCGTTTGTCTCGGAATTCTGCTTGAGATAGAGTCCGAGTTTGCGTAAAACAGATACCGTATGAAGGAGTTATGGACGATAGAAGTTTGGCAGAACAATCAGGAAACAGGCCAGGATAACTGGCGCAATTGTGAAGTGCGCCAGAACAAAAATGCACTAGCGCACCTGGGAAGTGCTCCCAGGCAGAGCCAGATCTGCAGAATTCTAGAGAGTTCCATGATGATGTGTCTTTTTAATCTGAGTGGTTCTGATGTTCTCTGATCTAATCTAAAGGTCCTAATTCACCTAATACATCTATAAATAAACACCTAAACCTAACCCTAATCTCATTGTTTCCATCCATGGCGCCTCCATTTTGTTCTAATCTAAATTAAAACAAGCCTTTCTTCTCCATCTAGTCAAATTAGAAGATCGGATCTACAAATCAAAACAGGGGTATTCTAAGATCAGGATCTGCTACAACAAAGCCTAATTCTCTTCTTTTAGAACCTATCGCTATGAGTTTATGTCACTTTCACATATAAGTAAAATAAAAGTAATTGTGATAGGATTTTAAATTGGATCTAATGTATATGCCAGTAAATAAGATGAATCATATCAAGTTCTGCAATTTGTTATCCTTCAGATTCATACCGAATTGCTATTATCATACGCATATCTGATCCATTTTGCCGTTATTCATTTCACATGCATATTTATATGTTTATCCCAATTTTGATGTTTGATTCTCTTCGCTTCTTCTTTTCCTTTTTCCTTTTGATATTAGGCTAACTTCGAGCCTAAGCATATTGCATTGAGATTTACGTACAAATAACGTTGGAATGATTGGGAAAAGTTTGGGAAATATGTAATAAAATGAGATTTGGCATAAATTGTTGGTGGCTATGGAAATTGGTTTGGGCATAATTTGGTATGACTTGTATACATGAGATTATAGGCATAATTTGGATAAAAATTATAAACATAATTTTGATTGGAAATTATGGGTAATTGGAATATATTATAATCTAAGATTTGAAACTGGGACTTGAATCAAGAATGTAATAATGAACGCCCAAGACACGAGATTATATTCGGATTGCGGTATAAGCCTGCCCGGAACCGCCCGGCATATCCAGCAACCTCAAACGGTAATCTAATGTGAGAGGTCAAAGGCAAAAATTAGATGCGTAATAATGCAAAGACACGAGGTTAGATTCGGATTACGGTATAAGCCTGCCCGGAACCGCCCGGCATATCCAACAACCGCAAAACGGTAATCTTATATGGGAGGTCTTGCAAGATTATGGTTATAATGAATTAATAAACACTTAACCAAGATAAGACATGTGTTAAGACATGGGGATAATAAAGGGTTAAGTGGGTAACATGGGTAGCATGCGAAACATAATTAAAGCACTTAACCAAGATGAGATATGTGATTAGACATGGGGATAAAAAGGGGTTAAGTGGGAATGCCTAGTGGGGACCAAGCTTAAGAGGGAAGCTTGTGTCAAGTGTGTAGACCCTTTTTAACTAGTAACCCATTTCAGAATCTATATAAGCTCGAACTAGGTCGAGGACAGGGACACGCTTACTGGTGTTGATTGTAAGAGGTCGATAAAGAGTTAGTGATGGAAGCGCAAATCCAATGGAGTCATGTGCGTGCGTGGGTTCGGGCTGGTAGGTAAGACACTGTTGCATCGTGCAGGTATAAGCTGTGCATTTCGGTAGTATCAAGGTTGCCACCTTAGGGAGTGATACACCCTATTTTGGGACCAGCACAGGTATCTACGAGTTTGGGAGCCGATCGAATGGGGAGGGTAGTTGTAATGTCCTGTATTATTACGGATAATAATTAATTAATTCAATTATTTAAATAGTGATATAGAGATATAAATCGATGTTTAATTAAATAATAGTAAAAATTTAATTTAATTAAATAATAGAATAATATATTTAATTCTGAAATAATCAGAATTAGCTAAAATAGCAATATGGTGTGAATTGGGCAATTCAAATTATATAATTCAGTTTAAAATTTAATTATATTAACTAATATATTTAAATAACGACAGTTTGAACGTATAATTATATTTTAATTATAATCGAGCTCGAAATGGCGCGGCAGTTCGCAATTTGGCGATTCAAACTTTAAACGAATATACATAATCCGTTTTAAGCCGGATTTTTGTGAAACAAGAAACGTTCGGAGCTAGTGAAGTATATTTTTCTAGTGGAAGAGAAAAATCAGGATTTCGTCGGGTAGATTTTGAGTTATGTCCAAATCAAATTTTAGAAAAGTTGCTATAAAATTTCCTTTATAATTTATATCGATTTATTTATATTTTAAATGGATTTTAAATATAAATCGAATATCGAAGTAACACTAGATTTGGAATATCGAGTTATAAATCCCGATATGGAGCTGTGTGATACTCTATGTGAATATATACGATAATATTTATTTATAAATATTTAATTTAATTATTTTTAAATATATTTAATATTTAAAAGGGTTTATTTAGAGCTTTAAAAATAGCCAGTTTTGCAAACGAACTCCGTTTTCGATGAAACTAATTTTGTTGGATCCATAATATTAAATTATTGTCAGATTTCAAGTTTTGTGATTTTTGGGGTTAGTGTGCGGCCGTATGGATTTTTAATGTGAAAAACAGTCAGTATTTTGACGATTAAAAATACGTTGTGTGAGCAAACGGAGTCGGAATTCGACGAAACCAGTTTCGTTGGGTCTGTAATGTTAAACTCTAGCTGTATGTCCATTTTCATGATTTTTGGGTGTTGTTTGTGATCATGCGAATTTTTAGAGACAATTACAAGTAACGATTGGTTAGAATTGAATAAATTAATCAATAAAAATATATTATAAATGCACTATAAATACACCACATCCTTTTCTAACCCTAAATAAATTTTCTCCTGGTCAAATAGCTTCTGCCGTCACTCATTCTTCCCTCAGCAAAAATCGCAAGGAAGAAATCTAACATTAAATCCAAATAAAATCTATAAATTATTATATACATATATGTGAACTCGTATCAGTGTTGGCATCAATCTCGTATAGTTTTTGTTGGGTTCGACGAGTTTCTTATTTGCTGGTAAAGAGGAAGCGTGTTCTAGGGTTCGATTTATGGTGAGATGTAAGTAGTGATTGATGAAATTGAGTTCGTATTATGATTCAGGAGATCGAATAGCATCTGGTTGAATTTTTTTTTTTGAGGGATTCCATGATGTTTTATGTCGATTGTTCTACTGTGCCTGAGGAACGAAACTGAGCGACGCGACATAGAAAAGGAGTTCGAGTTCTTCTTTTTGGGGGCGACCATGTTCTACTCGTGACAAGGTGAAGGGTGGTGGGATTCTTCTTGTCGTCGGTGATCTGTAGAAGGAGTATGGACGAGTGCTATGCATTTGTTGAAAGTGCTATGACAAGGTATATTCAACAAGAAATCTAACAAGACCCGTTGGGATCGTATGGACGAGTGCTATGCATTGGAACTGACTGGGAGTGGATTGGAGCTCGTTACAATTTATAGAGAAATAAATTGTCCAATCTGAATCGACGTTCGATTATCGTTAGTTAACGATAACTGTCCAATGTGAGTATAACTCACCAATTCTACTAGTTCATATTTTTATAACGTATATTTAGAATTGAAAAATGATGATTGATTCAGTGTGTTGACTGTTTGGTTGAACTGCTAAGTGATTGGTTGAAAGTATAGATAACGATATATATATATATATATATCGTTAATCAAATATTGATTCTGTTTATCAAAATATTTCATATTGAAATGAAGTTGATAGTAATTATATTGTTTAACATATGTGGATGCAGTGAAACAGGTTGGAGGAATCCAACTGGATTCCTCAACATTTATTTTACCGCTTTTCATATATGGTGATGTATGATGTGATGTAGAATCTGTTGTTGATTATGTGTGTTTGAATGATATCGATCATTGTTGTGTTGTATTTTAAATACCGTAAGAAATACTGTAATGTAGAAAAGGGGATTTTCAAAGTGTATTTTGAAAATGAATTATTTATATAAAATCAATGGATTTTATATATAAAAGGAAAAGAAATTTATAAAAGAAAATTATAAAATCAAAGAAAAGAAAAGGAAATATTTGTGAAACAAATAGAAAAGGAAGATATTTGTGAAACAAATAGAAAATGAAAATATTTGTGAAACAAATAGAAAAGGAAAATATTTGTGAAACAAAAAGAAAAGGAAATATTTTGGAAACAAATAGAAAAGGAAATATTTGTTAAACAAATAGAATAGAAAAGGAGATAGTAAGAAAATAAATAGAATTGAAAAAGAATATTTATTTATGAAATAAATAGAAAGATAAAAAGGAATATATATTGGGAAATAAATAGAAAGATAAAAGGAATATTTATTTAGAAAATAAATAAGGTATCATAAAGGAAATATTTGGAAAGTAAGTAGGATTATAAAAGGAATTAGAGTTATTCAAATAGAGTTAATCGAATTAGAGTTAATTATTTAGAGTAAATCGATTAGAGTTAATCGATTAGAGTTAATCGAATTAGAGTTAATCGATAGAGTTAATCAAATAGATTAATTGATTAGAGTAAGTCAATTGGAGTTAATCGAGTTAGAGTTAATTGAAAGGAGTTAATCGAGTTGGAGTTAATCGGTTAGAGTTAATCGAATTAGAGTTAATCAATTAGAGCTAATCGAGTTAGAGTTAATTGAATAGAGTTAATCGAACAAGAGTTAGTCGAATATTAGTTATTCAAATAGAGTTAATTGAATTAGAGTTAGTCGAATTAGAGTTAGTCGGATAAGAGTTATTCGAATATAGTTTATTCGAAAGAAGATTATTGAATATAGTTTATTCGAAAAGGAGTTATCGAATATAGTTTATTCGAAAAGAAGTTATCGAATATAGTTTATTCGAAAGGAGTTAATCGAATATAGTTTAATCGAAAAGAAGTTATCGAATGTAGTTTATTCAAAAGGAGTTAATCTAATATAGTTTATTCGAAAAGTAGTTATCGAATATAGTTTATTCGAAAGGAGTTAATCGAATATAGTTTATTCAAAAGGAGATTATCGATTATAGTTTATTCGAAAGAAGATTATCGAATATAGTTTATTCGAAAGAAGATTATCGATATAGTTTATTCGTAAGGGGATTATCGAATATAGTTTATTCGAAAGGAGTTAATCGAATATAGTTTATTCGAAAGGAGTAATTGAATATAGTTTATTCGAAAAGGAGTTATCGAATAGAGATTATTCGAAAGAGAGTTATACATTGAAATTCGATTATATCGAATTCGGGAAAGTACACTTCCCGTTTTTAATCAAGATTTAATGATTTATTTATAAATTGCCAATTTAGTTATTTAGTTAAATTAAGGAATAAAATTTATATTTTGAATATAGATATTTCTGAAGTAGGGATTATAACGCTATAATTATAATCAATGTTTTCAATAAAGAAGTGGATTCGTAAATAGAATCCGAGAGTTACGTAAGGAAATTTGTTAAAGATTTAGAAGGTGAACTTATTTATTTTTAAGTTAGAAATGTTGTTCAGTTAAGGTCTAAGAGGTAGTTATACCCTAACTTGATTGACTCCGTTTTTAGCTAAGGAATGGTTAAGGTTCGAAAGTGAAGGTTGGTTAAGTGAATTTAGTTAATGAGTGTAATGTTTTGAGTTGGCATAGCGATGTTTAATTTAAACATCTATTTAAATCCAAAGGTAGGAGTTTTGGAAATAGTTTCCAAATAAGGATCAGAAATGTTTTCTAATATAGAAAATAAGAAATGGAAATGTTTTTCAAATGTTAATAACGTATATTTTCTAAATTTAGAAAATAAGAAATGTTGAATATATGGAAATAGGAAATGGGTAAATGAATAAATTAATGATAGATTAATTTAAGAGATAAATAATGATTGATGATTGATCGATAGAATTTCCATCAGGAAATAATAACGTTGTTTGTACACATGTTTTTCTTTGATAGTTAAATCACCGACTATCGAAGTTTTTGACCATTTTTCCGTCGTCAATACGGAGAGACCGGGATCAGATTCATTATCTGAAAACAACTCTGTATGGGCATTAGCATTGCGATAAAATATGATGAAGAAAATTAAAGACCGAGTTATGCAAGGGCTGTCCTGTTTACAGAATAGTGCCTTCGGTCTGTCCAGTCCCAGGATGACCTGTATGGAAGAATGTCTGACAGAGTAGATTTAAATGGATCACGTAAGTTGATCTCTTCAAACGTATTTACGTTTGGTGGCGGAGGAATTTGTTTCTCTTAGCTGTATACCTGTTGTATTTTTGGGGAAATCAATTTGTGATTTGGCGGGTATGACGATGTGACATTCAAAGTGAATAAATGTGTGAACTGTCAGAGATAAGCGTGGCCTCTAGCCTCACAACCGGGAAATGACAAGAATCGGGCAGACAGCATGGCTAAGTGGGTTACTTCCAATTAGGATGTATTGTCACATGATCTAGAGTTTCATTTACTTCTTTAATCTATTCGATGCTATCCCATTCGGGAAACGGTTGCTGATCCCAACCATTAGTGATATACATTCGATACACTCAAGCGAAATGAGTGGTCGGTCATGTGTGGCCGGATTGCAAGTTGTTCTTGTTGAACCCGGTGTATTCCTCTCTAGAGGTACACTATCTGTAATAACCCGGAAATCTGAGCCAATTTAAAATTTTTATTTTGGCAATTTTAGTGAATTTTGAATATTTAAAATGATTTATTTTAAATAACTACGACGAGAAATTTATTTTGAATAGAATTAGAAGGGAAATATATTTGAATCGTCGATAGAATATAAATATTTTATTTTAAATATAAAAGAAATTGAAAATGGCGTGGTAGTTTGAAAATTCGATTTCAAATTTCAAATGAATGTACAGGATTCAAAATAAACTGGATTTTAGCGAAACCAAAAATATTAGGATCTAATTGAGAATATCTTTCCAACGAATCCGAAAAATTGAAATTTCATATCGGGGATAAAAATTTATGCCCAGTTGAAAATTCAGAATAGTTGCTATGGAATTTTGGCCCTTAAAAATGGAAATTTTGCAAACGATCTCTGTTTTCGACGAAACCACTTTTGTTGGATCCGGGATGTCGAATTATTGCTAGATTCCAAAATTCATAATTTTTGAAAGCAATATGTGAGCGTGGCAAAGTAAAACGTGTTTTAACAGTTTCAGTCAATTTTGATCGACCAGAAAATGGCAATTTTTCAAACGATTTCAGAATTTGACGAAATTAGCTTTGTTAGGACCGTATCGTCAATACGAAGCTAGAAAATATTTTTTTGGAATTTTCAGAGTTCGTATGTGGCTTCGGTAAATTGAAATGTGCGTTCAAATTCAATATATAGATTTATATTTTGATTTTGACGGAAACTGATCAAAACGATCGAATCAGCTTACGATACATATCCCATTGTGTTCGGAATAGGGGTAATTAGTTAGGAACGACAGTCGTTGGGTCTCGTTTGGGATTTGAACAAAAAGTCAACCCTTTTATAAAATAAATTATAATAATATATATATTTATATTTAACCCCTCCCTCCTCATAAATTAAAACCCGACAGTTTCTCCCTAATCCTCAAACCCGTAGCCCCTCCCTTCTCGAAATCCGCCGCCCTCCAACCCTCCGCCGTCGCCTAAGCCAGTCCCCCTTCGGCCTCTAGCGCCGACGACAGCCAACCCCCTCCCCCAACCGCGGTCTCCTTCTCCTCCTTTCACCAGCAAACCCCCAAAAACTCCCTCCGCCAAATCGAGCTGATGTGGCCCTACTCCGACCCGTAGAAGACCGGTGCTGCCCCCTACTACCGACAGCGACCTCCACTACCTCCGACGAAGCCACACAGCCCCCCCCCCCCCCCCGACAAAGATTCATTTTTTTTTGGCTAAAAAGGTGAGTTTCCTTATTATTTTATTTTCTTTTAATTAATTTAGTTTATATGGTTTTTATGTATGATTTCAAAATCAAAAGCTAGGATTTTTATTCGCTCCAAGCTATGGTTTTCAATTCATGAAGTTGTGATTTTTGTGAACATAAAAATAGGATCTTTATTTATAAAAAGCTTTGATTTTGATTTATAAAGATTTGATTTTTATAAATATGGTTTTAGAATAAAGATTAGATTTTTATTATCATGAAATAAAAATATGATTTTTCTTATGGAAGTAGCGGTGTAAAGGAGTGATTTTTACATATGTAGTAGAGATGTAAAAATACGATCTTTATATATAAAAAAATGTTATTTTTATATAGAGAATGGCGAGAGAGAAATACGAATTATATATATATGAAGTAGCGATAAAAATTCGATTTTTACATATATGAAGTAGAGATAAAAATTCAATTTATATATATATATGAAGTAGCGATAAAAATTCGATTTTTATATACATGAAGTAGAAATAAAGGTATGATTTTTATTTATACCATATTGAAATAAAAATGTGACTTTATATAAATCGTGTGAAACAGAGTGCGATGGAACCGATTGGAAACGCGGCGAAGATTTTTTACATATGAAGAGTCGCGGCGTTTGGTTTAGCTCTTGGTGAGAACTCCTCACTTTTAATTTATTTTATTTCTAGTTTGAAATATATGCTAGGATGCAGACTGTGCTTAGCCGCACCCGACACCCATCGTCCACAGACCATGGATGACTTGTTTGTTTGATTGATGTGTTGTGAAATTTTATTGTGTGATGTGGAATAAATAAATATTTTATAGTTAAAAATATAATTTTTAACGTGTATATAAAATAAATATTTATAAAAAAATTGGACGATTTTTTTATGTACACCCATTTGACTGATATTGATTGGGACGATAAATATTACACATCGCCCAACTGCACAAATAAAAATCTGTGTTTGTTGATTTGAAACCCCACACGGGTATTGGGATGATATTTGACGTACGCTAATCCCGATTGTTTAGTTGTATGTCAATCGATGGGTTGACAGACTGTGTAAGCGTTAATTATTTATATTTAATGCTTATGCAGTTGTGTGGTGCACTTTGGATGATGGTTGATTATTTATCATTGCTATTATATACATGTGTTGTAGGGAATCCATATAATTAACATTATATGGTAATTGATTAGGCCTCATTCCAATTGGGAAAATAAGGAATATTATAAAAATAAATATTCATGTGTTGAATAAGAATATAAATTCATGTGTTGAACAAAAATAAATATTCATGTGTTGAATAAAAATATAAATTCATGTGTTGAATAAAATAAATATTCATGTGTTGAATAAAAATAAATTCATGTGTTGAATAAAATAAATATTCATGTGTTGAATAAAAATATAAATTCATGTGTTGAATAAAATATATAAATTCATGTGTTGAATAAAATATATATATTCATGTGTTGAATAAAAATATATTTTCATGTGTTGAAGAAAATATTCATTTGTTGAATAGAATAACGAAGTTATTGAAATATATAAAGCCGTGTTGGTTAGATATGCGCCATTTTGACGCGAACGATATTTATGTCGATTATATTCGTTTTTATGATGATTATAGAAAAGGAAGTGATTTCAAAATACAACGTTTTGAAAATATTATCATTTGTATATCGATGATGTGGAATATTCAATTTTGATTAGAAATTGAATATGAAGTTGAAATCGTTTTGAAAACGAATTTAAAAAGATTTATAAAATACGTTTTAAAAGGAAATCAATGAAATGTATATTATATATATAATATAATGGCCGGAATAGAACGCGCTGCGTTGTGGCAGTTCGGGAATTTCGACCATTGACTTCGAATGGACGTTACGAGAGATCCGGTCGTCGGATTCTCCTAAAACCAGAACCATTGGGTTCGTATCAAAAAGAGCTTTCTAACGAATATTAGAGATTTGAAATCTAACGGTTGGATTTCGAATTATGCCCAAATCAAATTTGGAAAAGGTCGTTGTAAGTGCCGTTCGATGGCCGTTGATGGAAATCGGCTGTACGGGCCTTGATAAAATTATTAGAAATATCAATAATTAGTGTTGAATCATAAGAAATGATTTGGGAAGAATTGAGATGAAAATTTCCATATTTGAAAAGATAAAAATAGATTTTTATCGAAATGAACAAGTTTTGAACTAGAATTATAATCCATTTATTTTTGAAATAAATAAATGGGATTTGAAAGGGTTTTAAAAGTGACCAGAATTTCCAATAATTGGTTTGGAATGGATTTGAATCGAAATTGTCTTTGGAATATTTCAATGTTGGATTTCGTGATTATACAGATATTGTTATGGAAATTTGAAAGAAATATTTATATCGTTATTTCCAATACGATATTTGTTGGTCGTAGAATTTGATATTGAATATAAGCCGATATATTTTCTATTCAGAGCCTTGTATTTAATATCAAATGGGATTTGGGTTTGTCGTGAATGGTGTCTTCATTAACACCGTTCTTAAACCCAGTTGAGAAAAAAAGATTAAATCTTTTTATTTAGATTTAATGGTATACCAATTAAATGATATTTAATTGGAATGGAATTGAAATTGATTTTTGGGTTTATCGTGAACGGCGTTTTAAATAACACTTGTTCTTTAACCCGATAATTAATATAATGTGATTGTGGCTTTATAGTGAACCGTGTTTTAAATGACATTGGTTCTTTAACCCGGTTAAAGACAGGATATGATTTCCCAAGTTAAATAATCATTAATAGTGATTTTTGGGAAGATTAAAACCAAGTGGAGTTTTAATGAATCTTTAATTAGATTGAAATGATCGAGAATGGAGAATCACCAGTTTTGCTCCAGGCGATAGTTAAATCTTTAATTAGATTTGAACGTGAAATGGTAATTGAATTTACCGATAACACCGTGGTGTTAGATATGAAGTATGACCAGTTTTACTTTATGGGATGAATAGGTTGGCACTGGGAAATAAAATAAATGATTACTTCGGTGTGGTTCGCTAATCCCGACTAATTTGAATTGATATTCAAAGGAAGATTAAAGAATAAATTTAAAGAATTTATCTTTGATAAAATTAATGGGAACCTTTCCCAAAGGGTAAGAATATATGAATAAAAGAATATTCTGAATTGGAATGAGGCATATGTTGTGTTTGTGTAACACTTTTTATTATATACGCGAGTTATTCAGAAAGACAACTGATTCGACAAAGTGTCGAGGATGAAGACGGTGGTCGAAGACTGGAGGTCTTCACATCGTTTGGATAATTACTGATGATCTTGATTGGGCTGTACACCCAAGAGGAGGGAATCAGTTGGTGATCGTCCAGACGTACTTGGAGATTGATGGATATGCGAGGTACAAGGTGCCTCCGGTTTCGTTCAGACCCAGAATGAACTTGTAAATGGACTGTGTGTCTGACATTGGATATTATTCTGTGTGATTGATGGATATCGGTTGCATGGAGTGGTTTGCCTGTGTGGCATGCTAAGATGCAAATGATCAAGGCTTCTGTTGAAAAGTAGAGTCTTGTGGTTGATGATCAAAGCACAGCCTGTGTGGCACAGCTTTGTGTAGCGTTAATTCGTGAGCCTAACACCCCGGTGTGAACCAGAAACGGGAGAAGGACCTCAGGGAGGGCATGCGTTTCCTTCTACCTAGAAGTGACATCAGTGGTTTGACACGCCCTGACGAGTTTGACTTATGTCGTTGTTAGGTTGCGAGGCGCCTCGGATATATCGGTGACTATGTGGAGCCGATGGAGTCATTGGACTCATTAACACCCCAAAGGGTGGGGAAACGCAGTGTCCAGGCATTATAATCCACATCGGTGGACCGGCCCTGACGATCCAAAGGTTTGACTGAGTACTTGCCTGAGGGGCGGGCTAGAGCGTCTCGAATTCGGTAGAGGACGATCCCTTGCCTCGGTTCATAGATGGAAATCCAACTTCCAATACGTGACTTTGCGGTTTTGATTGTAGAACCTATATATGGCGACATAGTGGTATGGGGCACTTATGTCGTTTATGATTGATACTTATGATTGAAATTGTTTTAATACTATGCACTTATAATAATAATAAAAGGTGAAATTTAGCGTATCAATTATTCTTTGGCTATTATGAGGTAAAACCCTATCCTCCGGCTTGTGTTGCATTGTGTGATGGGACCTGGGTCTTATAATAGCTTCATTGTTCTTTATTTAGCATTGCGCTGTTGTTTTACGTACTGGTATTCTTGGGAGGAAACCCGTTCCGTGTTATACGGCGTGGCCCCTTGATTTACCTAACTTTAAAATAAATATTAATAATTGTTTTAGTTCTCACACCAGTCACATGACTGACCTGGAGTTTATTGTTTTAACCTAAACTCTGGGTGCCCTTATTTTGACACGGGTGGCTAGTAGTTTTGGGTTTTGCAGATTTATATTCATAGGATCCTGGTTTATAGCTGGAACGATACTCGGAAAGCTCTGTATCCGTGTATTACTTCAGTTGTGTTTTGTATTGTTTTTCCGCTGCTATGTAATTTATTGTAATCTCTGATATTTTCTGTTGTATTATAATTATTCATACTCTGTATATTCTTGTATTTTGATGGAATTGTTGTTATAAGCAATGAAATGTCCTTCTGTTTGCGAATCGATGTGGCTTGTTCTCAGTACAATCCAGGCTTTCCTTCACGGGGAAGTTTGGGTCGTTTCACTATCGGAAGGTGGTTCCATACATTGTCATAGTTGGTAATCCATTATCCAATAAGTGCCCGTGGTTTTGATTGTATACTATATATGTAAAATGTGAGATCAAAGCGTTTCTGCTAAATGATTATTTAGTTGTGGTTGATAGACATTATTATAATATCAAAAGAGTTTTGATATAAAGATTATCGTTTCTTCCAAAAGGATTTTGAAAGTTGAACAAATGTTTTGGATATTCATAAGGGAAAAACCCGTTCCGTTATAGGGCATGGTCTTATGAGATATCGTTTAATTGCTCAAACTGTTTTTAAATTGTTTCACTCTCACCAGTCCCATGACTGACCCAGAGTTTGTTTTGTTTTGTTTTCCCTAAACTCTTGGGTGCCCAATTTCGTACGGGCAGTCAAGTAGTCGGGATTTTACAGATATACTTGGAAAGCTGGAGCAGGCGGCTTCAGCAGCATTTATATAGCTATTGTTTATTTCTGTTGTGTTCTAAGTGTAATACTCCGATAATTTTACTGTATACATATAGTGATTTTATTTCAAAGTTATGTATCTATTATATATTGTTCGTTCCGCTGTGAGATTCGTGTTTACTCTGATGTTGTATGTTCTTCTTCTTCTTCTATTCTAAGTTTTTATCTTATCTATTCTCACCCTCTATTTTCTTTCTATTAGTTTTCTGGTTTCCAGTGTAATTTGGGTTGGACTTGTGTTATCTGGTCAGCTCAAATTGTACCGGAATTTCGGGACACTACAGTTGGTATCAGAGCTGAAGGTTAAGTAATTATCTTGGCTCTATTGCGTGACTCAGTAGAGATGAGGTTAGTAATACCCTAGATTGAGTTTGAGTGTATATATATGAGTGCGTATTTGTTAGTTGATATAAAATTTGTTTTATACTGTGAAGATTCATTGGTTGAGTAATCTATGGGTTCTGATCGATCAGTTTGATCCACTGTATCAGTAAGAGTTTATAAACACTCGAATACGATGAACCGACACATTATGTTTTGAAAGAGAGTAAAGGAAATAATTTTACCCAAATTATAAATTGATATAAACAAAGTATAGATATTTGAAATATTATAGTATATTGGATGTGTTGTTTGTGATTGTAATCAGATAAGATTATAATTGAAACGGTTATGTAAATAACCAATCAAAATTCGTATAAGTGTTACGAAATGAATAAAATCTGAATTTTAATCAGAATTGAAATTTAAAACCCTCGAGATTTGGAAAGGTGTTTGTAAATGGATTTGGATTGAATATATGAGAATTTTAAAATCCTGGGAGATTTTAAATTGTTTTGTGAATGATATTTTGAAATAAAATTCAAAATGGAAATGGTTAGAAATGGTTTTGAAAAGTGATATAGTATTGAACTCACTTCGGTCGCTGGAAAATAATTCCGATGATAACTACGCAGCATTATCGGTGTTCATTTTCGAGTTTCTAAGTGACGAATTACTACCAAGGATTTCGTTTTGAATTATTTTGAGGAAACAAGAATGATTGAAATCCAAAAAGGGATATTTGGTTTTAGAAAAGCAAGGTTGTTTAAAAATCCCAAGAATAGACTGTTTGAATTAAAAACAAATTGAATTGAAATTTGTGAAAACAAATTGAATTTGAGTTAAAGCCAGTTAAGTAGAAATTGAATTGAAATAGAACGATATCAAGAAAAATTGGATTCTTGAATAAATTTGGACCCATGTGAATTGAGTTGATTTTTGAAACAAAAATCAGAATTGAAATTATTATGAGATAAAGATAACTGATTAGTGAAATTAACCAGTTAATGAAATATGTGGATGGAACTTAACGAGGTCAAGTATATTGGATTAGGGAGTTAATAATTTGAAAATCAAGTATGGTACTTGAGATTGAGAATGGAATTCGAATTGGATATAAGCGAATAGCTATGTTGAACAGATATCGATTGGAAATTGGTTGAGATAACATTGGTATATGTTAATTTGATAGCATGTGAAAGTGATAAAGTTGATATGCCCAACAAAAAGGTACAAATTTATATTTGGTATAAGCATGAGATTTATGAGCCGAATTGGCAAGCCGCTTGGCTGTTTGATTTTCTTTTGGGTTGGAGAAGGCCTAAAGAGGCGAGTTGTAGTTGTACCGATAACCAGTACAAAGGAGGTGCTGGCAAAAAAATTTGAAAATTTCGGGTGTTAGAAAATTTTCAGGATTTTTGAAAATTTTGGTATTAAGAATGAATTAACAAATTAATTGAAATTAATTGGTTCAGTTGAAACTAAAGTTAAGAAGTAAAGAAATAATTTTTACCCGGTCAATAGGGTTTGTTTTCTACCTTAGAAATTTCGAGGACGAAATTATTTTAAGGGGGGAAGAATGTAATGTCCCATATTTTTACGGATAATAACTAATTAATTTAATTATTTAAATAGTGATATAGAGATTTAAATAGCTATTTAATTAAATAATATTGAAAATTTAATTAAATTAAATAATAGAATAATATATTTAATTCTGAAATAATCAGAATTAGCTGAAATAGCAATATGGTGTGAATTGGGCAATTCAAAATATATAATTCAGTTTAAAATTTAATTATATTAACTAATATATTTAAATAACGATAGTTTGAACGTATAATTATATTTTAATTATAATCGAGCCCGAAATGGCGCGGCAGTTCGCAATTTGGCGATTCGAACTTTAAACGAATATACAGAATCCGTTTTAAGCCGGATTTCTGTGAAAAAAGAAATGTTCGGAGCTAGTGAAGTATATTTTTCTACTGGAAGAGAAAAATCGGGATTTCGTCGAGTAGATTTTGATTAAGTCCAAATCAAATTTTAGAAAAGTCGCTATAGAATTCCTTCATAATTAATATCAATTTATTTATATTTTAAATGGATTTTAAATATAAATCGAATATCGATGTAACACTGGATTTGGAATATCGAGTTATAAATCCCGATATGGAGCTGTGTGATATTCTATGTGAATATATACGATAATATTTATTTATAAAAAATTAATTTAATTACTTTTAAATATATATAATATTTAAAAGGGTTTATTTAGAGCTTTAAAAATAGCCAGTTTTGCAAACGAACTCCGTTTTCGACGAAACTAATTTTACTGGATCCGTAATATTAAATTATTTTCAGATTTCAAGTTTCGTGATTTTTAGGGTCAGTGTGTGGCCGTACGGATTTTTAATCTGAAAAAACAATCAGTATTTTGGTGGTTAAAAATACGCTGCGTGAGCAAACAGAGTCGGAATTCGACGAAACCAGTTTCGTTGGGTCTGTAATGTCAAACTCTAGCTATATGTCCATTTTCATGATTTTTGGGTGTCGTGTGTGATCATGCGAATTTTTAGAGACAATTACAAGTAATGATTCATTAGAAATGAATAAATTAATCAATAAAAAATGTATTATAAATGCACTATAAATACACCACGTCCTTTTCTAACCTTAAATAAATTTTCTCCTGGTCAAATAACGTCCGCCGTCAATCATTCTTCCCTCAGCAAAAATCGTAAGGAAGAAATCCAAAATTAAATCCAAACAAAATCTAAAAATTATTATATACATATATATGAACTCGTATCAGTGTTGGCATCAATCTCGTATAGTTTTTGTTGGGTTAGACGAATGTCTTATTCGCTGGAAAAGAGGCAGCGTGTTCTAGGGTTCGATTTATGGCGAGATGTAAGTAGTGATTGATGAAATTGAGTTCGTATTATGATTCAGGAGACCAAATAGCATCTGGTTGCATTTTTTGGGGGGATTCCATGATGTTTTATGTTAGTCGTTCTACTGTGCATGAGGAATGAAATTGAGCGACGCGACAGAGAAAAGGAATTCGAGTTCTTCTTTTTGGGGGCGACCATGTTGTACTCATGACGAGGTGAACGGTGGTGGGATTCTTCTTGTCGTCGGTGATCTGTAGAAGGAGTATGGTGTGGGTTGAAGATCAGTAATGGCCGAGTTGTTTTCCTGAATTTCGCGACCTGGAGTTTGGGGAAGAAGGATAATACGGGTCTGGGTTTCAATTGGGTGGATGGGCCGATCATTTGGATAAAGCCCAATTATGAAATTGTTTAAGTTTAATTTAAAATATATGTGTATAGAAACTTTTATAAATCATAACTATTGCATACGGTATCCGAATTTAGCAAAACAAGACCCGTTGGGATCGTATGGACGAGTGCTATGCATTGGAACTGACTGGGAGTGGATTGGAGCTCGTTAAAATTTATAGCGAAATAAATTGTCTAATCTGAATAGACGATCGATTATCGTTAGTTAACGATAACTGTCCAATGTGAGTAAAACTCACCAACTCTACCAGTATATATTTTTATAATGTATATTTAGAATTGAGAAATGATGATTGATTCTGTGTGTTGACTGTTTAGTTGAACTGCTAAGTGATTGGTTGAAAGTATAAATAACGATATATATATATATGTATCGTTAATCAAATATTGATTCTGTTTATTAGAATATTTCATATTGAAATGAAGTTGATAGTAATTATATTATTTAACATCTGTGGATGCAGGGAAACAGGTTGGAGGAATCCAATCAACATTTATTTTACTGCTTTTCATATATGGTGATATATGATGAGATATAGAATCTGTTTTTGATTATGCGTGTTTGAACGATATCGGTCATTGTTGTGTGGTATTTTAAATACCGTAAGAAATACTGTGATGTAGAGAAGGGGATTTTAAAAGTGTATTTTGAAAATGAATTATTTATATAAAATCAATGGATTTTATATATAAAAGGAAAAGAATTTTATAAAAGAAAATTATAAAATCAAAGAATAGAAAAGGAAATATTTGTGAAACAAATAGAAAAGGAAGATAATTGTGAAACAAATAGAAAAGGAAGATATTTGTGAAACAAATTGAAAAGGAAGATATTTATGAAACAACTAGAAATGGAAAATATTTGTGAAACAAAAAGAAAAGGAAATATTTGTGAAACAAATAGAAAAGGAAATATTTGTTAAACAAATAGAATAGAAAAGGAGATAGTTAGAAAATAAATAGAATTGAAAAGGAATATTTATTTGGGAAATAAATAGAAAGATAAAAGGAATATATATTGGGAAATAAATAGAAAGATAAAAGGAATATTTATTTAGAAAATAAATAAGGTACCATAAAAGGAAATATTTGGAAAGTAAGTAGGATTACAAAAGGAATTAGAGTTATTCAAATAGAGTTAATCAAATTAGAGTTAATCAGTTAGAGTTAATCGATTAGAGTTAATCGAATTAGAGTTAATCAAATAGAGTAATTGATTAGAGTAAGTCAATTAGAGTTAATCGAGTTAGAGTTAATTGAAAGGAGTTAATCGAGTTGGAGTTAATCGATTAGAGTTAATCAAATTACAGTTAATCAATTAGAGTTAATCGAGTTAGAGTTAACTGAATAGAGTTAATCGAACAAGAGTTAGTCGAAAATTAGTTACTCAAATAGAGTTAATTGAATTAGAGTTAGTCAAATTAGAGTTAGTCGAATAAGAGTTATTCCATTCGAAAGAAGATTATCGAATATAGTTCATTCGAAAAGGAGTTATCGAATATAGTTCATTCGAAAAGGAGTTATCGGATATAGTTCATTCGAAAGGAGTTAATCGAATATAGTTTAATCGAAAAGGAGTTATCGAATATAGTTTAATCGAAAGGAGTTAATTGAATATTGTTTATTCAAAAAAGAGTTATCGAATATAGTTTATTCGAAAGGATTTAATCGAATATAGTTTATTCGAAAGGAGATTATCGAATATAGTTTATTCGAAAGAAGATTATCGAATATAGTTTTTTCGAAAGAAGATTATCGAATATAGTTTATTCGAAAGGATATTATCGAACATAGTTTATTCGAAAGGAGTTAAATGAATATAGTTTATTCGAAAGGAGTAATCGAATATAGTTTATTTGAAAAGGAGTTATCGAATTGAGATTATTTGAAAGAGAGTTATATTTTGAAATTCGATTATATCGAATTCGGGAAAGTACACTTTCTGTTTTTAATCAAGATTTAATGATTTATTTATAAATTTCCTTTTTAGTTATTTAGTTAAATTAAGGAATAAAAATGATATTTTGAAGTTAGATATTTCAGAAGTAGGGATTACAACGCTATAGTTATAATCGGTGTTTTCAATATAGAAGTGGATTCGTAAATAGAATCCGAGAGTTACGTAAGGAAATTTGTTAAAGATTTAGAAGGTGAACTTATTTATTTCGAAGTTAGAAATTTTGTTCAGTTAAGGTCTGAGAGGTAGTTATACCCCAACTTGATTGACTCCGTTTTTAACTAAGGAATGGTTAAGGTTTGATAGTGAAGGTTGGTTAAGTGAATTTAGTTAATGAGTGTAATGTTTTGAGTTAGCATAGCGATGTTTTATTTAATCATCTGTTTAAATCCAAAGGTAGGAGTTTTGGAAATGTTTTCCAAATAAGAATCAGAAATGTTTTCTAATATAGAAAATAAGAAATGGAAATGCTTTTCAAATGTTAATAATGTATATTTTCTAAATTTAGAAAATAAGAAATGTTGAATATATGGAAATAGGAAATGGGTAAATGAATAAATTGATGATAGATTAATTTAAGAGATAAATAATGATTGAAGAATGATCGATAGAATTTCCATCAGGAAATAATATCGTTGTTTGTACACATGTTTTTCTTTGATAGTTAAATCACCGACTATCGAAGTTTTTGACCTGTTTTCCGTCGTCAATACGGAGAGATCGGGATCAGATTCATTATCTGAAAACTGCTCTGTATGGGCATTAGTGTTGCGGTCAAATATAATGAACAAAATTGAAGACGGAGTTATGCAATGGCTGTCATGTTTACAGAATAGTGCCTTCGGTCTATCCAATCCCAGGACGACCTGTATGAAAGAATATCTGACAGAGTATATTTAAACGGATCGCGTAAGTTGATCTCTTCAAATGTATTTACGTTTGGTGACAGAGGAATTTGTTTCTCTTAGCTGTATACCCATTGTATTTTTGGGGAAATCAATTTGTGATTTGGAGGGTATGACGATGTGGCATTCAAAGTGAATAAATGTGTGATCTGTCAGAGATAAGCGTGGCCTCTAGCCTCACAAGTGGGAAATGACAAAATCAAGCAGGCAACATGGCTAAGTGGGTTGCTTCCAATTAGGGTGTATTGTCACCTGATCTAGAGTTTCATTTACTTCTTTAATCTATTCGATGTTGTCACTTTTGGGAAACGGTTGTTGATACCAACCATTAGTGATATACATTCGATACACTCAAGCAAAATGAGTGGTCAGTCATGTGTGGCCGGGTTGCAAGATGTTCTTGTTGAACCCAGTGTATTCCTCTCTAGAGGTACACCATCGGAAGGTGGTTACATACCTTGTCATAGTTGGTAATCCATTATCCAGTAAGTTCTCGCGGTTTTGATTGTATACTATATATGTAGAACGTGAGATGAGAGCGTTTCTGCTAAATGATTATTTAGTTGTGGTTGATAGACATTATTATAATATTAAAAGAGTTTTGATATAAAGTTTATCGTTTCTTCCAAAAGGATTTTGAAAGTTGAATCAAATGTTTTGGATATTCATAAGGGAAAAACTTGTTTCGTTATACGGCGTGGTCTTATGAGATATCGTTTAATTGCTCAAACTGTTTTAAATTGTTTTACTCACACCAGTCCCATGACTGACCCAGAGTTTGTTTTGTTTTGTTTTCCCTAAACTTTTGGGTGCCCAGTTTTGTACAGGCAGTCAAGTAGTCGGGATTTTACAGATATACTTGGAAAGCTGGAGCAGGAGGCTTCATTAGCATTTTTAAAGCTATTGTTTAGTTCTGCTGTGTTGTAAGTGTTATACTCTGATATTGTTACTGTATACATATACTGATTTTATTTCAAAGTTATGTATCTATTATATATTGTTCGTTCCGCTATGAGATTCGTGTTTACTCTGATGTTGTATGTTCTTCTTCTTCTTCTATTATAAGTTTCTAACTTATCTATTCTCACCCTCTATTTTCTTTCTATTAGTTTTCTAGTTTCCAGTGTAATTTGGGTTGGACTTGTGTTATTTGGTCAGCTCAACTTATACCGGAATTTCGGGACACTACAGTAGTGGGTATGACTAGTGCTGGTAGGAGCAAGTGGGCACCTACGAGAGCAACTAGGAGTACACGAAGCTACCATTATTATGATTAGTAGGAAGGGATCATCTTTTAGTGGTTAGGAGCGCAGTCAATGTTCTATCTTGCTTACTTTGTTTATCTTGTCATATCTGCTTATGTTACAGTCATCTGTTATATCCAATTTATGTTCTTATCCGGTTACTTTACTGATTATATTGTTAAAGTCACTAGACTCGCCAGACTTATGTCTGACCCTTTTTATTTCGCTTCTTTTCTTTCTTCCCTCCCTCCCTCCATGGTCCTCAGGGTGGGATTAGTGAAGCTCTACTCAGATCTCTTTCTTCTTGAAGTGCTTGGAAGTGTTCAAAGTAATGCTCAGCTTTATCTCTTTTTCATTATGGCTATTTAGAGTGGGATTATGGTTTTGCTTTTATGTACTCTGATAATAATTTTGTTCAAGGTAGATATTTGTGTACTTGGCTTTAGTTTGTGGTTTTGATGTTGTAACCAAACATGTTTTTCTTTTCCGCTGCAATGAATACATTTTTAATTTTTAAGTACCGTTTTATATATCTGTCTTGTGTTGTTCTGTTCTATACTCTTATAATGCTCCATGAACTTAATGCATTCCCTTAGTGAGTGACATTAACGGACGTGGGGTGTTACAAAATTTTCCGCAAGCTCACCATTCAACACTTGGAACTCCATTTTACTTCACCATGCATAGCTTCATGCTTCAAACAGAGCCGACATTCATCACCCATTACAGTAACTTCACGCATTTCCAACATCACCACGTTTCATGCCCCACCCCCTGTCATTTCTTCCCCGCCCGTATCTCCCTTTTCATCTCTTTCACGTTTTCATGCCACAGCCAATTTATCTCCCTCTCCAGACAACCCTACAACTGCACCGTCTCCTTCTCCATACAAGTTAAGGTCTGGTCCTCTCTTCTGAAACATGCGCAGCCAATGTCCCATACACGTACACAACCTTCACGCCATTACTCAACTCGTCATCACCATCAACTCATCCTCATTGTTGTGTGAAGAAACCGTGACATCAAACTCCCTAGAACCCCTCTAAAACTCGGATACTAGAGTTAAACTTCTCTCACCCTGTAATTACAACATCTAGTTCTTGCCTTGAAGCTTAAAACTCCAAAAACAAAAACCGCGGACTTACTGTAAATTTTTGAGTTCAGGAAGAACGCCTCGAGTGGCATGAAAACCACACCACCATAGAGAGAAAAATTATGCGATCTTATATTTATTTGTTTCATATTTTATAGAGGAGTATTAATCTCGTTTTTTATTTTATTTTTATAAGATGTTGTTTCCATGAAAATAAACTCAAACTGCTGCAAACAAGAAGAACCAAAATGAAGTGTTTTTTAGCATCATATTTACAGATTTTATTCCTTCGTTGGCAAGTAATAGGAGGTTTGACAAAAGTAGGATTGTAACACCCCGTATTTTCTGAGAATATTAAAAAAAATGGTTAATTATGAAGAAGTTATTAAGCCTTGAAGTTTATATGCGTATGAGAGAAATATATATAGATATATATATAAATTAAATAAATAAACAAGCAAAAAAAGGTTCAAAACAGCGAATTGGGAGGGGGAATAACCGAACCGGCCCATTTTTGAGGTCGACCCAAGCTCTGCTGGGTCGACTAGGAGTTAATCCAGGGTGTTTGGCTGTCATCTCGTGGGCCGATTCGCTCAAATGCAGATTTTGCATTTGAATGGTTCTCGTGATTCAGGGTAAATCTAAAGGTCCTAAATAACTTCCTACACCTATATATACATCCCTAACCAAAACCTAAATCTCATATACAATTCTCTAGCCTACATTGCTCTCTTCCTCTCTAAAAATAAATAAATCAATGGCGTCTCTACTCTGCTGAAACCTAAGCTAGGACTTGTGCTTCTTCTTCCTCCAATTCTGATTAGGATTAAAAGAGAACAACTACAACACCTTTTTCTTTTAGAATCCAACCAAGGCAAGTACAGTTATTTTCCGCTATAAACGTTAATTCTGATTGTGACATGAATTGTAAATCTGAATCTGAGATTATATCTGTTCTGTTCTGTTTAGATCTATCTTATTTTGTATCTCTTTCCTCTTTCTGTTCTATAGCCAGGCTACCACGAGCCTGAGCCAATCTCATAAGAGATTAACATACGCTAAAATGTTTGGGACGGTAAAATGAATGATGCATAAATTGGGCATGACCAATAGGTGACTGATTTGAGGAAAGAACATGGACCGTAGCTAGAACATAAATCTGAGACATATGATTTGACATGTTATGTTTATAACATAAAAAGGTATTGAACCTATGATTTGTGGGCACGACATAAAAAGGTATGTAATTGGACATAAATATAGACTGTATTGAACATATAATTTGAGATAAAGGGAATATGGCTTAGGTATAAAGATTTACATGAAAGTAGGATATCTATTATGTAAATAAACACCTAAGTAAGGGATTTTTGGGATATATGACATGCATAGTAATCTATGGCTATATTTGGTATAATCTATATATGGATCTTCTGTACTATGCAAGTTTAATAAAAATGGGAACATATGATATATGGTAAATTATGACCATAATCTGTGCTATGTGAATTTAATGCAAACATGGGGTATATGATCATATTGTGAATCATGACTATTATTTATGCATGTGAACTTAGGCAAGATTTATATTTAGGCAAGATATGTTGTGAAACTTTAAGGAATGATTAAGTCTGTTATATTTGCCTAAATTGCTAGTTCTGCTATATTTGCCTAATCTGCTAGTCCTGTTATATTGCCTAATCTACTGCCTAGTCTGCTAGATCTGTTCATCTGCCAAATCTGTCATCTGCTAATTCTATTAAAAATGCCAACCTAAATCTGTTGAGATGCCTAATCTGTTATCTGCTAAATCTGCTAGTTGCTTAATCTGCTGAATCCGTTAAGTCGCCTAAACCTGTTATCTGCTATGTCTGTTAAGTTGATATATTCAGTCTGTTATTGACATAATCTGAATTAGCTATGAATAATTGACATGTATATTAGGCGTGGGTATAAATGGTAAATCATTAATTAATTGGCCGCAAAGATAAACATGGCTAACTCGAGGTTAGAATGAGTTTGCAGCGTAATTCTGCCCGGAACCGCCCGGCATATTCCAGTGGCCGCAAACAATAGGTTCTAATGTGAGAAGTTAGTCATAACGTGCTTGAAACCCGAGGTTAGACTCAGTTTGCGACAGAAACCTGCCCGGAACCAACCGGCCTAACCAGTAGCCGCAAACTGTCAGTCTAATGTGAGAGGTCTAGGCATTAATATTTAATTAATGAAAATCTGAGATAAATATAATGTGTTGGGCGGATAGGGTTAAACCCACTAGACCGATGAATTTAATAAATCTGTTCCGTGAATCTGTAGGCCCAATTACAAAGTTAGACAAATCTGTAAGTCTGTTTATCTGTAACTAGTTAATCTGTAAGGCTGTTAATCTGAAATCAGCTAATTTGTAAGTCTGTTAATCTATATATCTGATCTGTTAGTCTGAGAACTTGTCTGTGATCTAGTTGATCTGAATTCTGTATGTCTGAACCTATAAACAAGTTAATCTGAAATCTGTTAGTCTGGGGACACAAGGTTAAGAGGGGAATTACTTGTGTCATCTGTTGTTTGGGACCCATATTAGTCAGTAACCCTTTCTGGTATCAAAACTTTGACCCAACAGTAGGTAGGGTCCGGGCAGGCTTACTGAACTAATTATAAGTGGTTCATTCTGATAATGGCAAGGGGTGTTGATGGTGTGTTCCAACCGGGTCATGTGCGTGCATGGATCCCGGTCTGCCTCTGAGGATGTAAGACGCCGTGACATCTGTAAATAGGTCTGTGCCAATTGGTTGTCACTTTAGGGAGTGATACACCCTACTGTGCGGCCGACACAGGATATTTATGTATTAGGGAGCCGATCGCTTGTGTAGGGTTTTAGGGTACACTTAGTTCTGTCTGTTTCTGTTGGTACCGTCTGTCTCTGTTGGGTGGCAACACCCGTCTGTTTCTGCATGGTACCGTCTGTTCGGTTGGTAAAGGCCCAATCACTAGTGTACACCTAATTCTACATTCTGTTTCCGTAGGGATTAATCTGTTTCTGCTTCTGTCTGTTTCTGTTCGGGTGGTAAAGGCCCATTACTAGCACTCTCTTCTGTGGAAATTATTCTGTACCCGTTTCTGTTTCAGTTTAGACATTAGGGTGGCACCTAATTCTGTTATACCTAATTCTGTTATACTAGTATTAGTGCAGAGAAGTAAGATATAAATAAGAAGCACGGCTTGTCTACATCATTCTGTTTCTGTTGTTTAACCTAAGTATATCTGTTGCTCTTGTTACGGCCATCTCTTATCCAGTTTTGCTTTCATGTCATTATTATTATTATCTGTTCATATGCAGAAAGTCACTGGACTTGCCAGACTTTATGTCTGACCTTGCCTGTTTTCGCCCCCTTTTCTTCCGTTTCCCCCTAGGTTATTCAAGGAGGGAATCTTTTAGCTTGATCCGGATTCCTTCTGCTTGAAGTGCTTAAAGTATGGCTTGGCTCTGTATAGCTTCCGTTCTGTGGGGATTATGATTTTAAAGTTTTGTACTCTGATGGCTTTTGAACAAGGCTGATATATATGTACTTGAGTTTTTGGTAAAGTTGTAATCAAACTGATTTCTGTCCGCTGCAATAAAGTTATAAAGTTTTTCAAGTACTATTTTTATATCTGTCTTGTAATATTTTGTTCTCTTTACTAAAATGCTCCATTAAAGTTAAGGCATTCCCTTTGTGAGTGACCTTAACGGAGGTGGGGTGTTACACTTTGTATCAGAGCTGAAGGTTACCAGATTTGATAAAAAGTTTTGAAAACTATTTTCAAAAAGGTTTTAAAAAGGAAGTATTTTCAAAAGTAAAGCTTATTTTTGAAAAACATAATCCCCAAAAGCCATATATCTATCTTTTGATCCTCTGTTTGAATCTTTGTTTCCTTCTTTCTCCGGGGCTCCCGGCTTTCTGGGAGGTAACCTCATCACGGCATGGTTCTGTAGGCTTGATAAGACTACGACACTGGTCAAAGGGCAAATAAGCGCCCGACTTCCATCTGTAGCCGCAGTAGTCTCACCTACGACTAATTTTCTTTCGAGCTTTGTAGGATTTTCCGTGCAATGGAGGCCGCTTTCGAGGGACTTTTCAACGTGTTACACACGAATAATAAAGATGAGAATGAGGGAGTTTGGCTAAGGAGCACAACCCAAGGATGAGAAACTCATGGATATGGACTTGGTTCACAAAGGAGGCAAAAAGGAAACACAAAAGAAGGAAGAAAATTCTGATGATAAAGGAGGAGAAATGTGCTTTACTTATGGAAGCCTGACTCATCTGAACAAGGATTGCCAAAAGAGGAAGGACAATCACTTCAACTGTGGTGAGATGGGACACTTCACTAGGGACTGCCCGAAGAAACGGGGGCAAGGACAGAGGATATGACCTACTTCGGGAAGGCAGACGAATGCTCTCATAGTTGGTGGATACGATATAAGTAGGAAAATTTCCATAGAGAGTTTAGTTTCCTTATCTGATTATTGAGTTAGAACTCTTTCTGATTATGGCATTCTGATTCTGTAGTCGAGTCTCTGCACTTTAATACTAGTCTTGTTTCTGATCTGGTTATAGTCTCAAACCCCATAGGGGTTACGACTCATCTGCTAGTGATAGGTTGGGGTTTGAGAGATATCTGTGTTAGGCGTCAAGTAGGACGCATACTTTCTGGGTTTTATCATGCTTAGTTTTCTAAGAATTATTTGGTAATCTGATCTGTACTAGTAGTTTGTAAATATCTGAATATCTCTGATAAGGTTAAGATTTCCAGTTTTGACATTGTCTAAAGAGGGTAATCCTCTGAGTGTCAATCTGATATTGATTTCGGTCTTTGGGGTTGATACTTAGGGGAATTATTCTCTCAACCAATGTCTAATGGGAACCAAGTTTTTGTTTTATCTGTTCTCGCTTCCATCGTTCGACTGTATCCTATTGATCGAATCTTCGAACTTTAGGTAGAAACTAATGGGTGTAAACATGTGTTTGAGACATGTTATGTTTGATGGTTACAAGTGGATGCAAGTGGTTGCTAGTGGTTGCTCGTGGATGCATATACACACACTAGGCACTAGATCGGCTCGAAAACACTCTCATACTGCATACGGATGTGTGAGCATTTTCAATTTTTGTGGATGCAAAATGATTGACTCAGCACATGGATGTTGCATTTGGATGAATGGTTATGCACTCATATAGAAATGATGTGTATCAAATAGGATTTCTTGCATACATATTTGGACTCATGACACTAACATGATTCGCATTAAGGAGGTCAACTGGATCAGTAGACCGCCTGATTTTGCATTAGATAAGAAACATATACACACACTTTGCATATGTTCATACGGCATTAGAAACCATTTAAGGACAATGGATGCCTATGTTTGAATAGTTGAGTAGATGGATGTTGGATGTTAGGATACATTCTTCTTAATTTGAAGATTTCGGGGACGAAATCCTTTAAGGAGGGGAGAATGTAACACCCCGTATTTTCTGAGAATATTAAAAAAAATGGTTAATTATGAAGAAGTTATTAAGCCTTGAAGTTCATATGCATATGAGAGAAATATATAAAGATATATATAAAAATTAAATAAATAAACAAGCAAAAAAAGGTTCAAAACAGCGAATTGGGAGGGGGAATAACCGAACCGGCCCATTTTTGAGGTCGACCCGAGCTCTGCTGGGTCGACTAGGGGTTAATCCAGGGTGTTTGGCTGTCATCCCGTGGGTCGATTCGCTCAAATGCAGATTTTGCATTTGAATGGTTCTCATGATTCAGGGTTAATCTAATGGTCCTAAATAACTTCCTACATCTATATATACATCCCTAACCTAAACCTAAATCTCATATACAATTCTCTAGCCTCCATTGCTCTCTTCCTCTCTAAAAATAAATAAATCAATGGCGTCTCTACTCTGCTGAAACCTAAGCTAGGACTTGCGCTTCTTCTTTCTCCAATTCTGATTAGGATTAAAAGAGAACAACTACAACACCTTTTTCTTTTAGAATCCAACCAAGGCAAGTACAGTTATTTTCCGCTATAAACGTTAATTCTGATTGTGACATGAATTGTAAATCTGAATCTGAGATTATATATGTTCTGTTCTGTTTAGATCTATCTTATTTTGTATCTCTTTCCTCTTTCTGTTCTATAGCCAGGCTACCACGAGCCTGAGCCAATATCATAAGAGATTAACATACGCTAAAATGTTTGGGACAGTAAAATGAATGATGCATAAATTGGGCATGACCAATAGGTGACTGATTTGAGGAAAGAACATGGACCGTAGCTAGAACATAAATCTGAGACATATGATTTGACATGTTATGTTTATAACATAAAAAGGTATTGAACCTATGATTTGTGGACACGACATAAAAAGGTATGTAATTGGACATAAATATAGACTGTATTGAACATATAATTTGAGATAAAGGGAATATGGCTTAGGTATAAAGATTTACATGAAAGTAGGATATCTATTATGTAAATAAACACCTAAGTAAGGGATCTTTGGGATATATGACATGCATAGTAATCTATGGCTATATTTGGTATAATCTATATATGGATCTTCTGTACTATGCAAGTTTAATAAAAATGGGAACATATGATATATGGTAAATTATGACCATAATCTGTGCTATGTGAATTTAATACAAACATGGGGTATATGATCATATTGTGAATCATGACTATTATTTATGCATGTGAACTTAGGCAAGATTTATATTTAGGCAAGATATGTTGTGAAACTTTAAGGAATGATTAAGTCTGTTATATTTGCCTAAATTGCTAGTTCTGCTATATTTGCCTAATCTGCTAGTCCTGTTATATTGCCTAATATACTGCCTAGTCTGCTAGATCTGTTCATCTGCCAAATCTGTCATCTGCTAATTCTGTTAAAAATGCCAACCTAAATCTGTTGAGATGCCTAATCTGTTATCTGCTAAATCTGCTAGTTGCTTAATCTGTTGAATCCGTTAAGTCGCCTAAACCTGTTATATGCTATGTCTTTTAAGTTGATATATTCAGTCTGTTATTGACATAATCTGAATTAGCTATGAATAATTGACATGTATATTAGGTGTGGGTATAAATGGTAAATCATTAATTAATTGGCCGCAAAGATAAACATGGATAACTCGAGGTTAGAATGAGTTTGCGGCGTAATTCTGCCCGGAACCGCCTGGCATATTCCAGTGGCCGCAAACAATAGGTTCTAATGTGAGAAGTTAGTCATAACGTGCTTGAAACCCGAGGTTAGACTCAGTTTGCGACAGAAACCTGCCCGGAACCAACCGGCCTAACCAGTAGCCGCAAACTGTCAGTCTAATATGAGAGCTCTAGGCATTAATATTTAATTAATGAAAATCTGAGATAAATATAATGTGTTGGGCGGATAGGGTTAAACCCACTAGACTGATGAATTTAATAAATCTTTTCCGTGAATCTGTAGGCCCAATTACAAAGTTAGACAAATCTGTAAGTCTGTTAATCTGTAACTAGTTAATCTGTAAGGCTGTTAATCTGAAATCAGCTAATCTGTAAGTCTGTTAATCTGTATATCTGATCTGTTAGTCTGAGAACTTGTCTGTGATCTAGTTGATCTGAATTCTGTATGTCTGAACCTCTAAACAAGTTAATCTGAAATCTGTTAGTCTGGGGACACAAGGTTAGGAGGGGAATTACTTGTGTTATATGTTGTTTGGGACCGATATTAGTCAGTAACCCTTTCTGGTATCAAAACTTTGACCCAACAGTAGGTAGGGTCCGGGCACGCTTACTGAACTAATTATAAGTGGTTCATTCTGATAATGGCGAGGGGTGTTGATGGTGTGTTCCAACCGGGTCATGTGCGTGCATGGATCTCGGTCTGCCTTTGAGGATGTAAGACGCTGTGACATCTGTAAATAGGTCTATGCCAATTGGTTGTCACTTTAGGGAGTGATACACCCTACTGTGGGGCTGACACTGGATATTTATATATTAGGGAGCCGATCGCTTGGGTAGGGTTTTAGGGTACACTTAGTTCTGTCTATTTCTGTTGGTACCGTCTGTCTCTGTTGGGTGGTAACACCCGTTTGTTTCTGCGTGGTACCGTCTGTTCGGGTGGTAAAGGCCCGCCCTCCTCCTCTATATTCCTCTGTTCCTCTACATTCTAATTGTGATACCTCTGTTGCAACTCCTGCTGCTGGTAATGTTGGAGCATCTTCGTCAGGTCAGATTCCTAGATCTAGTACTCCTTCGCGAATTCCTCAGTCATATAATTCATCTTTTCCAGCTTCACGAAATAAGATTTTGCGTCTCTCTTTAAATCCTTACCTAAGAATGTTGGTGTCTTTGTGCCACAACGCTTCGAAATTCATAGGGATGGAACTCGGAAATCTATTCCATATTTGGTCAAGAATGCATGTATGGACTATTGGAGTGATTACTTAGTAGGATTTTTCTTAGACGGTACCCTGGATTACCTTGTTGTAGTAAATTTTTTGAGGCGTTATTGGAAATTACAAGGAGAAGTGGATATTAAATTTGATGGTAGATTTTTCTATTTCAAATTTTCAAATGACATTGAGAAGGATAGAATTCTTCATTCAGATCCAATTTTTTGGTCGAATGTTTATACTGACTAAATAGGATCCTTTGATCGGTAATGCTCAATCTCAAACAAAGAAGGTCCCTATGTGGATTCATTTTTACAGAATTCCAACTCTTCTTTGGACTCTTATTGTTATTAATTGACTAGTGTGTCATATAGGAAGGCTGATTTGTTTTGATAATAGTACGGAGAGGATGAATAGATTTAGGTATGCTAAAGCATTAGTGGAGATCTCACCAGATTTTGACCTACCTGATTCTATACCAATTGCTGACTTAGGAGTTAATTACCTAGCAATTAAACTTTCTTATGATTGGAAACCGAAGATCTGTACAGAGTGTAAAGTTTTTGGTCATGATACAATTTATTGTGAGTTGAATAACAAACAGGATGAGACCAATGGTGATCAGTGTGATGCTAGAAAAGAAAATAAGTATATGGTAACATATGAATATGCTGGTGGGTTTAAACCGAGAGCATAGACTAATATGAATGGGAATAATTGTAATACTGTCAACATGAAGAAGAAGCAATACTGGAGAATGAAAAATATTGGTAGCAATGTAGGAAATGTAAATAATGCTACAAATGCAAGTTTTGGAAATGTGAATCCATTTGTAAATTTGGATGCTGGTGATGAGGCTGATAATGGAGGAGATAATGGAGTTGTTAATGAAGGTTTAGTGCAAGATGAAGCAGATAATGAGATTTCAGTTCCAAGTTTTATTGGAGAACAAGTTGAATTGCAGAAAATTGGAAAGGATTAAACAATTGAGCAGGATGATGATGTTCTAACAAGAAATTTATTCGATGATGATGTTGATAATTTGGTCAGTGTGCATAAGGAATCTTCATCTGGAATATCTGCTACTACTAGTGTAACATTTTCATCCACTTCTTTAACAATTAATACTTCTGCTAGCACTAGTTTTGGAATTAGTTCTGGCGCAGCAGTTAATTCTTCTGCTAGTACTTCATCAGCTCGTATTATACCTTTTAATGCTTCTACAGTCAATCCTTCTTTTTCTTCTGTTAGTATTGGTTCTGGTGCAAGTTTTGTTTCAGTTGTAAATAATTTTGCATCTCGTCCATCCTCTAATTCAACTATGTCATGTTTGTCTTCTTTCAGTAATAGTGTACCTGCTAAGTCAATGTTGAATGCCTCCTCGTCTTTATCCGGTGCTACTAAATCTGCAAATTCAAGGCCTGGTTAAGGACCTGATGTGAACTCAGCCTCTCCGTATTCACACTTAAGTCTTCCTGCTCACGTGATTATGCCTCCTCCTCCATCTCAGGGTGGTTTATCATCTTCATCTAGATTAATTGGTAAATTCAAGGACTGGTTCAGGTCCAAACATTTCTGCTATCATCAAATTCCAACTTATATTGAGTTCTATATACTCGATTGAAGTCCGGAATGCCAAATTACGAACTACCGCATTGCGGCGAGTTCGTTTTACTTAAACTAAATATAAACATTTAAAAATTTTGCTTATAAAATAATTCCAACTCCATTTTCATTAATTTAAAAATAAATTAGGCCCGTTATCCCAAATCTAACTTCACAATTTAGATTATTCAACTCGTCGATTTCTTTATGCCACATTCATAACTCAGTTATGAACTTGTTCAAACTTGCTTTCTATATTCAATTTCAATCTCTCTGGGGTTAAAATACTTATAAAATCCGATATAATCGAATTCCAATTAAAAAATTCTTTTATGGAAAAATCAATTATTTCAACATACTTCACCGTTACAAACTAATATCATCCCTTGATAATGGTGAAGTCATTCAAGTTAGGGTATTTTACTTACCTCTCAGACCTTGACCGACAACGTTCTTATCTTGAGATAGATACAAGCTTGTAATATAAAAGCTCAATTTAAATCCCACCTTTTCATTGCATTAAATTCCCAAATTACTCAATGGCAATTTTCTTCATTATATTTATAAATGTTGTTTATGAATTAACTACCTTACAAAAACAAACTTCTACTTTAAAATCTTTTAAACTCGATCCCCATTTTGGAATGGTATATTTTTATAACTTATATATATACATACATGGAATTTTATTTCCATTTTAGTTTTACTCAAAATAATCCCAATATCTTATTTGGAAAATAATTTATTTGTTTAATAAATTCAACATGATAAAACTTCAATTATAAATCCATATGGATTTATTTTAGATCATTTTACATTCTGAACGTCGGAATAATTTCATCATTTCCCTTTCCTGAAACGATTTCAAATTAAAAATCCCTTTTTACTCTCATATTAAAATTTCAATAATCAAATTTCTCATGCTAATTATTTATAAATGTTGTTTATAAATTTTACTTCTTGTTTTAAATATTTAAAACAAGCTTATATTTCAAATTCCATTTGAAAATCCTATTTACACTTCGGAAAATAAATTTCCCTTTTTAAACTCAAACTTGAATTTAAATTTATAAATTATTTAATGAAACATTATAAATTCAAATTTTTATTTTAAATATTTAAACAAGTTCCTATTTCGAAATCTTATTTGAAATCCAATTTCCTTTTGGAAAATAAGTTTTCCTTTTTAAATTTAGATTTGAATTTAAATTCTAATATTATTAGCGATAATATTTCTTTCCATTTATGATATTGTTTATAAATTCAGCTACTTGTTTTTATTATTAAAAACAAGTTAATATCTTAATTTATTCGAAATTCCATTTCTATTTCGAAAATTAAATTTTCCCTTTTTAAATCTACAAATCCCTTTGTATAATATTTTTAAATATCAATATCTAAGGCCAGTGATATTTAAATACCTAACACACGAAAATCCATTCAATTAAACACATCAAACATACATGGATATATAAACAAAACAATAATATATTTTTGAGGAATCCAATTGGATCCCTCCAACATATTTTTCCCTGCATCCAAATAGGTTTCCTCAAACAACATAAATAATACCAATCCTGCTTCAAGACCGGATATCGCGGTATAGAAGGTCATCCACTCATATATCGTGGGGCGATAGGGTCATCCGCTAATGATACCGCAGGCATCCGTTAATGGTACTGTGGGAAATATCCAATATATAATAACTGCAATCACCAACCCTAAATAACTAATATTTATATATAACCAAGACTGATAAACAATTTATAAATGCAACCAAACAACCAACAATTCATTTTAATGATAAAAATAAAATTTTAAGAAAGATTTACTCACCTGCTTTTATTTGTCGATCCAATATAATTTTAATTCAAATCGAACGATATTCGATTTAAATTAAAATTCCCAAGCTGATTCCAAAACTTCCAAAATGACTTCCATCGTGAAACCCACACATGAGTCAAACCCAATTTATGATGTTTGAACGGATCTAAAGTAACATACCGCATTTTAATTTTCATAATTTAAATTCAGACTTAACGGCTTCTGAACACCCGTCGCTGTTTCAAATGATTTCAACCTAAATCAAGTTATTGCCTTTACAATTTTGACTTATGAATTTATAAGGCTAAATAAATTTAAACTAATTTATCATACCTTAATCACTCGATTAATTGCACAAAATATCTTCAAACCACCACAAATATTGCAGTCACCCCAAAACTGTAGTTTCCCACTTTGGCATTACCTCGAACATCTTCCTGTCAAGCTTCACCATTACTTTTATATAACCACAACTACTACCCTGCTTTCCTACACCGTCCAGTCCATCCTATTAGCTAGTGCAAATCCCTGTATTACCACTTCATGCCATTTCTATGCCTTAAACCTCCTTTTTCCTTACAAAAATCTCCAAAAGACAGTTCATCACCATCCCCAAATTTAAACAGATCGAACCTCAAAACAAAACTCCGACTCCAGTATTGACCTCGAACTCCACTCAACAACACTACTTCATTGTCAAACCCAAATCCCAGTCCACACGGTCACCATCAGAAAGATTCAAACTCCACACCTTGGTTGGAACCGCACTCCTCTTCCTTAAACAATAGGGCTGAATTCCCCATTTCCATTACTGTCGATCCAAACCGTTCAACCCTAATCCGACATATGACGACCGAGCCAACCCAGAACCCTTTCACATCTCTTCCTGTCACCATCGCATCTCCTTCGTCACCTAGAAGAACCCATACTCCATCTTAGCTTATTCTTCCAAAATCGAACTCTTAACGGCTACCATTTTGCTTGAAGTCGGGTTCTAAAAATCGCGTCGAAATCCCCATTTATACCCATCGCACCTGTAGCTCGCTTTCCCTATTTTTCGAATGCCAAGAAAACAAATTGCGAGCCTCACCAAGTCGAAGTTGAGCTTCAGAGACTCGCGATTTCCTCTTTCACTCTTTTTTTATACTATGAATCGATTTCAAATTGATTGTGAAAGATGAAAATTAAGACAGAGGACATGGATTATTTGTCGGTTTTGATATGGGAAAAATGAGAATGCTAAGGCTAAATTTATAGACACAGGAAGAAACTATCGTACACTCCATTTAATTGATGTCCCTTTGATGTTGAAGAAGGAAGACATCTCAGTTGGCTCAAGGAGAAAAATTAGCTGCGAAATGAATAACTAAGTCGGCATGTTTCAGATTATAGGTTAGCTTAGGTAATTTTTTAAATATATTGATTTGATTTTGATTTTAATTAAAAACTAAAATATCTCGCGGTCCCTTAATTTAAAATCCTGAACCACTATTTCAATGCAACCACCGACGTTACAAGATTATAATGTTATTCTGAACTCTAGAACCAATCCTGAAATTTAATTCGACTGTATAGAAGAGATAACAATTTAAATTAATGATTTAAATTAAATCCGATTTAAAATATAAATTAATTTCAAACAATTAAATTCATCGATAATAAATTATGATTATCGTTCTAATTCAATATATAGAATTTATTTTAGTCGACTGAATTGTTTTGGTTCAGTTTTAACTCAACATTAAATTATTTCATTTTTCAGTATCACGATATTTTAATATATTCAAAGTTAAATCGATAAATTCAATATAAAACTCATTTATATTTCTAATTAAATATTTAAAATAAATTTAAATGTTCATTATAAATCAACTAAAAATCCGAGACGTTACATTCCTTTCCCCTTAAAAGAATTTCGTCCTCGAAATTACTAAAGCAGAAAAAATGCTATAGACACGTTAACTTTTCAAAAGCCCACTTGTTATAACTCAGTATTTTAAATTTTATAAATCAAGTTTTGTACAATTTTAAGTTTTCATGGGAATATTCAATTTCATTCCATTTAACTGGTTTCCATCATTTCAATTTATCTAACTTGCTTAAGTTAAATTCCAGAATTCAAATTTCTGGGTTTTTATTTCAAATCTTTTCGAAATCATATAAATATACTTATAATCTTATCAAATTCAAACATTTGAATTTTTCAAACTTGGTTTCTTCCTGCCATTTTTAATCACAAACTTTTCTAAGGTAGAAATCCATCACTTAGAAACTCGAAAATGAACACCGACGATGCCGCCGTTCATCATTGGAATTATTTTCTAGTAACCGAAGAGAGTTCAATGCTTTATCACTTTCAAAATTTATCCAAAATGATTTTCATTTAAAAATCCTTTCAAAACAAAGCTGTATTACTTTAATCTACTTTGAAATGAATATTTTCCAACTTTCCGGGATTTAAATTCCAACTTCTGGTTGTTTTATTTTAATTCAATTTCATCCCACTTGTACATATTATTCATACACAAGTTCTATTTGGTTATATATAACCATTCCAATTTTATAATCTCATAATAGCAACCAACTCATCCATATATAAATGATTCCGAAAAATTATTCACTTTATATCAAAACATAATTTTAGGTAAAATTATTTCATTTACCCATTGTAAAAAATATTATGTTGAACAACTTTGTTCAAGTGTTTAGAAACTCCTATCGACGTCGTGGTATCCCACGATTCGGCCAGAATTCATAAACCACTCAACAGACAAGCCAACACAATATAAAACAATTTTTTATACAAACTTACAGATACGCTCTCTCATATATATACACTCAACTCATTCTAGGGCACTACTGACCCTATCTCTAATGAGTAAACCCTCACCAAAGCCTTGGTGTTCGCTCAAACTAATCTCTGATACCAACTGTGATGGCCCGCAAATCCATACTATCTGAGCTGACTAATACAACACACGTCCAACACAAATAATACAGAAATATGAGTCATTAGGGTTAAAGAAAAAGGAACAGATAGTTGATAGATCTGAAATAACAAAGCAGAATCTCATAGTAGAACGAATAAAATATATTTAATAACATAACTATTGAAATACAAAATTTTGTATCATATATACATACCATTATCAGAGATAAACATATATACAACACAGTGGAAAATAATTTCTAAATATCTAACGGTGAAGCCTCTTGCTTCAAGCTCCTCCAAGTGTATCTGTAAAAGCCTGAAACACTTGACTGCCCATACAAATTTGGGCACCCAAGAGTTTAGGAAAAACAAACAAAATAAACTCTGGGTCAGTCATGGGACTAGCGTGAGTAAACTCCAACCATATTGTTTAACTCTGAAAATCCTTTTGAAAGAAAAAGGGCAATAGTAAGACCAGCCCACACATAAACATGGACGATTTTTACCTTACTATAACCCAAAATATTTTGATATTAAAATCAAGTGATATTATAATAATTTCTAATCAAATAAATAACCAAATAGTAGAACACTTGCATCTCACGCTCTACATACATAGTATAAAATCTAAAACCGCAGGGCGCTTATAAAAGATTGGACTCCAACTATGACAAGGTATGGGACCACCTCCCGATCAGTGTACTCTAGAGGGGATACACTGGGTTTCAGCAAGAACATCTTGCAACCCGGCCCACACATGACCGACCACTCATTTAGCATGAGTGTATCGAATATATTGTTACCCACGGTTGTCGGCCGTCCAACTGTAATCCGTAAGATACAGTATTGAAAGAAGAAGAATTAATGAATTTTCTCTAGATCGGTGACAAATATACCCTGCTTGGGAATGACCCACCTAGCCATGTTGCCTGCCCGATTTTTGTCATTTCCTGGTTGTGAGGCTTGAGGCTACATTAATCTTTTTAGAACATCTGGTTTACATTCACTTTGAATGCCACATCGTCAAATCCATCAAATCGCTAGTTGATCCTCCCAAAATATTACGGGTATAAAAAGCTAAGAGAAACGAATTTCTCCGTCACCAGACGTGATACTCGAAAAGATCGTCTTATGTGATACGTTAGGAGTACTCTGTCAAACATTCGTCCATACAAGTTGTCCTTGGTCTGGACAAACATAACAACTCTTTCATTTCACTCCAAATTCAATTATCTTCAGCGTAATCTAATTCGCAATGCCTATGCCTATACGGAGTGGTTTTCGGATAATAAATCCTACCGGTCTCTCCGTATTGACAATGATAGTCCAAAAATCTTTGATAGCCGGTGATTTAACTATCAAAGGAAAAACAAACATCCGTCAATAATCAAACAATCACTAGCCCCTTTTAATTAATATTCATTCATTAACTATATTTCCAATTTCCTTATCAAATTCTATATATTTTGATATATTGATTTCTATTTTTGAAATTTCTTTAAAATGTTCTAAATCCTTAAATTTATGGAAAATTCCCCAGAACCTCCCTTGTATCAGCCAATCGTTCAAACCCCAACTCGCCTCTCTAGCTCCTTTCCATTCAAAAACCAAGCGGGTTGCCGATTCGGCGCATAAAACCTTATATGGAAATTTAACCATGTACCTTTTTGTCGGGCACTTAAATTAAAATCTTCGTACGCTTCATTCACTTTAACCCATACCTGTCTAATATACATGCACCTGCATTTTTCACTTTATTTCAATCCATACAACTATTTGGATTTAATCGCATTCAATTCCACTAATTAATTCTTTAATTAGTTTAATCGCTTTATTCACTTATAGTTTGAAACAGTAGTGTTCAAACATATTTTTATTCACTTATAAACAAATCGAATTTCACTTATAACTCAAGCCACATATTCAATTTTAAATTCTACTTGACCAATCCAATTTACTTGAGCAATCCAATTTACTTTACCCCCCTTAAGTTCCTTCACATTCCATTAACTAATCCCTTTTGTTAATTAGTTAATATCATTCCATAATCCAAAATCTGATTTTGTCCCAAAATCACTTTGTCTATTCGACTTGACTGCATATTTAATTTATAACTCAAATCTGGGCTTTCTAGTGGAAATTCAGATTTTTATTCACTAAAAATCCCTTTAAATAATTAATTAAATCATTATGGTTTATAAACGATTTTACTGCGACTTTTCTAAAATTTGATTTTGACGTAGCTCAAAATCTTTATGATGGAATCTGGATTTTTATCCTCCACTAAAAATTTATTATTCAATAGGCCCGAGCATTTCTGCTTTCATCAAATTCCGACTTATATCGAGTTCTATATACTCGATTGAAATCCGGAATGCCAAATTACGAACTACCGCGCTGTGGCGAGTTCATTTTAATTAAATTAAGTATAACCATTTAAAAACTTCGCTTATAAAATAATTCCAACTCCATTTTCATTAATTTAAAAATAAATTAAGCCTATTATCCCAAATCTAACTTCACAATTCAGATTATTCAACTCATTGATTTCTTTATGCCACATTCATAACTCATTTATGAACTTGTTCAAACTCGCTTTCTATTTTCAATTTCAATCTCTCTAGCGTTAAATTATTTATAAAATCTGATATAATCGAATTCCAATTAAAAATTTCTTTTATGGAAAAATCAATTATTTCAACATACTTCACCGTTACAAACTAATATCATCCCTTGATAACAGTGAAGTCGTTCAAGTTGGGGTATTTTATTTACCTCTTAGACCTTAACCGACAACGTTCTTATCTCGAGATAGATACAAGCTTGTAATATAAAAGCCCGATTTAAATTCCACTTTTCATTCCATTTCTTGCATTAAATTTCCAAATTACTCAATGGCAATTTTCTTCATCATATTTATAAATGTTTCTTATGAATTAACTGATGGATCTAGAATAACCCTAGAGGGGGGGTGAATAGGGTTTTTCACAGTTTTTAAATAGAATTGAAAAACTGACAGGATATTAAAATAATAAACAGATCACAGAATATAGCAGAAACAGAAATGCAGAAAATAAATCACACACAGATATACCCAGCTTCGGCAAAACCCTGCCTACTGCTGCATTTCTAAGGTTTCTACTAGGTGATAGAACAGTTCCCGCATACAAGACCATGTACACTCGCAAACCCTGCTCCTATTCTAACCCTACGCTCAAATCCCTAGACTGATTCAAACCCCTGAATCAGATTTTCCCCAGATTACAAACCCGTAACCTGTATTCCTAGATTTTACAGATTCTAGTACTGTCAGTTACCTCCTAACTGAAACTCCCTTAGAGTTTTACAGACTCTATAAACTGTTCAGAATTGTTTACAAAAAAAAATTGAAGAACAAAACAAAAATAAAATAAAAATCAAAACAAGAAAAAATCCTTTTAGAGTTAAATTAAAAGGGGTCATCCCCTTTTAATATTAAAACATGGCTAGGCCAAAAGTAAATGGCCGGCCCATTTGTATTTCACTTTTGTCCGATCCTTTGCTTTAGCTCTGGGAAACAGAAATGGCGGCGGCGATTCTAGGGTTTTTCTTCTTTGCCCCAATTCGATTGCGATAGCTCCAGATAGATGAATTCTGGTTCTCTGATGAACTTCAGTTCTTCGATGGATATCTTCACGTCTGATATCGGATTTTCTGCTGGTCGAAACTTGGTAAGATTTCTGATTTTAATTCTTTGGTTGCTCGGTTAATTTGCTTGGTTTCGATCTTCATATTGCCTGTGATGAATCGCGTGTAATATAGGGTAAAATAAAACCCTAATAACCTCTGATTTCGCTGAATGGCTTGCCCTGATTTATGCGGTTTTCCCCTTTTTGAATTTCTTGATGAAATCGGTTTTGATTGAAATTTGTTGGCTTTAAAATACTGAAAATTTCTTTCCCCTCTTGACATATCTCGATTTGAACATGGTTCCTCTTTTGGTTTGATAAATCCTGACTTCGAATGACATGTGTATATTGCCAGTTTTTGATTTGCCTCGGCATTGATTGTTGCTTGAAATATTACTGAGAATTTTGCTCGATTCCTCAATTGATTAGTTGCCTTGGAAGACTTTCCTTGCCCAAAATTGTGTCTTGAATTGATTTTTGTGAATTCTGTGATTGTTGCCATATATTCTCTGATGCCTCTATGACCAAATTGAGCAATTCTTGAAAGTCTTTTATGTGTTTCCCAATATAAACACCCATTCAAATATGAAAGGAAAGTAATTTATCTAGACAAAAAATTCTTTTCTTCATGAACATTGTCGGTTTCATATATTACTGAGAATTGATATTTGAAGATTTGTTGCTAAAATTAATCTTATGAAACAAAACTGGAAACAACCATTTGCTTCTTGCCATGTATATGTTTGCTTAAGATTCCTGCTTTGCAAGAATACTGATTTTTGAAATCTGGAAATATTTTAAGTAATTGCCAAACATATAAAGCTTAATTGTGCCACTGATTTTTGAAAGCAGAAATGAATGATCAGCAAAATCCAATGCTTGCCATTTACTGATTGAATGTTCATTTGTCACGTGAACTTCCTGAACCATTTTGAATTGCATGTATGGACCCACACTTGCTCACTTCTATTTGTCTGTCTCTTATTCATTTCTGTGCTCGACTACATTGGCTTAACAATTATGACCGAACCATGATTTGCTAATGTCATAAAAAAAATAAAGCTGCTTCACCTATTATAGTCTGATTTGAACTGCATTGTACCTGCTCTTGACATTTGTAGCTCTCATGCTTCTTGAGTTCTTTGACCATTAGTCAGGAAATTGATTTTGCTGTCATGACACTTGTATTGTGTCGGCCACTTTGGCTTTATTATTTGCTGAGCAGTCTTGGGCTCGACCAATTTTTACTCTTTGTTGGCTTGAATCATGCTTTGCTATTGAGTTTCTGGTTTGCGCTTGCATGAGCATGTACTTGCTCCATGTTGTACTCTGATTTTGCTGTTTCTTGAAAAACTTGCATGTTGACTTTTGAGCTTCTGGCTTTGACTTTTCTTATGTCAATTTTGACCATGCTTTTTGGCATTTTGTATAAGATATATCAGCAGACTAGTCACACTATGTTGAGGCTGATCAAAAATCAGCAAACTAGTGTGATTATGTCGAGGCTGATCAAATCAGATCAAGTCATGAAAAAGGATGAGAAACACACCAGAAATCTGAGGCAAATAAAATTCTAAAAACAAAATTTATATTTGCATATATTCAGTATTATTTCTATTGCAGTATACTGTGTGTTTCTGTTTCATGTGTGACAGGTAAGCTGGGATGACTGGACTGACTGTGATGACTGGACTGACAATGACTGGACTGAAAGCTGAAGATAAGAAGACAGTGTGTGGTGTCAATGAATGTATGAGTCTGTATATACAAGTGAAAATGGATATATATGAAATGTAACTGTGTATATGTTGTGTGTATGTATGACTGAGTGACAATGAATGAACTGTACTGAGGAGCTGTGAGAGAATTGTACAGATATATGTAATAAACAAATTTGATTGAAATAAAATATCATTTTATTGTTGTCAAACGAACTTGTCTATTATATTCTGTTTATATACAAGTACAATATACAGTGAATGTTTAAATAGTAGAGTTATACAGAGTTGTACTGTTTGAATGTTAGAAATATAATATTCAATTCAAATATTATATTCCTATCTGTGTTGTATATATAAAACATTACAATAACAAACACATTTATAATAATATATATTTGTTTGTTATCATCAAACAAAAATCATATAATTGTGTATACAACTGCGTTATATACAACAATATCCCCCTTTTGATGATGACAAACAAATAAAAGATTTTGATTACAATAAATGTGTTTGACAGTGAATTCTGAACTACCCCTATTTATTAGCTCCCCCTACAACAGAAACTCCCCCTATAACTGTGCATGAGTGAAAAGAATGTAAAAGGATTCAGAATTTTAAAATATTTATAAAATATTCACTCATAAATCAAAATCTAATCCATTCTCCCCCTTTTGTTATCATCAAAAGGATATAGAATTTAAAATATCGATGAAAGATGACTAAAAAAATATAATTTCAGCTTAAGAGGAGGAATGGTCATCATAAATCTCAATTAGTCAAACACAAATCATAATATTCTAAGAACAGGTGGCACATTTCACATTTTAGAGAATGACGGATATACGATGAATTTTATATAAAATGGAGAGAGTTTTAAAACAATTCATTTCCAATTATTTTCAAAGAATTTTTATAAAATTGAAGCACCAAAAACGGTGATGGATTTGGATTATAATTAAAAATTCAATTTAAGTGAGAAAATCGAATAATCTCAAATCTCAATATCTATCAATCAACAAATCATAATACGTCATAATATTTTCAACACATTTCACAGATTAGAGAGATGGATTGATAGGTTGATTTTTACACACCAAGGAGAATTTCAATTTTATTTCAGTTTTTAGCACATTTTTTTTATTTATTTATTTAAGAGCACACTGACCACGCATAACCAGAGCTTGGATTTTTAAATGAGGTCAGTCGCAGCTTAAATTATAAGTTGTCTCTTAACCATGCATGACCAGAGCTTGGATTTTTAAATGAGGTTAGAGACACACTTATATATTTATTATATATATTTATCATTTCATCTTTTAAAAAGAAACACTCCTTGGTATAAAACCAATATATGGATGATAGAAAATGTGGTAGGTACAGAAATGGACTGTGAAATAAATTTCTAAATTAATTATATTATGATGAAATATGACCAACTGTACTGGGATTATTGAAAATTTTCAATTGACACTAATTCTGAAAAATAACATAACCACAATTCCATCACAAATATTTTCACTGTTTATTCAAGACGATTTTAAAAAATATTAAACTCTCCACATTTATAAAAAAAAATTATCATGGATGATAGAATGATGATAGATAATGAGGATGGTCGTAAAATAATTGCCAGTTCAAAGATATTATAATAAATGTTCAACAATCATGAAAATTAAAGAAAAATCTCCTCTTGTTGTGAAATATATTGCAGTCCCAATTCATCAGAATTTCAAAATCAAAAAAAATAATTTTGATGAATTATAAATACAGTTTAATTGGATATTGATTTCAATTTCTGAATGAATAATTAATAAATAATTTTAAAATTGAAAATCAAATACAAGAGGAATATGCTGATCTATACACGACAAGAGGGGAAAAAATGTGTACAAGACAAAAAGAGCGTGTGGATTTATACATGGTGAAGATTTGAATCTAAGTATGGATGGGTGAGACAAATATAAGGCGCTTCTGATACCACTTGGTGTCTCTATTTACAAGGAATTTTAACATGATGCTGAACAAGAATGTTATAGACAAAAAATTATTAAGTACCAAGCCCAAACAGATGAAATAATAGATTTTGCACATGTATCAGAGCAGCAAGCATGTGATTCCAGAACAAACATTCTTCAAAACAGTATTAGATCAACACAGAACATAGTTTCAAACCATACTTGTCAAGATGATGTTTCTGAAGGTCACAAAAGCAATATATTCCATGATCCATGATTATAAAATTTAGTTTATTTTAAATCATTTGAAGAAATGTGAATATATCAGGATTTAATGAATCAACCACACAATATTATATTTCAGATTCAAGAAATGTGTGCGATTCAATAAATCAATAATTTCAAATGATTTTAAACAAACATATATTAAAATCAAATAACCATGAAATAATAGAGAATTTTAAGACCATATTTTCAAAGAAATTTTCACAAGTATTTCTGACAAACCCATAAAAAAAAATCAGATCATTTACATCAGGTTTGATAGATATTCATGATCCAAAATAATTTATTTGAAATCACTTGAATCAATGTCAAGTTTTGAAATATAATGAATCAGTCACACAAGGTTGATAATTTCAAATTTAGGAGATGTGTGATTATTCAAAATATTAATAATTTCATATGATTTCAAACAAACAAATTCTAACCATGATGATCATGAATTACAATGATTTTCAAGATGTATCACTGAGATTCTAGACAATTTAAAATTTCTAAGCCAATCTGAAAAATAATGAAAATATCACTACTGATAAATAATAGAGTGCTGTAATGAGTGTAATATTTCAAGCTTTTCTAAAATGAATTAGAAGAATCTCAAAACAGCAACGATGTGTGAATTTCCATTAAACTTTCAGATCTTCAAAAATTTAGAATTCAAATTAACAGTGTTCAAGATATGACAAGAATTCATCAACACTGTTATGAATTCAGAAATCAGAAAAATAAACCTCGAAACAATTGCATATATTTACAAGATTAAATTCAGGATATGAGAATGATTAACACACGATGATTATATACAAATAAAGCATATTTCCAGAAAGATTATGAATTCTGCAACTGGAAGTTTAAGAAGTACAGACAAAAAAAATATGGCAGTGTCAAATCAAAAAACAAAAAAAAGAAGGAGATAGAGAAAGGAATAACAACAGAAAATAAAAACAAACAAAAAGAATATACAAAGGTGAGTTTAGAGATCATACCAGAGTCCAATGTAAAGCAGAATCTCTAACTCAACAGATCTTGGCAGAAGGAACTGTAAATGATACAAAAGTACAAGCCAGCTTGATTTCAAATTTCTTCTCAGCGCCACAGTTCCTCAGCCACCTTCGGTACCTAACAGTTTAAAGGATCGGGTGGTCTAACAAAATTTGTAAAACCACTCACAGTTTTGTTCACAGCTTTAGGTACCCAAATCTGTTTGTATAACAATCCGTTAGAATTAACTTTCGTACCCTTAGGAACCCAAATCGATTTGGATTTAACAAAACCCGTTTTATTTTCATTTGAGATCCAAGAAGGTTTAAATGGTTTGTTATAAAACAAATCCTCATCTCGATTGTGATTTACAAATCCTTTGAAGTTTTCAGATTTAAAATTTTCAAAACAAACATTTCTAAAGTGAATTGAGGGATTTTTAAAATCACAAGAATTTTGATTTCTAAAAACATCATTTTTCCCGAATCCAAGTCCAGATTTATTTCCACGATAAACTTGGTTTTGTAACAACATATTCAATGATTTTTCCCCATTAGAAAATTTATCCAATGTTGATTCTAATCGTTGAATTTTGGATTTCAGATCGCTATTTTCTTTTAATAAATTTGAGCAATTATTTATAGCGATCATCTGTTTAGCATTGGTCTGTTTCAAAACCAAATTCTCATTTTCTAACGATTTAATTTTGGCTTGGGATTCGGAAATTTCAAGTTCAAATTGTTTTTGCTTTTCCAACTCAAACTTCTTGGATTTTTCAATCTCATTTTCAAGTTCTTTCAAAATCAAACCACTTTTCACCAAATTTTCATTTTCAGCAATTTCAAATTTGGAATATATATCAGTCTTAAAAATTTCAAATTCCTCTTGTAAAAAGTTATTCAAACTTGATAACTCAATCTTGTTCTCTTTTAAGATCAAAATTTCTTTTTCAAACTTTTGAATATTTTTATTGAGATGAACAAGATTGGTTTTCAATTTCAAACAGTTTTTACAATCTGAATTTGAAGAATTTTTAAAATGTTCAAGTTGTGATTCCAAATCATCAATTTTGCTGGTCAACTCAAGATTTTTAGATTTCAGAGATTTGTTTCTAGATTGGAGTTTATCAACAGCTTTAGTTAGATCAGCACACATATAAACTAAATCTTCGTATGAAAAATTTCCTGTCTCGTCGTCTGTTGAATCTCCTTTGATTGATTCATCTGTTTCTCCTTTTAAACACAGATCTGAATCAGAGTTGACATTCTGGGGTTTTGAGCAGTCGTCAGATTTTCCATAGAGCGTGTTTAGAGTTCTCCAGACATCCTGCGCAGTCAAACAATGAGATACGTGAATAAAATGTTCTGTACTGAGATAATCAAATATGATATTCATAGCACGAGAATCGAAAACAATGTTTCTATTATCAGACATATCACTCCCATTGATAACAACATCCCAACATTTAATATTAACAGATTTTAAATAAAATTCCATTTTAGATTTCCAGTTTGAAAAATCTGTTCCATTGAAAATAGTTGGAGATGAACTGGACTGACTCTTAGAAGACTGACGACAAGGATTACCCATTACTCTAGAGTTAAACAAAAATACCTGGCTCTGATACCACTGATGGATCTAGAATAACCCTAGAGGGGGGGTGAATAGGGTTTTTCACAGTTTTTAAATAGAATTGAAAAACTGACAGGATATTAAAATAATAAACAGATCATAGAATATAGCAGAAACAGAAATGCAGAAAATAAATCACACACAGATATACCCAGCTTCGGCAAAACCCTGCCTACTGCTGCATTTCTAAGGTTTCTACTAGGTGATAGAACAGTTCCCGCATACAAGACCATGTACACTCGCAAACCCTGTCCTATTCTAACCCTACGCTCAAATCCTTAGACTGATTCAAACCCCTGAATCAGATTTTCCCCAGATTACAAACCCGTAACCTGTATTCCTAGATTTTACAGATTCTAGTACTGTCAGTTACCTCCTAACTGAAACTCCCCTAGAGTTTTACAGACTCTATAAACTGTTCAGAATTGTTTACAAAAAAAAATTGAAGAACAAAACAAAAATAAAATAAAAATCAAAACAAGAAAAAACCCTTTTAGAGTTAAATTAAAAGGGGTCATCCCCTTTTAATATTAAAACATGGCTAGGCCAAAAGTAAATGGCCGACCCATTTGTATTTCACTTTTGTCCGATCCTTTGCTTTAGCTCTGGGAAACAGAAATGGCGGCGGCGATTCTAGGGTTTTTCTTCTTTGCCCCAATTCGATTGCGATAGCTCCAGATAGATGAATTCTGGTTCTCTGATGAACTTCAGTTCTTCGATGGATATCTTCACGTCTGATATCGGATTTTCTGGTGGTCGAAACTTGGTAAGATTTCTGATTTTAATTCTTTGGTTGCTCGGTTAATTTGCTTGGTTTCGATCTTCATATTGCCTGTGATGAATCGCGTGTAATATAGGGTAAAATAAAACCCTAATAACCTCTGATTTCGCTGAATGGCTTGCCCTGATTTATGCGGTTTTCCCCTTTTTGAATTTCTTGATGAAATCGGTTTTGATTGAAATTTGTTGGCTTTAAAATACTGAAAATTTCTTTCCCCTCTTGACATATCTCGATTTGAACATGGTTCCTCTTTTGGTTTGATAAATCCTGACTTTGAATGACATGTGTATATTGCCAGTTTTTGATTTGCCTCGGCATTGATTGTTGCTTGAAATATTACTGAGAATTTTGCTCGATTCCTCAATTGATTAGTTGCCTTGGAAGACTTTCCTTGCCCAAAATTGTGTCTTGAATTGATTTTTGTGAATTCTGTGATTGTTGCCATATATTCTCTGATGCCTCTATGACCAAATTGAGCAATTCTTGAAAGTCTTTTATGTGTTTCCCAATATAAACACCCATTCAAATATGAAAGGAAAGTAATTTATCTAGACAAAAAATTCTTTTCTTCATGAACATGGTCGGTTTCATATATTACTGAGAATTGATATTTGAAGATTTGTTGCTAAAATTAATCTTGTGAAACAAAACTGGAAACAACCATTTGCTTCTTGCCATGTATATGTTTGCTTAAGATTCCTGCTTTGCAAGAATACTGATTTTTGAAATCTGGAAATATTTTAAGTAATTGCCAAACATATAAAGCTTAATTGTGCCACTGATTTTTGAAAGCAGAAATGAATGATCAGCAAAATCCAATGCTTGCCATTTACTGATTGAATGTTCATTTGTCACGTGAACTTCCTGAACCATTTTGAATTGCATGTATGGACCCACACTTGCTCACTTCTATTTGTCTGTCTCTTATTCATTTCTGTGCTCGACTACATTGGCTTAACAATTATGACTGAACCATGATTTGCTAATGTCATAAAAAAAATAAAGCTGCTTCACCTATTATAGTCTGATTTGAATTGCATTGTACCTGCTCTTGACATTTGTAGCTCTCATGCTTCTTGAGTTCTTTGACCATTAGTCAGGAAATTGATTTTGCTGTCATGACACTTGTATTGTGTCGGCCACTTTGGCTTTATTATTTGCTGAGCAGTCTTGGGCTCGACCAATTTTTACTCTTTGTTGGCTTGAATCATGCTTTGCTATTGAGTTTCTGGTTTGCGCTTGCATGAGCATGTACTTGCTCCATGTTGTACTCTGATTTTGCTGTTTCTTGAAAAACTTGCATGTTGACTTTTGAGCTTCTGGCTTTGACTTTTCTTATGTCAATTTTGACCATGCTTTTTGGCATTTTGTATAAGATATATCAGCAGACTAGTCACACTATGTTGAGGCTGATCAAAAATCAGCAAACTAGTGTGATTATGTCGAGGCTGATCAAATCAGATCAAGTCATGAAAAAGGATGAGAAACACACCAGAAATCTGAGGCAAATAAAATTCTAAAAACAAAATTTATATTTGCATATATTCAGTATTATTTCTATTGCAGTATACTGTGTGTTTCTGTTTCATGTGTGACAGGTAAGCTGGGATGACTGGACTGACTGTGATGACTGGACTGACAATGACTGGACTGAAAGCTGAAGATAAGAAGACAGTGTGTGGTGTCAATGAATGTATGAGTCTGTATATACAAGTGAAAATGGATATATATGAAATGTAACTGTGTATATGTTGTGTGTATGTATGACTGAGTGACAATGAATGAACTGTACTGAGGAGCTGTGAGAGAATTGTACAGATATATGTAATAAACAAATTTGATTGAAATAAAATATCATTTTATTGTTGTCAAACGAACTTGTCTATTATATTCTGTTTATATACAAGTACAATATACAGTGAATGTTTAAATAGTGGAGTTATACAGAGTTGTACTGTTTGAATGTTAGAAATATAATATTCAATTCAAATATTATATTCCTATCTGTGTTGTATATATAAAACATTACAATAACAAACACATTTATAATAATATATATTTGTTTGTTATCATCAAACAAAAATCATATAATTGTGTATACAACTGCGTTATATACAACATTAACTGCCTTATAAAAACAAACTTCTACATTAAAATCTTTTAAACTCGATCCCCATTTTGGAATAGTATATTTTTATAACTTATATATATACATACATGGAATTTTATTTCCATTTTAGTTTTACTCAAAATAATCCCAATATCTTATTTAGAAAATAATTTATTTGTTTAATAAATTCAGCATGATCAAACTTCAATTATAAATCCGTATGGATTTATTTCATATCATTTTACATTCTGAACGTCAGAATAATTTCATCATTTACCTTTCTTGAAACAATTCCAAATTAAAAATCCCTTTTTACTCTCATATTAAAATTTTAATAATCAAATTTCTCATGTTAATTATTTATAAATGTTGTTTATAAATTTTACTTCTTGTTTTAAATATTTAAAACAAGCTTATATTTCAAATTCCATTTGAAAATCCTATTTAATTTCCCTTTTTAAACTCAAACTTGAATTTAAATTTATAAATTATTTAACGAAAAATTATAAATTCCACTTTTTATTTTAAATATTTTAACAAGTTCGTATTTCGAAATCTTATTTGAAATCCAATTTCCTTTTGGAAAATAAGTTTTCCTTTTTAAATTCAGATTTGAATTTAAAATCTAATATTATGAACGATAATATTTCTTTCCATTTATAATATTGTTTATAAATTCAGCTACTTGTTTTTATTATTAAAAACAAGTTAATATCTCAGTTTATTCGAAATTCCATTTCTATTTCGAAAATTAAATTTTCCCTTTTTAAATCTAAAAATCCCTTTGTATAAAATTTTTAAATATCAATATCTAAGGCCAGTGATATTTAAATACCTAACACATGACAATCCATTCAATTCAACACATCAAACATACATGAATATATTGTTTGTGAACAAATTAACAACTGTAAACAATTGTTTAATCTGTTCGGTTTTCCTAAACAACAAGGATTGTTGTAGAGGGTGTCGAACTCTGGGACCAAAAATATTTTAATTAATAAATCCAATCAAATTATCACAGGATTTTGATTGATTGAAAACACAGAAAATAACAGCAATTAAATAAAAAGAGAGATTATATAATAAGGGAAAGCAATTAGGGAATAATGACATAGATTGGATTCACACTCATCAATAGCCAACAAATAAATATAGATCTAATTCATGTTTCTGTCACACACATGAATAAACGATAATTAGGTTCTTAGAAACAAATAAGTAAATTACGACATGCATAGCCTATGCAGGAGTTGATCTCTTAAACAACCATAGACTATCAGGGCAGATTCACTAATTAATTTCTAAAACCCTAAAATTAGATCTAAATCTGATAACTGTTAGATCGAACACGAAACTACCCTATGAAGGAGCATAGCTCTTAAACGACACAGAATATGAAGGTTCAGATTTAACCCTTGATTCAGATCCAGATCTACATGTATAAAGTCCTCATCTATTGGCTATGTGATTCATGTTGAATCATATCTATTAGCGTCATCACCCCCTAATCAAAGGGGATTAGCTAGACCTAGCTAAAGAAGAAGAGAAAAAGAAACTAAATAACATGAACATAAATAAAACTAAAACTAAATAGAACAGAGGAAGAATGATTTTATTCCAAGAAGAGAATTACAGAATAAAACCCAATGTGTTTTTACATGAATAAGGTACAAGGTATTTATAGTTGTATTGGCTAAGGCTAAGAGGCTCATTACACAATGTGGGACAAAATCCCTTTTCCAAAATAACACATAAACCAAATAGCTAAGTGTGAACGCATGTGAATGGAAGGCCTTTCAAATGAGCTAATGTGAACACGTATGAATGGATTTGCAAATGTCATAGCTTGCGGGCATCAAATGACATCAATTCCAACAGTTTTGAGCATGAATAGGAACTCCATAATTCTCTGTGACCAGCTATCATTATGAAAAGGCATTGAACCTTTAAAATATGCTGAAGAAGGTGGTTGAACTACAACATTTCTTCAAGCTTTAATCAAGCTCTCAAAATCAACACTCTTCTTACACTAATTCTTCAAGCTTTTCAACAATTAAGTGCATTAATCCATTCATCATAAATAATCTGGAAACACAACTATAAATACACAATATCAATTATTTAAAAGATAAAGCAAGATAAATAAGTGGATAAAATATACACATTTGCATGTATATCAAATACCCCCACACTTATCTTTTTATTCGTCCTCGAATAAACTAAACTGAGATATGTCACACTTTCGTAGGAAACACGATTGCATTTAGCGTATGCAACAAGCCGTTAAATCCCTAGGTGTCCCTAGTAGGACGAGTGTTGTCTCGTAAGGGTTTTCAGCGGATACTACCTACAAAATCCAAAGCGTCTTATGTACACGGATTAATCAAACAATATATTTAAGGTCTTTCACATTCCAAGGATTTCACCTAACTTCAACAATAACGGTTTAGCCCAAATTGTCCATCCCATAATTGGTGCAAAAATGAATAAAAAAATTCAAGCTGAATCGTAATTCCTTGATAACACTGTAATTGTCTTGAAGGTTAAGAGCGTGGTGTCAACCAAAGTTCTACACATCGACAATGTGCACCCAATCATTCATTCATTTTTTTTTTGAATAATTTTGCACCAATGTAACTATAATGTATTGGATGTGAGTTATGCATAGATGAAGGAGAATTTTGTAAGTTCTAAAAATATTATAGATAAGAGGGCAAGTGTATTAGTTGAATTTCAAGCTACAAAAGATAAAGTAATACTAAGGCACATATGGACTTTTTGTTTCCTTTCATCTTCTCAACTACAATCCTTGCTTCTAAGTACGGTATGATGGATGTGGATGGAATGGAAATGGATGCTTCATAGTCAAGAATGATAAATGACTATTTTATTCTGAGAGATTTTCTCCTCATTGCATTTTTTCCTTTTTCTTTTCTTTTTGCATGATGAATGATGAGTGGAGATGGAATGGAATGACACCGTATATTATTTCATTTGATTCCTCCTCTACTAAGCGAATCATAACCAACACTTCATGAAAGGAATGTTTTGTGCCCTAGTTACTTTACTTCTATAACCCTAATTCAACACACAAGTCTGGATTGACGTTATATATAAAAAGATGAAACGAATGATAAGCAAAGTTTCGTAAGATAGATAACCCATATAAAATAAGATGTGGTATATGGTTATCCTACCTTAAAACAAGTACGGAGTGGGTAGTGTAATATTGGTATAAAAAGTGATATTTCTAAACCTTTGACAATAAATCAGTACAAGGTTCTTAAGTATACCAATATAAGAAAAACTTGTCGAAACATGGATGTAAATCGACTAAAACTTGGGTTTGAATAATGTGGGTTATCGAAGAAGAACGCTACAATGAGTCATTTCTCCTTAATTGGGCCAAGTGGACTTTAGAACTTACAAGTTTGAAAAAAATTGAGTGAGAAAAATATTATGCACGAAACGAACTCAGAAAATCCAACAAATGTAGGTGCAAAATCTTTTTATTTCATGATTTTTTTTAATTATTTTTACTTGCACATTCTAACATGTATAACAATGGTTGACACGCTTACTCCAGAACACGACTAATGTCTGCACAGTCTCAAGCTAGCATCTTAAAAAGACACATTACAACTCAATGAATAAATAGTGTTCATTACCATCGCCCAACAATTCAACTTATCAAACAAGAACCAAGGTGTTATTTATGAATTTAAGTTAATCCTTGTTCAATGAATGACCTACTTCATAAAATTTGATTGCTGATGTAATGTAAATTCCCCCCCCCCCCCCCCCCACACTTGAGTGTGACTGTGTCCTCACAGTCGTTAATCAGACATATCTTAGTGAAAGGGAAAAACAAATAAGAGAATATTTACATATGTACAAAAGAGGGTAAGTGCGTCTTATCGAATGTAATGTGGCTCATGGAGGACCATGAGCTCTTCCTCTTGGTTGGGTATTGGTGCCAAGTAAGGCTTAAGGCGTTGAACATTGACCTTATAGGATGATCCATCAGTTGGATTCTCAATTTCTACCGCACCATATGGAAAAACAGTCCGTACAGTGTAAGGTCATGTCCATCAAGATTTTAACTTACCCGGAAATAAATGCAGTTTTGAGTCATACAACAGAACTTTTTGACCTAGAATGAAAGTTTTACGTAAAATTGATTTATCATGAAAAACTTTCGTTCTGTCCTTGTAAATTCGTTCATTTTCATAGGCATCATTTCGAATTTCATCAAGTTCATTAAGTTGAAGCTTCCTATGTTCACCTTCTTGCTCTAAATCAAGATTCAAAGTTTTTATTGCCCATAGTGCCCTATGTTCTAGTTCAACTGGTAAGTGACATGGCTTACCAAAAATCAAACGATAAAGGGACATACATAAGTTTGTTTTGAAAGCGGTGCGGTAAGCCCAAAGAGCGTCGGTTAACTTTTGGGACCAATCTTTGCGATTTCGATTCACAGTTTTCTCAAGGATTTGTTTAATTTGCCTATTCGATACTTCAACTTGCCCACAAGTTTGAAGATGGTAAGGAGTGGATAACTTGTGGGTTATCGAATACTTTTTCATGAGAGCTTCAAAAGAACGATTACAGAAGTGTGTTCCATTATCACTGATTATTGTGCGAGGTGTGCCAAACCTAGAGAAGATATTTTCTTTCAAGAAGCGCACAACAACCTTGTTATCATTTGTTTTGCATGGAAAAGCTTCGACCCATTTAGAAACATAATCAACAGCTAAGAGAATGTAAAGGTTCCCAAAAGAATTAAGGAAGGGTCCCATGAAGTCTATACCCCACACGTCAAAAACTTCGACTTCTTGAATTGGATTTAGGGGCATCATATTCCGTTTAGAAATTTTCCCTAAGAATTGACATCGATCACAAGTTTTGTAGAATTTGTAAGCGTCTTTGAAAAGGTTGGGCCAGTAGAAACCCGATTGGAGAACTTTTTTGGTTGTCTTTTTGGGACCGAAGTGACCATCACAGGCTTGGTCGTGACAGAAAGAGAGGACACTACGAGTTTTGGTGTCGAGAACACACCTTTGAACGATTTGGTCTGGACAGTATTTGAAAAGATAGGGGTCATCCCAATAAAAATGTTTCACTTAGGAAAAGAATTTGTGTTGATCCTGCTTAGACCAAAAAGAAGGGGTCTGCTTGGTGACTAAGTAGTTGACAATGTCAGCGAACCAAGGATCAGTGGATAGAGAAAATAGCTGTTCATCAGGGAAATTCTCGTTGATCGGAAGAGAAGAAGACGGGGCATTTGGAAGACGAGACAAGTGGTCCCCAATAACATTGTCAGATCCTTTTTTATCCTTAATGGTAAGGTCAAATTCTTGAAGTAGAAGGATCCAACGAATGAGACGAGCCTTAGCATCCTTTTTAGAGAAAAGGCACCTAAGTGCAGAATGATCAGTATGAACGGTGATGTGTGATCCAACAAGATATGGTCTGAATTTTTCTAGAGCGAAAACGACTGCCAAGAGTTCTTTTTCAGTGGTCGTATAGTTGATTTGAGTGTCGTTCAGAGTCTTACTCGCGTAGTAAATGACATTAAGAATTTTATTGATTCGTTGTCCTAAGACAGCGTCAACAGCGAAATTCGAGGCATCACACATGATTTCTAAAGGCTACTTCCAATTAAGAGATCAGATGATCGGGGCAGAGATAAGTTCATTTTTAAGATGCTCAAAAGATGAAATAAAATCAGAATTGAAGTCAAAAGGAACATCCTTACCAAGAAGACTGGTCAAAGGTCGAGTGATTTTGCTAAATTCATTTATAAAGCGACGATAGAAGCCAACATTACCTAAAAAGGATCGGATGTCCTTAACGGATTTGGGATTGGGAAGATTCGAGATAACCTCAATTTTGGCTTTGTCTACTTCAATTCCTTTATTAGAGATGACGTGTCCTAAAACAATGCCATGTTTGACCATGAAGTGACACTTTTCCCAATTAAGCGTTAAGTGTTTATCTTTGCAACGGTTAAGAACAAGATCCAGGTGATGTAAACACTCAGTATAAGAATCCCCGAAGATGGAAAAATCATCTATGAACACTTCCAAAAATCGCTCCATCATATCAGAAAAAATGTTAATCATGCACCTCTGAAAGGTTGCAGGTGCATTACAGAGACCAAAAGGCATACGACGGTACACAAATGTACCAAATGGACAAGTGAAAGTGGTTTTCTCTTGGTACTCCAAAGCGATAGGGATTTTATTATAGCCCGAGTACCCGTCAAGGAAACAGTAGTACTCGTGACCGGCTAGTCGTTCTAACATTTTATCGATAAATGTAAGAGGGAAATGATCCTTACGTGTTGCAGCATTAAGTTTCCTATAGTCAATGCGAACACGCCAACCAGTCTGGGTGCGGGTTGGGATAAGCTCGTTAGCTTCATTTTGGATCACGGTAATCTCTGATTTCTTAGGTACGACATGAATCGGACTAATCCATTGACTATTGGAAATTAGGTAGATGATTCCATTGTCAAGACATTTAAGGATTTCAGCACGAACTTCTTCTTTCATGATGGGGTTTAGTCGACGCTGGGGATCACGAGTGAGTTTGGCATCATCTATAAGGTGGATTCGATGTTGGACCATCGAAGGACTAATCCCCTTAATATCAGTCATGGACCAACCAATTGCTTCCTTATTTTTCTTAAGGATGGGAAGGAGCAATTGCTCCTTCTCTAAAGTAAGGTCAGAAGTGATAATGATAGGAAAAGTTTCATTGTCTCCTAAGTAAGCGTACTTAAGATGACCGGGCAACACTTTGAGTTTAGATTTTGGGGGACGACTCAATTGAAGAAACTGGTTGAGGGACAGACTCAATTGTGAGCGGCTCGACAGGAATCGAATCAGAGACATTTTCGGGAATATCTTGAAACAAGGTTTCATAATTCGATTCAATTTCGTTATTCAAATGGTCGAGCTCAGATTCATTATCATGGACAACATGGATTTCAGAAAACTGGTCCACATAAGAGTAAGGTGTAACGACCCGCATTCTACGCATCGAAGGATCGTAGAATATTTATTTCTTTCTCATACGAAGTCGTATAGCCATGTAACTTTGGGAGGATGACTATTAGGGTCATTTCCCATGTTCATGACTTTTGTCGATTTTTAAATGACCATTTTGCCCCCTAACTGATCTTGTTTCAGCCATAACTTTTGGTTGGAAAGGATTTTTGACCTGAAACCACTTCCATTAAGTCCGGATGATGGTTTACCTTTCCGTAGAGTGGTCATATGTGAAAAACGGACTTACCGTTTGGGAGATATGGCTGAATTAAGGTTTAGAAGGTGAAAAACAGCTTAATTGGGCTTAATTGGGTAATTAACAGCTAGGCCCAGAGGGGGATTTCGGGATTTGGAGTATTTAAGGGCTGTTAGGGTTTAGAGAACACCCTTTTCTCATTTTTCAGCCGCCACTTATCATCCCTCTCAACTTAGTAATGGCCTCCAACATCTAAAACACCTCTAAACCACTTTTTAATTGAAGATTTGGCTAAATTACATCAAGTTGAAGAGGATTAGCATAGAATTGGGAACAGAGCTGTTGTATTGCTTTGGAAACAGTGCCATAACAGAGATTATTTCAGATCTAAAGTTAATTTGTGGCCAAGGTGAGTGATTTGCATAGTTCCACTAATTATGGTTAATTAAGGGTAATTAGTGTTAATTGGTGAATTTAAACATAATTAAATTCTGGAAAAATATTTATAAATTTCGAAATATTGTCTTAGGCCTTTGTTAGAAATTTTGGTTAGTTTTGTTAAATTTTGCTAATCATATCATTAATTATGCTTAAACATGATTAAGGGGAAATATGGGATTTTGGCTATGTTTGATTCGTTTTAACCTATCAAATTATTGTTTTGGTGTTTGCGGTTGATTATACATGTTGTTATGACTATGTGGTATGCTTTGTGATTGATTAGAAGAGTTAGAATGGTCGAAAATGCCATCGTATGACGTAAAACAGTCGCTGGAAGTTGCAGGAAGTAGTGCAGGGTTTCGGATCGGATCGGGTTAGGGGGGCTCGGGTCGGATCGGGGAACTGAGTAGAGAACCGAACCGGATTGGAACCTAGTACAAGAATGAGGGCTTGGCAAACAGGAAGGCCTCTTGTATAAGGTTTGGAGTTGGCATTGGACTAAAGTTGGACATGGGATCGGATCAGATTAACTGGAGGAAAGAAAGGCAGAACCGAACTAAGGCAGAAGCACCGAACCGAATCAAGATAGTGAGATAGCCGAACCCAAGTAACATGGAAGCACCGAACCGAACCAAGGGTAGAGCTCCGAACCGAACCGGATGACCAGGAAATGGAGCAAGCCAAACCGAACTAGGGAAGGACAACCGAACCGAATCGGATTGGAGCTGCGATTACGCGACGACTCTTCTGAAGACCAGCTCCAATCTAACCAGAACCCGAGATGCAAAGGAAGTCCAAATTGGAAGTTTGCACTTAGGATCCAGTTGGGAACCAATGAGTTGACTCCATGATTGGACTTTGCTGCGGGACGTGTGCTAAGGGGTTATCGAAGTCTATAGCTTTGATTCACCACCAAGACGGATGTTATGCTATGTATCTGTGCAGTGGGGTAGTTACTACTCCATGGGGCAGAGTGATCGTAGCAAGGCTATGAGCCAGTGCAGTGGGGTTGTCATGAACCCATGGGGCAGAGTGGACATAGCAAAGGATTAGTGGCTATGGATCAGTGCAGTGGTGTCGTTATGACTCCATGGGGCAGAGTGATCATAGCAAGGCATTGGATGATCAAAGTGGTGGATATCGTATGCTTTACACACTGAGTGAGAGATGTGAGGATGGTTGCTATGATTGATCGTTTGCCATCACTATGCCATGCACACCCCCACCCTCATATTCTTTACACTATATGTTTAGTGGCACCTTAGAGTATTGAGCGATATGTTGTGCTAACTCTTTAGTTGCAGGTCCAGGTTCAAGTATGGTTTAGTATACCTGATATTATTCTGTTTTGCTGCATTATCGCTCATACCAGACTTTTGTCTGACCCAGAGTTTTATGTCTCTTCTTATCACTCTGGGTGCTCTTAAACGGGCAGACTAGAGACAGGTTAGCTGGTTATGCATGAGTAGCTGATCCGGAGACGAGCAGGAGGTTCCTACGTATTATCTACATATATTCTCCCTGTGTTGTTGATGGTCACTGCTTTGGGCATTAGTAGTATACCTCTCCTTTCTTTTGCTTTAGAGACAGTATTTTGAAGTTGTAATAATGGTTATGGATCATAAGCTGTATTTTGGATTTCCGCTGCTATGATGATTATGGTTTAGTTTTCAGCTTATGCACTGTCTCGCCTGTTTTATGTCAAGTATGTTATTATTATATTTTATTCCATGCGATATGGGACATTCTACATGTTCCTTGTTAGTTCAAATTCCTTACCTTTCCTTTCTTTGGCGACCGTCCCGTGTTGGTTGGGCATCGGCACAGCGCACTTTCATTGGAAATGTCGGCTGGTGCGGAGCGGGCCTTCACATTTGGTATCAGAGCTCTAGGTTGCGTAGTTAACCTAGGGAAAGACACCAAAGAGAGATAATACGTATATGAGAGCGCGTATTTGTGATTATTTTGGTTTTCAAAAGCTATATATATACACGCTATTAGTATAACTAAGGATGAAGTCGCACTGCACTGACACCACAAAGAAGATAGTTAATCGTTTCTCTTTACAGATTGAACGATGAGCCGATATACGAGGGGTGCTGGTAGAGGAGCCAATAATGGGAATGCTCCTAACATGAGGACTATTTTCACTGACTTCATGAGAGAGATGCTTAGGGACGTTCAGAGGGCAGTTCCTAATGCTGCTAATGGTGGTGGTGCAGTGGTGCAGGCGCCTAGAGCCGATTTCGCCAAGCTTTGCAAGGATTACACAAGTCTTGGTGGATAGTCGTTCCACGGAACGGAATCGGCTATAGAAGTTTAGGATTAGTTGGATAACTGCGAGCGTATCTTCGAAGACTTAGGTATCGAGGATGCGATGAAGAGAAAGCTAGCATCCCGTCAGCTACAAGGACGAGCAATGAATTGGTGGAACGCTATTAAGGCAGCTACTCCAGAGGACCAAGTTACATGGGATCAGTTTAAGGCCTATTCGGTGAAAAATTTACCCCAGTTGCTCAGAAGTCGGAGTTATTTAGGAAGTTCTTGGTGCTTAAGAAGAATGGTAGGGCAGTCTCGGAGTACATTGCAGAGTTCGATACTCTATCGAAATATGGATTATCCCTTATTGATATTGCCGAGAAGAAAAATGAAAAGTTCATAACAGGCTTAGATCAGTACTTGGTAGAAAGGCTTATAAACCATGTCGATGAGACGTTTGAATCGATTGTGGGGAAAGCTTTGAGATCAAAGAGTCTATACCCTAAGTCTAAGACTGAGGTTGCATCTGCAGAGGAGCCAAAGCCGCAAGCAGATGGTGGAGGCAAGAATGGTTATAAGAATAAGAGAAAGCAGAATCAGACCAAGGATGGCCAGAAGAAAAAGAATAAGAAAGATGTTGAGTGCTTCATCCATGGTAAGAAGGGCCACTATGCCAAAGAATGTCGGGCCAAGCCAGCGGATAGGAAGTGCTTCAACTGTGGCCAAGTGGGACATCACAAGGACAAGTGTCTGCAACCCCCTAAAGAAAAGAAGATTGTGAAAGCAGACGCTATCAATGTTGTTCCTTCTTCGTCGGATGCCCCAACTGCGGCGGAGAAAGGAAAGAATGTCGTCATTCAAGGTATGCTTTCTGTTTATGATGTTCCTGTTCGAGAATTGTTTGATACCGGGGCTTCCATTCCTTCATATCTAGTGACCTGGTAGATAGGTTGGGATTGGAACCCGAGATAGTCGATAGACCTTTAGCAGTGACGAACCCGATTGGTGGTTTGACTAGCCTTTGTATGATTTGTCGTAATGTGGTCTTATCGAGTCATGGATGCATGTTTGTTTATGATTGCTTTGTTTTGTGCTTTACTGGGTTTGGCATTATTTTGGGAGTCGATTGGCTCCAAAGATACGGGATGGTGGTAGACTGTGAGGGCTTTTTGGTGATAGTTAGAGCAGATGATGGGCGGAGGGTAGTGTTTGGTGGTCTACCTAATGATGGGGCAATGGCTAGTTTTCTAAATTCCCTCGACATCCCGCATGATGAGTTGTCAGATGTGCCCGTGGCTGGCCAGTATCCGGACGTCTTCGAGGAAGTGACCGGACTTCCACTACACCGAGAGATTGAGTTCCGTATTGATTTAGTGAAAGATGCCAGACCTATAGTGATGTCACTTTGTCGTATGGCGCCAAGGGAGCAGCGAGAGCTCGGGGTGCAAGTAAGCGATCTTTTGAAGAAGGAATTTATCAAAAGAAGTGTTTCTGAGTGGGGAGCACCAGTTGTGTTTGCTACCAAGGCAGATGGTTCCCTTCGTTTGTGTGTGGACTACCACGAGTTGAATAAGGTGACGAGGAAGAATAAGTATCCTCTACCGCAGATAGATGTTTTGTTTGATCAGTTGAGTGGCGCGAGAGTGTTCTCCCAGTTGGATCTCGCGACAAGTTTTCATTAGCTTACAGTGGAAGCTGATAGTATAGCTAAAACGGCATTTCAGACGCTGTCTGGATTCTATGAGTGGTTGGTCATGCCATTCGGGTTAACTAATGCACTAGCATATTTTGTGGATCTTATGAATAGGGTATTCAGAGAATAGTTGAATAAGTTTGTTCTTGTGTTCGTAGACGATATCTTGGTTTATTCAAGGACAGAGGAAGAACATAAGAAACATTTGAGGATAGTGATGGAGGTGTTGAGAAAACACCAATTGAAAGCAAAGTTTTCTAAGTGTCGCTTCTGGAGGAGGGAAGTGAGATTCTTGGGCCATGTTGTTTCAGAGAATGGTATTGCCGTGGACCCTGCGAAGGTGGCTATGGTACAAGATTGGTCTATGCCCAAAAATGCAACAGATGTAAGAAGTTTCTTGGGGTTAGCTGGATATTATCGTAAGTTTATCCAAGACTTCTCCAAGATTGCAGCAACGTTGACTCAGTTGATCAAGAAGAATCAAGCTTTCGTCTAGGACGAAAAGTGTGAAAATGTATTCAAGAGTCTAAAGAAAAAGTTGACATGTGCACCAGTGTTAGTCATCCCTAAGGGGAATGAAGAGATGACAGTATATACAGATGCATGTGGTACCAGACTAGGTGATGTACTGATGCAACGAGGTAGGGTTGTAGCTTACGCAAGTCGGCAATTGAAACCGCATGAGAAAAGATATCCTACCCATGATTTGGAATTGGCAGCGATCGTGTTCGAATTGAAGATGTGGAGACATTATCTCTTGGGAGAAAGATTCGAGTTGTTTACCTATCATAAATCGTTAAAATATCTTCTCTCTCCGAAGGATCTAAATCTCCGACAGCAAAGACGGTTAGAATTCTTGGCTTCCTACGATTTCGATATCGCATACACACTAGGAAATGGCAATGCGGCAGCTGATGCATTGAGTAGAAGACATGCCAGTTTAGGGGCTATGTTTCTAGAATGGAAGCAACTGGAGTACATTGCTGGGTATGATTTCAGACCAAAGTGCGAATTGGATCCAGAAATGTTAGCAAATTTGACGATCAGACCCACTTTGATTGAGCGGATTTGGTTCCAGTCAGAAGGACGATCCTAACTTTTTGAAAATCATCTCCAAGTTAGAGATGGGCATCGATGAGGAGATGAACGAGTATGGGCTCGATCGAGATGGATGGCTTAGAAAGAATGGAAGACTAGTTGTACCCAATGTCAACGGATTGAGAGATGAAGTGCTTAGAGAATGTCATCACTCAAAACTGACTATACACCCCGGTGGTAACAAGATGTATCGAGACATGAAGCATACCTACTACTGGTAAGGGATGAAAAGAGACGTTGGGACGTTTATATCCAAATGCATGAATTGTCAGCTAGTTAAAGTTGAGCAAAAGAAGCCTAGTGGTTTGTTGCAACCATTAGAAAATCCAGAATGGAAATGGGAACAAGTCTCAATAGATTTCATTGATGGGTTACCAAGGACTAGGTCGGGCCATGATAACATTTGGGTGATTGTGGACCAATTGACCAAGAGTTTAAGATTTATACCCGTCAAGTCGAATAGAACGGCAGCTAAGTTAGCTGAGCTATATATGAAATGGGTAGTGAGATTTCATGGAGTACCTAAAAGCATTGTGAGTGACCAAGACCCGTTGTTTAATAGTGGGTTTTGGAAGAGCTTACAAGGGGCGTTAGGATCAGAATTACATCTCAGTACCGTGTATCATCCTCAAACCGACGGTCAGACAGAAAGGGTGAATCGTATATTGGAGGATCTCTTGAGAGCTTGTATATTGGATTTTGGTGGATCATGGGATGACCATTTGCATCTAGTAGAGTTCGCATATAATAATAGCTATCAATCCAGTATTGGTATGGCTCCATTTGAAGCTTTGTACGGAAGACTATGCAACTCACTGTCATGTTGGTTAGAAACTGGTGAGAAGTTTATGCTTGGACCAGATGTGATAAGAGAAACTTCAAATAAGATTAAGGTTATCCAACAGCGAATGAAGGCTGCTCAAGATAGACAGAAGAGTTATGCTGATAAGAGGAGAAAAGATTTAAAATTCTCCATTGGTGACTTGGTGTTTGTCAAGATTTCTCCCTTAAAGAGCGTGATTTGATTTGGCAAGAGAGGCAAGTTAGCACCAAGATTTGTTGGTCCATTCCCATTTCTCGAGCAAATTGGGAATTTGGCATATAAAGTTGAATTACCAGAGAAGATGGTGGGAGTTCATAATGTATTTCATGTTTCCCAGTTAAGGAAGTTTATGCACGACCCTAGTGTGGCTATTTCACCGGATCAGTTAGATGATATCGAGGTTGAACTCGAGGCGGTCTTATGCGTATTATTGGGAACGATACGAAGCAGCTTCGAAGGAAAGCGGTGAGACTAGTCAAAGTTCAGTGGGGTGATGATGAGGAAGACTGTACTTGGGAAACAGAGAAGGACATAAGGAGGAAGTATCTAGAACTCTTTGCCTGGTAAGGTTTTTATGTCGGTATAGTACTCCCTTGTTAGTAAACGGCATGCTAGGATAGGCTTATTGTGTTGTTTTGTATGCTTTATTGCTTTGTTAATGATTGGTAGGCATGTGGGATCCTTTGTATGTTTTGGGTTAATGAATTTCAGGGACGAAATTTCTTAAGGGGGGGGGGGGGGAAGGGAATGTAACGACCCGCATTCTACGCATCGGAGGATCGTAGAATATTTATTTCTTTCTCATACGAAGTCGTATAGCCATGTAACTTTGGGAAACGACTACTGGAGTCATTTCCCATGTTCATGATTTTTTCCAATTTTTAAATGACCATTTTGCCCCTAGCTGATCCTGTTTTCGCCATAATCTTTGATTGGAAAGGAGTTTTGACCTGAAACCACTTCCATTTGGTCCGGATGATGGTTTGCCTTTCCGTAGAGTGGTCATATGTGAAAAACAGACTTACCGTTTGGGAGATATAGCTGAATTAAGGTTTAGAAGGTGAAAAACAGGTTAACCGGGCTTAATTGGGTAATTAACAGCTCGCACCAGAGGTGGATTTCGGGATTTGGAGTATTTAAGGGCTGTTAGGGTTTAGAGAACACCCTTTTCTCATTTTTTTTCAGCCGCCACTTATCATCTCTCTCAACTTAGTAATGGCCTCCAACATCTAAAATACCTCTAAACCACTTTCTAATTAAAGATTTGGCTAAATTACATCAAGTTGAAGAGGATTAGCATAGAACTGGGAATAGAGCTGTTGTATTGCTTTGGAAACAGTGCCATAACAGAGATTATTCCAGATCTAAAGTTAATTTGTGGCCAAGGTGAGTGATTTGCATAGTTCCTCACTAATTATGGTTAATTAAAGGTAATTAGTGTTAATTAGCGAATTGAAACATGATTAAATTCTGGAAAAATATTTATAAATTTTGAAATATTGTCTTAGGCCTCTGTTAGAAAATTTGGTTAAGTTTTGCTAATCATATCATTAGTTATGCTTAAACATGATTAAGGGAAAATATGGGATTTTGGCTATGTTTGATTCGTTTTAACCTATCAAATTATTGTTTTGGTGTTTATGGTTGATTATACATGTTGCTATGACTGTGTGGTATGCTTTGTGATTGATTGGATGAGTTAGAATGGTCGAAAACACCGTCGTATGGCGTAAAACAGTTGCAGGAAGTAGTGCAGGGTTTCGGATTGGATCGGGTTAGGGGGCTCGGGTCGGATCGGGGAACTGAGCAAAGAACCGAACCGGATCGGAACCTAGTACAAGAATGAGGGCTTGGCAAACAGGAAAGACTCTTGTATAAGGGTTGGAGTTGGCATTGGACTAAAGCTGGACATGGGATCGGATCGGATTAACTGGAGGAAAGAAAGGCAGAACCGAACTAAGGCAGAAGCACCGAACCGAATCAAGATAGTGAGATAGCCGAACCCAAGTAACATGGAAGCAGCGAACCGAACCAAGGGTGGAGCTCCGAACCGAGCTGGATGGCCAGGAAGTGGAGCAAGTCGAGCCGAACTAGGGAAGGACAACCGAACCGGATTGGAGCTGCGATTACGTGACGACTCTTCTAGAGACCAACTCCAATCTGACCAGAACCCGAGATGCAAAGGAAGTCCAAATAGGAAGTTTTCACTTAGAATCCAGTTGGGAACCAATGAGTTGACTCCATGATTCGACTTTGCTACGGGACGTGTGCTAAGGGGTTATCGACGTCTATAATTTTGATTCACCACCAAGACGGATGTTAGGATACGTATCAGTGCAGTGGGGTAGTTACTACTCCATGGGGTAGAGTTATCGTAGCAAGGCTATGAGCCAGTGCAGTGGGGTTGTCATGACCCCATGGGGCAGAGTGGTCATAGCAAAGGATTAGTGGTTATGGATCAGTGCAGTGGTGTCGTTATGATTCCATGGGGCAGAGTGATCATAGCAAGGCATTGGGTGATCAAAGTGGTGGATATCGTATGCTTTACGCACTGAGTGAGAGATGTGAGGATGGTTGCTATGATTGATTGTTTGCCGTCATAATGCCATGCACACCCCCACCCCCGTATTCTTTACCCCATATGTTTAGTGGCACCTTAGAGTATTGAGCGGTATGTTGTGCTAACTCTTTGGTTGTAGGTCCAGGTTCAGGTATGGTTTAGTATACCTGTTATTATTCTGTTTTGCTGCATTATCGCTCATACCAGACTTTTGTCTGACCCAGAGTTTTATGTCTCTTCTTATCACTCTAGGTGCTCTTAAATGGGCAGACTAGAGACAGGTTAGCTGGTTATGCACGAGTAGCTGATCCGGAGATGAGCAGGAGGCTCCTACGTATTATCTACATATATTCTCCCTGTGTTGTTGATGGTCACTACTTTGGGCATTAGTAGTGTACCTCTCCTTTCTTTTGCTTTAGAGACGGTATTTTGAAGTTGTAATAATGGTTATGGATCATAAGCTGTATTCTGGATTTCCGCTGCTATGATGATTATGGTTTAGTTTTCAGCTTATGCAATGTCTCGCCTGTTTTATGTCAAGTATGTTATTATTATATTTTATTCCATGCGCTGTGAGACATTCTACCGGTTTCTTGTTTGTTCAAATTCCTTACCTTTCCTTTCTTTGGCGACCGTCCCGTGCTGGTTGGACATCGGTACAACACACTTTCATTGGAAATGTCGGCTGGTGCGGAGCGGGCCGTCACATTAGGAGATTTTTCGGTTCTATAGAAGTTTAGCTCGACGGTCGTGTTACCGAAAGAAAGTTTCATAGACACATTTCTACAGTTGATAAGCGCATTAGAGGTTGCTAAAAAGGGTCGTCCCAGAATCAAAGGGATCTGGTTTGTAGGATTGCTTACCTGTTGAGTTTCTACGACAATGAAATCAACCGGAAAGATGAATTCGCCTATTTTGATCAATACATTCTTGATTTCGCCCATAGGTTTCTTAATTGAACGGTCAGCAAGCTGAAGGGTAACCTTAGTGGGTTTCAGTTCTCATAGTCCTAATTAGAGATAGACAGAATATGGAAGCAAGTTAACACTAGCACCTAAGTCTAGCAGACATTTATCGATTTTCTTATCCCCAATAGTACATGACACTACTACAAAAGTGGGCATATTCGATACTAATTTGTGTGTGTTGCATGAAAAGTGTGGCGAAAGCTATGCATTCTTTGATCTTCTGCAACAACATTCATTTGTTGTTGCATTAGATGTGAACACAGTGTTGCGGTTGAAATTCTTGTGCTGTGACTTGCAACATCAGTTCAAAGTGTTGCATTACATAAATACATGCCAGGTCAGTGATCCGCGTTATCAGTTTAAACAAATAAATAACCGTAGATGTTGATTAATCCAACGGTTCTTGTTGATCCTTGCAACACCAGTTCAAAGTGTTGCATTACATAAATACATGCCAGGTCAGCGATCCGCGTTATCAGTTTAAACAAATAAATAACTTTAGATGTTGATTAATCCAACGGTTCAAGCTGATCCTTGCTACATCTTAGTGAAAATTTGGCGCGATAGTTTCCCCATTCACGAAATACTTCCCCCCAAAACAAATTTCTCCGGTACTCCTCCTTCTGTCCATTTCTCTCTCCACGAAATCCGTCCAAGAACGCCTCCGATTGCTACTCTTCCTCAGGTTACAAACTATAAACCTTCGATTGCTCCTATTTTACGAACTTTACACCCCCAATTTGGATCGTTTAGGACAATTACAGGTAGTTAGGGCTTCATCATTTAGGTTTTATTTAGTTGATTTCATCTCTAACTTATTTTGATCTGCGTTCAAAGTCTCTGGGTGATTTGGGTATACCGATTACCTTAAATTAGGGTTTTTATACTTGAAGTGTTGTATTTATATGTTTGCATGTATTGAAATTGTGCAAGTTCTGTATTTTTATGTTTGCCAAACCATTGATGTATTGGTAAATAATGCCTATTTCCAAAGGTGTTAACAAAATTTAGAGGATAAAAGAAATCCAATTTGAATGTTCAAATGTCTATTTCTGTTTGTAGTTAAATAATGCCTATATCTCTTCCTACATCGTATGACTACGAAGATACCCTGGGCATGGGTGATCTAGGACTGTCAAACCCATCATCACCAGAAACTCCTATTGATTTTTATATAGAGATGCAAGAAAGACACTACGATGATTTGCTTGAGTATGAACTAGAGCAAGAAGAACTCCGAAGACAACGGCGAGAAGAAGAACGACGTGAAGAAAGGGCGATGCGACGGCATAGTCGTTTGCGTCGTCAGCATCAAAACAACCAAGTGGTTAACGAACAACATGCTGACTCACCAATCATAATGTGTCATTGTGGGTATGCCGCTGCAGAAGATGTTATTTCGATTGGATTCAACATTGGTCGTCGTTATGTATCTGTAGCAAGGTGCATGCTAGAACCCCTGATGATAAAGTAGTCATTGAGTTGAATGAGGATGGCCAGCCAGTTTCTGATAATATTACAGAGTTAAGCAATTTTCTTGGTACACTAGCAAAGGATAATGTGTCTCTTACTTACATCAATTGGCATGTGGTTCCTGATCAATTAAAGCGACAAATGTTGGATTATGCTCTGGTACAATCTAATTTCCTTAACCATATACAGTTCAACTGACTTCCTAAATGTTTGGTTTTACTTAATTAGTTTGTTTCCTGAATTTTGTGATTGCTATATTGTAGGCTAGGTATGTCATACCGGAAGAAGGACACAAGTGGGTCTTGAACACGCTTAACGACTCTTGGAGGCAGTACAAGTCTCGCATCAAAACAAGGTATTATAAAAAATACTCAACTGATGAGGAAAGGCTTGCAAATAGGCCCAGTACAATTCCGTTGGAGGATTTTAAAATGCTCCTGGACTACTGGGGGGATGAAGCAGTTCAGGTACGGCTTTAATGATATTCACATTTGTATAATGTTTATTAGTTCACATTATCTTGTTTAATGCTAATCTTTAGTAGTTCACATTATCCTTGTTTAGTGCTATTTTTTTTGGATTTCCAGGCCCTATCTGATTCTAATTCCGCGCATCGTAATTCGTTGAATGAGACACATACCATGGGTCCCAAAACTCATGCAGTAGTCAAAGAAAAGATAGTATGTGTTTTTCTGAACTTAAGTAATTTTATATTGTGATTGAGTTGAATTGACCACATGATAATTCTAATTTGTTATATCATTGAATTATTGGTAATCCTAATACTTGACAGAGAAAGAAGGACCCAGAAAAAGCCTCCCCATCCGCTGCCTTGGTTTATCTAGAAACTTATAAACGAGAACCGGGTCGAAGTTACAAGACTAACACGGATGAACTGAAGGCCAAATACGTGAGTACATATATAATTAGATACTGAAATAGCAATACTTGTGTCAGTATAATTGGCACATTGTACGTTTGTTGGAGCTGCATATTAAATCGAACACATATATAGTTAGTTTGAAAGAGAACCAGTTCTGTTAATAAATTCATTCCTGCCAGCTGCCTATTTATCTATATGCTTGCCTGGTTTTCATTTTGTAGGCGAAGGTGCAAGCAATGGTGGATGCTGGAAACATTGCTGAGGAAGATGCACTGGTTTCTGGTGGGAAGAGGCACACGCGTAACTGGCTTGTAGGAAGGCGAGGCAAATTGGCTGAAAAGTCTCCAAATCCTGGTTCTTTGGACAGCTATGTCCAAGAGTTGACAAAAAAAATAAGGCAAGAGCTGGAGGCGGACTTGGAGGAAAAGGTGAATAGAAAAGTTAAAGAGAACGTGTCGTGGGTGTTAAAAAAGCTAGGTGAAGCCAATCCAGATCTAAATTTAGATGTCGGAGACCTTTGTGTCACCACAACAAGTGATGAAGATGCTGACAATTGTACTCCTTCAACCCCGGCAACTGACTGAAGTATTTGGATGGTATGTGTTAGCACTTGTGATATATTCGGATTGTTCTTTTAAATGATGGCACTTGTGGTATGTGTTTGTGATGACAGTACTTGTGGTATGTTTTGGTGATGGCAGTACTTGTGGAATGTGTTGGTGATGATACTTGTGAGTTGGTATATATAATTGGTTGGTCTGACTGTGGTGATGAATGTTTTGGGAGGAATTGTTGTATGAATATTTTGGTATATATGTATGAATGTGGTACAATGTTTTGGATTGAATATATGTACTGCAGAATCTGTAATTACAGGGTTGTATTACAGCTGCAGTTGATTTTTCCCTGGTGTCGCATTTGATTTTTATGGTGTTGCGTTAGACTGTGCTGTGGTGTTGCATTAGACTGTGCTGTGGTGTTGCATTAGACTGTGCTGTGGTGTTGCATTAAGTTTAACATTATTAATTCCACAATGGTACGGCATGTGGGCCCCGCAGCTTACGTGGCGCCACGTGGATAGTTGACGTGGCATGTGACACATGTGCAGCTGACGTGGCGAGCTGACGTGGCATGTGCCACGTTGACAGCTGACGTGGAAAGTCAATGCGGACCCCACTATCATGAGCTGGAAGCCAGGGTCTGGCTTCTACTTAAGGCAACGCTGTATGTTGTTGCATTAAATGGATATGCTGTTGCAATAGGGCAAAAGTTCTACTTAAGGCAACGCTTTCTTTCCGTGGCCGTAGATGGACAAAAGCGTTGCATTAGATGGCTAATGAAACGGCCGCGGATGCCACGCCCCCCTAGTGTTGCCTATTTGAAAAAAGGGCCTACGGCAATGCTTTTTTGATCTACGACCACAGAAGAATAGTGTCGAATATGCCCACTTTTGTAGTAGTGTGATATTGTGGGGCAGTTAGGATCTTTGTATTTCACTAGCATTGATTGGGACAAGACTTCGCTTAAATTTGCCGCCAGAAACACTTTCTTAGGTACATGTGAATGACGTTTTGAGTGCATAAATCTTTTAGAAATTTAGCGTATTGTGGAACTTGTTGTATAATATCTAAAAGAGGAATGTTCACTTTAACTTGCTTAAATATTTCAAGGATCTTTTCTAGCTGATCCGTCTTTTTTCTTGGTCGGAGTCTATGAGGAAATGGAGCAGACAACCCAGTAGGTTGGGCTACTTGAGTTTGAGGATGGTCCTTGTCAGAAATTGGCTCAATGTTTTGATCTAAGTTGGTCGAATTGTCGGTAAGGTTTGGAAGATCGTCCGGTAAATCATTTGGGTTGACCACATGGTTGTCAGTCTTTTTGTCGGATCTAAGAGTCGTGACCGCATTCAAGTGACTAACATTTGAATCTTGAATGATGAGAATTTGGTTGGGGTTTGAATTTTGTCCTCTAGGGTTTTGGATGGGTTGACTTGGAAACGTACCCTTTTCTCTTTCAATTAATCTAGCGTTAAGTTGAGACATTTGTTTTTGAAGTTCACTCATTTGTTGATTCATGTTTTGCATATATGATTGCAAGGAGTTGTCTAACTTGTTTTGATTTTCAACACTTTGCTTAGTCATTTGTGTTAATAAGTTGCTCACCTCAGATAAATTCCCCTCAATCGTAGAAAGGCGTTTTTCATATTGGAGTGCAACCGTTTGATTGTGGAAAGGCGACTGGTTCGAAGTATACTGATTTTGCCTAAGAGGAGGGTTCATAGCATTGTTCGGAAATGCTTGATTCGAAGGTCTGTTCATCAAAGGGTTATTCGGACCATAAGAAAGATTTGGGTGGTTGTTGGGTCTGTTGAAAGCGTTTACTTGCTCAAGGGACTGGGAACAGTCATCAGCTATGTGATTAGTGTCAAGACATATGTGACACATAGCTTGGGAAACGTTATTAGACTGAGTGTGTGTTCTAACAACGTTCAAGATGGCATCAACAAGAGTACTAGAAGAAGAAGAAGAGGATTCGACAGAATTACTACTGGATCGCGAATAGAGAGATTTTTCATTGGTTCGTTCCCATTGTTTCGATTTTTCTGCTAACTCATCCAGAAATTCCCAAGCTTCTACATCAGTCTGTTTTAGAAAATTGCCCTGACACATGGACTCTAACATTTGCCTAAAACTATTATTAAGTCCATCGTATACAGTTTGACATAATGACCATGTTTCATAACCATGATGGGGACAACTTAACAGCAGTTCTTTAAATCTTTCGAAGTATTGCCAAAAAGATTTACCCCCTTTTTGGTGGAAATTGGTGATTTCATTTCTGACACTAGCTGTTTTTTCTGGGGGGGGGGGTAGAACTTTTTAAGGAAAACTGCTGTAAATTCATCCCATTTTTTAATCGAATTTGGGGGCAAGATGCGAAACCATTTTTCTGCGGAGTCAGTTAGTGCGAATGGAATCAAACGAAGTTTAATACCATCCTCACATAACTGTTGTAATTTAAAGGTTGCACAAGCATATTCAAATTTCGTTAAGAAACTATATGGTTCATCATGAGAAAAATTTCCGAATTTGGGAAGGATGTTTATCTGACTCAATTGGATTTCAAAGTGGTTACCCACAGGATTGGGTAACTGAATGCAAGAAGGGACAGATATTCTACCGGGAAGGATTCTGTCCATCAGGGTACGAGGTGCGGGTTCGTTACCCATTTCTAAGGGTTGTTCGGGAAAATTGGTTTTTGAAGAAGGGGAAGGTGGTCTGATTCGAACTAAACGATGAGATTCTTGGTCACGGGACCAAGTTTGCATGCACCAGAAATAAGAAGGAAAGAGTTCGTCGAAAAAGAAATTTAGACAATGGATAAGTTCAGAAAGAGGTGAAAGAGAAAAAAGAAATTTGAAAAGGGGGTTTTTAGAAAACTACAGAACTACCAAGGGCTAAAGAATAAAAAAGAAGTTGAATTCTTTTATTTGTTTTTATTTTTCAATTTTTTTTTTGAGGGATTTGATTTTTTTATTTGCAATTCACAAACCTGTCAAATACACAGAGATTAGTTACAATGAAATTTTCTGTCCTTAATAGCTCCTAACCCAAAATTATATAGTGACACGTTTGATTATTTAGACCAAAAGATTTCTCAGCCAGTTCACGGACAGGAGTTATCGGTGCACCAGGAATCACCCTAGCAATGCAGCCGAAGGTTTAAGTACCTTCAGAGTAACAACCAGATATAATCTTTATGAATCACCGTTATATTTATAAATGGTTATTTCTCTGCCGTAGTCTAGACACCAAGAAATAATTCGTTCCAAATAAATCAACTATCAAAATACAATTAAGCCCTATATGAGCCTGCGACCAATGTCTAATCGTTATTATTAGTCAGATTCTATGATGAAATGCAATTTGTGGGCTAAGGAAAGGGTGATGAAATCCCTCACCTTATAAGAATTGGGGTATTCCCCTTAACAGAATGAATACAGAGGCAGAAATAATAATTGCAGAAATTCAAAGATTTTACAAGCAAGCCGCTGCCCCTACAGAAGATTTTTACAAGCAATGTCTATAAATTTTTTATATGTAGCAGCAGTCCCTGTAGAGTTTAGAAAAAATTTCACCTAGATCGGCAGTCCGTCCAGTGCAATTGAGAAGCGCTAGCTCGATCACACCCCACTTGGTGTGCAACCGCTTCAACCCTAAATAGTCCGCTGTCTTCTGTTGTTGTCGCCTTCTATAAATTGCTTGACTGCGCTGCGGCATGGGTTCGGACTCCGTTTTCTAATATTCTCCAAAAATATTTGTGACTAATCACAAAAAATATATATTTTAAATTCACAGAGAAATTAGAGATTTCATACAATCGCGAATCCAACACTTCAATGAACACACAATAAAAATTTCTCCTTCAATTTTTTTCTATCTAAAGAGAAAATGAAAATAGGTTAGTCAAGCAATTCCAGCAGAAAACAAAATAAAACTCACAGCCCAAACAAATAGAACAATAAAAAGGACGTATAAACCAGGAAACCGGCCCACAACAAAAGCAAAAACCCACTGCTCAAGCCCGAAAGTCCAGACACCCAGTTACCAATGCTCCCAATTAAAAGAGAAAACAAAAAAAATGAAACCTAGCAAAAATCACTATTTGCGTTGCTCAATGATTATCAACACAGAAACTTGTACTCTCGAGATCGCTCAAAAGCTGTAAATCGAAGCTTCAATTTGGTAATCGATTATTTTGATTCGACCGGAAAGGGTGGCCTGCGTGCAGTGATGAATCGGGCGAATTTGGGAGGCGATAGATGGCTGTTTGAGTTCAGATAATTGCAAACCTGGTGGAATTTTGGTTATTTGCGGAGAGGGTGGCTCACGTTTCAGGTGTTGCTCATTGATGCGATTTGAGTTGGAGTTTGGGGATTTTGTCTTGTGGGTTTGAATCGATTTTGGGTTCTGCCGTTCGAAGTCGGGAGCAAAGGGTTTTTTGTCACGATTTGTTTATAGGAGATAGTTTTTGCATGGTGAATTTTGGGCAGGAGCGGGATTGTTTGAATCAATTTGACTGTGTGTATGAGGACTTCGGGTTTGTTGGAGGACTTGTGAATTGGGTTCTGTCTCATGACAAATGGTTCTGAAACTGTTCGAATTTGAAGACAATGGTCTTTGTGGATGATACGGATGTACGGTGATGGAAATGGTGTGGATTTCAGGAAGTTACGACAACTACTGGTTTGTGCGTGACTGAGGATGGAAGATGATTGCTGGTGACTTGCGGTTGATTTTTTTTGTGGCTTGTAGGACTGTGGTGCGAGGTAGTACGATGCTGTGTTGAACTTGGGTAGGAGGTTGTTAGACTGATGATGGAAGGGTTGTTCAACTCGAAGAGGGATGTGAGGCTTTATCTGGAGTGAAGTGAGGGATGATTTCAGGAGTTTGTGAAGTCGCGAAGGGTGGTAGTGTGATACCAGCAAGTTGCAGTTTTATGGAGGTTGTGGTCTGAGTGAACATTAAAGATGAGGGGTATGAAAAGTGATGATGGTGAAGTCGGAGAAGCTGATGGCAGTTCGGTATGGGGAGTTAGGCTTCACAGTGAGCTGTTCTAACGTGGTTGGGAAAAGTTGAGGGTTGGTTGTACTGACGTGAAGTGTGGTTTGTAACAAAGGGTTGTGGATATGATGAAGGTGATTTGTTGAGGAATTTGTGCTATACTGTATGAGTTGGAGGGCGGCAGTTGTGTAGTAATGAAGCAATGGTGTTAAGTAGGATGGATTTGTAGTTGTGACGTTGTTTGAGGGTATGGTGAGATGGTAATGAAGAGGACACGCAAGTGGTATGATAAGGGGAATGGTTGTGACGTTCAGGAATTGGATGTAGAGAGTAGTGGAGGGTTGCGTTACTGGAGAGATGATGGAGATGTAGGTGGGTCTGTAAATAAGAGGATGGGGTATTGGTTTGAGTGATGGACTGATGATCGATATTTATAGAAGAAGTAAATCAGTCATGGAAAAATAAGGTTGGAAAGAAAAGAAATTTATAGATGGAGAAAAAAAAGGAAAGCAGTAAATTTTAATATTTCTAGGGATAAGAGATGTAAGAAATTGATGAATATGGTCGATAATGGGAAAGAAATTAGAGAAAAAAGGAAAGAGAAAATCACGGTAGAAAAATTTGCAAAGGATTTTTTTAAAATAAATTGTAAAATAAGATACGAAAAAGGAAGGTATTGAACAAAAAAATGGAAAGGCAATCAAGACAGGAATAGAAATAAGATTTGCAAGATATTTTTTTCTATCTCTTAATTAGATGATCTTAATCAGTAGCACAAAATCAAAAACTAATTAAGAGATATATTTTTATATATATAAAAGAAAATAAAAGGAATAAAAATATTTTTATGTTGTTTTTTTATGAAAACTAAATAGAAAATAAAAAAAATTATAACCCGAAAGATTTATCAATAAAAATTATTTTGGTCCCCGGCAACGGCGCCAAAATTTGTTTGCGAACAAATTAACAACTGTAAACAATTGTTTAATCCGTTCAGTTTTCCTAAACAACAAGGATTGTTGTAGAGGGTGTCGAACTCTGGGACCATAAATATTTTAATTAATAAATCCAATCAAGTTATCCCAGGATTTTGATTGATTGGAAACACAGAAAATAACAGTAATTAAATAAAAAGAAAGATTTATATAATAAGAGAAAGCAATTAGGGAATAATGACAAAGATTGGATTCACACTCATCAATAGCCAACAAATAAATATAGATCTAATTCATGTTTCTGTCACACACATGAATAAACGATAATTAGGTTCTTAGAAACAAATAAGTAAATTACGACATGCATAGCCTATGCAGGAGTTGATCTCTTAAACAACCATAGACTATCAGGGCAGATTCGCTAATTAATTTCTAAAACCCTAAAATTAGATCTAAATCTGATAACTGTTAGATCGAACATGAATCTACCCTGTGAAGGAGCATAGCTCTTAAACGACACAGAATATGAAGGTTCAGATCTAACCCTTGATTCAGATCCAGATCTACATGTATAAAGTCCTCATCTATTGGCTATGTGATTCATGTTGAATCATATCTATTAGCGTCATCACCCCCTAATCAAAGGGGATCAGCTAGACATAGCTAAAGAAGAAGAGAAAAAGAAAATAAATAACATGAACACAAATAAAACTAAAGCTAAATAGAACAGAGGAAGAATGATTTTATTCCAAGAAGAGAATTACAGAATAAAATCCAATGTGTTTTTACATGAATAAGATACAAGGTATTTATAGTTGTATTGGCTAAGGCTAAGAGGCTCATTACACAATGTGGGACAAAATCCCTTTTCCAAAATAACACATGAACCAAATAGCTAAGTGTGAACGCACGTGAATGGAAGGCCTTTCAAATGAGCTAATGTGAACACGTATGAATGGATTTGCAAATGTCATAGCTTGCGGGCATCAAATGGCATCAAGTCCAACTGTTTTGAGCATGAATAGGAACTCCATAATTCTTTGTGACCAGCTATCATTATGAAAAGGCATTGAACCTTTAAAATATGCTGAAGAAGGTGGTTGAACTGCAACATTTCTTCAAGCTTTAATCAAGCTCTCAAAATCAACACTCTTCTTACACTAATTCTTTAAGCTTTTCAACAATTAAGTGCATTAATCCATTCATCATAAATGATCTGGAAACACAACTATAAATAAACAATATCAATTATTTAAAAGATAAAACAAGATAAATAAGTGGATAAAATATACACATTTACGTGTATATCATATATAAACAAAACAATAATATATTTTAAGGAATCCAGTTGGATCCCTCCAACCTGTTATTCCCTACATCCGAATAGGTTACCTCAAACAACATAAATAATTCCAATCCTGCTTCAAGGCAAGATATCACGGTATAGAAGGTCATCCACTCATATATCGTGGGGCGATAGGGTCGCCTGCTAATGATACTGCGGGAATCTGCTAATGGTACTGTGGGAAATATCCAATATATAATAACTGCAATCACCATGCCTAAATAACTAATATTTATATATAACCAAGACTGATAAACAATTTATAAATGCAACCAAGAAACACATTTTAATGATAAAAATTTAAATGAGATTTACTCACCTGGTTTTATTTGTCGATCCAATATAATTTTAATTCAAATCGAACGATATTCGATTTAAATTAAAATTCCCAAACTGATTCCAAAACTTCCAAAATGGCTTCCATCGTGAAACCCAAACCCATATGAGTCAAACCCAATTTATGATGTTTGAATGGATCTAAAATAAGATACCGCATTTTAATTTTCACAATTTAAATTATAGTAATTTATTTACTATAACCTTTTAATTAAATTACCTTATTTCACGTAAAAACTCCTCCCCAAATTCAGACTTCACGGCTTCTGAACATCCGTCGCTGTTTCAAACGATTTCAACCTAAATCAAGTTATTGCCTTTACAATTTTGACTTATGAATTTATAAGGCTAATTAAATTTAAATTAATTTATCATACCTTAATCACTCGATTAATTGCGCAAAATATCTTTGAACCACCATAAATATTGCGGTCACCCCAAAACTGATGTTTTCCACTTTGGCATTACCTCGAACATCTTCCTATCAAGCTTCACCATTACTTTTATATAACCGCAACTACTACCCTGCTGTCCTACACCGTCCAGTCCATCCCATTGCTACTGCAAATCCCAGTATCACCACTTCATGCCATTACCATGCCTTAATCCTCCTTTTCCTGACCAAAATATCTAAAAGACAGTTCATCACCATCCCCAAATTTATACGGATCGAACCTCAAAACCAAAACTCTGACTCCAGTATTGACCTCGAACTCCACTCAACAACACTACTTCATTGTCAAACCCACATCCTAGTCCACACGGTCACCATCAGAAAGATTCAAACTCCACACCTTAGTTGGAACCGCACTCCTCCTTAAACAACAGGGCCGAATTCCCCATTCCATTACTGTCGATCCAAACCGTTCAACCCTAATCCGACATATGACGACTGAGCCAACCCAGAACCCATTCACATCTCTGCCTGTCACCATCGCATCTCCTTCGTCACCCAGAAGAACCCATACTCCATCTTAGCTGATTCTTCCAAAATCGAACTCCTAACAGCTACCATTTTGCTCGAAGTCGAGCTCTAAAAATCGCGTCGAAATGCCCATTTATACCCATCGCACCTGTAGCTCGCTTGCCCTAGTTTTCGAATGCCAGAAAAACAAATTGCGAGCCTCACCAAGTCGAAGTTGAGCTTCAGAGACTCGCGTCTTTGAACTTGCGATTTCCTCTTTCAATTTTTTTTTAAATACTGTGAATCGATTTCGAATTGATTGAGAAAGAAGAAAACTAAGATAGAGGACGAGGATTATTTGTGGGTTTTGATATGGGAAAAATGTGAATGTTAAGGCTAAATTTATAGACATGGGAAGAAACTATCGTACACTCCATTTAATCGATGTCCCATTGATGTTGAAGAAGGAAGACATTTCAGTTGGCTCGAGGAGAAAAATTAGTTGTGAAATGAATAACTAGGTCAGCATGTTTCAGATTATAGGTTAGGTTAGGTAATTTTTTAAATAAATTGATTTGATTTTGTTTTTAATTAAAAACTAAAATATATCGTGGTCCCTTAATTTAAAATCCTTGATAAGCCATCGGTAATAACCAGCCAACCCAAGGAAACTCCGAACATCCGTCACATTCTTAGGTCTATCCGAGTCGTAAACTGCTGCCACTTTAGCAGGGTCAACCGCTATCCCATTTCCAGAAACTTCATGGCCTAAGAACCTCACTTCACTGTTCCAGAAGTGACATTTCGAAAACTTGGCTCTTAGCTGATGCTTTTGCAAGATTTCCAACACAACTCTTAAGTGCGTCTTGTGTTCTTCCTCATTCCGAGAGTAAACCAGAATATCATCCACGAACACAAGTATGTACTTGTTCAACTGATCTCTGAAAACTCTATTCATAAGATCCATGAAATACGCTGGCACGTTAGTCAACCCAAATGGCATCACCAACCATTCGAAGAAACCGGATGGTGTCCGAAAAGCAGTCTTTGGCACACTATCATTTGCCACCCTCAACTGGTGAAATCCCATTGTCAAATCCATATCAGAAAATACTTTGGCCTCGTGAAGCCGATTGAACAAGTCATCAATCCTTGGCAACAAATACTTTTTCTTTTTAGTTACCTTTTTCAGCTCACGAGAGTCCACACACAATCTTAACAAGCCATCTGCCTTGGTTGCAAACACGACTGGTGCACCCCATTCGGAAACACTTCTCCGAATGAATCCCTTCCCTAGAAGGTCACGAACTTGCACCTCCAAATCTTGTTGTTCCTTAGGCGCCATCCGCGTAAGAGGCATAACAATTGGTCTAGCACCCTCGACCAAATCGATCCTAAACTCGATCTCACGATGTAGCGGCAACCCTTTGACCTTGTCAAAGACATCCTCATAATCTTTAGCGATCAACACAGATGAAAAGTCTTCCTATGGAATCCCAAGCGAATATAGATAGCTTACGAAGACACCCTTTTCACGCTTACATCTAATCAACGCCTTTCGGCCTTCCACATCCCCGACTCTCACCTCTAGCTTCTCGCAATTCACTCTTGCCGCATACCTCTTGAGCCAATCCATGCCCAAGATGATCCCAAACCCAGCGAAGTTAAGAACAAAACAATCACACAAAAGAGCAACCATGACTTGGACAACACTAGACCATGGCGCAACATGCACAAACTGGACGAACCCCCAACTGGATTAGTCACGATCAATGGTCTATCACAAATCTCAGGTTCCAAACCCAAGCGACACACAAGCTCATTGCAAATGAAAGAATGTGATGCTCTAGCATCGAACAAAACTCGAACTGAAACACCTCGGACAGAAGACTACCTTGCATGACGACACCCTATCCCTTTTCCTATGTAGTAGGAGATCTTGATGAAGTTGGCACTGCTTCCAAAGCATATGCCTTCACAACCTACTTGCCCTTAGCTGATTCTGGACAGTCTTTCTTCTCATGCCCAGGATTTCCACAATTGAAGCACTTCTTCTTAGATTTGGGATTCTTGCACTCATTAGCAAAATGACCCTTCTGTTGGCAATTAAAACAAACCACCTCACTCTTAGGCATCTACTGGCCATTCTTCCCATTCTGTTATTGCTGCTTCCTTTTATTATTATTACCACCCTGTTGTGATTTCTGAGCTTCCTTGGTTGCAGCGACAACAGCTTCCTTAGGAAACAAGCTCTCATGGCGAACAACCTTCTCCACGAGCTTCTCAAATGAATCATCAAGATGATCCACCAACGGCTTTCCTATATAAGTATCCAGACCCATAACAAACTTCTCGTTCTTCTGATAAGGTGTATCAATGTATGAACAAGCATATCTGGACAGGGCCTCGAAATCAGAGATGTAGTCAAGAACTGATCTGCCATTTTTCTTCAACTCAACAAACTTCTTGAAGAGAATGGATTTCTGAGAAGTGGAGATAAAATTTTCTTCAAACTTAGCTTGGAATTTCTCCCATGAAATCTCCTCTTCTAGAGTCTCAAGTGTAACCGAATTCCACCACTCCATGGCCCTGCCTTGTAGTTGCCTTGATGCAAGCTTTCTCTTATTTGCATCATCCAGCCCCAAATCTCCAAAGATACAGACACTGGAATTCATCCACCTCTAAACCTCTTTAGCTGGTTCAGTTCCCTTGAATGGTTTTCCTCCTAGATATGTATAATCCTTGCATAACTTTGCGAAATCCACAGCCCTAGGCAACTGAACTCCTATGTCTACAGTGGCTGCCACTGAAGTGGAGACCCTTCGCATGAATGCCTCCATCATGGCTTCAAACATGGTGGGGTAGTCTGGTTCACGGCAATTTCCTCTCCAGTATTAGCTCCCCTAGCAGTGTGTCTTGAAGGTCGTCTACTCATTCTAAATCTGCAATTTAGAATAATTAGCCACTTCCAAGAAAAACTGCTAAAGAGATACAACTGCTACTACTATATAGGCTAATATATAGTAAGCATCCATCTGAAATTTACAAGTACGTCCCTCATAAGTAATTATGTCTTCGAACTTTGGCTAAATTCATTAACCAGATATCTGATACCAAATGTGATGACCACCCTTAACCCCCGCACTATTCAAGAGGAATAATGCGCTGAAGGGTGTGCCAGGCAGCTATGGACGACCGTCAAGATATGACAACACAAGCTAAACCTGTTGTAGAACTCACAGCGCAAGGATAAAATATAATAAGATATATATATACAATAGTTATTAATAGTGAAATACAATTGCACAGAAACTAAACCTCTCATCATGACTAGTCAAATCCATACATCTTGGAATCGTATCAATATTTATGTACAAGAGTCCTCACTACAACCCTCAGAGTATAGCATCAAACAAAAGCAAAAATAGAAATACTAGATAGTAATAAACTGGTATGTAAGCCTTCTGCTCGTCATCGCTCAGCATCCTCGCCTCACTAAGCTCCATTACCCGTAACCTGCTACTCAGTCTGCCTATCCACACCCGGATGAACAACCCAAGGTAATAAGAGGAAACATAAAACCTTGAGTCAGACAATAGTCTTAGTGAGCTGTAAAACAGCTAGCAAACTTCATCAATAAAGCATATGAGAATAGGTAGATTAACAAACCAATCTACCGAACACCAGAGAAGAACTCAACTCCTGTCATCCCCACATCGGACAGTGATAGCCCTTACATCAAACAATTTAACCATTCATCCAAGGAGTCAAGAACACCCATTCAATCATGGAAAAACACACATGACATCCAGATTATATATATATATCCCATGTAAACCACCCTCAATCGAATTCAACATCCCTCAAGCACAAGCCACAGAGGCCTAAACCAATATCAGACAAGCACCCAAGGAACATCTCCTTCGACGTTGGACAGCCCACACGAGACAGTACAAGCAGAGCATCCAAATAAACAAACATCCATGACTGACTCTGGCTATCACCACCAAACCTTCTTTGAAACCATCGTTAATCGTATGATGGCCAACCTTGCCATATGTCAAGGGCTAATAGTAACACCAATTCTAGCATAAACTCCATACGCCTTTCAACGATAAGTATGCATGTCCAACCTTGACAACTAGGCATTTCAACGATACCCAGGGTACTCGACCAACAACCGGTCTTTTAGGTGCCCCTATCATGCCCCTGCTTTGAGCCTGCTAGAACTTACGATAACGGTAATCTCTCGACCTTCGCATCTCTAATCATCAATCCTAACGACTCTTCATAGCTCAAGCAACCATTATCCACCAACTCACGACCTTTGAGTTATCATCTCATTCGTTGTTCTACACCGATCAACGAACACATTCAACACTACGAACATCCTCATTTGGACCCTCGTCGAAGTTATCATTATCATCAAACCAAGCAACATCAACATAAGGTTCAATATATTCCATAGCATCATATCAATTTGCTAAATGAACAAACTACAGCACTCATGCCATTCATCACAGCGTTTTAAAACGCTGCCAAACTCATCATCTCTCCTCGATCGACCGACCCCAGGGAGCACGACCGACCCCTGGATGCACGACTGACCCAATCTTCCCGGCTCGACCGACCACTTATGTTTGAACCATACACCCATGCTTCATACTTATGCGACTGACCAGCTCCTCCTTACACGACCCGGAGATGACCGACCGACCAGAAAAATTTACATGCAGGCTCGCTCGCTCGAACCTTCCTCCTAAGCTCGCTTGAACCCTTCATCCAAGCTTGCTCAAACCATCACTTTTCCTTAGGGTCGCTCGTCCGACCCTGTTCATCTTAGGTTTTCTCCACCAACTACTTTTGCCTCCAGCTTCACATTTGGATGACCGACTCAACTCATTAGGACCGACCGACCATACTACTAGAAGCGACCGACCTGTGCACATGCCCTTCAAAATACAACTCCAGAACAGGCTTTCCATCCACTTGATTGATCCACTCTCTGGCTCGTTCGAGCCTGTCTCCTGTCTTGTTCCCCAAGAAATCCACCATGATGCGCGACCGACCCACCTTACGCATGACCCGAAACCTACACATCACAATTTCCACTCTGATTGCTACCAAAATTTCGCCAAATGATAGATCTGACGAAACCGACTTGTCCAATCCGTTAAATATGATCAACAACACGGTATGAATCCTCTAACAACATGAAAACAATAGTTTTCTCCAAATCATGTAAATCACTCCAAAAATCATAATGAATGGTCATAAGAACAAAACTATAGATCTAACTTGCATAATCATATGGAAAACCATAGAATCAATTATTTAAACTTACTAAATGAGATCATAAGGTGATTCATGTAAAAAGGGACTTAATATGGCATAGATCTATGGAAAAACACTTAAATATGATGAAAAACATGATCAAACACTCATACACTTCATTAAATCCACGTAAGAGGTACAAACCACTCACTGATTCTCCAAAACAAGCTAAAATGATAGAAATATGAATCCGGACAGCAATCCCTTTGCACCAAACCCCTTTACCTGATGAATCCTTACTTCAATCGATGTAGATCTAGCCTCCATTGGTATAGATCTATGATTTCCCCCCTTATATTTTGTTTTTTAATGGTGAAAAGGTGATAGAGGAAGAAGGAGCTCAAGGCCACTAAATGGGATAATGAGAGAAGTAACCTATTCTCCATACCCCTCACCCCCAATTTATAGTTTCCACCATCCCACTAATGGGCCTTCCCAATTCAACCCATTAGGCTTCCCAAAACCTGAATAGCCAACTAAAAACCCTTAAAACAGCGATTCCTCCCAAATCGTTGAGCCAAATCCTTAATGTAACCACTCTACGGAAATATAATCATCACTTCCTCTCTAATGGCACAGGTCCCACCCTCTGAATTGACCTGAGTCAAAAGTTATTCCCTGTACAGGACTGACAGGGGCAAAATGGTCATAAACAAAATCGGTAAAAATTATGGACATGTCTCACATCCCCATAAGCAACATATTAAAAGATGAGAGCGATCCAACCCTTAGGGAATTAAACAAATATATTTTATGATTTGTCGATACGTAAAATGCGGGCTGTTACGTAATTTCTTTAAGAATCTCTTTTATATAATAAACAACTCCGATGATTATCTTAATACAGTTAATTAGGAATTTAAATAATTTTGAGGAAATCTTATTAAGTAAAACAATTATTTGTTAAAACTTATAAGTTGACTCGGTCAACTTTTAAAAACATTAGTTAACCCGTTGACCCAATTTCCCTATTAATCCCCTTTTTAATTCAATTAATTTAAAAAGCATCGCTCAATCGTTTTCCCAAAACAATTGTCCCAATTATTTAACTCTCGGGTTCGTTTCTGACTACATATTCTTATAAACTGGTTACATTGTCAAAATAAGTCATTTAAAATAAATTATTAATTTAGTTATAAAACTTCTATTCTCATATAAAATATAATTTAAAACTTCATTTCCATTATAAAATAAATTTAATAACTTCGTTTGCGTTAATTTGCTTGACGACAATCAATGTATAAAAATATGGTTTTTAGGACATTCACTGCCAACTACTAATCAATACTGTCTATTGATTAATATACAACGATCGTTAAATTTTCAATCCAAAGATCAACATTCAATCAAAAATCAGCATCCAATTAGATATAATGATACTTAGGTGAACAATTCATATATATGCATAAGATGAAACAATAACATATAATTTATGTGAGGAACCCAGTTGGATCCCTCCAACCTATTCTTCCCTAAATCAAAATGGGTTACATCAATTTCAATAATAAAATACATTTATTTTTATTCACCACGACAAAAAAAATAAATGGTTTAACTAATAACAATCAACGGTCGATTAATAACATTCAATCAAGCATCCAATTATTATAAATGTAACGAACAAGATAAGTTACCTCATTTGGAATCTAATTGTCAAAATAACGATTTAATTTGATTAAATTAAACAAACTTTTAATTTAATAAATGAATACTAAAAATATTCAGCATACATGCAAACAGTTATCCAATCATTAAACATTAGCAAACATTGCACACAAGACAAAAACCCTACTTATAAAATATAAGTGGAATAACTGAGTGAGTTAAAATCATCTTTATTTGATTCTCTATTAAAATTGTCGGTCTCAGTTAAATCAAAAAAATGTTTAATTTAAATGGAATTTCTAGTCGATTCCAATCGCGTCCAAACCAACTCCATAATATTACGTCTGTCGATGCGGTCCCAACGTCGTTTGTTTTGCTCCATTCTGTCTACATATGAGAACATTACACAAATCATATGTTCACATTTTTAATTTAACTTAATTAAACTTTAGTTAAATATTTATTTTACACTAATTATACTTAATTATAAGCCATACTTCCTGAAATGAGTATATAATTTCATGTCCATCTTCACAAATTATGCCCACTGTAAACTTTATATTTGAAAAATCAAAGGACGACATGATAGCATGTTACACGACTGCCGTTATTCACACCAAACTAATTCACTAAAGAACATGTCCAAAAATATTATATGTTTTCGTTTAATATGCGTAACGTAAAAATATAGTTAGGCACAATTCATATGTTCAGGAAAATATATAATTTACCCCGGCACGGTAAAAATTTAGCAATATTAAACAATCAGTTAGGCACGTTACGTATATAGGCTATGTTAAACTTAGACTAGGTATTATAATCAAAACGTGGTTAGGCTCATTTATATATTACAGTTCATCGTTATTGTATATCTTCCGTCTCACCTGCAAACCGAAAATACCCACTGCTGCTTTTCTCGAACCCGTGAGCCTTAAAACCTCCCACCACTTTACCAGCCACCTACTAGACCACCCATCTCCGTGCCACTTGTCCTATCATCCGCAGTAGACCGTTCTTTTATTTTTATTTTTTCCACTTCTTTTTATATGCTACCGAATGCATCCATCCCCAGAGCACCACGTGACTGCCACCTTGCGTCAGAGAACCAGCGTTCCTCCCCTCCACCCGACCACGAGCCTGACGTCCTTTCTCTAATGCAGTTCGCCACTTCACACATATCCACGTTTTCAGTTCCTCTTCCCCAATACATGTTTCGAAATGTGCTGTGTATTTAAACCGCCCTCCCCCACATCGTCCTTTATATATTTTTTTTACTCCATTCCTACATGTGACGAGCCTCTCCCTTCCACCACAAAACGTACCATACATGTCCCATTTTCCTGCTCCTCTCTACAGTGTTTCTTCCTCCCAAAATATTCGAAATTTTCTGTATAATTTCTTCGAACACACACTCTAGTATTTAACTTCCCATTTCTGTGCTTTCCCTCTACCGTAGCTTCTTCATTCTATTTTCTCAATTTGTTGTTCATTTCTCGAACCCGCTATCCTGCGTTGGTCGTATTTTTTATTTTTATTTTATTGGATCTATTTTATGTGAGGCAGTATGGATAGTTAAAAGAAGAGGAAAAGGATGGTTCATTTTCATTTTTCTCATGCCTGGGGAGAAAACTAAACGAGGCATGTTGTATTTGTAGAAAAAAAAGATTGAGATTACCATAATGTCTTCTTGTATTATATAGGGTTGGCGCAGGGAGGCTAGGTCGGTTGAAAATCTTATCTGCGTGATTGAAAGGGCAACATTGAGTTTTTCAATTCATTAGGTCGGCTGCAATTTTCTTTTCAACGGATTGTGCTATTTTTCATTACATTAGCCATGCTCGTCAATACATACGATGGAAGAAAGATAGGGTTTGTAGCTTGTATTTAGGGTAGCTGGATGTTTGCATTTAGGGTAGGTGATGTGTACCATTTATTTAACTTAGGCATGAAGTTATACCAAGGGTGTGTTCTTTGCAAGCGGAAGCGGAGATTTTGAGCGGAGAATTTGAACGGAGAATGTTAGCAGAGAATTGTAGTTAGCGGAGAATGTGTTCTTTGCGTTAAGCGGAGAATTTTAGCGGAGCATTTAAGCGGAGTATTTTATTTTTATTTTTTAATTTAATTAATTAATGGTTAATTAATTTATCATTTGTTTTTAATAAATAATATATATCAATAATTTACACAAATAAATAAATTAATTGAAAATTTGAAAAAATATAAGTTGCTCCAATTCAGTTCAAACTAACTCCATTACGTAGAACATTTCGATACGATCGCAACGCAAAAAACCGCGTCTCAAACGGATCTCGTATGCAAAAGTTATCAATTTTTAAAGTTTTTAAAAACTTAAAATAATTAATTAAACCAAATAATTAAGCTTAATATGGTTAATTAAATCCGACGCGTCGGACGCTTCGGACGCGTCGGACCCCAACGGGCCAATTTTGGTCCGTTGGGAAAACTGTCCGTTTTGTGTAAAAGAACAGGCCCTAATTAAAATTTATCTTGTTTTGTATATTGTGTTTATTTTTACCGTTTATTATCGTTATACACTGTTAACCGTTATATTCATACCCCTGCGCCGAACTTCAAACATAATGGGAATGGACATACCGCTACGTCTTCGCGTTCTGGTCCCAATGAAATTAATTTCATTGAAAATGAACTCCATTTGCAAAAATGGTGCTATTTAGATCTCAACTAGTCCATCGGTCCACCTTTAAATTTCGTCTGCTGACAAAACAACTCTATTTGGCTCTAAACTGGAAATCTTACAACAACTAACTATACGTTTTCCAATAAAACTTGTTTTGTCAAAAACAGAGGTTGTTTGAAAAACGGCTATTTTTAAGGCCTATATATTATCGATAAAATCCAAAACAATTCAATAATAAATTATTATTATACACCTCCAAATGAAATCTTATACGGCTTCAAAATAAACCAATATATATTTTAAATTCAATGTTTAAAATCCCGGGTTAAACGATATTCAAATGTATATAAAAACTCTTAATATTTACTTAACAAACGTTATTGTTTAGGATTAATTGACAGGAATAATCCGAATTTTAACGTGCCTTCCCAAAATAATCCCAAGTATGGATTGTTTATAAGTAATCCAAAGTTTGGGGGTGCCTTCCTAAATTGATCCCGCTAACCTAATAACTTGCTACAGCCAGTTTTCACTTTTTTACTTTACCAAATCCAATGTAAATTCATTTCTTCTTCTTAATTGTTCTTCTTCCTTGCTCGACTTCAATTCTTTCGGTAATTCCTTCTTCGATTCTTACTTTCTTTCTCGAATTCAGTAAAAACTCAATCACTTTCTCCTATTTCGAGTTCATCTAGAGCGGCGGGGGCAAGTAACAATTGCCACCACAAAATTCCAGTGAGGTTGAGGACTGTGAAAGAAGGCGCGAATGCGGGGAAGAAATTTTTGGATTGCTCCATGTGGCCTGTAAGTATAAATTACACTTTTTTTGCTTTTGGTTTTTTGATTGTTGATTTGCGAATTGCTGTTTTAGGGACTGCTGAATTTAGGGAAATTTGTTGATTGTCATTGCTGCTTCTAGTGATGTTCTTGCTGCAATGCTGAATTATAGGTAATGACATGTGCAGGATGGCGATTGTGGTTATTTTATGTGCACGACGAAGTGTGCAAAAGCAATAGCTATGCTCAATTGGAGGATATGCATGATAAATTTATGAAAAAAGAAAGGACTATCTCGCAGCTGCTCGTGGAGAGGAAGAACTTTGAAGATAAGCTGGTGAAATAAATGCAAAAGAGGGCAAAATCCGATGAATTAGTGTCAGATATGAGGAAAGAGTTGGCTGTAATGCACGTTAAATGTGGAAAATATGAGAAAGAAAGAAAACATTCTTTGTAGCTGCATTAGCTGTGTCATGGATCATCTTTGCAATTGTTTTGTGTATTATGATGGCTTTTTTTGGGATGTAGTTTAGGGGTTTGGAATTGTATTGTTTAACAACAGTGTAGTATATGGATTGGCAGGGTAGTGTATGCATTGATATGAACATTTGTTGTAATGTTGTAATGGCTTTTTTTGGGAATGTGCAATGACATGCTAATATGAACATATGTAATGTGGAATGGCATGTTGATATGCATGCTGATATGAACATATGTTGTATTGTGGATATGCATGCTGATATGATATGCATGTTGATATTATACACATAACATAAACAATAACAAATGATTACAATAACATTATGCATGTTGTTACTCATTTGATATGCAAATGATAACACTGCTAGGACAATAACAAATGAGTACATTAACAATACAAGCAACAAAGAAAAGATAACAAACGATTACAACACATAACTGAGAGATGAACATGCAACAGAGAAAAGATAAACAAACGACTACAATACACATAACAGTGAGCTGAAATAGCTGAAATACACATAACATGCAACAGAGAAAAGATATTAAACAATTACAACACACATAATGCTGAGCTGAAATACACATACACATAACTGTGAGCTGAAATAAACATAACTGTGAGCTGAAATTTGTGCAGTTAATGCCCCGCTGTTACACCGCAGAATCCCCGATATATCATGTAGCAGAATTCTGCCGCTATGCTATTTCCAAATAGCCTATGAAATAGCCTTTCTGCTTTAAGCCCGCTATATTCCGATATTCCCGATATATCCCATTATTTCGGCTATATTCTGCTATTTCCGCTATATTTTCTATAAACGATATGAATTTAAAAATAACATTTATACATTATAAAATTTATAAATTTAGTTTTTCAATAAAAAAAATTCAACATATATTTTTCAGAATATAAAATACTACAATATTCCATTAAATTTAATCAAGCTAAACAAAAGTTTACATTTATTTACATATATTTGCTTGTGCTTTTATTCAAAATTAAGAATGCACTAATAATATTTAAGTTATACGTTAATTTTCCATTCATTTATCATTTATATATTTGTAAAAGCAATAAATACGAGTTTTATATGCTATTTTAGACCCATCCACTATATTCTGCTATTTCCTCAATTTATCCCTGCTACACACCTCCGCCGCATTGGATCGGCCGAGCGCTTTAATTGCACAGGCTAAAATACACGTACACATAACTGTGAGAAGAAATACACAAACACATAACTGTGAGCTAAAATACACATACACATAACGATTACAATGGCAGACAAAACATAAGTTGCAACAGGCAAAACATAACATTGCTAAGATAACCCAGTACATTAACATTAACAATGACAAAAAAAAAAAGATAACAATACACATAACATGCAACGCAAAGAAGTACTACAACAAACAAGTACTACAACAAACAAGTACTACAAAAGAGCTTCCGAAGATCAACTGCCTAAGTACTACAAAAGATCAACTGCCAATGGAAGATCAAGTGAGTGGGTAAGTGGACGACGTCTGTGTCGGTAATACAAATTGATCCTGAACTTACAAACTAGAGATCTGAAACAATCAGCAATGTATGAATGTATGATTGTGCACAATATGTGAATGTACAATACATGCAACAGTGAGCTAATAACTTACATTTTTTATTTTATGACTATTAGACCTTATATACACTCCATCGCCATGAAACTTTGCAAATGCACCAATTACTCCTCTACCACCACTCGATCGTTTGTCACCACTTGATCCTCTACCACCCCTGATGACCCTACTCCTCTTCTCGTCCGTAAAGGCTCAACTATCACTTCACTTGGTTGACACTGGCTCGCACCACAATTATCATTCTTTATTGGCCTTCCTCTCGACCTTTTCAGTTGTGCATCAATCTATTTGAACTTGTCATGAAACTTCCTTTATGTATGTTCATTAGACTTGCAAAAACTACATGTAAGCAGCATTCCATGGGTTGTCGATCCCCCTTTCTTTTTTGGATTCTCATGTGGGTCTTTCCTCCTATTCTTTCTTGGTCTACCCGACCCTATCTTGATTGGAGGTGGTTGAAGGGGAATGTCAATTCTTAGCCAATGCCTTTCACCTTCACATAGAGGGACTGAACCACTGTATGCTCTAAGGTATGAATCCCTCGAATAAGACTCATCAACAAATTGTTCTGATTCCATACGCATAAAGAAGAGGCATGCTATTGCATAGCAGCATGGAATGCTACACAAATTCCACTTCCTGCATGTGCATGTCTTCTCCTCTAAGTTGACCATGAGGTTGTCCATTTTGTAGCTGACTTGAAAAGTGATCACTGGATGGCATTACTACAAAGTTAGCAACTTCTTCTTTCTCTTTGTCTAATTTGGTCAAAATTCTAGGGCACGGTCTAGCATTGCTCTTCGACATTCCTTGTCTTTTTAGAACGAGACTTTGAATAAGTGCATACCTTATTTCCTACAACATATATATAATATGTTTTTTCCTAGCTTAAATTATGTATCCATTGAATGTCTCTACAAGGTTTCTAACATTCACATCACACTTAGTGTCTGCTCTTAGAAAATCTATGCAAAAGTAACTTGGATTCGCTGCTTTGAAATCAATGACTACTGCAGCGCTAACTTCCTCCATTTTTTCGAGAGCATCATTGTAATCTGCAACATTGTAAGCCCATGCTGCCCTCCAGAATAATATCTTCATTTCATCCCCTTTATGGGTCTTGTGCCAATTAGCAAATGTGTGTCTAGCACAATGCCTGTGCTCTGCCTCAGGCAACACCTTTGCTACTGCATTCAAAATACCCTATGTGAAAGAAACATGCAACAATTATAATGGTGCTTGTAGACAAGAAAATTGAAGTATTGCCAATTGCTCATAGACAAGCAAAAATGAAATATTACCATATGCTCATCAGAAATTACAGCTCATCCAGCTCCATTCCCTTCCCCAAGGCAGCTCTGCAATTCTCTAAAAAACCATTCCTAAGAATCATTGTTCTCTCCCACCACAACAGCCCGAACTAATGGAAACATTTGGTCATTGGCATCCTTACCTATAGCTGCTAATAACATTCCACATAAGAATGTTTTTAAAAAAACCACCCATCAACACATAAAACAGTCCTACATCCATCCAGGAACCCCTTCTTTAACCCCTCAAAACATACAAAAAGTCTTTGAAAAATAGATATGGTATTCCTTTGATCATTTCATGCTCCAATCTTAAAACACTGGAAGGACTTGACTATCTTAAAGCCTCGATGTATCTTCCTAGTTTATGGTAGTGTCCAGTCATAGAACCATGTAGTTTTTTATGAGCCCAATACTTCACCTTGTAAGCTTTATCTCTCTTTATAACAACCATGTAAGCTCTCTTCACAGTCTCTATTATTTCTGATGTTGGCCAATGAGGCCTTGCTTTAAACACTTACAAAAATTACTCTGCCAACCAAGTGGATCTAACCTGTCTGTTTTCTTCCATTGTCCTATGGCAATTATGATCACAGTCCACTGACTTCACTACAAAGAGGCTAGCCTCTTATCCATTGCTGCATACAGTCTAAAAGGACATCCTATTTTACATTTCACACCTAATCTTTGCAACCTAGGCTTGTCACTAACTGTAAAAGTCAGGTTTCTTCTTGTGCCACAACAAACTTTGTAATAGATGCTCTAAATTCTTGTCTTGATGGAAATCTTTGACCAACTCTCCACTCAAATGTCGACCAATCAGTTCTGTCATACACCATTGTGTTCTAAAGTTTTCTCTTCCTAGCAATAATCCCTTCATCACATCACTATCGTGAGGTGTATAAACCTCATCTTCACTGTCTTCGTACTCACTCACATGTGGATTGTCATCAACTCTTGATGTCCCAACTTCTTATTGAGAAGCTTCTTTTTCCTGACATCCCAATTTCCATTGAACTGCTTCCATTTGAAGCTTAGCAGCAATTGTCCTTAACCTATCATTCATACACCGCGGTTTATCCCTTGCAATTATTAGTTCATCGTCACTGGTATCACCCTCACCATCATAAGCATTCTGTTCACCATCATCATTTCTAAATTCATCATCAGCATTCTCATTTTCATGCTCACCAGTTTTAGTATATTTTCTTCTACGCTCATACTCACTCTCCTCGCTTTCCTCATCCTCTCTCGAAGGGTCATAGACTAGATCATCTTCGGTGAATGTCCCAGGATCATCGCCAATGATTTCACCAATCATCTATTCTAAGTTGTAAGAACAAGGTGTTGAAGTAGGAGTTCTGTTTTGCATAATTCCATGGGGGTTTCATCTTGGTTTGAATGTTGTTGAGTTGACGCATTTTCATCTTCACGTAAAGGGGAAGCTGGTTGGGTTGAATGTTGTTGAGTTGAGGCGTTTTCATCTACACGTAAAGGGGAAGCTATTTGGGTTGAATGTTGTTGAGCTGACGCATATTCATCTACAAGTAAAGACGAAGCTCGTTGAGGTGTTTAAACTTCGGTTTGGGTTGAAGGAGAAATTTTCTTATAATTTCTAGGTGATGTTCTTCTTTCCAAACATGGATTTTCTTTAGCTGATGGGGAAGGTTGCTTGCGCTTTCTAGCAGATGATCTAGTTTGAATTTTTTTTTTGGAGAAACCTTCTTCTTAGGAGTAATCTTATTCCTTCGTCTTGCATTAGTCTTCGCTAGAGAGGCGGTTGGAGTCTGAGCAAAATCATGCAGCGTATCGTGTATGGTATCAACCATATTTGGTGATTCTACATCAATGCTAGGAGGAATATCAATCCCATGCACCATAAACAACTTAACACAATGATACTTTATCGTAATTTCAGCCATTTGCAGCACCTCCTTGTCTTCATAAACCCTCCTAAGCCCCTCTTCCAAAGAACTCTCGAGCAATAGGCAATGTATCTTGTCAATTGTACAATATTGCCCACATTCTTGAGCTAACTCTTTCAGCCAAAACCAACATAACAAATCAGGGTTGACATTAACTATTTTAGTCTCCCCGCCTACATACTGTAAACCATTTGGACCTGACTGAAACGAACCTCCATGCCAAAATTTCAGAGCTACTTCATCCATAGTTAGCCAAATCTATTTTCATCAAAGCATACCAATACACAAATCGACGTGACCTAGCTCTATTGAAATCAAATTCAATTACATAGCACAAAGGGGTGGAATTACCAACCAGAATCGCGAGAGCCAAAGCAACATGAAGATTCGCATGTGGATCGGTGAAATTTCAAACAAATTAAAAAGAGGTGAAGTCGAAGAAGGAGAAATGAACTTATGTTGGATTTGGTAAAGTAAAAAGTGAAAACCAGCTGTAGCAGGTTATTAGGTCAGTGGAATCAATTTGGGAAGACACCCCCAAACTTTGGATTATTTATAAATAATCCAAACTTGGGATTATTATGGAAAGAGATGTTAAAATTCGGATTATTCCTGTTAATTAATCCTATCGTTTATCAACGAATTCCACAATGAATATTTTGAAATTTTGAATTGGACATTACTTGCAATCTATAATATGAAATCTCGATTTTTCTCTTACATTAGAAAAATATAATAAAATAGATTCAAACGGTTCTTGTTTCAAAGAATTCCGACTTATATCGGATCCTGTATACTCAATTAAAGTTCAAAACTCAATATTACGAACTACCGCGTCGTTTCGAGCTCGTTTTAGTTAATTTATATATACATATACATACATACATTCATATATATATATATTCGTACTCCATTTTTGATAAATAAATTCGATATAAAATCTATTCATATTACCAAATCAATATTAACAACAGATTTAAATATTCCTAATTAAAGTCCAAAAATCTGGGATGTTACATTCTCTCCCCCCCTAAAATAATTTCGTCCCTGAAATTACAAGGTAAAAAGAATGCTCCGAACCCAATTATTTTAAAATAATAATATTTGATTTATCACCAAAACAAATTCAGATTCTTAAAAAAATTCGAAAATGTGTGGTTCTATCGGCACAACTAAAACTGTCACTCCGGGCCTTAACTTCCCCAACAGAAAACCAAAAGCCAAATGGCTACCCAACTCAGGAGTATAAAATCAATCACTCCAATCAATATATTAAGGTTTACCTATTTGTCGGGCAACTCAATTCCAAATTTGAAGCAAATCACTAATTGCTCTTCGTCTTCCAACCTATACTTCAATCTCTGTAACCAAGCCAATTCCCATAGCCTTCTAGTATATGTACTTGCTCAATTTACAATGCAAATAACAAATACAGGTCTAAATAATTCAGTTTCATTTCATAACTGATTTTATTTCCTATTCATTATACTGGAATTTAGTTTCAACTCATTTCATAATTTAAGTTAATTCCAATCAAATCAAGCAAAACAATCAAGCAACCAATATTACAATCACATAGGAAATTATTTCCTTTTTCTATAAAAATATAATTTGGGCAAAATTATTTCATTTACCCAATTTATAAAACAACATTGTGTCAATTGTCAGTTCGCTATGGTCTCCCAACACTTGAACCGATCAACCAACACAATATACAACATTTTATAAAATTTAGAAATACACTCTCTCGTATATACATTCAAACTCCAAATAGGGTGTTACTAACCCTATTTCTACTGAGTTGCACTATAGAGCCAAGGTTACTACTTAACCTTCAGCTCTGATACCAACTGTAGCAGCCCAGAAAATTCAATGCTCGAATTTTTGACATAAAAACATCCCGTGTTCAAACTCGAGTATCGAATATCCAGAAATCTAAAATAAAGAAGTTAGAGGATGAGAAAAGAAATAAATAAATTTTAGAATAGAAGAGTAAGAATAAGAACAAACACAACACAAAGTCTCACAATGCAGCGGAATAAAATATAATATACAACTAAATCTTTATTGAGAGCTTGAAAAATAATACTTGCATTCATCAGAGTACAACAATACATCCAGACAGTTATAATCATCTGTCCTTATAGACAACACATAGAGGAATAAATACTAATACGCCTGGACCCTTTCAGCACATCCTCAGAAGTTCGCAGCTTCTTAACCTGAACCTGTAAAACTCGATTTGACCCGAGCATTGCAAACGCCACGCATCAGTCTGGTAAATCAGCGTGATAAAAACTCATTAAGTTTAAGTATCATCCAAATTGCTTAACTTTAGAAGATCCCTTTGAAAGAAAAGGATAATAGTAAGACCAGCCCACACATAAACACGAACGGTTTTTACCTTACTATAACCCAAAACATTTTTGATATATCAAGATCTAGTAATATTCTAATAGTGTCTATCAAATCATAAATAAATAACCATCTAGCAGAATGCTTACATCTCACGCTTTACATATTCATTATATAATCAAAAACCACAAGGCACTTACTGGATATTGGATTCCAACTATGAAAAGGTATGTGACCACCTTCCGATCAATGTACTCTAGAGGGGATACACTGGGGTTTAGCAAGAATATCTTATAACCCCGCCACACATAACCAGTCACTCATTCGGCTTGAGTGGACCGAATGTATTATCACCCACGGTTGTCGGTTGTCCAACCGTAACCTATAAGATACAGAATCGAAAGAAGAACAAATAAGGAATTTCTCTAGATCGGTGACAATACACCCTGCTTGGGTGTGACCCAACTAGCCATACTGCGTGCTCGATTTTTGTCATTTCCCGGTTGTGAGGCTTGAGGCTACGTTTTCTATTTTGAACATCTGGCCACCATTCACTATGAATGCCACATCGTCAGATTCTCTTGAACTTCACTAATTAACATCCACAAAAATACCCTAGGTGTTAAGATAAGATGTCTTCTATGTCACTAACAAAGATATGTTTGAAGAAATCAATGTACGTGACTCCTTTGGAAATACTCTGTCAGACTTCGTTCATACAGGTCATCCAGGAACAGGAATCACCCAAAGGATCAGTAGAGAGAAGTCCTTGCAATCTGAAGATTTCAATCACGGCAGACTCACAAGTCAAAATATCTCCGAAAGCGACCAAGAGATATCCAATGGGTAGTTCTTCCATTCATGAAGATCAACTATCTTCAATGCTCCATCTTTATACACCCGCACGTTAGTCACGAGCGCACAGTTGGTTCGAAGTGGTTTTGGGTCTAGTTCCCATCCCAGTCTCTTTGAAACAACACGTCAAAAGGTAAGACAGTATTTATTAATAGTTGATGTTTCAACTATCAATTCAAACAGTATAGATAAGTACTTTGGCAGCTCAGGTCCCTTTCTTTTAAAACTATTCACTTAAAGCACTTCATTGATTTAAAATCGAGTATATAACTTATCTCGTCAAATCTCTTTTATTTCCCATTACTTGAAAACAAAATCAACATTTCCTTTCAAACATTAAAACATCTTCCGAAACTCGTTCCTTAATTCCCTTTACCTCAAAACTATCGTTATAACATTTTATTCTCAACCCTTTTTGGTATTTCCCTATTTTGGAAATATTATTATAAATATTCACAAAATCTCCTTTCCAGTACTTATACCATTACAAACTAATATCATCTCCTGTAATAGTGAAATCATTCAAGTAGGGATATTTTAATTACCTCACAAACCTTGATCGACATCATTCTTATCTTAAGATAGATAATAGTTTGTAACTTAAAAACCCATTTACCAAATCCTTTGCCAATTCATTTTATAGCTTAATATAATACCCAAAACTTGATTCTTTGATTAAAATCCACTTGCATCTTCTTTTATGTTATTGGAAACCTCGTTTACCCACAATATTTTTACTAAATTCAATTTCAAATAAACATTGAGTCTATAAACCATCGTCTTAACCTCACTCATAATTTTATTTGTAAATCTTAGTTTCAGTCCTAAAATCACTTCCCTGTTTCAACTATGACTTGTTACCTTCTTAGGTAATTCAAACAGGAAATTCCTTTGATAATACTTAATTTCAATATTTAACGGAGTAACTTACTTCGTTAATAGCTAACGATAGGATAGTTAATCACTTTACAAAAGCTTATTTCTTTAAGAATCACTTTTATATAATAAAAAAACTCCGACAATTATCTTAATACAGTTAATTCAGAATTTAATTAACTTCTTGCAAATCTTATTAAGTAAAACAATTATTTGTTAAAACTTATCAGTTGACTTGGTCAACTTTTAAAAACATTTGTTAACACGTTAACCCAGTTTCCCTAATCCCCTTTTTAATATAATTAATTTAAATCATTGCCCAATTATTTTCCCAAAATAATTGTCCCAATTATTTAACCCTTAGGTTCATTTGTGACTTCATAATCTTATAAACTGGTCACATTGTCTAAACAAATCATTTAAAATAAATTATTAATTTATTTATAAAACTTCTATTCTCATATAAAATATAATTTAAAACTTCATTTTAGTTAAAAAATAAATTTCATGACCTCATTTACGTTAATTTTCCTGACAGCAATCAACGTCTAAAAATACAGTTTTTAGGCCATTCATTTCCAACTACTAAATCAATATTGTCTATTGATTAAAATACAACGATCATTAAATTTTCAATCCAACGATCAACATCCAATCAAAAATCAGCATCCAGTTAGTTATAATGATACTTAGGTGAACAATTCATATATATCCATAAGATGAAACAATAACATATAATTTATGTGAGGAACCCAGTTAGATCCCTCTAACCTGTTCTTCCCTGCATCAATATGGGTTACATCAATTTCAATACAACAGTACATTTATTTTTATTCATCACGACAAAAAAAATAAACAGTTTAACTAATAACAATCAAAAATCGATTAATAACATTCAATCAAGCATCCAATTATTATAACATAACCAACAAGATAAGTTACCTCGTTGGGAGTCTAATTGTCAAAATAATGATTTAATTCGATTAAATTAAACAAAAGTTTAATTTAATAAATGAATATTAAAAATATTCAACATACATTCAAACAGTCATTCAATCATCAACCATTAGCAAACATTGCACACAAAACAAAAACCCTACTTATAAAATATAAGTGGGATAACTGAGTGAGTTAAACTCACCTTGATTTGATTCTCTGTTAAAATGGTTGGTCTCAGTTAAATCAAACAAGTGTTTAGTTTAACTGTTATTTCAAGTTGATTCCAATCGCATCCAAACAAGCTCCATAATATTACATCTGTCGATGTGGTCCCAACATTGTTTGTTTGCTCCATTTTGTCCACATATGAGATCGTTACACAAATCATACGTTCACGTTTCAAATTTAAATTAATTAAACTTTAATTAAATATATATTTTACACTAATTGTACTTAATTATAAGCCATACTTCCTAAAATGAGTGTATAATTTCATGTCCATCTTCACAAATTTTGCCCACTGTAAACTTTATATTTGAAAAATCTAAGGACGACATGATAGCATGTTACAAGACTTCCGTTATTCACACCAAATTAATTCACTAAATAACAAGTCCGAAAATATTATATGTTTTCATTTAATATGGGTCACGTAAAATTATGTTTAGGCACAATTCACAGGTTTAAGCGAAAATATAATTTACCCAGGCACGATTAAATTTTTTCCATATTAAACAATCAGTTAGGCACGTCACGTATACAGGCTACGTTAAACTCAGATTAGGCATTATAATTGAAATGTGGTTAAGCTCATTTATATATTACAGTTCATCGTTATTGTATATCTTCCATCTCACCTGTAAACCGAAAGTACCCACTGCTCCTTTTCCCGAAACTGTGAGCCTCAAAACCTTCCACCGCTTTGCGAGCCACCCACTAGACCACCCATCTCCGCACCACTTCTCCCATCATCTTCCAACCGCCGTTCTTTTTTTTTCCACTTCTTTTTATCTGCTACCGCATGCATCCATCCCTAGAGCACCATGTGACTGCCACCTCGCGTCAGAGAACCTGTGTTTCCCCCAACCATGAGCCTGCTGTCCATTCTCTGGTGCAGTTCAGCCCTTCCCACATCTCTAGGTTTTGAGTTCCTCTTCCTCATTGCACGTTACGAAACGTGCTGTATATTTAAACCCCCCAATCATTTTATATGTATTTTTTCTCCATTCCTGCATGCGGCGAGCCTCTCCCTTCCACCACGAAATGTACCCCACACGTCCCATTTTCCTGCTCCTCTCTACAGTGTTTCTTCCTCCCATAATATTTGAAACTTGCTGTATAATTTCTTCAAACACACACTCCAGCATTTAACTTCCCATTTTTGCGCGTTCCCTCCACCGTAACTTCTTTATTCCGTATTCGCAACTTGTTGTTCATTTCTTGAACTCGTCATCCTGCGTTGTTTGTATTTTTTTAGTGGGTCGTTTTTTTATGAGGAAGTATGGGTAGATAAAAGAAGAGGAAAAGGGTCGGTTTATTCCCATTTTTCTTTTGCTTGGTGGGAAAACTAAACGAGGCAAGCATTTTGTAAGAAGAAAAAAAAAGATTGAGATAACCACAATGTCTTTTCGTATTGTATAAGGTAGGCGCAAGGAGGTTAGGTCATCTGAAAACCTTATTTGCATGATTAAAAGGGAGGCATTGAGTTTTTTAATTCATTAGATCGGCTGCAGTTTTCTTTTCGAAAGATTTTTTGTTTTTCATTACATTAGCCATACTCGTCTGTACATACGATGGAAGAAAGATAGGGTATGTTGCTTGTATTTAGGTAGTTAGATGTAACGACCCGAAAATCCCCACCCTCCGAGTCGGACGCAAGGCCCGATCCGAAAGTCGGAAATCCTCGGCTTGTTAAATTTTGGCATACAACAACATTAGAACAAAACACGAAAGACTTTTCATTAACATCATAAAATGTTACATCAGAGTGCAAGAATATATATCGGAGTATAATGATTACAATGCACAACGAAAATACAAAATTACATCAGCTGAAGACTCTCAATTGTGCTGGACACAACTTTACGCTTCAATCCAGAATCCTGCTCTAAAAAGACTCCAAGTCACGTCTACAATACAAACTACCCAACTGCCCCATGTAGAAACTATGTGCACCCAAGTTTGCAAGGGAAAAACAAACTACAGTCAGTCATGGGACTAGTATGAGAACCAAAACAGTTATAAACTTTAGTTTAAAGTTTGGTATATCACGGGACCACGACATATAATACGGAACGGGTTTACTCCACACGAATGCCAGTGCACAAACAACTATTAAAAATTGACTTATGAATCCTGCAATGCATCAAACAATATGCAATTCCTCAATCTACCCATTTAGGATTAACTCCCAATTTTAGAGTTCAAAATCCAATTAACTTTATGTAAGTTATTTCTTTGGACTTTATTCCCGATTTCTTATATCAAATCATTTGAAATACATATCTAGCTTTCATATCAAATTAGCTTTCACTTCGGGATCTCAAAGCAAAACATATTTGAAAACCTCAAATATCTACTATACAAGCATATCAAAATATATGTCACCTGATCAGGAGTTTCCCATAATGACCAGGCTCTAGGTACACCCTACCATCACGATAATATTCCAAGTACATCCACTCTCCATTACCAAGAGCGAACCATACCTTGTTGTGGACCATAGTCCATACATTCCCGAGTTTTCATCACCAGGGCCATTACCTGATCATTAGTAATGCATACAAATCATTTATATATCCAAAAGTGGGGAAAATCATTTACACCAATAATCACAAATATATCAAGTCTTTATCTATATCCTTTTCAAATCATTCCAAAACCATCGAGTTTAGTCCTCAAAATCCTTTCTGTCTTATAAAACATTCCCTATCCAAAATCGGTAAAAACATTTCCTTTCTCTTAAGAAAATCTCATTTCAAAATCATTCATTAAATTTGAAATGAACCAAACAACATCGCTAAACACCTTATTGTCAAATCGTGAAATGAATCAAAAGGCGTTAGCATACAAGTATTTTCTACCCAACCTAATGTTAAATATAAAAGCAATTTTGCTCAAAAACTGGTCGAGCACAATCCAAACAATCAATCACAATAATGAACTTGTATTATCAACCATTAATGATCAAATAATTTATATAAGTTTACTAATAATAGTTAATAATAAACAAGCCCTTTTCGGTTAATAGCTTCTCACATACTTAAGTGACTACGTCAATTTTACTTAAAGATCTAACCTTTTCCATTTAGTCATCATTAAATTGAATCATTAACCCAAATCATCAATCTCAAGTCAATATAAAACCAATTGAGTGCATAAGCATCAATCAATAATTAACTAGCCCTTCAAATCGTTTAAGAGTTCTCATCAAGGGTTCCACTCCACAAATCTTTAATCAGAGGATATCCAAACGTTCTCAGATGGATTTTGCAGCCTCCCGACATCACCAAAGATTTATGGAATTGAAATGGGAAGGGCTTCGATGCAATGGGAATTTATAAAATTACAGGTGTATATATGTGTATAAATTTGGTTCGAGGAGCAAACAGCTAAGGATTTCTTAGTGCTAGGGGATTGGAATGGAGGTGGGAAAAGAGAGAGAGAAATGGGGGAAAGAAGGAGGCCAAGAAGCCATGGCTATGGATCTTAGAAATGGAGAGAAGGAGGAGAAGGAAAGAGGTAAGGATGGAATGAAAATGAGAGGGTGCAGGTGCCTTTATATAGCCATGTTTAAGGGACATTTATGTCATTAGGACAAGCATCATGTTCCTACCATTGCTTAACATGTAAGTATACATGTGTTAAGGAAGAAAAAAACCAAATTGTCTTATAAGGATTCCTTAAGAAGTGATAAGCTTAATGAAGAAAATACAAAATTGTCTTCGTACATTTATTGCTCTCTTTAGCTTCTCTAAGAAGCTATGGACTTCAGGAAGAAAAAATCAATTTTCTTCTTATACTTATTACTATCTTTAGCTTCTTTGAGAAGCTATGCACTTAAGAAAGAAGGCACTAAAAATAGCTTAAGGAGGAAGGCTCTAAGAATTGGCTTCCAAGAGAAGCCACCAAGAATTGGCTTCTAAGAGAAGCCATGTAGATATGACTAAGCTTATAAGAGAAGCTACTAATGCTTTGGCTTCCAGGAGAAGCTATTAAGGATTAGCTTCCTTGAGAAGCCATTTTTGTCTTCCAAGAGAAGCCACTAAAAATTGATTGATTTAGGAATTGTTTTAGTTTAACATAATCTTGACTTAAGCACTTAAATTTAAATGTCACAAATTAAAATACTTAGCAACTTACAACATTATATTTCAATATTGACAAATATTTTCAAAGCTGAATATTTTGTTAATCCGATATTTAATTAGATCGAAATTCAAATGGTATATTTTCAAATTAAAACCATATATACATTAAAAAAAGTTCATTCAATCCTATTTAAATTCTTATTTTAAAATTGACTAAAATTTATGGTCGTTACATTTTCCCTCACTTAAAAATTTTTCGTCCTCGAAAAGGAAGGAAGACGTAATACTCCTAACTCATTCTAGGGCATTACTAACCCTTTCTCTAATGAGTCACTCATTCTAGGATACTATTGATCCCATCTCTAATGAGTATTCTTTTATAGGTTGCTACTAATCCTACCTCTGATGAGTCTTTTCTTTCTATTCTAACGAGTTGTACCCTAGAGCTTTTGAATTAACCAAAGCTCTGATACCATTTATAACGTCCTAAAAATCCCCGCCCTTTGAATCGGACGCAAGGCCCGATCCGAAAGTTGGAAATCCTCGGATCGTTAACTTTGGGCATACAACAACATCAGAACAAAACACAAAAGACTTTTCATTAACATCATAAAATGTTACATCAAAGTATAGGAATACATATATCAGAGTATAATGATTACAATGCACAGCGGAAATACAAAATTACATTAGTGGAAGACTCTCAATTGTGCTGGACACAGCTGTAAGCTTCAATCCAGAATCCTGATCTAACAAGACTCCAAGTCACATCTGCAAAACAAACTACCCAGCTGCCCATGTAGAAAACATGGGAACCCGAGTTCGCAAGGGAAAAACAAACTACGGGTCGGTCATGGGACTGGTATAAGAACCAAAATAGTTATTAACTTTATTTTAAAGTTTGGTATATCACAGGACCACGCTGTATAATACAGAACGGGTTTACTCCACACGAATGCCAGTGCACAAACAACTATTAAAAATTGACTTATGAATCCTACAATGCATCAAACAATATGCAATTCCTCAATCTACCCATTTAGGATTAATTCCCAAACTTAGATTTCAAAATCCAATTAACTTTACAGAAGTTATTTCGTTGGACTTTATTCCCAATTTCTTATATCAAATCATTTGAAATACATATCTAGCTTTCATACCAAATTAGCTTTCACTTCGGGATCTCAAAGCAAAACATATTTGAAAACCTCAAATATCTACTATACAAGCATATCAAAATATATGTTACCTGATTGGGTTGTTTCCCTAATGGCTAGGCTCTAGGTACACCCTACCATCACGATAATACCAGGTACATCCACTCTCCATTCCCGAGAGCGAACCATACCTTCCGTGGACCGTAGTCCATACATTCCCGACTTTTCATCACCAGGGCCATTACCCGATCATTGGTAACACATACAAATCATTTCTATATCCCGAAGTGGGGAAAAACCGTTTACACCAATAATCACAAATATATCAAATCTATATCGATTTCCTTTTTAAATCATTTCAAAATCATCAGGTTTAGTCTCGAAATCCTTTTCGTCTTATAAAACATTTTTATAAAACATTCCTTATCAAAAATTGGTACAAACATTTCCTTTCTCTTAAGAAAATCTCATTTGAAAATCATTCATTAAATTTGAAATGGACCAAACAACATCGCTAAACACCTCATTGTCAAATCATGAAATAAATCACAGGGCGTTAGCATACAAGTAGTTTCTACCCAACCCAATGCTAAATATAAAAGCAATTTTGCTCATAAACTGTTCTAGCATAATCCAAACAATCAATCACAATAATGAACCTGTATTATCAACCACTAATGATCAAATCATTCATATAAGTTTACTAATAATAGTTAATAATAAACAAGCCCTTTTTTGGTTAATAGCTTCTCACATACTTAAGTGACTACATCGGTTCTACTTAAAGATCGAACCTTTTCCATTTTAATCACCATTAAATTGAATCATTAACCCAAATCATCAAACTCAAGTCAATATAAAATCAATCGAGTGCATAAGCATTAATCAATAATTAACAAGCCCTTCAAATCGTTTAAGAGTTCTCACCTAGGGTTCCACTCCACTAATCTTTAATCAGAGGATATCCTAACGTTCTCAGATGATTTTTGCAGCCTCCCGACATCACCAATGATTTTTGGAATTGAAATAGGCAATCCTTCGACGCTACGGGATTTTATAAACTTACAAGTGTATATATGTGTATAAATTTGGTTCGAGGAGCAAACAGTTAAGGATTTCTAAGTGCTAGGGGCTTGGAATGGAGGTAGGAAAAGAGGGAGAGAAAGGAGGGAAAGAAAGGGGGAAAAAGAGGCCAAGTAGCCATGGCCATGGATCTTAGAAATTGATAGAAGGAGTAGAAAGAAAGGGGTAAGGACGGAATGAAAATGAGATGCCTTGATAAAGTCATGTTTAAGGGACATTTATGTCAATAACCTAAGGAAACTTGTCATGTTCCTACCATTGCTTAACATGTAAGTATACATGTATTAAGGAAGAAAAAAAACAAATTGTCTTCTAAGGCTTCCTTAAGAAGTGATAATCTTAAGGAAGAAAAAAAATTGTCTTCTTACACTTGTTACTCTCTTTAGCTTCTCTAGGAAGCTATGGACTTAAGGAAGAAAAATTCAAATTTTCTTCTTATACTTATTACTCTCTTTAGCTTCTTTGAGAAGATATGAAATTAAGAAAGAAGGCACTAAGAATAGCTTAAGGAGGAAAGCACTAAGAATTGGCTTCCAAGAGAAGCCACCAAGAATTGGCTTCTAATAGAAGCCATGTAGATATGACTAAGCTTCTAAGAGAAGCTACTAATTCTTTGGCTTCCAGGAGAAGCTATTAAGGATCAGCTAACTTTAGAAGCCATTTTTGGCTTCCAAGCGAAGCCACTAAAAATTGATTTAGGAATCGTTTTAGTTTAACATAATCTTGACTTAAGCACTTATAATGTCACAAATTAAAATACTTAGCTACTTACTACATTATATTTCAATATCGACAAACATTTTCACAACTAAATATTTTGTTAATCCGATATTTAATTAAATCAAAATTCAAATGGTATATTTTCAAATTAAAACCCTATATACATTAAAAAAAAAATCATTCAATCCTATTTAAATTCTTATTTTAAAGTTGACTAAAATTTCTAGTTGGTACACTAGATGTTTGCATTTAGGGTAAGTGATGTGTACCATTATAACTTAGGCATGAAGTTATACTAATTAAAATTTATCTTGTTTTTTTTATATGGTGTTTATTTCTACTGTTTATTATCATTATTTACCGTTAACCCTTATATTCGTAACCCCATTGCGAACTCCAAACATGACGGAAATGGACATACCACTATGTCTTGATGTTCCGTTCCCAATGAAATTTATTTCATTGAAAACGGGCTTTGTTTGCCAAAACGGTGCTATTTAGATCTCAATTTATCCATCGGTTCACCTTTAAATTTCGTCCGTTGACAAAATAACTTCGTTTGGCTCCAAACTGGAAATCTTAAAACAACTAACTATACATTTTCCAACAAAACTTGTTTCATCAAATATAGAGGTTGTTTGAAAAACAACTATTTTTAAGGCCTATATAATATCGATAAAATCCGAAACAATTCAATAATAAATTATTATCGTATATCTTCAACTGAAATCTTATACCGCTTCAAAATAAACCAATATATAATTTAAATTCAACGTTTAAAATCTCGGGTTAAACGATATTCAAATGTAAATAAAAACTCTCGATATTTATTTAATAAACGTTATCGTTTATTAACGAATTCCAGAGAGACTATTTGAAAATTTGAATTGGATATAACTTGCAATCTATAATATGAAATCTCGATTTTTCTCTTACATTAGAAGAATATTATCCAATAGATTCAAACGGTTCTTGTTTCAAAGAATTCCGACTTATATCGGATTATGTATATTCAATTAAAGTTCAATACTCAATATTACGAACTACCGCGTAATTTTAAGCTCGTTTTAGTTTTTATATATATATCTGAATTCCTTTTTTGATAAATAAATTCGATATAAAATCTATTTATATTACCAAATCAATATTAACAACGGATTTAAATATTCCTAATTAACATTCAAAAATCAGGGACGTTACAGTTGCTATGATTAGGCCTCATATGACATATTAACTTACAGTAAGGGGGTAAATTACAAGCCTAAAATATGGCGTAGGCTTTAGTATGACATATGGACTTATATATAGCGTATAGTTACAGGCCCAATATTTATTAAGTATTTCTGAAGGCTATTTTGACTGTAAAAAGAAAATAGTCGAGCTAAGACTAATTTTTGAGACTTCTTGCGACCCAAATGATCAGTTAAGTTAATATTCTTAGGCATCTCTAGGAACTGTTGGTCCAGTTCTCTTTGTGCTATATATATTCCGAATTATAAGTGATTGAAGAATTATCTCTAGGAAAGAGAGATTAGTTTTTGGATCTGTGTTTGTAGTAATGCTAAACTGGTAATATTTTTGGGTAAAGCGCATGGTGTAAGTGAGAATTGAGTTTCATGGTTTTGACTGGAATCCTTCCTAGCTGTAGGAATATACCATCAATGGATGGGTTGGAAGCTTAGGTAAGATATCAATATAACAAGTCGTCTCAAATGTTGGAAGAAAAGTGGGTTTTCCAAAGGGTATTCGAACTCGAGTGTTGATCTATGAAGGATTAGTTGAATTGGAATATTTTACTCCCAAAACCCTATCTTTTGAAAAAAATGGTGTCTCTTATGTTAGAGTCTTCTGCATGTATTTTAAGGAAGTAATTGGATTTCAGTTGTAATGGAAATGTTTCGGAGAAAGCCAAGTAAAAGGAATTATGTTCTTAGACAAGAGTATAACAAAGAGTTGTTTCATGGAAACTTATAGAACTACTTTGAGTCGAAACCCCATATGAATAAAATTTTAAAGAATAGGAATTTTGAAAGACTAATGTATTTTGATATGAAATTTGTATTTTAGGAGTTTCATTAAAGCACCTACATGTATACATATTTTTGAACGAATTTTTTATAACTAAAATTTTGCCTTATTAAAAAATTTCAAATAAGGTTTTGAAAAAACATATATATGAAAAGTAGGGCAGTAAGTAAGTCTTTATATGGTTGGACAATGTAAGTGGAATGAACCAAGGAACCCAATAAAGACTAGGAATTTGAGGACTGAAAGGAGGAAAAGTGTAATTTTACTTGTAAGATTAAGGTAAGCTTTTGGTTGGTTCACTTGAGAGTTTCTCCTCAAATTAACTAAACTAAGTGAGATGAGAGGACTACACCGAGGAATTCAAGTTTCTTACTAGCATTCTTTTGACAATTATTTCCTCTTTGATATTTTGTTTGTCGCTTCTTCCTTTGATTAAGGACTTCCTTCTAGTATATCCTTGGGAATTGTAGAATTTAGGATTTGAGCTTATAGATGACAGTATGGGGTTGAAACATGTGTTTGGGGCATGTTATGTTTGATGGTTGCAGGTGGATGCAAATGTTTGTTGTGGATGCATACACACACACATTAAACACTAGATCGACTCAGACACTTACACATTACATATGGATGTGTGCGCATTTTATATTTCATTAGGTGAAAATGGTTGAATCATCAAATGGATGTTGCATTTTGGTGAATGGCTATGCACACATACAGAATTTATATCTCTTATTGGGATTCTTTTGCATACATAATGGATGCATGGCACATACATGAGTTGCATTAAGGAGGTCAAATGAATCAGTAGACCGCCTGATTTTCGCACTAGCTTAGGGACATATTGTAACACCCCGTACTTTCTGTGAACGTATAAGTAATAAATCAAAGAATAATTAATTTTTAAAATAAGAATCAAGGGAAACGGGTTGCGCCATTGGGTTCGTCTCGGAATTCTGCTTGAAACGAGTCCGAGTTTGCGAGAATCGGAGTCTGTATGACCAAGTTATGGCTCTCCAAAGTTTCAGGAATTTTCAGAGTTCAAAACAGCTCGAATTCGAATTCAAAACCCAGAACAGACTGGGCGGGAAATTTCCCGCCCAGTACCCAGGTCGACTGGGGAGTCGACTGGGCAGTTGACCCCCCCCCCCCCCCGACTAGGTCGACTGGGCAGTCGACCTGGGGGTCGACCTGGTCCCCGAACCTGGTTTTGGGCCTGGGTGCATTCTTATGTATCTGGTCTCGTTTTCTACCTAGATTCGTCTGCCTAAACCTATTTAAACAACCCCAAACCTAGCCTTCTCTACACACAATTCTATTCTGCTTCTACTCTGCCTCTGTTCTAAATAAAAATAAAAATGGCGTCGCTACTCTGCTGGAATCAAAACTAGAAGCTAATCAACATCAACCTAAGCAACTCAATTCAAGCTTAAAACTTCAACAACGGTTAAAGAAGATCAACTAACGTCGCTACAACTATCTTTCTTTTAGAATCCAATCAAGGCAAGTACAGTTATTTTCCGATATAAACGTTAATTCTGATTATGACATGAATTGTAAATCTGAATCTGAGATTATGTTTGTTCTGTTCTGTTTAGATCTACCTTATTCTGTATTTCTTTCTGCTTTCTGTTCTATAGCCAGGCTACCACGATCCTGAGCCAATCTCATAAGAGATTAACATACGCTAAAATATTTTTGACAATAAAATGAATAATGCATGAAATGGGCATGACCGATATGTGACTGATTTGAGGAAAGAACATAGGTTGAACTTGGAACTTAGGACATAAATCTAAGGCATATAATTGAACCTATGACTTGAGTTTTGTGGCATAAAGAATATTGAACATACGACTTGAGAAGTTGAGGCATAAAATTTACATTGGACATATGACTTAGGAATTGGGGCATAAATTTGACCATAGGCATGTAGTTAGTTTAGATACATATTACATGTTGTAAACTAGATCTGGATCTGAGCAAGCTATGTATGATAATCTGTGATTTGGGGACATAATTCAATATCTGATTTTAAGAATATGATACATGATTAAAACCTAGATTTGTGGCACATTTTAAGAAGGGGAAGATATGTGACTTAGGTGTAGAAATTAAAATCTATAATAAGATTTGAGGACTATTAAGTGTGAATACACCTAAATAGGGATTTTTGGATATATGGCATGCATTGTAATATTTGGCATAATTTATAGATAAATCTGCTGTACAATGCTAGTTTAACCAAAATGGGAACATATGTTATATGGTAAATTATGTCCATATTCTGTGTTATGTAAATTTATGCAAACATGGGGTACATGATCATATTGTGAATCATGATAATTATTTAGGCCTAATTTATGATTAAGCAAGGCATGTAAATAGAACCTTTAGAAATATTAAATCTGCTAAACCTATCATCTGCTAAGTCTGTTGAAAATGCCCAATCTGCTAAACTAAATCTGTTGAGATGCCTAAACTGCTAAATCTATTGAGATGCCTAAACTGCTAAATCTGTTGAGATGCCTAATCTGTTATCTGCTAAATCTGCTAGTTTGCTTAATCTGCTAAATCCGTTAAGTCGCCTAATCTGCAAAATCTGTTATCTGCTATATCTGTTGAGTTGATCTAATTAGTCCGTTATTGACATAATCTGAATTGGCTATAGTTATGAATAATTGACATGTATATTAGGCGTGGGCATAAATGGTAAATTATTAATTAATTGGCCGCAAAGATGAACATGGCTAACTCGAGGTTAGAATGAGTTTGCGGCGTAATCCTGCCCGGAACCGCCCGGCACATCCAGTGGCCGCAAACAATAGGTTCTAATGTGAGAAGTTAGTCATAATATGCTTAGACACGAGGTTAGGTCTGGCTTGTGGCAGAAGTCTTCCCGGAACCGCCCGGCCCATCCAGCGGCCACAAGCTAGCGACCTAATGTGAGAGGTCTGTGCATTAATAATTAATTAATGCAAATCTAAGATAAAAATGATGTCCAAAACGTGTTGGGTGGATAGGGTTAAACCAACTGGACTAATATATATAATAAACCCGTTCATGAATCTGTAGGCCCAATACAAAGTTAGACAAATCTGAAATTCTGTTAAATCTGTGCATCTGATCCGTTAGTCTGAAAACTTATTGATTTGATTTTCTGATCTGTGAACTAGTAAATCTGATCTCTGTATGTCTGAACTTGTAAACAAGTTAATCTGAAATCTGTTAGTCTGGGGACACAAGGTTAGGAGGGAATTTACTTGTGTCATCTGTTGTTTGGGACCCATATTAGTCAGTAACCCTTTCTGGTATCAAAACTTTGACCCAACAGTAGGTAGGGTCCGGGCACGCTTACTGAACTAATTATAAGCGGTTCATTCTGATAATGGCGAGGGGTGTTGATGGTGCGTTCCAACCGGGTCATGTGCGTGCATGGATCCCGGTCTGCCTCTGAGGATGTAAGACGCCGTGACATCTGTAAATAGGTCTGTGCCAATTGATTGTCACTTTAGGGAGTGATACACCCTACTGTGGGGCCGACATAGGGTATTTATGTATTAGGGAGCCGATCGCTTGGGGTAGGGTTTTAGGGTACACTTAGTTCTGTCTGTTTCTGTTGGTACCGTCTGTTTCTGTTGGGTGGTAACACCTATCTGTTTCTGCGTGGTACCATCTGTTGGGGGTGGTAAAGGCCCATTACTAGTGTACACCTAATTCTGCATTCTGTTTCCGTAGGGATTAATCTGTTTATGCTTCTGTCTGTTTCTGTTCGGGTGGTAAAGGCCCATTACTAGCACTCTCTTTTGTGGAAATTATTCTGTACCCGTTTCTGTTTCAGTTTAGACATTAGGGTGACACCTAATTCTGTTATACTAGTATTAGTGCAGAGAAGTGTAAAGAAATAGCTTATGTCATTCTGTTCTTCTGTAATCTCCGCTACACCTGTTACTGTTATCTCTCATCCAGTTTTATTTTCATGTCATGTTATTATTATCTGTTCATAACTGAAAATCACTGGACTTGCCAGACTTTTTGTCTGACCCTTGTTTTTTCGCCTCCTTTCTTCCGTTCCCCCCCAGGTTTGTAGAAGGGAGTACTCTAGCCTGATCCAGATTTCTTCCGCTTGAAGTGCTTAAAGTATGGCTTGTCTTCTTCTGTGGGGATTATGATTTTAAACTATGCATTCTGAAGGCTTTTGTACGAGACTGATATTTTGTACTTGAATTCTGATATTGTGATTTGAAAGGATGTAACCAAGCTTATTTCGGTTTCTGTTGTAATAAAGTTATAAATTTTTCAAGTACTGTTTTATCTGTCTTGTAAGTTTCTGTTATGTTTACTAAAATGCTCCACCAAAGTTAAGGCATTCCCTTTGTGAGTGACCTTAACGGAGGTGGGTTGTTATACTTGGTATCAGAGCTGAAGGTTACCAGATTGGGTAAAGTTTTTGAAAACTATTTTCAAAAAGGTTTTAAAAGAAAGTATTTTCGAAAGTAAAGCCTATTTTTGAAAAACATAATCCCCAAGAGCCATATATCTTACCTTCAGTCCTTTTTGTAATTGAATCTTTCCTTTTTCGTTTCAGCATGTCTGAAGCATCTGAGATACCAGAGGGTGTTCATGTACCCGGTTGGTTTCGTCAGTATCTTGAGGCTAGGACCGCCGCCGCAGGTCCAGCAAATGATCCCCCTCCTCCGCCCCCTCCTCGTGCAATTGCTTTCTCAAAGATCTGTAGAGATTTTAGGGCCATGGGTGGGAAGGATTTCAAGGGAACTGAATCATTCGTAGAAGCGAGGAACTGGCTCAAAGAAACTGAGGATCTATTCGTTATCTTCGAGGTGGACGATAGGCAGAAGGTACAGTTGGCGGTATGGCTGCTCAAAGACGAAGCTTCCTATTGGTGGGAAGTCACTAACGCCGAGAGGCCGGTTGAAACATGGATGGATTTCAGAACAAGGTTTGAGACGAAATTCCTCTCGCAAGCGGAACGAAGTCTACAATTGGAAAAGTTCTTATCTCTTAAGCAAGGAAGTATGACGGTCAAGGAATACGTCAACCAGTTCAACCAACTGGCTAGGTTCGGACTGGATTTAGTCAACACTCGGCATATAAAGGCTCTCCGCTTTGTTAAAGGATTGAACGAGCCACTACACATCCTAGCCACGACCCATGTACCCATGGGAGCGACTTACGAGAAATTGGTGGACATGGCACTACTGCACGAGGAAGACAAGGGCCAGAAAGAGACAAAGAAGGAAGAACCACAGAATAAGAAAGCATGGCCCAAAAAGGAAACACAAAACAAGGATGAGAAGTCTGAAGATAAGAAAGGGAAAATTTTCTTTACTTGTGGAAGCTCGACTCATCTGAACAAGGATTGTAGAAAAAGGAAGGGCACTTGCTTCAACTGTGGTGAGATGGGACACTTCACTAGGGACTGCCCGAAGAAATGAGGGCAAGGGAAGAGGGCAGAACCCACTTCTGGAGGACAGGCGAATGCTCAAGTGACTGGTAGATAGGGTAGAAATAAAAAAAATTTAAGTAGAAGGTTTAATTTTCTTATCTGATTGTTGAGTTAAAACTCATTTTGATTCTGTAATCGATACTCTGCACTTTAATACTAGTATTGTTTTTGATTCCGCTGTAGACCCAAATCCATAAGGGTTATGACTCATCTGTTTGTGATTGAGAGATATTCGTGTTAGGCGTCAAGTAGGACGCATACATTCTGGGTTTTATCATGCTTAGTTCAGTAACCTGATCTGTACCAGTAATCTGTAAATATCTGAAAACTTCCGATAAGGTTAAGATTTCCACTTTTGACATTATCTAAAGAGGGTAATCCTCTGGGTGTCAATTTGATGTTGGTTTCGGTCTTCGGGGCCGATACTTAGGACCCATGTCTAATGGGAACCAAGTTTTTGTTTTATCTGTACTCGCTTCCATCATTCGACTGTATCCTATCGATCGAATCTTCAAACTTTAGGTAGAAACTAATGGGTGTAAGCATGTGTTTGAGACATGTTATGTTTGATGGCTGCAAGTGGATGCAAGTGGTTGCTCGTGGATGCATATAAACACACTAGGCACTAGATTGGCTCGAAAATACTCTCATACTGCATATGGATGTGTGAGCATTTTAAATTTTTGTGGATGCAAAATGATTGACTCAGCACATGGATGTTGCATATGACTGAATGGTTGTGCACTCATATAGAAATGATATGTATCGAGTAGGAAAATTTCATACATGTTGGACTCATGGCACTGGCATAATTCGCATTAAGGAGGTCAACTGAATCAGTGGACCGCCTGATCTTTGCATTAGATAAGGAACATATGCACACACTTTTGCATATGTTCATACAACATTAGAAGTTTCTAAGGACAATGGACGCCAATGATTGATGATTGAGTAGATGGATGTTGGATGGTAGGACACATTCTTCCCTTTAAGGAGGGGAGAATGTAACACCCCTTACTTTCTGTGAACGTATAAGTAATAAATCAGAGAATAATTAATTTTTAAAATAAGAATAAAGGGAAACGGGTTGCGCCATTGCGTTCGTCTCGGAATTCCGCTTGAAAACGAGTCCGAGTTTGCGAGAATCGGAGTCCGTATGACCAAGTTATGGCTCTCCAAAGTTTCAGGAATTTTCAGAGTTCAAAACAGCTCGAACTCGAAATCAAATTTCGAATTCAAAACCCAGAACAGACTGGGCGGGAAATTTCCCCCCAATACCCAGGTCGACTGGGCAGTCGACCCCCCCCCCCCCCCCGACCAGGACGACTGGGCAGTCGACCTGGGGGGTCGACCTGGTCCCCGAACCTGGTTTTGGGCCTGGGTGCATTCTTATGTATCTGGTCTCGTTTTCTGCCTAGATTCGTCTGCCTAAACCTATTTAAACAGCCCCAAAACTAGCCTTCTCTACACACAATTCTATTCTTCTTCTACTCTGCCTCTGTTCTAAATAAAAATAAAAATGGCGTCGCTACTCTGCTGGAATCAAAACTAGAAGCTAATCAACATCAACCTAAGCAACTCAATTCAAGCTTGAAACTTCAACAACGGTTAAAGAAGATCAACTAACGTCGCTACAACTATCTTTCTTTTAGAATCCAATCAAGGCAAGTACAGTTATTTTCCGATATAAACGTTAATTCTGATTGTGACATGAATTGTAAATCTGAATCTGAGATTATGTCTGTTCTGTTCTGTTTAGATCTACCTTATTCTGTATTTCTTTCTGCTTTCTGTTCTATAGCCAGGCTACCACGAGCCTGAGCCAATCTCATAAGAGATTAACATACGCTAAAATATTTGGGACAATAAAATGAATAATGCATGAAATGGACATGACCGATATGTGACTGATTTGAGGAAAGAACATAGGTTGAACTTGGAACTTAGGACATAAATCTAAGGCATATAATTGAACCTATGACTTGAGTTTGGTGGCATAAAGAATATTGAACATACGACTTGAGAAGTTGAGGCATAAAATTTACATTGGGCATATGACTTAGGAATTGGGGCATAAATTTGACCATAGGCATGTAGTTAGTTTAGATACATATTACATGTTGTAAACTAGATCTGGATCTGAGCAAGCTATGTATGATAATCTGTGATTTGGGGACATAATTCAATATCTGATTTTAAGAATATGATACATGATTAAAACCTAGATTTGTGGCACATTTTAAGAAGGGGAAGATATGTGACTTAGGTGTAGAAATTAAAATCTATAATAAGATTTGAGGACTATTAAGTGTGAATACACCTAAATAGGGATTTTTGGATATATGGCATGCATTGTAATATTTGGCATAATTTATAGATGAATCTGCTGTACAATGCTAGTTTAACCAAAATGGGAACATATGTTATATGGTAAATTATGTCCATATTCTGTGTTATGTAAATTTATGCAAACATGGGGTACATGATCATATTGTGAATCATGATAATTATTTAGGCCTAATTTATGATTAAGCAAGGCATGTAAATAGAACCTTTAGAAATATTAAATCTGCTAAATCTGTCATCTGCTAATTCTGTTGAAAATGCCCAATCTGCTAAACTAAATCTGTTGAGATGCCTAAACTGCTAAATCTGTTGAGATGCCTAAACTGCTAAATCTGTTGAGATGCCTAATCTGTTATCTGCTAAATCTGCTAGTTTGCTTAATCTGCTAAATCCGTTAAGTCGCCTAATCTACAAAATCTGTTATCTGCTATATCTGTTGAGTTGATATAATTAGTCCATTATTGACATAATCTGAATTGGCTATAGTTATGAATAATTGACATGTATATTAGGCGTGGGCATAAATGGTAAATTATTAATTAATTGGCCGCAAAGATGAACATGGCTAACTCGAGGTTAGAATGATTTGCGGCGTAATCCTGCCCGGAACCGCCCGGCACATCCAGTGGCCGCAAACAATAGGTTCTAATGTGAGAAGTTAGTCATAATATGCTTAGACACGAGGTTAGGTCTGGCTTGTGGCAGAAGTCTACCCGGAACCGCCCGACCCATCCAGCGGCCACAAGCTAGCGACCTAATGTGAGAGGTCTGTGCATTAATAATTAATTAATGCAAATCTGAGATAAAAATGATGTCCAAAACGTGTTGGGTGGATAGGGTTAAACCAACTGGACTAATATATATAATAAACCCGTTCATGAATCTGTAGGCCCAATACAAAGTTAGACAAATCTGAAATTCTGTTAAATCTGTACATCTGATCCGTTAGTCTGAAAACTTGTTGATTTGATTTTCTGATCTGTGAACTAGTAAATCTGATCTCTATATGTCTTAACTTGTAAACAAGTTAATCTGAAATCTGTTAGTCTGGGGACACATGGTTAGGAGGGAATTTACTTGTGTCATATGTTGTTTAGGACCCATATTAGTTAGTAACCCTTTCTGGTATCAAAACTTTGACCCAACAGTAGGTAGGGTCCGGGCACGCTTACTGAACTAATTATAAGCGGTTCATTCTGATAATGGCGAGGGGTGTTGATGGTGCGTTCCAACCGGGTCATGTGCGTGCATGGATCCCGGTCTGCCTCTAAGGATGTAAGACGCCGTGACATCTGTAAATAGGTCTGTGCCAATTGATTGTCACTTTAGTGAGTGATACACCCTACTATGGGGCTGGCATAGGGTATTTATGTATTAGGGAGCCGATCGCTTGGGGTAGGGTTTTAGGGTACACTTAGTTCTGTCTGTTTCTGTTGGTACCGTCTATTTCTGTTGGGTGGTAACACCTGTCTGTTTCTGCGTGGTACCATCTGTTGGGGGTGGTAAAGGCCCATTACTAGTGTACACCTAATTCTGCATTCTGTTTCCATAGGGATTAATCTGTTTCTGCTTCTGTCTGTTTCTGTTCGGGTGGTAAAGGCCCATTACTAGCACTCTCTTCTGTGGAAATTATTCTGTACCCGTTTCTGTTTCAGTTTAGACATTAGGGTGACACCTAATTCTGTTATACTAGTATTAGTGCAGAGAAGTGTAAAGAAATAGCTTATGTCATTCTGTTCTTCTGTAATATCCGCTACACCTGTTACTGTTATCTCTCATCCAGTTTTATTTTCATGTCATGTTATTATTATCTGTTCATAACTGAAAATCACTGGACTTGCCAGACTTTTTGTCTGACCCTTGTTGTTTCGCCTCCTTTCTTCCGTTCCCCCCCCCCCCCAAGGTTTTGTAGAAGGGAGTACTCTAGCCTGATCCAGATTTCTTCCGCTTGAAGTGCTTAAAGTATGGCTTGTCTTCTTCTGTGGGGATTATGATTTTAAACTATGCATTCTGAAGGCTTTTGTACGAGACTGATATTTTGTACTTGAATTCTGATATTGTGATTTGAAAGGATGTAACCAAGCTTATTTCGGTTTCTGTTGTAATAAAGTTATAAATTTTTCAAGTACTGTTTTATCTGTCTTGTAAGTTTCTGTTATGTTTACTAAAATGCTACACCAAAGTTAAGGCATTCCCTTTGTGAGTGACCTTAATGGAGGTGGGGTGTTACACATATACGCGACACCTTTACATATATTCATACAAAATCATTAGAAATTCAAAGTAAAATAGATGCTAGTGGATGATGGTTGAGTAAATGGGTGCTAGCATTCATAACATTCTTCTAGCCTTGGAGATTTCGGGGACGAATTCCTTTAAGGAGGGGAAATGTAACAACCCAAATTTTTAACAGAACAATAATTAGTTAATGTCATTAATTAATTGGGAATAAACTTATAAAATAAATATTAATCAGAAAAATATTGAAAATTAAATTAAATGGATTTTATCGTTGCGTCCATTATGAAATTTTGATTCATATAGACTATCAGTTTGCGTAAATCAGACAAGAAATCAACAAACTATGATCAAAAGAAGTTTGCAATTAAATTAAAGAATTTAATTTACAAAAGAAAATAAAGCAACGGTAAATGAGTGATCCAACCCTTAACTAGGTCGACCCATATCTAAGGTGTGTCGACACTAGTGTCGACCCATGTCTAAGGTAGGTCGACCCACCTTCGAGCCTGCAGAGGAAACTTGCTTATGTATTTCTGATGTGTAAGGTACACTGAACTTGGACAATAAAATTAATGAACCTTGGTTGTTTTGTTTATTTTATTCCTTGCTGACTCAGCATGATGTGTACTGTATGGTTTGATTTTAAAACCTAATATTCTACGGTTTACATTGCCATAACATATCTATAAATAGGCTAACAACCTCACCATTTTTCTTACACACAAACATTTCTTCACCTTCTTCCTCTTCTAAGTTATGTTCTGAAAGAAAATTAAGAAAATATTGGGGTGCTGCCAATACATAAATTGAAGGGATAATTCTTGCTTTTCTTCCACAACAACTATTTTAAAGGCCTTTTCTGGATCTAGAACAATATTAAGTGAGTATTACTGTGATATTCAGATTTCTTCTAAGTTAAAGTTAAATAGATACAATAGTTATTGTAGTAATCTAAATAAAAAAACATCGGCAGTAAATATATATTGGATCTAAGAAGTAACAATGTGTATAAGTTTATTCTTATATGTTATTTTAGTTATTGTCAGTTACCTATTCATTATCAGTTATTATCTGTTTGTATGCACATTTTTCTTTCTTATCCCCTTTCTGTTGTTTGTTTTATTTACAATATTATTATGCCTTTACCGTTTAGATTGCATAGAATTGGAAAAGTATGAAATAACGTTAAAAAAGCAAATTAGACATATTAGAATTTGTATTGTAAACTAGGATTATTATAAAGGATGAATATGTAAACATGAATAGGTTAAACTTAATTTTATATTAAGAAAGACATGTAATTTGTAAACATTTATTTGACATTAATTTATATGCAATATGGCATTGAATAAGGATACATGTTATTTAATGTAGAATTTGTGAACAATAACATTAACTTGGTAAACATATTATTGATTGTAAATATGTTAATATGGCATTGTTAGGAAAAACATGTAATTGACCTTAATTTGTATACATATTTATGCTAATTTGTCATTCATTTTAATTGATGTTAAAGATGATATGTTAATTTGGGGAATACAGTAGTTTGTCATTTATGTTAATTGACATTAAAGATGATATGTTAATTTGAGGAATATGGTAATTTGTCATTCATGTTAATTGACATTAATTAGAGAGAATGTGTTAATTGAAGAAAACATGTCAATTAGGCATTTATGTTCATTCATGTTAATTTGGGAAAAACATGTAACTAAATATTTATGTTTATTTCATGAATAATTTGGGAAACATGTCAATTAGACATTTATGTTCATTCATGTTAATTTGGGAAAAACATGCAATTACATGTTCATTTCATGATTAATTTGGGAAACATGTCAATTAAATATTTGTGTTCATTCATGTTAATTTGGGAAAACATGTAATTAAAATGTTTATGTTCATTTCATAATTAATTTGGAAAAACATGTAATTAAATGTTTATGTTCATTTTATGTTAATTTAGAAAAAAAACATGTTAATTATACATGCATGTTCATTTGATGATTAGACATTCATGTTTATTTGCAGTTAATTAAACATTTATATTCATTTGATGTTAATGTGGGAAAACATATTAATTGACATTAACTTGGAAAGTACGTTAATTGGACGTTGACACTGAAAACACGTTAATTATACTTAATAAGATATTAAGTTTAAATAAAACATGTTACTGTAATCTATATACATATGAGCAGATGCTTGTCTGTTTTGGGGGAGGGGTTGTACACAGAATAACATTTATAGGAAATGTCATTTGCAACCATGCTTATTAATGAACTTAAAACTGCTAAGTTAAACATGTTAATTAATAAGCTAAGAGGTCCCAAGTCTTGTTGTTTATATTCGGTTTTGCGACTCTTAAAATCCTAGTTATTTGGGGGCACCAGCCTAGGGGGTGGCTTGTGTCAATTTTGTTGTACTTAATAGAACATTAAGTAATCCATATGGGAAACATGTTAAATTGAAAATAATAGTATTTAATTGGAAATTAACATGCAAATAAAAAACATATGAGTTATACTTAATTTAATATTAAGTAAATATGTCATAGGAAAAATATAAGGATCTGATGTAAGTTTAAGTAAAACATGTTACTGTAATCTATATACATATGAGCAGATGCTTGTCTGTTTTGGGGGAGGGGTTGTACACAGAATAACATTTATAGGAAATGTCATTTGCAACCATGCTTATTAATGAACTTAAAACTGCTAAGTTAAACATGTTAATTAATAAGCTAAGAGGTCCCAAGTCTTGTTGTTTATATTCGGTTTTGCGACTCTTAAAATCCTAGTTATTTGGGGGCACCAGCCTGGGGGTGGCTTGTGTCAATTTTGTTGTACTTAATAGAACATTAAGTAATCCATATGGGAAACATGTTAAATTGAAAATAATAGTATTTAATTGGAAATTAACATGCAAATAAAAAACATATGAGTTATACTTAATTTAATATTAAGTAAATATGTCATAGGAAAAATATAAGGATCTGATGTAAGTTTAAGTAAAACATGTTACTGTAATCTATATACATATGAGCAGATGCTTGTCTGTTTTGGGGGAGGGGTTGTACACAGAATAACATTTATAGGAAATGTCATTTGCAACCATGCTTATTAATGAACTTAAAACTGCTAAGTTAAACATGTTAATTAATAAGCTAAGAGGTCCCAAGTCTTGTTGTTTATATTCGGTTTTGCGACTCTTAAAATCCTAGTTATTTGGGGGCACCAGCCTAGGGGGTGGCTTGTGTCAATTTTGTTGTGTGGAACCCATATTAGTCAGTATCCATGTTGGTATCATAGACGAGCCTCACACTAGGTAGGGGTCAGGACACACTTTACTGATTTGGATTGTAAGAGGTTCGAAAGTGGAAGATGGGCACGGGCGTGTTCCCGTGGAGTCATGAGCGTGCATGGGTCCGATGAGAAAAATTATTAGGGTTTCCACAAGATCACTACACAATTAGATTTTGAAAGAGAAAAGAAGATAACAATAACAAACAAATTCCTCCAAACAAACCTTTATTATTCCACCAATTTATTACAAAGAAAGACCTAAAATTGAGAAGATATCTCAATCCCTAAAAACAAAAACAAGTTTTTCACCCTCAAAAGTGCAAATAAATCTCTCTCTAATGAGATGCTTATATAGGCAAATGGAAAGACTAGATCTATACCCAGTTGGGCCCTAAAATATCTCAGAAATAAATACTCCTTAAAACTTGTTCAAAACAAAACTTTCCCAAAAATATCTCAACATATCCACAAAACTCGGTCAATAGATCCTAAAATCCCGCAATTTCCAATATTTCCACTTTAATATCCATGTGATGAATATCACAAACCATAACACTCCACCTTGATATGAAATCACTCCAACACTCAACAAATCTAAAACCACCCCCAAACTATGCATTTCCCTAATGAGATACACCACATAAAAGATCTCAAAATTGCTTGTAGTACCACAATGGCTTCCATGTAGACTTTATGGGTTTACGGTGATGGCTCCACCTTGATTCAGATGAACTCTCCTCTCCTAATCCAATTTGAGAACTCATAACATTCTCCACCATTTTTTCAAGCAATTTATATGTGTTATTATTTTCCCGTTTTGCGCGCAGAAGCTCCTTGTTACCACTCCAAACTCTTGTAACTCCACCTCTAGTCGAGAAATTGCAACCTTTTTGTTCCAACTGTCCAATTGAAGCTAGAATCTTCTTAATTTCTGGGATGTACCTAACTCTCGTTAGCTTCACCAACCTTCCATCATTCGTCTTCAATCGAACTGAACCTATACCTTTAACATGCAAATTTCGACCATCGGCAGATTACATTGTACTAGTTTTTTCTTCATAATCAACAAATGCTTCCTTTTGATGACATACGTGAAAACAAGCCCCCGAATCACGTATCCAATCTTTGCTTTCGCTTTTATTAAAACATTTCCTTCAATCTCCTCGCCAAAATTCACCTCATTACCGTTGTTATTTTGTTCATCAATCTTTTCTTCCAATGCCTTCATCTTCTATTTATCCCTTTTAAGCTTGTGACAAAATCTCAGTTGATGACCGGGTTTTTCATAGTAAAAACAAACATATTCCTTTCTCATGTCCGGTCTATTCAATTGTCTTTCCATATTTCGTTGATTATCCCTCCTTGCAATAAAGGCTTTTTCAATTGGAGTTTCAATTTCCGTTTCCTCCTTATCTTTTCCTTCCTTAAGGCTCATCCTCCGCATCTCTTCATTAAGCAAGCTACTAACCACGGATCCCATTGAAACAACGCCATCCGAATTTGAGTTATTCAACGCAACCACAAGTGTTTCCCAACTTTCTGGCAACGAACTCATCATCATTAAGGCTTGTGTTTCATCATCCACCTTGAAATTCACGGCAGCCAATTGATTCACAATTTCCCGAAAATCATTAAGATGCTCTCCAATTGATCCACCTTCCTTAAACTTCAGATTTACCAATCTTCTCATAAGAAGAGCCTTGTTTGTTGCGGAGTTCTTCGCATAAACCCCTTCCAATTTCTTCCATATTGCATAAGCAGATGTTTCATTAACAACAATATGAAATATTGAATTATCCAAAAAACATCGAATAGACGCAGCAGCCTTCCTATCCAAAGTCTCCCATTTTGCTTCAGATAGATTGCTGGGTTTTTCCCCATTATTCTCTAGTGGCTGATGAAGATCATTAAGATAAAGGAAATCTTCCATCTTTGCCCTCCATAATCCCCAATTTCTTCCATTAAGCTTTTCAATAATTATTTTATCCATATTCAAACCCTCTTCAAAAAATTTGTGTAGAAGGCTCTGATACCAATTGTTAGGGTTTCCACAAGATCACTACACAATTAGATTTTGAAAGAGAAAGGAAGATAACAATAACAAACAAATTCCTCCAAACAAACCTTTATTATTCCACCAATTTATTACAAAGAAAGATCTAAAATTAAGAAGATATCTCAATCCCTAAAAACAAAAACAAGTTTTTCTCCCTCAAAAGTGCAAATAAATCTCTCTCTAATGAGATGCTTATATAGGCAAATGGAAAGACTAGATCTATACCCAATTGGGCCCTAAAATATCTCAGAAATAAATACTCCTTAAAACTTGTTCAAAATAAAACTTTCCCAAAAATGTCTCAACAAATCCATAAAACTCGGTCAATAGATCCTAAAATCCCGCAACTTCCAATATCTCCACTTTAATATCCATGTGATGAATATCACAAACCATAACAAAAACTAAACGCTGTAACACCAACAAATAGGGTTGTATCTTATAAGTTGACAGGTTAGGGACTGATATTCTCTACTGTCATGGCTGGCACAGGCTATTTGCGTAGTAGGGAGCCAATCGCATGGGTAACATTATGAAAAATCCTTCCAAATTATTTGTTTCTGTCTGAATATGTAGAAGTGCAAATAGTCAATCTGCTTGATCAAATTTCTTTATTATTGTTATCATCATTGTCATTTTATAAGAATAGCCCGTTCTTATTATCAGTTCATATCAGTTATTGTTCACCTTTAGATATGTCCAGAAACTTACCCTTTTATGATGCTAGAACCACTATTTATCTGTTTTACAAATAGCAGCTTACCAGGCTTTATGTCTGACCCAACTTCCAATATCTCCACTTTAATATCCATGTGATGAATATCACAAACCATAACAAAAACTAAACGCTGTAACACCAACGAATAGGGTTGTATCTTATAAGTTGACAGGTTAGGGACTGATATTCTCTACTGCCATGGCTGGCACAGGCTATTTGCGTAGTAGGGAGCCAATCGCATGGGTAACATTATGAAAAATCCTTCCTAATTACTTGTTTCTGTCTGAATATGTAGAAGTGCAAATAGTCAATCTGCTTGATCTAATTTCTTTATTATTGTTATCATCATTGTCATTTTATAAGAATAGCCCGTTCTTATTATCAGTTCATATCAGTTATTGTTCACCTTTAGATATGTCCAGAAACTTACCCTTTTATGATGCTAGAACCACTATGTATCTGTTTTACAAATAGCAGCTCACCAGGCTTTATGTCTGACCCATTTACTTTCTTCCTTTCTCTTTTCTTCCCCCCAGGCTTATCGAGAGAAAGTACATAGTTCAGATTTCTTTGTTAGCTTTGTCATGATGGATTTCTACAGGTTGGATTACTTCATGTTCTCCTTCAAAGGTTATGTTGTATCTTTTTGACTATATTTGGGAATTATATTATTTTACTCTGATGTTGTTTTTGATTAAGATTTTGAGACATGACAAATTGTAACTGTTTGGTTAAATGAAATAAAGATAGTTTTGTATTTTGTAAAACAAAAGTTTCTTCTTCCGCTGTAAATTTATATCTTATGAAATCTTAGTCTCTGTGGTGTTTTATGTCTTTATACCTACAATGCTCCATACTTGCCTAATTAAATCCTCATATGGGTGACATTAAGGGATGTGAGGTGTTACATCAGCTCCAGAAGTGGACTAGCAGTGTTCCTCGCATTACGATACATCATTCAACCTGGAAAGAGGTAGATTAATCACCTTTCTAAGGAATCCTACTAGTAGTGCATGTGCAATGCGACTTCATCCTTAAGTATACTAGTAGTATATATAAGTATAGTTTTGAAAACCAAAGTATCTCTGGTACGCGCTCTCGTATAAATACTCTCCTCCTAGTACTTCCCACTTAGGTTAACTATACAACCTAAGCTTTGATACCAAACATGATGACCTCTCGGCACTACCAACACCCAAATAGTGCATTATAATGATGTTCGGCTAGTGCAAGGCGACCATCAAGGTTGAAGTAAGAAAAGTAACCCAAAAACCTATTGTATATCTCACAGCACATAGAACAAAATATAATATCAACATAAGACTGATATAAAATAGGTGAGACCGTACAAGCTGAAATGAATCATAAGCATCAGAGTAATAGACCCATATCACAGCGTAGTATCAAATAATCAAATACAGATACATGTCTGTAATACTATCTCTACTCAAAATACATTATTACGCCTAAAGTAGTGATCAATAGAAATAAACAGGAATAAGAGTATGTATATATTATGTGGAAGCCTCCATCTCATCTGCGGACAGCTACTCAAAAACACCAACCTGTCTCTAGTCAGCTCATTTAGGAGCACCCAGAATAATAATAAGCAATGCACAAAACACCAAGTCAGACAAAGTCTGGTGTGAGCTATAGTAATCTCAATCACTAAACAGGGTAATAACATAGGTATAAAGAATCATATATGACCTGTCCTACATCCAAAGAGTTAGCACATATTATCATGTACTCTACTCTATGGTAATCACAATACTGAGTGTAGTGAATGTGTGCATGACATAATGATATCAAACATCGAAACACAACATTCATCCCCACATTCACCCACTCGGTGCGTTGAGTATACACAACATCTGTAGATCCTGTACATGATTCCATGCTACTTAGACATCCAGGAACTTAACTATTCATTGATAGTCCAAGGTGCTGGTAATCCAAAGTTTAGGAGCCATCATCGTTTCGGGGACATCGTCACCCCTACTCATCGCTTAGGGCCATTGTCACCCGATGAGCACCACTTCCCGCACCTTTGCTTCTCAAGTACCCTTGGATCGTTCGAGTGTCATGTTTTCCTTTGCGCACGTTCCCGCAGTGAAGTCCAACTTGGAATTCACCTCAATGGTTCCCATTTGAAACCTTAGTGGTAACTTCCCATTTAAACTTTCCTTGCATCTCAGAATTAGATTAGTCGTATTGGAGTTCGTTTTCAGAAGAACGCGATCATCACCATGAAGAAGCGCTACGCCACGTACCAATCTTTAGGACGCTACCCCCTTATTCCTCTTCGAGTAGACCCCACTCCAGTTCGACTTAGTCAAATCAAACTTGGGATACCACTTCCGGATTTAATTAGTCGATCCAGACTTGGATATCCATATCTGGATCGACTTAGTCGATCCGGGCATAGTCGACGTGGATCTGGATCGACCATGTCGATCTGGACATGGTGGACCTGGATCTGGATCGACTATGTCGATCCAGACTCAAGCATTTTGTCGAGTCAAGGCCCGGTTCGACCATCGAAATGGAAGCTCTTCTCTTCCTCATACCTTTGTTAATTCCCAACTTAATCTTAGCCGAACCGAAGCCACCTTCTTTAGTCAAACCGGTTTTGTAAGCGTCGTAACTTGATCTCTAGATTTCCATAGACTTCAACCATGTTGCAAAAGAAAGAGATCGAAAATCGAGAATGTGAATGAATAGTTATTAAATTTAATACATGACTAGTAAGAACTATACTAAAAGAAGATAAGTGCAGCTGGATTGGTGGTGGGTGATGAGATTTCTTAAGCGCACCAAATATTGGCAGAGCACTGCGAAAGAAATTTGAGCAACTTCTCTGATGATGATGATGCAGCCCGAGAGGTGTAAAATATTACACCGATGCACCTTAATCTTGGCAAGACACACCATTGAAATGGAGAGAAATATCATGATATTTTTCTAATAAGTAGCTTAGTAGCCTTGTTTTCACATGGTGATAATTTTTTGATGAGGACAATGGCAATGCTCTTATTAAACAGTTTTTTGGCTTTGATACCATATCAGAAATGCAGATGATAACGTTTTGAATTTATTGCTTTCAGTTTAATAACATATAATAATTTGAATGCTTGTTTACAACTTTATTTATATTTATAATTGCTTGTACATAAATTTGCAATTGGACTGAAAGATGACCTAAACTGAAAATGTTGAAGAGAAGTGTCGACACTTTTCTGATATTGTTTGTACATAAATTTATATTATTCTTTTAAAGTTTGTCCTTCTATTCAGATAGGAAATTTGGTATCTTTCGATCTACTTTTTTTTTTAAAAAAAAAAAAATGTACTTCTCTCTATTTTCCACTAATTAAAAATTATGTTAACTTCAGTTTTTAAAAAAATTCAAGACCAATGATTAAAAGAAACCACAATTTTTTTAACCCTTTACTAGAACATCAGACTCAAAAGTAGATATAAGAACGATCAGAGCACGATATACATGACATTTAGATTTGACAAAATCAAGCCAATCCAAGAGATCTACGATATGCTTATTTAGCTAAAAAAATTCAAAACTATACCCGGTATGACTTTCAATTCGAATTTGCTAGGGAACAATTCGGTAATAAAACCAACATTACCTACATTTTTATGTTTTTACATCGAATAACTCATGTTGGCACGGCTAGAATCAAATTTGACCATATCAGGTATTTTTCTTATTCACGTCGCCTCAAATAACATTAAGTTCGGCAAAATCTTACTGTTATTTTCGAACAAAATTTTCTAATTGCTTGAAAGCAACTTGTCAAGCCCTATTTAGAGTGACATTTTGCAAAAAGTATACCAATCGGAGAACAATATAAGCTCAATCAGTTTTGCAATTTAATGATGCGGACCCGGTATATAAACTACCAATAATCATTTAACCAATTATTCATGCATCGTTCAGTCTTTTTCTTTGTATATATATATATATATATATATATATATATATATATATATATATATATATATATATATAAAAAGAAACAATCCAATGCACAACTGTTTTATAACAAAGACGCTATACATCTTACAATGTTGTTCAGTACATGCAAATAACAAGTCGGAACAAATAAACACGGCCCTACGCAAATAACCTACGATTGTCAGAGTCGAAGCAGACAACGCAGCGACTTTCCCTCCTGTAGCAACTTGAAAGCTTCGTTAATTTCAGAAAATGGTAGTTCATGTGTTATGAATCCATCAAAATTTATGTTTATTTCCTGCATTTTTCTTACATTATTATTACGATTCAGCCTTGAAACAATTTAAATAAATATGTGGTGGATAGTGTGATCTTATACTTACTCCGCTAGCACATTTTTTTGCAAAATCAGGTAGCTGAGACTTTCCTTTGAAGTCGCCGAAGACAGAGGCGACAATTCTCCGTCCATGGAATAATTCCATTGGATGTATTGTAAGCAACTTTGGGCCTGTGTGGATTCCAAGGACTACTGTCAATCCCCATCCCTGTTTATCATTTGAACACATATATGGTTAGACAGTTCATATTTCATTGTTCTTCTCCCTTTAAGATCCTTTCCAATTTCCATGGCCAAGTATAACCCAACAATGATGTTTTATTTGCATAAAATATCATAAAATATTATGAAATTTGTACTGAAAAATTAGGAGTGGAATAATGCAACTGTTGATTTATTTTTATGGTACAATATTCATATACGATATCTTACGCTTAAACCTTTTGTCTTTGACTGTCAAGATTTGCCATTTTAACTTTGTTTTATGTCCAATAACGTCAGATGTTAAACCGACATGAATAAAAATAAGTTTATCCTTGCGGATATGGATCTGTGTACTGAGGTTGACATGGGCAGTTGTCAACTTGTTAGGATAGTATATATATACATATATATTAATATACTAGTCACCATCGGGTTATAACTATTATTGGAGACCCTCTCATAGTTCAACAATTAGCTTCTGAAAAGTAAATGGGAGCATGGCAACGTGCATCATTAACTACATTTGTCTTCAGGTCACGATAATATATACTAAAATAAGCATTGTTAACGTAGAACATGTGTCGTTAATAACACACTTCTTAAGTAACGTTGAGTTTAAAGAAAAAACAGGTTTTTCCATAACCAATATGAACACACACTTTCACCCAATCAATGTAAAAGCATTGCAATATCATTCTTAAGAAAGAAATGTCACCATCACACTTAATGAAAAGGGAAATATAGAAGACATGATGATGTGGTAATTGGTATACACACAAATGTAGGATTCTTGATGTGCATCTAAATTAATTGTTGATATCTATTGACATACTGATAACTACATATACGGTTGATGGTGGTTGGTTAGTTAAAGTTGACATCTTGCAAAGGTGTGCATTTTTACAAAAGGACAAACCTAGTAAAGTGGAATTTGAAGTAGCCGTATACGATTCTACTCCTTATGTTATTATCAAGAAAACTTGTAAAAACAACAGTAAATTAAGACAAGAGACATGCATACATCATGTGTTGAAAGAAAAGCTTCGCGCAAAACATCCAAGTTTCCAACACAGTCGAAGCTGAAATCTACTCCACCTTCACTCATTTCTCTTATAACCTGCACAATTGAATAATGCAAAACTAATAAGATTGATGTGAAACTCATCTTCATTTGTTTTCAAACATGTTTCTTTCTCACTTCAATTTCACAAATCACTGCAATTTGAAAATGATAATACCTCATGCAAGGCCTTCTCGTTATCCTTTGGGTTAACAAAATCCGTAATGCCCATTTCTCTTCCTGGAATATTTACATGTGTGTGTGAGCAAATTTCTAATCATATGATAATGCGGATGGTAACGTTTATTCTTGTTTATAGGCCATATCACAGTTTAGCTTTACCTGTTCCAAATTTATCGGAATTTATATCAACTCCTATTATTTTGGAAGCTCCACGTAGTCTAGCACCTTCCGCAACCTGGAGAATTTTGAGCCAGTCATACAAATGAATCAATATCAATTTTGCTACTACTATTATTTCGAATTGGTACATTACTGTTAATGATTCCGGTTGAAGAAACTTACAGCAAGACCAACTGCACCGAGTCCAAATATTGCAATTGTGGAGCCTTTCTGCACATTTGCAGTATTCCATGCTGCTCCCACCCCTATTTTTATTATTCATTTTAGTATATTATTAGAAGTGCTCTCTTTCAGATAAACTGAACATCTAATTTTAACTATATATTTCCCATCTGCATTAACATTCTGGTTCTGCCGTCCACCCCCACAGATTATTTTTCATTTTCAACAATAAGTCAAATAAGCTAAAATAATGGAGTGAGAACAGAAGAAAGTGGGATGCGGTGATTTAATTTTGATAAACGGGATATGTAAGGAGGAAACCGGAGGGAGAATAGAAATAGTCGTAAAATAATTGTACATTAAAGAATGTCTTTAAACTAGCAAAAGAGAAATAGTTCAATTTAGTTGAGTTAACAAATTTCATCATTGAACTAATCAAACACTCATCTCTATCCACGTACATGCAAATCGACTACATAGTTGAAGAAAACAGTCACTCACACCCTGTCTATAGTAATATAATTACATCTGAATTTCTTAATTAATTTGATGCACAATTCCATGATTTGATGAAATGTTTTTTTGAAACTGTACTATTTTTGCGAAGTGCTTTTCAGTAGATAATAGAATTTCGCCAAAAACTCAGCAATATTATGGACTCGGAAAAAAACAGAGGTACAGTGATTTTCCTGCTTTGTGGGGGCACTCCACAGTTTTATCAGTTTAAACATTAAACAAAACTAACACAGTTGATTTTCGAGCTACCTACAGTTCCTCGATGGCGACCATACAGATAAAACGTTTTCTGTCCTCTAAAGTAAGCAAACATGGAACCTTCCGCAACCACAAATATACTCCTAATATCATAGTCTATTAATTACCAAAGCATCGTCGCAGACAAGTAAATTAAGTAGAATTCACGAACAAACCTGTAGAGATTCCACAGCTAAGCAAACACATCTTGTGAATAGGAGCCTCCTTATCGATTTTCACGACACAAGCCGAATCCAGAACCGTGTACTCCGAAAAGGTGGAAGTGCTGAGAAAATGATATACGGGGCGAAGTAATTCTTTGTTCGTTTTGTCTTTGACGAAAAATCTGGTCCGCCCATCGCTTTTCATCGTGCTCCTGAAAGGATTCACTTTGAATTCCCCGCATAGATTCGTTTTCCCAGATTTGCAGTAGACGCATGTTTTGCACTCTCCGTTGAAGATGGGGACCACATGGTCGCCTTCTTTCAGATCGTCGACTCCTTCCCCGACGCTTTCCACCACACTTCATTTTTGATCGACATGGCGTTACAATTAGACATGAAAAGAGGAGTACGCACATGAAATTAGGGCTTTTCCCCTTTTGGTGAAAAGGGTTAAACTATTTGATCAGAATATAACAAATTTTTAACAATCGAAATTTGCTCAAATACATATTTCAATAAATATCTAATTCTGCTTTTGTACATCCTACCGACAAACATCCACGTGAGTAGAAGAATTTATATGGGGAAAATGTGAAATGCAATTGACTTACCCGCTAGCCTCGTGACCTAGAATGCGAGGAAATGCACGCTGAGCCTCGTTCTTCATAAACGAAATGTTCACATATTAGTTGTGCCATAAAATAAAAAAACAGATCATTTGAGAATATATTGGTGAGGTGACAAGACAAGTAAACAGATAAGTTAACATGCAACTGCTTAGTTAAAAATATATACTAGAAATTACAACTGAAAAAGAAAAAAGAAAGCACGAGAGTCTTACTTCACCAAGCCAGAAAGAAAGATCGGTGTGGCAAATTGAAGTAAATAATATCTTAACGCGAACTTCCATCTCCTTTGGAGCTTCCACCTCCACCTCCTCCATCACAAATGGCTCTTTAGGACCCCAAACCACGGCAGCTATTTAATCAATTATATATATACATTTTCACGTCAATTCTATATGCTCATTTAAACTACTGGCACAGAAGAAATATAAACTAAAAGATATGGATACAAAATAATTTATTTACCTTTGCATGTAATGACTTTGCCTTTGGTGTTGTTGCCATTAGAATGGCCATTAATTTTCATATGATCACCGTTAGCTACTGTTCCATTTGGTTTCTCCATAGCCTACTACTTTTTTATCTATATATTTCTTCTTTTTTTTTTTTTTCTTTAGAGAGATAACTTGGAAAGAAGAAGGTGACCTCCTAGCTTTATTTATATTGTCAAGATAGGGAGATGATCAAATGGCATGTGCCATGCTCAGCATATAAAAATATTGATTGACTCACTTGTATAAAAATGCACCGCTTAGTTTAAGCTGTCGTCAGTTATTAATTGGGGATTTGGAGTAGTATTTGTCCTATTGGATAGGCAGCTTGATTTCATTTTCATTTTCTCCGTGTGCCCACAGTAAAAATTAATAGCAAATTCTGTTTCAACCCAGAAATATGCTGAGTAGCACCCATTTTAACAAAGAAATATGAGGGTGAAAATGCATTTTCTATGTTATATTTTTTTTCTGTTCTCTGAACATCTCATAGTCCCCTTACGGGGTTTATCAGTGTACCTCGTAGCATTACGTAGTCTTTGAAAGAACCACGAAGAACTGCTACGAGCTACACTAAATAACCATGTAGGACTATTATGAGATACAATGATAAACCACGCATTCTATATAAGCGGAAGAGTATTTTCAGATTTTTTTTTTTTTTAAATTAGCGGGGGGCTAGTAAATTGGAGGTACATCCATTTTAATTGTGCACCACTTAGTTTAAGCTGTCGTCGGTTATTAATTGGGGATTTGGAGTAGTATCGGTCCTATTGGAAGGGCAACTTGATTTCATTTTCTCCGTGTGCCCACAGTGAAAATTAATTAAGAATTAACTACTAACCGCATAATACAGCGTTTGCAGAAACAATAACACCGAAGAATTTGAGATGTGAAATCAAAATGGATCGATTCATCTATTTTACTGCCACAAAATCAGATAAAATTTCTAACTAATTATCAGTCTACCACTTAAGGACTTATTTGATGGAAAACATATTGTATTCAAAACCCAATGATCATGTGTTTTAATGAGATATCAGTGCAAATTAGTAGATAATAGATAATATTGTATACATTATCCATATGAACTATCACACTACGAGACCTGAAGAACAAATTGAAATATTAATATTAATATACAAATGGGAACGACCGTCAATCGATCCATCGATTTTCAACACCAAGGACAGCTTATTCTTATTTAATTAATCAATTAAATAATTTATTTATTATTTTCCGTTACGTCTTAAAAAATATTTGAAAGTACTAATTTAATTTCAAGAGAACAAACAAGATATTTTACCATAACCATTAAGTGTTGTAATACTCTCTTAAAAGAAATGTAAGCCAAGCTAAATTTCTTTTGTTCATTCTTTTATGATCTAAACATATATATTGTACTAACACATTAGCAAGTACCAACGGCTCAAATATGGTTGCGTTTAAAGGTCGCATGGCCTTCGAATGAAGGGTAGGGCTATAAATTTTGTATGAATGTCCGCTCGTGTCCGTGACTGATGATAGAGGAAGAAGACAATATTTTGTAGGATGAAGAACTACATTTTTTTTCTTATTTCCAATACAACAAATGATCTCATATATATATATATATATATGTATATATATATATATATAGGAAGGATTGCATAGAAAACTTTTCACCGAACAGACATGTCATTTCGTCTAATGAGACATGACATTTAATTAAAGAAACATGACTTTTTATTTTAATAGACATTAGAGTAATTAATGGATTTTGATTTACTCCAACATTGCCTCCCCTAAACCAAAATTCCTTTGTATGCCTAATGCAGCAACATTTTTTGAGAAAGCAGTCCCTCTAAGCGGCTTTGTGAAGATATCAACAACTTGTTCTTCACTTTGACAATACTCAAGACTCACTTCTCATTCACGAACAAGTACTCGTAGGAAATGGAAATGCAGACGAATATGCTTCGTTCATCCATGCAAAATAAGGTCATTGGAGACAGAGATAGTAGAACTATTGTCGCAATAAATGATCGTAGGATCTTCTTGCTTGAAGCTCAAATTTTCAAGAATTCCTCTTAGCCACAAAGTTTGACATCCTGCTAGAGACGCTGCGATCTATTCTGTTTTGGTGGTAGAAAGAGCCACAACTAGTTGTTTTTACGAACACTAAGAAATAATTTCACTTCCAAGGTTAAACGCATAACCCGAAGTACTCCTTGAATCGTCGATACTTCTACCTATATAGTTGTCCGTATATCCAACAAGCTTCACGGGCACACGAGCTTCATAGAAAATGCCATAATCAATAGTTCCTTTAACATATTGCAAAATTCTTTTCACAGCTTCTCAATGGTTTGAGTAAGGCTTCTCCATAAATCTGCTGATCAAATTTACTGCGTACATGATATCGAGTCTTGTAGCAGTGAGATACATCAAATTTCCAACTAGGCTTCGAAACAAAGTTGGATCCACGCATTTTCCTTCACCATTTTTTCATAATTTTAGACATGTAACATAAGGAGTTGAAACTGGATTTGCATTCATCATGCTGAACATCTCCAACACTTGAGTAGCATATTTTTCTTATGAGATGAAAATCCCACATTCTGATTGTTGAACACCTATCCCCAGAAAATGATGCAATTCTCCCAAATCCGTCATCTCGAACTCCTTCATCATTGATTTTTTGAATTCAGATAACATCCCCATATCATCTCCAGTAAAAATTAGATCGTCCACATATAGACTCACGATCATTAAACCTCCTTTTGAATTCTTTTTGATGTAAAGAGTATGCTCAAATGGACACATTTCAAAGTCATTCCTTAGGAAAAAAGTTATTGATCCAATCATACCTTGTACGAGGGGATCGCTTCAGCCCATATAATGCTTTATGCAGCTTATACGCCTTTTCCTCATCACCTTTTTCACAAATCCAGGAGGTTGTTGAATATAAATATCATCTTCAAGAAATCCATTTAAGAAAGCCGATTTCACATCCATTTACAATAACTTCCAACCATTTTGAGCAGCAAGAGAAATTAATAATCAAACAGTATCAAGTCGAGAGACAGGAGCGGATACCTCATTGAAATCTTCGCCTTCCTTTTGCTTGTATCCTTTTGCAACCAATCGTGCTTTGTACTTATTAATGGGACCATCAAGATTTGTTTTGGTTTTGAACACTCATTTCACGCCAGTGGCTGATTTGTGTGAAGGCAAAGTGGTAAGCTCCCACGTACCATTTTTCTCAATAGACTTGATTTTATCCTTCATTGCATCCACCCTTTTTTTTTCTTTTGATGCTTCTTCATAAGTGACTGGATCTTCCTCTGTAAAGATTGTAAAATATACATGATCTGTAGTGTCAACTTCTTCGGTTGCATCATAGATTTCTCTCAAGGATCGCGCCCTTCTTTCCGCCATTGGTGGTGAATTTTGCTCCTGCTCAGCTTCATTATTTTCATGTTGTGGTTCTTCAATACCAGCATCAACACCTTATTCCAAAGAAGTTTCATCTTCAAGATTTAGAGTTTGCCATCCTGGTAATTCTGCAAAATCTGAAAAATTATAGCAGTTATTTTCATTAAAGCGAACATCTCTGCTAATAACCATCTTCTTCGTCGTTCGATTGTAAAGATTGTAAGCTCTAGTCTTTTGGCTATAACCGATGAAAATGCATTTTTCAGATTTGTCTTCGAACTTTGATATCAAAGCATCAGGAATATGAGAGTATGCAAGACAACCAAAAGTTTTTAGGTGAACAACATTTGGTTTCTTGCCATACCATACTTCATTTGGAGTAGAATCCTTCAAGCTCTTCGTTGGCGATCGATTGATTAAGTAAACGGCACAAGAGACCGCTTCAGCCCAAAAACACGCAGGCAAGTTCTTCTTCTTCAACATGCATCTGACCATATTCATGATAGTCCAATTCTTGCGTTCCGCAACTCCGTTTTGTTGAGATGTGTACTTTGCTGTAAATTCATGGCGAATGCCATTGTTTCGATAGAATTCTTCAAATACAGAGGACATATATTCTCCACCACTATCACTCCTCAGATTCTTGTAGACCAGAATTTTTCTCAACTTGTGTTTTAAAATCTTTAAAACATGAGAAAACTTCTGATTTCTCTTTCACACAATAAACCCATATTTTTCTTGTGTAATCATCAACAAACAACAAGAAATACCTACTACCTCCAAGCGATGGCACTTGCATTGGTCCACAAAGGTCGGTGTGAACAAGCTCCAGAGGTGATTTAGAAATCCACTTTGATTTGGATGGGAAAGATTCACGATGTTGTTTTCCCAATTGGCATTCCTCGCATACTTCGCTTATCGCCATAATTTTAGGGAGTCCTTGGACTATTTCTTTGGCATACATCTCTTTCAAGCTCCGAAAGTTTAGATGCCCAAACCTCCCATGCCATAACTCGGAAACTTCATTATTAGAATCAGCAAGCATGCATTTATCGCTCACAATGTCTAGTTTGATCGGAAATAATTTGTTGGATCCCATCACAATATTCGCCACTTGTTGGTCGTTCTTCTTCATGCTGCATTGATCTCCAACGAATTGGAAATCAAATCCCTTCTTCAACAAGTGACCGACGCTAAGAAGGTTGCTGCATATTCCTGGTACGTAAAGAAACTCCAACATTTTTTCAACTTTTCCAGCCTTGATTTTGAAAGATATTTCACCAACACCTTGAATTTTGTATAATTAGCATCTCCGATAGTAGCTTGACCATCGTTTGCCTCTACAACACTTGAATTTTTTTATTTCCATTCATATGCCTACTTGCACCACTATCCAAGTACCATATATTTTCAATATTTCCATCCGAAGCAATCAACAAAGATTCAGAATTTCCTGCTTCATTATGCTTAAAACTAGCAACTGGCTACTTTTCAGGATGTTTCTGCCAACAATCATTTTCTTTATGGCCAGGCTTATGGCAAAAATTGCATTCAAAATAAGGTTTTTTTACCTTTGTATTTTCCTCACGCTTTGTTATTTTTGGATGATGGTTTCTCCGCCTTCGATTCTTTATGTTTTCCACCATTCCGGCTATAATTTTTGCCATGGGATGGACCTTGACCTTTTGTGGATGTGAATTGAGATTTTAAGGCTTGATCTTGAGAAAAATTTGTTTGTTTACTTTTTTTCAAGATCCTAGCCTCATGAGCTTCCAGCCTCCCGTGCAAGCCTTCAAGAGAAAGTGAAGCAATATCACTTGATTCTTTAGTTGCAACCACAATATGATCAAATTTCATTGGTAGGCTCCGCAGAATTTTTCGACGGCTCTTTGGATCTCCACGACTTCTCCATTTGAAGCCATCTGATTGATGATGGAAGTGAGACGAATAAAATACTATGAGATTTTCTCATCATCCTTCATTTCGAGCTTTTCGAATTCAGCTCGCAGTGACTGCGGGCGAACCTTTTTTACTTGATCTTGGCCAGAATACGTTGTATTCAATATTCTCCATGCCTCTTAAGCATTTGGAACTTTTCTAATTCTATCATAAACTTGGGTTTCAAGTGTCTGGTAGATTTGCTAGAAAGAGTTCCGATCTTTTAGCATTTTGCTTTTCAGAAGTTCCCTTTGGGCGGGCATGAGTTGCGTCTCATCTTCCGGCGCTCCTACACCTTCTTCGACCACACTACACAGATCTTGAGATTCAAGACACAACTTCATTAGATCACATCAATAGTCAAATCTCTCACCATTGAAACGAGGAACTTGAGAAGCGGGATTATTTGTTATGTTGAGATTATTTGACATATTGATTTTTTTTTTGCTCTGATACCACTTTTGGCATTTATAGTTTTGTGAACAAACTATGTTGTTATCTAAGCTATAAATGCCAACAACTGAAATATGTCCGTTCGAATCCATCCAATTTTCATTTAGAACACGAGTTAGAACAAAAAAAATATACAAAAGAAAATCACTTTCAGTCCGTGTTCATTCGAATTCGTTCGAATTCCTTATAACTCTTTATATAGTAAAGAGAAAACCTAATAAAAATTATAAAATTTGATACAAATAGCTACGTCTGATCAGATATGTTCGTATCTGTGTCTGAAAAACATATGTTTGTGTCCGATCGATTTTATTTAGGGCACGAGTTCAAACAACAAAAATTTTATGAGAAAAAATTGCATTCGGTACAAGTCTGATCCGATTTAATTTAAGACAAAAACTGAACACACGTCTGTCCATTCCGATTCGACCGATTTACACCCCTAACGAAGGGTTTTTAGTATGCTGAAGTCAAAAATAATATCAAAACTCAAATCCATATAACGAAAGCACTTAATTCAATATACGTGGCTCCAATATTGAGATGTCCAAAAGTGACACCAACTTAAAATAGAGATGCACTAAAGAAACAAAAGTGGAAAAAATAAAATTAAAAGTAGTAAGAAAGAGAACATAAATTTTTTATTGTGGTCTAACAGACGTCCACTCTAGAAATTTTTCTTAATTTATACTACAAATTGAATGCGGTTACTATTCGATATAAATCAAAAAATAAAATGGCAGAGTCAGGATCTTTCCTGGTGTAGAAGATCTAGTATTTATAGTTGAAGATGAGGTGAAATCCAACTAAAAACCCTCTTAAAAAGTCTCTAGACCAAGTCAAGCACCCCTTCCCAGCCCCCCCCCCCCCCCTCCAAAAAAAAGTGGGCTAAACTAGGCCTACTATCAGGTATCAACACTGATCTCTAAAATGTATCGACACTAATCCCATAAGATGAGTGAGTTAGGGAGTGTGATCCTTCCAAGGCCTCCTTCTCGATGCACGTTTCAGGTTTACGTATTTAACACCCCTGAATTCCAGACCAATCAAAATTGATGAAAATAAAAAACAATGACTGCTGCCATCATATTTTATAAGTATGAACAACATCACTAAATGCACTGGGTAGAATTTAAATAACTGCCAGTTATCAAAGTATTCATTTAATCCACAGGGTGTTCTTTAGATGCAAATTAAACATAATTACCATAAATCGACTATTATGCGACTCTGGTGAGATGAACATCGATATTCATTCCTGCACACTCGATAATTACGCAGTATAACATAAATGATAATACATGAAAGATGCACCATCATAAGATGAAATAGCAAATAATAAACAAAAAATATTTTATTAATAAAGCAGCTGCATCACTACCCTTGTGGCTGCCTACGTACCTTTATCTAATTGGGTAAGCAATTAGATGCAGGATCAAGCCAACGTAGTTCTTCTTTACTCAAAACATTTAAAATCAACATTTACTTCCAAAAATACTCTTTATATCAAGTAAGGGTAAAAAACTCTACAAATACTCGTTTTGAAAGATGTCTATATATCTCTTGTAGAAATTTTTCAAAAGATAAAACTCTTTTATTTTAAATACCAAAAACTTCCTTGCGATAAAATATTTTATAACTACAAACTAATCATCAAGAAAAGGTATGCTCGGAAATATTATTTTACATAAAAACATTTGTCAAAGTAATGCATTTCGATAATGCAATTATAGTTATCAAACCATACATATTCTATGTCTGTATCAGTCCCCTACTAATCCTTATGTTCTTGATTTCATGACTTTATGCCAGTCATACTTAGTCGTCAATGTCCTCAATCATCTATCGTATATGTTCTTTACTTACCGAAGCAAAGATTGCAGTCAATGTAGTATGTTAAAGTCATATGAATCTTTAAATTAAAACACAAGCTTATGAAATAATAATAGATTAGATGATAAATATACTCATAGTACTCCTTGCTATCTTCATGCAAAGGTCTCGTAGAACACCATATAGTACTTATCATCACCCCAAAGCAATCAATTATTATCCTCGAATCATCGAAATACGTCAACCTCCCTTATTCTCAATTTTGACGTGTTCTGACTCTCTTTTACTTTGATTTAACATCCATGATTTTTGTTAGTTTGTTCATGATACTACAGGGAAGCTCAAGTCCAAATTTGAGAGGAGTTAGAATAGTTTACCAAGATTTTATACTCAAAACATCTATAACAGCGTTTCTGACATGCTATTAAAAGTGTTGTTTGTTATAAGATACTTCATAGTCAATTTAGAGAAAAGGCAGTACTTCAAGATATGCTATGACAAGTTCTGGGTGGTTTATAATGATTTTAGACTAAAAAATGCTTACTACAACGTTTCTGGGACGCTATGAAAAGTTGTGCTGGTTTTTAAGCTTAAAACAACTATTACAGCGTTTCAGACGCACTATAAAAAGATCTGGGTGATTTATAATGATTTTAGACTAAAATCAGCTGCTATAGCGTTTCTGCATGCTATAAAAGATTCTAGCTTGGTTACGAGCTTCATAATTAGTTCAGAGAAATGATAGCGTTTAGAATGCTTTAAAAAGTTCTAAAATTCAGGTTTTCAGCCAGTTTTTTGGCAAATGTTTGATACTATTTCTCTATGATAAAAATAGTTTTTGACACCAAATTTTGTAAAGTAAGAAGTTATCTTTGTCTACTTAATTATCATAAAAAGAAAACCTCAAAAATCATTTATCAATTTAATATATAAAATCAAACATCATGAAGCATTTTTAACATGTCCATTTCGGGCTGATTTTTACCTGACCTTGCGTCCAATTTTCAGGTATACAAACGATCTAATTAGAACAAGTGAAACTTGTAGCCCTTTGAATTATCTTTCCAAACTGACAGAGAAGTCGAAATTTCATTAGGAACTGCAAAAGTTATGTCCAAAATGCCGAACATCATTTTTAGGGGTTTTTCATTCATAAATTTCTCAACTTTTCTTCAAAATATGAAATGAATACATGAACTTAATTAGTTTTTCTCACCTTAGACTTGTATCTTGATCTTGTATTTATACTCTTGGCTTCTCCTAAACGTCTCCTCTTTATCTCATCTCATTTTTGTTTTGTGAATGCATGATATGAAATGAACATTTCCACCCTTTATATAGTAGTTTTAAAGGCTAGTTTGGTAATTTAGTTTTGGACATTTGTCCTCCTTATCTTCATGCATGCTTTAGGATGAAGACACATGCCTACTTAGATGTCTTTAGATGTTTCTACACATGAAAACCTAATGTGTTTATGTCTCTTTTATTTACTTACAAGACATGTGTACCATTCTTTTGATGACATGTGTCCCTATCATTTTAAGTCATTTTTCATATTCTAGAATATGTACACATATACCATTTGTATTTTGATCTATATTCTATGTTCATACATATATGTGTTCATCTATTGTTACTATATGCACATGATATTCTAACAACTTTTAACAAGTACAACGTCGTTTACCGACAAAACTATTTTCGGTCACATTATCGATATTTCTTCAAACTTCTTATTTTTGTAAACAAAAACTCAACAACATGTTTTCTCCTCATTAATTATTATTTATAAAGGGATTTATTCAAGGTTATAAAACCAATTTTATAACATTAAATCCAAGATTTAAATATTTAAATAACCTCGATGTTTTAATATTTAGTGCCCGAAGTTTCAGGTTGTTTCAACGTAGTTTATTTTCCATATTACTTAGGTGAATTCTTGAGTAATCAAGTGATTTATGTTGAGTTAAAAATACTGAGATTAAGTAGTTGAGTTATGATGATATGATCTGATCCCTTGTCTAGGGAAAGATATAGGTACTAATCCTATGTCGAGAAAAAGTGTCAATCCATACTTAGTTAAATCTATGATGTCATTTTGAGTGAATCCGCTTATTCGCGACCTCATATCCTTATTTGTAATCGATTTATAATTCAATCAACCATCTCTTCAGTCTTTCTTCCTTGATAACTGAGAAGTCCAATTATTCAAATACGCGGTATAACTATCTTGCAAAAAAGGTGGATTAACATAGTCTGAATATCGACGAAAGGCTATATATGTAAATTTCAAGATTAATACCTTGCAATTGTCTATTATATAATCATCTTCTGTAATAGGGTCAATATACTTTAGATTAGCATAAGGTCCTATGAAGTTATTTTTCTATCAAAAAATTATATTTTATATTTTATCATGCTAAATACAGTTGAAAATTCATGGTTAATTACTCAACGGTTTAAAAATATATCATAATTCATAAATATATTACACAAAATCAGCTTTATCGAAGTTTCTTAATGGAATAACATACATAGTTATGTAAGTTAGATTTTGAACAACGTTATATAGTCAAATTATGTGAAGAGAAATCGTCAAAAATACTAATTTGATCGATCGCAGTAGTCATAAGTTAAATGGTCTTGATAAAATACCTTGTTTATTTTTCAACAATTAAATTAGTATTTTTAAACATTTGTAAACGTGAAATTCCAATATGTGCATTGCGTTTTCAGATGTAACCTTATAGCAAATATAATGGGATGGGGGCATTATGCCAGCTAAGATTTACACATTTACTTTCAAAAATGATTTCCACACTTAGACATTAATAATATTATCAAAAAAAAAAAATGTTTCCGAGTATCAAGCACGTTTGGCTATTATAAGGTAAAACTCTATCCTTTGGTATGCGTTGCATTATGAGATGGGACTTGAGTCTTATAATATCTTCATTTTACAAAAGCATGAATTTTGAAACTTAATGATTGTATGATATGGGTTATGGCTTGTTATCTAGTTCTCAAGTTGGCTAATCCAAGCCTTACCCGAATGTTCGTCGCTTGGGTCAGATCCGAGTGTGTTTCAAGTTTAAGCAGGTGGATGATGAGTTTTCAGTTCATTCAGAAAAGATGGAGTTCTTCGTCAGAAGGCATGGTGTATTTTACTATCTATACTTGGATGTTATGGATTGATGATGTGAGGATAGCATTGATACCTAACCGTGGTATTTTTAACTCCGATAATGTAAATGTTTTCGGCTGTAGAAGTTTCCGCTGTAATTATATATTGAATACTGTATTTTGTTTTGTTCCATTGTGTTTGTTCTAATAAAACCCTGATGAATCAAGTTTGCGATATTTGGTTTTGTGGTACATGAAAATCGTAGATGTGTTAAGTGTCGACTATCGAAGGTAGGAAATTTGGTTTATCGTCGAACTTTCCGATAGCGCTTACCTTTTGGATTGGACTTGTGTTATTTATAGCCGGTCCTGAAGGCAAGCGAATTAAGGTCGTCTCAACCTATGCAGTTAAATCCCCAATAAATCCCTGCAATATCCCCACTATAGCCCATAGCGCTCTTCAACCGCTACGCTATTTCAATTTAGCGTTGATGAACAGTAGATCCGCTTCTAGCCCCACTATTTTCCACTGCATCCGCTAAATCAACGCATATTAGCGTCCGCTTTAACAGTATTAACATCTAGAGCTTGATTTGACTAGTTCTCTATCTAAAAAATTCAGTAAATTTTGCGTAAATTGCTAAATTTAAGGCATTTGTACCTAACATAAGGTAATAATCAATAACACTCATAAGATTTAGTATGCATAACCATGATATTCCTTGATTTTTTTATATAAGATTAATTATTATTAATTTCTTTTACACATATAATATGGGAAAGATGATAAATTAATTTTTTAAATATTTGGTTTTACATATAATGAACCTTTTTTTGCCTCTGCTATATCCCCGCTATTTCCCCTCTTTATCCCCGCTGCACCTTTTTGCATCCCCGCCGCTGTAGAACCGCTAAGCGCTTAAACATTCTAGGGCCCTGCTATACAAAGATGCATTCACGTGTATAAGAAAAAACATCTATATGGGGGTAAGACTGCTTAAGATGTCTCCGCTAATTAGCTTAAGTTATAGTTTTGTAAAGCAATGTTTGGGGCCCCAGAAAGTTTCCGCTTTCTTTTACTAAGACATATTTCCTTTACAGTGTACTTTGGGTAAAGTAAGATGCATATTTCTTTTAAGTATGAATGGAATAAATTTACGATTCTCCCTTACACATATATAAGCAAAGATGGACTGCCATTTTTATTTAATCTGACAATATGATTGATGCATCTGTACATGAAAAAGGTACACTAGAAACATAGTGCTTTAGAATCATTGGATAAATTTCACTGATTAAGAGAGTTCAACCTCCAGAAATACAAATAACTTGTTTATTTTCTCTCTGTTACACTCAATCAAATGCCAAAGCATTTTACATGAGTTATTCGTGGAGTGTACCTAAAGTTCATGACTGGTGTTTAATTCCATTTTAATAAATGAATAAAAAATACTGTTTTGCTGAAGAAGAATGCGTATATACAAGTAAAGATGAACATTAAAAAAATTGCCTTGAGCAATGCTTGGTGTGATACTTCTCTTTCAAGTTCTCATTGGTGCTTGGCTTCTGCTGCAGCTGCCGCCTCAACAAGCATACGAGCAGCTTCTGCAACTTTAGCTTCGGCATGAAGGCGAGCCTTTTCTGTTGATTGAATACAATAGAGAACAGAAGTAACAGCCGCACGCGTTGGCACACAACGCATAAACAACAACAATTTTGTGTGTTAATACAGAAGTTTGTAATCGAACAGATCACAGTAATATCAATGTATACCGAGAAAAGTAAATCGTCGGAGGCTCGGCGTACCGATTTCCTTAAGACTTTATTCGAAGTCTCCCAGGTTACAGCAGACGAAAACTGCTCGAGAATGTAATGAGTTCGTCAGTCTGAGCAGCGAAAGGCAACAGCAAGGACTGGAGGAGAATCAAGAGAAGAGGAATAAGAGTCGGTAAATTCGTGAAGAATGTGATCAGGATTCATCACATATTTATATTCTTCGAACGGTCATAATTTGAAATTAGTCACGTATGGTGAACATTTGAATTCAAACAATCGCGTCTATTTCATTACAATGGGTCGCATCCGCTCGTTTCTCTTCATATGTTAACGGGCGGTAAACCCGTTTGATTCCTACTGCATCCAGTCACAAAAACCCGTAAAAATTTGGTTAAGGTTTTCGTAGAAAAAAATAAGATTTCATCCTAGACCCAAACCCAAACCCGACCCGGCCCGGTTCGGTTCGGTACGGGGCGGGCAGGCGGCGCGCGCGCGCGTGTGTTTGGTTCATATGATATAGGTCCTCCCCCTCGCACAAAATTACCTGACCCTAAGGGCCAATATAGGGAGTGAGGAATAGATATATATGGATATATCTAATCTTCTTTTTGCCAATGTGGGACTAAAGTATATGTCATTCACCTCTTGGAATTCTAACAATCCCCCACATGAATGGTAATATACTTTTCCCCCGCACAAAGTGTAATATCTCAGACTACGTATGGAATAATGCTTTATCGTGGATAAGTAGATATTTCACTTTGAACTTTCCCTAGTTAAATTTATCGGATCTACTTGGCTAATCGGTGAATTATTTCATCTTGAACTGTCCGCCTTTATTGTATATCCAAACAATAAGTCTTACGAAGCATTGATTCCCTTCTCATCCAATCTCTTGGTTGTGTTCATTTTGGTCCTGAACATTTTCTGGTTCTGCGAGTGTTATAGAGAATTCAAGCCTTTTAAAATTCTCATAGAGCCGACCTAGCTCACACTAACATAGGTGATTGCCACCATTAAGAGTATCCGACCTATACCCCACTTGTTTTTTTATTTTCAAGATATGGTCATCATTAAAAAACATAGTTTTAACCTTGTAATATTCTGTAGGCATGCATTTATATTGTGCACCATAGGAATGGAGTAGGACTGTGTCCAAAAATGCATTACGTCTTGAGTTATTCATAACTAGTTTGCCTATTGATCCTAGTCCGTGGGATCTCCAGTCGCTAGGATAGGTTTCCGTATAAGATAACTCTTGTTGGTTTAGGCTTTTAAACCCATTCCCCTCGATGCGCAGTCAATTTTCTCACTTGATAAACCTTTAGTAAACGGATCCGCTAAGTTATCATTTGTTCTCACATAATCTATGGAAATAGTTCCATTTGAGAGTAACTGCCTAACTGTGTTATGGTGTCTACGAATATGTCGTGACTTTCCATTGTACACAAAATTATGCACTCTACTTAGCGCTGCTTGGTTATCGCAGTGTATACATATGGCCGGTACAGGTTTAGGCCAGAATGGGATATCTTATAAAAAGTGGCGAAGCCATTCTGCTTCTTCACCTGCTTTATCTAATGCAATGAACTCTGATTCCATAGTGGATCGAGCTATGCATGTCTGTTTAGAAGATTTCCATGACACTGCTGCCCCTGATAGGGTAAATACATAACCACTTGTTGATTTTGATTCCTCTGAATCAGCAATCCAGTTTGCATCACTATATCCTTCTAATACGGCTGGATACTTTCCATAGTGTAAGGAATAGTTTGTATTATTTTTCAAATATCCTAGCACTCTCATTAGTGCTTTCCAATGTTCCTTTCCTGGAGTGCTTGTATACCTACTTAATCGACTTACTGCATAAGCTATGTCTGGTCTCGTGCAGTTCATAAGATACATTAGACATCCTATTACACGAGAGTATTCAAGTTGCATTACACTTTCATTAGTGTTTTTATGCAGTATTTCTGATGGATTGAAAGGTGTTCTTACTTCTTTTATCCCAAGATTTTGAAACCTTTCAATCACTTTGTCCACATAATGTGACTGAGATAATTCAATTCCGGTAGGGGTTCTTATTATTTTGATTCCCAAAATAACATCTGCAACTCCTAAATCTTTCATATCGAAATTGTTGACTAACATTTTCTTATTACTCGGGTATTCGGACCAAAGATTAGCATATCGTCTACATACAGACAAATCATCACATATGATTGTCCAATTTGTTTATAATAAACACACTTATCACATTCATTTATACGAAAACCATTTTTCATCATGACACTGTCAAATTTTGCGTGCCATTGTTTTGGAGCTTGTTTTAGGCCATATAATGATTTTACTAATCTACAGACTTTATTTTCATTTCCTTTTGAAATGAAACCTTCTGGTTGCTCCATGTAGATTTCCTCATCGAGATCACCATTTAAGAATGCTGTCATTACATCCATTTGATGAATCTCTAAATTATAGATGGATGCAATTGCTATTAGCATTCTTATTGAGGTTATTCGAGTTACTGGTGAATATGTATCAAAAAAGTCCACACCTTCTTTTTGACGATACCCTTTGGCTACTAATCTGGCTTTATATTTATCGATCGAGCCATCTGCTTTCATTTTCTTCTTGAAAATCCATTTGCAGCCAATTGGTTATATTCCAGGTGGAATATCAACAATTTCCCAAGTTTTATTGCTTAGAATTGAATCAATCTCACTTTGGATTGCTCCTTTCCAACATGCAGATTCAGAAGATGACATTGCTTCCTTATATGTTTGAGGTTCGTGTTCTAACATATATGTTAAAAACTCCGGACCAAATGTCTTGGAAGTTCTAGCCCTTACACTTCTTCTGGGTTCTATTTCTTCAATTTCACGATGATTTTCATCTTCATATGAATTGACCGATTCTTCTCTTGTCCTTTTAGGGACATAAGCTCCTTCATTCCTTTTGTGTGGAAACACATCTTCAAAGAATGAGGCATCTCTTGATTCCATGATTGTATTTATTTGAATATCAGTTATATCAGACTTGAATACCAAATATCTGTAGGTGCTACTATTTTGGGCGGGCCCTAGGTAGTAGCAGTCTACTGTTTTTGGTCCAAGTTTGACTCTCTTAGGAGGCGGAACTGAGACTTTTGCCAAACACCCCCACACTTTGAGATATTTAAAGCTTGGTTTATGTCCTTTCCATAACTCATATGGAATCGCTCCTTTTTTTTATGGGGAACCCTCTTTAAAATGTGGTTAGACATATTTAAGGCTTCCCCCCACAAGTTCGTTGGTGGACCTGAGGTTATGAGCATTGCGTTAATCATGTCTTTTAACGTTCTGTTCTTTCTCTCAGCAATACCATTTTGTTGTGGTGAATATGGAGTTGTTGTTTGATGAATTATACCATTTTCTAAATAGAATTGTTCGAATGGTGATTCATACTCCCCATCTCGATCAGATCTTAGTATCTTGATCATTTTATTTAGCTGATTTTCTACTTCAGCCTTATATTTTATAAACGATGTTGTTGCTTCATCTTTACTATTTAAATGATATACATAGCAATATCATGTATAATCATCAATAAATGTGATAAAATACTTTTTCTCACCTCTTGTAGGTAAGTTTTTGAAATCACATAAGTCAATATGAATCATTTGTAATGTTTCAGTACTTCTTTCAATAGTATGAAATGGTTTCTTAACCATTTTTGCTTCTACACAAGTCTCACATTTATAATTTTTATTTGCTTGAAATTTTGGAATTAAATCCAAATTTGCAAGTTTTTTCATTTTTCGAAAGTTTATGTCTCATAATCTTTCATGCCATAATAGAACATCAAATTCAACAACATAAGAAACTTCCTTTTTATTCATTTCAGAATTACAACTTACATTATTATTGCCGATTACGGCTACATTAGCCTTAAATAGGCCATCACACAAGTATCCTCTCCCTATATAGACTCCAGCCTTGGATAGAACAACTTTATCTGATTCAAAGACCAACCGGAAGCCTTGCTTCGAGAGTATAGGTCCAGAAATCAAGTTTTTCCGGATATCTGGAATATGAAGCACATCATTTAGTGTAACCGTTTTACCAGATGTGAATTTGAGGATTACTTTCCCATTTCCCTCAATCATTGACACTGCCGAGTTACCCATATATAATTTTTCTCCATGGTCCAGTTTGTTGTATGTGGAGAACATGGACTTTTCAGAACACACATGTCGTGTAGCGCCTATGTCAAACCACCATTGAGAAGGATTCTGGACTAGACTGCATTCTGACACTACTCCAGAAAAGTTAGGCCCATCGATGTCCATGTTGTCCACCACATTTGCTTCTGAATTTTTCTGTTTATTGTGTGAAACACCCCACCCTCCATTAAGGTCACTCACAAGGGACTGCCTTAACTTTGGTGGAGGTTTGTAAGTAAAAGTCACAGATAAAACACAAGACAGATATAAACATATATATATATATATATATATATAAGCAGCGGAAAACATTAGACTTTTATTTCATAAAATACTTGTTCATACAACACATTTCCATAATTGTCTCATAACAACTTCCAAAACATTACAACATCATTTCTGTCTTGGTTTTTAAATAAAGAAGCATAAAACGTGATTAAAACTGCATAAATCACCATAGAGTGTGTCCAACAGCCATAGCCAAGGAAAGAGACTCCAAACCTTACATCAACTATCTTGAAGCTTTTAAAGAATCCTACTAAGCTGGGTTGTTTCCTCCCTATGGACCTCGGGGGGGGGGGACGGAAGAAAAGAAGACAAAAGAAAATAGGGTCAGACATAAAGCCTGGTAAGTCTAGTGACTCTTCAGTATGAGAATAAGAATAAGGGCATGATAGGTATAAACTGGAATTAGGAGAGTGTCATAAACTAAGACTAAGCAGTTTGAATCGAATATACTATCGCACCCCACACTATATCTCTACACCAACATGCATTAGTTCTAAACTGGCACCCCATGCTGAGGGTGAAGTGATCCCCTTATTTTAAAGATCGGCTCCTACTCGTATAATTACATGTGTCTTACAGCCCCCAAAGATTGTAGATACCTATGCTGGCCCCACCATGGGGTGTATCAAGTCCCATGGTGGTGACCCGACACAATCCTTAGAATGCATAGGTTATGCTACTGGTGCCCCCAGTGCCCTGTTTGTCTGCTCCGAAGTGTGTGCACGCCCGCACTCCATTAGAACCCACACTGTTGCACCCACCGCCGTCGCTTTTGACCGCTTACAATCAGCCCAGTAATCATGCCCCACCCTGCCTAGTTTCAGGGTACCATGATACCTAATTGGGTTACTGCTGAAATGGTCCCCGTTACTAGGGTTTTCTAGTCAAACATGTTAAGCGGTTAAGTGTCTGTATTTACCTAACCCCACCCATCAATTTCATTAACATGTTGAATTGGTTAAGTGTTTTAGTTAACTTAACCCTACCATCCCGACTTGTCTGTCCTTAGCCTTTTAAAGCACCAACCACTCACATTAGACAGATATTGTTATGGTTACTGGATGTGCCGGTTGGTTCCGGGCAGATTTACACCGTAACTCAGTCTAACCTCGGGTCCTTATTGGGATCAATGCTTAAGCACCCACATTGGATAGGTATTGTTGTGACTACTGGACAGCCGGGCGGGTCTGGGCAGATTTATATCACAACTCAATCCAACCTTGTGTTAAGCATATTCGTATTTTCTAAATTTACATATTTGTCTTTATTACTTAATATATGTAAATTTGTCAACAATTAAATGTTATGGCCCACATTCCAAGTTTAACATTTTTGGTATAAGAATTTATACCGTTTAAATGCCACCAATTTTGGCATGAGACAAACATGCCAATTTCATATATTTTTATGTCAAGTTTTACTAATATTCCCAACGTTACCCCGTTTAAACATTAGGCTAACAATCCTTAGCCTAATTTTCGTTCGCAAAGTTTTAACATACAATATTAGACTAAAAACTTAGCCTAATTTAGCGCACACAAATAGGCATAAGGGAATTCATAAACATAAACATGACATAGGTGTAAACTTGGCATTTTTGGCATAGTCAATATGAACATCATAGGTGTGAACTTGCAAAATAGCCAATATGAATGTCATAGATGTGAACTTGCAAAATAGTCAATATACATATATGTGAATTTGCAACATAACCTAAATCAATTTACATATATGTGAATTTGCATTGAAATAAGGGTCTAACCAAATAGATGTCACATGAATTAGCATATGATTTAGATAACATAAGTCAAAACTTGTTTTTGGATCTAGGCATAACATCGAACATCACTAGCACATGACAAGAATATGACATTTTCATAAATTTGTATAACTTTATGACAAGGTTGTGAACTAGATCCAGACGCATATCTAATTACAACATGAAACATGTGCTAAGTGGATCTTGACATGGATCCAATTAGGAACTTGCAACTTTGTATAAACATAGGGGCATGTATATGAACATAACCATTTAGGCATAAATATTTCTAGCATAAAGTATATACATGAGGTTCTAATCACAAACAACCTATATAATCACATAAACATGAACTATACAACTTGCTTGTGATGTTGTTGTCATTCTAAAAGTAAAATAGGATCAACATAAATCTTAATTATACCAAAAACATCCCAATTTCATTCGCAATACAATCATTTCAATACATAGATATGAATTAACATCGTCGTTACATAATAGCACAATTCCACTTCCAATTTACATCGAATCAAGTCTTAGTTTTATTCTCATCGGAAAAATCACTGTACTTACAACGAACGGTGAACTTGGATTCTGGATTCGGAATTTTGAATTTGATATGCTTTCCTTTGGGTAGACTAACGTTGTTTTGATTCGTGTTTTACTTTAGTATTGGCTTGTCTCTAAGCTTTCTAACTGACGGCCACTCCTAGTTTCTTTCCAGCAGCATGACGGCTTTAGTATTATATTATTTGTGTGAATTTAGGGTTAAACTTGAGTTGTATTTATAGAATTTTAATCTGATTAGAGTCGTCGATGAAGCTAGAGTGAATCCAGACCATCCATCTCAAGAGAAGCCAATCAGAAAGTGACATGTAAGCCCTAGTGACTCAGCCAAGCCTCAGAAATCGACCGGAAACTGACCAGGCCAGCCGGGGCCTGACCAACAGGTTTTCTGGCCTGGGCGCACTTGGCAGGTGCGCCAGTGCTAAAATTGTACTGGCGCACTTCCCAAGTGCGCCAGTGCAATTTTGTTCTGGCGCACTTCCTAAGTGTGCCAGTGCATTCTGACCCGTTTCGGGTTTTTCTGCCCAACTTCGTTCGTCCATATCTTCTTCATACGGTATCCGTTTTACGCAAACTTGGACTCTATCTCAAGCAGAATTCCGAGACGAACGCAATGGCATAACCCGTTTCCCTTGATTCCATCATTTAGAATTAATTATACTTTAGTTAAGTTACAGTTAATAGAAAATTTGGGGTGTTACATTCTCCCCTCCTTAAAGGATTTCGTCCCCGAAATCTTCAATTCTAGGAGAACATAAGTCCTAACATTAATCGTCCATCTACTCAACCATCAAACACAGGCGTCCATTGTCCTTAAAAGATTTCTAATGCTTTATGATTATATGCACCGTGTGTGTATATGCCCACAACTAATGCAAAATCAGGCAGTCTACTGATCCAATTGACCTCCTTAATGCAAATCATGTAAGTGTCATAAGTCCATTATGTATGCAAATTTGTCCTTACTCATAATTCTACATGAGTGCACGACCATCAATACAAATGCGACATCCATATGACAACATATCAAGTTTCAACCACATACAAATATGAATACATATATGCATATGCAGTATGAAGTCACTGAGCTGATTTAAAACCTAGGTTGTGTGTGTATATGCATCCACGAGCAACCACTTGCAACCACTTGCAACCACTTGCAGTCATTAACCATAACATGTTTCAAATACATGTTTACATCCAAAGGTGTTTCTAACTAAGGATAAAAGATTATATCGAGAAGATATACCTAAAAAGATAGATACAAGCACAACTTAAGGAAAAAGAGAGGTCAAAGATGTACCCTCAAAAAGAAAAGGTAGGCCGTGCGTATTCTATCCTCAGTTTCCCAAGTCGCGTCTTCCTCGGCGTCGCTCCACTGAACCTTAACGAGCTTGACTTCGCGGTTGCGTAGCTTTTTCACTTCAGTTCCTACGATTCGAGTTGGAACTTTCCTCACAGTTGCTTTGCATTCCACTTCGACTTCTTCTAAAATGCTTGGCTCTACCACTTCCGCCGATTCATGTAGACATTTTCGGAGATGAGAAACATGAAAGACGTTGTGAATTCCAGCCAATCTTTCAGGCAGCTCTACTCTATAAGCCATTTTCCTAACCTTCTCGATGATAGGGAACGGTCCTACAAATCTTGGTGCTAGCTTTCCTGCGGATCCAAAGCGAATGACGTTCCTTAAAGGGGATACCTTAAGGAAAACCCTGTCCCCAACCTCAAACTCAAGGTCGGTCCTTCTTTTGTCGGCATAGGATTTCTGTCTGTCTTGGGCAGTCTTCATTCTTCTTTGTATCAAGTCCACTTTTTCTGAAGTCTCTCTAATCATGTCTGGCCCAAGTATGATCTTGTCAGTGGACTCCCACCAACAAGTTGGTGATCGGCAAGGTCTTCCATACAAAGCTTCTAAGGGTGCCATACCGATGGTGGCTTGGTAACAGTTGTTATAGGCGAATTCCACTAAAGGAAGGTGATCCTCCCAAGTCCCTCCGAAGTCAAGAACGCACAGTCTTAGAAGATCTTCTAGTACTCTATTCACCCTTTCTGTCCGACCATCAGTTTGGGGGTGATAGGTCGTGCTCAAGCATAACTGTGTGCCGACAGCTTCTTGCAGACTCCGCCAAAATTCGCTCGTGAAGATGGTGTCTCTGTCACTCACTATGCTGGTGGGTATTCCATGGAGTCGAACTATTTCCTTGAGATAAAGAGAAGCTAGAGACGAAGCAGTCCTTCTAGTGTTGATAGGTATAAAGTGGGCACTTTTAGTAAGCCTGTCCGCTATCACCCAAATGCTAATATTGACTCTTTTTTACCTAGGCAACCCGTCAATGAAGTCCATTGAAATGTTATCCCACTTCCATTGCGGGACTTCTAGAGGATGAAGCAGTCCTCCAGGCTTCTTTTGTTCCACCTTGACCTGTTGGCATGTCACGCACTTAGAAACGAAATCTGCCACGTCCTTCTTCATGCTGCTACAATAGGAAACTCTTTTTACGTCCTTGTACATCTGGTCTCCACCTAGGTGTATTGTCATCTTGGAATGATAGGTCTCCTCGAGAACCTTCTTCACTAAATCCCTAGCTTGTGGGACGCATAGTCTTCCATCTCGCCTTAGCCAACCCTTATCATCGATGGAATATCTATTGAGGTAACTGGAAGTTTCACCCCTAATTAGTTTATCAATCACATCCACAAGCTGCGGGTCTTCACGTTGTGCGGCCCCTATCGACGTCTAAAAGAGTGGGTCGTACTTCTAGGGATGCCAATAAACCAGGTATAAAATCTGAGGAGGGCCTAAAATCAAAACCGGCTATATACTCCAAGCTTTGTCTTTCTACAAAGAGAGGGCTTAGGGTCAGTTTCTTTCTACTCAACGCGTCTGCTACTACGTTGCCTTTGCCAGAAGTATAGGAAATTTCAAATTCATACGAGGCAAGGAACTCCATCCATCTTTGCTGCCTCAAGTTAAGATCTTTTTGCGAGAAAAGATACTTCAACAATTTATGGTCAGTATATAATTCGAACTTCTCACCTTGGAGATAATGGCGCCAAGACTTAAGCGCAAAGACGATGGCGACCAACTCAAGATCGTGGGTTCGGTAGTTCTTTTCATGCACTTTCCATTGTCTTCCACCATAAGCTACTACCCTCCCTACTTGCATTAGAACCGCGCCTAGCCCTGTACCACAAGCATCTGTATATACTGTGAACATTTTGCTTCCATCCGGCAAAGTCAGAACTGGGGCTGTTGTGAGAGCCCTTTTTAGTCGTTGGAAAGCAAACTCGCAATCCAAATCCCAAGCAAATGCCAGATTCTTCTTTGTTAGCCTTGTGAGTGGAGCTGAGATTTTCGCGAAATCCCTAATGAACTTTCGGTAAAAACCGGCTAGCCCAAGAAAGCTTCGGACTTCAGTTTCATTTCTTGGTGTCTTCCAATCTTGCACTTCCACCTCTTTCGCGGGGTCCACAGCTAACCCCTCTTTGGACACTATATGTCCAAGAAATCTTACTTCTTCTCTCCAAAAGTGGCACTTGGAAAATTTGGCTTTTAGCTGATGTGTACGGAAAGTACCCATGATCTCTTTCAGATGTTGAGCATGTTCTTCCTTATTCTTTGAGAAGATCAAAATATCGTCTAGGAAGACCACCACGAACTTATTGAGGAATTCTCTAAACACCCTGCTCATTAGGTCTACGAAATATGCGGGTGCGTTTGTCAAACCGAAAGGCATGACAAGCCACTCGAAGAAACCATCTGGGGTTCTAAACGCCGTTTTATCAATACTATCTTCAGCTACCCTTAGCTGATGGAACCCAGTAGCTAGATCAAGTTGGGAGAAGACCGACGCACCTACAAGCTGATCAAACAAATCGTCTATTCTGGGAAGCGGGTGTCTATTCTTTTTGGTCAGCTTGTTTAGCTCCCTATAGTCCACACAAAGACGTAGTGAACCATCTGCTTTGGTGGCAAACACCACTGGAGCACCCCATTCCGAGATACTCCTTCGTATAAACCCCTTCTCGAGAAGCTCCTTAACTTGCTTACTGAGCTCCTTTCTCTCCTTTGGAGCCATGTGTCTAACAGGCAGAGCTACGGGCTTTGCATTATCCACAAGATATATGCGGAAGTCTATTTCCCGCTTCGGAGGTAAGCCTTTCACCTCTTCAAAGACATCCGGATATTCCCGGACTACCCTAACCGACTGCAAATTCTCAACAGAGGCGTCAAGCGACTCTAGATAACAAAGCATAACAGCATTCAAGGGATTACAAGAAATTTCTAGAGTGTTACCGAGCCGAGTCCAGAGCCTAACCACTCTTTCTCACAATCAAGAATGGCACCATTACTGGATAACCAGTCCATGCCTAAGATCAGTCCATATCCTGAAAAGCCCAAAACAAAGGCACTACATCTAAATTCAACACTTAGAATAGAGATTTTCAATTCCAAGCAAACCATCGACAAATAAGCCGAGCCCTCAATTGGATTTGAAACAACCAAGGGATCTTCTACCATACTAGTGTCTAGTTGCAGAGATTCTACTAAAGCAGATGAAATAAAGGAGTGTGATGCACCAGAATCAAAGAGAGTGCGAACTGGATGATCATACAGATAAACTAAGCTTTCTACAGAAATATTTCTACCTCGTTCCTATGGAGGTGCCACCAGCGCGTGAACTTGTCCGCCTGAGGTGGATCCAGTCCTCTGTCCCTGCCCCCACTTCTTTGAGCAGTCCTTAGCCAAGTGTCCAGTCTCGCCACAACTGAAGCAACCACCATTCATCTTTGCCTTCTTCTTTCTACAGTCTTTTGCTATATGTCCCACAATGCCACAGAAATTGCACTTTCTCTTTTCACGGGATTTGTTGTTCTTCCCACCTTTCTTGAAGTCTGTTTTCTTAGCCTGTAAACCCTCCTTCTTTTCTTGAGGCACTTCCGCCTTTGCCTCTTTCTTGCCTTTATCTTCCTCGTGTAGTAGCGCCATGTCCACCAAGCTTTCATAGGTCGCCCCCATGGGTATATGGGTCATAGCAAGGCTGTGTAGAGGCTCATTCAGGCATTTGAAGAAGCGAAGGGCCTTCTTGTGTTGGGTGATTACTAAATCAAGCCCAAATATGACCAACTGATTAAACTGATTGACATACTCGCTGATCGTCATACTCCCTTGCTTAAGAGTTAGGAACTTCTCCATCTGCAGACTTCTTTCAGCTTGGGAGAGGAATTTCATCTCAAACTTTGTCCTGGAATCTTCCCATGTTTCCACTGGTCTCTCCGCATGCGTAACTTCCCACCAATAAGAAGCTTCATCTTTGAGCAACCACACTGCTAGCTATATCTTTTGCCTGTCATCAACTTCGAAGATAACGAATAAATCTTCAGTCTCCTTCAGCCAGTTCCTTGCCACCACAAATGATTCAGTTCTATAAAAGTCCTTTCTCCAATAGCCTTGAAGTCTCTACATGTCTTAGCGAAAGTGTTCCCACGAGGAGGAGGAGGGGGAGGAGGAACCGCTGCCACCGTAGGAGGAGGAATGTCTTCTTGGCCCGCACCATGGGCCCTAGCCTCTAGGTACCTTCGGAACCAACCAGGGATCGGTACTCCTTTTGGAAGGTTAAGATCTCCAGACATGCTGGAACAAAAATGAAAGTATTCAAGGTAAAGGGATAGAGGGATAGTGCATATGTCTCTGGGGAATTATGCCTTTTAAAAAAAAACATTTTTTTTCTTGAAAAAGATGCTTCTTTAAACTTCTTTTTTGAAAATAGTATCAAATTTTTTTTATCTAGTCTGGTAAAACCTATGCTCTGATACCAAGTGAAACACCCCACCCTCCATTAAGGTCACTAACAAGGGATTGCCTTAACTTTGGTGGAGGTTAGTAAGTAAAAGTCACAGATAAAACACAAGACAGATATAAACATATATATATATAAGCAGCGGAAACCATCAGACTTTTATTTCATAAAATACTTGTTCATACAAAACATTTCCATAATTGTCTCATAACAACTTCCAAAACATTACAACATCATTTCTGTGTTGGTTTTTAAATAAAGAAGCAAAAAACGTGATTAAAACTGCATAAATCCTCATAGAGTGTGTCCAACAGCCATAGCCAAGGAAAGAGACTCCAAACCGTACATCAACTATCTTGAAGCTTTTAAAGAATCCTACTAAGCTAGGTTGTTTCCTCCCTGTGGACCTTGGGGGGGGGGGAAGAAAAGAAGACGAAAGAAAATAGGGTCAGACATAAAGCCTGGTAAGTCTAGTGACTCTTCAGAATGAGAATAAGAATAAGGGCATGATAGGTATAAACTGGAATTAGGAGAGTGTCAAAAACTAAGACTAAGCAGTTTGAATCGAATATACTATCGTACCCCACACTATATCTCTGCACCAACATGCATTAGTTCTAAACTGGCACCCATGCTAAGGGTGAAGTGATCCCCTTATTTTAAAGATCGGCTCCTACTGGCATAATTACATGTGTCTTACAGCCCCCAAAGATTGTAGATACCTATGCTGGCCCCACCATGGGGTGTATCAAGTCCCATGGTGGCGACCCGACACAATCCTTAGAATGCATAGGTTATACTATTGATGCCCCCAATGCCCTGTTTGTCTGCTCCGAAGTGTGTGCACGCCCGCACACCGTTAGAACCCACACTGTTGCACCCACCGCCGTCGCTTTTGACCGCTTACAATCAGCCCAGTAATCGTGCCCCACCCTGCCTAGTTTCAGGGTACCATGATACCTAATTGGGTTACTGCTGAAATGGGTCCCCGTTACTAGGGTTTTCTAGTCAAACATGTTAAGCAGTTAAGTGTCTGTTTTTACCTAACCACACCCATCATTTTCATTAACATGTTGAATTGGTTAAGTGTTTTAGTTAACTTAACCCTACCATCCTGACTTGTCTGTCCTTGGCCTTTTAAAGCACCGACCACTCACATTAGACAGATATTGTTACGATTACTGGATGTGTCGGTCGGTTCCGGGCAGATTTACACCACAACTCAGTCTAACCTCGGGTCCTTATTGGGCTCAATGCTTAACCACTCACATTGGATAGGTATTGTTGTGACTACTGGACAGCCGGGCGGGTCCGGGCAGATTTACATCACAACTCAATCCAACCTCGTGATAAGCATATTCGTATTTTCTAAATTTACATACTTGTCTTTATTACTTAATATATGTAAATTTGTCAACAATTAAATGTTATGGCCCACATTCCAAGTATAACATTTTTGGTATAAGAATTTATACCGTTTAAATGCCACCAATTTTGGCATGTGACAAACATGCCAATTTCATATATTTTTATGTCAAGTTTTACTAATATTCCCAACGTTACACCGTTTAAACATTAGGCTAACAATCCTTAGCCTAATTTTCATTCGCATAGTTTTAACATACAATATTAGGCTAAAAACTTAGCCTAATTTAGCGCACACAAATAGGCATAAGGGAATTCATAAACATGACATAGGTGTAAACTTGGCATTTTTGGCATAGTCAATATGAACATCATAGGTGTGAACTTGCAAAATAAGCAACATGAATGTCATAGAAGTGAACTTGTAAAATAGTCAATATACATATATGTGAATTTGCAACATAACCTAAATCAATTTACATATATGTGAATTTGCATTGAAATAAGGGTCTAACCAAATAGGTGTCACATGAATTAGCATATGATTTAGACAACGTAAGTCTAAACTTGTTTTTGGATCTAGGCATAACATCGAACATCACTAGCACATGACAAGAATATGACATTTTCATAAATAATATAACTTTACGACAAGGGTGTGAACTAGATCCAATCGCATATCTAATTACAACATGAAACATATACTAAAGTTGATCTTGACATGGATCCAATTTGGAACTTGCAACTTTGTATAAACATAGGGGCATGTATATGAACATAACCATTTAGGCATACAGATTTCTAGCATAAAGTATATACATGAGGTTCTAATCACAAACGACCTATATAATCACATAAACATGAACTATACAACTTGCTTGTGATGTTGTTGTCATTTTAAAAGTACAATAGGATCGACATAAATCTTAATTATACCACAAACATCCCAATTTCATTCGCAATACAATCATTTCAATACATAGATAAGAATTAACATCGTCGTTACATAATAGCACAATTCCACTTCCAATTTACATCGAATCAAGTCTTAGTTTTATTCTCATCGGAAAAATCACTATACTTACAACAAACGGCGAACTTGGATTCTGGATTCTAAATTCTGAATTTGATATGCTTTCTTTTGTGTAGACTAACATTGTTTTGATTTGTGTTTTACTTTAGTATTGGCTTGTCTCTAAGCTTTCTAACTGACGGCCACTCCTAGTTTCTTTCCAGCAGCATGACGGCTTTAGTATTATATTATTTGTGTGAATTTAGGGTTAGACTTGAGTTGTATTTATAGAATTTTAATCTGATTAGAGCCGTCGTTGAAGCTAGAGTGAATCCAGACCATCCATCTCAAGAGAAGCCAATCAGAAAGTGACATGTAAGCCCTAATGACTCAGCCAAGCCTCAGAAATCGACCAGAACCTGCCAGGCCAGCCAGGGCCTGACCAACAGGTTTTCTGGCCTAGGCACACTTGGCAGGTGCGCCAGTGCTAAAATTGTACTGGCGCACTTCCCAAGTGCGCCGGTGCAATTTTGTTCTGGCGCACTTCCCAAGTGCGCCAGTGCATTCTGACCCGTTTCCAGTTTTTCTGCCCAAGTTCGTTCGTCCATATCTTCTTCATACGGTATCCGTTTTACACAAATTTGGACTCTATCTCAAGCAGAATTCCGAGTCGAATGCAATGCAATAACCCATTTCCCTTAGTTCCATCATTTAGAATTAATTATACTTTAATTTGTTAAGTTATAGTTAATAGAAAATTCGGGGTGTTACATTGTGCCTGCAATCCTTTGCTTGATGACCAGTTTTCCCACAAACCCAGCAATCGCCATTGCAATTCTTGGAATGCTTCTGATCATGTTGCTTGTTTTCTGGCTCCTTCCTTTTCTTTTTATTATTTTTGGGGTGCCCTTTTTTCTTCGACCCTTCTGCAACAGAAGCCTCTTCGCTTTTTGGTTTAGTGACTCCACGATTATCTACCTCAATTTTAAATCTAACGATTAGATCTTGTAAGGATATCTCTTCTTTTTGTTCTTTAAATAGTTGCGGTAGTCTTTCCAAGATGGTGCCAACTTTCCAGTGATCGCCTCAACTAGAAAAGATTCACCAACATCGTGGTCTTCTGCTTCCATTTCATGGATGATGATCTGAAGTTCATGTAGTTGTGCAGGAACAAATTTTGAATCTACCATTCTGTATTCCATGAACTTCTATACTATAAATTTTTCAGGCTCACGTTTTGTGTTTTGTACTTTGTGGTAAGTGCATTCCAGAGGGCTTTTGCAGTCTTGAGTGGCTGATAGACTTTGTACAAAACTTTGTGTAAACAGTTCAGGATGTAATTCCTGCACAGGAAATCTGAGTGCCTCCATGCATCAATATTCGGAATCTTATCTGACTCCTTGGTTTTGCCTGGCGTAGGCGGCACTGGTTCATATTCCTCAATATACTTTTGCAGACCGAGAGTAGTGAGATAAAAAGCATCTGAGTTTGCCATGTCAAAAAATCATCACCTTCTCCCTTAAACAGGTCTGGTTTGTTCAAGTTGGATGTCTTGATCGAAATCTGTTCTGCTGCCATCGCTGTTTTCAGGAAAATAGGAAAGTCTTAAGATGTTGATTGAATACAGTAAAGAACAGAAGTAACAGCCGCACGCATTGGCACACAATGCATAAACAACAACACTTTTATGTGTTAATACAGAAGTTTGTAATCGAACAGATCACAGTAATTGCAATGTATACTGAGAAAAATAAATCGTCGGAGGCTCAGCGTACCGATTTCCTTAAGGCTTTATTCGAAGTCTCCCAGGATACAACAGATGAAAATTGCTCGAGAATGTAATGAGTTCGTCAGTCTGAGTAGCGAAAGGCAACAACAAGGACTAAAGGAGAATCAAGAGAAGAGGAAGAAGAGTCGGTAAATTCATGAAGAATGTGATCAGGATTCATCACGTATTTATATTCCTCGAACGGTCGTAATTTCAAATTAGTCGCGTCTGGTGAACGTTTGAATTCAAACAATCGCGTCTATTTCATTACAATGGGTCGCATCCGCTCGTTTCTCTTCATATGTTAACGGGCGGTAAACCCGTTTGATTCCAACCGCATCCAGTCACAAAAACCCGTAAAAATTTGGTTAAGTTTTTTGTAGCAGAAATAAGATTTCATCTTAGACCCAAACCCAAACCCAACCCGGTTCGGTTCGGTACGGGACGGGCGGGCAGTGCGCGCGCATGTGTGTTTGGTTCATATGATATAGGTCCTCCCCCTCGCACAAAATTACCTGACCCTAAGGGCCAATATAGGGAGTGAGGAATAGATATATATGGACAGATCTAATCTTCTTTTTGTCAATGTGGGACTAAAGTATATGTCATTCACCATTTGGAATTCTGACATTTTCTACTCTCAAAGACAAAAGTTGCAAATTGTAAGAGCTCAATGAAAAGAACCTAAAGGAAATGTCACTTAAAAACAGATTTATGTCCTAATCATTGTTTTGTTGCCTTTCTAGTTCTTCCCTGTTCTACGCAGCTTCTCATGATTGCCTTTGCCACCATACAATCAAATCAAGAACGATTTAACCAAGTAATCATACCCACTACTTCAAAGTGGGGATCTATGTAATAAGAATTCATGCCTTCATATATTATATCAATACGTTGATCCACATGGATTAAAAAAATTCAAAAAACTGTTAATGAAAATCATAAGCTGGTCTAGCTTATAAATTTGAGCATTCAGTATCTACAATATGAATATCAAATCTGATACTTACTTTATTGCTTCATGTGTACGAGTTTTGGACAAAAACACCAATTGAAAATGACAAGCCAAAGAGACCCTAATATTTTGTTTTATTTTATTCTTCTTAAAAAAATTTGTGTTGAGCATCTGTTTTGCTCAATTTTATGTTTAGGTTTGTAGTTGTTTTATTTTATTTTATGTTAAAGAAAGGAAAAAAAAGATAACAAACATTTAATTAGGATAGTATCCAAGTTAAAATAGTGTAGTGCTTCCATTTCTTGATGGAAAGCATAGTATTTATGCACATACTTAATGAAAAAGCTACAATGTCCATCAAATAGGGTAGAAAAAAGTTAACAAATTCAAAGCTTTTACCTACACCGAATACTTGGCCTAAATCTCCTTATTTGGTATTAACACTTTGAAATCATTGTCGGTAAGAATGACCTTGTTATCGGTTGTCATTCCTGAACTAGGTAAGATCATAGGTACTGTTTGGCACTCAGAAAGTTCATTTCTCTGTTCCTCATGCATCAGGCACGGTCCATTGTGGAAAACAGAGGAAAATGGTGTGTCTAGGGATGTTTAATTAATTAATGGAACATATAATGTGTCGTTTTTCAGTTTTGCACTTTTGAATCCATTTTCAGTTTTAAGTTCTAAATTATTTTGAATGCAACTTTAGTTTATTTGGTTTGAAGTTGGGTTTTTTCACATTATTTTTAAACAAAAACCATTAACGTTTTCTGAAATTAAGATAAATTATTGTTTTCAAGAACATTCATTTTGATGTCTTGATAGATTCCAAGACTTCTACAACCACAATCTAATGACTTTTACCACCTGGACTGATAGAACATTGGAAGTAAAATATTTCTTTGTTTTAATTTAGCTTTCATCCTTATAATTTGCTTTCCACTTTTCTTACTTTTAAATTAGTGTGTAAAATACTAAAATTGATTCCTTATAATTTGTATTTTGCCTTTCTAGTTTTCAGCTATTTCAACATTTTCATAGCATGTCTGATTTTATTATCTTTTAAATAATAATAGAAATCTAAAAACATGCTTGCCTTCAAGCTTTCAAAATGAAAAGTAGAAAAATGTTCGTCTTTAAATTCCGAAAAACTGATTTCAATTATTTCTGCTTTAAAATTATTACTTCAAACAAACTTCTTTTTTCATAATTTCTTTTATGCATTTCCGATTAATTTTCCACCTTTCTTTACTTTACATTCTGCATTTTTATGTTGTTTTAAGAAATGCCCGCTAAAATGAAAAAAAGATCTTGATTTGATTTCTTTTATTGCCAGATCCTTCATAACAAATGAGCATCATTCCAAATGCATGTTGAAGATAATAAAGAAAACTCACTTCAAATACCTTGGGAAAGTAAAAACCTCGTGAAACAGAAGACCAAAAAGACCGTAATTATCCGATGTTCACAAGCTAGTAATAAGCAAAATATTTTCCTATTGTAAGCACCAAAGGACCAAAGCCTAAAATATAGCTACTGTAATTCCAATGTGAACTCAGCAGTCATTACAGTGAAAGCAAACATCGCATTCTAAACATAAATTTGTAGAAAAATTACCTAATGACCAGATCTGGTAGTTAGAGATGTGACGCAAGAGAAATTAAAGGATGCAATTGAGCAGTCGACGGAGGTACGATGCGAACTTAGCTATCGAAGGAGTAAATGAAGCTTGGAAGGTGGCAATGCTTGAGAGGGAGGTATAATGAAGCTTGGAAGGTGACGAGCAATAAGAAGTGCCGCTTATTTCTGCAAGCAGACTACTGTGTGAGGATATCTAATTGTGCAGTACTGCTTACACTTGGTATCTAGTGGTGTCGGTTCTTATAATAGACTGTCAGTCATGTGCTCTATCTTTTAATTACCAGTCACATATATTCAAGGCTATATTACACTGCATCTATTTGGTAGTCTGCTGAATTGATTATAACTAATGACACAACAAATATGAAATAGTTCACTAGGTAGATTGACATTTTCCATAACTAATAAATTTATATATGTGGAAAAATATTACCTTATATTCACTAAGATCTTCAACAGCTAATCATTGTCTTTTACATTAAACTGTAACACTGTCATTGTATTTCCTCCAGAACATGAATCTCATCCATTAAAAACTCATTCTCCAACATATAACAGTTCTAAGACATCTCTTTGACAAAATTTGCAACATGTCAGCAAGCCTTGCTGATCTTCCATGCATGGCTTCAATGGTATCCTTATACTCACCTTTTATGATTATATATTTCTTAACATCTCTTTAGCGGAACTTATCATTTGCATAAAGGCTCATCACAAACGGAAGATAGATTTTTTAGGCATGGAATCCAGTTCAGACGTTGTGACTCAACTTTTATTGGTCTTCCTTACTATGTCAGCCAAGCATCTCGATATGTTGCTTGCTTGAATCTGCATCTGCCTTTGCGCAAGAACTAGAATTCTAATAATAGATTTGTCTATTTAGAAAGATGAGGAACGTTACAAAAAAGATTTGCCTCCTTTGCACGAGAATGATCGTAAGTCTCATCCCCAACACAATTTCGTACACAAATGTAACTGAGTCCAATGTTTACTACATCAACTGCAACTTTCTCTAGTAAACCTTCAGGTGATTTATCTACTTTATTGACAACTGCCAAAGTCCTCTCTCCATTCTTATCCACTTGCTGCGACATTCTAATTGATTTGCAAGTTGAAAAATCAACTGATGCATATAAGACATCAAGAGTGATATTTTCTTTGAGTGAAATATATTCCATGATGATCTCAGATATTTGTTCATAAATGTCTTTTGGTTAACCATGATCAAGCACATGGGTGATTCTGGGTAAGTCTACTATGGTTCATAAACATTTCTATGCTTCTTCATTTCCATGGCAGCTGTTTATTATGATTTTATGTTTACGAAGCGAGCATGTGGCATTAGTGTGAAGCCATTTGTCCACGTACAGTGAAAATGGTGACTACATGGGAGTTCTCTCAGTTCCACGCATTTTCATAGCCTGATATACATAAGCCAAAATTGTGACGATCCGAAATCCCCCGTTCTCCAAAGAGACGGAAAAGGATGGATTATAATGGGAACATGACTCATCAGAACACAGACAATAGAACCTTTCATTGCTATTACAACAATTATATCCTAGTACAAGAATATATCAGAGTATGAATAAATAATATACAGTGGAAAAATAAATATCATAGATTTACAAATTTACATAGCAGCGGAAAATAATACATAAATACAATGCGTAGTGGGAAAATAACTACCGACACAACTGAAAGAAATACACGGATACAAAGCTTTCCGAATATAGCTCCGACTGTAATCCAGGATCATATGAAAAGAAATATCTACAAAAACCAAAACTACTAGCTATCCATATGAAAAATATGGACACCCGGAGTTTAGGTTAAAACAATAAACTCCGAGTCGGTCATGGGATTGGTGTGAGAACTAAAACAATTATTAAATCTTTACTTTAAAAGTTGGGAAATCATGGGACCAAGCCGTATAACACAAAACGGGTTTACTCCACATGAATACTAGTTTAAAACATAAAACAACGCATTGCTTTTTGAAAAATGAAGCTATTATAAGACTCAGGTCACATCACACAATGCAACGCAAGCCGGAGGATAGAGTTTTCACTTATAATAGCCAAACATGCTTGGTACGTTTAAAACAAATCATTTTGATAATACTATAAGTGCATAGTGTCGAAACAATTTCAAATATAAATGTATCAATCATAGACGACATGGGTACCATATATCATGTCGCCATATCAGTTCTACAACTAAAACTGTAACGATTTTGCTCGACCTTAATCGATCGCTAAATCGATTAAAATCGTTCAAAACCCGCATATGTTAATTTTGGGAATACGATACATTAGAACAATAACAGCAGACTTTTATAAACATTACAATAATGTTACATCAGAGTACAAAATATCAGAGTACATCGATAAATAAAACATAGCGGAAGACTTATTACAATGAATTAATACAATACACAGCGAAAGACTTTCTATACTTTGGACACAGCTTTAGGCTTCGATCCAGAATCCAGCTCAAGAGATAAATATCTGCGAAAAGCTACTCGACTGCCCGTGTGGAAAAGAGGGCACCCGAATTTGCAAAGTGAAACAAACTACGAGTCAGTCATAGGACTGGTATGAGAAATCAAACTTAATTAATCTAATAATAAAGCTAATCACAGGACCACGCCGCTAACGCGGAATGAGTTTACTCCATTGGATTGCCAGTGCATAAAATAAAGTAAATCGTTAAACAACGCAATGCTTTTTAGAAAAATGAAACCATTATAAGACTCAAGTCCCATCACACAATGCAACGCAAATCAGAGGATAGAGTTTTACCTTATAATGGTCAAAAATGCTTAATACGATAAAAACGGATTTGATATTATTATTAGTGTATATATATTTCAAAAGCAACTCAATCATAATGTATCAATCATAGACGGCATAGTACCCCATCCTACTATGTCGCCATACTAGTTCTACAATCAAAACCGCATGGTTTCGTATTGGAAATTTGGTTTTCCATCATGAAATTGAGGCTAGGGATCGTCCTCTCTGATTCGAGACACTCTAGCAAATGCCTCAGGATTCAGACTCTGGAGAACCCTTGGATGCGGTAGGGCCGGTCCACACCTACGTTAGTGGATTGGCAATTCCTGAACACACGCTTCCCAGTCCTTTTGGACCTCTAATATGACCACTTCCGGCCAATAAATCTGAGGTACCTCATAATCCATCATCCACATAAGTAAAAATGTCAGGGCTGGTAGGTCACTGACACCTCTCTAGCTAGAAAGAAATGTGTGCACTCCCTACGGTGCATATCCCGTTTTTGACTCATACCGGGGTGTGAGGCTCGTGAAGTCACGCTATACACAAAGCAACGTCTAAATAGGCTATGCTTTGATCATCAACCACAAGGCCTGCTTTTCAACAAAAGCCTTGATCCATGCATCTTGGCATGCCACATTGTCAATCCATACCATACTATTGATTCCTACCAATGTATAACCTCTAAGCTCGTACGTCTCAGAGAAGGGTGTTAAACACCAAACAGATATATATTTAGTCGAGATCAATGAATACAGTATAAAGGGATACGATGTCAGACATACAATCCATTTACAAGTCCGTTCTGGGTCTGAACGAAACCGGAGGAACCTTATTCCTCGCATATCCAAACAATCAACAAATACATCCGAACAACTACCACTGTAGCCCCTTCAAGGTAGCTACTCCAATCACGGGCATCAGTAGTCCTCACCCATTCGATGTGAAGACCGTCGGTCTTCAGTCACCGTCTTCAAATCTTCGACTTAAATCGTCGTAGTAATTATTTGAAATGAGTTGGACTCGGTCTTTTCAAATAATCCTCGAATATTTATCATTTTAATCATTTTATATCGTTCAAATCTATTTATAAGGATTTATCGCTATTTTTATTTATTTAAAATAGCTCAATTATAATTAAACGACGCTTCGGGTCAATGGGCGGCCCTGGCGCTGTTTTTATCCAAATTTGATTTGCACTTATCTCGAATTCTAACCGTTGGATTTTGATGAGATTTATATCGTTGGAAAGATCTCCCCAAAGCAGTCCTAACGGTTCCAGTTTTGGGAAAACCCGACGGTTCGGATCTTTCGGTATAATCATTTGAAGTCACGATTGCCGAAATGCGAACTACCCCGCGCGATTCATTTAATTTATAATTTATATTTATATATATAAATATAAATTGTTTGGCGAATCTGCTAGCGCGTTTAACTCTACATACAAAATAATATTTAACTTCGCATAAAAATTCTAATGTATGTATATACCACAAAAATGATTCTTTCACCTTTGTTGACCGTTCTAGTTTATTTTTGGTGAATCCTTTTTAATAAAATCATGTTTAAATCCTAAAACATGAACGTTTCTATAATTCTTTACCAAACATTAAAAGTGTAGCTTTTTAATGTAAACGTATTTTATTCCTATTCTTTTTATATGAAATGTCAATAAAAGTGTAACCGTTATTTCTACTCTTTTTATCGCATCAAAAATGACGATAAAAATATAATCTTTATTTCTACTCTTTTTATCGCATCTAAAATGACGATAAAAATGTAACATTAATTTCTATTCTTTTTATCTAATCTTTTATTTACACCTAAATTGTAAATATAAATGTAACTTTTATTTCTATGTTTTTATTTACATCTAAACTGTAAATAAAATTGTAACTTTCAATTCTATACTTTTATTTGCATCCTAAATGTCAAATAAAATATAACATTCAATTCTATGTGTTTATCTATATCTAACATGTAAATAAAAATGTACCCTTTTAAATCTAAATTTTTATCTACATCTAACTTGTAAATAAAAATGTACTTTTCTAATTCATGTTTTATCTACATTATGAAATGCAAATAAAAATGTACTTTTTAAATATATGTGTTTATTTATAACTAAAATGTAAATACAAGAGTCACTTTGATTTCTATGTTTTTATTTACGTCTAAAATATAAATAAAAATGTAACTTTCAATTTTAAAACCCAATTGAATATTCTATCTATTATCATATTAAAATAATATTATTTCCAAAATATTAATTTTGAAATTAGCTCTTTTAATATTCATTATAAAGTGGATAAAATAAATCAATAAACACGTTCGGGTTAAAATGGCATTGCTATTTAAAACAGATTAAATAGCCCAATTTATTATCTTTTTCATTTATATTTTATACTTGGACAGACCTCCCACATTAGGCCTGCGACTTGTGGATGCTGGATATGCCGGTTGGTTCCGGGCAGACTTATCCTACAAGTTGGGCTTAACCTCGTATCAAGGCCCGTTTCGTATTTGCGCACTTGGACCCCTCACATTAGGCCCAACATTTGTGGCTGCTGGATACGCCGGTTGGTTCCGGGCAGACTTCCACCACAAATGTAACCTAACCTCATGTCCAAGTACAATTGTAATTTATAATTATAATTAATTCATTGGGAAATATTATTTTAAAACATCCTTTATTTTAAAATATCTTAATTTTAAAATATTATAATTTATAATTAAATGCGTATCATTACAAAAACCGAAAAATATCGTATTGGAAATTAGATTCCATCTACGAGTCGAGGCAAGGGATCGTCCTCACTGGTTTGAGACACTCTAGCCCGTGCCTCAGGATACAGCCGCAACCGCACCTGGATCTTCAGGGCCGGTCCAGACTTACTTTAGTGGATTGGTTATTCCTGAACACACGTTTCCTTGCCCTATAGTGCATAAAATCTAGTCAGTATGTCGACCATATCAAGAGCCGCTAGGGACTCAAATCCGAGGCGCCTCGCAATCCATCATCCACGTAAGTAAAAATGTCTAGGCTTCATACCATCACACCACTCCTAGCTAGAAAGAAACATTGTGCACTCCCTGCAGTCACTATCCCGTTTTTGACTCATACTGGGTGTGAGTCTCGCGAATTAATGCTATACACAAAGCTGTGCTAATTAAAGTCGTGCTTTGGTCATCAACCAAAAGACTTTTCTTTTCAAAAAAAGCCTTGATTATTTGCATCTTAGCATGCGACATTGACAATCCATATCTTACCACTGATTTCCACTAATATTTAACCTCTAAGCTCGTACCTCTCCGCCACCAAACAGATATATATTTAATAGAGATCAACGAATACAATATAAAGGAATACAATGTCAGACACATACTACAAGAATATATATATATATATATATATATATATTTGGTTACATTTATTAGCAGCGTTTATAGTGTAAGAGCAACCAATACTATTTTAATCGATTTTTTTCTTTTATTTTTATTCATTTAACATAAATCAAAGTAATGCTTAGGCCAAACTTACCCTGCCGCCTTTATTGTTTCTCCTTTACGTCAAAAATTCCCTCCTCCTAAAAATTTTCCCTCTCAAAATTTACTTCTGCTTCACATACAGACTCTTCCTTTATTCTTTCGCGTACGCTTTCACCCAAAATTTCCCCCCTTCTGAAAATTCTCCCACTCCAAATTTGCTTCCGCTTCACACACGATTTCATCTTGCCCTCCAATCGCGGTTTCAGGATCGATTCATCTAGCCCTCCAATCGCCGTATCGTTGCCCTCAAAGTTTGTTCACCTTTCCATCGTGATTTTCGGTTAGAAGCCCTGATTTGGGTCATTTTAGATCTGGAGATTGCAGTTCAAATTGAGGTAAGATTTATTGGAAAAAAATTCATATTTACAAATTATTGTTTTAGATATAGAATTTAACCGAGGCCGTGTTACACATTGCAGTAAGACGTACTAAATATTCTCGTTTATATTTAGAAATTATCATTGAGGTTAGTTGTATTAATCGTGGTGCCCTCTGGATTTAGGATATACGCATGAAATTTCCCTAAAGCAACTGTAAATGAACATTATCTGCAAAGATGTATTAATCGTGATGCCCTCGAGGTTTAGAAATTGTCTCCAGTGTATGATTGCTTTATTGTTTTTACAGTTTCACAACTGGAAAGATAAACATTAACTACATTGCTTTGTTTGTCAGCTAGTTGTATTGGTCAAGTTTATTATTGTCATTAATATTCAACAATTTCGAATGATCCACTTAAATATATATTTCTTATTTTAAAATTAAATTGGGTTATGGAAGAAATTTTCATTATTTTGAGATCAATCATTAAGAACAAGTATAATCATACAATTATTATTTTGAGAATAATAGGAATCAATATAAATACAATATATAGATTAGGTTCGGTCATACTATAATAATTTGATATTATGGTACCTGAGTATGTCCTCATTTTGCCTTTATCTTGAATCTGGTTTCATGGTCAGATTTAACAATCTCAATTTTGCAACGACATGAGTTGTAAATGCATGCATTGATCATAAAAGGAAGATAGTATACTGGCACTTGCGTGGAATGTCCAAATATATATATTTTCTTTCCATGTATGTTGAAAGTTCAGACATAGAAAGATACATTTTATTTATAATACTAATATCCATAACTTTAAATGAAGTTTAAATGCTATGTCCAAACCATGTTATCAAAGCGCTCGCCTAGGCACGCCTAGGCGCCAAAAAGCCCTAGGCGCCAGCCTATGACTTTTTACCTAGTCGAGGCACCGGCCGTGCTTGAGGCGCCAAAAAGCCCCAGGCGCCAAGCTCCAGAAAAGGCGTGCTTCGGTGAGATTTGTTTTTTTTTTCATGTTTTTTTTAATTAGGGAAAGTGCTTTGTTTCTAAAATTAAGATGCACTTTTTTGAAGAAGTGTTGTAATTTATTTATTTTTTGTTTAAGAAATGAAGTTTTTGTATTTTTATATTTTAAGAAATGTAGTTTTTTTAGAGGTGCGGTTTTTTTGTTTTTTGGTTTAAGTTCAATTTTTTTCCCTTTCTGAATTGCATTCTTTTTTGTTTGAAGTGCATTATTTTATTGAAGTGCGGTTTGTTCTATAATCAAATCTGCAGTTTGGCCAGTTTTTTTTTTTTTAGTATGAACTTTGAAGTGCATTGATCAGATTAAAAATTTCTTCCATTTTAAAATGTTTGGGATGGTGTACTTGGTTCAACAAAATTCTCCAACTTTGTGGTCTTTACCAATCTCTTTTTCCCCATCTTTTCTAAACATATCTTATCTGTTAATGATCAACATTTTTCATCCATTACTTGCCCAAAGGGCTAAACTTGAAATTAAACCACCCCCATTTTTTTGGCATTCAGCGAAAATATATGTAGCTGAAACAAAATAACACTAGGAAAGTTTGATGTAGACATAAAAAGTTGAATGGAAGTCCTTCAAACGACAACCAAAGGACCCTGACGTTGGACAAATGCAATTACTACGATAGGCAGATAGCAAAGATGTATCACCTCAATAAAATGTCAAGCCCCTCAGTCCTCAAAGGTCGTAGGAAGGCATGGCTTAGTTAAATGAGAACCAAGAAAACAATGATGGAAGTGTACCGGGCTGTCCAAAGGTGGAAAAAATAGACACTGAAACTAAGCAAAACAAGTTCGACTGATAAATTTACCTTTACCAAATATAAAAGTAGTTTTTAAGAAATGATAATCCAATGGTTCCCGTTCCTTTTGTTATCATACTCTAATACTCTATGTTTCAACCTCCATCAAAAATGTTTTGTGAATCAGATCTTTACCCTCTTTCAACTTAAGCATGAAAGTCCACAAAATTCTTTTTCTTTATTTATCTTTATACGATTTTCATAAAAGAATCATTATCCAACAATGATCTATATACCCATAGTTATATTATTTCATCTCTAAAATACAAAAATTCCAGTCCTAATTCAAAAAATAAAAAATAAACTCCGTCTGATAATTTGATTTAACTCCTTGAGATAATTTGACTTGTATACAGTATCGACTGTAAGGGAATATAATTATGTGTGAAGAGCACAAGTATTAAATATAACACATTTTATTGCGAGTTTGTGTCTATGGGAATAGAGTCGACTTCAAGGAGTATATTCATAACTACGATATATATTTGTGCTAATTTTAAGGATTCTAACTGATCATGTGCTCAGTTTCCGACTGAGGGAATTTGCTTGGTTTTTGACATAGGCTCAGTTTTTAACTGAGTAGCTGCTCAGCTGTTATCTGAGCAGCTGCTCAGTTGTTATCTGAGCAATGCTCTAAGTAGTCTCTCAGTTTTTAAATTAGCATATGCTCAATTTTTTTTATTGTGCATACACTTAGTTTTGACTAAGAAAACTCACTCATTTTTAAATAAGAGGACGCTTAGTTTTGAACTGAGAAAACTCAGTTAGCTTTTAATTGAGGAAAGGCTTGGTTTTATTAATGCAAAGCAGGTTACTCAGCATATAATGCATTGTTTACATAGCAGTTTTACACATATCACATTAATCTACTACTAATGAATATAGTTATGAAATAATAATAATAATAATAATAATACTTCTTTGTTTCATAATCCATAAACATTTCAAAGTAGTTGAACCCAAATAACATAGGTTGTATTTTTTTAACAGGAAATGTATAGGTTCACATGTTAGGAGAGAAAATTGAGCAGCTCTAAAAACTGCTAAATTAGGCTGAAATTCATTTACCTATAACTTTCAAATGCTTAATCTGTTTTCAACGTTCTTGGACTTTTTGGAAAGCTTGGAAAATATGCAATAATTTTTACTTAAGGTGTTTAGTCCAAATTTGTCGTTTACTAGGCTTAATACATGTGTTTGTATATCGGGCCTGGACGTAGTTTATTGTATTAAGAGACTAAATTTTGATTTCATCATAATTGTTGAACCAAAGATCGGATTTTAGTTAACTTAAGCTTGTTAGAAAGGTTTGGACATGCAGAAAAAAAATGTTAGTAGCATAGCCAGGTAGTAACGAAACTACAAGCTAAATGAACCTTGCAAAATTAGAAGTTCAATCCTTTTTACTGCTTAATTGTACATCACTACAATGGTTCAAATTCTACTACATAATGTACAAGTTTTTTTGCTACTGTTTTCAGTTTTCCTAGACTAAATGAATACAATGGACTTGCTGACATGCCTTGTCCAATGCTTCATTATTTCCTTCCTAGTGCATTTTTCGGCCATGTTGCATGCAATATTATTTCTATTGGTTCCATGTTCTTCACACAAACTGCTCTTCCATCATGACAAAAAGGTTTTGTCTTTCATTCCCGTATGACATATGTCCTTTAATAAAAGCAATTTGGCAATCGGTTTCACCGAGTACATTAAAAATAGTAAACGTGCAAAGTATACAGGGGGTTGTTGGTTAAAAATAGTAGACCAACCTCAGATTGACGCTACAACCTGTTTTTATCACACAGAGTTGTATTTTTACCTAATGAGTTCCTACTAGTCTTAGGATGCATGTTGCAAGCATGCCTGTAAAAATAACTCCCTAGTGCTAACTTGATTAATTCAGTTTGTAGCTTTAAGTATGTTATGTGTGTTTTTATGAACCAGTTTGCAACCTGCTCTATAAATCAAATTGATAGCTCTGAATGTTGTTGGAATTATTATTTTTTCTGACATGCTTATCTTCCCGATGCATGCTTTACATTTTTTAAATTTGAGTTTATGCTGCGCAATTGATCTGATAATTATATGACACATTTAACTTGTTGTTGTTAGGAATCCATACGGGTTCATGTAGGAATAGTCACAATGATTACAATAAATGTTCAACAAATGTAATAGTGTTGTTCAACTATACAATATGACCTCATTGTATGAGGAATGAATGCATGGAGCAATCCATTGTTTATCCATACATGCTAACTCCTAATACTCATGTTCTTTAAATGTGCTTTTTTGCCTTATAAATATTCTAATAAAAATTCCTATAAGCTGGGATTTTAATTTCGAGGAATTGCTTGAAATTATTAGTTAACCGATTTATTCAACTTATTAATTTGCAATTTTAGATTCTTACATGGTCACAATTGATTCAAATAATGTCGTTGATGCTTTCTTATTTAACATGCCGATGTTGCATTGTAGCTTTACTGGATTGAAATGGTGATTATGACATGCTTTGCTCCATAATGCAGCATTAAGTCATTCCCTGAATCAATCCATCACTGTTAGCATGACTACGGAATAAGATTATTGAAGGTGGAGCTTGCTGAGATGATTATGCTGAATTTGCGCACAAACAACCAACATAAATTATATCTGGAGACGTTAATACCACATATGTCAAAAATGAACTCTGTAACATGTTGTCCGGTACACTCACCTTGTTTTTTAAAACCCGTTACAAAACAAGCATAATTACACGTGTAAATTCAAATAAGTATGACCATCGGATGCTAATGTTGGACACAAACTTTGTTTAGTAGAACAATTATTAGCTCAATTTTTTTATTAAAATGTCATTTTAGGTAATTATATGCATAAATAAAATTTTAAGTGTTGCCATAGGCTCAAACCATGCATTTTGTATAGAAAGATAGTTCATACGTACATACATACATACATACATACGTGTGTATATATATATATATATATATATATATATATATATACACATATACATACAGACATAATTTTTTTCAATAATTCATTTATATATAAGCCTAACACAGTGGAAATTCTGAATGCGTCCTCTTTTTGCAATTTTGAAACATAAAAGAGAGTGTTCTAGGAAAGTTTCCTGATGTAAAATACCTTCAAGCCTTCAATAGGACTAGAAATACTATTAGGCACAAAACCAGTTTCTTGACCTTATCAGGGAACTTATCAGCAGCCAAAGCTATGCCCTACCAGAATAACCTTATCGTTTGGGGGTGGCGAGGACATTATACTCAGCAATGGATGGGCATATTCTAAAAAAGTCCCTACTTCCTCGATGCTTCTTGAATTGATCCATGATGCTACAAGGTCAGGGATGGTTACACGGTGACCTGAAGATTTGAGGGCAGTGGCTAGGGCTGTTATGGTAACGGTAAATTTACCGTTACCATACCACTACCGTATTATTTATTACCAGTAAATTGCAGAATTTGCTTACCGGTATCGTCGGTACGGTAACGGTAAATTTACCGTTGAAAACTGTAAAAACATCGGTAGCAAATTGTTCCAACCGCCGGTAACGGTAAATTTACCGATACCTCATTAGTGCATATAAAAGAACTGATCTGAACCATTTATTTTAATACGTTTACCTTTGCTACTTTAAATCAGAGCCACTAGTTTGTTTTTTTTACTGATGCTAGGGTTTTTTTTTACAGCAGCCGCATTCATTTTCTCAACCCATCGACATTTTTCACGTTTCACTTTTCCTTTCTTTCTTCCTCTCTTCCCCAATTCGGTCACCGTATTCAATTTCAACCTCAAAATTTTAATTCTCTTGCAATGGAATCAGTGCATTCGAATAGTCCTGATCAAACCACGGCTGAAGGAGATCAAGTCGGTGCTACTGCTGCTGCAAGTAAGCATTTTTCCATTTATTTTAGTTGCTGTAATTCGATTTAGTCCTTCTCCTACCTTCGATTTTTTATTTGCTTGTTCCTTCCTTCGATTAGCAGCTTTAAGCCTGTAAGTTTCAATTTATACATGGAATGGGGACAGGCGCATAAAATGATTTGCTGGAATGGGGACATGCGCACTTTTAGTTTAAGCTTATTTGTTTTAGATTGGACTTGCAGTATCAAATATGAACAACAATGAGAATCATTATGTAATTCAAAGTTGAGTACGTGAACAGCAATGACTATTACTAAGTGCAAAAGATGAGTACAAGTGTTTTAGTTTGGACTTGCAGGCTACTACTAATTACATAAGTGCAAAAACTATTACTAAGTGCACTACTAATTGCAAAAAGTAAAAAACGTGAACAGCAATGAGAAAGGCCACTTGCTGGTTTGCAAGGTTTCATGGGTATGGGACTATGCAGACAAGGCAACAAGAATGGATGAAAATGGCAATGCATATCAAGTAGGGATTTGTAGGAGTTGCCATAAAGAGGTAAAAGCAGACAGCAAGTCTTATCGTCCACCGATTCATCCTTGAAGTTAGAAGGGTGTAGTTGATGCTTACAATTTTTTGGCGGACTCTTCTTCAGCTTGCTTGTAAATTCCTGCAAGACAGTGTAACAAAATATATATTTAGCATGCTTAACATTTTGGAAAATACATGTACAAGTAGAAGTGTAGAAGAGCTATTTAAGTATAATGAGTAGCTGCTTATGTATCTTATTTTGTCAGTTCTCTCTGATTAGTGTTATCATGTACAAGTAGAAGTGCTATTTAAGTAGAAATGCATGTACATGCAGACACTTCTGCTTAGTGTTAATGTGTTATCATGCAAGTTATTTTGTGTCATGAAAGTAGCTGCTTATGTATGAAATCCAGACATAGTATAACTTTGTTCTCATGTTATTATTATTTTAACAGTTCTAAATTCTAATTAGTGTTTACTTTATTTAGATATTTTTCCATGTTTCCTTAGCGGTAATTTTACCGTTACCGGCTATTGGTATCCCGACTTGTCGGTATACCGACAGTCGGTTTACCGATGGCTCCGGTAGCGGTAACGGTTGCGATTTTAGGTTTACCGACGATATCGGTATGGTAAAAAAAACTGCCAATCGGTAATGGTAACCGTTACCATAACAGCCTTAGCAGTGGCCACTTCATAGTTCAGTATATAATATATATGGCTGAAAGAGCTTACAGTCGTGGCCTGGAGAGAAGACATTTGCCAGATTGTATATAAGCTAAAAAAATTGTGGGTAGAAGTAATATTTTGTTCAAAAAGGATTGGCTAAAAAGTTGATTGGTTATCTATATTTTGTAGCTTAGGAAAAGAGATAATATATCCTATCTCATGTATGTTGGTTTTGAAGTATTTTTTTGTCTGATTATAGCAGGAAATCAAATTCTGCATCGAAGTTCGAAAACTTATTTGAATGTCCGTATTGCCAATGGAAAAGGATTGGGTGTATTTAAACATGTGACTATTTAATGTTTAACCTAAATTTGTATTTTGAGAAGTAACACACATGTTTTAATATTAAAATTTATTTTTAATATTTGCTTTAGGACCAGTATAGAGTACCGACAAGGAGCTTTGAATTTTGTGCATGTGGCAAAAATAAATCTAATAAATATGGAGAAACTTTTGTGTCCATGTACAGATTGTCGAAATCTTAGCCAGCAAGATGACCACATCATTGTTGAGCATTTAACTATAAAAGGAATGGATTCTAAATATAAGACTAGTAGATGGTATTGCGATGGCGAGCTAAAAAATACAGATAAAAAAGCAAATTCGTTTGGCATATATAACTTGTTCAAGACGATTCACTATGAAGATGAAGATTTTTTAAATTTTGATTTTTTTGCCAACAATAAGGATGATGATGACTCTCAAAGAAGTGAGGATGAACTTCTTAAGAGTTTGGAAGATGCAGAAACTCCATTGTATCCCGGATGCACAAACCATACAAAGTTATCCGCCATCACCGTCTTATACAATCTTAAATGTGAGACTGGTCTATCCGATAGTAGGTTTGACAAACTGATAAACGTGCAACAATTGTTTCTACCAAAGGATAATGTACTTCCCAAAACTTTATATGAAGTAAATAAATTTCTTAAAGCATTTGATACGAGTTTTGAAAAAAATACATGCTTGTTAGAATGACTGTATTCTTTTTAGAAAAGTACAAAAGATTTAGAAACTTGTCCAAAATGTGGTTCTTCAAGATGGAAGATAAATCAAGATACTAAGGAGGTTATAAAAGGTGTTCCAATTAAAGTGTTGAGATATTTTTCAATAATTCCAAGATTTAGAAGAATGTTTAGATCTCAAAAGATGGCCAAAGATTTAAGATGGCATTTCAATAATAGAAGCAATGAGAGGAAAATGCGTCATCCGGTGGATTCTATGGCATGGAATATGGTGGATGAATGATGGGAATATTTTTCAGCCGATCCACGCAATCTTAGACTCGGTCTTATTACAAATGGATTCAATCCATTTTCTATGTTGAGTTCCAAATATAGTTATTGACCGGTAATGCTTGTGATATATAATCTCTCACCTCTGTTGTGTATGAAGAAGGAAAATATTTTGTTGACATTACTTATTCCTGGTCCAAAGCAGCCCGGAAATGATATCAATGTATATTTGGCACCTTTGATTGAAGACTTGCATTATTTGTGGAGCAATGGAGTTGATCCTTATGATGCATTTAGTAAAACATTATTTAAAATGAAAGCAATCATGCTATGGACAATTAATGATTTTCTTGCTTATGGAAATCTTGTTGGATGTTGTGTGAAGGGAGAAAAAGCTTGTCCATTGTGTGGTGTTAATACTCATCACCGTTGGTTGAATTATAGTCGAAAGAATGTCTACATGTGTCATAGAAGATAACTATCTATGTCAGATTCACGGCGGAAACAGAAGGCTTAGTTTGATAACACAATGGAGTTAGGTAATGCTCCTAGAATTTTAACTGGAATTTCTATGTTGTTAAAAGATTATACAAATAATTTTGGGAAGGAGAAAGAGAAGAAAAAAGGCAAAGGAGAAATAGTAAGGAAAATGCCATTATGATGAAGCCTATTAAGCTGAAAAAAGGAAGAGGAAGAGTGTGCACGATATGAACGACGGAGGCGATAAAGATCGTACACAGTTGGAGCTATCAAGATGGAAAAAGAGATCAATTTTTTTGACTTGCTATATTGGGAGGTGAGTGTTTTTTTAAATGTTTTAACAATTAAATATACATAAAATTTTGTGTTACATTTTTTTTATGGGAACTGCCCTTGCGTCATAATTTAGATGTAATGCATGTGGAAAAAAACATTAGTGAAAGCATTTTAGGCATAATGTTGCATGATAACAAATCAAAAGATGGATTCAATTCTAGAAAGGATTTAGAAGAATGGGGAATTCGGCATGAGCTTCATGCACAACCTCGTGAGAAGAAATCATATCTTCCACCGGCTCCATATACATTATCAAAATCCGAGAAAAAAGTATCTTGCAAAAGATTGTACGATTTAAAAGGACCGGATGGCTACTGTTCAAATTTGAAAAATCGTATATCGCTGGAGGATTGTAAGATTAGTGGTTTGAAATCACATGATTACCATGTTTTAATGCAATACTTGTTGCAGGTAGCAATAAGAGGGCTATTGTCAAAGAAGGCAAGAAATGCAATAATTCGCTTATGTTCATTTTTCAATAAATTATGTCAGCGCGTCCTTAAGATAGAGAAGTTGCAGCAAATCAACATTGAAATTATTGATATTTTGTGTGAGCTTGAAAAATATTTTCCACCGTCGTTTTTTGACATAATGGTACATTTGTCAATTCATCTTAGTAGAGAAGCGCTCATATGTGGTCTGGTTCAATTTTGTTGGATGTAACCATTTGAAAGATATATGAAGACGCTTAAAGATTAAGTAAGAAATTATTCACGGCCCGAAGGATGTATTGCAGAATCTTATCTCGTAGATGGGTGCATGAGGATTTTTAGTGAATTTTTAAAAAAATCAGGACATGTTGAGGAGACAACAGCTCGAAATGAAGGATATGAAAATAGTGTAATACTTGAAGGACGTCCAATTTCAGCGTCTAAGATAGTTACACTGTCCTCCTGTGAGAGAGAAATTGCTCATTTAGCCATGTTAATGAATATGGCAGTGGTTGAACCATTTTTAAGGTATGTATACGTTACATTATTTTTCAATTATTTGGATGTGTTTGTGCTAATAAATATAACTTAACATGCCTTGTTTTATACTAGTTTGCACTTGGAGGAATTGCGAAATTCAAGTAAGCATATGGAAAGAAATTCAACTTTACTTAAATAATTATTTAAATGTTCTCTCGTTTTCCTAAGAATATTAAACTAAAATATTCGTTGTTAATGGAATTTTTTGCAGATACCTATAAACTCTAAAGATCATGATGAAATGTTAAAGTTGATTGCATATGGTCCGACGAATGATGCCTTCTCTTACAAAGGATTTGTTATCAATGATTAACGATTTCATTTAAAAGATGTAGGGAGGGAAACTCAAAATAAGGAGTGACTTATGATGCAACTACTATGCGTATAACAAGTGCAAAGGATATTTCTCAAGTAGTTGATGTGGTCACCTATTATGGGATATTGACTGATATAATTTTATCAGATTATCATGTGTTTTATATTCCCATTTTTAAGTGTCGTTGGGCACATATAGGAAATAGAGTAAAAGTCGTTGAGGATGGTTTTACTCTTGTGAATTTACATCAAAATCAAGCATCATTTTCTAAAGATCCACACATCCTTACATCTCAAGCGAAACAAGTATTTTATTTAAGAGAAAATGATTTGTCGAATTGGTATGTTGTAATGAAAGCACCAACAAGAGGTCTTCACGATTTAGAGACAAATGATTATAAAGAAGAAGCTATCAATGTCGTTGAAGATTGCAATGATACTGATATAGATGTTGAAAATGTTAGTTATTTAAGGAAGGATTACGAAGGCATACTTGAGTAGTTTAAGTATTTTGTTTGATTATGAGAATTGTTTTCGAGTACATGAACTTGTCATTCTTATTTTTTTACCATTGTTTGCTTATAAGATCAATGATTGTTGTGTAAGAAATGATTTTGCAATTAAGGTAAATGTTATTATTTTTTATGTTTAAAACAGACAAATGTAATTAATATGGTTGATAACCAATTAATATTTCTTGTATGCAGATATTGAGTTAGTGATTTTTCATCGAGATCTATATACTTGAAGGCATACTCAATCTTCATCATGAAGGTATCCATGTTATTTTTTACTTTATTAAATTGGCATATTGAGTTATTGTTTTATGTTTTTTTCGGCTATTTACTGTTTCCAGTGGTCAATAAAAGTGTACCAACTTTTCATTCCTTCTATTCATGCATTGAACATATTAAGCTTTTCATGGTAAACCAACCTGGGTGATCAATATGTTATACGACGATACTAGTTTAATTTTCCATATTCATTCATATATGCTGTATGGTGATAAATTTTATTAAATGGAAATTAGTGAGTAAATTGTTTAATATAAGATTAAGCAGCTAGCAGGCCTTCATGAAAGGGTCAAAACTGAATAACTGCTTTGTCTGGTGCAGTATGCACATCCATTTGTAATGTCTTCATGCACATAACTAATATTGACATTCAATCATGGTAGTTTTCCTGTACATGACTCTTGATGTTAACCCATTAAGGGACCAAGCCTGGGATGGAACTGCTAAACAAGCACCCGCAACATCTCATGTGACTGCATCTCCAATCAAAGTTGGACACAAATCGTGACCCAGGTGCGGGAGCCAAGGTTGATCGTTCATATTGGGGGAAAACCGCTCAAACATGGAAACAAAACAAGTCGCCCATTCAACGCAGGCGTGAGCGACCTTGTAGCACACCAATAGGGACAGACAACGCCATACAAAGGCAGCAAGAGAACGAGCGCCCTAAAACCAAAAAGTTCGGTCGCACAAGAACAAAGAAGAATTGGTTCCAGCCCCATGTTCTGCTCTTATAAGGTCTCTCAAAGTGGTCATGCTTGCCTGGATGCCTGCTTCTACTAGCTCGCACGACTACTCAAGACGCTCGCTTAATTGAGTCGCTTGCACATGGTAACCGAATACAACCACAGACAGCTGGCTACAACTAGCCGATGACATGGTTGTAATTAATAAGATGAGCGACGCATAGCTGGCATAAACAAACTTCAGGTCATTTCCCAAGGGGAGCTCACCTATAAATACATGATGGCTACCAATATAAAGGGGATCCGATCTTTGAAACCAGAAAGTGCTTTCAAATTCTATACTCAACCACTGATTCGGTCATGGCGTCAAGAACAATTTTATGATCATAGAAGACGGTGCCATCCTCTTTCTCAATCATCCATCCATTCTCCTTCTCCTCAAATTTTACCATTCTCTCGTGTGATTCTAAGATTAAAGTATATAAACGAGGGTATATTGAGTAAATGCAAATATGTATGAGAAGAGAGAATTGATGTATTTTGTAGTCCTCGTTATAAGATTGAAACTCACCTTCACAGTGGACATAGGCCTAATTAACGGCTGAACCACTCTAAATCTCGCCTCTACTTTACTTTTCTTGCATTTTTCATTTTTAATTGCTGATCAAACACAGTTCCATTTAGATCTTTCCAAGTTGGTGAAGTACAACTTAGTACCATGGGTGTTTAGACCATTTTTAGTGTAAACATTTTGGCGCCCACCGTGTGGACGTGTTTGCTTCTTTCCCCATTTCAGATCCGATAAGGTTTTCTGAGAGGCACTGTGCTTGAAATCATGAGCACGCCAAAGGAAATCACCGATAAAGTTGACGGCGCCTTCGGCGTTGCCACTTCGCCTACCATCCATCCCGGAGAAAAGGAACCGGTAAGAGTTGAGGCGGCTGTAACCAAGAGGGAGTTGGAAGAGGCAGTGATAGGGATAACAAGCCAAACAACTACTGCAAACAACGCATTGATGAAGAAGATCGAGTCAATGCTCATTATCCAAGCCCCAGTCACAAGAACCACACCAGGTGTCGCTGACTCTCCGTTCGCTCGAGCAGGTCGAGCAAGCGAAATGGAGTTTTTTGTTGAGCAAGAAATTTCCACTCCGAAAATCGCATGTCGTGATTATAGGCCATGGCAAAGGCCCGGCAAGGAGAAAGGCACTCGTTCCATGGATCGGAATGAAAAGCGAAGGTATATCTCAAGTGCAAGAGGTGAAGCCAAGCAAATGCAAAACAAGCAGCATAGAAGGAAACCGCGCTTTTTCAAGAATTCGGAATTCACCTCCCTTAACGACACCATAGAGAACATCTTCAAGGCAACTAAGAACAATGTAAAATATCAAGTTCCAGAACGGATGCCAGTCAGAGATGCTACCATGAAATCAGGAAGGTTCTGTGAATTCCATGACCAACCAGGACACAATACTAACGAGTGTAGACACCTGAGATCGTTAATCAAGAGACTGGTCGGGGAAAACCATTTGCAACAATATGTCCAAGGCCATTGTCACGCTTCTCTACAAACAAGGGGCAGCGAACCCTCCGAGGAGAAGGGCTAAACTAGCCCAGAACTAATGTTTGGCTAAGGATCAGTAACTGGTGTCCTGATCATGGGATTTTGAACTAAAGTTCCCGTGACTCCTTTTTATTACTCCATTTTTATTCTATTTGCTTAAGAAATAGTATTAATTTACTTTGATTTACCACTTGCTATATTCATGTTTGACGATGAATTACTTACAAGTGCCGTGTAAAAAGGAAATTATAGTGTGCCTATTTGGGTATCGTATTCATCACTTTACGCTAAAAGCTGATTTTTCAAATGTAGGGCATGAAAAAGAAATTAATCACACCCATCCTAATTGCAAAGGGAAGGTTCTCAAAGCACTCCTTGAGCAAAACAGCTTGAAAGCGTCATAAAAGCATGCAGACCAAGTTGGATGTATAAATGTATCACCTCAACAAGACATGCTGTCCTAAGACAAACAACAAGCTAAAAGGTGGAGCTTCCCTAAGCAAGCACTTGCTAGAAAAGCTGACATCAAGCTTCAAAAAAGTTACAAGGGAAATGATAAAAATGTCCCATGGATAAATACCTAGGCTGGAAACATTAGTCCTAGTTTAGGAAGGACCGACAAAACATGTTGTATGGACTAGCGCAAATCAGAAATCCTAGCCGAAAGGGGGTAATCAGAAATCCTAGCCGAAAGGGGGTAATCAGAAATCCTAGCCGAAAGGGGGTAATAAAAAATCCTACCCGTATGGGGGTATCTAACGAGGCCTTTAGGTCCTAGAAAAATCAGGACTAATAAGGCCGAATTAGGTCGAAATTGGAACCCAAGACCTCCCATTGGGGCACCCAAAATAAAATACATAATAACCACGCATTGTTTTAAAAAATAAATCATAAGTTGATCAAATGAAATTATGATTCAGATAAACAGAATCTATGAAATTGAAAAGAGCTTTGATTCGGGGACTTCACCATTGTGTAAAAAATCACCAATGCCTGCTCAAAACATACCACAAGCTAGTTACTAGTTCACTACGAGAACTATTCGAACGATAAGATTCGCGCGAACAAAAAAGTAAAGGTGCTACCACTCATAAGAATGAAAATAATAAAACTATGATAACACCTAAACGATACAAACGTAAGTGTGCAAACATAAAATATTAAGCGAGGGCCGACACTTGCATAAACAACCGGTTTGAATATGTAACAGGTGAAAGAAAATAAGCTTGAATCAGACCATAAAGGTCACAAATGCTATTTCTTATGTAGAGGAAGATGAACCGACTGTTCTGACATTTGCTGGTCTGTCCATACAGAAGGGCCGACAAAAGGAAACTTATGATCCTTAACTATTAACCAGCTAGCTTTCTTTTGCGTTTCAGGGTAGACACAGCCTTGATATTCCAAATCTCATCTTCATCATCTAGATCGGACACATCAGGTAAAGACGGGTCATCTGGCGAAGGCGCGATGAGAGGACTATCGCTGGTAGATATTAAGACAGAATCGATGGCGGTAGGCTGAGCAGTGGTGCCGCAAGCAGATAAGGAAGGTGGCGAAAGCACACCTGATGCAAATGGGAAACAAACACTAAACTCAGCAATTTTAGGAGAAATAATAAGAAAATCCAAATCCGGGGTAGATTGATAGACATCAATTTTACCTGAAGTTGATGGGTATACAAAGTCAGCCCCACAATCGTTTGCATCTGAAGAAGTATTGTCGTAGCTCGTGTACTGTGTAACAACATTGTCTTGATTTGGGCATTCAGTAATGGGTCGAACTCTAGCGACCCTAAGGCAGAGCGATCTACAAGGAAAACAAGGGAGCTCGAAGTATCAATTCCGATGGAGTTAGGTGGGGCACAAGAAGAGATAGCATCTGAACGTCCCCTCCTAAACGATTGAGCTCGCTCGCTTGCCAATATCCTCCTACTTTCAACCAGAGCCTTGCAGTCTTTGTCTTCTGAAAGCCGTTCTTGAAGGAACTCATCATCAAAGTCATCGAAATACGAAAGTATTTGCTCCCAAATAAGAGCCATAGTTCGCGGAAAATCCTTCTTCAAATAACTCAAGCTTCCACGAGTCATAACGCTGCAAACATAGAATTGAAATACAGTATTATCGATCCTGATCTTGGCTTCGTTAAAATCTTTTTGCAACCTAATTTTATCCTCCTCAAAGGTCCTAAGGGTTTCATCCTGATAAGCAATTTGACCTTTGACAGCTGTGTTTTCTTGTTTTAAAGAAAGTAAAGCTTGCTTTTTTAAAGCCAAGTGGTGCTCAGTAAGCTCTTAAGCAGATTGAGCTTCTAGAAGTCGCGCTCGCACACACTCCAGCTCCCTCCTGAGCTCGACATTGCTAGCCTCTAAACCACTCACTTTAACGCTTTCATTCTTCAAAGAAGTAATCTCATATTCTTGGGATCTAATCAAGTGGGTCAGGCCAGCTTTGTCGTTTTCCAAAGGTTTCAATATGGTCAAGGTGTTGAGCGTTCAAATTCTGGAATTCATAACCGAATTTGGCCCAATGTTCCAGTCGCCTATCAACGTCCTTTATGATCAAATTCAATTGTGTCTCAAATTGATTCTTAACAACATTCAGCTGATGGGTCATGCTACTTCTTATGGTATCCAAACTTTTCACAGTATCTTGCCTATCATTAGGATGTAAATCCAGGTCAAAATGCATTCCCTTTAAGTCCAAACCGCTAAAGCGATCCTTAAGCGTTAAGTTCCCAGGAGAAACCCTATAAGGTGGACGATCGCGTATTATCTAGACTTGAGCAGGGTTCGGGACAGTGGACCTTGCAGAAGGTTCTGTCGATGCAAGCACCTTAGCCTGGTCAAGTCCATCACACCTTAAAGATTCAACCATTGGAGGTTCAGGGGTATGTTGGACCTGAAAACTTGAAGACAAATGGGGATGCTTCAAATAACAGGGAAGATGAGACCGTAAGAGGCTTCATGGATCAGTAAGATTCGCCTATTGAGAGAAGTTGTCCGATAACTAGTAGTTCACATTGACACATGAAAAATAAATAAAGCATGAATTCACCAAGCGCTCGGAGATTATCAGGTTTATGAGAAATTATGCCACAAGTAAAATGATATCAAAACCGGTTCCAGGGGAAGTTATGAAAGCGGAAGCTTTCCCATGACACTGAGTAGGCCCTCGGATTCCTCCCATATCAGATAGAGAGGGGTTATACATCACAACATCACCCTGGCTCAAGTATTTGGCAGAGTCCAAGTCCCCCAGGCCTTCAAAAGTCCCTGAGGAACCATCTTCCTGAGTAACAGGGCAAGCGGAACCTTCGGCGGTCGTTCCAGAAATTACATCGACCCTCGAACCGTCTGCATCCTCATCGACTCTTCGGTCACTCCCTTTGATAATCGACAATGAAGGCTGGCCACTTACGTCGGGGATTAGACGCTTCTTTTTAAAAGGCTTACCAGAAGAACATGGAGAGTGAACCAAGGTTTTTCCAGGAGATCGTGTAGAGTGAATTAACTGGTACTTGCAGAGGTTTTCCTCTCTGTTCCTTTCCTTTTTGTCAATAGAAATTAAAGAATTAAGGAGGGTTTGATCCAAAGTAAGACCCACAATGGAAGGAATCACTACAAGATCCGGAGAGAAAGCCAGATGAGAAAGCGGAAAAAAGGGTAAGAACCCGGAGAGCAAAGGCATAGTTACCTCCTTCCACCCATCGTCTATAGAATTTACAAGGACACCGGACAAAGAAATATTGATCCAGGAACTCCTTAGCACTGTCCGTTAGGCCAGTGATGATTATATCATGCATACTTTCCATAAAAAAGAAAGAAGGACCATCTATCTCCCTCCTCTTAAAAGTATATAAAGAACAAATATCTGCAAACGTGGGTTCCTGCTGTCGAACTATCATGAAAAGTATGTATAACTTAAGTAGAATTTGATATCCACTAGGATGCAGCTGATATGGGGAAATGGCCAGTTGCCGCAAAATGGATTCTAGATAAGGGTTAAAGGGGGGAATCGCACCACTAGACAGCATGTGATAATTGACTGCTACATAACCAGAGGGTGGACAATCCGCTAATTCTTCCTTTCTGGGAAATCTGGTTTCGCCATTCGAAAACCCGAAGTGATCGCACATTCGTAAATACTGATCAAAGGAAAGCATCGATTTACGACAACCGGTCGCCACCCTATCAAAAAAGCGAGGTTGAGGATGAATCTGACTAACTGTCGAGTTAGAGCCAGTAGCCGGGGAAACCTCAAGTTCCTGATCCAGACCCTCCCGTTCCCCAGACATGATGGGTTAACTAGGATTAAGATGAATTAGCAGTTAGCTACATGTCATCACAAATAAGCATGCTTAAGAAGAAACTACGAATTGAATTGTTTGAAGTTAAAGAAAGCAACTCAAGATAGATACATCCTCCAAACCAGATTATCAGCCCTATCCGATAAAAAGGGTTTGAAATTCAAAAGTATGAGAAATGCAGGTTCTGATTTGTTCGGTCATGACTGTTAATCGCGCCTACGAAGAGAATAATGAGAAGGGAAGAGCGGAAGTCCTGCTATGACATAATTATTCCATTAAACATCCGGTGAAGACATGATGAATTAGGAAATGTCGTTTCATAGGCATTTCAGTGAGTAATTTGCCATAATAAAAAGGCTAAAGTTTATCACATAAGTCCGAACTGCCAGAGAATTCCACGGAAAGTTCAAGTACGTACGAAGTCAAATCAACATGAAACACCCCACCTCCGTTAAGGTCACTCACAAAGGGAATGCCTTAATTTTGGTGGAGGTTTATAAGTAAAAGCCATAGATAAACTCAAGACAGATATAAATACACATATTTTAAACAGCGGAAACCAACAGACTTTTATTCATCAATACGTGTTCAAAACCAAACATTATCTCAAAATACTTCCAACATTACAACATCATTACTGTCTTGATAATTAAAGAAGCAGAAAACATAAATATAGTGACAAAAATCCCCATAGTGATATCCAAAGCCATAGTCCGAGCAAAAGAGACCCAAATCATACATCTACGTTATTGGAGCTTGTACAGAGCCTGACTAAGCTGAGCTGTTTCCTCCCTGTGGACCTGGGGGGGGGGGACGAAAGAAAAGAAGACGAAAAGAAAATAGGGTCAGACATAAAGCCTGAGTAAATCTAGTAACTCTTCAGTATGTGAATAAGAAAAGGGCATGATAGATATATACTGAAAATAGGATGGTGTCACAAGCTAAGGGAGTGTCGAATGTACTATCGCACCCATACTATATCTCTGCATCTACTTGAGTTTACTCTAACTGGCACCCCATGGTGAGGGTGAAGTGATCCCCAACTTTATTTAAAGATCGGCTCCTACTCGCGTTAACATGTGTCATACGGCCCCCAAGAATTGTAGATACCTATGCTGGTCCCACCATGGGGTGTATCAAGACCCATGGTGGCGGCCCCGACACAAATTCTAGAAGGCATAGGTTATACTATTGGTGTCCCTAGTGCCCTGGTTGTCCGCTTCGGAGTGTGTGCACGCCCGCACCCCGTTAAACCTACACTGTGCACCCACCGTCGTCGTTTTGACTGCTTACAATCAGCCCAGTAATCGTGCCCCACCCTGCCTAGTTTCAGGGTACCGTTGATACCTAACTTGGGTTACTGCTGGAACGGGTCCCTCGTTACCAGGATTTTCTAGTCAAACACGTTAAGTGGTTAAGTGTCTGTATTTACCTAACCCCACCCATCAATGTTGAATTTGGTTAAGTGTTATAGTTGACTTAACCCTACCATCTGTCCTTAGCCTCTTAGGAGCACCTGACCACTCACATTAGACAGATATTACTACGGTTACTGGATATGCCGGTCGGTTCCGGGCAGGTTTACACCGTAGCTCAGTCTAACCTCGGGTTATTATTGGGCTCAATGCTTAACCACCCACATTGGATAGGTATTGTCGTGACTACTGGACAGTCGGGCGGGTCCGGGCAGGTTTACATCACAACTCAATCCAACCTCGAGTTAAGCACGTCGTGTTTTCTAAATTTACATATTTTATTACTTCTTAATTATATATGTAAATGTCATATCTTTTATTTTTGGGTATAACAATTCATACCGCTTTAAATGTCATTGTCGTTGGCATGTGCCAAACATGCCAACATATATTTTCATGTTTTACACCCAACGTTATTACCCCCGTTTATACGTTCGCAACGTTATAACAAATGTTGGGCTTGACACAATTCAGCCCAACTTTATAAGCGTAAGAAAAAGGGGAAATCAAGAACATGTAATATTTGACAACATATAAGGGTGTGTGGCGCATGAACTTGCAATTTAGCGATTCTAACATAAATGATGGGTCATGTGAACTTGCATTCAAATCAAAGTACAATTAAGTAGGTGACATATGAAATGGCATAGTTTAGGCTTACACAACTTTTGTTTAAATATGTTTAACTTGGCATAACGTCAAACACAAAACTAGCATGATGTATATTCACCAAAAGGTCCAATGATATCATTAAATCACATAGCCTATTTCAACATGAACTTGCATAGTTTTTGAAACCCAAACGATACTTAACATAGATCAATTATACTTGCAAATAGACATGAAAATGATATCATAGGTTTTGGGTCATGTAGGCATAACAGGTTTCAAATCTAGAACATGTTTACATAAACTCTAATTTAGACTAAGGGAATATACATAGTCCATGGCACCGACATATACATAAAAGGATCAATTTCTAATTTTTGCCACAAACTTGCAAGTGCCATTGTTTTCATATACAATTGTTCAATAGGCTTGCATCAATCAATTTATGCCACAAACATCAATACATAAGTCATGATAGAACCATCACAATACATAGAATTTTATACAATACAACAACACAATTCTATTTTCATTCACATCGAATCACATCACAATTTTTATTCATATTCTGAAAGGTCACTATACTTACAACGAATGCAGAATCTTGAATTTTGGATTCTGAAACTGGGATGCACTCCTTTGGGTAGACTAACGTTGCGTTGATTAATTTTGATTAAGCTTTTATCTTCTTCTTAATTTGATTCGTCTCTAAGCTTTAGTGTTGGCTTGTCTCTAGGCGTTCTAATTGACGTCCATTCCTAGTTCCTTTCCAGCAGCATGATGGCTTTTGTATTCTATTATTTGTGTGAGTTTAGGGTTAGATTTGAGTTGTATTTATAGAATTTCAATCTAATTAGAGCCGTCGATGAAGCTAGAGTGAATCCAGACCATCCATCTCAAGAGAAGCCAATCAGAAAGTGACATGTAAGCCCTAGTGACTCAGCCAAGCCTCAGAATTCGACCAGACCCTGATCAGGCCAGCCAAGACCTGACCAGCAGGTCATTCTGACCTGGGCACACTTGGCAGGTGCGCCAGGCTAAAAATGTACTGGCGCACTTCCCAAGTGCGCCAGTTCAACTTTGTTCTGGCGCACTTCCCAAGTGCGCCAGTGCATTCTGACCCGTTTTCTGGTTTTTCTGCCCAACTTCGTTCGTTCATATCTTCTTCATACGATATCCGTTTTACGTAAACTTGGACTCTATCTCAAGCAGAATTTCGAGATGAACACAATGGCATAACTCATTTCCCTTGATTTCATTATTTATAATTAATTATACTTTAATTTGTGAAGATTAGCGTTATAGAATTCACGGGGTGTTACACAACACTTCTCAAATATCACAACCATGTGTTCCAACGACTCGATGTCGCCAATTGAGAACGTCTTTACAAAACCAAGAGAATTATCCCATAATCAGAGGTAAAAGAAAGGAAGTTCACTTACGAGCAAAATTCAATTTGGAGAAAGGAGCGTTGTAGCCGGAAACAAAGTTGAGGAAAATCATCAACCGAAGTAGGGTCAAGCAAGAAATCAATCAGAATAAAGAAAATCGGAGATCCAAGAAGCAACAACGAGGTCTTCTACGATGAAGGCGTTGTTGGAATAAGTTCATCAAAGAAATATAAACGCGGGAAAATGAAGAGACAATGTATAAAAGGACTAGAAACCTCCTTTTATGATATGACAGCTCAATTAAGATCTAGTGACCAGGTTTGACATACCCGGGAAATATCCCGCCAAATGCCCAAAGACATGCAATTGTCGAAATATCCAAATTTTGAAAGTGCAAGCTATCTGTGAGGACGCCTATTTTGCAGTTCCATCCAATGGCATTTCATCTCATTACTTCGAAGCTCGTAGTTCTTAATGTCTTAAAAACTACGAATATCGAGGGGCAAATGTTAAACCGTCAAGGGATCAAGCCTGGGATGGAACTGCGAAACAAGCACTCGCAATATCTCATGTGACCGCATCCCTAATCAAAGTTGGACACGAATTGTGACCCAGGTGCGGGAGCCAAGGTCGATCATTTATATTGGGGGGAAACCGCTAAAACATGGAAACAAAACAAGTTGCCCATTCAACGCAGGCGGGAGCGACCTTGTAGCACAACCATAGGGACAGACAGCGCCATACAAAGGCAGCAAGAGAACGAACACCCTAAAACCAAAAAGGTCGGTCGTACAAGGAACAAAGGAGAATTGGTTCCAGTCCCACGTTCTGCTCTTATAAGTTCTCTCAATAATGGTCTCTCAAAGCGGTCATGCTCGCCCGGATGCCCTCTCTTATGGGCTTGCACAACTACTCAAGATGCTCGCTCCATTGAGTCACTCACACATGGTAACCGAATACAGCCATAGACAGCTGGCTACAACTAGCCGATGGCATGGTTGTAATTAATAAAATGAGCGACCCGTAACTGGCATAAACAAACTTCAGGTCATTTCCCAAGGGGAGATCACCTATAAATACACGATGGCTATCAACATAAAGGGGATCCAATCTTTGAAACCAGAAAGTGCTGCCAAATTCTATCCTCAACCACTGATTCGGTCATGGCATCAAGAAAATTTTTATGATCATAGAAGACGGCGCCATCCTCTTTCTCATTCATACATCCATTCTCCTTCTCCTCAAATTTTACCATTCTCTTGTGTGATTCTAAGACTAAAGTATATAGACGAGGGTATATTGAGTAAATGCAAAGATGTACAAAAAGAGAGAATTGATGTATTTTGTAATCCTCGTTATAAGATTGAAACTCACCTTCACAGTGGACGTAGGCCTAATTAATGGCCGAACCACTCTAAATCTCGCCTCTACTATACTTTTCTTGCATTTTCCATTTTTAATTGCTGATCAAACACGGTTCCATTTAGATCTTTTCAAGTTGGTGAAGTACAACTTAGTACCTTGGGTGTTTAGACCATTTTTAGTGTAAACACTTGAGATAACTGATTCTGGCTAACCTTCTTATTTTAGTTGAACAAAGGACAACCAATCACATGTTACTACTTCTCTTTGCAATGTTTGTATATGCAAATGCACATAAATATGTGTTACTAGTCACCTTACATATGACTTCTACAATACATGGAAGGCTAATGTATGGATCACCAGTCAATTTATGTATATAACAACCCCTGATGTACAGACCTAGGGTGTCATACCATGATATTGATTTGAAGAGCTATTTTTCCATGTTACCTGTTCATTGAAATGTAAAAATCAAGAAAAACATTTTGATGCATCAATAACCGTATTTAAACCCTCAAATTTTGTCATTTTTAACGGATTTTTCTACTCATGTTACATTTTTCTAATATAATTTTAATTAAAAATTTTGTTTGTAAATTTGGTGGATATTGGGAGACTATGGACGACTCAACAGAGAAGCTTATTACTGCAAGCGAAGCAGTATAAGCTTCTCAATGGAAACCATGCGAAATTAACTATATTTAGTCCATAAGCCACAACAGCTCATTTCTTAAAATCTTCATTTTCATCTACTGTAATCACACAATTCAAATAGTCATACAGTTAAAAACAAGGCATTTTGGGGGGCCACCCCATGTGGTTTTTTCTTTTCAATCTTTTGGTCGAAAGAGAAAGGAACAAATTGGTTTATTTGCTATTTAAATAAAAATTGCTCGGATTTTAACTGGTTATATTTAGTAGATTAGATAAGATATTCCTTTGCACGAAGACGATAGTTTTTCTCAGTCTATCAAATCTTCATGATCATATATCCGTCCATGTGTTAACTATCCTGATTTGTTTTATTTTTTCAATGCAGAGTTCATTTTGGACTTGTATATAAATTTATATGTATTTGCAGTTTTGCATACAAAATGGAAATTAGTGAGTAAATGTTTTCTTTTTTCAATACAAAATTTGTTGTTATTAAATGCATAAACACACCTGAACTGAGTTTTCATTTATTGTTATTAAATGCTTTTATTTCATGTTTTTGCAGAAAAAGGATATGCATACAAGATGTAAGCACTCGTCATCAATTGAGGAACGAGAAATCTCAGAAGTATAACCCAAAAGACAAATCCGTTGTGCCAACTTATGAATCTTTTCATGTAGAGAAGGAACAAGAATTAGGGCCCAACATCATACGAATGCCATGTGAAGAAAATGAAATGCCTTGTGAAAAAATGAAATGCACGAAGAAAATGAAATGCTTTGCGAAGATAATGAGATGCGTGAAGGAAATGAAATGCCATGTAAAGAAACTGAGATGCGCAAAGAAATTGAAACGCATGAAGAATATGAAATGGTTTGTGAAGAAAATGTTGTTACCGAAATGGAAATCGAGAGGTCAGTTGAAGCTGAAATTGCAAATGTAAATGTAAAAAGGCGTGGTATTGGACCAACGAAAGTAAAAAGACTTCCATTAAATCATGAGAGTCGAATGTAAGTTGAATTCAATGAGGCAGGCATATCGATAGGAGAAGGCTCGGTCCACTTATCTTCTTATCTTGGACCTCTAGTAAGGGAGCATGTTCTGGTTATACTTAGTGATTGGAGGCTTCTAAGCGATGAACTAAAAACTGTCTTGTGGGATTCCATTCAGGTTTATATTTACAGAAATAATTTATTTAACGAAAAGTTTTTTATAATTCATTGTAATATGAAATAACACTAGTTTTTTCCTTTTGATTTGTAGGCTAGATTTAAAGTGGATGATGAATGGCAAAAAAAGGCCATATTTTAGCAAATGGGAACCATTTAGAGAACCTCAAAAAGTAGACTGGTTCAAAAAATAATTATAACGACAACAGAAGATGAAAGACTTGCTTTGAAACAATACAACATAAAAAATGTCAAGGAGCGGAGAAAGTTTGTAAAGGAGAAAACAAGTTTGGAGTTTAAGGTAAAATACTTACATTTAAATCCAAGTGCAATACATATGTTGTTAATTAGCAACTTATTCAAGTGCAATACAAGTGATGGCATGAATGTCACTTTGGATTAGTTGTTTGAATTTAACACTGTTGGAAGCTGAATTGGATCCGTAACTTTTAATTTTGATCTAAAATCTAACGTCTAAAAGCTTGCAAGTTGAATATACATATATATATGAAGAAAGATGCTTTTCACGTATCCAATTAGGTACAAACATGGTAATAACAATGCTACAGACAAAGAAACAGTATATTTTGTAGCTTCTGCAATGAGAATAACTGAAAGAATGAATGCTAAGATAACAACTAGATAAAACTTATATATGGTCGTACGACACTATCGGCATATAGATGGTAGAACAGGCAAGTTAATACAATAAAAAAAGGTGTTAGGCAAAGTCTGCAACTAGAAGAGTATCTTTTTGTGTGAATGTATTTGGGTTATGTCTGCATCGTGCTTATCGTTGAGTCGAAGTGAAATGGGGTTGGAGTCAAAAACTTCTGTTGCAAAATTTCTTTAGATGCTGCTGTCAATATTTAAAAAAGTTTACCCTAAATACTAAAATTAAGTCTTAAAAAAAGAGTAGCGCATTAATTGTCTCAATAGCCTATGAGATTCTTTTGTCTTTTAATGAATGAATATCATCCATAAACTATGCTCTTAATATGTACATTAACATAACCCTTTAAATTTTGTGAAACTAACATTGCTAACTAATAACTCTCATTAAAATTAGATATACCAGCAGTTTTTGTATATGACAAGATTCAAACAAGAATGACTTTAACCTATTGGTAAAAGTTATTTGGAGTTTAACTTGTTGCATAAATGAAGTCCTACGTATTTTAACAAGAAAATAAAGGGAAATTACGAGACATTTTTAACAGCCATAAACAATAACCAAGAAAACAAAGATAGAAGTATACGAGGCTGAGCAAAGGTGGAAAAACTAGACACTGAAACTAAGCAAAACCAGCTCGACTGGTAAATTTACCTTTACCAAATATAAAAGTAGTTTTTAAGAAATGATAATCTGATGGTTCCCGTTCCTTTTATTATCCTACTCTAATACTCTATGTTTCAACCTCCATCAAAAATGTTTTGTGAATCAGATCTTTACATCTTTCAACTCAGGCATGAAAGTCCATAAAATTCTTTTTCTTTATTTACCTTTATACAACTTTCATAAAAGAATCATTATCCAACAATGATCTGTATACGCATAGTTATATTATTCCATCTCTAAAATACAAAAATTCCAGTCCTAATTCAAAAAATAAAAAATAAACTCCTTCCGATAATTTGATTTAACTCCTTGAGATAATTTGATTTGTATACAGTATCGACTGTAAGGGAATATAATTATGTGTAAAGAGCATAAGTATTAAATATAACACATTTTATTGCGAGTTTGTGTCTATGGGAATAGAATCGAATTCAAGGAGTATACTCATATCTATGATAAATATGTGTGCTAATTTTAAGGATTCTAACTGATCATGTGCTCAGTTTCCAACTGAGCGAACTTGCTTGGTTTTCGACTAAGCATGGGCTCAGTTTTTAACTGAGCAAATGCTCAGCTGTTATCTGAGCAATGCTCAAACTAAGTAGTCTCACAGTTTTTAAATGAGCATATGCTCATTTTTTTTGTTGTGAATACACTTTGTTTTAACTAAGAAAACTCGCTCATTTTTAAATAAGAGGAAGCTTAGTTTTGAACTGAGCAAACTTAGTCATCTTTTAGCTGAGCAAAGGCTTGGTTTTATTAATGCGAAGCAGGTTACTCAGCATATAAGTGCGTTGTTTACGTAGCAGTTTTACACATATCACATTAATCTACTATTAATGAATATAGTTCATGAAATAATAATAATAATAAAAATACATCACAATTTCATAATCCATAAACATTTCAAAGTAATTGAACTCAAATAGCATAGGTTGTATCTTTTTAACAGGAAATGTATAGGTTCACATGTTAGGAGAGAAAATTGAGCTGCTCTAAAAATTGCTAGATTGAGCATAAATTCATTTACCTATAACTTCCAAATGCTTAATCTGTTTTCAACGTTCTTGGAATTTTTGGAAAGCTTGGAAAATATGCAATAATTTTTACTTAAGATGTCTAGTCCAAATTTGTCATTTACTAGGCTTAATACATATGTTCGTATCTCAGGCCTACACGTAGTTTATTGTATTAAGAGGCTAAATGTTTATTTCATCATAATTGTTGAACCGAAGACCGGATTTTAGTTAACTTAAGCTTGTTAGAAAGGTTTGGACATGCAAAATAAAAGGTTAGTAGCATAGCCAGGTAGAAACAAAACTATAAGCTAAATGAACCTTGCAAAATTAGAAGTTCAAACCTTTTTACTGCTTAATTGTACATCACTACAATGGTTCAAATTCTACTACATAAAGTACAAGTTTTTTACTACTGTTTTCAATTTTCCTAGAATAAATGAATACAAAGAACTTGCTATCATGCCTTGTCCAATGCTTCATAATTTCCTTCCTAGTGCATTTCCCGGCCATGTTGCATGCAATATTATTTCTATTGGTTCCACGTTCTTCACACAAACCGCTTTCCTATTATGAAAAAAAGGTTTTGTCTTTCATTCCTGTATGAGATATGTCCTCTAATCAAAGCAATTTGGCAATCGGTTTCACCGAGTACATTAAAAATAGTAAACGTGCAAAGTATACAGGGGTCGCTGGTTAAAAATAGTAGACCAACCTCAGATTGACGCTGCAACCTATTTTTATCACACATTGTTTTATTTTTACCTAACGAGTTCCTAATCTTAGGATGCATGTTGCAACATGCTTGTAAAAATAACTCCCTAGTGCTAACTTATATATGGCCGTACGACACTATCGGCTTATAGATGGTAGAACAGGCGGGTTAATACAATAAAAAAAGGTGTTAGGCAAAGTCTGCAACAAGAAGAGTATCTTTTTTGTGAATATATTTAGGTTATGTCTGCATCATGCTTATCGTTGAGTCGAAGTGAAATGGGGTTGGAGTCAAAAACTTCTATTGCAAAATTTCTTTAGATGCTGCTGTCAATATTTAAAGAAGTTTACCTAAAATACTAGTATTAAATCTAAAAAAAAGAGAAGCGCATAATCGTCTTAATAGCCTATGACATTTATGATATGAGGACATAATAAATATTTGAAATGAATTCTTTTGTCTTTTAACGAATGAATATCATCCTTAAACTGTTCTCTTAATATGTTCATTAACACAACCCTTTAAATTTTGTGAAACTAACATTGCTAACTAATAATGCTCATTAAAAGTAGATATACAAGCAGTTTTGTATATGATAAGATTCAAACAAGAATGACTTTAACCTATTGGTAAAAGTTATTTGGAGTTTAACTTATTGCATAAATGTAGTCCTACGTATTTTAACAAGAAAATAAAGGGAAATTACGAGATAGTTTTAACAACCATAATTGTTTTTTGCTCCTAAAATGGCCTCTACATTTGGTTCTCCTTTTGTTCCTAAAACTGCATTTTATACTAAATCTAACTAGACTGGTGTTTAGAGAATTTAACTATACTGAAAATAAAAGTTATACTAATTCCACGTGTATTTCTTTTTATAAAACTGATTCACAATCTCGTTCTTACTAAGCTTATACTAATTCCCTATATATTCATGCATTTTTTAAAGAATTGGATATTCATGCATTTAATGTTTTGCTCTAAATGCACATCTTTAATTTCATATTCTGTTTGCATCCTTTTAATGTATTGAGTAGGTATTAAATTATCCTTTTCCTTCTTTCAGGCACGAAGTGAGAAATATATTGCCATTAGGCAAAAGCAATTGCCGCATATGACTGGACACAGAGGAATGCCCATATTCATAGATGATTTGGTTATTTATTTAATTGTAGCATTATTTACCCAATAATTTAATTAATTATCAATTAATTTATTAAATGTCTAAATGTGGAAAAAGCAAAGTTCGGATTCATTGCCCGTATGTAGAATTGATGTTTGGGCTAAATCCTGCACTAAAAAGAATGGCGAACCAGTGAACACGGATGTTGCAAGTATTATTGTAAGAATATTTGATTTTTTTTCAGCAACTAAACATTGCTTTAATTCTACCATCGTATATAGCCTGTATGTTTTTTAATTTATGTAGGACAAGATTAAAACAATTGGTAATTCCAGACAATCCGACTCGGAAAATAATATCAGAGAAAATGCAATTGTACAAGTATTGGGGCACAACAAACCGGGATGCTTAAGAGCACTGAGAAAGGGCTACACCCAAACCAAGCTAACGTTGTCACAATGTAGAGATAAGAAGATAACTCACTGTCATAAAAAAATTTCAGAAATGGAGAGTGTGGTCCACATGCTAATGAACAAGCTGGAAAATCTACATTAGAAGGTTCACTTATTGCTTCATTGATTTTTCATGAATTTCTATAAATTTCAAAATTTAAACGTTTAACTATTAAAAACATACCCGATTTATTAATATTGTGCAATTTTTAACCATTAACTTCATTAAATAATAGCAGTATAGGCACATACAGAGCCGGTTCTGAGGTTTGGAGTGCCTAGTGCGATTTATCAAAGGTTCCCCCATGTTGTAAAAATTAAACAGTGGTTTTGAACAGAAATCATATTTGTAAGCAATTTAAATTATTTTTCAAAAACTCAATACTACTACGAACTAACAATGGAACACAGAAACATGACAAATGAAATTAACATTGTTATAATGCAAAAAGTTAAAACTAATTGGTTCAAATATAAAGAGTTTTGTACAAACAAGACTTGAGTCATTCCAACTACTAGAAATCATCAATTGCGTCTTTTGTACCATTATATATACTAGCATTTCGTATATCTGAAATAAAGATGTCGGTAACATGGTTATTTATGAAAAATGTAATTATAAAATAAACGATATTTTGTTTTAATCATAATCAGATCAGCTTATTATATCTTCTCCAAAATTTCTATCTTAAAAAATCAATTTTTGTAATGAAGTAGAGAAAATTTTGGATATGTTCCTACTTTCGTACTATTAATTTTATATAGCAAACAACACATGTTTCCATCTTTTACAAAATTCGAGTACAAATATGTATTGCAAATTTCGAATCAATATGGAATAAATAAACCACAATCAAATCAGTTTATTATATCATCTCCAAAATTTGAAACAAAAAAGTTAATTAATTTCTAATGAAGGGAAAAGAGGCAATATATTAGTATAATTCCTAAAATTCACTGCCACGCATTTTCAAGCAATTTGAGGTCCACCACTTCACCATGGAAAATTGAAGAGATGACCAAACTTGCGACTTGGTCATGGAATAAATTTTCAATGTCATTGACATGCAACCACTAGTATCTTCTAACTAGATTCATCACAGATGTACTACAGAACCCTCCATTAAGACTGAAATTATCAAACCGAATGAGTTTTGTTAAATAATCAAATATGTTGTGTCCTGGATTACAATTTACAATATGTAATGTTGGTTAATCTGAGAACTAAAATAATCTATTTTTCAATCCATGAGATCCAAAACACCGTATGCACGAATAAAGATTCAATCATCATCAAAGCTTTGTTAAATACACAAAATAAACCAAAAAAACTAAAATTTTACAGCATTTTCTAAATGCACAAAACAGAAATATTACAGCATTTACAAAATATAAGATATGAATTCGGGCGTCTTACTCAATTAGGGTTTCTTAAGCCTCTAAAGAAATCAATCAGCGATTCACTCTCCAAAAGAATTCCCCTTCTTCCTTCTTATATGATTCGCTCTCCTTCTGGTTCTATCGGCTTCTCTGAATCTCTATCCAGACTCTAGTGCGAGATACAAATACGCGTTTTTTTCTTTCAATTCCTTCCTTTAGATGCGCGACAAGAAAAATGATACCCCCTCGATTTTATGCCCCGTGCGATGGCCCAGTTGGCACTGGGCCAAAGCCATCTCTGGGAACATGCCAGGGAAATATTAATCTTACAAGTCAAAGCACAGTATAGTTATTGTTTTAGGTCACCATGACATTATAGGCACATGCCAGGGAAAGCAAAATCGGTCGAATATCTTTCAGTCGAGTCTTCACTGCACTCCATTTGTCATATATGAACAAACTCTAGCATTTATTATGCAATTGTTCAGTAACTTCCAATAGACTGTGAAACTCAATCATGGATCATCTAATATAAATAAATTGTGGCAAACAGTTAAAGTTAACATCAGTTGCACAATATTCAATTTGGACACCCTGCAACTATTTAATACTGCTATTTATAACTTAGGTATGCTTTTAATACTGCTTAACATTTGCACATAGGCAACTATTAACCATAAACTATTAATATTAATACTGCTAATTTTTGCTTTGACAGTGTAAAGAATGTTCGAAAGAAGAGAGCACAACAGAAATAGTTGAAATCACTTCTATTGTTAATATAACATCAATTGTAGTTTACTTTTAATCCATTTTTTTTATTTAACAGGGTAAAGAATGTTAAAAAATGGGAAGCACAATTGAAATGGTAAAAAAAAAAAATCTTGTATTGTTGATATAACATCAATCGTAATTTAGTTCTCAAACCAATAATTAATGTAATTTTTGGTTGAATAATTGAAGGGCAATGATAACATGTGTGAGTTAACGAATTGGGATGGAACCAATGAAATTGTCGCTGACGGAAGAGTAGTATCCACTAATCCTAATGAGGTTGTCAATGATATCCGTATTAGACCAAATGCTATGAAAGTTGTTATAGAGCATATGAAAAAAGAAGATGCTTATTTATGGAGGCCTACACCAAGTTTGTCACTATTAAGGGAAGATAAGAATAAGTTAGTAGTATGGCTTGCTAATTATGTTAAGGTACGACGAAACTTGGAGGATGACATTATGGTAAATTTCATAATTTACGATAACTATTTGCAATTGTATACATATATTTTCCCATTAAATTTGTTTTTCATTTTGGAGCAAAACTAGTAGCACGAACAAAAAATGCAAGCTTTATGATTGGAATGAGGGCGAAGTGTTAGGTGCCGAAGGAAGAATGTGCTCCAGTGATTCAGAAATGTTAGTAAATGGTATTCCGCTTGGTCCGTTAGCCTTTGTGGTTTGGGTAGACTATACCAACAAAGGAGATGCTTTTTTATGGCGACCTACAACCAATATGTCATGCATTAAAGACGCCGTTGGTAGGAAAATTGCATGGCCGAAATCAAAAATTGTAGTTGAAAAAACAAATGTTGTGATCACTCCTTACATGGCTTCAACAAGTGTTATGACTCCTCAGGTAATTTTGTTTGGCAGACATGATTTCTCATATAATATAATTACACAAAAATACAATAATTCATGCATTCTTGCTTACCCAACAGACGACTATAAATCTAGTAGCAAATAGTAAATGCAAGTTGATTGATGTTGGTGAAACGGGACAAATAATGGCTGAAGGAACTATCATATCAACCGATCCAACAACGATGGTTCACATTCTACAATTGGGAAAGGATGCCATAAAAGTTTGGATAAAATTTGTGAGAGTCAATGATGCATTGTTATGGAGACCTACATCGGAGTGTACATACATGGAAGATGCATTTGGTATGACCATAGCTTAGCCAACCACAAAAGTCATAGGGGAATCAAGTTCAAGTAAGTTAATACTGTCAAACCAGTCAATAATTACAGATTTTTCTTTTTTCTCTTCTAAACATATTCTCAATCTTGTGTATAACTGAATTAATAAAAAAACTAAAGCAAATGTCTTTATACGAAATTACATTAGTAAATGGTCAGTTCACACCATTATATGGTTATGCTAGTTTATATTATATAGACGTACTGTAATGTTAGACAATTAATTGTCTGCAAAAAAGGAAATTATGTTAAATTGTTGATGCATGTCCGAGACTGCTACAAAACCTCTAAATTTTGTTAATGCATGTGGGTGATGGTTTAGACAATTTATTGATTTGAATTAAGGTCGTGAACTGAAAGTGAAGGGAAAGTGGTGCAGTTTTGGCATTTTGTCAGGTTTGGGTTGAGTATTTTGATGGTGGACTGTAGATTAGTGAATTGTGGTTGTATTGCATGTCGGGTTTGATTAATGAATTATGGTTGGAGACTGTTTTGCATGTGAATTGCATGTGGGAACTGAATTGCATGTCGGGACTGAATTAGTGATGGTTTCGATCGGTTTTGAGTTGTTCTGGGTAGTAATCGGCCAAGAAATCGATGACCACCTCTGACTTACATTGCTCCCCCATGTCTGAACCAAAAACCTTCCTCAAACCACCGTCACAACCTCACTTCCAACAATTCCCATGATTTCTGAAGGTGTTTGTGGGCTGTAATATCAGTGAATTGCATGTCGGGTTGTTCCGGGTTGTAATATCAATGAGTGGTGTCGTCCCGTGGGGATGACGTGGGATGTAGGAATGGTACTGAAGGTGTTTGTGGGTTGTATTTCAGTGGAAGCAACGTCGGTAATTAGCGAAGTACACTTTTGATCATCAAGCGACGGTGAAGCCAGCAGATCCAGCAGCTCCCACCAATTAGCGAATCAGTCGAGCCTCTTTAACAATTCCTATGACTTCTGAGGATATTCTCTTGCCGAGGATAGATAACTAATAATATTGCTGAGGATATTGCTGAGCGAATCCAGCATCTCCCGCCAATTAGCGAAGCCGGGCCTCTTTAACAATTCCCATGATTTCCATCATTCTTTGGGCAACGCCTAATTGTCTTATTGCAGATTCAACCATGCATAGATTTAGAGGCTCAGTCACATCTCTTCCCACATGACATTTTCCTCCTTTTCTACTATGGTAATTGTGTTTTCATTCGAAGTTAATTTTTCTATGTTCAGTTGATGGGTGTCAAGATTGTGGTTGTTGAATGTGGTTATATGGGTTTACTTGGACACCTTAGATCCATATTAGAGAGTCAATCATAAGTGAGACTAATCATTGGTCAGTGCAGACCGGTTCAGGTTATATTTAAGACTGACCTGCTTTGATGTGAGCTGCAAAGTCGTTGGCCCAATGCACTGCATGCTTAGTACAGGGATGGGCATAAGTCTAGCTTAGGTTTGAATTGGTAGAAGGAAGTTTTTTTCAGACTTGATCGTGTAGTTCAAGCATGTAGTCAGAGGTGGTGATAGAAATGAAAGTATGTAGTTCATGTGCATTAATGTAGTCCAAGCAGCTACTGAAGGTATGTAGTTCAAACATACTCTGAAGTGTTATTTATGTTTCCTTGGGCTAAGTGAAGAAGAAAAGCATTGAGTATCACTTGCATGTGCATTAAGGATTTGTCATTTACTGCTTATTACAATTGAGTAAGATGATCGCTATGATGATCAGCAAACAAGGGAATGATAAACAAAAGCATGTTTATAAAACAATGTAAAACATGCAGATGCAGGTAATAAAACAGGCTGTTACAGCCTAAGGAAGCTTGCTGCTAAAGGAAAGTGTAACTTCTCTTGGGGCTGGGAGAAGAGGTGTTCGAGTTTTATAATGTTAAAGGTATGCAGTAGGCACTAAAGGCCGACAGGGGTGAAGGGCTATGTATTATATTAAAATATAAATAAATTCCATAGCGACTGTTCTAAATTTTAAACTGACCATAACTTTCAATTCATATTATGGAATCTGAATTTTTCGCATCTGTTAGAAAGATATTGTTAACCAAATTCAGATGTTTCTGGTTGTATTAAAATCCGATTTATTTTGAATTCTATACATTCATTTGAAATTAGAAATAGAATTTCCAAACTACCGCGCCATTTCGAGTTCGTTTTATAACTAATATAAATTTATACGTTCTAACTTCGATTTAAATAAATTTTAAATTATTAGTTCTCAAAATAAATCATTTTAAATTCTTAAAATCCATTAAAATAGCTAAAATAAAATTTTTAAATTGGTTCAGAAAATTCGGGTTGTTACAACATTCCTGTATAATTCAGCCAAAAAAAACTTTAGTTAATAGCAACAGCAGGTGCAAAACATATTTAAATAAGCATGATGGTTCAAACACTTAAACTCCACGTGGACTACAAGCTCCAAAAATTGTTTCACTTTCTAAACACTCAAATTAAAATCTGGAAGTCTTGCTACCTATGTCCAGTTTAGACTGTCTATAAAGTTTGCTTAGACTGTGAGCTCCATCAATTATTATAAAACTTAATTAATCTCATAAAACTTAAAGCAGTTAATTATTTTAAATTTCAAATTTTATTATTATTATTAACTTAGTTAATTTTTATAAACCTATTTAACTTTTTTTAAACTTAGTTAAATTAGTAAATTTTGTAATAAGTTACATAATTTTATAAAAATTGGTCAATATAACTTGTTAAGCTGGTATATTAGTTGACATCTTCATTAACATAGTGACTAAATGGAACTCGTTCTGTTTATTCATGATTACTATGTGCTAATCTTTATCAGGCCAGTTACACCAACTAGTGCAAAGTGGCCACAGTACCCGTTTAAGGCACAAAAAACAGGCATACAATATCAGTCCAAAGCAAATGATGATCAAGAAAACATATGCAATTAGGTTTGAAGTGTAATTGGGTGATAGTAATGCGCAACACTGGAGCATGCTCAACAAGAACCAAGACGGATATAGTCACATGGTCGCATATGCAGCAGATGTCCATGCAACATCACAAAAGTCAATTTTTACATTGTAAGCATATTATCATAGTCTTCCAATCATCATGGTGCACATAGATCCAGGCATGTACAATTCAAACACAAACAACAAAGGACATGTACTCATCAAACAAGTCAGAAGGAAAATGGATATAAGCAGTTTTACAAGCCAAGACAACTCAAACTCAAGATACAAGTTTGATGAGTAAGGCGTGAATAGGTGCTTGAATATATCAAATTCAAGTCCACAACCAGTATATAGCATGGCAAGTTGACAAAATGCAAATCAACATACATATACATGTCAAGAAAGGGTAACATAAATGGATGGGGGACAAAAGGGGAATCACTGGATTATACGTGAATACGACTACATGGTGGACAAACATGTAAGAATTCAGCAGCAAAGCAATTAGATGTGCACAAAACAATATAAGGTTCAGAAATTCAATTTATTGACAGATTTACCAACATAGAGCACGATGATATATATATATATATGGACAGTCTTAAAAGAAGGATCTTAACATAAATCTAAACTTGAATTAAATTATGATTATCTCAACATGAAAGATGAATAATATCAAAATGCTAACCTTTATATGTCACAAACAGATGGAACCATTGTAAGATAGGTTATAATTGCTTTTGACTTCTCCAAACTTATCATGTCTCTTGTAGTGAGCTGCAATTAGCAAGAAATGAGAATTAAAATGATACATAAGACTCAAATACCACATTTACTTCAGGAGACAGTTCTATGCACAATAAAAATAAGACAAGCTTATTTGTTCCAATTATCATACCTATGCATGAGCATATGCACACCAGTAACAATAGTTCCATACTCAATTCATCTCAATCCTTAGACTATTGATCCTTTCACTACCTTGAATTGCTTTAATCTTCTATCCACTGACAAACATGATCATTTAGATCTCCCTAAAAAACTGCATCATCGCTCTAATCTTTCTCCCAATATTTCTTTTAACTCCCTACCATTTGTTATAACCATAAAATTGTATACCAAATTGAGAGTAACAACTTAATCAATTTTGCATGACCTCTTTGGACAGCCCTATACAAAAATGGTTCAGCACACCCTCTAATGCCAGTGCGTTATGTGTATTACTTCGCCACTCTTCAACACCAATTTAAGCAATTTGTTAGTGCCAGGAGTACCACCGACAGTGGTTCTAAATACTAATCATAACTTCAGAAACTGAACCATTATTTGAAAGCCAAATCAAGATTCCTCTAGATGTATGTTGTATGTATTTGTTAGCTTTGTTATAAAACATTTGAATATTAGTCAAGTAATGTACAATTCAAATGTTGTAAGTACATTAACATGCTGTTATAGTGTAAACAGATATGACACCATATATAAGCGATACCAATCATATTTCCAAGTAGGCTGCAATAGTACAATATTCGTCTTATTTCATATTGACAATGCCTTGTGGAAAACAATGTGTCACACTGCAGAGGCTAACATAAACCATCTTAAATCAGTTTATGAAAATAAAAAATATTAAACTGTGAATGGAAAAGGTGGAAAGCAGATAGCAAACTTAAAGGAGATTTGTTGACAGCAGACATATTAACAGTCAACGCCAATGATTCAAATATAAAATATTTAAATGGAACAATCTGAAATTTGATAAAGTGTAAATCCACACATCCTTTTCTGTATTAAGAACAACCGAATTGAAAAATATACCGAAAATGTAAATTGTGGGCACAGGTTGCAGAAAATGTATGGAAAGAAAAGTAAATTTTGTTTGGTTGAAAACGAAAGTGAAAGTATATTATAAGTCAGATGCTTATAATCTTGTGATGCAATGAAGCATAAGGCTAAGTAGATCAAAGTGTACCTATTTAACACTTTAGTTACTCAAAAAACATATAAAATTTGATTGTCATGCATACTGATACTGGTTACTTGTTTGAGTGCAAATGATAGCCATTTCATCAATTTAATTTAATGTCATATAAATACTCCATGTTTTCAGTTAAAAATTTTCCTTTATAATTGGAAAATTAAATCCAACATTTACGGCTCTGCCAACAGTGGACTATGCAACGCTGGAAGGAAAGTCATACATTTCGTATATTTTTAGCAAGACCTAAACTATGCGAGTATCCTTGACTAATTCGTTTTCCCTCTGTATCTGTTGCATATTTTGTTATTAATGAACAAACAATTATCCAAACTCTGAATACAGCTATGCAAAGATATTTATACTAGATCGATGACACGTATGATGTACATGATCATTTGTCAAACTATTTATACACTTTTTACTCAATTTGTACGTACACATGAAGGTGGTTTTCATCAAATAACAAAAGTTATGAGCATATAAAGTAACTAATTTCAAAATTTTACCTGTCCTTGTAAGTGGTCGATTAGCCCTTCCCTTACGCGGGTACGGGTATTCTTCAGAAACTTCAAGTACATGACAAATAATTCCAATGTCAGGGGTACCAAGGTCGTTGTAATAGGCACAGTTGTACACTCAATCCAACTCATGTAGCTATCTTGTTACGTCGTCACATCTAAAGTGATAGAGCTCTTCTTCTCTGTATGGTTTCAGTGGAGCTGGTGTTTTATTTGGGAGTTATTCATGTCATGAATGTTTTGTGACTATATTTAGTTGCATCATAGCCACCCAACATTTTGTTTTTAGTTAGCTGAATTCTTTGATCGTGTATCGATTGTTTAAAGCCGAATATATGACTTCAAACTAGTCATAGCATGTCACCGTTTTATGCCTTAAATTATTCTACTGTTTTGTACATCGAAAATGAAATTTATCATATATAATTCCACTGTCAACGTGGCATTATTAACCTTATCACACTCTAATTCCACTCTAACCATTCAAAATCATTTCCATACCAGTGTACTACTCTTTCACTACATATTTATAAACCCTCTCCTCCAATAATCTTTCTGTTGACCCTCTACCCATACTACCTCTAACCCTCACATTTGTGGTCCATCTTCCAGTATTCAAAATCAATGTTAATTCCATACCAATTCTCGGTTAAATAATTCAAATGATAAATAAATTAAGAATCATAATGAGTAGTGAAAAATATATAGTAAAGTTGTAGTACCTCTCATTCTTGTTCCAGTTGGAGACATTAGGGACCAATTGTTGGTGAAATGGGTGAACGATTCTACGGTTTAGGGATTTTGTAATTCATTGTTAGAGTTTACTGATTTTGCGAACTGCGGTTTTGTTTGGTTTCTGGAAGCGAGAAGTAGAATAAGGGTTGTTTTGTAAATGGGTTGGCCAGTGAAATAAGCGCTTATTTTCAGTTCCCACGCAAAAGAATTTTATTTCCCGCTTTTTACCTTTGTATAGCATTGGGTACGTATACGATATTTATTTGAAAGTTTGGAAACCGTGCGTAGCAGGACACACTGTACATTATTACTATCAAAACTCCATATTCTTGTACCAGAAAATCACTAATTGATTTCCACAAAATTACACTAGGTTTAAAGTTAAATAAGTTGCATTCTTCGCCACCAAACTTTGCACGTTTGAAGAAATCAACGTACGTGACCACTTTGGAAATACTATGTCAAACATCCATCTACACAAGTTGTCCTGGGACTGGACAAACCGGAGGCACCCTCCTACCACATCCTAGGAATCACCCTATGGATCAGTAGCAAGTAGTCCTTATAATCCATAGATTTCAATCACGATAGAATCACAGTATATAATTAGGGATCAGCTAGAGATTTAGTGATTCTTTTGTTTTATGAAGATCCACAGTCTTCAATTGCTTCATCTCGATTAGCATCTTCCACGTTTACATATCTACTGGTTCGGGATGGTTTTTCGAATATAAATTTGATCCTGGTCTTTCCGTATCAAAAATTGTATAGGTCAGATTTGATAGTCAGTTGTTTAATTATAAAATAATCAACCATTCATCCATATAAAGAAAAATGAATTCACTGATTCAATACCCAACATCATTTAGCCTCTTTAATTATCCATTTGTTAATTCAAACTTCTATATTTTCCAATATTTGGAATATAGCTTTCTACTTCTTATTTCAAAATAATAGTATACTCAAAATCATTTTATTTAACTTATAAACATTTCGAATTATAGTTTATAATATATTTTTTGGGAATACTAATTTTATTTACACTACAACAAAAATACACTATTATAACGTCCATTTTACAACGGGCATTGGCTGCCCGTTGTAATAGAATGCTATTACAAGGGTCATTTTGTGACGGCAAGGAATTTCGCTCGATCTGAATCAGTCGTTAAACCGATCTAGACCGTTCGAAACCCCTGATCGTTTGAGAACAGGACAAATCAGAACGCAAACATAAGAACATTTCATTGTTATTACAACAATTCCATCAGATACAAGAATATACAGAGTATAATGAATAAATTACATTCGATAAATATCAGAGATTACAATAAATTACATAGTAGCGGATAATAATACAAAGCACAACTGAAGGTGATATACGGATACAGAGCTTTCCGAGCATCGTTCCAGCTGTAAACCAGGATCCTGTGAATATAAATCTGCAAAACCAAAACTACTAGCTGCCCGTGTCGGAAATAAGGGCACCCAGAGTTTAGGTTAAAACAATAAACTCCAGGTCAGTCATGTGACTGGTGTGAGAACTAAAACAGTTATTTAAAACTTTATTTTAAAAGAGGGTAATTCAAGGGAGCACGCCGTATAACACGGAACGGGTTTTCTCCCTAGAATACCAGTGCATATAGATAAACAACGCAATGCTTTTTCGAAAAATGAAGCTATTATAAGACCCAGGTCCCATCACACAATGCAACGCAAGCCGGAGGATAGGGTTTTCCCTTATAATAGCCAAACATGCTTGGTACGTTTAAAACAAATCATTTGATACTATAATAAGTGTATAGTGTCAAAACATTTTCAATCATAAATATAAATCATAGACGGCATAACATCCCATGCTACTATGTCGCCATACCAGGCTCTACAAATAAAGCCGAAATACACGTATTGGAAATTGGATTTCCATCATGAGTCGAGGCAAGGGGCAAGCTCCTCTCCTCTTTCGAGACACTCTAACAAATGTCTCAGGACTACACACTCTGGGCAATCCTGGATCTTCAGGGCCGGTCCTCACTTACGTTAGAGGATTAATTATGCCTGAACACACGTTTCCCGGTCCTTACAGACCTAAAATCGAGGCGCCTCATCCAACAACCACATAGGTGAAAAGTATATAAATGTCAGGGCTGGTAAGTCACTGACACCACCAAAGCTAGAAAGAAACGTCGTGCTCTCCCTGCAGTCCTTATCCCATTTTTAACTCATACCTAGGTGTGAGGCTCGCGAATTCACGTTATACACAAAGCTACGCCACAAAGGCCGTGCTTTGATCATCAACCACAAGACTTTGCTTTTCAACAGAAGCCTTGATCCATGCAACTCAGCATGCCACACAGGCAATTCATGCCATGCGATTGATATTTATCAATATATAACCTCTAAGCTCGTACGTCTCAGAGAAGGGCGTTAAGGAAGAGAATAAATTCTCCGCCGCCAAACAGATATATATTTAACAGAAATCAATCAACACAGAATAAAATCCAATGTCAGACACACAATCCATTTACAAGTTCGTTCTGGGTCTGAACGAAACCGAAGGCACTTTCCTCGCATATCCATCGATCTCCACGTACGTCTGGACGATCACCAACTGATTCCCTCATCTTGGGTGTACAGCCCAATCAAGATCATCAGTAACCACCCAAACGATGTGGAGACTTCCGGTCTTCAACCACCGTCTTCATCTTCGACTTATCGTCGAATCGGTTATTCAGAATGGGTATAAACCTGGACTTTCCGAACAACCCGCGTATATTAAAACAAATGTTACATAAACACAACATACGCCTCATTCCAATTCATATTCTCAGGGAAAGGTTCCCATTAATTTTATCCAAGATAATTTCTTTAAAATTTATCCTTTAATCTTCCTTTGGGTGTCATTTCAAACCAAATTATGGTTTTCTAAACTAGTCGAGATTAGCGAACCACACCGAAGTAATTATTTATTTTATTTCCCAATCCCAACCTATTCATCCCATGAAGCAAAACTGGTAATACTCCATATCTAACACCACGGTGTTATCGGTAAAATTAATTACCATTTCACGTTCAAATCTAATTAAAGATTTAACTATCGCTTTGGAGCAAAACTGGTGATACTCCATTCTCGCTCATTTTCCAAATTTGATAATTTAGATTATCAATTCACATTTCAGTCTAATTGCAGATTCATTAAAACTCCTTTTACTGGGTTAAAGAACTAATGTCCTTTAAAACACAGTTCACGACAAACCCAAATCACATTTCATTTATTATCGGGTTAAAGAACAAATGTTATTTAAAACACTGTTCCCGACAAACCCACAAATCAATTCTATTTAAAACCCATTTCAAATCCCATTTATTTATTTAAAAATAAATGGGTTTTAATTTCAGTTCAAAACTAGTTCATTTCAATAAAATCTATTTTTATCCTTTCAAACATGGGGTTTTTCATCCCAATTTTTCCCAAATCATTTCTTATGATTTTACACAAATTATTACTATTTTTAATAATTTTATCAAGGCCCGTACAGTCGATTTCCATCAACGGCCATCGAACTGCACTTACAGCGACCTTTTCCAAATTTGATTTGGACGTATCTCCAAATCCAACCGTTAGATTTAGAATTTCTAATATTCGTTAGAAATCTCTTTTCGATACGAACCCAACGGTTCCGGTTTTAGGAGAATCCGACGGTCGGATCTCCCGTAATGTCCGTTCGAAATCAATGGTCGAAATTCGCGAACTGCCGCGGCGCGGCGCGTTCTATTCAGGCCATTATATTATATATATAATATATATTTCGTCGATTTCTATTTAAAACGTATTTTATGAATCGTTTTAAATTCGTTTTCAAAACATTTCAATTCTATATTCAATTTCAAATCAAAATTGAATATTCCCTATCATTACTATCTAAATGATAATATTTTCAAAACGTTATATTTTGAAATCACTTCCTTTTCAATATTCATTATAAAAACGAATATAATCGATATAAATATCGTTCACGTCAAAATAGCGCAACACTAATCAACACGGCTTCATATATTTCAATAAATTCGTTATTCTATTCAACATATAAATAATTATTCTATTCAATATGTGAATCTATATTTTTGTCAACACACGACTAATCTCAACGAATGAGTACTGTCCATGTGTGACTATTTTTGTTATTTAATATATCTTATGAAAATTAAGGTATCTATCGTTTGATATTTAATCAGACTCCAACTGTAAATTAGTAAGAGAACGATTCCCTAAATATTAACCCCGAAGGCCGGAACCAACATCAGATCAATATTCAGGAGACCACTCATCTTATCTATTTTTCAGTTAGTTTCTAATCTTATATATGATAAAGATGTAAATTTTATTGTTAAAATATTTCGTTCAACACATGACTAATCTCAACGGATGAGTACGGTCAACACATGAACCTTTATTCTATAAAGATAAAGATGTAAATTTTATTATTAAAATACTTCGTTCAACACATGACTAATCTCAACGGATGAGTACGGTCAACACATGAACCTTTATTTTATAAAGATAAAGATGTAAATTTTATTATTAAAATACTTCGTTCAACACATGACTAATCTCAACGGATGAGTACTGTCAACACATGAACCTTTATTTTATAAAATTCTTTATCTTCTAAATTGGAATGAGGCCCAATCAATTACCATATAAAGTTAATTATATGGATTCCACACAACACATGTATATAATAGCAACGATAAATAATCAACCATCATCCAAAGTGCACTACACTGTATAAGCATCAAATATAGATATCTAACGCTTACAACAGCTTGTCAATCAATCGATCGACATATAACTAACTATTAGGATTAGTGTATGCCGTGTTTTATCCCAATACCCGTGTGGGGTTTCAAACAATCAAACACAGATTTTATTTGTGCAGTTGGGCGATGTGTAAAATTTATCGTTCCAATCAATGTCAGTCAAATCAGTGTACATAAACAAACCGTCCGGTTTATAAATGAATATTTTATTTTATTCACTTCCACGTTATTCATATTCACGTTAAAAATTATATTTTTAACGATAAAACATTTTATTTTAATATATGAATTTCTATTCAGTTCATTTGCACAATAAAAATGATATTTTTATTTTTCTAACATATTTTAGAAAATTTCGGCGGCATAACGGCACGATACTAGAAACGGGACGAGGCCTAGCCTTATCCCCGGTCTAGTGAAGGCCCACGCCATTCACACATCAATCAAATCAATTTCAATTCACCAAACAATTCAATTCAAACTAAATAATCTAACCAACTACACAACCAAACAATTAAACAAACAAGCCATCCATGGTCTATGGATAACGGGTGTCGGGTGCTACTAAACACCGTCTGCATCCTAGTATATATATATATATATATATATATATAACTAGAAAAAGAAATTTTAAAAGGTGAGAAGTTCTCACCAACAGCTATCCCAATTCCACGACTCCTCTTTTATTGAAATCTTCGTCGTTCTCGTCTCTTATCACTCTCGTTGCCCGTAGTCACTACATATATAAAAATCACATTTTTATTATCTACATTATATAAAAATCTTATCTTTATATCCTCTATAAGTTAAAAATCGGACTTTTATCCTCTCTATAATATAAAGATCATATTTTTATTTACTTCATATGTCAAAAACTGTAGAAGATTTAAAATGGAGAAAACTCACTTTTTTTCCAACGCCCGGATTCGCTATTCTGGTTCCAGAATTTGCAAACGAGCTTCAATCTTCACACCATCTTTTATTCTTGCTTAAACGCGCCATTCCGGACAACTTTCGCCTAAGAGACTTTTTGCCGAAAATGCTCCAATTCGCCAGAATTCGCGAAAGTACACGAATTTTTCAGCTTTTGAACAGCAGACCTCGAACGCGTTTTCCAAGCAGCTCCGAACTCCAAAACATGACTTCCATATAGCCAAATCGAAGAGAATTTCGTGCTCTACAACTTTGGTCTAGAGGGACTTTGGCCAAAAGCGCACCGTTTGGGAGTTATTGGCGAAATACGGTCAATGACTTATTTGCAAAACGGGAAATTAGTGAAAAGGGTGATTTTGAGGAGGAGGGGCCCACGGCCGGAATTGAGGGGGGCGCCGGGCCTGATGTGGCGTGGGGAGGTGGCTAGGGGCCGGCGGCGGCGGTGGTGGTGGCCGTGGTGGTGGTGGTGGCTCCTAGGGTTTGCAAAATCACATAAAAGAGAGGAGAGAGAGAGGAGGAGGAAGAGGAGGAGGAGGGGAAGAGGAGGAGGGGTGCGGATGGCCGGCGGCGGTCGGTGGAGGTGGTGGAGGGGCGGTGGCAGCGGTGGTGGGAGGGTGGAGGCCATTTTTGAGTTTTTGTGGAGAAAGAGAGAAATGAAATTATGAAGAGAAAAGTGGAGTAAAAGTGATTATATGCTAGTTTCTCGCGTATCGCCTGAACGCTAGCGATCTCTGATGGCCGCGGATTTCGGACACGAGATAGTAGACGTGAAGACGAGTCCAACGAAACAAGTTTCGTCGAATTCCGAGTTCGTTTGACCATTCAAAAAAAATCACAAAAATGCTCAGATAAGCTCTAAAAATGCGATTTTAGCGCACATTTTCTTCTCGCACGCTCGCATGATAACTCAAAAAATCAAGCCCTCTTGTATTTAACCATTATTAGATGATACGAATCCATAAAAAAAATGAAATCGAATTCTGAGGTCGAATCAATAATGTTCCTTTGTAAAATGACTGCTCGCTTTACCCTGAACTGTTTCAACTCGCACGGCCACATACTAACTCCGTTCGACGCGCCATTTGGAACTCAACAATGATTTGTCATTGTGAATCCATAAAAATTTATCTCGTCGAATTCTGAGTTCGTATGCAAAATTTCACTTTTTAAGGGCTATGTTTTGTTAACCGAAAAGCTCCTGCCAATTGCCACTATTCCGGATATCGGAATATATCGAAGCTTATACTTTTCGGAGTTCTAAACGGCATTTTGAACTCAATGGAAGTGGTTTCGAGTCCAAATTCATTCATATGTAAAATTTGACTTTTTGGGCCATGTATAGTTTACACATCGACTATTCTGAATTTTCAACTGGGCATAACTTTTGATTCCCGCTATGAAATTTCGATTTTTCAGATTCGTTGGAAAGATATTTTCATATAGATCCTATTATTTTTGGTTTCGCTAAAATCCGGATTGTTTTGCACCCGGTACATTCAATTGAAGTTTGAAATCGAATTATCGAACTACCGCGCCATTTTCAATTCCCTTTTTAATTATATATAAATGTTTATATTCTAACGACGACGTATATAATATATACGTTCCAAATATATTCAAAATAAATTTTCGTCGATATTATTTAAAATAATTCATTTTAAATGTTCAAAATTCGCTAAAATTGCCAAAATAAAAATTTTAAACTGGCTCAGAATTTCCGGGTTATTACACATTTCCTGGACCGTTGTAATAGAAGCATGTACAACAGACTTTTTACAATGGGCGCTGATTGCCCGTTGTAATAGAATCCTATTACAACGGTCGTTTCTACACAGTTGTAATAGATATCCTTTACAATGCTCTTTTTATAATGGGTATTGACTACCCGTTGTAATAGAATATTATTACAACGGTCATTTAAGGCCTGTTGTAATAGATGTCAATTATACAATGGTTACAAAATGCATGTTGTAAATATTTTTATTTTATAACAGTCACAAAATGCTCATTGTAATAGATGCAAATTTTTGACGATCAATAATTAATAATTACAGTACTTCCATAAAATTAATACTGATTATTTTGTATTATTTAATAATTAACCATTAGTCATATATTACTAATTATTAACTATAATATTACATTACTAATTACTAATCATTAATAATATTATATTATTTATTAATATTTAATGATTAATCATTAATAATGTTAAATTAATTATTTATAACTTATAATAATTTATGATTATTAATAAATAATCTCTAATTACAAATTATTATATATAATCAGTATTCCAACAAGCTTAATTTTACTTTTTAGTTATCAGTAAGTAATATTAATTAATTAATATTAAATATAATAATTTATAATTAACATTAAACTATAATTAATAAATATGAAGTAACATATGATAATTAACTTTACCAGTTATACAACAACCATAAAATCCCCATTGCTATAAACGTTTATTGCTAATTTTTGACAATCAATAATTATAATTTGTGTTTGAAAGAGGTATTTTTATGAATAAATTAATTATTTGTTATTATTAATTGATAACTAAGATGAATAACTTTAACTTAATTAAGATTAATTAACTTTAACTTAATTAAGATGATTATTTAATATTAATGATTAAGAAGTAATACTAAGTATTTCGTATTTTATAATTAATAATTTTTGATATAATATAATCTATAGTTAATGATTGTTAATAAATAATAATTTATAACAAAGGTTTAAGTTTTATGACTAATATTTTATTATATAATTTATGATTTATAACTAAATATTAAAGAAATATAATAGGTGATTTGATGCTATATCTGTCGTTATGCACCCCTTCTTAGACCCAGTCATACAAATATACAATGATTCTCAAATGTATAATAATTTAGCACTACGATGATTTTCAAATAAATAATAATTTAGTATTTATTATTAGTAAATTACTTTTATTAGTACTTAAGATAATTAAGACGTTATTAAAAAGGGCGGCAACTAAAATTTTAAGGCCCGCCACAAATTCCAGATCTAAATATCCACCGCTCAAATTTACAATTACCCTAACCCTAAGTCCCAAAACCATTCCAACTGCCTACTCTTAAATCCTAAATCTCCACTTAAACTTGCAATTTCGCTTGCCTTTGCAAATCGCCTGCCATTTCACGAGAATCAGTTCCGGTACGTTCATCGCCTCCTGCCCAGCTGCATATCCCCTTCTGTAATAAATACCTCACGCCGAATCCATCAACAGAAAGTCTCTTGCCCGCCTCAATCTGCGCTGCAGTTGCCATCGAGAAAGAAGTGCCTGAAAATGAATGGCCAGATTCGTTTCTTCGTGATTCGGAACTGTCATCTTATGCGAACTTTGTTCGAGCTCGATTCAAGCAGATGATAAGGAGCACGCAAGATAAGGTGTTGTTGCAATCGAAAGAGCTGATGGAGTTAGGAAGTTTGAAGGGGATGTGTTGTCTAGACCGGGAGGAGGTGGTGGAATAAGTAGAGTTTTGCAGGATGGAGGAGTTTGGGAAAAAGCAGGGGTGAACATATCGGTTGTATATGGAATGATGCCTCCTAATGTGTATAGAGCTAAAAAAGGCCAGAGCGAGTCAAATGGAAAGAAAGCAGGCTCAGTTCCCTTTTTTTCTGCTGGAATTAGTTTGATTTTACATCCAAAGAATCCATTTGCCACAACTTTACATTTAACTATTGTTGCTTTGAGACGAAGGTACCAAAAGATGAACTCGGAACACCTAGGCAATGGTGGTTTGGAGGTGGAACTGACTTGACCCCTGCCTATATTTTTGAGGAAGATGTCAAGCACTTTCATTAGGTTCAAAAGAAAGCTTGTGACAAATTTGATTCAAGTTTGTATCCAAGGGATTGATGGCAGGTATGTTAAGTTCTATGAACAGTTAGATTCTTATTGTTTAACAGATACATTCTCGTTATTTTGTTGCTTGAACCTATGTATATTTGTGTGCCACCCTACGTTGCCTTGTTGTGCTTCCATTTTCCATGTTCACTCTAACCTTATGTACATGTGTATGCATGTTGAATGATATTTATGTGTCAAACTAAATAGAATTCTATTTGTCAGAATTTTATAAAAAACCTAGCCTTAACTCATTATATAGAATGATATTTTTGTTAACCAACAAGCCTAATTTTAATTGTTGTCTTACCTGCATTAGTTTAATTTCCCATGTTATGTGTCATAATCAATAGCTTTAGCGACAAATGTATAGAGAGAGTAGTTAACAACCAATTCAACTACTGGCCGGTTTTCTTATGGTCATTCATCTTTTGTTTGTTTGTGGATGGTCTTCATTTTGCTGGCACGTAGATCTGGTGGCAGTTATATTGCCTATGACAATTTAGTTACTGCAAGTTTGTGGTCTAATGTTGGAAATTATTGAACCATTTTGATGTGTTTCATATATATATATATATATATATATATATATATATGTGTGTGTGTGTGTGTGTGTGTGTGTGTTAAGATCTTATAACAAATTTAACCCTAATAACTAAAATAAAATATAGACTATTCTTGAGTTGTTGCTTGTTGTTAGTACAAGTGGGAAGATGACTTGTTGCCTACTATTAACAAACATTAGGTTGGATTGAGCATTCTATTAGCAAATCCGTTGATTCAAATATTTCAATTCAGATATAGCGATTTTAATTAACTGGTGAATTAGTGATTACCATGTTGGTTTTCATAAATTAATTAAGATTGTTTGATAACATATCAAATTTAATGAATTAGTTAATGAACACAAAGTGGCTTTGTAAATTACAGTATTACTATTTATAGTCATTCATTAATTTGTTATACAGTTTTGACTAAACATTATTATATAAATAAATAATCCAAGATCCTTATGGATTATGTTGTGTTTAGTGGTCTATGAGACTGAGTTGGTCATAGCTGCATTTTATATAACTGTAAGGTAATACTTTGAGGGCTACTTAAGCCACCTTTCAATGAAGAAACATAAATTTGTAATTATTAATATGAGCGTATAATGAATTTGTAGGTGAAGATTTGAAACCTTTTCCCTTTCCTAAATATCAGTTTTTTTAATTTCCCACAGTAAGTAGATTTTTGCCAAATGCAAACTATATAGTTTGATCAGGAATATAACAAAGCGTTCTTTGTTACTACTTTCGACTTATGGCATTTATTTAACCTGCTATTCGTATTGATTGTGCTGAGCTCCAAAGTTAATAATTCACCCATGTTCTTATCCTGTTTTCGTAATTGTAAATTGTCATCTTTATTTAAAATAAAATAAAAGGACTAAAATTAAAAATTGAAAAAAGTCATGTATAAATTTGTTGCTTATGGGGCAGCAGAAGGCTGCTGCCACCGAGCAGTACAGCCATTCTGCCATGAAGCAACCGCATGGGGTGGCTGCTATCATATATGGTTGTAGCAGGAAAAAAAAGGAAGCAACATATGAATTATATTAGCATTGCTAAAGAAAACAAGTGTGTTAGTTATTGAAGTAATGGTCAATTTACTCAAACTGGGGTCTGCTGTTGGCATTGCACTTCAAACATTGGGCATGTGCTGTTTTGTGTCTTTCTTCATTTACTTAAGTATTTTTTTGGCTAGGTCTTTAACATTATCTTTATAGTTTTGTAAATGATTATAATTATTTGAATTTTTTCTTTAATGTTTGTTTAGCTGTTGAAAATGATTGGCCTTGCATTTTTCTCTTAATATGCTTTTTTTAATACTTCCTATGATTATATGTACTCATGTGTTGAAAGTAATCAGTCTTGCATTTCCTTATAATACGATCTTGAATCAATCTTAAGCGACGCATTCAACTGGAGGATTGGAGTATTTGAGAGATTTTTTGGTTGATGTGTATGCAGTACGCTGATGTGAAAATGCAAGATGTTCTTGATGAAGAGACTAAGGCCATTGTAAAGTTGGTAGGGCCTGATGATCGCGTCATTTGTGCACTACCAGGTGTAGATTTAACTGTTGCAGCTACGCTTGTTCACAAGGCAATTGGAGGACAACTTCACTGTGTTTTTGTTGACAGTGGCTCACTAAGGTAACCCACCTGACTAAATTTTTGCTCACTCATGAAGAAAATAAAACATATAGCCTTAGAACTGTGTTTCTTTTATAAAACCACCAACTCGGCATGCATCAAAATGTTTATATTGATTATGCTTACATTAACTATGCACTACATTCATTTCTAGGTACTTGTTTTGAGTTTCATAGGCTCAGAAATTGGTTTTGGGTCAATCCCTGAAGATGAAGACACTGAGAGTGAGAGTGAGTGTAACAGAGTGTATGTAGTGTGGCAATACTTGTACAAATGAACATTTTGTATAGTTATTGTATAACAAAGATAAACAGAACTTTGTACTATTCTGAAGTATAATAAAATATTTATTTAATTTGAATAGTTATTGTGTATGGTCGATGGCCTGTTGTAAAATAGGTTTACCAAGTAGTATAGTAGTATATTACAAGCGGATTTTTCCGCTGTAACAGCTAATAAATTACAAGTGGCTTTTGCCCGTAGTAATACAGTATATTACAACGGTCAATGACCGTTGTAATATACTATATTACAATGGGTGAAAGCCGCTTGTAATTTATTAGCTATTACAATAGGTTTATATCCATTGTCATAGAGTCATTGCACATGATAGAGCAAGTTATTACAACGGTCCTTTACAACAGTCATTGCCCGTTGTCAAATAGTTAGGAGCTATTACGAAGACGCATATTAAGACGGGCATATGCCCGTTGTGAAATGCATATTACAACGGTTTTTGCCCGTTGTAAAAGGACTGTTTTGTTGTAGTAACTACTCTCATTTCTGAACTAATATCATCCTTAGATAATCATGAAGTCGTTTAAGTTGGGGTATTTAATTTACTTCTCAGGGCTTGAATCAACAACATTCTTATCTTCAGAATGGATAGAAGTTAATTAATAAAACCCAATATACAGTGAATATCACATAAGTTCCCTTTACTATTTGATTTAAACATGGTTTTTAACACCATACTTTCTCTCTGAAAAACTTTTTTTAATCTTAAACACGTTTACTTAATTTAAGTATTAAGAAAACTATTATTTAAAACCTTTCCTATTAACTTTAACCATCTTTTTAAACATTATATACGAGGCTTGATTCTATTATAAATAGAATCCTTTATAAAACTTCTTATAAGTGTACTTCAAACTTATTTTAGTTATATCTTAATAAAACTTCATCTCTTTCTTAAAAATATAAGAATTTAGATTGAATCCATATAACTTAATTTGCCTAACCAAGTTAAATTAAATTTTGGTTTCCGTTTCCATTTTCATCTCATATCTTCGCACTTCTAAGCTTTCATCACATTCATAAGCCATTTTAAAGTTTATAACTTTAATAACTCGTTTCAATGATTGAAATCATTCACAACATATCCAATAAAACTTGGTTTCTTTATCACTTCGTCCAACTTGGATTTTATAAAATCCAATTATATAGAATTTCAATAATGATTCAATATAAACTTAACTTATATTAATATCAATATAACTTTGCTTAAAAGTTCAATTAATTATAACTAGGAACTTTTGTCTTCACAACTTCTGTAACGACCCGCATTCTATGTATCGGAGAATTATAGAATATTTATTTTATTTTCATACGTAGTCATATGGTCGTGTATCTTTAGGAAACGACTATTGGAGTCATTTCCCACATCCACAATTTTTGCCGAATTTTAAATGACCGTTTTGTCATTAGCGAACCTTGTTTTGCCTATAACTTTTGATTGGTAAGGAGTTTTGACTTGAAACCATTTCCATTGGATTCGGATGATAGTTTTCCATTTTGTAAAGTGGTCACAATAATCAAACGGACTTACCGTTTGGGAGATATGGCTGAAATAAGGTTTTAAGATTGAAAAAATAGCCTAATTCGGCTTAATAGGGTGATTAGCAGCTAGTCCCATAACTCATTTCGGGATTAGGGTTATGGGCCGGTTGAAAGGAGTTGGAGAATCATCTCCTTTCATTTTTTCTAGCCACCACAAACATTCCTTGAACCCTAGTAATGGCCTTCATCTTCTAAATCATCCTTTGACCACTTTTTAACCACTAATTAAGCAAATCTAAATCAAATCAAGTCGGATTAACACCAAATCAGAGTTGAAGCTGCTGCACTACATAGGAATCCATGCCAAATCAAAATAAGTTTCAGATCTAACATTCATTTGTGGTTAAGGTGAGTTATTAGAATATTTATTCACTAATTATGGCTAATTAGAGGAGATTAGTGATAATTAGCGAACTAACGACTCATAAAAATATGCATAAATTTTAAAATATTATTTTATGCCATTGGTAAAAATTTGGGTTAATTTGGATTAAGTTTGCTAATCCCAGAATTTAGGGATTAAGGGAAAAACCATGGATTTGGGTATGTTTGGCCTAAATTAACCTATATGTTTGATGTTTGATCTTGTTGATTAAACATATATGTTGTTACTATTGTTTGGGATGTTTTATGATTGTTTAGTAAAGTTAGAATGGTCGAAAACGCCGTTGTATGGCGAGAATGGGCGATACAAGCTCGTTGGAAAAATTATAGGGTTTCGAATCGGATCGGAGGTGGAAGACCAAGCCGGAGCTTGGCACAGGAGAAAGCATGACAAACAGGAAGGCCATTTGGGTTGAGTTGGAATCGGATCAGACTAAGATAAGAGAGAGGGATTGGATCGCAGAGGAAGCTTCGAATCGAGTCGAGGAGCACGAACTGAACCGAGCAGGGGAGCACGAACCGAACCGAGACTGGAGCACCATCCGAACCGAACCGGATGGTGATGGTTGAACCAAATGGGAAGCTTGAGCACTAAAAGGAGGACCAAGCCGAACCGCAGGCATGAGAAGGACTCGAACCGAACTGGAGAACCGAACACTAATTCGACCAAAACCCGAGATGCAAAGGAAGTCCAAATGGGAAGTTATTGCTCGGGATCAAGATGGGAACCAAAGAGATAACTTCAAGAGTTGGGCTTTGCTGCGAGATGTGTGCAAAGAGGTTATCGATATCTATAACTTTGGTTCACCATTGAGAGAGGGGGTATGTAGACTGGTTGACCTGTTATGGTTATTGACTATGGACCACCACCAGTGCAGTGGGGTCAGAGGTTATATGGAGTGGGACTCCGTCAGGGCCCCAAATGGCAAAGTAATCATAACGATAGTTGTACGGAGTTAAACTTCGTCATGGCCCCAATAGATCTGGTGATCAAAGCGGTGGATATAGTATGCTTTACGCACTGAGTTAGAGATGTGTGGATGATTGCTATGTTTGATGTTTGCTATCACCATGACACTCACACTTCCATTTTACACTATATGTTAGTGTTTACCTTAGAGTATTGTACATCTTGTTGTGCTAACTCTTTGGTTGTAGGTCCAAATCAGGTATGATTATTTATACTTGTTATTATTTTATTTTGTTTCTATCGCTCATATCAGTCTTTCGTCTGACCCAGAGTTTATGTCTCTTCTTATTACTTTGGGTGCTCCTGAATGAGCAGACTAGAGATAGGTTAAGTGGTTATGCACGAGTAGCTGTCCGGAGATGAGCAGGAGGCTTCCACATGCTATATACATATATTCTCCCTGTGTTGTTGATGGTCATTGCTTTGGGCATTAGTAGTGTACCTCTTTTATTTCCTTTTAGAGACAGTATTTCGAAGTTACAATAATTGGATATGAAGCTGTATTTTGGATCCCGCTACTCTGATGGATATGGTTTAGTTTTCAGCTTATGTACTGTCTCACCTGTTTTATATCAAGTTATGTTATTATTATATTTTTTTCCATGCATTGTGAGATATAATACAAGTTCTTGATGATTCATCGTTTTAAACCCTTTCTTCTGACGACCGTCCCATGCTAGTTGGACATTGGTACAACACATTTCAGGGAAATGTCTGATGGTGCGAGGCGGGCTGTCACAACTTCCATTGAATGAATTTTAAATTTCAAGATCATAACTTTGATTATTATAAATAGTCAACATTTTTTAAAAGTAAAAATGGTTTACTTTATCATTAAAAATTTCCATTAAATTAATTGCTAACAAACTAATTTAAAAATCCATTCCAGTTAAAGGAGTTGACTTAGTCAACTCAAAACATGATTAACTTGCTAATCAATTCCAATTAGTCCTTCCCATTGTATATATGGGGCTGAAAACGTGCATGTGAAGTTTATATGGGGCTGAAGTTTAGGTAGTGTGGCTTGCAAGGAATGGTGTTGAATTTTTATTATATTTTATTTGTATTAAACTTTTGTTATATATTGTTAAACGTTCATTATTCGTACCGCCACACACAAACACCAAACGCGACGAAAATGGACACACTGCTATGTCTAGACATTCCAGACCCAATAAAATTTGTTTGGTCAAAATTCGACTTCGTTTGCAAAAATAGCTTTATTTTGATTTTACTTTATTGGCCGGTTCACATTTAAATATCGCATGCTTACAAAACAACTCCGAGTGGCCTAAAATTTGAAATCTTGCATTAATTATGTATTATAGATTTAACAAAATTCGTTTCGTCGAAACGGAGGTCATTTGAAAAGTGGCTAATTTTAAGGCTTAAATAATATTGATAAAAATATTAATTAATTCCAAAACAACTAAATTTAATAACTATAAATTATTATTATCGTATATATCCAAATGGAATAATATATCACTCGAATTCAACCAATACGGAATTATAACTCATCGTTAATATTTTTGAGTTAAACGATATTTGGATTATATAAAAATTCCTTTCTAATTATTAAATAAACGTTATGGTTTATAAACAATTTCATAGCAACTTTCTAAAAATTAGTTTTTGTTGAAAGGCGAGTAATTTTTTTTTCCACAACTTCAAGAGTTACATCGAATAAAAAAATTATAACTTCTAAAGAAGTACAGACTCTTGGCATTCCTAGCCTTTGACTTTCTAAAACAGACTACTAAAATATCAAAGAGAACACATTTTGTGACATTATGCTTAGCTAGGTGAATACACTATCCACTGCATCACAGAATGGTCACAGCGACAACACCAAGCAGAAAAATTCCTATATCCAAAATATCAAAAGAAAGACAGACACCAAAAACCAAAGCTGCATCTAGCCACTACTAATAGTAGATAGAATCATCTTAACCAGAATCATCCAAAAACTACTTAGACACATTCATTAAACATCATTCATTGGACCCTCATGCCAATATCGGTAAAGCACTTGCTCAGGATAGGTTCACCTGCTCAATTTGACAACTCAAAAACAGAATATAGTGTGAGAACCACGGTCGCCAACAAGGTGCTTAATGTCAAGGATAAAAGCAAAATCATTTTAAAGTTGGATCAAACAAAGGACCAGGATTTTTCCTGGTATGAATTTTAGATGATTTCATTTTGTTGTCGATAGGTAACACATTCTCTGGCATGTAGTCTATACCATCATCTAAATTAGAGTAGTTCCAGAATTTTCCTTTTAGTTTCTTGGATTTAGATGATGGTAGAGAACTCGTAGGTATTGCAAAAGATAGAGAAGATAAGGTAGTGTTAACTTGTGGGAATGTTAAGCTACAGCCAGTGACTATAGAAGGAGGTAGAATAATATTTTGAGGAGGCTTCAAGTTTGCGTATGGGGAAGCTTTTGAAGGAGTTGAAGTTGAGGGTGTCGAGGAATTCTTCAAGCTATTTACAACTAGAGTGGAAGGTGACGAGTGACTAAAAGTCAATGAACATGACATGGTGGTGTTTGGACTAGATAAGTCAGGAGAGGACAAACCTGAAGAACTGGACATGCATATACCAGATATTGACTTTGTTGCCTATTCAGTATTATCTGTGTTGCGATCAAAGAGATTACCCAACACATCATCTCCTTCTGCATACCATGCTTCGTTGTTATCCACAATATTATTAACTTCTCCAATATTGCTACTTTTCACTTGTGTATCTTGCCCAACAATAGTATTAAGTGCACTACTATTTATATGATCAGCTTCTTTGCTATTAACATGTTCGTTAGCATTAGTCTCCTCAGCAGTACCATTACCATCTAATTCTGATTCCAATACATTGAAAGGATTATCATTAACCTTTACTACATCAGTTACAATATTAACTGCCTTACTATTATGTACTCCTTTCTCCAAAACTTGGCATTTTTTGAAATAGTAGATATCTAGTTACCTTGATTAACATTAGCTTTCCTATTAAACTGTCAAGGTTGGTCATAAGATTTGGCTATATTATTATTATCAAAATCCTCTACATGATACTCACCACCATCATCTGCATTGGTGTTAAACTCACAACTACTAGTAGCATGACCAAATACCCTACAAACAGTACAAATTTTGGGTCTCCAATCATAGGTTAATTTAACTGAAGGGCTCTCTTTACCTAAACCACCTACCACTATTTTATCAGGGAGATCAAACTCCGAGGAAATCTTGGTCAAGGCTTTAACATACCTAAATCTCTGTAGTTTTTTAGTGCTACTATCAAAGCATATCAATCTCCCCACATGGCACGCTAGCCAACTTATACCCAATAATGTCCAAAGAATAGTTGGAATACAATAAAAATGAACCCAAACAGGGACTTTTTTAATCTGAGCCTGTGAATTTCCTATAGTTGGATCCCATCTAGTTATGATGAACATGCATCCTTTAATGAAAATAGGGTCAGATTTCAAAAAAAAATCCCTATCAGAATCATTAGAAAACTTGAAAAAGAAATGCTTTCCATCCGATTTAATACTAACTTCCCCATCTAATTTCCAAAAACAGTTTAAGAAATTTACGACCATGGTATAAGAAGAAGTACCATCCAGGAACAAACCCACCAAAAAATTGCTGCAGTATTTCATACCCTAAGCTCTGACAATATCTGGAATCTTCTTAAGTACGCCATCCCTAGGAATGTCAAAGTGCTGGGGTTGGAAGGTGCCAGGATTACGTGAAAGTGAAGAAAAAAGGGATGCATAGTCCTTCTTATTGAACAATGGATAAGAGGCATTAAACGAAAAAGGATTTGCATAGAAAAACATCGAATTGAAATTAGAGAAATCTCCAACTGGAGAGGAATTAGGTCTAGAAGAGAAGGGATATGGATATGAAGGAATATATCTAAAATTAGCATCGGAGGGTTTGTCTGTAGAGGAGGAGATAGCAATAAGAGGGGTGGATCAGGCGGGATAGGCAGAGAAGCACGGGAAGGTAGAGGAGGGAATGAAGCATCAAAGGCGAAGGAGGAGGTGGATGATATAGAAAGAGAGGATTGCGTAGTCGCCATTTTCTTCGGTAGCATAAAATTTCAGTGTTTTGTTTATGTTTCTACCTTTTGAAAATTTGGTTTGGAAATAACTCACAATTTACAAGATAAAATCTTGATTTTTCTCTTTCATTAGAAAATTATAATCTAATAGATTCAAATGTTTCTTGTTTCAAAGAATTCCGACTTAGAAAGCATTTTGTATATTCAGTTTAAGTTAAAAACTCAATATTATGAACTATCACGCTGCTAAGAGCTCGTTTTAAATTAAATATAAATTTAAATGTTCAAACTTTGTTAAGTAATAAATTCCATATAAAAATCCAATAATATTTCAAATATAATATTTAAAATAAATTTACATTTTAAAATTCAACTGACTGAAAAATCCGGGTTGTTACATTCTTTCCCACTTAAAAGAATTTCGTCACCAAAATTACTAAGTAAGAAGAATGCTCCAAACCTATTACATATGATTTGAAAAGTTATCGTTAAAAAATTTCTAAGTATTAAAATTTTGCCAACACCTCCTTTGCACGAGTCGATCGAAACAGCTAAAAATGCCACTTCGGGCCTCACATCGATCAAAAGAAACAAAATCCAACCGAGAACCCAACTTAGGGTTATAAAATCAACCACCCAATCAATAATATCAAGGTTTACCTATCTTTCGGGCAACCAAAATCTTTAAGAAATTAATAGCTCTTCCTTCTTCCAAACTGCAGTTAACTCAATTTGCAACGAAAACAACAAATACAGGGTTATATCATTTAGTTTCATTTCATAAGCTATTCTATTCAAATTTATTATAATAGAATTAATTTCTTAAGCTTCCAATTCACATTTTTGCTAATAAACAAGTCGAGTTTTAATTATAACCCAAGTTCTAGATTAAATTTTCAATTTACAAGTACATATAAATTTACACTTTAGTTCAAAGTTCAATTTCAGTCAAACTTAATTTGATTCATTCTTCATTTATTTTCTATTAACTCAAGTTTATATAATCCAAGTTTATTTTCACTATTGAATATATACATACTCACTTCCATTTTAAAACTCAATTCCATAATCCAACTTAATTGAATAATATTCAACCTCATATTTAATTATTCCTACTCGAATTGGATTTGTTTCATTTCACTCAATTTCTTTATTAAACCGTTGACAAATTTTCATTTTATATTAAAATTCTCTTTCACAAATTCTATATGTGAAATTTCATTTGGTTATATTAAAACATCCAAATTCACAACCCTGTTTGAATTCCATTAAAATTAATCAACAAACCAATATTTCAAATAAAAATATAATTTGGGTAAGATTATTTCATTTACCCCCTTTACAAAACAACATTGTTTCAGTTGCCAGTTCAATATAGTCTTTAGACACTTAAATCGATCAAATAACACAATACAAAACATTTTTGTAAAATCTATAAATACACTCTCTCACATATACATACACTCAAACTCAATCTAGGGTATTACTAACCTAGATTACTCAATAGAGGTGGGGTTACTCAACAGAGCCAAGGTTATCACTTAACCATTAGCTCTGATACCAACTGTAACATCCTAGAAAATTTGATGCTCGAACTTTCGACACTAATACCTCCACTGTATTTACGTGTCCGAACTCGAGTACCAAAAATACAGAAAGCTAAAAGAAAGAAATAAGAGGAGGAGAATAAAAAGAAAGAAATATTAGAATAGAATAAAAGAAGAAGAACCAAACTAACCAACACAATATGGAGTCTCACATCACAACGAAATAAAATAAAATATAAAAATAAAACTTTATTGAGAGCTAGAAATAATACTTACAATCATCAAAGTATAACAGATAACCAATACATCTGGATAGCTATAATACCCTGTCCTCATATACGATACATAGCGAAAAAATACTAGATACAAATTTTGTGTCTGAACTCCTCCAGGTCGTCTCCTGAAGTTTGCAACATCCCATTCTGAACCTGTAAAACTCGGTCAGACCCAAGCATTGCAAACATCACGGATCAGTCTGGTAAACCAGTGTGAGAAAAACTCACTAAGTTTATAAGTATCATCCAATTATTTTTAAAGGTTAAATATCCTTTTTAAAGAAAAGGATAATCACAAGACCAGTCCACATATAAACATGGAAGTTTTTTACCTTAGAAAACCAAAAACATTTTTATATCAACTCCTGATGATATTATAATGGTCTCAAAATCAAATAAATAACCATCTAGCGTAACGCTTGCATCCCACATTCAACATACATGGCATATAATCAAAAACCGCTGGCGCTTATTGGAGAATGGATTTCCAACTATGGAAAGGTATGGGATCACATTCCGATAGTGTATCTCTAGAGAGGAACACACTAGGTTCAACAAGAACATCTTGCGACCTGGCTAAATATGACCATCCACTTCATTTCGCTTGAGTGTTCCGAATATATTGTTACCCTACGATTTGCGGACCACCGTATTCCCCGGAAGGTACAGAAATGTAAGAAGAACAAATGAATTTTGACAAGAATAGGTGACAATACACCCTAATGGGAGCGACCCACATAGCCATGCGACCTACCCGATTCTATAGAATTTCCCGATTGATGAGGCTTGAGGTTATAAATACCTTTTTAAAATAGCACACTACCATTCACTTTGAATGCCACATTGTCAGTTCCGCCAAAAAATCTCTAATTGATTTCCATAAAAATACACTAGGTGGAAAGCTAAAGAAATTTCCTTCTTCGCCACCAAACTTGGTACGTTTGAAGAAATCAATGTACATGACCCGTTTGGAAATACTTTGTCAGACATCCGTCCATACAAGTTGTCCTGGGACTGGACAAACCAAAGACACCCTCCTACCACATCCTAGGAATCACCCTATGGATCAGTAGTGAGTATTCCTTGCAATCCATATATTTCAATTACGACAAAATCCAATTATATCTCTAGGGATCAACTAAAGATTTTAAGTAATTCTTTCATTTTATGAAGATTAATGGTCTTCAATTACTCCATCTTGATCAGCATCTTCCATGTTTACATATTTACTAGTTTGGGGTTGTTTTTCGAATATAAATTCGACCCTGGTCTTTTAGTACCAACAATCGTATAAGCCAGATTTTATAGTTGGTTACTTAACTATCAAATAAACAACATTCATCCATAAAAAGAAATAAGAATTCACTAATTCAATACCCAGCATCATTTAGCCTCTTTAAATAACCAGTTGGTAATTAAAACATCTATATTTTCCAATATTTAGAATATTGCTTTTTGCTTCTTATTTCAAAATAATAGTATACACAAAATCATTTTATTCAACTTATAAACATTTCAAATTATGGTTTATAATTTTTTTTTGGAAATAATAATTATATTTCCCCTAACTACTCTCGTTTCTAAACTAATATCATCCTTGGATAATCATGAAGTTGTTAAATTGGGGGCATTTAAATTACCTATCAGACCTTGAGTCAACAACATTCTTATCTTCAGAATAGATAGAAGTTTATTAACAAAACCTAATATACAGTAAATATCACATAAGTTCCCTTTACTATTTAATTTAAAACATGGTTTTCAACACCATACTTTCTCTCTGGAAACCTTATTTGAATCTTAAACACGTTTACTTTTTTTTAATGGCAAGTAAATTTATTTACACATTAAACAATTACAAAGTATTACAGACTATTTTCTGGAAGCCTCGGCTTTACAAATGCTATATACATCCTCGATATTGAGGAAAAAACAACAAAAACCCTAAAAGAAGCCTAAAAAAAACTCAATATCACTTTTCTATACAGTATAACAAACTAGATTGAAACTCTCTTTGTATAACCGCAACTTCCAATGCCACCACCTTATGATCCAGAACTTAAGCTCTTCAGCAACCTTCTATGAATACAACTGTATAATTCATTTGCATTTAAACTTCCTTGGACAAAGGCTCTACGATTTCTCTCTCCCACAACTCATTAATAAATTTCTTTAATATATTGTGTAACAGATTTGTACGGTTAGTTCTCCACCTAGTTGCTTTATAAATGTTGTACCACTCTATTCTACTATAACTTGAAGGTCTATGGAAGCAACCGTTAGCTAGAAGCCTCATCCAAACCTGAAAAGAATATATACATTCAAAGAATAAATGTACATTTGTTTGTACAGATGATTTACACAACAAGCAAATGCTTTCAGTCAAGAGACCAATTCCATGTATTTATCCTTTGTATCAATAGCATTAGCCATCACCTTCCATAAGAGTAAGTTTTCCTTTGCCGAATTATTCATATTCAATATCCTCTTCACCCACGGAAATATATCCTTGTCACCACTTAAAAGAGTAAACATGTTTGATAGAAAAAGCTCTATTCTTCCATATAAGACAACTATCCATGTCTACCTTAAAACCATCTAATAGCTCAGCCCGTAATCTCCTTAATGCAAAAGAAATTGTATAAGGTACACCAACCTACCATCTTGAATATAGTCATTTACAACTGCATTATCAACAAAACCAGAGAGTCTCCTCAAATTATAATCAACTACTGAACTTAAAATCAAACCAGCTTTTGCCCAGGGAGCATGCCAAAAAGACGGATTATTTGAGAATTTGTAATTGCATTGAATAAACGGCAGAAAAGATTCCCGTAAGCTTAAAATATTCCTCCAACTCTAGCTAAAACTTTGTGGCACATCCATTATCCCGAAGTTTTTATCACCAATCAAGTTTTCGTAACCCACCTGTACCATAAACAATTTCCATTGGCTAAAATCTTTTCAAAATATGTAGCAATCGTTGCCTTGTTCCAAAGGTATAAATTCGTAATCAAATCCACCATGTATCTTGTCATCAAATAACTTTGTTGAATGATATTGGAATCATCTTTTTAGAAAATGGATCTCCATGCCATAAGAATTTATTTAAATCCCTAATTATCATGTTAATTAGTTTAACTGGAAACACATAATGACGAGTCCAATATGTAGCCATTTCAACTGACTGAACAATAGTCTTTCTCCCAGCTTGAGATTGCTTGCACGAAGGCCATTGTTGCAACCTTGAAATGATCTTCTCAAAGTGCGGTACACATTTATCCTTCGTGATGCGCGAACTGATTAATGGTAGCCCCAAATAAAAGGAGTTCATTGGCATTTCCTATAAACCTGATCTTTCTATAATATCATTTTTCCTAATATTAGACAACCCAACAACTAGTATGTGAAATTTATTCAGATTAAGCTGTAACCCAGTACTAGAGTAAAAAGAGTGCAATATTTCCAAAATGTAATTAATATTGTGCTCTGTAAGCTTAGTAAAAATCACTAAGTCATCAGCAAATAGTAAATGAGTTATCATTGGATATTTACATTTTGGATGCATTTCTAACTTCTCACTGACCACTTGTTCAACCATTAATGAATTCAAAAGCACCATAACAACTATATACGTAGAAATAGGATCACCTTGTCGTACCCCTTGTGTTCCTTTAAAGTAACTATGAAGACCTCCATTTCTTGCTATAGAGTAACTTGGAGATGAAATACAAGTAAGTATCCACGCAATGAAAGGTCTTGGAAAATTCATTCTGGATAATATAGCCAAAATCGAGTGCCAAGCAATAGAATCAAATGCTTGTTTGATATCCAGTTTCATCATACATCTTGGAGAAATTCCTTTCCTGTTGTATCCATACAATAGCTCTTGTGTTAGTAGAATATTATCAGAAATAGATCTGCCTTTTAAAAAAGCTGACTGATTTAAAGAGATGATAAAAGGTAACACTTGCTGGAGCCTATTACCTAGTATTTTTTAAATTACTTTAAAGAAGATATTACAACATGAGATAGGATGAAAATCAGAAATTGATGCTGGATTATCCACTTTAGGTATCAAAGCTATTACTTTAGCAGACAAACTAGATGGAACATGATCAATGAATAAGAAACTCTAAGTCACATTCAAGATATCCTCTCCAATAATACCCCAGTTCTGTTGCAAGAAAAATGGGTTAAAACCGTTAGGTCCCCCACACCTATCTGAATCCAAACTAAAAACAGCCTCTTTAATTTATTCCCTAGTAATCTCTTTAATTAAATCCTCAAACCGTTGCATTGATAGGGTTGGCAAATTAATATGATAGAGTGGTTTTATGTCAGCAACATGGAAGTTTGGATTGGCTAAAATATTGAATGAAAGCTTCATTGATCCTCACTTCTGAAGTTTGTACTGATCCATTCATACCTTTAATCACAAAAATAGAAATCATAGCCTTTTGTGCCTTTATTGAATTATGATAGAACTTCGTATTTCAATCACCTTCAATTTCCCTTCTAATAAAAGCATTTTGTTGAATAGTAAGCAATTCAATATCTAACACTGATTTTAGTTTATCTTTCAAGAACACTCTCTTTGCTTCAAGTATCAAATGGCCTCATTTGAATCTCCTTTTGAGTTTGTTCCAGTTCATCTCTTATAGAAGAGGAAAGTCTGGAACCTTTCCCAAAAGTTACTACTGACCAAGATCTAAGCTGAGATTTTAACAACTTCATCTTATATAAGAGATTTATCATAGGATTATTATTTGACTGCACTCACCAAACCTGCAAAAGTATATTTAAATTTTTTTGAATTTTACACCAAAAATTAAAAAAATTAAAAGAGGACATACCCCTTTCAGTATCAACTTCAGTTCCCCAATGAAGCAACAAGGGATGGTGATCAAATAAAACTGGAGGTGGAATATGGCAATAGGATTTTGGCCATTGATTATAGAAGGAGGAGTTTGCAAAGACATGGTCAAGTTTACAAAGGGCGGGAGAGTCAGTTTAGAGGAGTTAGTCCAAGTATATAGCAACCCATAACATTGAATAGGAAAAAGATTGGAAGTAATGATCATTTGACTGAGTGGAGTAATGTCCTTCACAACTAGGGGACACAACCCAAATTTCTGATTATAACTAAACACACAATTAAAGTCACCTCCTAATATCCAGGGATTATTAGAAGGATTTAGAAGATGAACATGATCAATAAAAACTTGACGAAGAGACATAGAGTTATAGGAATAAAAAGAAGTTAGATGAAAAGATTAATTTGAAGGAAGATGGGTACAATTGTAGTGAATGCATTGATTAGATTCAGAGCTTTTAGAGAGCTTGAAAATGATTGGATTCCATATGGCCATTAGCCTGCCACAAGCAGCCGTACTGAGATTATGATCAAAATGCCATAAAGTAGCAATATATACAGCAGTCTTTTCAGTTGAACTAATATCCAATTTTGTCTATGATAAACAAATAAGATGAATATTATTGTCTTTAATCAAATTCTCGATTTCACTTTGCTTTGAGGGGAGTTTTGTGCCTCTAAAATTCCAAAAGCATAAGGTATTCATCATTTAAACAATAGTGGATCTACCATTAATATGAGATTATTTCCTGTGTGCCTTGATGAGGTATTCTTTGAACTGTTTATAAGCAACACTTCTTCAGGCTTGTATTCTTTCCCATCGTTCGGATCTTCATTTTCAACTACTATATCTTTCTGCTTTTTCTTCTTTTTTCCTTTTTTATTTTTCTTACTACCAAAAGAAATTGAATCATCATCTGCATTTGATTCCAAATTATTGACTACGGATGAAGGAATATTGGCAGGTAGAGGGAGATCAATATGAGGTGGAGTAGAAAAAAAGTAACATCCCGCATTTTACGTATCGGAAGACTGTAAAATATTTTTATTTTATTCCCTAAGGGTTGGATCATTCTCATATTTTAATATGTTGCTTATGTAGATGTGAGACATGTCCATAATTTTTACCAGTTTTGTTTGTGACCATTTTCCCCTATCAGTCTTGTACAGGGCATAACTTTTGACTCAGGTCGAATCAGATGTTGAGACCTATGCTACTAGAAAGGAAATGATGTTTCCCTTTCTGTAGAGTGGTCACATTAAAGATTTGGCTTAGTGGTTTGGGAGGAATCGTTGTTTTAAGATTTTTTAGTTGGTTGTCCAGGTTTTGAGAGCCATAATGGGCTGATTTGGAGAGGCCCTTTAGTGGGCTAGTGGTAGGCTAACAATAGGGGGTAAGAGGCATGTGAAATAGTTTACTTTCTCCATCCCTTCATTTATAAGAGCTACAGTTCCTCCATTCATCCAATCTCGTCACCTTGCCACCATTAAAGCTTAGAGAATTGAAGATCTACAACATTTGAGGCTAGATCTACACAAACCGAAGAGATAGATCATCAAATTGAATAGTTTGGATCAAATTCTTCATTGTTTGGAATCATAATTCATTGCTTTTGGGTTATTTTGGAGAATTGGTGTGTGATATGCATCTCCCACGCGGATTCAATCAAGTATATGAGTTCTATGATCTTAATTTCATCATGTTCAAGTCGTTTTCCTTAGAACAACATCATGGTAAGCTTAATTTCATATGAATCGCCATAGGATATAATTTAGCAACTTAAAAATGGTAATTTCTATGCTATTTCATATGTTTATGCAAGTTAGATCATAATTTAGTTCATATGTTCATTTATCATGATTTTGGTGAAATTTGCATAATTTTGGTGATAATTGTCGTATTCATGTTGTTAATGATTTCATCATACATACGGTTGTATTGGATGAATTAGACGAGTATATTTCATCGATTGGCGGAGTTTTGGTCAAATTTGGACTTGGATTGGGACTGTACAGGCCATGGGTCGAGTGTGTAGTACATGTATAGTACAAATGTAGTACAAGTGGCCAGGTCGAGCAAGCCAAAGTGGGTCGGTCAAGCAAGCCAAAGTTGTCGTTCGCGCAAGAAATGAGTGGTCGGTCGAGCAAAGACTTGGTCGGGTCGAGCAGTGGTTCTGGTCAAGCAGAAGTTTTGGATCGAGCAGCACTAGGTCGAGCACGGACTAGAGTAGAGGGGGTCGGGCTGGTTGGGTTGAGCGAACACCAGGTCAAGCAGAAGGGATTCGAGTCGAGCAGGTGAGGGTCGCACCATAGTGGGGTCGTTCATGTTGAGGTTGTTCGAAACTAGGGTGGTCAGTCGAGCATGCCAGGGTCGAGCAGGCCGGGGTCGAGCAAGCTTGGGTCGAGCACATAGGGTCATTTCTAAAAAAAATATAATTTTCGGGTACGACCCAGATTTGATCAAGAGGGTTTGAAAAAAAAAATCGGGGGCAACCCCCCGAAACCCTAGGCGCAGTACAGTTATGTAATTTGGCTCAGTGATGTTGTGACTTCGAAGTAAATCAAGTAGGAATATTTGAAGTGTTGAATGTGTCCGTTGATCGGTATGTAACAACGAATGGAGTGACAACTCAAAGGTTGTGAGTTGGTGGATGACCAGAGATTCGTAGGCCGAGAAGTTATCGTTTTCATAAGTTCTAGCAAGCTCAAAGAAGGGGTACAATGGGGGCACCGAAAATACCAAAAGGTTGCTGGTCGAGTACGCCGGGTATCATTAAAAGGCCTAGTTGTCATCAAGGTTAGACAAACATACATATCATTGAAAGGCGTATGGAGTTTATGATAGAATTGGGGTTACCATTAGCCTATGCCATATGGCAAGGTTGGTCATCATACGATTGATGATAGTTTCAAAGCAGGATTGGCGGTGATAGCCAGAGTCTGTCATGAATGCTGGATGTTTTGTTTGTACCGTCTCACGTAGATTATCCAACGTCGAAGGAGATGTTCCATGGGTGCTTGTCTGATATTGGTTTAGGCCTCTAGGGATAGTGCTTGAGGGATGTTGAATTCAATTAGGATGATTCACGTGAGATACATATAATATATATGCTATGAGTGCTAGTGGTGTTTGCTTCTGATCTCCATGAATGAATGGTTGTTCTGGTTCCCATGAATGAATGGTTGAAATGTTTAATGTAAAGGATATCGCTATCCGATGTGGGGAAGACGGGGTTGAGTTCTTCTCTAGTTTTGTGGGTATATTAGTATGTTTATCTATCCATTCTCATATACTTTGTTGATGATGTTTGTTAGTTTTTTATCGCTCACTAAGACTATTGTCTGACTCAAGGTTTTATGTTTCCTCTTATTACTTTGTGTTGTTCATCCGGTTGTGGATGGACATACTAGGTGGCAGGTGATAGATGTTAGCTTAGTGAGGACGATGTCGCAATTCGGAGGCAAGCAGGAGGCTGGCATATTATCTTACTACCTAGTATTTCTATTTCCATTGTTTTAGTTGACCTTTGAGTGTTGTAGTGAAGCTTCATGTACAAACTTTGGAATTCCTATGATGTATGGATAACCTTTCAGGAGGTTGTGAAAGTTTTCAAAAGTTTGCTATATGACGCTCCACTATTTCTACCTATTGTATATGTTCTATTATATTTTGTCTTTGCACTGTGAGTTCTATGACAAGTTTCGATGTTGCTTCTTATCTATGATGATCGTCCACAGTTGCCTAGCACGCCTTTCAGTGCATTATTCCTCTTCTTAAGTGTAGGGGTTGTGGGCGGCGTGCATATGGAGAGGATGTTGTAGCACTGAAACAGAAAGATGAAACAGATGAGGCTTGACAATTAGAAAATGGGGCACATGAAGCAAGTGATTGTTTGATGCAGAAGAAGATAATGTACCACAAAAATTATAAGACGAAGTAGCATATGTGTCCATACGAGATAAAGAGATGAAGAGAATAATGAAGCACAATTAGATGAAGTTGATATATCAGTGCGTGGGTTCGAAGTCAAAGTCCTATAACTCAAAGAGTGAAGGAGTGGATCTCTCGATGAAAACACTAAACTTTGTTAATAAGTATAGTGAGGAAAATTTTCAGTTTTACTTGTTTATGTAGTGTATATTTGATTATGTTATGTTTGGGTTGAAAATGAGGATGAACGGTTTGAAATTGAGTTGGTTTGGATGTGATATGTTATCATTAGATGTGAACAAGTGTTGTAATTGTAAAAACTTGGCTTAAGGTGTTAAAAATGTCACTTTGGTGCGTGTTGAGCATAAAATTTAGTTTAAAGTGTAAAAATATCATATTTATGCGTTAATGGTGTGAAAACATAAGCAAATGACACCCTATGTGATTTTGGAGGTTGATTTGGGTTATTCGATGTTGATTGGGTTATTAGATGTTGAGGATGTTAATTGGATTATTGGGTATGAATTGTGGATTTTTTTAGTGTAAAGATGTATTAACACTTATGTGACATAACACCCATTTGACAATTAAGTGTTAATGTTGGTAACACTTAAGTGAGTGACATATATATATATGGACACACATATATTTTTCAAGTCTCTTTCGAAAATACCAGAACGTTCTAGGATGACAGTGAGGATAGTGTCTATTCTTGGGTTTGGAAAAGTTTGTTTCCTGCTCTCCCCAGCTATCCTTAACTGATCCGGCGAATGAGAAGGTTAATTGAAAATTCAGTTTAAAATTTATTTGAATTTAGAAATGATCCATAATTTTATTAAATATTTTATTTATAAAATATTAAGTGGAAAATAAAAAGTTTGAATTTTAATTTCGAGATGATTTGGAAAGACAGTTTAAGTAATTACAAATAATTTTCGTGAAGAAAGAAATTTCATTTGAATAAGTTTCAAGTAAATAAAGGTATGTTTTAAAATTTGAATTTAAAATGAATAGTAACTTTTAAAAGTAAATTTCAGTTTGGGTATTTAAAAGATGTTTTAATAAGATTTTATTCTTTAAATTATTTTATTTATTTTTATAATGGATTTCAGGAAATTTGGGACTTAAATAATAAGCTTTGAAAAATATTATTATTTTAATGATTTAAATAATCTTAAAATGATTAAACAATGGGATAATTGATTTTAAAGAGGAATAATTGAAATGTAGTTTTCATGAATAATTATATATATTATATATAAGTACTAAAATATTTTGGAGATAATTTGATTCGATTTTAATTACAAATCGAAACTTCGTCTGAATGGGACCGGTCGCGCAGCGACAGCTCGCGAATTTTGACTACTAACTTTAATTGATATACCGGGAGATCCGAAAATCGGATTTTCCCAAAACTGAAAACATTGGGTTCAAAATGAAAATGGTTTTCAAAAGAAAGAGAAAATTTTAAAATCCAATGGTTAGATTTTAAAATAAGTTCAAAACTATTTTGAAAAGGTTACTATAGAAGCAGTTCGATGAACATAACTGGAAATCGACTGAAAGGGCCTTCTAAATTTCTTTAAAACTACAAGAAAATTATGATAAATCAAAATCGATGATTTTAAATTTATTGGATAAAGAATTGTGAGTTTTTTAGAAATATTATTTGAATTTCATACTTTTTGGCTGATTTACTTAATATAGTGAATCAACACTTTGAAATTTAGTTTAAAATTAACTAAGGGTTTTCAAATTTAAGTTCATTGGATTTGAATGGAAATAATCTTTTATATTTTGATGTTGGATTTCGTAGTTATACGGATACCGTTTGAGGATTTTCAAAGATATTTATATCATTGTTCTATGTACGGTATTTGTTGATTCTAGAATTTGATGTTGAATATAAGTTGATACGACCATATATTTGATATCAAATTGGATTTTGGGTTTGTCATGAATGATGTTTTGAATATCATCTATTCTTTAACCCAGTTAAAGATAGGATTTGATTCTAGAGTTAAATAATCATTGAAGAATGATTTTGGAGAATTAAAACTAAGTTAGAGTCTTAACAAATCTTTAGATAAAGATTTGAATGAATGAATTGAAAAGGGATTAATGAAGTTAAATAAAATTTACCAGAATAAATGAAATATGGATTAGAGGTAAGGAGCTAGTTACATTCTATCGTTGGTAGAAATTGCCCTTGACTGATAGAATGGGAATAATGTCTTCCTCTGTGTTCCATTAAATGAAATGGGAATCATATTTTGATTTGGGTAATAACCTTTGTGTTAAGGTTTAAATTGAAATCAAAAGAATAACCCAAAGTGAATCGAAATTATGGTATCTCTATGCATGATTCACACATTTTAAAAATGCGCTAGTTATTTGGAAAAACCGGTTTTAACCCATTCTGAATAACTATACGACATTTTTTGAAGATATCAAAGATGTTGGTTTATCCCCCGGGATCTTCACTTCATTTGGATTATTTTTGATTCCTCGGGCTATACACCCATTATGAGGTTATATTGTGACAGTGGTCTAGATATACTTGGAGATTTTCCGGAATTGCAAGGCCCTCACACCCAGGGGCGACCAAGGAATAAGGTGCAATCGGTTTTGTTTAGACCCGGGATGAACTTGCAAATGGAAGTGTCCCCGACATAGTAATTTATGACATAACCAATTCGTTTCTAATGATGTTATATCAGTTGGTGGTGGATAATTTATTCTCTTAGCTTAACACCCTCCTCTGAGACTTATGAAGGGGGTTATATATTAATAGACACCGATTATATGTTATGTATTGACAATGTGGCATGTTAATTGATGAGCTAAGATCATCAGAGCGAGGATTGGTTAAGCATAGCTTTGTGTAACGAGACTTCGACTAGCCTCACAACCCAGAAATGTCCGAAACAGGAAAAGATGCGGTAAGGTTATGGGGGTCGTGCCCTTTAAGGGATGTGCATTTCCTTATAGATGTTTTAAAGCAACACTATGGTATGGAGAACATGCGTTTTCTATGTGGCTTTGATGTGGTACTGCCATGGCGTGGAGCCCAGACATTTTACTATTGTGGCTTTGTTGGAAATTCGGATGCCCTTGGATATGGTCGGTAACGACCAAGAAATGACATACTCGTGTGACATGGCTTTGAACATCACCGACAGCTTTGTGTTGGCAGAGAAGGGTTTACTTCTCGGAACATCCCTCTAGAGGCGTGCCCATTCAGTAAGGAAGTTCCTTAGCCTTGGTCATTTGTTGAAAAACCCATTTTATGAACGGTTTATGATAGTATACAACTCTAAATCCAGATCATCCGCTACATGCCCATACAACTTTCCATTGTAGATCCTGCGTAAGCTGCGTAGGAGGTCAGTATAATATTATGGTACCTATGCCAGCTAAGATTGATACATTTACATGCGAAAGTGATTTTCACACTATGCACTAATAATAATATAAGAGAATATATCAAGCATTTTTGGTTATCATAAGGGAAACCTTGCCCAAGTGTGTGTTTGCATTGTGTGTGTAGCGCGAGATCTTATAGTAGCTTCATTTTCCAAATGCATTGCGAATTTTGGTATTCATGACAGGAAATCCGTTCCGTGTTATACAGCGTGGTCTTATGAAATAGCTTACAATAAACATGATTTTTTAAACCTTTTTGGTTCTCACACCGGTCCTATGACTAACTCATAGTTTATTGTTCTTCCCTAAACTCTAGGTGCCCATATTATCCACACGGGCAGCTACTAGTTCAGGTTTTGGAGTTATTTCTTGGAGCATTGCATGCTCGGAGCTTGGATAGAGTTCAAGGCATTTTCAGTTATCGATGAGCACTGTATTTTTTTATTTTCCGATGTGATTGTTTATTAATTAGCTTTCTGAGTGATATGTGTACTCTGATATATTCTTGTACTCCGATGCAAATTATTGTAATAATAATGAAAAGTTCTTTTTTTGTTCCAATGTGTAAGCACTCCTAACAATCCACATTTGAGAACGACTTGAGTTGGTTTAATTACTGGGTCAAACCAGACCCAAAAGTTGGATGTTACATTAATGGTATTAGAGCTTTGGTTTACAAAGCTTTGGGAGTACGACTCTTTGGAACAAGATGAAAAGAATCATCAGAGGTAGGATTAGTAACATCCTATGAAAGAAAACTCATTAGAGATAAGATCAGTAGTATCCTAGAATGAGTGACTCGTTAGAGATGGATAGTAGTACCCTAGAATAAGTTTGAGAGTATTATATATGAGGAACACATTTGTGTTTTTCACATATAAATGATTTTGACTTTGAAAATATATTTTGATTATATAAATGATATATGTTTTGATAACATATACATTTAAATAGTTAATCAACCAATTGATTGCTGGTTGTGATGTGTGATAACTAGTTTAACTAATAAATAAGAGTTGAGTATTTTATTTGATGTTGAGGTTGGACTATCGAGTATAAGAGGATTTTGAATATACGTCTGATCAACATATATATGAAGTCTTAGATATACCAGATAGATATAGAATGACATTTTAGTCACTTGAGGATGATTACGTTGATGACCATGGCATCATCAGTGTGTATTCTTGGGTTTTGAAAGTGGGATAACTATATAATTCCAATTGAAACATTAGGGCTGATAATTAGAACTGAGAACCGAAAATCTGAACCGAACCGATCCGAAAAGACGCGGACCCGAACCGAACCCGATGGGTCTCGGGTCAGGTCTAGGTGATGAAAAATACAATAAAGGCCCAATAAAATCCGACCTGACCCGACCCGACCTGAAAGACCTGACCAAAAAACATTGAAATATATGGAATTTTATTTTTATTTCCCACCCGAACCGACCTGACCCGACCCGAAACAAAGCTCGGGTCGGGTCGGGTCCATATTTTGGAAATGTATAGTCTAGACCCGACAAAACCCGACCCTCCTAAACCCGTGATTCGTCGGGTCGGGTCCGGGTCGGGTCTAATTGCCACCCCTGTGAAACATCGATATATGCTTAAACACATTTAAATCAATGTTTGAGAGAAATGATTAGGATGAATGGAGTTTTAGAGTTAGCTGATACAAGTTAAATTAATTGAAAAGACAAAAGCGGAACAAATGTGTAACAACCCTTAATTTTAAATATTAAAATTAACAAATTTAAGAACACTTAATTTTTAGGAGAAGAATTAAGGGAAATGGGTTACGCCATTGCGTTCGTCTCGGAATTTTTCTTGGAATAGAGTCCAAGTTTTCATAAATCTGACTTCGTATGAGGAAGTTATGGCCTTCAGAAGTTTCAGGGATTTAAATAAATTAAAACAGCTCGAATTCAAATTCAAATGAAAACACAGAAGCGGGCTGGGCGGGATTTTTTCCGCCCCAGGCCAGGTCGATCTCCCCTATACAGGTCGACCTGGGGGTCTACCTCCCCTGATTTGGTCAGATCCGAGGCAGATTCAGGATTTTGCACCTAGACTTGTTTTCTGGACAGATTCTTTGCCTCCTAACCTATTTAAACACCCCAAACCCCACTTTCTCTCCACAACAAACCATTGTAACGCTATGCTGCCTCAATCCTAATTAAAATAAGTTAAAGACGTCCTTATGCTGCTGTAATAGTTCATCTTCTTCTTAAAGCTTAGGAATTGCAAGTCAGGATTCTAATACAAATGACGAACGAATTATTCTCTTCTCTAATCCGTCTTTGTGAGTACAATTTCTTTCACAAAATAATTAATAAACTAATTATGATGAATTATAATTTGGATTATGAGAACATGCCTGTTGAATCATGTGACGTTACTTAATTTTGTTATCGTCTGTTTGTGAACATATGACAGTTTTGTTAACTTATGTTAGTGGATCTATTTCATATGACTAATCACATATGTTTAACTTGATTCATTTTATGACATTAGTTTATATGCAAGTTTGGATGTAAATCATATGCTATTTTGTATGTGAATCATATGCAAGTCTGTATGCGAATTATACACAAGTTTATATGTGAATCAAGTATATATATATATATATATGCGAGTTTATATGTAAAACATGTGATATTAGTTTACACGTCTAAATTACATATGCAAGTTTAATACAAGTTTATATGTAAATTATATGAAAGTTTAGGTGAAAACCATATTCACATATGCAAGTTTACATTTTCATGTTTAGATCTATATTTAGATCCATTGTAGTATATAGTTTATGCAAATTTATGATTTATATGTCTATTGCCTATGCAAGTTATTGACTATGCAAATTTATGTTATTATTATTGCAAGTTAGATTTATTTTATGTGTTATGCAAGTTGTGATGTTTCTTTTCTTGTGAGTTAAACTATTTGTGGATCTACCATATTTCATATTAAACATACGAACGACGTGGGAACAATGGGAAAATATTAAATATTAATATTGTGAATTGGCATATAATGGCTTTAAAAGCAAATAGTTAATTTGAGACATTAATTGGTATAATTTATATACCTGAAAATTATGGACATAATTTAAGTGACAATTATGGACATGGATTAAAATTGGAAGTTATTGACAATCTGAAATAGGGATATTAATTCAAATTGGGGTTGAATAATAATGTGTAATAATAAATGCCTAAAACACGAGGTTAGACTCGTTTTTGGTATAAAACTGCCCGGACCCACCCGGCAAATCCAGCAACCACAAACGGTAGTCTAATGTGAGAGGTCAAAGGCATAAATTAAATGCGTAATAAATGCCTAACACACGAGGTTAGACTCGTTTGTGGTATAAGACTTCCCGGATCCGCCCGGCACATCCAGCAACCGCAAACGGCAGTCTAATGTGAGAGGTCGTAGGCATAATTAAAAGGTGCTTAGACACGAGGTTAAGTTTGGCTTGTGGTGGATGTCTGCCCGGAACGGCCCGACATATCCAGCGGCCTCAAGCAATCGACTTAATGTGAGAGGTCTGTGCATTATTAATTAATTAACGCTGATCAAAGATGAATATGAATGACAAACATAAGTTTGGTTGAGTTGAGTAATTCTCAGAGTACCAATCTGATGTTGATTTCGGTCTTCAGGGTTGATACTTAGGCATATATTCTGTTAACCAATGTATTTGTGAACTAAGATGTACTTAATCATAAATTAAGTAAAACATGTTATACGACATACACACATACATACATACATATATATATATATATATGTATATGTGTGTGTGTATATATATATATATATATATATATATAGAGAGAGAGAGAGAGAGAGGAGGGTTATATGGCACCCCATTTTTTAGCCTCCCTTTTGCCCCTCATTTATAGCCAAGTATTTATAGTTAAATAAGTTAGTGGAGTGAGAGAGAATTAGTGGGAGGAGAGAGAAACGAGAATGTGTGGTGGAAATCAGGGGGGCTAAAGGGGTGCTGCACTATTTGGGGTGCTCTTGAACGCTCCTCATATACATATATATATATATATATATACATATATATATATATATGATACATAAAGCATGATAAGTGGATAGGGTTAAGACCAGCTTAACCAATAATCTGATAAGTAGGTAGGGTTAAGATCAACTTAACCAATAATATATAAGTGGATAGGGTTAAGACCAGCTTAACCAATAATCTGATAAGTAGGTAGGGTTAAGACCAGCTTAACCAATAATATATAAGTAGGTAGGGCTAAGACCAGCTTAACCAATAATATATATTAATTTGATAACTGGATAGAGTTAAGACCAGCTTAACCAATAATATATATATATATATATATATATATATATATATATATATATTAATCTAGTAAGTGGATAGTGTTAAGACAAACTTAACCAATAATACATATTGATCTGATAAGTGGATAGGGTTAAGTCCAACTTAGCCAATAATATATAAGTCGATAGGTTTATTACCAACTTAACCAATAATATGTAAGTGGATAGGGTTAAGACCAGCTTAACCAATAATATATATATATATATATATATATATATATATATTGATGTGATAAGCGGATAGGGTTAAGACAAGCTTAACCAATAACACATGTTGATTTGATAAGTGGGTAACATGGGTGACGTGTGGGATATAATTATAAACACTTAACTAAGTTGAAATGTGTAAGAAGACATGAATAAGAGGGGGTTAAGTGGGAAATCCTAGTGGGGACCAAGTATAGGTGGAAAGCTTGACACAAGCGTGGGGACCATTTTCAACCAGTAAACCATTTAGTATCTAAGTGAGCTCGATCTAAATCGAGGATGGGGCACGCTTACTGGGTTTGATTATAAGAGGTCAAAACGGGTTAGCGGTGGCAACGCCAGTCCAACGGGGTCATGTGCATGCGTGGGCCTGGGCTGGTAGGTAAGACGTTGTTGCATCGTGTAGGTTTAAGCCGTTCATCTTTAGTGGTATCGGGTTGCCACTTTGGGGAGTGATACACCCCACTGTGGGACCAGTACGGGTATCTACGAGTTAGGGAGCCGATCGAATGGGGAAGGTAGTGGGTACAACTAGCGGAGATAGGAGCAGGCGACGGCACCTATGAAGACAACTAGGAGTACAACTACCATATTTTGAATAAATGTTGTAATTAGAATGGGGAGGGTAGTGGGTACAACTAGTGGAGATAGGAGCAGGAGGCACCTATGAAGACAGCTAGGGGTACACGAAACTACCATTATTATTATTTTGTTCAGTAGGCGGGATCAACTTTTAGGGTGACTAGTATTGGTGCAGTATAGTAATTATCATATAGTGTTGGAGGCGCAATTAACATTATCTTATTCCTCTTGTTTGCTTTGTCATGCTCATTTATTTCACAGTCATTCCTTATTTACCAGTTTATGCCTTATCCTAATTACTTTAATAATTATATTGTTAAAGTTATTGGACTCGGCAGACTTTATGTCTGACCCCCTATGTTTTCGCCACTTTTCTTCCTTCCTCCCTCCCCTCCCCCACAGGTTCTCAGGGTGGGACTAGTGCTATTGGAGCTTGATTGGATCTCTAACTCTCGCTTTTGAAAGTTCTTGGATTGCTAAAAGTAAAGTTCAACTTATCTCTTTTATGGCTATTTATGTTGGGGTTATGCTTTTTTCTTTATGTACTCAGAAAACAATTTGTTAAGATGGATATTAAGTGTACTTGGTTTTATTTTTGGTTTTTGATGTTGTTGTAACCAAACTATTTCTCCCCTATAATAAAAGTTGTTTTAATTTTTTCATGTACCAATACATGTATCTGCCTTGTTATATTCCATTCTATACACCAATAATACTCCATGAAAGTTAATGCATTCCCTTTGTGAGTGACATTAATGGACGTGGGGTGTTACACGTGGTATCAGAGCTGAAGGTTACCAGAACAGATAAGAGATTTTGAAAAAAACTGCTTTTAAAAGCATTTTTATAAATAAATACTTTCAGAAATATTTCTTAAGGAGAGTATTTTCAAGAGAAAGGTTTATTTTGAAAAACATAACCCCCAAGAGCCATATATCTTTCCTTCGATTCTCCATTTTAAATCTCTTCCTCTTTCCTTTTTGAATTTCTTCCTCCACGTATAGACGCTTTTTCTAAGATATGTAAGAACTTCCTACGGTGGGTGGAAAACCGCTTCATGGGACTGGGACGTTTGTCAAAGCTAGAAGGAAGTGGAGGACTTGTTGGTACCTTTAAGATTGACAATGGGAGGAAGGTTCAATTAGCTGCTTGGTTAATGAAGGACGAAGCCTCATTTTGGTAGGAGGTCACGAATGGAGAATGTGGAGGAGAGACATGGATAGGCCACACGATAAAAGTAGATCCAAAGAAAGGCGGTAAGGATAACAAGGGGCAAAGAGAAAAGGAAGGGCCACACTTGTGAAATACCTGACTACTTAAATAAAGACGTTAGAAAGAAGAAGAAGACTAGTTGTTATCGTTACGGAGAAACATGACATCTTATTAGGATCGTCCAAAGAAGCAAAAGGCAAAGGTAAGGACAAAGTACAGGATCTTCTGGAGGGCAGACACATTCCCTCACAGCTGGCATACTTGATAGAGGTAGAAATATCTTAGTTGGAAGTTTGGTTTTACTGTTTGATCATCCTATTTGTACTTTGTTTGATTCTGGCTCTTCACACTCGTTTGTATCTGCTTCGTTAGTTGAAACACTACACCTAAATACTAGTCTTGTTACGGATCCCATAGTAGTCTCAAATCCTATTGGTGATTCGTCTCATCTTTCGATGATTTGTCGGGATTTGAGAGTGTCTATCTTGGGTGTTAGGTTTGAATGCAATGCCTTCGTTCTTGGCTTCATGGGCTACGGCTTGATTCTAAGCATGGATTGGCTAGCTAGATACGGTGCATCCTAGACTGTGAAAGAAGAGTAGTTAGATTGTTGACTCGTTGTGGAAAGACCCTTGATATTTCTTGTGACCCTAGAGGTCCGGTGATGCTTAGCTACCTAGAATCTCTTGACGCATCCAACAATGATTTGGAATTTGTTCGTGTGGTCCGTGAATATGGTGACGTCTTCGATGAAGTTCAGGGTTTACACCCGAGGCGCGAGATAGACTTTCGTATATACCTTGTAGATAATGCAAAGCCAGTTGCATTACCAGTACTCCATATGGCTCTGAGAGAGAAGAGAACTCAGTAAGCAAGTGAAAGAGTTGCTTGAGAAGGGGTTCATAAGAAGAAGTATTTCGGAATGGAGTGCTCCAGTTTTTTATGCTACGAAGGCTGATGGTTCACTTAGATTGTGCATGTACTATAGAGAGCTGAATAAACTCACAAAGAAGAACAGACACCCATTGTCGAGGATAGATGATTTATTCGATCAGTTGGTTGGTGCTTCGGTTTTCTCGCAGCTGGATTTGGCTACTGGATTTCATCAGCTAAGGGTGGCTAAAGACAGCATAGATAAGACTGCATTTAGAACTCCTGACGTTTCTTCGAGTGGCTCGTCATGCCTTTTGGTTTGATGAATGCACCCGCATACTTCATTGACTTAATGAGTAGGGTGTTTTGGGAGTTTCTAAACAAGCTTGTGGTAGTCTTTGTGGACAATATATTAATTTTCTCTAGAAGCGAAGAAGAGCAAGCCCTACATCTTAGGGAAGTCTTAGAAACCCTACGAGTGCATCAACTCAAAGCTATGTTCTCTAAATGCCTTTTTTGGAGAAAAGAAGTGAGGTTTTTAGGACAGTGGTCTCTAAGGAGGGGATAGCTACGGATCCCGCAAAGGTGGTGGCAATCCAAGATTGAAAGATTCCTAAGAACACAACAGAAGTAAGAAGCTTTTTAGGGCTAGCTGGTTATTATAGGAAGTTCATTAAGGACTTCGCGAAGATATCAACCCCACTTACTCGGTTGACGAAGAAGAACTTGACTTTTTTCATGGGACGTTGACTGTAACGATGCTTTCTAACGTTTGAAGAGGGCTTTGACGACATCTCCAGTTTTAGTTTTGCCAGATGGGAGTAAGCCATTCACAGTATATACCGATGCTTACGGGACAGGGATTGGCGCAGTTTTAATGCAAGAGGAAAAGGTGATATGCAAAAGGCGGCAAGTACAAGTATCGCTTATCATCCACAGATGGATGGATGGACAGAAAGGGGTGAATAGAATCCTTGAAGATCTTTTAAGGTTATGTATCCTAAATTTTGGAGGGACATGAGAAGAGGCAACGAGCTTAGTGGTGTTCACGATGTGTTTCACGTTTCACATTTGCGGAAGTGTTTACAAGATATCGCGGAAGTAGTAGAGCCGAGCAGGCTTAGAGAAGTGGAAGTGGAGTGAGAAGCCCCGATTAGATGAGCCCCTACATGCATCCTTGGATCAGAGGTCATAAAGTTACGCAACAGAGAGGTCAAGTTGGTTAAGGTGCAATGGGAAAATGATCAAGGAGACGCGACTTGAGAAACGGAAGACAAGATGCATACGCTGTACCCTTTCCTTTTTGAGGGTATGTTTTTAACTTCTCCTTTTTCTGCCACTTTGTTTATGCTTGTCCTATCGTTTAGTATGTCTTCGCGATTATATCTTCGATCTTTAGTTAGGAAAATCCTACGGTTGTAAACATGTGTTTGAGACATGTTATGTTTGGTTGATGCAAGTGGATGCAAGTGCTTGTTAGTGGTTGCTCGTGGATGCATTTACACACACATTAGGCACTAGATCGGCTCAATCACTTTCATACTGCATACAAATATGTGTGCAAATTTAAATTAATGGATTTATATTGGTTGTATTATCATATGGATGCTGCATTAAGATGATTGGTTGTGCACGTATGTAGAAATAATATGTATCATTAGGACTCTTGTGCATACATAATGGACGCATGGCACTTCATGATTTGCATTAAGGTGGTCAACTGAATCAGTAGAACGCCTGATTTTGCATTAGATAAGGGGCATACACACACACTCTGCATATGTTCATATGGCATTGGAAACCTTTTAAGGATAATGGATGCCTGTGTTTGATGGTTGAGTAGATGGATGATTGGATGGTAGGATATACATTCTCCTTAACTTGGAGATTTCGGGGGCGAAATCATTTAAGAAGGGGAGAATGTAACACCCCGTAATTTTAAATATTAAAATAAACAAATTTAAGAACACTTTATTTTTAGGAGAAGAATTAAGGGTAATGGGTTATGCCATTGCGTTCGTCTCAGAATTCTGCTTGGAATAGAGTTCAAGTTTTTGTAAATCAGACTTCGTCTGAGGAAGTTGTGGCCTTCAGAAGTTTCAGGGATTTAAATAAATTAAAACAACTCGAATTCAAATTCAATATTCAAATGAAAATCACAGTAGCGGGCTGGGCGGGATTTTTCCCGCCTCAGGCCAGGTCTACCGGGGGTCGACCTCCCCTATACAGGTCGACCTGGGGTCGACCTCCCCTATACAGGTCGACCTAGAGGTCGACCTGGGGGTCGACCTCCCCTGATTTGGTCAGATCCGAGACAGATTCGGGATTTTGCACCTGGACTTGTTTTCTGGACAGATTCTTTGGCTCCTAACCTATTTAAACACCCCAAACCCTACTTTCTTTCCACACCATACCATTGTAACGCTATGCTGCCTCAATTCTAATTAAAATAAGTTAAAGACGTCCTTATGCTGCTGGAATAGTTCATCTTCTTCTTAAAGCTTAGGAATTGCAAGTCAGGATTCTAATACAAACGACGAACGAATTATTCTCTTCTCTAATCCGTCTTTTTGAGTACAATTTCTTTCACGAAATAATTAATAAACTAATTATGAGTTATAATTTGGATTATGAGAACATGCATGTTGAATCATGTGACGTTACTTAATTTTGTTATCGTCTGTTTGTGAACATATGACAGTTTTGTTAACTTATGTTAGTGGATCTATTTCATATGACCAATCACATATGTTTAACTTGATTCATTTTATGACATCAGTTTATATGCAAGTTTAGATGTAAATCATAAGCTATTTTGTATATAAATCATATGCAAGTCTGTATGCGAATTATACACAAGTTAATATGTGAATCAAGTGTGTGTGTGTATATATATATATGCGAGTTTATATGTAAAACATGTGATATTATTTTACACGTCTAAATTACATATGCAAGTTTAATACAAGTTTGTATGTAAATTATATGAAAGTTTAGGTGAAAATCATATTCACATATGCAAGTTCACATTTTCATGTTTAGATCTATATTTAGATCCATGGCAGTATATAGTTTATGCAAATTTATGATTTATATGTCTATTGCCTATGCAAGTTATTGACTATGCAAATTTATGTTATAATTCTTATTTGTAAGTTAGATCTATTTTCTGTGTTATGCAAGTTGTGATGTTCCTTTTCTTATGAGTTAGACTATTTGTGGATCTAACATATTTCATATTAAATGTACGAACGACATGGGAACAATGGGAAAATATTAAATATTAATATTGTGAATTGGCATATAATGGCTTTAAAAGCATATAATTAATTTGGGACATTAATTGATATAATTTATATACCTGAAAATTATGGACATAATTTAAGTGACAATTATGGACATGGATTAAAATTGGAAGTTATTGACAATCTGAAATAGGGATATTAATTCAAATTGGGGTTGAATAATAATGTGTAATAATAAATGACTAAGACACGAGGTTAGACTCGTTTGTGGTATAAGACTTCCCGGACCCGCCCGACAAATACAGCAACCACAAACGGTAGTCTAATGTGAGAGGTCAAAGGCATAAATTAAATGTGTAATAAATGCCTAAGACACGAGGTTAGACTCGTTTGTGGTATAAGACTGCCCGGACCCGCCCGGCATATCCAGCAACGGCAAACGGCAGTCTAATGTGAGAGGTTGTAGGCATAATTAAAAGATGCTTAGACATGAGGTTAAGTCTGGCTTATGGTTGAAGTCTGCCTGGAACCGCCCGGCATATCCAGCGGCTACAGGCAATCGACTTATTGTGAGAGGTCTGTGCATTAATAATTAACTAATGCTGATCAAAGACGAATATGAGTGACAAAAAGAAGTTTGGTTGAGTTGAGTAATTCTCTAAGTACCAACCTGATGTTGATTTCGGTCTTCGGGTTTGATACTTAAGGAGTTATTCTCTTAACCAATGTATCTGTGAACTAAGATGTACTTAATCATAAATTAAGTAAAACATGTTATACGATATATATATATATATATATATGATACATAAAACATGATAAGTGGATAGGGTTAAGACCAGCTTAACCAATAATCTGATAAGTAGGTAGGGTTAAGACCGGCTTAACCAATAATATATAAGTGGATAGTGTAAAGACCAGCTTAACCAATAATCTGATAAATAGGTAGGGTTAAGACCAGCTTAACTGTAACAGCCCGCACCTCCGTTCGCGCAAGATATTGTCCCCAACTTAGCAATAGTATAGATGTGGGGTTTTGTTCCTCAAAAGGCCTCGGCATTAGTAAGAGATGGGCTCTACTATATAAGTACCCACTTCACACAGACTTCCACGATGTGGGACTTAGGGGTGTTACATTCTCCCCTCCTACAGAGCCTAACGTCCCCGTTGGCTCACAAACACCTCTCCCAGACATTGTGGTCCACACAGAAGCCACAATTCCGGCTGGGTATTGGCTCTGATACCACTGTAACAGCCCGCACCTCCGTTCATGCAAGATATTGTCCCCAACTTAGCCACCGTATAGGTGTGGGGTTTTGTTCCTCAGAAGGCCCCGGCATTAGTAAGAGATGGGCTCTACTATGTAAGTACCCACTTAGCACAGACTTCCACGATTTGGGACTTAGGGGTGTTACATTCTCCCCTCCTACAGAGCCCAACGTCCCTGTTGGCTCACAAACACCTCACCCAGGCGTTGTGGTCCACACAGGAGCTACAATTCCGGCTGAGTATTGGATCTGATACCACTGTAACAGCCCGCACCTCCATTCACGCAAGATATTGTCCCCAACTTAGCCACCGTATAATTGTGGGGTTTTGTTCCTCAAAAGGCCTCGGCAATAGTAAGAGATGGGCTCTACTACATAAGTACCCACTTCACACAGACTTCCACGATGTGGGAATTAGGGGTGTTACATTAACCAATAATATATAAGTAGGTAGGGTTAAGACCAACTTAACCAATGATATATATATTTATTTGATAAGTGGGTAGGGTTAAGACCAGCTTAACCAATAATATATATATATATATATGTATATTAATCTGGTAAGTGAATAAGTTTAAGACAACCTTAACCAATAATACATATAGATCTGATAAGTGGATAGGGTTAAGACCAACTTAGCCAATAATATATAAGTGGATAGGGTTAAGAGCAACTTAACCAATAATATATAAGTGGATAGGGTTAAGACCAGCTTAACCAATAATATATATATTGATGTGATAAGCGGATAGGGTTAAGTCAAGCTTAACCAATAACACATGTTGATTTGATAAGTGGGTAACATGGATGACATGTGGGATATAATTATAAACACTTAACCAAGTTGAAACATGTAAGAAGACATGAATAAGAGGGGGTTAAGTGGGAAATCCTAGTGGGGACCAAGCATAGGTGGAAAGCTTGTGCCAAGTGTGGGGACCCTTTTCAACCAGTTACCCATTTAGTATCTAAGTGAGCTCGATCTAGATCGAGGACGGGACACACTTACTGAGTTTGATTGTAAGAGGTCAAAACGGGTTAGCGGTCGCGACGCAAGTCCAACGGGGGTCATGTGCGTGCGTAGGCCCGGGCTGATAGGTAAGACGTTGTTGCATCATGAAGGTATAAGCCGTGCATCTTTAGTGGTCTTGGGTTGCCACTTTGGGGAGTGATACAGCCCACCGTGGGACCGACACGGGTATCTACGAGCTAGGGAGCCGATCGAATGGGGAAGGTAGTGGGTACGACTAGTGGAGATAGGAGCAGGCGGCACCTATGAAGACAGCTAGGAGTACAACTACCATATTATGAATAAATGTTGTAATTATAATGGGGAGGGTAGTGCGTATAGCTAGTGGAGATAGGAGCAGGCGGCACCTATAAAGACAGCTAGGGGTACACGAAACTACCATTATTATTAGTTTATTCAGTTGGCGGGATCAACTTTTAGGGTGACTAGTATTGGTGCAGTATAGTAATTATCCTATAGTGTTGGAGGCGCAATTAACATTATCTTATACCTCTTGTTTGCTTTGTCATGCCCATTTGTTTTACAATCATTCTATATTTACCAGTTTATGCCTTATCCTAATTACTTTAATAATTATATTGTTAAAGTTATTGGACTCGCCAGACTTTATGTCTGACCTTCTTTGTTTTTGCCTCTTTTCTTCCTTCCCCCCTCCCCTCCCCCACAGGTTACCAGGGTGGGACTAGTGCTAGTGGAGCTTGATTTGGATCTCTATCTCTCTCTTTTGAAAGTGCTTGGATTGCTGAAAGTAAAGTTCAGCTTATCTCTTTTATGTCTATTTATGTTGGGGTTATGCTTTTTTCTTTACGTACTCAGAAAACAATTTGTCAAGATGGATATTGAGTGTACTTGGTTTTATTTTTGGTTTTTGATGTTGTTGTAACCAAACTAATTCTCCGCTGCAATAAAAGTTGTTTTAAATTTTTCATGTACCAATACATGTATCTGTCTTGTTATATTCCGTTCTATACACCAATAATACTCCATGAAAGTTAATGCATTCCCTTTGTGAGTCACATTAATGGAAGTGGGGTGTTACAAAATGAATAAAAAATTTAACTTGAGAGAAGTTAAATAGAAAGGGATTAGATCCGAAGTTATATCAAGTGGAATTGAATATAACTAAAATTCATGGCTCTAATAACCAAATCCAAGATGTCCACTAACTGTTGATCCTCTCATTGCGTGGATCAAATGCACTCCATAAGAGTAGGTTGCACCTCCAATGATGCCAAAAACCAAGCGTAAAATTTGTAGATTGCCTATAACCAAAGGTCGAGATAAACTCGAAGCTCTGCCTCTCAACGAATAGAGGACTCAAGGTCATCCTCTGCCTACTCAATGCATTCGCAAGTACATTCCCCTTTCCTAGGGTATAAGCTATCTCAAAATCGTAGGATGCAAGGAAGTCCATCCATCGTTGTTGCCTTAAATTGAGATCCTTCTGCAAGAATAAATATTTAAGCGACTTGTGATCCATGTATAGCTCAAACCTGTCTCAAAGTAGATGGTTTCGCCAACACTTAAGTGCGAACATTATTGCAACCAAATCCAAGTCATGGGTGGAGTAGTTCTTCTCATGAACCCTTAATTGCCTATTTCCTTAGTAGACTACCCTACCTTCTTGCATCAACATAACACCTAATCCTGTGCCACAAGCATCCGTGTAGACCGTAAACACCTTGCTACCATCGGGAAGTGTCAGAAAAGGTGCTGATGTCATATCCCTTTTTAACCTCTGGAATGAATCCTCACAATCAATGCTCTAAGCGAAATCTAAGTTCTTCTCGTTAGACGGGTAAGCAGGGCGGATATCCGTCCAAAGTCCTTAATGAATTTTTCGTAATAACCTGCCAATCCAAAGAAACTCCTAACCACATCGCATTCTTAGGGGCTTCCCAATCTTGCATCGTGACAACTTTAGCGAGGTCCACCGCTATTCCATCCTTGGAGACTAGCCCGAGGAAACTTACATCCTTTCTCCAGAAATGACACCAAAAATTTTAGCCTTAAGCTGATGCAATCTGAGTGCAATGAGAATCTCCTCTAAGTGTTTGGCATGCTTTTCCTTGCTCCTCGAGAAAACCAGAATAACGTCCACAAAAACCACCATGAAATTGTTCAGATACTCCCTAAACATCCAACTCATTAAATCCACGAAGTATGCGGGTGCATTGGTTAGCCCAAATGGCATGACCAACCACTCAAAAAAACTGTCCGAAGTTCTGAAATCTGTCTTGTCAATACTTTCATCAGCTATCCTAAGTTGGTGAAATCCCATGGCTAGATCCAACTGTGAGAAAGCCGAAGCACCTACTAGCTGGTCAAACAAGTCATCAACCCTCGAAAGTGGGTGCCTATTCTTCTTGGTGAGCTTATTCAACTCACTATAGTCCACACATAGACGGAGAGAGCCATCAGCCTTAGTTGCAAAGATGAATGGAGCTCCCTACTCATAAATGCTCCGTCTAATGAATCCCTTTTCGAATAACTCACCTACTTGTTTGCTAAGCTCCCTCCTCTTAGAAGGAGCCATGTGGAACACTGGTTAAGCGATAGGTTTCGCATTATCCACCAAGTAAATCCGAAAATTGATCTCTTATCTGAGAGGTAATCCTCTAATCTCATTGAGCACGTCCAGAAAATTAATAACTGTGGGCACTGATTGAAGATCATCAATGGAAGCATCAAGAGAATCTAGGAAACTGATCATAATCGACCCCCGTGGGTCACAAGAAATCTCGAGAGTTCTACCATGACACGTTAGAAGTCTAACAACTCTCTTCTCACAATCAAGGATGACACCATGCATGTCTAGGCAATCCATTCCTAGAATAAGTCTGTAACCCATAATATTAAGAACATATGCGTCGCATTCAAATTCGATGCCCATAATAGAGATTCTCAAACCCCTACATATCATAGACAAATGAGTTGTACCTCCTATGGGATTTAAGACTACAATAGATACTAGTGTGTAGGTGTAGATTATCTATCACAGAACTGGATATGAATGAATAAGAAGCACGAGAATCAAAGAGAGTCCTAATATAAGAGTCAAAAACAGAAATCAAACCTTCAACGGTGACTTTCCTACAACGATCCGGTCCACCAGCCTCAAGAGCATGAACTTGTAATCCGTACGATCCAGCCTTTTGTCCTTGCTTATTGGGACATTATCTTGTAAAATGTCCAACTTGACTATAACTGAAACACACATTCTTCATCTTCTTACACTCTCTCACAAAGTTCCTAAAACTCCCATAACCATGGCATTTGACCTCTGTCTTGATCTAGGCCTTGTCAGATTTTCCACCCTTCTTTGCCGCCCATTTCTTAGGCCATTATTTCTTTTTCCTAACCTTTGGTTTTTCCTCCTGGGTCTTAACCTCTTTCTTCTCCTCTTTACCATCATCATGCATCAAAGCCAGGTCTACAAGCCTCTCGAAAGTTTCTCCCATTGGTACATGCGCCAGTGCTAATTTTTGGAGCAGTTGATTCATCCCTTTCGCGAACCTCAAAGCCTTCTTATGAGGAGTGTTTACCAATTCCAACCCAAATCTTGCTAGTTGATTAAAGAGATTAACATATTCCTTCACCATCATGCTTCCTTGTTTAAAATTCAAGAACCTCTCCATTTGCATTCCTTCCTCGACTTGCGATAACAATCTCAAATCGAACCTAGTCTTAAGCTCATACCAAGTGGCCAACATTTGTCTGGCCTGAATCACCCCTCACCAATATGATGCTTCATCCTTCAGTTGCCAAGTGGCCAACTGAATTTTTTCCTATCGTCGAGCTTCAATAAGTTAAATACATTCTCCATCTCCCTAAGCCAATTGCGCGCCTCCAAAAAACTCTTAGTACCACAAAATGACTTGCCCCCCATTGTGATAAAGTCCTTACATAGCTTAGAGAAGTTGACTATAAGATTGGGTGGAGCTACTGCGGCTGCAGTTGAGGGAGGGACATTTTCTTGCACACAGGAAGGTGCTGTAGCTTATACGTATCTACGAAAACATGTCAAAATAGGAATGCCCTCAAGGAAATTAGGACCCCTAGACATGATGAAAAGAGTGAAACAAGGATTCAGAAAGAGATCAAAGAAAAAATGTAAATGACTTGAGGAGATATATTTTTCAAAAATAGGTTTTATTTGAAAATCTTTTGCTTTGAAAAAACAATTTTCAAAAACATTTTCACTTATCTTGTAACCTTAGGATCTGATACCAAATGTGACACCCCACATCCCTTAATGTCACCCATATGAGAATGCATTAAGTTCTATGAAGCACAATAATAATACAAAGACTAATTTTGACAAGACAATATATAAAAATGTAGCGGAAAATTTCAAACTTTTATTTCAAATCAATTTCAACATTACATTTTTTCAAAATGAGCCATCAATGTCAAAACCATAAATATTTGTCTCATAAATCATTAGAGTACAAAACCAAAAATTATATCCCTCATATGCCAGGACAATAAACATAGATAAACTGAAGTAATACATGAAAAGGAAAGCAATCCAAGTCCAAGTAGAATAGAATCACTGTCACATCTACTGGCCACGCCACTTTAAGAACCCGAGGAGGGAAATGAAGAGAGAGAAGGTAAAACAAAATAGGTCGATATAAAGTCTGGCGAGTTCCAGTGATTTTCAACAATAGGATAAGATAGAAAGTATCGAGACAGATAAATAATGTTGAACATGAAACTACAGTAAACATGAAACTACAGTAAACAAACAAGTACGAAGTAAATGAGATAACAAGGTAACAAGTCAAGGGAAAAATCATGCACGCTTCTCATTCATATCACTAGAACAGGTTTTTGCACCAATTACTAGAATATCATGATTAGGTATTACCCTAATTACTACCCATGTGATAGGCCCCCTACTACGCAAATATCATGTGCCAACTACATGCACGCTTCTCATTCATATCACTAGAACAGGTTTTTGCACCAATTACTAGAATATCATGATTAGGTATTACCCTAATTACTACCCATGTGATAGGCCCCCTACTACGCAAATATCATGTGCCAACTACAACAGTAGCGGGTATCGGTCCCTAACTTATCAACTATAAGACACAGACCAATTTGCTGGTGTTACAACGTCCTAGTTTTACCCATTGTATCCATGCATGCTCATGACTCTGCTGGAACGCGCCTGTACCTATCTTTCACCTTTGAACCTCTTACCATCCAAATCAATAAAGCGTGACCTTGCCTCTAACTTGTGTGAGGCCCCCGTTTATGATACCAACATGCATACTATAACACCACACGTCCGTTAGTGTCACTTATTAAGAGAATGCATTAAGTTTTGTGAAGCGTTATAGGTAAACAGAAATAGAAATATTACAAGATAGATATAAAATGACACCAGAATTTAAAATTTTATTAAGAAGAAAACGTCGTGGTTCAAAAAATAATTACATCATAAGTCTGAAATACATAAAACCCAGTACATCAACTTAAAAATTTTATCTTGTACTTAAATCATCAAAGTACAACAAACATGAAAAGAGCATAATCGCCAAAAACATAGCCATAGTAGAAAAGGCACGAAATCAAGCAGTACATCTAAGCAGCTCCAAGCAGAATGAAAGCAGAATCATAATCAAGCTTGAGTATTCCCACCATGAGAACCTAATGGGGGGAACGGAAGAGAAATAAGAGGAAACAAAATGGGCTAGACATAAAGTCTGGCAGGTCCGGTTACTTTTACCATATAAATAAGTAAAAGCATCATGACAGCCATATAAGCTGGATAAGAGGATAATAACATATAAGGCAGGTATGACAAGGTAAAAAGGATAAACTGAAGAGAATATATATGTATAACGCTTCTCTAATACTTTTCTCTTTCTCTGCACCAAGACTAGTATCATATGAACAAGATGATCCCCAACAAGTATAAGATGGTAGACTTAGGCATACTTCTAGTGAGAGGCTTAACCCCATACAATTAACAGGCAGCCCAACTGAACATACCAAAGTTACCCCTAAGGATAATAACGGGCTCCTAAACATACCAGAGTCTAGATGTACCCTAATTACTACCCCCAATCGATCGGCTCCCTACTCCGTAGATACCCTGTGTTAGCCCCACAGTAGGACGTATCACTTCCTAAAGTGGGAACCCTTTATTTTCAGGATGTGAACAACCATATCTATAGGTGTCACGGCGTCTTAATCCTCCCCTGTCCGGACCCATTCATGCACATGACCCCGTCGGAATGCTCCACCCACACCATCCCTTCTTTTGGATCTCTTATAATCAGACCAGTAAGCGTGCCCCGACTCCGACCTAGTTCGGAGTACTCGTTTGATACCTATATATGGGTTACTGACTGAAACGGGTCCCACACAGAAGAAGATACAAGCTTCCCCCTACGCTTGCATCCCCATTACTAGAATTTCCAAAGGTTATGCCATACCAGTGTAAAAATATTGCATAACCCTATAGGTTAAGTTTGTGGGCCTATATATAAATATTACCTAACACCCCAAGATATACTTAACCCTCCCACTATTTCTAGCAAGATTACTTAACACTTGTTCAAGTTAATATGTTCATACAATCCCTATGGATTCAACTAGGTTAAGTATTCGAGTTCATTATCATATATCCATTTATGGTTATAATGCGTTAGACCTCCCACATTATGCCTACCACTTGTGGATGCTGGATATGTCGGGCGGGTTCGGGCAGACTTCTTCCATAAGCTGGACTTAACCTCGAGTCTCAGCACGCCACGTGTTTATGCACTTAGACCTCTTACATTAGATTCACCACTCGTAGTTGCTGGATATGCTGGGCGGGTCCGGGCAGACTTCTACCACAAGTGTAATCTAGCCTCGTGTCTAAGCATGGTTATAGTTTCTAATTGCTGTAAATCTAGGCATTCTACTGCTTAACAATTATCCCTATTTCATTATAGGTTTTCATGCCCTTTTTCCAAGTCAAACTCATGATGTACCATATGCCCCAAATTAAGATCTAAATCGCAAATTGATTTATGCCCCAAATCCATATTCATGTATTTAATTCAAGTTATGCCCAAATTTCCCAATATAAGTTATGCCCCAATTTTAACGTTTTTCCCTCGTTCCCAACGTCACGCGTTCGCATATTTTAGCGGTATTCCTAGGCTCGAAGGTTGCCTGGCCATAAAATAAAAAAGGAAAAGAAGAAGGGAAGAAAATAGAAATAAACATAATAACAAGATTGTAATATGATGGTAGAAATAGGCATAGCAACTAACAAAGATATAGTGACAAAATTTGGCCATGATGATAAGATAGGTATATCGGAACAGATTTGATGAACATGTGATAATAGAATTGATTAGGCATAGTTTTATGATCATAAACAGGCATGATGAGATCTAATCAGTGAATTAGATATACAAATAATGGAAGATCTGACATGATAAATAGGCATAGATAGGCTTAGATCTAGTTCATTGTCATGTCAAAATAACTTAGATACTCAGGTTATGGCAGATCTGATATGATTCAATTAGTCACAGGCTTCGATCCAATTCATAACATGTCAACTTTTAAGTATTTATATCTAAAAATAACGTAGACTCACAGAGAATGGGTCTAAGAAAACCAAGGAAAGCGTGTTGATGTTGAATCAACGATCTTTGAATACGTATGAATCGACGTTGCTAAAGAAAGACTAATTTAATCTGAGTCAGAGTAGAATCTCATCGTTGCCATTGATTTAGGTGAATAAAATAATGGGTATAGGGTCTTATTTATAGTCATCAGCTGACGAATCTTGCATAGAAATCAGTCCACGTTCAGAACCAGGAATCTATCCAGATCTGTATAGTGATCGACCCCCCTTGGTGTGTCGACCGAGGGGTCGACACCTCCTTGATGGGGTCGACACCCATAGCAGGAATTTTCCCGCCCCCTCCGCTGCGTGAATTTGAATTATTTTGAATTTATGGGAAGGTTTATTTATATATATAATTAGCTTATATATTCGTAAACTTCAAACCTTAATATCTTCTTCATACGGTGTCCTTTTTATGCAAACTCGGAGTCTATCTTAAGCAGAATTCTGAGACAAATTGTAACAACCCGTATTTTTATAAAGTGTAATAACCATAAATCAAGGCATAATTAATTTTTAAAATAAGAATCAAGGGAAACGGTTACGCCATTACGTTCGTCTCGAAATTCTGCTTGGAAACGAGTCCGATTTTTCGAAAATCGGAGTCCGTATGACCAAGTTATGACCTTTTAAAGTTTTCAGAAGTTTTCAAGTTCAAAACAGCTCAATTCGAATTCAAAATTTGAAATTCAAACCTCAGAATGGACTGGGCAGGAAATTTCCCGGCCAGGACCAGGTCGACCTGGGGGTCGACTATGTAGTCGACCTTCCCAGGACCAGGTCGACCATAGTGTCGACCTGGGGGTCGACCTGGTGGCCGAGTCCACTTTTGAAGCTGGATTCACTCTGATGTTCCTGGCCTCATTTCTGTCTACATTCGTTGACCTGACCCTATATATACAGCCCCTCTCACTAGTCTCTTTACACAGAATTCTTTCTGACCTTATGCTGCTCTAATTCTGGTTGAAGAGTTAGAGAAAGGGACTACTTCTTCTACGTCGAAACTACGTTGCTGATTTGGGGATTTCTATTAGGACTTGACTAAGCATATAAAGATTCAACGTCGACTCCCTTTCTAATTCTCGAACCACGATCTGTAAGCCCCAGTTATTTTTAGATTTAAACTGTAAATGTAATATGAATACGTTGTAAATTGAAATTGGACCTATGTATGATGACTGTTTTACATCCATTCTTGTTCATCTTGGATCTTGACTCTTGGATATTACTATGACATTGATTTGGGGCCTATTCATGTTGTAAATCAAAAAGAAAACCCCCTCATATTATCATGTTGAATCTTCTATTAGTCACAAGTTTATGACTATCACCTTATGTCAATCTCTACCATGACTATACTATCACCTTATGTCAGTCGTTACCATGACTATATTATCACCTTATGAGAACTGTTATCTTGACTAGTATTTTATTTTGCTAGATTTGGAATCTTTATATTTGAGGCCAATATTCCATTTGCCAGTAATGTTATAATCTTTTATCTCAAGTCGTACCATGCTATGCTAGTAATCACTTTTGCCACCTTATACCCATCCCTTTTTATGTTATTCCCTAATTAGATTTATTTGTATCGATCTGAGCTTACGTGCGATGGGAATACGATTTGGGTAGACTAGGTAAAACATGAATTGACTTTGAACATGAACTTTATTATAACTTGAACTTGGATATGGACATGAACTTGACACGATTTGACATGAAACATGACATGAAAACTCGACATGAATTTTGACATGAAAACTTGATCGTGGGCATGACAATTAGATAAACTTGAAAATGGCCAACTTGAGGTTGGGTTGATTTTGCAGTATAAATCTGCCCGGAACTGCCCGGCAAATCCAGTGACTGCAAACAATAGGATCCAATGTGGGTAGTTGGTCATATCGCACGAAAAACCCGAGGTTAGACTATGTTGTGGTGTAAATCTGCCCGGAACCGCCGGGAAAATCCAGTGACCACAACAGTTAGTCTAATGTGAGAGGTTAGGATGCACTAATGAATTAATCCCACATGATAGGGTTAAGTCATGAACCACTTGAATATACTTAACCAACTTGACACGATGATTTGATAGGGTTAAGTCATGAACCGCTTGAACACACTTAACCAACTTGATACATGATCTGGATAGGGTTAAGTCACGAATTTGAATGACAACACTTAACCCATTAGAAACCCTAGTTACGCGGTCTTTTTCAGCAGTAACCCACTTGGATGTATCACGATACCCTGGAACTAGGTAGAGTGGGGCACGATTACTGTGCTGATTGTAAGCGACCAGAACGACGGTTGAGTAGGTGCGCCATTGTAGGTTCAGGTGGACAATGGTCGTGCACGTAGTCCGGAGTTGAAAAAGCAGGCATTGGGCACCCGTAGATTTACACTGTGCGTGCTTGATTCATGTCGGTGGTTGGCACCATAGGACTTGATACACCTTATGGTGGACCTAGCACATGTAACTACATTTCAGGATAGGGCCGTATGACACAGACACATGACGAGCTAGGACTTGTAGGGAGCCGATCGATTAGTAGATCGTACCATAGGACCCCGTAAGGGTCACTTCATGATACTGGCCCAAGGGATCATTTCATGATTAATACTTGACATGGGTTAAAACACTAGTACAGTTGGTGCAGCGAACCTTGAATATGCGATGCTAGACTTGACTTATCTTGTTATCTTAATTATCCTACCAGTTCTGTTATCATCCTTATGTTTAATTCCAGTTTTCACATATCATGTTACCTTTACTAGTTTTCATACTGAAAGTCACTAGGGCTTACCAGTCTTTATGACTGATCCTTTTTCTTTCGCCTCTTTTTATTTCGTTTTCCCCCCAGGTTCTCAGGGAGAAACACTAGCTCTTAGCTTGGACTTAGATTGCTTTCTGACAGCTCATGTATGGTTTGGTCTTGAGCTATTCTATGGCTTCTTCTACTATTTATGGGGAATAATTTACTCTTGTTATCTTAAGTTTATGCTTCTTTATTTGGAACTTGATGTAATGGAATAATTTGTATCTTGGATATATGAGTTTTTGACTCTTTTCTTATAAGAAATAAAAAGTTGGTTTTTAATTTCTACCGCTTCTTTATTTATGTTCTGCCTTGTGATATCTCTGTGCATGTTTACCTAGATAATACTCCACCAAAACTAGTGCATTCCCTTTGTGAGTGACCCTAACGGAGGTGGGGTGTTACATTTGGTATCAGAGCAGAAGGTTACCAGGCTGGGTAAAAGTTTTTAAAAACCCTCTGAACCTATTTTCAAAACCATTTATAAAGAAGCATTTTTCAAGAAAAGTTTTATGTTTAAAAGGGCTATTCCCCAAAAAGCCATTAGCACTTCCCTTTGTTTCCTCGTTTGAATCTTTTTCTTTTCGTCTTTCAGCATGGCTGATCTTAACCTTCCTGAGGGACTACACGTGCCTGGATGGTTCCGAAGGTACTTAGAAGCCAGGGCCAACGACGCGGGCACGACAGACATCCGTCCTCCTCCTCCCCCAGTGGCCGCGGTTCCTCCTCTTCCTGGTACCGCCTTTGCCAAAATATGCAAAGACTTTAAAGCAATGGGCGGCAAGAACTTCGTTGGAACTGAAACCTTTGTTGAGGCACAAAACTGGCTAAAGGAGACGGAAGACTTGTTCATTATCTTTGATATGGAGGACCATAGGAAATTTCAGTTGGCAGCATGGTTGTTGAAAGAGGAAGCTTCATTTTGGTGGGAAGTCACCAACGCTTCCAGGCCAGTTGAGACTTGGGCAGACTTTAGAGAGAGGTTTGGGCTTAAATTCTTATCGTCAGCAGAAGAGAACCTTCAGATGGAGAGGTTCCTAGCACTCAAGCAAGGGGACACGTCTGTTAGGGAGTACATGAATAAGTTTAATCAGCTTGCTCGGTTCGGCTTGGATTTGGTCAACACAGCCCAGAAAAAGGCTGTACGCTTTGCTCGAGGATTGAACGAGCCACTACACAGCTTAACCCCTAACTCATATACCCATGGGGGCAACCTTTGAAAGCTTGGTGGATATGGCTCTACTTCATGAGGAAGACAAGAATAGCAAGAAGGAGGTTAAGCCTAATGAGACTCAGAATAAGAAAGCTGACTTCAAGAAGGGGGCAACAAGAATAACAAGAGCAACAACAAACCACGTGAGACGAGGAAGTGCAACTTCTGTGGTATTACTGGACATCTAGCTAAAGACTGTAGAAAGAAGAAGAGGAAGTTGGGTGAATGCTTTTATTGTGGATATACTGGACACATCAGCAAGGATTGCCCTAAGAATCAAGGGCAGGGGCAAGTGCAGACCCAGCGAGCAGGACCTTCTGGGGGGAAGTTGCATGCTCTCAACACCACTCCAGCTCTTGACCGAGGTAGTAATATTTCTGTAGAAAGCCTTGTTTACATTTCTGACTTTCCTATTCGAACCTTATTTGACTCTGGCGCATTGCATACTTTTATTTCTTCTGATATTGTTGAAAATCTGCACCTAAGTACTAGTCTGGTTGAGGAACCCGTTATAGTTTCAAATCCAATTGGGGGCTCCGCCCATTTATCTATGATGTGTGTGGATTTGAGGATCTCTATCTTAAGCGTAGAATTCACGTGTAATGATTATGTTCTCGAATTCATGGGACACGGTTTGATCTTAGGTATGGATTTGCTATCTGATTATGGAGCCATTCTTGATTGTGAACGAAGGGTAGTGAGGCTCATGACTCGCCTTGGTAATACCCTTGAAATTTCTTGTAAGGTCCGCTCATGTTGTGTTATCTTGAATCCCTTGACTCGTCCGACGATAATCTGCAATCTATAAGAGTGGTCCGAGAATATCCATATGTCTTTGATGAGGTGAGGGGGTTACCTCCTAAACACGAGATAGACTTCCGAATTTATCTTGTTGATAATGCCAAACCAGTTTCATTGCCCGTTAGGCACATGGCCCCGCGAGAAAGGAGAGAGCTCAGTAAACAAGTTAATGAGTTGCTTGAGAAAAATTTCATAAGACGAAGCATTTCTGAATGGGGTGCTCCGGTGGTATTCGCTATTAAGGCGGATGGATCGCTTCGTCTGTGCGTAGATTATCGTGAGTTAAACAAGCTGACAAAGAAGAATAGGCACCCACTACCAAGAATCGATGATTTGTTTGACCAGCTTGTGGGAGCATCTGTTTTCTCTCAACTCGATCTAGCCACAGGATTCCATCATCTTAGAGTGGCTGAGGATAGCATTGACAAAACAGCGTTTAGGACTCCATATGGGTTCTTCGAATGGCTCGTCATGCTGTTTGGATTAACAAATGCACCCGCATACTTTGTGGATTTGATGAGTAGGGTGTTTCAGGAGTTCCTTAACAAGTTTGTGGTAGTTTTCGTAGATGATATTTTGATCTTCTCAAAAGATCAAGAAGAGCATGCTAGACATCTCAAGGAAGTCATGGAAACACTTAGAGCACACCAGTTAAAGGCTAAGTTCTCCAAATGCCATTTTTGGAGGAAGGAAGTTCGATTCCTTGGACATGTAGTTTCTAAGCAAGGCATAGCCGTGGACCCCGCAAAGTTAGTCACGGTACAAGACTGGAAAATTCCTAAGAATGTAACGGAGGCGAGGAGCTATCTCGGTTTGGCGGGCTACTACAGGAAGTTCATTAAGGACTTCGCTAAGATTTCAGCCCCTCTTACTAAGTTAACAAAGAAGAACCTAGCTTTTGTATGGGACATAGAGTGTGACGTTGCTTTCCAGAGACTCAAGAGAGCCCTCACCACAGCTCAAGTTTTGGCATTACCTGACGGAAGCAAGGTGTTTACGGTGCACACAGATGCGTGCGGCACGGGATTAGGCGTTGTCCTAATGCAAGAAAGAAGAGTAATATGCTATGGGGGCAGACAACTTAAAGTTCATGAGAAAGACTATCCCACGCATGACTTGGAGTTGGCCGCGATTGATTTTGCACTTAAAGATTAGCACCATTATCTTCTAGGAGAGAGGTTCGAGCTGTATACCGACCACAAATCGCTTAAGTACCTCTTCTCACAGAAAGACTTGAATCTGAGACAACAGCGGTGGATGGAGTTCTTGGCATCATATGACTTCGATATAGCTTATACCCCTGGCAAGGGTAATGTGGTGGCGGACGCGCTAAGTAGAAAAAGGTTGACTTTGAGCCCCTTGTTTGTTGAAAGGAAAAGCCTTGAGTTTATAACAACCTTTGATTTTACACCTGCTATTGAGTCATTGTCTGCAACATTTGCATCTCTTGAGTTAAGACCTACACTTCTAGATCAAGTAGGGACTTCACAGAAGGAAGACCCACAGATATTCGAAATCATGGACAAGCTGATTAGTGGTGAGACGTCAAGTCACCTCAGTAGGTATGCCATAGATGACAAGGGATGGCTAAGGCGCGATGGAAGGCTATGTGTCCTACAAGTGGGAGACCTAGTAAGGAAAGTTCTCGAAGAGGCGCATCACTCGAAGATGACTATACATCCCGGAGGGGATAAGATGTACAGGGATATGAAACGCATTTTCTTTTGGGCTGGAATGAAAAACGATGTGGCAGAGTTCGTTTCAAAGTGCATGGTGTGCCAACAAGTAAAGGCCGAATCGAAGAAGCCTGGTGGGCTATTACATCCTTTGGAGGTTCCGCAATGGAAATGGGAGAGTATATCGATGGATTTCGTGGATGGACTGCCTAGGTCAAGGAAGGGAAATACTAGCATATGGGTCATAGTTGATAGACTCACGAAAAGTTCTCACTTCATTCCGGTGAATAGCAAGAGGACCGCATCAGGGCTAGCGTCTATTTACCTTCGAGAGATAGTATGGTTGCATGGAGTTCCTTCAAGTATAGTTAGTGATCATGACCCGATTTTCACTAGCCAGTTTTGGAATAGTCTGCAAGAAGCAATGGGAACATGACTGAATTTAAGCACGGCCTATCACCCACAGATGGATGGACAAACCGAAAGGGTAAATAGGGTACTAGAAGATCTCCTGAGGCTATGCATTCTTGACTTTGGTGGCACTTGGGAAGACCATCTTCCTCTCGTGGAGTTTGCATATAACAATAGTTACCAAGCTAGCATCGGAATGGCACCGTTCAAAGCCCTGTATGGAAGACCGTGCAAATCGCCAACTTGTTTGTGGGAGACGACAGACAGACTTATACTTGGGCCCGACATGATAAGGGACATTTCTGAGAAGATTGAGTTGATACGAAGATGGATGAAAACGGCCCAAGATAGACAGAAATCTTATGCGGACCAGAGAAGGACAGACCTAGAGTTTGAAGTCGGAGATATGGTCTTTATAAAAGTTTCTCCGTTACGCAATGTAGTTCATTTTGGAGCAGTTGGAAAGCTAGCACCAAGGTTCGTAGGACCGTTCCATATCACTGAGAGGATTGGACGAATGGCCTATAGGGTAGACTTACCTGAGAAACTGACTGGAGTACACAATGTCTTTCACGTCTCACATCTCCGAAAGTGCTTGCATGAGTCGGCCGAAGTGGTTGAGCCAAGCATCCTTGAAGACGTAGAAGTGGAAAAGGATGCAACATTGAGGCGAGCTCTGATTCGTATCTTAGGAACGGAGATTAAGAAGCTAAGGAATCGAGAAGTCAAGCTAGTTAATGTGCAGTGGAGTGAAGCCCAAGAAGACGCAACTTGGGAAACCGAAGAGAAGATACGCGCGCTTTACCCGTTTCTTTTTGAGGGTACATTCTCGATCTCTTTTTCCTATAAACTTGAAAACCTTTTCGTATCATGCTTCTACTATCTATGTTTGTCTTGTTATCTTCTAGATCTTATCTTGGGAACCTTAGGTAGAACCATATGGATGTAAACATGTGATTGAAACATGTTATGGTTGATGTTTGCAAGTGGTTGCTAGTGGATGCATGACACAAATTAGGCACTAGATCAGCTCAGTCACATTTTCATGTTGCATATGCATGAGTGCTTATACTTGTACATGGATGGAACTTGTTATGCTATCACTTGGATGTTGCATATGAATGAATGTTTGTGCACTCATGTAGAGATTATAAACTATGTTAGGAATCTGCATACATGTTGGATTCATTACACTAACATATTTTGCATTAAGGTGGTTTACTGAATCAGTAACCGCCTGATCTTTTGCATTAGATAAGTACATATACACACACTTTCTGCATATGTTCATACAGCACTAGAAATCTTTTAAGGACAATGGTTGCCTGTGGATGATGCTTTGAGTAGATGGATGATGGATGGCAGGACACATCCCCCCTAACTTAGAGATTTCGGGGACGAAATCCTTTAAGGAGGGGAGAATGTAACAACCCGTATTATTATAAAGTGTAATAACCATAAATCAAGGAAGAATTAATTTTTAAGATAAGAATCAAGGGAAACGGGTTACGCCATTGCGTTCGTCTCGAAATTCTGCTTGGAAACGAGTCCGAGTTTTCGAAAATCGGAGTCTGTATGACCAAGTTATGACCCTTCGAAGTTTTCAGAAGTTTTCAAGTTCAAAACAGCTCAATTCGAATTCAAAATTTGAAATTCAAACCTCAGAATGGACTGGGCGGGAAATTTCCCGCCCAAGACCAGGTCGACCTGTGGGTCGACTATGTAGTCGACCTGCCCAGGACCAGGTCAACCATAGTGTCGACCTGGGGGTCGACCTGGTGGCCGAGTCCACTTTTGAAGCTGGATTCACTCTGATGTTTCTGGCCTCGTTTCTGTCTACATTCGTTGACCTGACCCTATATATATAACCCCTCACACTAGTCTCTTTACACAAAATTCTTTCTGACCTTATGCTGCTCTAATTCTGGTTGAAGAGTTAGAGAAAGGGACTCCTTCTTCTACGTCGAAACTACGTTGCTGATTTGGGGATTTCTGTTAGGACTTGACTAAGAATATAAAGATTCAACATCGACTCTCTTTCTAATTCTCGAACCACGATCTGTAAGCCCCAGTTATTTTTAGATTTAAACTGTAAATGTAATATGAATATGTTGTAAATTGAAATTGGACCTATGTATGATGACTGTTTTACATCCATTCTTGTTCATCTTGGATCTTGACTCTTGGATATTACTATGACATTGATTTGGGGCCTATTCATGTTGTAAATCAAAAAGAAAACCCCCTCATATTATCATGTTGAATCTGCTATTAGTCACAAGTTTATGACTATCACCTTATGTCAATCGCTACCATGACTATACTATCACCTTATGTCAATCGTTACCATGACTATACTATCACCTTATGACAACTGTTATCTTGACTAGTATTTTATTTTGCTAGATTTGGAATCTTTATATTTGAGGCCAATATTCCATATGCCAGTAATGTTATAATCTTTTATCTCAAGTCATACCATGCTATGCTAGTAATCACTTTTGCCACCTTATACCCGTCCCTTTTTATGTTATTCCCTAATTAGATTTATTTGTATCGATCCGAGCTTACGTGCGATGGGAATACGATTTGGGTAGACTAGGTAAAACATGAATTGACTTTGAACATGAACTTTATTATAACTTGAACCTGGATATGGACATGAACTTGACACGATTTGACATGAAACATGACATGAAAACTCGACCTGAATTTTGACATGAAAACTTGAACGTGGGCATGACAATTAGATAAGCTTGAAAATGGCTAACTCGAGGTTGGGTTGAGTTAGCAGTGTAAATCTGCCCGGAACCGCCCGACAAATCCAATGATTGCAAACAATAGGATCCAATGTGGGTAATTGGTCATATCGCACGAAAAACCCGAGGTTAGACTACGTTGTGGTGTAAATCTGCCCGGAACCGCCTGGCAAATCCAGTGACCACAACAGTTAGTCTAATGTAAGAGGTTGGGATGCACTATTGAATTAATGCCACATGATAGGGTTAAGTCATGAACCACTTGAATATACTTAACCAACTTGACACGATGATTTGATAGGGTTAGGTCATGAACCGCTTGAACACACTTAACCAACTTGATACATGATCTGGATAGGGTTAAGTCACGAATTTGAATGACAACACTTAACCCATTAGAAACCCTAGTTACGCGGTCCTTTTCAGCAGTAACCCACTTGGATGTATTACGATACCCGGGAACTAGGCAGGGTGGGGCACGATTACTCGGCTGATTGTAAGCGACCAAAATGACGGCTGAGTAGGTGCGCCATTGTAGGTTCAGGCGGACTATGGTCGTGCACGTAGTCCGGAGTTGAAAAAGCAGGCATTGGGCACCCGTAGATTTACACTATGCGTGCTTGATTCGTGTCGGTGGTTGGCACCATAGGACTTGATACACCCTATGGTGGACCTAACACAGGTAACTACATTTCAGGATAGAGCCGTATGACACAGACACATGACGAGCTAGGACTTGTAGGGAGCCGATCGATTAGTTGATCGTACCGTAGGACCTCGTAATGGGTCACTTCATGATACTAGGCCAAGGGATCATTTCATGATTAATACTTGACATGGGTTAGAACACTAGTACAGTTGGTGCAGCGAACCTTGAATATGCGATGCTAGACTTGACTTATCTTGTTATCTTAATTATCCTACCAGTTCTGTTATCATCCTTATGTTTAATTCCAGTTTTCACATATCATGTTACCTTTACTAGTTTTCATACTGAAAGTCACTAGGGCTTACCAGTCTTTATGACTGACCCTTTTTCTTTTGCCCCTTTTTCTATCGTTTTTCCCCCAGGTTCTCAGGGAGGAAACACTAGCTCTTAGCTTGGACTTAGCTTGCTTTCTGACAGCTCATGTACGGTTTGGTCTTGAGCTATGCTATGGCTGCTTCTGCTATTTATGGGGAATAATTTACTCTTGTTATCTTAAGTTTATGCTTCTTTATTTGGAACTTGATGTAATGGAATAATTTGTATCTTGGATATATGAGGTTTTGACTCTTTTCTTGAAAGAAATAAAAAGTTGGTTTTTAATTTCTACCGCTACTTTATTTATGTTCTGCCTTGTGATACCTCTGTGCATGTTTACCTAGATAATACTCCACCAAAACTAGTGCATTCCCTTTGTGAGTGACCCTAGCGGAGGTGGGGTGTACACAAATGTAATGGCGCAACCTGTTTTACTTAATTCCGAATATTTAATTATGCATTCTTTAGTTTATCATCTTAATGTGTTATAAAATTACAGTGAGTTACAGATATTGATTGATAAGGGTTCCACACAACAAGATTGACACAAGCCATCCCCTAGGCTTATGCCCCCAAATAACTAGGATTTTAAGAGCCCCAAAACTATTTATAAACAACAAAACATGAGACCTCTTAGCTTATTAATTAACAGGTTTAACTTAGTAGGTTTAAGTTCATTAATACGCATGGTTATAAATGACATTTCCTATAAATTTATTATGTTTACAACCCTTTCCCCCAAAATAGACACAACATCTGCTTAGATGTATATCTATAGATTAGATTACATATTTACTTAATTACATCTGATCCTTCATATTTTCCATATCATGTCCTACTTAATGTAAATTAAGTTTAACTTATTCAGATTAACATGTTTTGCATATTATCCCAATTATACAGTCATTGGAGTTCATGCTTCAATATGCCTAATTCTCCTTTTTACTGTTACTCCAAGTTATTCCAATTTAACCCAATTTTACGCAATTCTAACGGAAATTGCTTAGGCACTCGATGGCCAAGGCTTAGCGTAAAATAAAAAGGAAAAGGAGAAAATATAGATTTAACTCATAAATACGTAAACTAAATAAATAGGCATAAGATTGTAAATAAATATAAGACAAATAGGGGAGGATAAGGATGTACATGTAATAGGTAATAACTGAAAACTGAATAGATAACTGGTAGTAAAACAATAACATATAACATATAAACATAATATAATTTAAGATTCAAATTATTTACTATTAGAATACTTTTTAATTATCAGATCTAAAAATAACTAGAACTCATAAAGGTTTGATTTAGATCCAGAAAAATCCTTTTAGTTACTATTGTTGTAGGAAAACTAGAATTATCCTCTTGAATCCACGTTTAGCAGCACCTCAGCATCTTCTTATTTTTATTTAGAAATTGCTTGGAGGAAGAAGAATAAAGAATGTTTATGTGTACGAAAGTAGTGAGGCTACTAGCCAATTTATAAATTAGCTAGGATAACTCTAAACCACTAGATTTTAGGTTTATAAATCCAACTGTACAACTCAAGTTAAGTCAGTGTATGTATATGGAGTATAAAACAGTCCAGATTCAGAAGCAGGAATATGTCCTACATGTAGGTGGGTCGACCCACCTTAGACCTGGGTCGACACATGGGTCAACCTGCCTTAGACCTGGGTCGACCCTTGTGTCGATCTGGTCGGGGCTGGGTCGCCTACTTACCGTTGCTTTTCTGCGCTGTTTAATATTATTATTATTATTATATATATATATATATATTAATGCGATCTTCCTAAGTGCATAACTTCTTCATATTTAATCCGATTTACGAAAACCAAGAGTCTATCTGAACAAAAATTTCATAACGGACGCAACTGTAAAGTCCGTTTTACCTAATTTCGAATATTTAATTAATTTAATATTCATTTTACTGTCTTCTTAATATGATTACTGTGTATTAAAATATGGGGTATTAAACTGTCATTTATATGTATGTATATATATCCCATTATGGAAACAATTTATTAAGGTTTTCTGGATTCCAAAAATTTGCATTCAATGTCTTTTTAATTGTTGAAGCATTAAAAATTTGAATTTCCACTTTAAAATATAATCCTTGTCATTTCTTACAAAATAATGTCCAATAAATGTCTCTTTTTAAAGTTGAAATGTTTTAAAATCATTGTTTACACATTCGTAAATCTCTGATTTTTAAGGGTAGAATAACTTTCCTCATTCTATTGTTTACCAAATAAATTATTAATACATGAGTTTTAATAAGGCATTTTTTCTTTTTAGGATTCCAAAAATGTTACAATAAAAAATTTGATGTCCCTTTTTAAAGTTTAAAAAACACTCACTAAATGTCTTAGAATAAGACCGAAATGAATTTCCTTTTCAACTCTTATATTTATTGATATGTTGAATGTTTGTCATTAACACTTTACAGGAATGATGAATTTTTTAAGGTCTTACTTGAAAGTAAATGCTAATTCTAAAATAAAATCTTAATTGAATGTCAAAATTTAATTAGGCAACAAATAAATTTCCTAAAAATGTCTAATTGACATTATTATTATATTTTCAAAATACATTATTACTTTACACAATAACACTTTTGAAACATTACCCACTAGACTTCGTTATTTCTAGTAAAACGTTCCAAATGAATATCTCAATTTTAACGTTTTACAAATATTTACTACACACCCAACATTTCTAAATTTAAGATTAAAATATCTTTCCTTATTCCAACACTCATCTTTTATTCGCATACAAAAGGTCAGTCTTTAATGATTTTCAAAATGACAATTGTTTGGAAATAAATGTTCATTTCTATTTCAAAATGACAACTTCTGTTTCCAAGCTTTTATTAGTACTTGTTTCTATCATTCGTATGCATCCTATCGATCGAATCTTCGACCTTTAGGTAGAAAACCAATGGGTGTAAACATGTATTTGAGACATGTTATGTTTGATGGATGAAAGTGTTTGCTAGTGGTTGCCCGTGGATGCATAAACACACACATTAGGTACTATATCGGCTTAACCACGTATGTATTGCATATGGATGTGTGTGCATTAGGGTTTTATATGGATGAAAGTAGATGTATCATCATATGGATGTGCATTTGAATGAATGATAGTGTACACAAGTAGAACTTACAAGTCGTGCTAGGATTATTCGCATACATTTTGGTTACATGGCACGAACATAAATTGCATTAACGAGGTCAACCGAATCAGTCGACCGTCTGATTTTCGCATTAGTGTAAGGATATATACACAATATTGCATATGTTCGTACAGACATTAGAAAAAAAATCTTAAGGATAATGGATGCTTGTGAATGTTGGATGAGTGGATGGATGTAACGACCCAGCAGTTTTCGGCCCCGAAATCGACATAAATACCTTTACCATACTCATGTCGACCTTCTAACACCGAAAACACTGGAATGTTTATAGAAAGAAATTAGAGGGTGAGATAAGAAAGAAAGAAAGTTAGAACAGAAGAAGAAGAAGAAGAACCAATACAACACAGAGTCTCATATCGCAGCGGAACAAAATATAATACAGAAATAAATCTTTATTGAGAGCTTTTGAAAATACTTACAATATCAGAGTACAACATACATCTGGACAGTTTTGATAATCTGCCCTCATATACACAGCGGAATAATTACTAGATTTCATATGTCTGATCATCTCCAACTCGTTTCTGGACTTCTCAGTACCTGATATCCTGAACTTGTACACCCCGGGCTAACCCGAGCATTTACAAAACACCGGGTCAGTTTGGTGAACCAGAGTGAGAAAACTCGCACAGCATTAAGGCATCACACAACTTGATTCAAAGTTAAAATCCTTTCGACATAAAAAGATAATCGTAAGACCAAATCCATATATAAACACAGACGGTTTTTACCTTACGATAACCCAAAACAGTTTGAAACCAATATCTTTTCTGATATTATAATAATGTCTAAATACAAGTAAATATCAATCTAGTGGAACACTAGCATCTCACGCTACACATATATATTATACAATCAAAAACCGCAGACGCTTATTGGAGTTTGGATTCCAACTATGACAAGGTATGTGACGACCTGTCGATCGTGTATCTCTAGAGGCGAATACACTGGGTTCAACAAGAACGTCTTGCAACCCGGCCCTCACAAGACCGACCCCTCATTTCTCTTGAGTGTATCGAATGTATATCACCAGCGGTTGGGCTAAAACCACCGTTTCCCGAAAAGGGACAACATCGAAATAGATTAAAGAATGAAATGGATTTTCTCTAGATAGGTGATTATACACCCCAATGGGAGCAACCCACATAGCCATGTTGCCTGCCCGATTTTCGTCATTCCCTGGTTGTGAGGCTTGAGGCTAGAATTTACTTCTAGAACATTTTTCCATCCTTTACTTTGAATGCCACATCGTCAGATCCTCTGGATATCACTAATTGACGTCCACAAAAATACCCTAATTGGGAGTTACCCAACTATGACACGTTTGAAGAAATCAATGTATGTGGCCCATTGGAAATACTCTGTCAGACATTCGTCCATACAAGTCATCCAGGAACGGGATGAACCGAAGGTACTCTCCTACTGCATCCAATATAGGAATCACCCCATGGATCAGTAGCGATAGTCCTTGCAATCCACAGATTCCAACCACGAGAGAACCCCGGTATATCTCCGGGTCGAATCAAAGATTGTAAGTGGTTCTTCCGCTTTATGAAGATCTATGGTCTTCAACTGCTCCATCTCGATCGTCGTCTGATCTCATCTATATATTTCGTATTTGTTGGTCGGAATGGTTTTCGAATATTCATTCGATCCCGGTCTTTCCAAACCGATGATCATAAAGTTCAGACTTGATAGTCGGTTATTTAACTATCAAATAAACATCCTTGAAATCACAAAAATAGATTCACTGGTCTGGTACTCAGCATCACTTGGCTTTTAAAATTTAACGCCCAATCTCCTTTTAATTTCGTTACTAGGGAAAATATAATCTCGTATCATTTCCTTTACTTTGGAAATCTTATCACACTTTCTTGACATTACCAACTAGTATCATCCTTGGATAGTCCCGAAGTTGTTCATGTTGGGGTATTTTAATTACCTTTCAGACCTTGATCAACAACATTCTTATCTTCCGGTAAATATGAGTTGTAATTCAAGAACTGATATTAAACACATCCCACTTTTTAAAATATCGCTTTACAGTACTCTTTATCCTTTTGGGAATTTCTCTTTAAATATGGTTAATATCGCTTAATTTGTTATTTAAATAATTCCTTACTAAACATCACTTTATTTACTCTCGACTTATTAAAATAACTTTGGTTTAAACCGGATTATCATTACAAATCCTATCTTCAACTTCGTTTACCACGTTCGATTTCAATCCCTATTCCAATCTCCTTTCTTTCGAGAAATCCCTTTTCAATTCTCTTAACTTAATTTCACTCTCAAGTATTCCCAATTCCAAACAATGCTTTAATTTCACATTCCCTTTATAACTATGTTTATACATCTCAGATTTAACCTAAACCCCTTTATATCTCTAAAATAATTACTTACTTAAATATACTTCATTTAAGAAGTAATTAATTGAACTAAAACAAATAATTTACTTTTTCATTTATTATTGCAAAAATCAGTTTTATTTACAAAGATAAATAATAAAATCTCTTAAAAATCTTCTTAGAATTCAAACAACCATTTGTTAAATGAATTTATTTAGTTTATCAACAAACTAATTATAAAACCCAACTTAGTTAACACAATTGACTTGGTCAATTCAAAACACGATTGCTCCTACAATCCATTCCAGTTAATTTCCTTTTTAAATTGACTAAAATATAATTAATTTAAATAACTTTATTTAACTGTTCATTTGACGCGATTAATCAAGTATTTAACAACTAAGTTATTACTTGCTCATTTGTTTATAATTCTTATCAACGTAAGAAATTTGTTTTATAAAAACCATTTCATAATTTCTATATAAACTTTAAATAAATAAATAACCCCTTTTTAAATAACCTTTCAGTGTAATAACTTTCAAAATCTATTTTCGTTATAAAAAATATTTATAACTCAACTATTATGGACTCACTGTCGATAAAACCCATATTTTATAAATCGACTGATTTATAAGCCAAGTGGTGCCAATTACCCAACCACACTACCCATCAGAACAAATATTGAAACATAGTTCAATAATGAACAACAATCAATCATTTCTTTTCATATGACTGAAATTTTCTATAACGATCATCAATCAATCAACAGCCAATTCAAACAATTCACACAATTTCAAACACGTCTATAACGTGACCAATCAAGGGAAATTACTTTATTTGGGTCAAATCATAACAATTGGTGTTTTTTTCTGAAATTAAACGACTGTTTAATTTCATTTATTGAATCAACTATAATATATATAACCAACAAATGGTCAAACACTAACAATCACAAAACATAAAGTAAAAACCCAATTTATATAAAATATAAATGGGGAGAGCTGAGTGAGTTTAACTCATCTTGATTTAAATCCGTTGATAAATTTCTGGTTTTTAGTTGAATTAAACGTCAGTTTAATTTGAATAAAATTATCAGTTGTTTCCGATCCCTGACCAACCTCTGCTCCATCTCAAAGTTCTCATCTTTACGGTCCCAACGCAACCGGCCATGCGTAAATCCGATACTGTATGTACAAGATATCGTATAAACAATTTGACGAAGTAAATAAATTATTTAAACTTAAAAATAAATATTGGGTCTTCACCTTTGAATAGCCGGCCCAAACCCACTACTCGCTTCCCCTTAAAACCATTGCATCCGATCTCTTCATTTGTTTAAACGCCTCTCAAAATCTCAAGACTGAAAAAAGAAACCCTAATCCCCCTTTCAAAGAAAATCGGAGGTTGATGGCGTCGCTCCTTCTTCCGTCCTTCGATCCATCCTCAAACCCTTCGTCTAGACCTCAATCGGCTTTGCTGATTTACCCAAGTGTCCCGAGACTCCATCGTGAATGATTTCTATAGAAATCAGCCCAACACCGAAAGTTAAGTTTTCCTTTACTTGATTTTAAATTGCTGAATTATTTCCATTTGATTTACTGGTTTCGAATGAGGTTGTTTTTGTTTACGGTGTTGGTTTGTTCGGTTCTGGAATGAATGCGCCATTCGTATTTATAGTTGTAGTTTGAAACTAGATAGGTTCAACGTCCATTCGTAGCTTAAGGTAGGTAATTCAGTTACCAACTCATAGGCCATTGGTTTTGATTTCCTTTTCCGATTATGTATTTGTGATGGCAATGTTGGGTTTTCGTGATGTTGATCTGTTTTGAATGGAAATTTGATAGAACTGATCAAATGACAGTGAATTATACATTGTTGTGGTAGATTTTATGGTACGATTTTGATATGAATTCGATTTTGGAAACATATATATTGCGGTGTTAGATTAGGCTAGGCTTGCGGCTATGACTTGTCGATTTATTCAGAGATTTTTGAACTGTACTGAAGATTTGATTTCCATTTTTAAATATAAGGGAATAATGAATTTGTATCACATATTAACTGTACATACATGTGCATTCACTGTTCGATAAGGAATTTGTATTCGAGATTGATTTTATACATATATATGAATATATATATGTTAGTAGTTCTGTCTAGCTTGGTTGTAAAAAGATATACAGATTTTGCTTTACTTTAGCATGTGCATTGCACTGATAGAATATAATGTATGAATGTACATACATACCTATTTTTACCAGCTACACATTGTACTGCTTCCTTAGCTATTCATCTTACTTCACAAAAATGATGTTTACATATATGTTTCAATTCAGCTATGTATTGTCTTAGCTGTTTAGTCGTGAATACATATAGCTGTTCGTATGAGTGTATATATTTGAATTTAGTTGTTCATACCTATCTACTATAGTTGTATGTAACCTATTTTATAGAGGCTTATTTTCTAGTTTTTAGCTGTGCATCTCACTGTTTTCTTGATTTAGATATTTCATGAATTTCTTTTTTTCTTCTTTCTGTTTATTTCAATCATGAGATCATCCCTTTTAATGGGTTTTTCCTTCTCTGTTTCAGGACAATGCTTGTGGCGTCATTTCCGTTCACCATCTCGGGAATGATACAAGGGATGAAGAACTTGACATTTTAAAATCAATTGCCTTATCTTCTTTGTTTTGCCTTTGTATAAACACTCATATACACAAGTTTTTCCTTCACTGTTCATAGATTATGTATATCATTCTCGGCTTTCAAGATTTGTCTATAAGGACTTGATGTATTAATAGGTACATGTATTAGCTGTAAATAGTGTTATATATATATATATATTATTTGTGCATTGTATACTTCTAGCTGTTTTAGCTGTTTTATTTTTGTTCTATTTTCCTCCTTTGTTCAAGTATGGTTTGATCGGCCGTATGTATAAGAATATACAAATATATTTTGCTGTTTTGTTTCATAGTTTATTATTGAAAGAAAAAGCATGTTGTATTGGACATTAGAATGAGCTATTTTGTTTGTTAGGTTCATCATTTTGTACAAACAAATATATGTTTCTACATGTTGATTTTTTTTATATAACAGCTTGGTTTGTCCGGATTCATGATGCATTTGCACTCTTTGTTCTGTGTCCTCTTTAAATGTGTTGCAAGCACATTCCTTAATAAAAGCAATCATGATTGTTGACTCGAGTTCAAAAGGGCTTTCATTCGTATCGTCGAACCAAAAGAAAATATTGAGGTATAGGTCAACATATATACTCAAGGGTTTATTTAAAAATCTAATATAAATTATATTCAAACGGCTAGATCAACAAAAAAAATTAAATAGATATCATTGTATTTATTAAACAACGTTTTCAACTTCTAACGGTAGAATTCAAACTTGACACTAACATTCTGGGTTTAAATAATATATATATATATATATATTAACTTTATCTTAAATAAATAAATTCGATTAAATATCCATTATATTCTTAATAAAATATATAAATAGATTTAAATATGCTAATTTAAATGGCCGAGAGATCAGGGATGTTACATTCTTTCCCCCTTAAAATAATTTCGTCCTCGAAATTGCAAAATAAGAAGAATATTCCGAACCAAATTATTTAAAATCATTTCTTTCGCATTAAATTCAAAATAAATTCAAACTCTAAAAATTTTCTAAAATTTTGCCAGCACCTCCTCTGCATGGCTCAATTGGTACGACCATAATTGCCATTCTGGCCCTCAATTTCTTTTGAAAAGAAAATTCAAATGACAACCCACTCAGGGTACAAAATAAATTGCTTAACCCATAATATAAGGTTTACCTTTTGGTCGAGCATTCCAACTCAAATTCCAACTTCCAAAGCGTATCAAGTATCTACTCATCGTCGGCATTTCCAGTCTGTATAACCAAATCATCTCCACAACCTTCAAGATTCTGCATTTATCCCACTTATAATAATAATCTGGGTTAGAAAATTATGCTTCCACCTCACAACCAATCTTGTTTCCAATCCACTCTACCTGGATTTTTTTTCAATCCCTTATTAACCCAACTGGTTAAATTTGATTAATGTTCAATCTCTGGTTCGCATCAGCTTTGGTTTCACATTCATTAATATCCATCGATTAATATCAATTTAATTCCTAATGTTTATCCTTTAAATTTTCAAATCCCAATTTATTCAAGTTCATTTTATTTGAATTCATTCTTAACTTGATTTTACTTAACCAGGTTCAGTTTCACTTTCAAATTTGATTCAATTGACGTATTGATTCTCTAATCAGTTCAACTTTATTTCATATTTCAAATTTGATTTCAAATCAAATCAATCAGAACAACATATCAAACCACATAGAAAATAATTTCCTTTTCTATAAAAAAGTACGTTGGGTAAAATTATTTCATTTACCCTCTTTATAAAACAATATTGTATCCACTTGCTAGTTCAATGCTTCTCAACACTTGAACTAGTCAAATAACACAACATAAAACATTTGTATATAAAATCTTACAAATACGCTCCCATATATATGTATGTATATACACTCAACTCAATCTAGGGTGTTACTAACCGCATCTCTATTGAGTTACGCCACAGAGCCAAGGTTACTACTCAACCAATAGCTTTGATACCACTGTAACGACCCAGCAGTTTTCGGCCCCGAAAATCGACATAAATACCTTTACCATACTCATGTCGACCTTCCAACACCGAAAACACTAGAACATTTATAGAAAGAAATTAGAGCGCGAGAAAAGAAAGAAAGAAAGTTAGAATAAAAGAAGAAGAAGAAGAAGAAGAACCAATACAACACAGAGTCTCACATCGCAGCGGAACAAAATATAATACAGAAATAAATCTTTATTGAGAGCTTTTGAAAATACTTACAATATCGGAGTACAACATACATCTGGACAGTTTTGATAATCTGCCCTCATATACACAATGGAATAATTACTAGATTTCATATGTCTGATCATCTCCAGCTCGTTTCTGGACTTCTCAGTACCTGATATCCTGAACCTGTACACCCCGGGCTAACCTGAGCATTTACAGAACACCGGGTCAGTCTGGTGAACCAGAGTGAGAAAACTCACACAGCATTAAGGCATCACATAACTTGATTTAAAGTTAAATTCCTTTCGACATAAAAAGATAATCGTAAGACCAAATCCATATATAAACACAGACGGTTTTTACCTTTTGATAACCCAAAACAGTTTGAAACCAATATCTTTTCTGATATTATAATAATGTCTAAATATAAGTAAATATCAATCTAGTGGAACGCTAGCATCTCACGCTACACATATATATTATACAATCAAAAACCGCGGGCGCTTATTGGAGATTGGATTCCAACTATGACAAGGTATGAGACCACCAGCCAATCGTGTATCTCTAGAGGCGAATACAATGGGTTCAACAAGAACATCTTGCAACCCGGCGCTCACATGACCGACCACTCATTTCTCTTGAGTGTATCGAATGTATATCACCAGCGGTTGGGCTCAAACCACTGTTTCCCGAAAAGGGACAACATCGAAATAGATTAAAGAATGAAATGGATTTTCTCTAGACAAGTGGTTATACACCCTAATGGGAGCGACCCACATAGCCATGCTGCCTGCCCGATTTTTGTCATTCCCTAGTTGTGAGGCTTGAGGCTAGAATTTACTTCTAGAACATTTTGCCATCCTTTACTTTGAATGCCACATCGTCAGATCCTCTGGATATCACTAATTGATGTCCACAAAAATACCCTAATTGGGAGCTACCCAACTATGACACGTTTGAAGAAATCAACGTATGTGGCCCATTGGAAATACTCTGTCAAACATTCGTCCATACAAGTCATCCAGGAACAGGATGAACCGAAGGTACTCTCCTACTGCATCCAATATAGGAATCACCCCATGGATCAGTAGCGATAGTCCTTGCAATCCACAGATTCCAACCACGACAGAAACCCAGCATATCTCCGGGTCGAATCAAAGATTGTAAGTGGTTCTTCCGCTTTATGAAGATCTATGGTCTTCAGCTGCTCCATCTCGATCGTCGTCTGATCTCATCTATATATTTCGTATTTGTTGGTCGGAATGGTTTTCGAATATTCATTCGATCCCGATCTTTCCATACCAATGATCGTAAAGGTCATACCTGATAGTCGATTATTAAACTATCAAATAAACATCCATGAAATCACAAAAATAGATTCACCGGTCTGGTACTCAGCATCATTTGGCTTTTAAAATTTAACGCCCAATCTCCTTTTAATTTCATTACTAGGGAAAATATAATCTCCTATCATTTCCTTTACTTTGGAAATCTTATCACACATTCTTGACATTACCAAGTAGTATCATCCTTGGATAGTCCCGAAGTCGTTCAAGTTGGGGTATTTTAATTACCTCTCAGACCTTGATCAACAACGTTCTTATCTTCAGGTAAATACGAGTTGTAATTCAAGAACTGATAATAAACACATCCCACTTTTTAAAATATCGCTTTACAGTACTCTTTATACTTTTGGGAATTTCTCTTTAAATATGGTTAATATCGCTTAATTTCTTATTTAAATATTTCCTTACTAAACATCACTTTATTTACTCTCGACTTATTAAAATAACTTTGGTTTAAACAGGATTATCATTACAAATCCTATCTTCAACTTCGTTTACCACATTCGCTATCAATCCCTATTCCAATATCCTTTCTTTCGGGAAATCCCTTTTCAATTCCCTTAAATTAATTTCACTCTCAAGTAATCCCAATACCAAACAATGCTTTAATTTTACATTCCCTTTATAACTATGTTTATACATCTCAGATTTATCCTAAACCCCTTTATATCTCTAAAATAATTACGTACTTAAATATACCTCATTTAAGAAGTAATTAATTGAACTAAAACAAATAATTTACTTTTTCATTTATTATTGCAAAAATCAGTTTTATTTACAAAGAAAAATAATAAAATCTCTTAACAATCTTCTTAGAATTCAAACAACCATTTGTTAAATGAATTTATTTAGTTTATCAACAAACTAATTATAAAACCCAACTTAGTTAACATAATTGACTTGGTCAATTCAAAACACGATTGCTCCCACAATCCATTCCGATTAATTTCCTTTTTAAATTAATTAAAATATATTTAATTTAAATAACTTTATTTAACTGTTCATTCGATGCGATTAATCAAGTATTTAACCACTAAGTTATTACTTGCTCATTTGTTTATAATTCTTATCAACGTAAGAAATTTGTTTTATAAAAACCATTTCATAATTTCTATATAAAATTTAAATAATTAAATATTTATTTCCCCTTTTTAAATAACCTTTCAATGTAATAACTTTCAAAATCTATTTTCGTTATAAAATGTATTTATAACTCAAATATTATCGACTCACTGTCGATAAAATACATATTTTATAAATCGACTGATTTATAAGCCAGGTGGTGCCAATTACCCAACCACACCACCCATCAGAACAAATATTGAAACATAGTTCAATAATCAACAACAATCAATCATTTCTTTTTATTTGACTGAAAATTTCTATAATGATCATAAATCAATCAACAGCCAATTCAAACAATTCACACAATTTCAAACACGTCTATAACGTGACCAATCAAGGGAAATTACTTTATTTGGGTCAAATCATAACGATTGGTGTTTTTTCTGAAATTAAACGAACATTTAATTTCATTTATTGAATCAACTATAATATATGTAACCAACAAACGGTCAAACACTAACAATCAGAACACGCAAAGTAAAAACCCAATTTATATAAAATATAAATGGGAAGAGCTGAGTGAGTTTAATTCACCTTGATTTAAATCCGTTGATAAATTTCTGGTTTTAAGTTGAATTAAACGTCAGTTTAATTTGAATAAAATTCTCAGTTGTTTCCGATCCCTGACCAACCTCTGCTCCATCTCAAAGTTCTCATCTTTACGGTCCCAACGCAACCGGCCGTGCGTAAATCCGATACTGTATGTACAAGATATCGTATAAACAATTTGACGAAGTAAATAAATTATTTAAACTTAAAAAGAAATATTGGGTCTTCACCTTTGAATAGCTGGCCCAAACCCACTACCCGCTCCCCCTTAAAACCATTGCATCCGATTTCCTCTTCATTTGTTCAGCCGCCTCTCAAAATCTCAAGCCCGAAAAAAGAAACCCTAATCCACCTTTCAAAGCAAATCGGAGGTTGATGGCGTCGCTCCTTCTTTCGTCCTTCGATCCATCCTCAAACCCTTCGTCCAGACCTCAATCGGCTTTGCTGATTTACCTAAGCGTCCCAAGACTCCATCGTGAACGATTTCAACAGAAATCATCCCAACACCGAAAGTTAAGTTTTTCTTTACTTGATTTTAAATTGCTGAATTATTTCCATTTGATTTACTGGTTTCGAATGAGGTTGTTTTTGTTTACGGTGTTGGTTTGATCGGTTCTGGAATGAATGTTCCATTCGTATTTATAGTTGCGGTTTGAAACTAGATAGGTTCAATGTCCATTCGTAGCTTAAGGTAGGTAATTCAACTACCAATTCATGGGACATTAGTTTTGATTTCCTTTTTCGATTATGTATTGGTGATGGCAGTGTTGGGTTTTCGTGATGGTGATCTGTTTTGAATGGAAATTTGATAGAACTGATCAAATGACAGTGAATTATACATTGTTTGTGGTAGATTTTATGGTACGGTTCTGATATGAATTCGATTTTTGGAAACATATATATTGCGGTGTTAGATTAGGCTTGGCTTGCGGCTATGACTTGTCGATTTATTAAGAGATTTTTGAATTGTACTGAAGATTTGATTTCCCTTTTTAAATATAAGGGAACAATGAATTTGTATCACAGATTCACTGTACATACATGTGCATTCACTGTTCGATAAGGATTTTGTATTCGAGATTGATTTTATACATCTATATGAATATATATATGTTAGCAGTTCAGTCTAGCTTGGAGGTAAAAAGATATACAGATTTTGCTTTACTTTAGCATGTGCATTGCACTGATAGAATTTAATGTACGAATGTACATACATACCTATTTTTACCAGCTACGCATTGTACTGCTTCCTTAGCTGTTCATCTTACATCACAAAATTGATGTTTACATATCCGTTTCAATTCGGCTATGTATTGCCTTAGCTGTTTAGTCGTGAATACATATAGCTGTTCGTATGAGTGTATATATTTGAATTTAGTTGTTCATACCTATCTACTATAGCTGTATGTAACCTATTTTATAGAGGCTCATTTTCTACTTTTTAGCTGTGCATTTCACTGCTTTCTTGATTTAGCTGTTTCAAGAATTTCTTTTTTTCTTCTTTCTGTTTATTTCAATCATGAGATCATCCCTTTTAATGGGTTTTTCCTTCTTTGTTTCAGGACAATGCTTGTGGCGTCATTTCCGTTCACCATCTCTGGAATGATACAAGGGATGAAGAACTTGACATTTTAAAATCAATTGCCTTATCTTCTTTGTTTTTCCTTTGTATAAACAACCATATATACATGTTTTTCCTTTACTGTTCATAGATTATGTATATCATTCTTTGCTGTCACGATTTGTCTATGAGGACTTGATGTATTAATATGCACATGTATTAGCTGTAAATAGTTATATATATACATATATATATATATATATATATATATATATATATATATATATATATATATATATATATATATATTATCGGTGCATTGTATACTTCTAGCTATTTTAGCTGTTTTATTTTTGTTCTATTTTCCTCCTTTGTTCAAGTATGGTTTGATCGGCCGTATGTATAAGAATATACAAATATATTTTGCCGTTTTGTTTCACTGTTTATTATTAAAAGAAAAAGCATGCTGTACTGGACATTAGAATGAGCTGTTTTGTTCGTTAGGTTAAGCATTTTGTACAAACAAATATATGTTTCTACATGTTGATTTTTTTTATATAGCAGCTTGGTTTGTCTGCATTCATGATGCATTTGGACTCTTTGTTCTATGTCCTCTTTAAATGTGTTGCAACACATTCCTTAACAAAAGCGATCACGATTGTTGACTCGAGTTCAAAAGGGCTTTCATTCGTATCGTTGAACCAAAAGAAAATATTGAGGTATAGGTCAACATATATACTGAAGGGTTTATTTAAAAATATAATATAAATTAAATTCAAATGGCTAGATCAACAAAAATAATTAAATAAATATCATTGTATTTATTATACAACGTTTTCAACTTCTAACGGTAGAATTCAAACTCGACACTAAGATTCTGGGTTTGAATAATATATATATATATTAACTTTATCTTAAATAAATAAATTCGATTAAATATCCATTATATTCTTAATAAAATATATAAATAGATTTAAATATGCTAATTTAAATGGCCGAAAGATCTGGGATATTACAATGGATGTGGCTGTTAGGAGTATAACATTCTTCTTAACTTGGATATTTTGAGGACGAAATCCTTTAAATAGGGGAGAATGTTACACCCCATAATTTTAAAGAACATTAATAAACTAAAGAATACTTTAATGTTGGGAATTAAGTAAAATGTATTGTACCATTGCGTTTGTCTCAGAATTCTGGTTCAGACAGACTCCGAGTTTGCGTAAAACAGACAATGTAAGAAGAAGATATTAAGGTTAGAAGTTTGTATACATATAAGAGAAATATATAAACTAAGTGAACTAGAAATTCAAAATAATTCGAATTCAAAGGGCGGGAGACCAACGCGGGATTTTAACCCATTGGGGGTCGACCCACACGTCGGGATGGGGGGAACACAAGGGTTTGTCGACCCTAGGGTCGACCCTCGGTCAACCCATCCTAGATTTGGCTAAGTTCATTTCCTGAACCTGGACTTGTTTGTTAGCAAGATTCGCTGGAAAAAGTGTATATAAAGGCTAGCATTTCTATTATTTTCTATACCTAAAACAATGGAGACAAGGAGATGTTGCCTCGGCTTGGATTGAATTAGACTATCGTTTACAACAATAGCCAATACATATACAAGAATCTCTTCTGCAATATCATCATATTATTCTTTGTTCTTTAGATCCAATATTTGTGAGTTCATGTTACTTTTAAATATAAAAATTTAATAGCAACCTTAACATGTTAATAAACCAGATATGAACCTATGCCTATTAAGAAACTGATTTATATCTAAACAGATTTGCTATAATTACATGCAATTTTCCTATACACCTATTCTGTTTTTCAGTTATTACTATATGCTTATTTTTTATTATCATATGCCTATTTCTGTTCTTCTCTCTCTCATTTCCTTTTTATTTTTACAGCTTAGGCCACCTTCGAGCCTAGGCTGATATCGCTGAAATATGCATACGAATGAAATTGGGATTAATTAGGAATGATAATTGGAGGCATATCATGTATTGTGAATATGAATAAAATTTGAGGCATACCTTATATTGTGTAATATGACTGAAACGGGGGGTGTATGAACATGTAAATCTATAGGATCAATTCAAAGATTAAGAGGAACATGTTAATAAAACTGTATGTCATCTATGAAACTTATTTAATCTATTGGGGTTTAAGTAAACTTATTAATCTGTTTGGGTTGTATGGACATTATTAACTCGTGAAAACTTAACATATTGAATTTGTGCGGAGGAGGGGGTTAGGCTGTAAAACTTAACATGTGGAAATCCTAGTTGATTGGAGACTCAAGTTTAGGGGATTAACTTGGGTCATCTGTTGTGTGGGGCCCATATTAGTCAGTAATCCATTCTAGTAGTAAACAGAGACCCCGCACTAGGTAGGGGTCAAGGCACGCTTACTGAGCTAATTATAAGAGGTTCATCTGGGATGGGGTGTTCTGATGGTGCGTTCCAACGGGGTCATGTGCGTGCATGGATCCGGCCTTCCCGGGAAAATAAGCCTTCATATAACCTGTAAATAGTCTGTGTCCTTCTGTAGGTTGCCACTTTAGGAAGTAATAAACCCTACTGTGGGTCCGACACAAGGTATTTACGTGTTAGAGAGCCGATCGCTTGAGGGTAAAAATTAGGGTACATATAATCTTGCTTGTTTAGGTACCCATTATTTTTGTTTGGGGTAACATCCGTTATTTACATTGGGGTACTTGTTATTTCTATTTCGGGATAAAACCCGTTACTAGTAGTACAACTAAGTCTACCATTATGTTTCTGTTGGGATCATTCTGTTTCTGTTTAGTAATTGGGAAACACTTAATCTGGTATACTAATATTGGTATAGAGAAAGTAATTGGGAAGCATAGTTTATCCTGTTTATTCTGTTTATCCTGTCCATCCTATTTATATCTGTTTTATACTACAATTATCTCTCATCCAGTTTATTTACTATCTTGATACTTTTATTTCTTTATATGCTAAAAGTCACTAGACTCGCCAGACTTTATGTATGACCCGTTTTGTTTCCTTTTCTCTCTTTTCCTTCCCCTTCAGATTCTCAGGGTGGGAACGTTGAGGCTTGACTTGGATTCTCTCTTCTATTTCTTCTTGGATTTGGATCTCCTTTGATGTATTGCTTTAACTACTTGTCTACTTGTTTATGACTAGTTATAAGGATTATGATTTTTTGTTTCTGTACTTTGATGGTTTTCATTGCGAGACAGATGTTTTTATTTGATGTATTTTGTTCCAGTATTTTAGTCTGATGTTGTAACTGGATTTTGGAACCACAATGTTTTCGGTTGAAAAAAAATGAAGTACTAAATTTTCGCTACTATTTTATATATCTGTCTTATGAGATTCTCTTTCTGTTTACCTATGACGCTTCACAGAACATAATGCATTCTAATACAGAGTGACATTAACGGACATGGGGTGTCACAATTATGCTATTTAATATACATAAATAAAAAGTGATTAGTGGCACGCATAACGAAAATGTACTAAATGTCAAAATATCAATCCTAACTCATGTTTAGACTTGCTGTAAACTGATAAAAAGGGATAATGTGTATGTACTTGCTGTAAATTGATAAAAATCGATAATATGAATAAACTTGTACATGTTATAATTTGGGAACATGGTTGATAAGTAGTATGCATATGTATTGGACATGTTAGATTTGACTTAATACGGACATTAAGTAGATGACATGTTAGAATATTGTAAGTACTAGATGTAGGCTAATAAACTGAACTGTTGTGGTGATTATACATACATCTGAACAGGTGTTTTGGGGAAGTTTTGTACATACATAATATTACAGCCACGCTTATTAGTAAACCTAAACCTGCTAGGTTAAACATGAGTATTAATAAGTTAAGAGGTCCCTCGTTCTGTTGTTGTATCAGGATGTGGGGACTCTTAAAACCTAGTTATTTGGTGGCACAAGTTTAAGGTGGTTTGGCTTGTGTCAATTTGCTGTTTGGAACCCATATCAATCAGTATCCCTGGTGGTATTTTGTTAGAGGACACCTCGCACTAGGTAGGGGTCAGGGCATGCTTTACTGAAGTGAATAGTAAGAGGTTCACATGGGGAAGGTGGGTACGGGCGCGTTCCGACGGGGTCATGAGCTACTTGAGTCCGATTAGGGAAATTTAGTCGCTGTAACACCAGTAAATAGGTCTGTGTTATATAGTTGTTGGGTTAAGGAGTGATACACCCTATTGTTGGGGCTGACACAGGGTATTTACGTAGTAGGAAGTGAATCGCATGGGTAGTAATTAGGGTATGTCTAATCCTGCTGATATATAATTAGGGTAACACCTCCAGTTATGTAAGTAGGGTATGCCTAATCCTGTTGTTAATTCTATTGTTATGTAATTAGGCTAAATACCTAATCCTGTTAATCTTGTTATACTAGTATTGGCACAGACACACCTGTTTTAGGATATAAATGTGAAGCATTACTCGATCATAGTTTATTCCTATTGTTCCTGTCTATCCTGATGTTTTGTTTAGTTTAGTTTACCTTTTATGACACTGTGCCTTTCTCATCCAGTTTTATTTACCTATCTTAGCATTTCTATTTTATACATATTTGAAAATCACTGGAACTCCCCAGACTTTATGTTTGACCCTTTTTCTTTCACTTCTTTCTTCCTTTCCCCCAGGTCCTCAGAGTGGAAGCACTCAACTGTGACTAGGGATTTCTCTTATAGCTTGGACTGGGATAACCTGAGATGTACCGATTTCGACTTGCTCCCTATTCTATTATGGCTTATGGCAAGTGTAACACCCACCTCCGTTAAGGACACTTACAAAGGGAATGCCTTAACTTTGGTGGAGCATTTTAGTAAACAGAACAGAAAATTTCAAGACAGATAAACAACACTTGAGAAATTATAACTTTATTACAGCGGAAAATAGAAATCAGTTTGGTTACATCTTTACCAAAAAAACTCAAGTACATAAATATTAGTCTTGTTCAGAAAGTCATCAGAGTACAAAACTTTAAAATCATAATCCCCACAGAAGCTGCCATAAGGAGTCAAGCCATACTTTAAGCACTTTAAGTACTTCAAGCAGAAGAAATCCGGATCAAGCTAAAGTATTCCCTCCTTGGAAAACCTGGGGGGAAACGGAAGAAAAATGGGCGAGAACAAGCAAGGTCAGACATAAAGTCTGGCAAATCCAGTGACTTTCAGCATATGAACAGATAATAATAATTATGACATGAAAATAAGCTGGATAAGAGATAACAGTAACAGGAGAAGCAGATGTACTTAGGTTAAATAGAAGAAATAGAATAATATTACTTTTCATTTCTCTGCACTAATACTAGTATAACAGGATTAGGGTTATCCTAATGTCTAAACTAAACAGAAATGGGAACAGAATAATTTCCACAGAAGAGAATTCTATTAATGGGCGTTTACCGCCCCAACAGAAGGTATTGAAACATAATGCTAATAATGGGCCTTTACCACCCGAACAGAAGGTACAGAAACAGATTAATCCCTATGGAAACAGAATGTAGAATTAGGTGTACACTAGTAAATGGGGCTTTACCACCCGAACAGACGGTACCACGTAGAAACAGGCAGGTGATACCACCCAACAGAAATAGACGATACCAACAGAAACAAACAGAACTAAGTGTACCCTAAAACCCTACCCCAAGCGATTGGCTCCCTAATACATAAATACCCTGTGTCGGCCCCACAGTAGGGTGTATCACTCCCTAAAGTGACAACCAATTGGCACAGACCTATTTACAGATGTCATGGCGTCTTACATCCTCAGAGGCAGACTGGGATCCATGCACGCACATGACCCAGTTGGAACGCACCATCAACACCCCTCGCAATTATCAGAGTGAACCGCTTATAATTAGTTCAGTAAGCGTGCCCGGACCCTACCTACTGTTGGGTCAAAGTTTTGATACCAGAAAGGGCTACTGACTAATATGGGTCCCAAACAACAGATGACACAAGTAATTTCCCTCCTAACCTTGTGTCCCCAGACTAACAGATTTCAGATTAACTTGTTTACAAGTTCAGACATACAGAGTTCAAATCAACTAGTTCACAGATCAGACAAGTTTTCAGACTAACGGATCAGATATACGGATTTAACAGATTTGTCTAACTTTGTAATTGGGCCAATAGATTCACGAAATGGGTTTGTTAAATTCATTAGTCCAATTGGTTTAACCCTATCCACCCAACATGTTTTAAACATCATATTTATCTTAGATTTGTATTAATTAAAAATTAATGCGCAGACCTCTCACATTAGACTGACAGTTTGCGGCCACTGGTTAGGCCGGTTGGTTCCGGGCAGGTTTCTGCCGCAAACTGAGTCTAGCCTCGGGTTTCAAGCACGTTATGACTAACTTCTCACATTAGAACATATTGTTTGCGGCCATTGGATGTGCCGGGCGGTTCCGGGCAGGATTACGCCGCAAACTCATCCTAACCTCGAGTTAGCCATGTTTCATGTTTAGCCAATGCATCCATTCACAGACTATGCTAACATCAGACTAATCATGCTAATTTAACAAATTAACTTCTGTACAAGTTACAACAGATTATTTGAGGTTCTATTAACAAGTTTTGCTCAATTTTAAATCGAGCCTACAAATTTACATACTTCAAATTTCAGCATTTTAGTTCCAACAGATTACGCCATTCAACAGATTAAACAGATAACAGATCTTGCAAATTAGGCGATTTAGCAGATTTAGCAGATAAGGCAATTTAACATAATTAGCAGATTAGGCAATTCAATCTAATTAGCAGTTTAGGCAATATAACAGAACTAGTAGATTAGGCAATATAATAGATTTAATCATTCCTTAAAGTTTCATTGACATATCTTGCCCAATTATAAATTTGGCCTAAGTTTGCATGCCTAAATAATTGTCATGATTCACAATATGATCATATACCCCACATTTGCATTGAATTTACATGGCACAGATTATGTTCATAATTTACCACATAACACATGTCCTAATTTTAGTTAAACTTGCCTAGTACAAAAGATTCACATATAAATTATACCAAATATAGCCATCGATTTCAATGCATGTCATATATTCAAAAATCTCCCACTTAGGTGTTATTCACATTTAACAGTTATCAAATCTTAATATAGATCTTCACACCTAAGTCATATTCTCTTTTTATCTCAAGTCATGAATCGTTATATAAAATATACCCAACAATATAGAGCTTTTAAATTATAACAGATCTTAATTTAAAATATGCGTTATGTCCAAAGTCTCAAGACATACAATGGTTCCTCTTCTTCCAATTCACAGAATATGCATAGATCTAAATCTAGTTTACAACATCAGTCACAAATTAGCCATGTCCAATTATGCCATCATTCATTATTTGTCCCAAAGTTTAGCGTTTGTGCGTTAATCTCTTACGAGATGTGGCGCAGGCTCGTGGTAGCCTGGCTATAGAACAGAAAGAAGAAAGAGATACAGAATAAAATATATCAGAACAGAACGTACACAACCTCAAATTCAGATTTAAAATCATGTCACAATTATAATTAAAGTTTATATCGGAAAATAACTGTACTTGCCTTTCGTGGTTTTAAGAAAGGATAATAAACTGTTGTTGATGCAGAAATGCTGAATTACTCCTCTTTAATTATTGTTGTAGATGTAAACTTTGATTTGAGATTTGATTTAGCTTTATATTCTATTCAGGTTGGAAGAAGATGCATCAGTCCAAGTTTTGATTCCAGCAGAGTAGCGACGCCATTTTTATTTTTAATTAGAACAGAGGCAGAGTATAGAAAGAATGAAATTGTGTAGAGAAAATGAGACTAGGGGCTGTTTATATAGGTTTAGGAGGACGAATCTAGACTGAAAACGAGACCAGAAACATCAAAATGAATCAGGTTCAAAAACTGGATTTCGGGAGCAGGTCGACCCCCAGGTCGACACTATGGTCGACCTAGCCCCTGGGAGGTCGACACTATGGTCGACCCCCAGGTCGACAGGGTCCATGGGCGGGAATTTTCCCGCCCAGTGAGACGACCCGATTTCCCGTTCTCACGGAAACAAGGTTATCTTTGGAATATAACACAGAAACATATAATAGCAGAACATAATTAAATAAATACACCAGAATGAACAACAAAATATACTGGATAAAAGTAATCATCAGAGTTACACAGTATACAGGATCTTACTTAGTACAAATTCAGTTCAGCTATACATAAATGTCTACAGCGGAAATAAACAAAATATGTACAATAGGAGCTGAACAGCATAAAAAGAAATAAATGATAGAATCCATCTTCAGCTGCAGCTATCCAGAAAGAACCAGCTAAACCTGAATACAAGGCTGCCCGTGTAGAAAAAGGGGCACCCGAGTTTGAGAGTGAAACAAACTACGAGTCAGTCATGGGACTGGTATGAGAAATCTACTCAACACATATATAATTGGCTAATCACAGGACCACGCCACTTTCGTGGAACGGGTTTACTCCATTGGATTGCCAGTGCTTTAAAACACATCTTTCTTTTAAACATCGCTATGCTTTTTATAAAAATGAAACCGTTATAAGACTCAGTTCCCATCACACAATGCAACGCAAACCGGAGGATAGAGTTTTTACCTTATAACGGCCAAATATGCTTGATACGAATAAAACAAAGGCATTTTATATTATTGCTAGTGTTTATATGTTTTGAAAACAATTTCAAATCATAACTATCAATCATAGACGGCATTAATGCCCCATACCACTATGTCGCCATATATAGGTATACAATCAAAACCGCACGATGTCGTATCTGGAAATTGGATTTCCGTCATGAACCAAGGCAAAAGATAGTCCTTACCGAATTCGAGACTGCCTAGCCCGAGCCTCAGGCAAGTACTCTGTCAAGCCTTAGGATCGTCAGGGCCGGTCCACCGATGTGGATTAAAATGCCTGAACCATACGTTTCCCCGCCCTTTGGGGCGTAAACGAGCCAACGAATGACTCCATCGGACCTGGATCGTCCGATCAAACCGAGGCGCCTCGCAACAGCAACAACCACATAAGTCAAACTCGTCAGGGCGTGTAAAACCACTGACGCCACTTTTAGCTAGGAGGAAACGCAGGCCCTCCCTGAGGTCCTTTCTCCCGTTTCTGGTTCATACCGGGGTGTGAGGCTCGCGAATTCACGTTATACACAAAGCTACGCCACACAGGCGGTGCTTTGATCATCACCACAAGACTTTGCTTTTCAACAGAAGCCCTGATCACTGCATCTTAGCATGCCACACAGGCAATTCACGCCATGCGATTGATGTCCATCGATATACAACCTCTGAGCTCGTGCGTCTCAGAGAAGGGCGTTAAGCAAAAGAATAAATTCTCCGCCGCCAAACAGATGTATATTTAACAGAAATCAATCAACACAGAATAAACTCCAATGTCAGACACACAGTCCATTTACAAGTCCGTTCTGGGTCTGAACGAAACCGGAGGCACTAAATACCTCGCAAACCCTTTGATCACCACGTACGTCTGGACGATCACCACTCATTATCCATATTTCGGGATGCCTCCCAATCAGGACCTCGGTTACCATCCAAACGAGGTGAAGATCTCCGGTCTTCGACCATCGTCTTCATCTTCGACTTTCAATCGTCGGTCAATTATTTGAAATGAGAATTAACTCGGTCTTCTCAAATAATTCACGTATATTTAGAATTTCAAATCAATTTATTTCAATGGTTAAATTATTCGACAACACCAATTTTGTTCTTTAATGTTATTTTCACACCAAACACATTCAACCATCAAAAGCCACATAAATCAAGCAAATTCAGTTTATTTCCATTCCATATCGCTTATGATATTTTATAACTATTTATCGCTATTTTTATTTATATTAAAATAGCCATTTTATTCAAAACGACGCTTCGGGCCATAAGGCGGCCGTGGCGCTGTTTTTCTTCAGATTTGATTTACACATATCTGAAAATCTAACCGTTGGATCTTCACAAAATTTACATCATTAGAAAGGTCTTTTCAAAACGAATCCAACGGTTCCAGTTTCGGGAAAATCCGACGGTCGGATCTCCCGGTACAATCGTTTGAAATTTCGATTTCAAAATACGAACTGCAGCGTCGTTATTCGATTAAATATAATTCTATTTATATTTATATATAAATAAAATCGATTCTGGCGCTGTTTTTCTTCAAATTTGAATTAAACATTCCAGACAATCCAACCGTTGGATTTTTACAAGGTTGGTGCCGTTGGAAAGATTATTCCAAGGCGAACCCGACGGTTGAGGTTTCGGGAAAATCCAATGGTCGGATTTCCCGCACTAGTCGTTTGAAATCACGGTTTCGAAATACGAACTGCACGGCTTCGTTTCGTTTTAATTTTATTTATATTTATATATTTATATAAATATAGTTCATTCAACGATTTCCATATCGTTTTCACTTCAAATATTTTTCTAACACCTTAAATTTTGGAAAAATTTCGCCATAACCTCCCCTGCACCGGGAGCATCGGGAAATCGCAAATAGCGTTCCCGGTCCTTCTAATCTCAAAAAGAAAAAGAAAAAGCCAAGCGGCTAGCCAACAGGCTCAAAATCATCACCCAAACAAATCAGTAAATGTGTACCTATTTGTCGGGCACAAAATTTTATTCCTCTTCTCTAGCCCCTTTGCTATAACCTGTTCAATGAATATGCATATACATATATATACAGTTCTTATCATTTATCAATTTCTATTCGACTTCATATTTGATTCCTATTTGGTTTTAAAAACTCCATTCATTCTAATGTTACATAAATAGGTGCAAATCATTTCATTAGCTAATTAATGAATATTTCAACTCATATATGTTTATTTTGAACAAGTGACTATTTTTAACACTTCACATTTCAACGATGTATGCATACAATAAAAATGTGATTTTTATTGTAAAACAATTCATTTCAAAACACTATTTTTCTATATAGTTCATATAGGTGACAAAATAGGATTTTTATCATAAAACAATTTATTTCAAAATAGGAATACCATTCAACACATGAATTTCTAAACAACGAATGAATATCAATTCAACACATGAATGTTTTCTATGGTTTCTATATATAGATAAAAATGTGATTTTTATTATCGAACAATTTATTTCAAAATATGAATACCATTCAACACATGAATTTCTAAACAACGAATGAATATCAATCCAACACATGAATGTTTTCTATGGTTTCTATATACAGATAAAAATGTGATTTTTATTATCGAACAATTTATTTCAAAATATGAATACCATTCAACACATGAATTTCTAAACAACGAATGAATATCAATTCAACACATGAATGTTTTCTATATATAGATAAAAATGTGATTTTTATTATCGAACAATTTATTTCAAAATATGAATACCATTCAACTCATGAATTTCTAAACAACGAATGAATATCAATTCAACACATGAATGTTTTCTATGGTTTCTATATATAGATAAAAATGTGATTTTTATTATCGAACAATTTATTTCAAAATATGAATACCATTCAACACATGAATTTCTAAACAACGAATGAATATCAATTCAACACATGAATGTTTTCTATATATAGTTAAAAATGTGATTTTTATTATCGAACAATTTATTTCAAAATATGAATACCATTCAACACATGAATTTCTAAACAACGAATGAATATCAATTCAACACATGAATGTTTTCTATGGTTTCTATATATAGATAAAAATGTGATTTTTATTATCGAACAATTTATTTCAAAATATGAATACCATTCAACACATGAATTTCTAAACAACGAATGAATATCAATTCAACACATGAATGTTTTCTATACAATGAATAAATATAGTTTAAGCATATGAAAATAATTCAAACACACAAATATTATTCAAAATTTCGGCAGCATAACGGCAGGGTAGTTACACCGGCACCGTCCCTAGTACGGCTCCTCGCTCTACCTTAAAACCTCGCGGTTTTTGACAATGGGGATCATGCATCTAGTTCGCACGCAGGCGGCATGTATATATTTATTTCATTTCCACAAACTAATCCTATGTGGTTTCAACCAAATATTTTTCAACCACAAACGGGTATTTTTCAACCGCAATCAACCAATATCAATCACAAACAATCCCAAACAATCAATCGCTATCAATCAATTTTCACAACCATTTCAACCAATAAATATCGTCCATGGTTTGTGGACGAGGGGCGTATATATATATATATTTATATTTATATATAGCATTTCACTTTTACTTCATACATATATATATAAATTTTAAATCAGAAATCTCACCAATAGCTATCCAACTCCACGACTCTTCCTTTAGAGAAATCTTCGCCTTTTGTCGCTTTCGCCCGTATTCTCTACATATGTAAAAATCGAATTTTTACTATGTTATTCAATATATAAAAATCTGATTTCTACTTCGACTTTCAATATATAAAAATCTGATTTTTACTTCTTAAAGTTCAAATCCTTTTTCACTTTAAAGATTAAACCTTTTTCCTATTTAAAGTTTTTACTTTAAAACAAAAATCAGTTTTTTTTTTACTTAAAACAAAATCAGTCTTTATTTTTAAAACAAAATCAGTTTTTTTTTTACTTAAAACAAAATCAGTTTTTTTTTACTTTTAAAACAAAATCAGTTTTTTTTTTTTTTTTACTTAAAACAAAATCAGTTTTTTTTACTTAAAACAAAATCAGTTTTTATACTTTTATTTAAAAAATCAACTTTTATTCTTTATAAAAATTCAGTTTATATTCTTTTATAATCAGTTTTTAATATCTTATAAAATCAGTTTTCATTATGCTTTTAAAATCAGTTTTTTTTTTTTTTACAGAATAATAAAATAAAAATAAAAATATAAAGTAAAACAAAACGACTTACAGAGGGGGGGGTTTCTGCAGTTCGACGGAGGGCTTCGAGGGTGTTCGTCGGCGGCAGGGTTCGAATGGGGGAGGCGATGCTTCGGGGCTCGAACGGTGGTGGCGACTTCTGGCTTCGAGGTGGCGGCTCGGGTTTCGCTCGCGATGGAGGGAGGAGCGGGGTCTTCGTGGTGGTGGCCTTCGTCGGCGTCGAGGTCAGGGGGCGGCGGCTCGATAGGTCGCTAGGGTTTTTATCTTTTTTTTTTTTTCTAATCCGTTTGAAATCGAAATGAAAAAGGGGGGGGGCCAGAACGAAGATAAAGGGAGGGAATTTTTTTTATTATTATTTAATTATTTAATTTTTTGCAAAAAGGTTGACTTTTACATATGACCTCGAAACGAGGCCCACCGCCTGACGTCCATAGCATTTTACCCCCATTCCGAACACAATGGAATATGTATCGCAAGCTGATTTGATCGTTACAATCAGTTTCCTTTTGAATTTTCATTTAAATCTCTATATTGAATTTTATACGCACATTTCAAATTACCGGTTCATTTAAATCATTATATTGATTCGAAAAATTATGAAATTTGAAATCTAACAATAACTTGACACTGCGGATCTAACAAAAGTGGTTTCGTCGAAATCCGAGGTCATTTGCAAAATATCCATTTTTAAGGGCCTGAATTCCATAGCGACTATTCAGAATTTTCAACTGGACATATCTTTTGATTCCCGCTATCAAATTTCGATTGGTCGGATTCGTTAGAAAGATATTACCAATTAGATTCCATTATTTTTGGTTTCACTAAAATCCGGATTGTTTTGCACCCGGTATATTCAATTGAAGTTTGAAATCGAATTATCGAACTACCGCGCCATTTTCAATTCTATATATAATTATAATTAATTATATTCGTTTTCAAATGTCGATTCAAACTCAGTTTTCATTGCCATTATCTAAAATATTTATTTTAAATATTTAAAATCCATTATTTTAGCCAATTTAAAAATTTTAAATTGGTTCAGATTTTCTGGGTCGTTACACCCAGCCTGTTCTGGGATTTTGAATTTGAATTTGAATTCGAATTTTCAAGCTGTTTTCGATTCTGAAAATCTCTAAAACTTCGGAGGGCCATATCTCCCTCATACGGACTCTGTTTCTCGAAAACTCGGACTCGTTTCCAAGAAGAATTTCGAGACGAACGCAATGGCGCAACCAATTTCCCTTGATTCTTAATTTAAAAATTAATTATTCTCTGATTTATTACTTATACGTTCACAGAAAATACGGGGTGTTACAGCAAGGGATATAATTTTATGTAGTCTGATGCTTTGTTTTATGAGATAGATTTGATATAACTTGTTTTGTTGTAACCTTCTTGAGACTACGTTTTATTTTTAATAATGAAGTTGAAATTTTCCACTGCTTATTCTATATATGTCTTATGAATTTCTGTATTGTTTACCAATTGCGCTTCACAAAACTGAACGCATTCACTTATGAGTGACATTAACGAACGTAGGGTGTCACATTTGGTATCAGAGCTGAAGGATACTAGATCACTAAAAAAAAGTTCTTAAAATTGTTTTCAAATAAAAATCTTTTTTTGAAAAACATATCCCCTCAAAACATATCCAATATTTTCTCGATCTCTTATTGAATCCTTTTTCTTTTCTTTTCAAAATGTCTAGGGCACCCAATCTTCCCAAGGGAATTTCGCTACCGACATGGTTCCATAGGTATCTTGAGGCTACGACACCTACCGGAGATCAAGGAGATGCCCTATCCCCAGATGCAGCCGCTATTGCTCTACCTCCATGAGTAGATAAATTTTCTAAGTTATGTTAAGACTTCTACGCTATGGGTGGAAAACCATTCCGTGGTACCGAGAGCGTTGTTGATGCACAGAATTGGCTACGAGAGACAGATAATGTGTTTGGCCTTTTTGAGATCGACGACCGAAGAAAGATACAGTTGATCGCATGGAAGCTAAAGAATGAATGATATACACATAAACATGTATATTTTATCTGCTTATCTATATTGTTTTCTCTTTAAAATAATTGATACTGTATATTTATAGTTTTGTTTTCAGATTATTTAAGATAAATGGATTGATGCACTTAATTGTTGAAAAGATTGAAGAATTGGTGCAAGAAGAGTGTTGATTCTTAGAGCTAGATTAAAGGTTGAAGACCTGAAGAAATGTTGTTGTTCAACCACCTTCTGCCGCATATTTAAAAGTCAAGATTCAATGCCTTTTCATAAAGATCGCTTGTCTCAAATGTTATGGAGTTCTTATTCATGCTCAAAACGATGAAGTTGATGTCGTTTGATGCCCGCAAGCTATTTTTCCATGACATTTGCATGTCCATTCACATGCCTTCACATTGGTTTATTTGTTATTTGGGCAAAAACTTTTTTCCCACATCTTGTAATTGGCCACTTAGTCTTGGTTATGGTAGCTATAAATACACTTCTATCCCTTTCATTTAGAATTGTCTTAGGTTTTATTCTGTAAACTCTTCTCTTGGAATAAAACTATTCTTTTACTTTTCTCTTTAGTTTTTGTTTTATTTTATTTATGTTTGCTTTTTTCTTCTTCCCTTTTTTTTGTTTAGCTATATCTAGCAAATCCCCTTTAATTAGGGGGTGATCACGTTTATAGATTAGATTCAATATGAATCACATTACCAAAAAGATTAGGAAGTTATGCATATAGATCTAGATTTGAACCAACAGTTAGATCTGAACCTTTATACTCTGTGTCGTAAAGAGCTATACTCCTTCATAGAGTATATTCGAGTCGATCTAACACTTTTCAGATTTAGATCTAATTTTTTGGGTTTTAGAAATAAAGTAGTGAATCTGTCCGAATAGCCTATGGTTGTTTAAGAGCTTAACTCCTGCATGGGCTATAATGGTCGTTATTCACATGTTTTTTCTAAAAACCTAACTATCGTTGATTCATATTTGTGAAAGAAACATGAGTCAGATCTATATTAATCTATTTGCCCATTGATGATTATTAGTCCATTTTATGTCATTACTCCCTAGTTGCTTTCATTTATTATAAAAAAACTCTCTATTTATTTATTTTCTTTTGTTTTCAAACAATCAAACTTTCAAAATAATCTGATTGGATTTATTAGTTAAAATAATTTTGTTCCTAGAGTTCGACACCCTTTACAACAACTTTTGTTGTTATGGAAAGCCGAACGAATCTAATTATTGTTTACAATAGTTCAATTTGTTCGCAAATAAATTTTGGCGTCGTTGGCGAGGACCAAAATAATTTATAGTAGTAAATCTTCGGGTTATGTTTTTATTTTCTTATTTTTCCATAAAAATCACAAAAATATTTTTATTTTATTCCTTTTGTTTTCTTTCGTATATAGAAGAAAATTCTTGTTTAATTGATTTGGTATTAAATTATTGATACTGAAATCTCCAAGATAAGAGAAAAAAAAGAGAACTTGCCCAATTTCATTAATTTATTTCCTTTACTTTATTTCTTTTCCTTTTTACATCATTTCTTGTTTTACAAAATTCTTATAAAATAAATCTATCCATTTTTCTATTTCATTTCTTTCCTCTCTCTGATTTGTTCTCCAAAATCTCTTTACAAATACTTCTCTTTTTCCAAAACAAAACAAAATAAAAGAATATCTTTCTAAAAATTCTTCCTTTTTGCTGTAATTTTGCTGCAAACTCATTGATACCGTATTCTTTCTTATTTTTCAATTTTCTTTCCAATTTCTCATATTTCTTCTTTTATAGTAAAAAAAATTCTTGCCAATTTTTGTGCAATTTCTTTTTCTTTCTTCGTCTTTTTCTTTCCCTATTACAAATATTTTTTCCCTTTTGCATATCTCCTTCTACTTTATAACAATAACAAAAAAAACTTTTGGAATCTTCTTTTCCTTCTTTCTTAGTTCTCTGATCAGTTTCCATTTTACAAATTTCTCTCTTCTTTAGTGCCTTGTGCCGATCATCACACCATCCCCGATTCAAATTCACTACCATAAACTACCTCTTCTCATAAACCAGCTCTTCTCTCTTCTAAAAAAAGGCTTTGTTGTGTGTGTTGCATTTTGTGTTTGTTCTTTTTGTTCATCTGAGTGTAACACCCCGCATTTTATGACAATTTAATAAATAAATAATGTATATGTGTATATATATGCATAAACATTTAAAAGTAAAATATAATAACGATGATATGTGGTTGCATGTAATAAATACATGCACAGAAAAAGAAGAAAAGATTAATGTGAATAAAAATGTAATGCATGCATTAAAAGAAAGGATTGGTTGCATGCGGTTAAATATGTTGCATGCACTGATTTACAAATATTAGGCATTAATAATAAAAGAGAAATAAAAGAAAAATATTCAAGCGATGATTTAAATGAAATATTGTAACAAACATGGAAAAAAAGAATAAGAAGAGAACAATAGCTACCATTGTTCTAAGCCTTGTTAACAACAGCCTTAGTAGTCTAGTTGGTTAGAGCATGTGGCTTGCATACAAGAGGTACAAAATTCGATCCCCACTGCTGTCATATTTTTGTTTTAACGGAACGACTAAAATAACACATGTTCATAAGAGAAAATATGTATAAACGCACATATAAGGAAAAGTATACATATAAGGAAGTTCAGAAAAATATATGTATACATGTATATGTAAATATACACGTATATATGTGTAGGAATATATACATACAAGAGATAGAGTTCAAGATAAGGCTGCAATCAAAGAAATATGGTGAGAATCAAATAACAGTGCAACACCGTTTGAATTTTGAAAACGAAACAAAAGTTGTGCATATATATATATATATATATATATATATATATATATATATACATGTAAAATGGTCATTAGAAGATTTGTATACGTATAAGAAGATTATATGCGAATATAACAGTTAGATAAATTCCAGAAATTCAAACATTCAAAATTCAAACTTCTGCGCCAAAACAGATCGCGGGACCCACTATGTGGTCGACCCCGGGTCTACACCCCTGTAGAGGGTCGACACCCCCTAGATCCGGCTAGATTCATCTACGAATCTAGACTATTTTCTTAACTGGGTTCAATGCTGACTCAGCGCTGCATGTACGATAAGATCCTGAAAACCTGTAAATAGGCTAGCAAAGCCTAGCCTCTCTCATATTCTCTGAGACAACGTCAAAGCTTTTCCATTCTTCCTCCTCCTCAAATCTCTTTAGAAAGAAATAGAATAATTAGTTTAGGAAAATTCTGAATCAAGATCTGGAGGAAAAGAATGAATATTGATAAGAATGTGTTCAGAATCATATTCAAAGTAAGGTAATTTCTTAAATCTGGTCTATTTCAATTTTCTCCTCTTTCTTCCCTTTTCTTTTAGTAAGAATTGTGGATCCATGGTTGCTAGGTTCTAAATTCAATTAGGAGGACCATGGAGTAATAGATCTGGACCAGATTAAGGATTTGGAAAGCAAATTAGGTGAGATGCAATGTAAATCAGCTAGAATGATTAAAGTGATGAAATGCTAATATGACATGCTAAAGAATTAATATGTTAAAATATTAATACGTTGGGAAATTTATATGTTGAAATGTTTAATACGCTAAAATGTTTATATGTTGAAATGCAAACTTGTTAAAATATGTGTAGCGATTACTGTTGTATACATACATGAATTACATGATTAACTTGTGACATTTATGTACTTGAACCCTTAGCTGTAGAATTGGAATAATTACATGTTAAATTAGAATAATTACATGATTTGACGATTATATGTTATTTTGAGATGAAGTTAATTATATGTTAGGAAGAACATGCAACATGAAATTAAGATAATGGACTTAATATGACATTAAGCATGACATGTAAAAATAGATTATAGTGAAATTTAGAAGAAGAAACATGCTTAGAATTACAGTGAATAGAAAAATGTAACTGCACTTAGACACGACGTTAAATTCAACTTGTGGTAGAAGTCTGCCCGGAACTGCCCTGCAAATCCAGCATCCACAAGTTGTTAATTTATTGTGAGAGGTCTAGTGCATAAATATACATGTAACGATGCTAAGACACAAGGTTAAGTCAACTTGTGGTAGAAGTCTGCCCGGAACCGCCCGACAAATCCAACATCCACAAGTGTAGGCTTAATGTGAGAGGTCTAGTGCATAAACATATATATATATATATATATATATATATATGTAAATAGAAGGATTGATAAAATAGCATTAATTTTGATTAATGGAAATGAATAAGGAAATGAATGGAAGTTACAACAGTAGAGAAAAGGGAATGAAAGAGGAATGATAATAACCTATTATAAATAAATGAGAAGGTTATATAATAGGTAGACTTGTCCTAGGGACCAGTGGAAATTATAACTTAGGTTATAATAAAAAATAAAGAAAATGGAATAACTTATATGTAATAAGATAAGTTGTACTTATGAAAAGGAAACTTATTTGTTAACCTTAGTTAAGAGAACTAAGTTAATAAGTAAACAACGATAAGTTGTAATGACAGTATAAGATGGAATTACGATTAAATAAGAAAGAATGAAGCAAACTTATGAAATGAAATAAGTTATATTTAATCATAAATAATAAGTGACATGTTAAGCAGAAAACATGTGAATTGAGATATACTTAATTACATATTAAGTAGAACATATTATTGTAACTATGAAGTCAGACAATAATATACAGAGATTGTGGATTACAGACCTTGGATCACAATCCAGAGAATAACATGTTATGGGCTTGTTAATAAACGTAAATGGGTTAAGTTATATAACTGGAATTAATAAGCAAGAGGAACTTGGTAACTTGAATAAGAAGTCAATGTGAATAGGAATAACCAAGTCAAATGGAAATCCAATGAGGTAGAGCAAGCGCATAATTGAATGTTTAGACATAGGTTCTAATAACATATTAAACTGAGGTGCTTGGACTAATCCGTACATTTGAGGGTGAATAACCCAATGCGGTAGATCATCGCAGTGTCATGAGGAATGAGGGGAGTGCACATTCATCTGATTATTCTGTCGGCTCCGAAGAATTGGAAGGGGAAGCACGCGGCTTCTAGAGACGTGGAAGATTCCCTTAGTAGTCCTCTGTGGTGGTGCAGTGTTCGGGCTATACTCACAGAGGTTGGGTCTGTGTGTAACTACCCGGTGAGTAGCCTTGACTGCAAAAGTAGCTTTGCAGTCAGAAAGTTATGACGAGGTGACACTAGGGTGATTCGGCAATCGCCTCAACAGGGAGGTAGGTGTGACGACCGCCCATAACCCCCGCACTAAACAAGAGGAATAATGCGCTGAAAGGCATGCCAGGCTGCTATGGACGATCATCATAGTAAGTGAACACATCGAAACATGTCGTAGAACTCACAGCGCAAGGATAAAATATAATAGAACATATACAACAGGTGATAGTAATGAGGTATCATATAGCAAACTTTTGAAACTCTTTCAACATCCAGAAAGATTATCCAACTGATATCCAAGTTTGTACATAAAGCCTCACTACAACACTCAAGCAACTCAAACAGCGGAAACAGAAATACTAGATAGAATAAAACTGGTACGCCAGCCTCCTGCTCGTCATCGCTCAGCTTCCTCGTATCACTAAGCTCCATTACCTGTAACCTGCTACTTAGTCTGCCCATCCACAACCGGATGAACAGCCCAAGGTAATAAGAGGAGACATAAAACCTTGAGTCAGACAATAGTCTTAGTGAGCGATAATACAGCTAACAAACTTCAACAAGAAAGTATATGAGAATGGGTAAATGAAAAACTTATCTACCCACAACACCAGAGAAGAACTCATCCTTATCTTCCCCACATCGGACAGTGATAGCCTTTACGACAAGCATTTCAACCATTCATCCATAGAAATCAGAACACCCATTCAATCATAGAAAACACACATGACATCCAGATAAGTCTCACGCAGACAACCCTAATCGAGTTTAACATTCCTCAAGTACTCTCGCCAGAGGCCTAGACCAATATCACTTAAGCACTCAAAGAACGTCTCCCTCGACTTTGGATAATCTATGTGAGATAGTACAAACAGAAAAACTAATCATCCATGACTGACTCTGGCTATCACTGCCAATCATGCTTCGAAACCATCATTATCGTATGACGGCCAACCTTGCCATATGTCAAGGGCTAATGATAACCCCAGTTCTAGCATGAACTCCATATGCCCAACCTTGGCAATGTCCAACCTTGACACTAGGCCTTTCCCCAACCAGAAAGACCCAGGGTACTCGACCAACAACCGGTCTTTTGGGCCTTTCAACGATACCCATCGTACCCCTGCTTTGAGCCTGCTAGAACTTACGACAACGATGACTTCTCGGCCTTCGCATCTCTAATCGTCCAACCTTGACGATGTTTCATAGCTCAAGCAACCTTCTCGAGCAGCCATTATCCACCAACTCACGACCTTTGAGTTGTCTCCGCATTCGTTGTTCCACCTTGATCAACGAACACATTCATCACTTCGAGTCTTCCTACTTGAATCACCTCGAAGTCACGCCATCACCGAACCAAAACACATCACTGCGCTGCGGCTAGGGTTCGGGGGGGTTGCCCCCGAAAAATATTTTTTTCCAGACCTTTTTGGTTCGTACCCGAGTCGTACCCGAAAACGTACTTTTTCATAAAACGACCCTGCCAAAACCGACCGGAACCTTGCTCCAGAATGACCAGCCAAAAACCGACCAGCCTTGCTCCAGAACGACCCGCCAAAAACCGACCAGCCTTGCTCCAGAACGACCCGCCTCCGTGCAGCTTTGGATCGACTCGACCTCCTTGCAGCTTTGGATCGACTAGACCTCCTTGGGACCGACCAGCTTTGGATTGACCCCGTCAAGACCGACCAGATTTTGCTCCACCTGACCGACCAACTCCTTCAGAGCGACCAGGATTTGCTTCCAGTAAAAACCAACCAGAATGCCACCATCTGAAACCGACCAGAATGCCACCATCTGAAACCGACCAGAATGCCACCATCTGAAACCGACCAGAAACACTTCTGCTCCTTCTGGACCGACCAGCTTAAACCGACCAGCTCCCTGACTTGCTTCCCAAGCCATACTATGACCGACCACCTCATTCCAGACCGACCCGACCAACTCCAGGACGACCAGAAACCTGCACATCTCCAATTCGACTCCGATTTCGACCAAAACTTCACCAAACGACGAATCCGACGAAACCAGCTTATCCGATTCATCCAAATGCAATCACAAACATGTTATGCAACCAACAATATCATCAATCTAACAATTTCCATCAAAACATATAAATTTCCCAAAACATGATAAGTGAATCATATGAACATAAAAACGGATCTAACTTGCATAATCTTGAGAAAAATCATAAAATTAACCATTTAAATTATCTAGATCAGATCCTAAGGTGATTCATATATAAAATGGACTTAGCATGGTGTGGATCTAAGGAAAATAACATGGAAATGATGAAATTAACATCCTAAAACCCATATACTTGCATGAATCCGAATGAGAGATGTAAATCACTCACCAATTCTTCAAATCGATGCAAAAACAATGAAATATGATTCCGATCAGCAAGCAACTTGCACAAAACCCTTAGATCCGATGAAATTCCCTTTCAATCGATGTAGATCTAGCCTCTTATGGTATAGATCTTTGATTCCTCCTTGGATTTGGAATTTTAATGGTGGAAAGGTATTAGAGGAAGAAGGAGATCAAAGCCTCCCCATAAGAGAATGGAAAATTCTAACCTTTCCCCATATCCCTTACCCCCCTATTTATAGCCTCCACCAACCCCTTAATGGGCTTTCTCCAAACCAGCCCATTAGCCTTCCAAAACCTGGACAACCAACTGCTAAACCTTAAAACAACGATTTCTCCCAAACCGCTGAACCAAATCCTTAATGTAACCACTCTACGGAAAGAGAATCATCAATTCCTTTCCAATGGCACAGGTCTCACCCTCTGATTCGACATAAGTCAAAAGTTATGCCCTGTACAAGACTGATAGGGGCAAAATGGTCACAAACAAAATCGGTAAAATTTATGGACATGTCTCACATCCCCATAAGCAACATACTAAAAGATGAGAATGATCCAACCCTCAGGGAATAAAATAAAATTATTTTATGATCTTCCGATACATAAAATGCGGGCTGTTACATTCTCCCCCCCTTAAGAATTTCGCCCCTGAAATTCCAAGCAACCACAACAATTCCGCATGCCTATCATTCATGAGAAGCCAATCCTATCATCCAAACTAGCAACCATCAAGCCATACATCCATAGCCTTATCCTAGCACGCGGAATTCTATCAAACAACAACAAGATACAACGATATAACGATGATACAATCAAAGGGTCCTACCGATGAAAAGTTCTGGATGAGTCGCCTTCATGCTCTCTTCCGTCTCCCATGTACAATCATCGCCATCTTCACTCCATTGTACCTTGACTAGCTTAACCGTCTTCCTCCTAAGATGTTTCATGTCATTCCCCACAACACGAAGTGGCTTGTGAGTTTTCGCAACTGCGGTCTCAACTTCTAAATCTTCATACTGTTCTGGAGATACGACCACATTCGAGTCGTGCACAAACTTTCGTAGAAACGACACATGGAAAACATTATGCTCACTCGACATCTTCTCGGGTAACTCCAACCTATATGCGAGCTTTCCTATTCGCTCGACTATCGGAAATGGTCCAACAAACCTAGGAGCCAACTTTCCTTTACTTCCGAATCGAACCACTAGCTTCAACGGTGAAATCTTTATGAAAGCCATATCACCTACGTCGAACTCCAAATCCTTACGACGCTTATCGGCGTAACTTTTCTGACGATCTTGGGCCGCCTTCATTCGTTGCCGAATTATCTCGATACAATCTGAGGTTTCTCTTATCATCTCAGGCCCAAGTATCAACTTATCTCCAGTTTCTAACCAACAAGCTGGAGAATTGCACGGCCTTCCATACAACGCCTCATATGGTGCCATCCCAATACTCGACTGGTAGCTATTATTATATGCAAATTCGACTAAATATAAATGGTCCTCCCATGATCCTCCGAAGTCTAACACACAAGCCCTCAGGAGATCTTCTAAAACTCGGTTGACTCTCTCGGTCTAACCATCAGTTTGGGGATGGTATGCCGTACTTAAGCACAACTCGGTTCCCAAAGCTTCTTGCAAACTTTTCCAAAATCCACTCGTGAACAATGGATCCCGGTCACTTACTATACTCTTTGGGACACCATGGAATCGAACTATCCATTTCACGTAAAGCTCAGCCAATTTTGATGCTGTCCTAGTCGACTTGACAGGAATAAATCTCGCACTTTTGGTCAAACGATCCATAATGACCCAAATCCCTTCATTTCCTGCCCTAGTTCTAGGTAGTCCATCGATATTTGCTCCCACTTCCATGTAGGAACTTCTAATGGCTGAAGCAAACCACTCGGCTTTTTCTGTTCAGCTTTCACCAACTGACAGTTCATACACTTGGAAATGAACTCTCCAATATCTCGCTTCATGCCTTCCCAATAGTAGATTCTCTTCATATCCTGATACATCTTATTACCACGGGGATGAATTGTCAACTTTGAGTGATGACATTCTCTCAGAACCTCATCTCTCAATCCATCGATATCAGGAACAACTAATCGCCCTTGCTTTCGAAGCCAACCTTCTCGATCGACCTCGAATTCTTTATTCTCTGGTTCCAGCTTCTGAATGAACTCGACAAGCTTCACATCTTTCTTTTGTCTCTCGCCAATCCTTTCGATAAGAGTAGGCCTTATCGACAAGCTTGCCAACATTTCAGGTTCCAACTCGCACCTTGGCCTGAAATCGAACCTTGCCAAATACTCGAGGCCCTTCCATTCCGAAAACATCGCTCCCAAACTTGCGTGTCTTCGACTCAATGCATCTGCAACTGCATTGCCTTTGCCAGGAGTATAGGCTATCCCAAAGTCATACGATGCCAGAAACTCTAACCATCGTTGCTGCCGAAGATTCAAATGCTTTTGGGAGAAAAGATACTTCAACGACTTGTGATCCGTAAACAACTCGAATCGTACCCCCAACAGGTAATGTCTCCATATCTTCAGAGCAAACACGATCGCTGCCAACTCCAAATCATGAGTTGGATATTTTCTCTCATGCGGCTTTAGCTGTCGACTTGCGTAAGCCACTACCTTATCCTTCTGCATTAGTACCGCTCCAAGTCCAGTACCACATGCATCCGTGTACACCACCATCTCTTCATTCCCACTAGGGATGGTCAACACAGGTGCACTTGTCAATCTCTCCCTCAAGATTCCGAACGCTTGTTCACACTTTACATCCCATGTGAACACTTGGTTCTTTTTCGTCAATCCTGTTAATGGTGCAGCTATCTTGGAGAAATCCTTGATAAACCTTCGGTAATAACCAGCCAACCCAAGGAAACTCCGAACATCCGTCGCATTCTTAGGTCTATCCCAGTCCTGGATTGCTGCCACTTTAGCGGGGTCAACCGCTATACCTTTCCCAGAAACAACATGACCCAAGAACCTCACTTCATCTTTCCAAAAGTGACACTTTGAGAACTTAGCCTTAAGCTGATGCTTTCGCAAGATCTCTAACACAACTCTCAAATGCGTCTTATGTTCTTCCACATTTCTGGAGTAAACCAGTATATCATCCACGAACACAAGCACGAACTTATTCAACTGATCTCTGAACACTCTGTTCATAAGATCCACAAAATACGCTGGCGCGTTAGTCAATCCGAATGGAATCACCAACCACTCGAAGAACCCGGATGGTGTCCTAAAAGCAGTCTTTGGCACACTATCCTTAGCTACTCTCAACTGGTGAAATCCCGTTGCCAAATCCATCTGAGAAAACACTTTGGCTTCGTGAAGCTGATCGAACAAGTCATCAATCCTTGGCAACGGATACTTGTTCTTCTTAGTCACCTTGTTCAGCTCATGATAGTCCACACACAACCTTAACGAGCCATCTGCTTTAGTTGCAAACACGACTGGTGCACCCCACTCGGAAACACTCCTCCGAATGAAACCTTTTCCCAAAAGGTCTCTAACTTGCACCTCCAACTCTCGCTGTTCCTTAGGCGCCATCCGCCTAAGTGGCATAACAATTGGTCTCGCACCCTCGACCAAATCGATCCTAAACTCGATCTCGCGATGCGGCGGCAACCCTTTGACCTCGTCAAAGACATCTACATACTCATTAGCGATCAGCACTAATGATAGGTCTTCCTGTGGAATCCCAAGCGAATATAGATAACTCACGAAGACCCCGTCTTTGCGCTTACATCTAATCAACACCTTTCGCCCTTCCACATCCCCGACCCTCACCTCTAGCTTCTCGCAATTCACCCTTGCCGCATACTTCTTGAGCCAATCCATGCCCAAGATGATCCCATACCCAGCGAAGTTAAGAACAAAGCAATCACACATAAAAGAGCAACCATGACTCGATAATACTAGACCACGACAAATCATGCACAAACTGGACGAACCCCCAACTGGATTAGTCACGATCAATGGTCTATCACAAATCTCGGGTTCCAAACCCAAGCGACACACAAGCTCATTGCAGATGAATGAATGTGATGCTCCAGTATCAAACAACACTCGAACTGAAACACCGTTAACGGAAAAAGTACCTTGCACCATGACACCCTTTCCCTTCTCCTCTGCAGTAGGAGCTCTTGAAGAAGATGGCACAGCATCCAAAGCATATGCCTTAACAATCTGCTTACCCTTAGCTGATTCCGGACAATCTTTCTTCTCATGCCCAGGCTTTCCACACTTGAAGCACTTCTTCTCAGCTTTGGGATTCTTACACTCATTCGAATAATTTCCCTTCTGTTGGCAGTTAAAGCAAACTGCCTCACTCTTGGGTTTCTTTTGGCCATCCTTTCCTTTCTGTTGTTGTTGCTTCCTCTTTTTATGACCACTCTGCTGTGGTTTCTGAGCTTCCTTGGTTGCAGCGACAACATTTGCTTCCTTGGGAAACAAGCTCTCATGGCGAATAGCTTTTTCCACAATCTTTTCAAATGAATCATCAAGATGGTCCACAAGTGGCTTCCCAATATGTGCATCCAAACCCAAGACAAACTTCTCGTTCTTCTGATAGGGCGTATCAATGTATGAACGAGCATATCTAGACAAAGCCTCAAAATCAGAAATATAGTCAAGAACTGATCTGCCATTCTGCTTCAACTCTACGAACTTCTTGAAGAGAACTGACTTTTGAGCAGTGGAGATAAACTTTGCTTCAAACTTAGCTTGGAATTGCTCCCATGAAATCTCCTCTTCCGGAGTCTCGAGTATAACAGAATTCCACCATTCCATGGCCCTGCTTTGCAGCTGCCTTGATGCAAGCTTTCTCTTCATTGCATCTTCAATACCCAAGTCTCCAATGATTCGAACACATGAATCCATCCACATCTGGACCTCTTCAGCTGGTTCAGTTCCCTTGAATGGTTTCCCTCCTAGAGATATAAAGTCCTTGCACATCTTTGCAAAATCTATTCTAGGAACTCGCACCCCTACATCTACCGTGGCCGCCACTGGAGCGGGTACCCTTCGCATAATTGCTTCTGCCATGGCTTCAAACATGGCCGGGTAATCTGGCATACCACCATTTCCCCCTCCAGTATTAGCTCTCCTAGCAGCGTGCCTTGATGGTCGTCTACTCATTCTAAATCTGAAATTTAGAATAGTTAGCCACTTCCAAGAAAACTGCTAAAAGAATACAACCGCTACTACTATATATGCTAATATATATAGTAACATCCAACTGAAATATACAAATACGTCCCTCATACGCAATTACGTCTTTGAACTTTGGCCAAAATCGTTGACCAGAGCTCTGATACCAAATGTGACGACCACCCATAACCCCCGCACTAAACAAGAGGAATAATGCGCTGAAAGGCGTGCCAGACTGCTATGGACGATCATCATAGTAAGTGAACACATCGAAACCTGTCGTAGAACTCACAGCGCAAGGATAAAATATAATAAAACATATACAACAGGTGATAGTAATGAGGTATCATATAGAAAATTTTTGAAACTCTTTCAACATCCAGAAAGATTATCCAACTGATATCCAAGTTTGTACATAAAGCCTCACTACAACTCTCAAGCAACTCAAACAGCGGAAACAGAAATACTAGATAGAATAAAACTGGTACGCCAGCCTCCTGCTCGTCATCGCTCAGCTTCCTCGTATCACTAAGCTCCATTACCTGTAACCTGCTACTTAGTCTGCCCATCCACAACCGGATGAACAGCCCAAGGTAATAAGAGGAGACATAAAACCTTGAGTCAGACAATAGTCTTAGTGAGCGATAATACAGCTAACAAACTTCAACAAGAAAGTATATGAGAATGGGTAAATGAAAAACTTATCTACCCACAACACCAGAGAAGAACTCATCCTTATCTTCCCCACATCGGACAGTGATAGCCTTTACGACAAGCATTTCAACCATTCATCCATAGAAATTAGAACACCCATTCAATCATAGAAAACACACATGACATCCAGATAAGTCTCACACAGACAACCCTAATCGAGTTTAACATTCCTCAAGTACTCTCGCCAGAGGCCTAGACCAATATCACTTAAGCACTCAAAGAACGTCTCCCTCGACTTTGGATAATCTATGTGAGATAGTACAAACAGAACAACTAATCATCCATGACTGACTCTGGCTATCACTGCCAATCTTGCTTCGAAACCATCATTATCGTATGACGGCCAACCTTGCCATATGTCAAGGGCTAATGATAACCCCAGTTCTAGCATGAACTCCATATGCCCAACCTTGGCAATGTCCAACCTTGACACTAGTCCTTTCCCCAACCAGAAAGACCCAGGGTACTCGACCAACAACCGGTCTTTTGGGCCTTTCAACGATACCCATCGTACCCCTGCTTTGAGCCTGCTAGAACTTACGACAACGATGACTTCTCGGCCTTCGCATCTCTAATCGTCCAACCTTGACGATGTTTCATAGCTCAAGCAACCTTCTCGAGCAGCCATTATCCACCAACTCACGACCTTTGAGTTGTCTCTGCATTCGTTGTTCCACCTTGATCAACGAACACATTCATCACTTCGAGTCTTCCTACTTGAGTCACCTCGAAGTCACGCCATCACCGAACCAAAACACATCACTGCGCTGCGGCTAGGGTTCGGGGGGGTTGCCCCCGAATTTTTTTTCCAGACCTTTTTGGTTCGTACCCGAAAACGTACTTTTTCAGAAAACGACCCTGCCAAAATCGACCAGAACCTTGCTCCAGAATGACCAGCCAAAAACCGACCAGCCTTGCTCCAGAACGACCCGCCAAAAACCGACCAGCCTTGCTCCAGAACGACTCGCCTCCATGCAGCTTTGGATCGACTAAACCTCCTTGGGACCGACCAGCTTTGGATCGACCCCGTCAAGACCGACCAGATTTTGCTCCACCTGACCGACCAGCTCCTTCAGAGCGACCAGGATTTGCTTCCAGTAAAAACCAACCAGAATGCCACCATCTGAAACCGACCAGAATACCACCATCTGAAACCGACCAGAATGCCACCATCTGAAACCGACCAGAAACACTTCTGCTCCTTCTGGACCGACCAGCATAAACCGACCAGCTCCCTGACTTGCTTCCCAAGCCATACTATGACCGACCACCTCATTCCAGACCGACCCGACCAACTCCAGGACGACCAGAAACCTGCACATCTCCAATTCGACTCCGATTTCGACCAAAACTTCGCCAAACGATGAATCCGACGAAACCAGCTTATCCGATTCATCCAAACGCAATCACAAACATGTTATGAAACCAACAATATCATCAATCTAACAATTTCCATCAAAACACATAAATTTCCCAAAACATGATAAGTGAATCATATGAACATAAAAACGGATCTAACTTGCATAATCTTGAGAAAAAACATAAAATTAACCATTTAAATTATCTAGATCAGATCCTAAGGTGATTCATATATAAAATGGACTTAGCATGGTGTGGATCTAAGGAAAATAACATGGAAATGATGAAATTAACATCCTAAAACCCATATACTTGCATGAATCCGAATGAGAGATGTAAATCACTCACCAATTCTTCAAATCGATGCAAAAACAATGAAATATGATTCCGATCAGCAAACAACTTGCACAAAACCCTTAGATCCGATGAAATTCCCTTTCAATCGATGTAGATCTAGCCTCTTATGGTATAGATCTTTGATTCCTCCTTGGATTTGGAATTTTAATGGTGGAAAGGTATTAGAGGAAGAAGGAGATCAAAGCCTCCCCATAAGAGAATGGAAAATTCTAACCTTTCCCCATATCCCTTACCCCCCTATTTATAGCCTCCACCAACCCCTTAATGGGCTTTCTCCAAACCAGCCCATTAGCCTTCCAAAACCTGGACAGCCAACTGCTAAACCTTAAAACAGCGATTTCTCCCAAACCGCTGAACCAAATCCTTAATGTAACCACTCTACGGAAAGAGAATCATCAATTCCTTTCCAATGGCACAGGTCTCACCCTCTGATTCGACATAAGTCAAAAGTTATGCCCTGTACAAGACTGACAGGGGCAAAATGGTCACAAACAAAATCGGTAAAATTTATGGACATGTCTCACATCTCCATAAGCAACATACTAAAAGATGAGAATGATCCAACCCTCAGGGAATAAAATAAAATTATTTTATGATCTTCCGATACATAAAATGCGGGCTGTTACAGTAGGGGTCACGACCAACAAGGATAGTAGATCGTCGGGTACCTGTCATTGGCAGCCAGTGGGATGCGAAAGGACTATAGCTAAACCCAAGACGCCATCCACCTTTCACTATCTAGGCACGGTGGTTGAGGGGAGACACCAACTAGGTGTTTAGATTGTTTGTTAGGGGAAAGTCACTTAGCTCTTTTAGTCTTTGCTTGTTGAGGGAGGGGCCGAGGTGGGGCCATAGCCACCATGAAAAATAGACCTGAAGGATATCTATATTTTGAGGCTCTTAAAGGCGGGCCTGTACAAATATGAAAAAGCTCCCGACCAAGTTCTGTGTTTCTTGTACATCCCTGCCACATAACTCAGTCCACATTATAGGTTATGTGCAGTGAAGGCATCGAATACGATTGATGATACATACGTGGGAATGTCTAGATACATGCATGTCTACTCTGGGTGGTGTATCATAGACTTGAGAGCATTACTCTATGATGGAATCTGATTCGATCGAAGGTGGCAGTCCATACGCTTACGTAGCGTAGTAATTATAACGTCCCATATTTTTACGATATAATAATTAATTAATTTAATTATCTAAATAGTGATTTAGAGATTTAAAAGGTTGTTTAATTAAATAATATTGAATATTTAATTAATATAAATAATTGAATAATATATTTATTTCCGAAATAATCGAAAATAGTAGAATTCACAATATAGTGTGAATCGAATTATTTATAAGATATAATTCAGTTTAGAATTGAATTATAATAGAGAATATATTATTTAAAATGACATTTGAATGTATAAATTATATTTTAATTATAATTGAGCTCGAAATGGCGCAACAGTTCGTAATTTTGTGATTCGAACTTTAAACGAATACACATAATCTGTTTTAAGTCGGATTTCTGTGAAACAAGAAACGTTCGGAGCTAGTGAACTATATTTTTCTAACGGAAGAGAAAAATCAGGATTTCGTTGTGTAGATTTGGATTTATGATCAAATCAGATTCTCAAATAGTCGCTATGAAATCATTTATAAACCATAATCATATATTTAATTTTTATTAAATGTTGGCTTCTAATTTAGATAGAATCTTTGAGGCGTAGGTATAATTTAATTTTTAGATTTTTTCTGTAATTTTTATTTTGGAAAATAAGCACTTTTTATTTTGAAGTATTTTACACCCTATATCAGCATTTCGGGGTTTCACAGAATAAACCAACTTCTCAATGGTACTTTTATTTTTGTTAGTAACAGTCCGTATACAAATCGGATTTTTCGAAATGGATACGCTATTAAAATTATATATCAACATCTTTATGTTGCCACCTAACTTCTTTTCATGCTTATGTTGCACATGCATTGCTCATAAGCGAATCATAATTTGGACCATTTGCTGCATGAATGAAGTATTAAACAAATATATAATATAACCATTTACTTCACAGATAAGTTTACTTCACAGATAAGTTTACTTCACTGCTAAGATTTACTGTTGTTGTTCCTTTCCTACCTGTATTGTCGCCATCACAACAGAACCTACCTAAAGCCTATAAACACATATGATACCTCTCCTTTGCTACTGCGTGTTAATTCAAATCACTTAGCAGCTATTGTAAGGTTTAGGTTGGAAACTTAATCACAAAGTAAAGCCTTACTCTTCGCGGTTAAGTTACCATTTGCATATAAATATCTCACCAAAGTAACCCATTTTCTTCTTTCTGCGTTATGACACAAGCTGCCTTGTTATTTCGTGTTCCAGTAAACAATTCCAATTTTTTTTTTTGTTAGAAGTGAAAACAAATAATATACTCCACAGTTAAATACAAATCATTGAAACCTGTGTTTGGGTTCGTTACATCAAGTAAAGATGGCCGACAAATGTTTGGGGTTCGCTGCGGCAAACGGTGGCGTAACTGTGTACAGGGAGCCAAGCATTTTACAAGTGGTGTAGGCAAGTATTGTAACACCCCACGTCCATTAATGTCACTCACAAAGGGAATGCATTAACTTCTATGGAGCGTTTTAAGTGTGTATAGAACAGAAACTTAACAACAAGACATATATAAACAGTACTTAAAACTTAAAATTTTTATTCATTGCAGCGGTAAACACATAGGTTTGATTACATCATCGAAAACCAGAGTCAAAGTACATAATATCCATCTTGGCTAAATCAGAGTACATAAATTGAAAGACATAACCCTAACACAAAATAGCCATAAATAAGATAGGCTGAACTTTTACTTCAGCAATCCAAGCAACTTCTAAAAGCAAGAGATACAGCTGTCCAAAATCAAGCTCCACTGGTGCTAGTTCCACCCTGAGCACCTGGGGGGAAAAGGAAGAAAAGAGGTGGAAACAAAGGGGGTCAGACATAAAGTCTGGCGAGTGCGATAACTTTAACAATATAATTATCAAAATAACTAGGCTAAGGCATAAGTTGGAAAATAAGGAAATGACTGTGACCAATTGAGTATGGAAGAGCAAACTAAAGGAAATAAGATGAACAAAGTTAACATTAAAGACGCACCTAGTCGCAATAAGATAATTACTACACTGCACCATACCAAACACCCTAAAAGTTGATCCCGCCTACAAGACTTTATAATGATAATGGTAGTTTCGTGCACCCCTAGTTGCCTTCGTAGGTGCTGCCTGCCCCTATCTCCACTAGGTGTACCCACTATCCCCATTCGATCGTCTCCCTAACTCGTAGATACCCGTGCTGGCACCATAGTGGGGTGTATCTCTACCCAAAGTAGCAACCCGATACCACCAACAATGCACGACTTATACCTACACGATGCAACAACGTCTTGCCTACTAGCCCGGGCCCACACACGCATATGTACGTGTTGGACTTGCGTTGCCACCGCTAACCCGTTTTCGCCTCTTACAGTCAAGCCCAGTACGTGTATCTCATCCTCGACTTGGGTTGAGCCCACAAAGATACTTATGGGTTACTGGTTGAAACGGGCCCCATTACTTGGCACAAGCTATCCACCTAAGCTGGTCCCCTCTAGTACATCCCACTTAACCCTCTTCTTATCCATGTTCACTTACATGTTTCAATTTTTGGTTAAGTGTTTCTAATTGTATTTCAAATGCCACCCAAGGCACCTACTAAGTTCCATATGCTACCGAAGGCACCCACTTAACCCCCTCATGTCCCACTACATGTTTATCTGGTTAAGTGTTTCTTAATTCATTAACACCGTAACCTTGTAAAGACCTCCCACATTAGACTGGCATTTGTGGCAGCTGGATTTGTCGGGCGGGTCTGGGCAGTCTTACACCACAAAAGAGCCTAACCTCATGTCTTTACAACTGTTACGCATTTAATTTATGCCTAAGACCTCCCACATTAGCCTGGCATTTGTGGCAGCTGGATTTGCCAGGCAGGCCCGGACAGTCTTACACCATAAACGAGCCTAGCCTCGTGTCTTAGGCGATTAATTACACATAATTAATTATCCCCTAATTGGAATTAATTTCCCTATTCAAATTATCAATAAATTCCAAATTTAACTATGTCCATAATTGACTCAATTATGTCCATCTATTTATGGTTTGAAAAATTATACCAATTATCATCATCAAACTATTTTATGCCATTTAAGGCATTTATGCCAATTCTCAATATTAAATCTTTTAATATTATCCTATTGCCCCATGTTGTGCGTTCGTTCGTTTAACATAAAATATACATTAGACTTGCATATGTCATAGATCTAATCATAAGGTGTAAACTTGCATAGGCAATAACCAAACATATATATACATACTTGCATATGTGATTTATGCAACATAAACGATGGTGTAAACTTACATCTAAACATGTAAACTAGCATATAGAATTTGTATACTAGCATATAACTCACACATGTCATAGCCTAACTTTAGATCCAATTTACACATAAAATAGAGGTCATGAAACATGTAAGGTTGTATATAATTTTCACTAACTTGCATATGATCCATGCCTCAATTAACATCCTAACTTGCATACATACATATGATTTATCATGTGAATTAGTTCCAACAACATAACCAAACTAGCATATGAAACATCATTATGAATTGATTATACATAAGCCAATCATAGAATTACAACATAGATGATAACATCACAACTTTACAACAGAGATGATAACATCATAGAATTTACAACATTGATAATAACATGCGGTCAATAATTCACAACATAGCCATATAATCCACATCATAGCTCAATCCAATTAAATTGTTAATTTTGTTATTAAGGAAATCGAACTCACATCTTAAATAAGGTCTTGAGTTCTGAAATCTGAGTTCTGAAATTGGTTTAGCTTTCCTTTGGAGAAGACAATTTGTTGCGGTTTAGATTAGAATTGAGTTTGATTAGCTTTTCTTCCTCTCTAATTGGTGGCGGCTATTCTAGGTTGCAAGGTGACGGCATGGAGGCCATGATTCTAATTTTTATTTGATTTTAGGGTTTGAGTCTACATGTTTTTTTATAGAGTTTAGGATTAATTTAAGTTGTCCGATCAACCCAGAATTAACCCCAACCATTCAGACCAGATCAGAAACCCTAATGACTCAGCATACAGTCATAAAAAGGTCATCCAACAAATCTGCCCAAGGGGGGCAGGTCGACCCCCTGGTCGATCTGGCCCTAGCGGGAAATTTCCCGCCTAGCCCAATCTGACTCTGAAATTTGAATTTTTGAAATCTGTTTAAATTTTTCTGAAACTTCCGATGGCCATAACTTCTTCATACGAAGTCCAATTCATGCAAATACGGACACTATCTCAACCAGAATTCCGAGACGAACACAATGGCGCATCCCATATCCCCTAATTCTCGTGTCTGTGGTTAGTTATTCTTTAATTTGTGAACATTAATAGTGAAAATTACGGGGTGTTACATTCTCCCCTCCTTAAAGGATTTCGCCCCCGAAATCTCCAAGTTAAGGAGAATGCATATCCTAACATCCAAACAACCATCTACTCAACCATCAAACACAGGCATCCATTATCCTTATAAAATTCCTAATGCTGTATGAACATATGCAAGAAGTGTGTGTATATGTTCTTTATCTAATGCAAAATCAAGCAGTCTACTGATTCAGTTGACCTCCTTAATGCAAACCATGATAGTGCCTTACGTCCATTATGTATGTGAAAGAATCCTATTGATACATATTATTTCTACATGTGTGCACAACCATTCACCAAAATGCGGCATCCATATGATTACACAACCATTATACATCCATTAACTTAAATATGTACACACATTTATATGCAATATGCAATATGAAATGACAGAGCCGATCTAGTGCCTAAAGTGTGTGTATATGTATCCACAAGCAACCACTTGCATCCACATGCATCCATCATACATAACATGTCTCAAACACATGTTTCAACCATAGGACTACCCTATCTAAATGTCAAAGATACTAGCGAGAGGACACACTAAAGATAAAGCAAGTACAAGCTAAGCGATAAAGGAGAAATTAAAAGACATACCCTCAAAAAGAAAACGGTACAATGAACGCATCTTCTCTTCCGTCTCCCAAGTAGCGTTGCTTCATCATCTCCCCATTGCACTTTAACTAGCTTGACCTCTCAATTCCTCAACTTCTTAATCTACGACCCAAGAATGCACGTAGGAGCTCGTCGGATCGTCGCATCACGCTCTATCTCCACCTCTCTACGCAAGCTCGGCTCTACCACTTCCGCGGTCTCATGCAAGCACTTCCTCAAATGTGATACATGGAATACATCATGTACACCACTAAGTCTCTCGGGCAACTCCACTCTATATGCCATATGTCCAATCCTCTCCTTAATAGGAAAAGGCCCTACGTACCTTGGTGCTAACTTCCCAATGGACCCAAAGTGAACAACATTCCGTAATGGAGACACCTTGACAAAGACCATGTCCCCAATATCAAACTCAAGATCTGTCCTCCTCTTGTCCGCATAAGATTTCTTCCTATTTTGCGCCGTCTTCATCCTCCTTCGAATCAAATCGATCTTTTCTGAAGTCTCTCTAATCATATCGGGCCCAAGCAAGATCTTATCTATAGATTCCCACCAACATATAGGCGAATGACACGGCCGTCCATAAAGAGCCTCGAACGGTGCCATGCCAATGCCATACTGAAAGCTATTATTATATGCGAACTCCACCAACGGATGATGTTCCTCCTATGTACCTCCGAAGTCTAAGACACACAACCTCAATAGGTCCTCTAGAATACGATTCACCCTCTCGGTCTGGCCGTCCGTCTGAGGATGATATGCGGTGCTCAAACATAACTGAGTCCCTACCGCCTCTTGCAAGCTCTTCCAAAACTCGCTAGTAAAAATAGGATCGCGATCGCTCACTATGCTAGAAGGAACACCATGCAAACGAACTATCACTCGAATGTATACGGAGGTTAACCATGGAGCAGTCCTCTTACTCTTCACGGGAATGAAATGGGCGCTCTTAGTAAGTCTGTCTACCACGACCCAAATCCCCGTATTACCCTTCCTCGATCTCGGTAACCCATCAACAAAGTCCATCGAGACACTTTCCCACTTCCATTGTGGGACCTCCAATGGGTGAAGCAACCTACTGGGCTTCTTTTGCTCTGCTTTTACTTGTTGGCACACCAAGCATCTAGCGACAAACTCAGCCACATCCCTCTTCATACCGGCCCAAAAGTAAACTCGTGTACATCTTGTCCCCGCCGGGATGAATGGTCCTCTTCGAACGATGTGCATCATCAAGAATGGTCTTTCTCAAGTTCTCATCTCGTGGTACACAAAGTCTACCGTCCCTACGTAACCAACCATTATCATCTAGGGTATACCTATTGAGATGGCTCGATGACTCCCCCCTTTTGAGCTTCTCTACTAACTCAACCAACTGTGGGTCATCTCACTGTGCCTCACCAATCCATCACAAAAGCGTAGGTCTGACCTCTAAGGATGCTAGCAAACCGGGTACAAAGTCAATGGAAGGTCTAAAGTCAAACGCAAAGATGAACTCTAAGCTTCGCCGCTTAACAAACAACGGACTCAAGGACAACCTTTTCCTACTTAAGGCGTCTGCCACCACGTTACCCTTACGAGGAGTATATGCTATCTCGAAATCGTAGGACGCTAAGAATTCCATCCACCTTTGCTGCCTTAAGTTCAAGTCTTTCTGAGAGAACAAGTATTTTAGCGATTTGTGGTCAATGAACAATTTGAATTTCTCGCCAAGAAGATAATGGCGCCAAGACTTAAGCACGAAAACAATAGCGGCCAACTCTAGGTCATGTGTAGAGTAATTTCTCTCATGCACTCTCAACTGCCGTCCTCCATAGGCTATTACCCTTCCTTCTTGCATTAAGACTGCGCCTAGTCCTGTCCCACAAGCATCGGTATAAACGGTAAATGGCTTACTCCCATCTGGCAACACTAAGATTGGGGCTGTGGTCAAAGCTCTCTTTAAACGTTGGAACGCATCATCACAATCTACGTCCCATGTGAAAACTAAGTTCTTCTTCGTCAAGCGTGTTAATGGGGCTGATATTTTTGCGAAATCTTTGATAAACTTCCTATAGTAGCCAGCCAACCCTAAGAAACTCCTCACCTCGGTAGCACTTTTAGGGACCTTCCAATCTTGGATGGCCACTACCTTCGCGGGATCTACAGCTATCCCTTCTTTGGAAACCACGTGCCCTAAGAATCGCACTTCCTTTCTCCAAAAATGACATTTAGAAAATTTAGCTTTAAGGTTATGCGCTCGAAGAGTCTCCAACACTTCCCTAAGATGTAGGGCATGCTCTTCCTCGCTCGTAGAAAAGATCAAGATGTTGTCCACAAAGACTACCACGAATTTATTAAGGTACTCCCTAAACACCCTACTCATCAAGTCAACAAAGCATACAGGGGCGTTTGTCAAACCGAAGGGCATCACAAGCCACTCGAAGAAGCCGTTCCGAGTCCTAAAGGCAGTCTTGTCTATGTTATCCTCAGCCACTCTCAACTGATGGAAACCCGTGGCTAAGTCCAACTGCGAAAACACTGAGGCGCCAACTAACTGATTGAAGAGATCGTCAATCCTCGGCAGTGGGTGCCTATTCTTCTTAGTAAGCTTATTAAGTTCTCAATAGTCTACACAAAGTCTAAGGGACCCATCTACCTTTGTGGCAAATACTACTGGAGCACCCCACTCCGATATACTACGTCTTATGAACCCCTTCTCAAGCTATTCTTTCACTTGCTTACCGAGTTCTCTTCTCTCTCTTGGAGCCATGTGGCGCACAGGCAATGCAACTGGCTTTGCATTATCTACTAGATATATTTGAAAGTCTATCTCACGTTTTGGGGGTAGACCCCTCACCTCATCGAAGACATCAACATATTCACGGACTATACGAACAAAATGTAAATCATCATTGGATGCGTCAAGGGATTCTAGGTATCTAAGCATTACTGGACCTCTAGGGTCACAAGAAATATCAAGTGTCTTTCCACAACGAGTCAACAATCTAACTAACCTTCTTTCACAATCTAAGATGGCCCCCTATTTAGTTAGCTAATCCATACCTAGAATCAAGCCGTAGCCCATGAAGCCAAGAACAAAGGCGTTGCATCCAAACCCAACGCCCAAGATAGACACTCTCAAATCCCGACAAATCATAGAAAGATGAGCCGAACCACCAATAGGATTTGAGACTACTAAGGGATCTGTAACTAAACTAGTATTTAGGTGCAGTGTTTCAACTAGGATGTAGAGATAAACGAATGTGATGCGCCAGAATCGAATAAAGTACGGACATGATGATCAAACAGAAAAACTAAACTTTCAACGGAAATCGTTCTACCTCGTTCTTGCAGCGGTGGGACCACGAGAGCCTGAACTTGCCCCCTCGCCTACCCTGGTGCCATAAGAGCCTGCACCTGTCCTCCCGAGGTAGACCCTGCCCTCTTCCCTTTCCTTGGGCAGTCCTTAATTAGATGTCCAACTTCGCCTCAGTGGAAATAGCCAGTCTTCTTTTTCTTCCTACAATCTTTGCTTAGATGGCCTGGTGTCCCATAGTTAAAGCATCTTTTCTTTCCCTTACCATTGTTGCCTTTACCACCTTTCTTGTTCTGTTGTTGCTGTTGCTGTTTCTTCTGATCCCCTTTCTTCTCAGGTGCCTTATTAGCATTGGCGCCCTTCTCTTCTTCATGCATAACCGCCATGTCAACTAGTCTCTCAAAGGTAGCCCCCATAGGGATGTGGGTCATAGCTAACCCATGAAGCGGCTCGTTCAAATCCTTAACAAATCTCAGGGCCTTCTTTTCTGGTGTATTCACCAAGTCCAAGCCAAATCTCGCTAACTAATTGAATTTGTTGACGTATTCTTTCACTGATAGATTCCCTTTCTTCAACGCCAAAAATCTTTCCATATATAAATTCTCTTCAGCCCGTGAGAGTAACTTTGCCTCAAACCTCCGCCTAAAATCTGGCCATGTATCAACTGGATGCTCTCCATTAGTGACTTCCCACCAAAACGTAGCCTCATCCTTCATTAGCCAGGCAGCTAACTGGACCTTTCTTCCATCTTCCACTTAAAAGATCCCAAACAATTCTTCCACCTACTTTAGCCAATTTCGAGCTTCAACAAATGTCTCCTTCCCATGAAAAGGTTTTCCACCCATTGCTCGAAAGTCTTTACATATCTTTGCAAAAGTATCAACAGGAGGAGGAGGAGGATTTGTTGGACCTGCGGTGGTGGCCCTAGTCTCCAAATACCTCCTAATCCATCCTGGTATCGTTATTCCCTCGGGTATCTCAGGAATTCCAGACATGCTGAAACGAAAAAGGAAAGATTCAATACAAAAGAACCAAAGGAAAGATATATGGCGGTTGGGGTTATGCTTTATAAAATAAGCTTTTCTCTTGAAAATACTTTCCTTAGAACATACTTTTGAAGGTACTTCTTTATAAAAGTGTTTTTGAAAAACAGTTTTTCAAAATTCATATCTGTTCTGGTAACCTTCAGCTCTGATACCACGTGTAACACCCCACGTCCATTAATGTCACTCACAAAGGGAATGCATTAACTTCTATGGAGTGTTTTAAGTGTGTATAGAACAGAAACTTAACAATAAGACAGATATAAACAGTACTTAAAACTTAAAAATTTTATTCATTGCAGCGGTAAACACATAGGTTTGATTACATCATCAAAAACCAGAGTCAAAGTACATAATATCCATCTTGACTAAATCAGTGTACATAAATTGAAAGACATAACTCCAACACAAAATAACCATAAATAAGATAGGCTGAACTTTTACTTCAGCGATCCAAGCAACTTCTAAAAGCAAGAGATACAACTGTCGAAAATCAAGCTCCACTGGTGCTAGTTCCACCCTGAGCACCAGGGGGAAATGGAAGAAAAGAGGTTGAAACAAAGGGGGTCAGACATAAAGTCTGGCGAGTGCGATAACTTTAACAATATAATTATCAAAATAACTAGGCTAAGGCATAAGTTGGAAAATAAGGAAATGACAGTGAACAATTGAGTATGGCAGAGCAAACAAAAGGAAATAAGATGAACAAAGATAACGTTAAAGGCGCACCTAGTCGCTATAAGATAATTACTACACTGCACCATACCAAACACCCTAAAAGTTGATCCCGCCTACAAGACTTAATAATGATAATGGTAGTTTCGTGCACCCCAGTTGCCTTCATAGGTGCCGCCTGCCCCTATCTCCACTAGGTGTACCCACTACCCCCATTCGATCGGCTCCCTAACTCGTAGATACCCGTGCTAGCCCCACAGTGGGGTGTATCACTCCCCAAAGTGGCAACCCGATACCACCAACAATGCATGATTTATACCTACACGATGCAACAACGTCTTACCTACCAGCCCGGGCCTACACACGCATATGAACCCGTTGGACTTGTGTTGCCATCGCTAACCCGTTTTGGCCTCTTACAGTCAAGCCCAGTACGCGTGTCCCGTCCTCGACTTGGGTCGAGCCCACAAAGATATTTATGGGTTACTAGTTGAAACGGGCCCCCATTACTTGACAAAAGCTATCCACCTAAGCTTGGTCCCCTCTAGTACATCCCACTTAACCCTCTTCTTATCCATGTTCACTTACATGTTTCAATTTTTGGTTAAGTGTTTCTAATCGTATTTCAAATGCCACCCAAGGCACCCACTAAATTCCACTTGCCACCCAAGGCACCCACTTAACCCCCTCCTGTCCCACTACATGTTTATCTGGTTAAGTGTTTCTTAATTCATTAACACCGTAACCTTGTAAAGACCCCCCACATTAGACTGGCATTTGTAGCAGCTGGATTTGCCGGTCGGGTCTGGGCTGTCTTACACCACAAAAGAGCCTAACCTCGTGTCTTTACAACTGTCACGCATTTAATTTATGCCTAATACCTCCCACATTAGCCTGGCATTTGTGGCAGCTGGAGTTGCCGGCGGGTCCGGGCAGTCTTACACCACAAAGAGCCTAACCTCGTGTCTTAGGCGATTAATTACACGTAATTAATTATCCCCCAATTTGAATTAATTTCCCTATTCAAATTATCAATTAAGTCCAAATTTAACTATGTCCATAATTGACTCAATTATGTCCATCTATTTATGGTATTAAAAATTATACCAATTATAATCATCAATCTATTTTATGCCATTTAAGGCATTTATGCCAATTCTCAATATTAAATATTTTAATATTATCCTATTGCCCCACGTTGTACGTTCGTTTGTTTAACATAAAATATACGTTAGACTCGAATAGTCTAACTTATGGAATAAAGAGAAAACATCACAACATACATAGAAATAAAACTAGATATAAACATAAGAGGTGAACTTGCATGTGTGAACGAGGTTTTTCATCTAAAAACTTGCATAGGCCAAAGTCACAAACTTGCATAAAACTACATATGTCATAGATCTAAGTCTAAAGGTGTAAACTTGTTTAGGTAATAGTCACAAACTTGCATAAACCATGTATGTCATAGATTTAATCATAAGGTGTAAACTTGCATTGGCAATAACCAAACATATATATACATACTTGCATATGTGATTTATGCAACATAAACGATGGTGTAAACTTACATCTAAACATGTAAACTAGCATATAGAATTTTGTATACTAGCATATAACTCACGCATGTCATAGCCTAACTTTAGATCCTATTTACACATAAAATAGAGGTCATGAAACATGTAATGTTGTATATAATTTTCACTAACTTGCATACATACATATGATTTATCATATGAATTAGTTCCAACAAAAAAACCAAACTAGCATATGAAACATCATTATGAATTGATTATACATAAGCCAATCATAGAATTACAACATAGATGATAACATCACAACTTTACAACATAGGTGATAACATCATAGAATTTACAACTTAGATAATAACATGCAGTCAATAATTCACAACATAGCTATATAATCCACATCATAGCTCAATCCATTTAAATTGTTAATTATATTATTAAAGAAATCAAACACGCAACTTAAAGAAGGTCTTGAGTTCTGAAATCTGAGTTCTGAAATTGGTTTAGATTTCCTTTGGAGAAGACAATTTGTTGCGTTTTAGATTAGAATTGAATTTGATTAGCTTTTCTTCCTCTCTAATTGGTGGCGGCTATTTTAGGTTGCAAGGTGACGACATGGAGGCCATGATTCTAATTTTTATTTGATTTTAGGGTTTGAGTCTACATGTGTTTTTATAGAGTTTAGGATTAATTTAAGCCGTCCGATCAACCCAGAATTAACCCCAGCCATTCAGACCAGATAAAAACCCTAATGACTCAGCATACAGTCATAAAAAAATCATCAAACAAATCTGCCTGGAAGGGGGGCAGGTCGACCCCCTGGTCGACCTGGGTGGGTAGGTTGACCACCAGGTTGACCCCGTGGTCGACCTGGCCCTAGCGGGAAATTTCCCGCCTAGCCCAATCTGACTCTGAAATTTGAAATTTTGAAATCTGTTTAAATTTTTCTGAAACTTCTGATGGCCATAACTTCTTCATACGAAGTCCAATTCACGCAAACTCGGACTCTATCTCAACCAGAATTCCGAGATGAACACAATGGCTTAACCTGTTTCCCTTAATTCTCACATCTGAGATTAGTTTTTCTTAAATTTGTGAACATTAATAGTGAAAATTACGGGGTGTTACAAGTATACTGGAGCATACGGTATGGATGGATTGCGTATAAATTTAGAAGTGTTGTAGGATGTGAGTAGGAGGAGGTTTGCGGTATAAGTTCGAGACTAGAATGAGTAGCAGTTCGTATATACTGGAATGGGGTATATTTGGTAGGAGTTTTAACGATAACATGTGTAGCGGAGTTTCATTTTGGTGAAAAGGAGAAGGGCGGAATCAAGTGGTTTCTGTAATGATAGAGGAAGTGGGAGAGTGGAGCTTGCTGAGGGGAGAAAGTGGTACTGTAGCCGGGTTTGGTGTTGGGAATGTGAGGGCTGCGGATGAATACATGAGCATGATTTAACGGTGCAAACCTGGACTGTGGTTTTTACACGTAGAAGAGGAATGCTGTGTAAATGTTTTCATGTGAAAAGGGGAATCCGTCGATGAAGGGAGGAAGAGGAGTTGGGTTCCTTTGCGTGGAACTAGCCATTTTACACGTGAACAGTGTCTGGAATATGGGGTTTGACGCAACAGCTGGAAGAGCATCGAGCTCTGTGTAAACGGGATGAGTTGGTGCGGATTGTGAAGAGGAGTGTAGTTGAGATTTTTATTTTGATTTTAAGGGAGTGGTGAGGGAGCATAAGAAGCATGAACATCCGGAGATGTGTACTGGAGTTTGTAGTTTGAAATAGAAAAGAAGAACCGAGTTGTGTAGCTGGTATATGGGGATGAAGAGTGGTTGATGAGCAGTTGTTTGGTGTCTTAATTTTTGAATTCCATGAAGGCCTTGAGGGAGTATCGAATAAAGGGAAATGGCCAATTGCTGGAGTTGTTGTATTTCATTTTGAGAAGAAAAGGCTACGGGGTTTTTATGGTACGCAGGTTTGGATACAAATGGGCCGGAAATGTTGGGTAAGGGCCCAAGTTCATTTTAATTAATATAAAGTTAATTTAAATGCTAGTTCCAACTTGTTAATGCGATATTTCATCTATATTTTGTTAGATTAACAAACGGTCAGATCCTTTACGATCGTATGGATGGCAGCTACACACCGGAGCTGACTAGGAGTGAATTGGAGCTCGTTACAAATTATAGCGAAATAAATAGTCTGTCAGAATTATCCGACAATTATCGTTATTTAACGATGATCGTCCAATATGAGTAAATCTCACTAACTCTACCCATTTTATATTTTTATAACGTAATTTTAGAATAGATAAATGATGCTTTTTTGCTATGTGATGATTGTTGGTTGAAAAAACAATAACTTGGTTGAATATATATATATATATATATATGTGTATATATATATCATTAATCAAATATTGATTCTGTTTATCAGAATATTTCATATTGAAATGACGTAATTTATATTGATTAACATTTGTGATGCAGGTGAATAGTTTGGAGGGATCCGACTGGATTCCTCAACATTTATATTATTGTTTTTCAGGTATTGTGATATATTGGATGGTACTGGGCGTTTCTATTTGGTATTTTAAATATCGTAAGAAAATATTAGAAATATTTATATATAAAGAATATTTGGGAAAAGAAAATATTGGACATATATATATATAAAGAATATTTAGAAAATAAATAGAATTATAAAAGAAATATTTATTTAGAAAATAAATAGAATTATAAAATGAAATATTTGAAAAATAAATAGGATTATAAAAGGAAATTGACGTGATATAAAAGAAAAAAAAGGAAAAGATTAACTTAAAGTAGATTTCAATTAGAATATGCTTTAACAGATAAATTGAGAAGATTAATTTATAAATAATGTTTTTATAAATTAAATAAAATATTTATCATTTGATAAATGGAATATATAAGTCTGAACTCATATAGAGAAGTAGAAATCGGTTTTGACACCGAAATTTTAAATAGAGTGTGAACTCAGCATTTATAAAGGGAATTATAAAGGAGATTTATGTATTAGAAATATAAAGGGGATTTCGTATGAATAATTCTATAAATAAAAGTATAAATAGAATTTGGAAATGGGATATTATTTTAAAATACAAAATTAAACTTAATGGATTATATAAAAGAAATATTTTTCACATTCGATGTGAATAATGGATTAAAATGAATATTTTATAAATTAAAACATTTATAAGGAAAATTGGGTTTTGAATAGGAATTCAAATGGGAATTTGAAAAATATAGGAAATAGGGTTAAAATAATATTAGTTACTCAAATTAGAGTTAATCGAATATAAGTTATTCGAATTAGATTTAATCGAATTAGAGTTAATCGAATATTAGTTATTGGAATAGAGTTAATCGAATATTAGTTATTCGAATTAGAGTTAATCGATTTAGAGTTAATCGAATATTGGATATTGGAATAGAGTTAATCGAATATTAGTAATTCGAATAGAGTTAAATCGAATATTAGTTTATCGGAAAAAGAGCTATCAAATATAGTTATTCGAAAGAGAGTCATCGAATATAGTTTATTCGAAAGAGAGATTATCAAATATAAGTTATTCGAAGAGAGTTAATCGAATATAAGTTATTCGAAGAAAGTTAATCGAATATAGACTATTCGAAAGAGAGTTATCGAATAGAGCTTTTTTGAAAGAGAGTTATACATTGGAATTCGACTATATCGAATGTAGGAAAGTACTTTTTACTTCCAATTTTTAAATCCAGATTTATTTATTTATTAATAAATTAGTTGTTTGTTTATTTATCCAAATTAATAAATAAAAGTTATATTTAAGTTATTATATTTCGGAAGCATGGGATTATATCATTATTTTTATAATCAAATGATTTCTGTAAAAGAAGTGGATTCGTAAATAGAATCCGAGAGTTACGTAAGGAAGTTGTTAAAGATAAGGTGAACTTTGTCTATTTTGAGGTTAAAAATGTTGTTCGGTTAAGGTCTGAGAGGTAGTTTACCCCAACTTGATTGACTTCATTTTAACTAAGGAATGGTTAAGGTTCGATAGTGAAGGTTAGTTAACTGAATTTAGTTAATAAGTGTTAATGGTTCGAGTTGGCATAGCGATGTTTTATTTAAACATCTGTTTAAATCAAATGAAGGAGTTTTGGAAATGTTTTCCCAATAAGAATCAGAAATGTTTTCTAATATAGAAAATAAGAAATGAATTAAATATGGAAATGTTTTTCTAATGTTAAGAGCGTGTATTTTCTAAATTTAGAAAATAATAATTTATGAATATATGAAAATGGGAAATGGGGAAAGGAATAAATTAATGATAAATTAATTTAAAGGGAGATGATTGATCGATAGAATTTCCATCTGGAAATAAGATCGTTGTTTGTATGGCTGTTTTCCTTTGATAGTTAAATAACCGACTATCAAAGTTTTTGACCATTTCCGTTGTCAATACGGAGAGACCGGGATCAGATTTATTATCTGAAAACCACTCTATATGGGTATTAGCGTTGCGAATCAAATATGATGAAGATCATTGAAGACGTAGTTTATGCAAGGGCTGTTCAGGCAAACCCTGGGTAGAAATTGCCTAAGATGGGTTTACAGTATAGTGCCTTCAGTTTGTCTTGTCCTAGGACAACTTGTATGGAAGAATGTATGACATAGTATATTTAATAGATCACGTAAGTTGATCTCTTCAAACGTATTTACATTTGGTGGCGGAGGGATTCGTTTCTCTTAGCTATATACCCGTGATATGTTTGGAGAAATCAATTTGTGATTTGGCGGGTATGACGATGTGACATTCAAAATAAATAAAGGTGTGATCTGTACATTATGACCTCAGGCCTCACAACCAAGATATGGTATAAAATCGGGTAGGTTGCATGGCTAAGTTGTTAGTTGCCAATTAGGGCGTATTGTCACCTGATCTGGAGAAATTCCATTTACTTCTATAATCTATTTCAATGCTGTCCCTTTCGAGAAAACAGTTGCTGATCCCAACCGTTGGTGATAATACATACGGTACACTCAAGCGAAATGAATGACCGGTCATGTTTAACCTGGGTTACAAGATGTTCTTGTTGAACCCAGTGTATTTTCCTCTAGAGATACACTATCGGGAGGTGGTCCCATACCTTGCCAGTTGGAATCCATTACCCAATAAGTGTCTGCGGTTTTTGATTACATATTATATACGTGGAACGTGAGATGCAAGTGTTCCACTAGATTGTTATTTATTCGACTTAGACATTATTATAATATCAGAAGAGTATGGATTTTTAAAAGAATATTTTGGGTTATCATAAGGTAAAAACCATCCATGTTTACGTGTGGATCATTCTTATGATTATTCTTTCTTTTAAAAGGGTTTTTGAATTTAAACAAATGGTTGGAGTTTGCTCACACCAGTCACATGACTGACCCAAAGTTTATTTTGTTTTCCCTAAACTCTTGGGTGCTCAATTTTGTATGGGCTGTCAAGTAGTCGGGATTTCTCTGATATACTTGGAGAGCTGGAGCAGGAGGCTTCAGGATTATATAGCTATTGTTTATTTCCGCTATGTTGGAAGTGTTATACTCTAATAATGATATTGTATATAGATGTTGTTTTATTTCAAAGTTATGTTATGAAATATATTTATTCATTCCGCTGTGAGATTTGTGTTTACTCTGATGTTGTGATCTTCTTGTTCTTCTTTTATTCTAATTGTCTATCTTATCTATTCTCACCGTCTAACTTCTTTCTATTGACATTCTGGTATTTTCGATGTTTGGATAATCGACGTGGGTTTTATGTCGATTACCAAAGTCAAAAAATTTTCGGGCCGTTACAGTGGTATCAGAGCTGAAGGTTAAGTAATTACCTTGGCTGTATGGCGTAACTCGATATAGATAGGGTTAGTAATACCCTAGATTGAGTTTGAGTGTATATATACGAGAGAGCATATTTGTAGATTTTATAAAAATTGTTTTATATTGTGGAAATTTATTGGTTGAGTTGTTTATGAGCTCTGGTCGATCAGTTTGATCCACTCTATCGGTAGGATTTTTTAAACACTTAAATACGATAAACCGACACAGTATGTTTTGAAAAGAGGGTAAATGAAATTATTTTACCCAAATTATATTTCGATATAAAAGAATGATTAATATTCGAATTATTAAGTATATTCGTTGTGTTGGTTGTTATATTAATCAAATAAGATTATAATTGAGATGGTTATATATATAACCAAATAAAATTCGTATAAGTGTTACGAAATGAATTAAATCTGAATTTAAAATCAAAATTGTAATTAAAACCCTGGAAATTTGAATAAGTATTTGTAAATGGATTTGGATTAAACATATAAGAAAATTTTAAAATTTTGGGAGATTTTAAATTGTTTTATGAACATTGACAAGGATATTTTGAAACGATTTCAAAATGGAAATGATTAAGAAATGGTTTCGAAAAGTGATATAGTAATGAACTCACTTTGATCGCTGGGAAATAACTCTGATGATGCTGGCCACATCATCAGTGTTCATTTTTGAGTTGTAAGTGACAGATTACTACCAAAAATATTATTTTGAATTGATTTGAGAAAAAGAAGATGTTTGATTCCGAAAAAGGGATATTTGATTTTAGAAAAGATAAACTGTTTAAAACTCCCAAGTAAAGGTTGTTTGAATTTAAAACCAAAATGAATTGAAATAGAGGAATATCGAGTAAAATGGGATGTTGAAATAAAATTGGACTCAAGTGAGTAATTGATTGAGTTTTGTAATAAAAGCGGATTTGAGTTATTAAATGAAGATACTGATGAGATGAATTAATTAGTTAATAAATTGTGTGGAGTGAAACTCAATTTGGTTAAGTATATTGGACTTGTAAGTAAGAGTTGAAATTGGTAATCAAATTTGAGTTGAGAATGGGATTTGACTTAGGTATAAGCGAATAGCTGTGTTGAGGATTAACTGATTAGAGTTTGATTGGGATGGCATTGGTTTATGCTGAATTGATAACAGATGGAAGTGATAGAGTTGAATGCCCGACAAAAAGGTACAAGTTTATTTATATATGAGTTTGGTGATTTATGAGCCTATTTGGCAAGCCGCTTGGTAGTTTGATTTTCTTTTGGATTGGAGAGGGCCTAGAGAGGCGAGTTGTAGTTGTACCGATTGAGCCGTACAAAGGAGGTGCTGGCAAAAAATTTCGAAAATTTCGGGTGTTAGAAAATTTTCAGAATTTTTGAAGATTTTTGTTAATAGAAATTAAAGTAATATTTAATTGAAATAAATTTGTATAGTGAAACTAAAATGAAAGAAGTAAACAAATAATTTTTAGCCCAGTTAATAGGGTTTGTTTTCTACCTTAGCAATTTCGAGGACGAAATTATTTTAAGGGGGAAGAATGTAACATCCCGTTTTTTTACGGTATAATAATTAATTAATTTAATTATTTAAATAGTGGTTTAGAGATTTATAAGGTTGTTTAATTAAATAATATCGAGTATATAATTAATATAAATAATAGAATAATATATTTATTTCTGAAATAATCGAAAATAGTAGAATTCACAGTATAGTGTGAGTCGGATTATTTATAAGATATAATTCAGTTTAGAATTGATTATAATAGCGAATATATTATTTAAAACGACAGTTGAACATATAAATTATATTATAATTATAATCGAGCTCGAAATGGCGCGGCAGTTCGTAATTTGGCGATTCAAACTTTAAATGAATATACAAAATCCGTTTTAAGTCGGAATTCTATGAAATAAGAAACGTTCGGAGCTGGCGAACTATATTTTTCTAACGAAAGAGAAAAATCGGGATTTCGTTATGTAGATTTGGAATTATGGTCAAATCAAATTCTCAAATAGTCGCTATGAAATCATGATATATTTAATTTTTATTAAATGTTGGCTTCGAATTTAGACAGGATCTTTGAGGCATAGGTATAATTTAATTTTTAGATTTTTTCTGTACTTTTATTTTGGAAAATAAGCATTTTTTATTTTGAAGTATTTTACACCCTATATCAACAATTCGAGGTTTCACAGAATAAGCCAACTTGTCTATACTATTATATATATGGGGTCGTGGCACCTTACTCGTCTCAATGGTATTTTTATTTTTGTTAGTAACAATCCATATCGTAATGGGTACGCTTTTAAAATTATATATCAACGTCCTTATGTTGCCACCTAACTTCTTTACATGCTTATGTTGCACATGCATTACTCACAAGCGAATCATAATTTGGACCACTTGTTGCATGAATGAAGTATAAAACAAATATATAATGTAACCATTTACTTCACAGGTAAGTTTACTTCACTGCTAAGATTTACTATTGTCGTCCCTTTCCTACCTGTATTGTCGCCATCACAACAGAACCTACCTAAAGCCTATAAACACATATGATACCTCTCCTTTCCTACTGCGTTTTTATTCAAATCACTTAGCAGTTATTGTACGGTTTAGGTTGGAAACTTATTCACAAAGGAAAGCCTTACTCTTCGCGGCTAAGTTACTATTCGCATATAAATATCTCACCAAAGTAACCCATTTTCTTCTTTCTGCCTTATGACTCGAGCCACCTTGTTATTTCGTGTTCTAGTAAACAATTCCAGTTTTTTTTGTTAGAAGAGGAAACAAATAATACACTCCACTATTAAATACAAATCATTTAAAGCCTGTGTTTGGGTTTGTTACATTCAGTAGAGATGGCCGGCAAATGCTTGGGGTTCGCTGCGGCAAACGGTGACGCAACTGTGTATAGGGAGCCATGCATTTTACAAATGGCATGAGCAAGTATACTGGAGCATACAGTATGGATGGATTGCGTATAAATTTAGAAGTGCTGTAGGATGTGAGAAGGAGGACGTTTGCGGTATACGATTGAGACTGGAATGAGTAGCAGTTCGTATATACTGGTATGCGGTATATTTGGTAGGAGTTTTGACGAGAACTTGTGTAGTGAAGTTTAATTTTGGTGAAGAGGATGAGGGGCGGAATTAGGTGGTTTGTGTAATGATAAAGGAAGAGGGAGAGTGGAGCTCGCTGAGGGGAGAAAGTGGTACCGTAGCCGGGTTCGGCGTTGGGAACATGAGGGGTGCGGATGAATACATGAGCACGATTTAACGGTGCAAGCCTGGACCGTGTTTTTTAAAAGGAGAAGAGGAATGTTGTGTAAATGTTTTCAAGTAAAAAGGGGAATCCGTCGATGAAGGGAGGAAGAGGAATTGGGTTCCTTTGTGTGGAACTGGCCATTTTACACGTAAATAGTCTATGGAATATGGGATTTGAACGCAACAGCTTGAAGAGCATCAAGCTCTGTGTAAATAGGATGAGTTGGTGCGGATTGTGAAGAGGAGTGTAGTTGTGATTTTTATTTTGATTTTAAGGGAGTGGTGAGGGAGCATAAGAAGCGTGAACGTGCAGAGATGTGTACTGGAGTTTGCAGTTCGGAATAGAAAAGAAGAACCGAGTAGTGTAGATGGTATATGGGGATGAAGAGTGGTTGATGAGTAGTTGTTTGGTGTTTTAATTTTTGAATTCCATGAAGGCCGTAATGGAGGATCGAATAAAGGGAAATGGCCATTTGCTGGAGCTGTTGGTATTTCGTTTTGGAGAAGAAAGGGCTACGAGGTTTTTAAGCTACGCAGGCTTGGATACAAATGGGCCGGAAATGTTGGGTAAGGGCCCAATTTCATTTTAATTAAAATAAAGTTAATTTAAATGCTAGTTACAACTTGGTAACGCGATATTTCATCCATACGTTGTCAGATTAACGAACGGTTAGATCCATTAGGATCGTACGGACGAGGCTACACAATAGAGTTGACTGGGAGTGATTTGGAGCTTATTACAATTTATTGTGAAATAAATTGTCTGTCCGAATCAACCGACAATTATCGTCATTTAACGATGATCGTCCAATGTGAGTAAATCTCACTAACTCTACCCAGTTTATATTTTATAACGTATTTTTAGAATTGATAAATGATGCTTGATTGTTGTGTGATGATTGTTGGTTGAAATGCTAATTAATTGGCTGAATATATATATATATATATATATATATATATATATGTGTGTGTGTGTGTGTACATATATATATATCGTTAATCAAATATTGATTCTGTTTACCAGACTATTTCATATTGAAATGATGTTATTTATATTGATTAACATTTATGATGCAGGGAAACAGGTTGGAGGGATCCGACTGGATTCCTCCAGATTTATATTTTTTTTTTCATATATTGTGATATATGATGTGATATATTATCTGAAACTGAGATTGTGTGTTTGGATGGTATTGGGCGTTTCTATTTGGTATTTTAAATACCGTAAGAAAATATTGGAAATATATATATAAAGAATATTTGGGAAAGGAAAATATTGGAAATATATATATATAAAATATTTAGAAAACAAATAGAATTATAAAAGGAATATTTATTTAGAAAATAAATAGAATTATAAAAGGAAATAGTTGGAAAATAAATAGGATTATAAAAGGAAATTGACGTGATATAAAAGAAAAAATTGGAAAATATTAACTTAAAGTAGACTACAATTAGAATCTGTTTTAACAGATAAATTGAGAAGATTAATTTATAAATACTATTTTTGTAAATTAAATAAAATATTTATCATTTGATAAATGGAATATATAAGTCTGAACTCATATAAAGAAGTAGAAATCGATTTTGTCACCAATATTTTAAATAGAGTGTGAACTCATCATTTATAAAGGGAATTATAAATGAGATTTAAGTATTAGAAATATAAAGGGGATTTCGTATGAATAATTCTATAAATAGAAGTATAAATAGACTTTGGAAATGGGATATTATTTTAAAATACGAAATCAAACTTAATGGATTATGTAAAAGAAATATTTTTCACATTCGATGTGAATAATGGATTAAAATGAATGTTTTATAAATTAAAACATTTATAAGGAAAATTGGGCTTTGAAATAGGAATTCAAATGGGAATTTGAATAAGATAGGAAATAGGGTTAAAGTAATATTAGTTACTCGAATTAGAGTTAATCGAATATTAGTTATTCGAATTAGAGTTAATCGAATTAGAGTTGATCGAATACTAGTTATTGGAATAGAGTTAATCGAATATTAGTTATTCGAATTAGAGTTAACTGAATTAGAGTTAATCGAATATTAGATATTGGAATAGAGTTAATCGAATATTAGTTATTCGAATAGATTTAAATCGACTATTAGTTTATCAGAAAATGAGTTATCGAATATAGTTTATTAGAAAGAGAGTTATCGAATATAGTTTATTCGAAAGAGAGATTATCGAATATAAGTTATTCGAAGAGAGTTAATCAAATATAAGTTATTCGAAGAAAGTTAATCCAATATAGACTATTCAAAAGAGAGTTATCGAATAGAGATTTTTCGAAAGAGAGTTATACATTGGAATTCGACTATATTGAATGTAGGAAAGAACTATTTACTTCTGGTTTTTAAATCAAGATTTATTCATTTATTAATAAATTAGTTGTTTGTTTATTTGTCCAAATTAATAAATAAAAGTTATATTTAAGTTATTATATTTCGGAAGCATGGGATTATAACACTATTGTTATAATAAAATGACTTCTGTCAAAGAAGCGGATTCGCAAAAAGAATCCAAGAGTTATGTATGGAAGTTGTTAAAGATTTAAAAGGTAAACTTTGTTTATTTCGAGTTTAAAAATGTTGTTCAGTTAAGGTCTAAGAGGTAGTTTACCCCAACTTGATTGACTTCATTTTAACTAAGAAATGGTTAAGGTTCGACAGTGAAGGTTAGCTAACTGAATTTAGTTAATAAGTGTTAATGGTTCGAGTTGGCATAACGATGTTTTATTCAAACATCTATTTAAATCAAATGAAGGAGTTTTGGAAATGTTTTCCAAATAAGAATCAGAAATGTTTTCGAATATAGAAAATAAGAAATGAAGTAAATATGGAAATGTTTTTCTAATGTTAATAGCGTATATTTTCTAAATTTAGAAAATAAGAATTTATGAATATATGAAAATGGGAAATAGGGAAAGGAATAAATTAATAATAAATTAATTTAAAGGGATAAATGTTGATTGATGATTAATCGATTGAATTTCCATTTGGAAATAAGATCGTTATTTGTATGGCTGTTTTCCTTTGACAGTTAAATAACCGACTATCAAAGTTTTTGACCATTTCCGTTGTTAGTACAGAGAGACCGTAATCAGATTTATTATCTGAAAAACACTCCATATGGGCATTAGCGTTGCAAATCAAATATGATGAAGATCATTGAAGATGGAGTTTATGCAAGGGCTGTTCTGGCAAACCCAAGGTAGAAATTGCCTAAGATGGGTCTATAGAATAGTGCCTTCGGCTTTCCAGTCCTAGGACAACTTGTATAGAAGAATGTCTGACAGAGTATATTTAGTAGATCATGCAAGTTGATCACTTCAAACGTATTTATGTTTGGTGGCGGAGGAATTCTTTTCTCTTAGATATATACCCGTGATATGTTTGGAGAAATCAATTTGTGATTTTGCAGGTACGATGATGTGACATTCAAAGTAAATAAAGGTGTGATCTATACATTATGACCTCTAGCCTCACAACCAGGAAACGGTATAAAATCGGGTAGGTTGCATGGCTAAGTGGTTAGCTGCCAATTAGGGTGTATTATCACCTGATCTAGAGAAATTCCATTTACTTCTATAATCTATTTCGATGCCGTCCATTTCAGGAAAACAGTTGTTGATCCCAACCGTTGGTGATAATACATTCGATACACTCAAGCGAAATGAGTGACCGGTCATGTTTAGCCTGGGTTACAAGATGGTCTTGTTGAACCCGGTGTGTTTCCCTCTAGAGATACACTGTCGAGAGATGGTCCCATACCTTGCCAGTTGGAATCCATTACCCAATAAGCGCCGGCGGTTTTTGATTAAATATTATATACGTGGAACATGAGATGCAAGCGTTCCACTAGGTTGCTATTTATTTGATTTAGACATTATTATATATCAGAAGAGTATGGATTTTTAAAAGAATATTTTTGGTCGTTATAAGGTAAAAACCATCCGTGTTTATGTGTGGATCCGTCTTACGATTATTCTTTCTTTTAAAAGGATTTTTAAAGTTAAACAAATGGTTGGAGTTTACTCACACCAGTCACATGACTGACCCAAAATTTATTTTGTTTTCCCTAAACTCTTGGGTGCCCAATTTTATATGGGCAGTCAAATAGTCGGATTTTTCAGATATACTTGGAGAGCTAAAGAAGGAGGCTTTAGGATTATATAGCAGTTGTTTATTTTCACTGTGTTGTAAGTGTTATACTGTCATAATGACATTGTATACACATACAGTTTTATTTCAAAGTTATGTTATGAAATATATTTATTCGTTCCGTTGTGAGATTCATGTTTAATCTGATGTTGTGATCTTCTTCTTCTTCTATTCTAATTTTCTATCTTATCTATTCTCACCCTCTAACTTCTTTCTATTGACGTTCCGGTATTTTCGATATTTGGATAATCGACGTGGGTTTTATGTCGATTACCAAAGTTGAAAATTTCCCAGGCCATTACAGTAATGGCATATATATGGAATGTAACATTGTTATATAGAGATCCGTATTTCACTCCGGCGTAGGATGAGGGACTGCGTACATTTCTGTAGCATTACGGTGGGGACGGTGCGAGTGGGGTACCATGGGGTGTACCTTAATATTGGGGGTAGCTACATATATATTGAATTAGGTTAATCCACTGGGAGTAAATGGGTACGACGTGTGTGTAAGCCTTGAGTTCTATTAACCCAAGTAACCTAATAAATAAGAAAATGTGATTGAACGGTATATGTAGGGTTATCCAAAATGTATAGTTTAAATCTAGTAACCAGAACATATGTTTTGACCCCCTCCTCATCACATACTCGCAGGTTAGACTTGTGGCAGAGATATGATAGCTTTAGATACTGGTTAGGAAGTATTATAATTTGGGTAAGGCTATATTTTGATTATATTATATTTATCATTTTCGATATGAGATATTTTCTGAGCTCTGATATATTTTAAATCTCTGTCTTCTCTGCAGGATACAAGAGTAACCAACATGAGTCTTGATGGATTAGAATTTTGAAAAAAAAAATTGTTCTGTCGGATTTAGGTTGTTACATTGAGTGTTGTCTATTTGTGTGTGTGTGTGTTTCTTTCTTTGTTTTATTTGAGTTAAAATTCCTCAAAAAAATATAAAAAAAATCCATTTGTTTTGCTTCCCCTTACTTCAAGTTCATTTGTTTGTAATTGCAATTATTTTTGTTTTGGTGTTTTGATTTGCTCTTATATTTGTTGTTTTTGTTTGTTCATGTGTGTTCACTTTCATTTGTGTTAGTTTCAAAAAAAGGGGAATCATTTTCCTTTCACTTGTATATACATCGTAGTCACTTTTCAGGTTTGCAGAATTTAGCAAAAGAAAAATGCTTGCTTGCTTGCTTACCACGCACCGCTTTTGTAACGATACGGATCTCGCTCGGACTTAATCGATCGCTAAATCGACCAAGACCATTCGAATCCCGCATACGCTAACTCTGAGCATACAACACATAAGAACAAATAATAGAAGACTGTTATAAACATCATAATAATGTTACATCAGAGTATATAATATATCAGAGTATATCGAAATATAATACAGCGGAAGATTAATTTACAATAAATGTAATACAATGCAGTGGAAACAAATAAACTAACACAGCGGAAGGCTATAAATACTCTGGACACAGCTTTTCGCTTCAATCCAGAATCCTGCTCAATAAAATAATCTGCAAAACTATACTACTGACTGCCATGTGGAAAATATAGGCATACAGAGTTTAGGTAGAAACAATAAACTCCGAGTCAGTCGTGGATTGGTGTGTGAACTCAAAACAGTTGTTAAACTTATATAAATGATAAGGCAAATCACAGGGCCACGCCGCTAACGCGGAACGGGTTTACCCCCATGAATGCCAGTGTATAAACAACAATCAGTAATAGAGATATGGATCTACTGTGCATCAATCAACATGCAATATCCCAATCTACCCATTTAGATTAATCACCACACTTAAGTTTCCCAAATCCAATTCAATTTACAGAAAATTATCGCTTTGGACTTTAGTTCCTGATTTCCTATTTCAAATCATTTGAAATACAAATCTAGCTTTTATATCAAAGTAGATTTCACTTTGGGATCTCAAACCAAATCGTTTGGAAATATGAATTCCAAAGCATAACAATGCATACAAACAAGTATGCAACCAAATATCGGGAATCTTCCCTCAGACAAGGTAGTAAGCGCCCCTCCAACTCGATATACATAAGTACATACATACATACACACACACACACACACATATATATATATATATATGTGTGTGTGTGTGTGTGTGTGTGTGTGCACCTCCCATGCATGGAGCAAGCTACACTGCTGACCACTCACCCTAAGGCACTGAATCCAGCCCATACTTTTAGTCGCTCTCGGGTCACTCGAACCTTTAGCCACACACTAAACCATTTTATATCCCAAAGTAAGGAAAATCATTTCACAACATAATAATCACAAGTACATTCAAACTATGGTACTTCACATCAGCAATTCACACATATGATCAGTCATTATTAATCACATAACCTTTGAGCTCGTACGTCTCAAAGAAGGGTGTTAAGCAAGAGAATAAATTCTCTGCCACCAAACACATACCTCATTAATAGCAACTAATCGAATATGTGATGAATTACAATGTAAAACCATAATACATTTTCAAATCATTTCAAAATCATCAGGTTTTAGACCTCAAAATCCTTTCTGTTTTATAAAACATTTTTATAAAACATTCCCTGTCCAAAATCGGGAAAACATTTCTTTTCACTTAAGAAAAATATCATTTCAAAATCATTCATTAAATTTGAAATGAACACGACAACATCGCTACACATCTCATAGTCAAATCATGAAATGTTTCACAAGATGTTAGCATACAAGTATTTCTACCCACCCAATGCTAAATGTAAAAGCATATCTTTCTCATAATTAAACAGGTCGAGCACAATCCAAACAATCAATCAATCACAATCATTATCAGCAACCAAGTGTATTTGGTTCAATCACATTTCATGTTTTGGTAATTTAATTACCATCTATACATTCATAATCTAATTAAGAATTATTCAAACACCAATTGGTTTCATTCTCTAAAACCATTTCTTATTAATTTTTCAACTTTCTGGAAATTAATCCTGCTTTAACTCAGGTTAAAGGACTAATGTCATTTAAACACAGTTCACGACCCAAAACCTAATTCGATATTAAATATAAGGCTCATAATAGAAATTATATCGGCTTATATTCAATATTAAAAACTGAAACCAACAGATACCGTATTGGAATAACGATATCAATATCTTTCAAATTCGCACAACAATATCCGTATAATCACGGAATCCAATACTGAAATATTTCGAAGATTATTTCCATTCAAATCCATTCCAATTTATATATTGGGAATTTCTGGTTATATTAAAACCATTTCCGAATCCAATTTATTTATTTAAAAATTATTGAATTATTAATCTAGTTAATAACTAGTTCAATTTGATAAAAATATATTTTTATCTTCACCAATGTGGAATTTTTCATCCAAATTCTTTCCAAATCATTTATTATGATTTTAAACAAATTATTAATATTTTTAATAATTTTATTAAGACCCTTTCAGTAGATTTCCATAAACGGTCATCGAACTGGACTTACGTCGACCTCTTCCAAATTTGATTTGGACATAATTCCAATTAAAACCGTTAGATTTCAAATCCCTTTCATTGGAAAGCTCTTTTCGATACAAACCCAATGGTTCTGGCTTTAGAAGAATCCGACCGTCGGATTTCCCGTAATGTCAATTCGAAGTCATTGGTCGAAATTCGCGAACTGCCACGGCGCGACGCGTTCTATTCAGGCCATTTAACATATATATTACATATATTGTATATATTTCGTTGATTTCCATTTAAAACGTATTTTATAAATTCATTTTAAAACGATTTCAACTTCATATTAAAATTTAAATCAAAATTGAATTCTCTTTATCATTATAATATACAAATGATAATATTTTCAAAACATGAGATTTTGAAATCACTTCCTTTTCGATATTCATTATAAAAATGAATAAAATCAATATAAATATCGTTATCATCAAAAAGGCGTTAATTTAATCAAACGGCTTCATATTTTTCATTATTTTCGTGTCCATCCCAAACCAGACATCAAAATCATATTTTGATCCATTTCTGAATATTATTTTAAAATATTAGTTATTTTAAAATATTCATTACTCATCATTTTAAAATATTTGTTAATTTAAAATATTTGTTGTTTCCGAATTGCAATCAGACACCACCACTTCTTCCGCCTACGCTAACTCCACCTCTGGCCTCGACCTCGGCCAGTTCGCACATCTCCACCCTCCCGAAAACCACTTCGAACATAGCCACTTCCCTCGTCGATTTCTCCCCAACGATGAACCAGACCCCATCATCACCGTAGGATCTATAGAATTCATTATCCCCTTCGATTTTGTCTTTAGGAGTTGGAGAGATTATTGAATGGTTAGTAAGAAAAATCGAGAGAGAAATGGGAGCAAATCGGCCTTCGAAATCGCTTGGAGGCGCTGGGAAGAATCGTTGACCACGGGGACAACGTTTTGATCAATGAGAAATTAGGGTTTTGGCCCATAAATATATATATATATATATATATATATATATATAATTTAATTCAATAATAGCTTGTTAAATGTCACGAACTCCAAATCGAACCCAACGAATGTCACCCCTAGCTAGATACCCCATTCCGAACAAAATGAGATATGTTTCGTAAGCCAATTCTAATGTTTTGTTTAGTTTTTCTTTAAATTAAAATATAAATCAATATATATTGAATTTAAACGTACATTTTAATTTACTGGGGCCATATACTGACTCCAAAAATTATTAAAAAATGAATCTAGTTATGTTTTGAAGACACGGTCCTAACCAAACCAATTTCATAGAATTTGGAGACCGTTTGAAAAATGGCCATTTTCTGGTCGATCCAATTCAAATTTAAATTGCCAAACACATTTAAATTTACTGTGCTCACATATTAATTCCAAAAATAATGAAAATTGGAACTTAGCAATAATTTGATATTCCAGATCCAACAAAAGTGGTCTTGTCGAAAACGGAGGTCGTTTGCAAAATTGCTATTTTTAAGTGCTATATATTATATTAAATCCCATAGCGACTATTCTGAATCTTCAACTGGACGTAACTTTTTATTCCTGTTATGAAATCTGAATTTTTCACATTCGTTGGAAAAATGTTTTCAAACAGATTCAAATATTTATGGTTTTACTAAAATCCGGTTTATTTTGAATCCTTTACATTCAATTGAAATTTGAAATTGAATTTTCAAACTGTCGCGCCATTTCAGGCTCATTATATAATTAAAATAAATTTATTCATTCTAACTTCGATTTAAATAAATTTTTCATCGTTATTATTTAAAATAAATCATTTTAAATATTCAAAATTCATTAAAATTGCCAAAATAAAAATTTTAAATTGGTTCTGATTTTCCGGGTTGTTACAATCTCCCCCACTTAAAATCTTTTCGTCCTCGATAGGAACGGAGCTGAAAGTTGTTTTACTAATCAACTCAACTTTCATTCTGGCTTTTATTCTTCAACTTTTCAGTTTCTAGGAATTTCTAGTTTTTCAAAAATTTGTCTAACACCCTATATTTTTGAAAAATTTCGCCATTACCTCCTTTGTACGGGGTGACATTTAAAACCGCAACTAGCTACGCAGGGCCCTCATCATCCAAAAAGAAAATTAAAAAGACAATTGGCTCATAAAATCATCCAAACACAATAAATTAGCAAACATGTATCTATTTGTCAGGCATACAATTTTATTCCTCTTCTTAGCCTCCTTGCTTTTACCTGTCCAATATATATGCATGTACATATATGCAATTTCCAAACAATTTTCAATTCAGTTCAATATTTGACACAATTGGCTTAATATTCGTCTTTCTTTCACATGTTGGTTTAAATGGATAATCACACAACACAATCATCAATCAATTAGTTAATTACCGTTTCAAACACATAACTTTACTATATATACTCAAAAATCCATTTTTGATGCCTAATCACAACAATATATTCTAACAATATTTTGGTTCTCACATTAGTCAATTGGAAATATATAGATATCCCACTATCGCACCCGAAGATAAGTACTGATGATGATGCCTCATCATCAGAATCATCTCTAGGCGACTAGAGTGTGATTCTATATCTATCTAGTATCTTAGGCTTCGAATATACCTCTCGTGACACAAATACTCGAAATCTCCATATACTAGATTGTCCAAATTCAATTTAAAATAAAATATTCAAATACGTTTAATAAAATTTAAATTTTCAAAACAAAATTTGTTTTCACTTTTATTTTAAAATAACTCTCTTTCAACTCATTCTAGGATACTATTGATCCCATTCCTAATGAGTCATTCTCATTGGATATTACTAATCCAATCCCTGATGAATTCTTTCGTTCGGTTCTAAGGTGTCTTGTTCTCGAGCTCTGTAGACCAAAGCTCTGGTACCAGCTGTAACGATACGGATTTCGCTTGGACCTAATCGATTGATAAATCGACCAAGACCGTTCGAATCCCGCATACGCTAACTCTGAGCATACAACACATCAGAACAAATTACAGAAGACATTTATAAACATCATAATAATGTTACATCAGAGTACATAATATAACAGAGTATATCGAAATATAATACAGCGGAAGATTAATTTACAATAAATGCAATACGATGCAGCGGAAACAAATAAACTAACATAGCGGAAGGCTATAAATACTCTGGACATAGCTTTTCGCTTAAATCCAGAATCCTGCTCAACAAAATAATCTGCAAAACTAAGCTACTGACTACCTGTATGGAAAATATGGGCACCCAGAGTTTAGGTAGAAACAAAAACTCTAAGTCAGTCATGGACTGGAGTGAGAACTCAAAACAGTTATTAAACCTATATAAATGATAAGGCAAATCACAGGACCACGCCGCCAATGCGGAACGGGTTTACCCCCATGAATGCCAGTGTATAAGCAACAATCAGTAATAGAGATATGGATCTACTATGCATCAATCAACGTGCAATATCCCAATCTACCTGTTTAGATTAATAACCACACTTAGATTTTTCAAATCCAATTCAATTTACAGAAAATTATTCCTTTGGACTTTATTTCCCTATTTCCTATTTCAACTCATTTGAAATACATATCTAAATTTTATATCAAAGTAGATTTCACTTCGGGATCTCAAACCAAATCGTTTGGAAATATGAATTCCAGAACATAACAATGCATAAAAACAAGTATGCAACCAAATATCAGGAATCTTCCCTCAGACAAGGCAGTAAGCACCCCTCCAACTCGATATCTATATATGTGCACCTCCCACGCATGGAGCAGGCTACACTGCTGACCACTCTCCCTAAGGCACTGGATCCAACCCATACTTTTAGTCGCTCTCGGTTCACCCGAATCTTTAGCCACACACTAAACCATTTTATATCCCAAAGTAAGGAAAATCATTTCACAACATAACAATCACAAGTACATTCAAACTATGGTACTTCACATCAGCAATTCACACTATTAATCACATAACCTTTGAGCTCGTATGTCTCAAAGAAGGGTGTTAAGCAAGAGAATAAATTCTCCACCGCCAAACAGATACATCATTAATCGCAACTAATCGAATATGTGATGAACTACAATGTAAAACCATAATACATTTTCAAATCATTTTGAAATCATTGGGTTTTAGCCCTCGAAATCCTTTCAGTTTTATAAAATATTTTTGTAAAACATTCCCTGTCCAAAATCGGTAATACATTTCTTTTCACTTAAGAAAAATATCATTTCAAAATCATTCATTAAATTTGAAATGAACACAACAACATCGCTACACATATCATAGTCAAATCGTGAAGTGCTTCACAATATGTTAGCATACCAGTGTTTCTACCTAGCCCAATGTTAAATGTAAAAGCATATCTTGCTCATAAACTGTCGAGCACAATCTAAACAATCAATCAATCACAATCAATATCAGCAACCAAGTGTATTTGGTTCAATCACATTTCATGTTTTGATAATTTAATTACCATCTATACATTCACAATCTAATTAAAGATTTATTCAAACTCCAATTGGTTTCAATCTCTAAAATCATTTCATATTAATTATTCAACTTTTTGGAAATTAATCCTGCTTTAACTCGGGTTAATGAACTAATGTCATTTAAACACAGTTCACGACAAACCCAAAACCCAATTCGATATTAAATACAAGGCTGAGAATAGAAATTATATCGGCTTATATTCAATATCAAATTCTGAAACCATCGGATATCGTATTGGAATAACGATATCAATATCTTTCAAACTCCCACAACAATATCCATATAATCACGGAATCCAATACTGAAATATTCCGAAGATTATTTCCATTCAAATCCATTCCAATTTATATATTGGGAATTTCTAGTTATATTAAAACCCTTACCAAATCAAATTTATTTATTTAAAAATTATTGGATTATTAATCTAATTAATAAGTAGTTCAATTTGAAAAAAAATATTTTTATCTTCACAAATGTGGAATTTTTCATCCAAATTCTTTCCAAATAATTTATTATGATTTTACACAAATTATCAATATTTTTAATAATTTTATTAAGGCCCTTTCAGTCGATTTCCATAAACGGTTATCGAACTGCCCTTACAGCGACCTTTTCCAAATTTGATTTGGACATAATTCCAAATCCAACCGTTATATTTCAAAACTATTATATCTTGTAAAGCTCTTTTTGATACGAACCCATCGGTTCCGGTTTTAGGAGAATCCGACAGTCGGATCTCCCGTAATGTCAATTCGAAGTCATTTGTCGAAATTCGCGAACTACCGCGGTGCGGCGCATACTATTCAGGCCATTTAATATATAATATACACATTATATATATCTCGTCAATTTCCATTTAAAACGTATTTTATAAATTCGTTTATAAATTAGTTTTAAAACGATTTCAACTTCATATTCAGATCAAAATTGAATTTTCCTTATCATTATAATATATAAATGATAATATTTTCAAAACATGAGATTTTGAAATCACTTCCTTTTCAATATTCATTATAAAAATGAATAAAATTGATATAAATATCGTTCACCTCAAAATGGGGTAAATCTAATCAACACGACTTCATATTTTTCAATATTTTCGTGTCCATCCCAAATTAGACATCAAAATCATATTTTGATCCATTACTGAATATTATTTTAAAATATTCATTAATCGTCATTTTAAAATACTTGTTAATTTAAAATATTCGTTCTTTCCGAATTGGAATCAGACACCACCACTTCTTCCGCCTACGCTAGCTCCACCTCTGGCCTCGACCTCGGCTAGTTCTCACATCTCTAGCCTCCCAAAAACCACTTCAAACGCAGCCACTTCCCTTGTCGATTTCTCCCCAACGATGAACGCAAACCCCATCATCACTGTAGGATCTATAGAACTCATTACCCCTTTCGATTTTGTGTTTAGGAGTTGGAGAAATTATTGAATGGTTAGTGAGAAAAATCAAGAGAGAAACGGGAGCAAACCGGCCTTCGAAATCGCTTGGAGGCACTGGGAAGAATAGTTGACCACGGGGGCAACATTTTGACCAATGAGAAATTAGGGTTCCGGACCATAAATATATATATATATATATATAATATTTAATTCAATAATAGCTTGTTAAATGTCACGAACTCCAAATCAAACCCAATGACTGTCTCGCCTTGCTAAATATCCCTATTCCGAACATAATGGGATATGTTTCGTAAGCCAATTCTAATGTATTGATCAGCTTTTCTTTAAATTAAAATATAAATCGATATATATTGAATTTAAACGTACATTTTAATTTACTGGGGCCACATACTAACTCCAAAAATTACCGAAAAATAAATCTAGCTATATTTTGACGATACGGTCCTAACCAAACTAATTTCGTCGAATTTGGAGACCGTTTGAAAAATGTTCATTTACTGGTCAATCCAATTCAAATTTGAATTACCAAACATATTTAAATTTGCTGCGCTCACATATTAATTCCAAAAGTTCTGAAAATTGGAATCTAGCAATAATTTGACATTCCAAATCCAACAAAAGTGGTCTCGTTGAAAGCGGAGGTCGTCTACAAAATCGCTATTTTTAAGGGCTATATATTATATTAAATCACATAGCGACTATTCTGAATTTTCAACTGGACATAACTTTTCATTTTCGTTATGAAATCTGGATTTTTCGCATTCGTTGGAAAGATATTTTCAAACAGATTCAAATATTTTTGGTTTTACTAAAATCCAGTTTATTTTGAATGTTGTACATTCAATTGAATTTTGAAATCGAATTTTCAAACTGCCGCGCCATTTCAGGCTCAATATATAATTAAAATAAATTTGTTAATTCTAACTTTGATTTAAATAAATTTTTCATCATTATTATTTAAAATAAATCATTTCAAATTTTCAAAATTCATTAAAATTGCCAAAATAAAATTTTTAAATTGGTTCTGATTTTCCGGGTTGTTACAACTTTTCTTGATAATAAATAAATTGCCACTTTTAAAATATTGCTAATAATTCTGCATGCTCTGGTATTATGTTCTAACCCTTATTTTTATTTTTCTTGCATTCATCTTAGTTTTGTTTTTATTTTCTAAGGACATTAGTACATTTTGACAGATTGGTTTATTTCCAATAAATTATTTCTCGGTGTCTATACAACAGTAAAGTAATAACCATTTATAAATATTACGGTGATTCGTAAATATTATATCAGTTGTTCCTTTGAAGATACTTAAACCTTCGTTTGCATTGCTAGGATGATTCCTGGTGCACCGATAACTCCTGTCAGTTAACTGGCTGAGAAATCTTTTGTTGAAATTAATTTGAACGTCATTATATTATTTAGACAATTTGTAAATATTTAGTTTGCATTCATATAGCTGTATTAGGTTCGTGCACACACTAAAAAAAGTCAAAATCTGAAGAAAAAAATAGTTTGTAAATTTTATTTTTCACCTTTTTCTCTTTGAAATTTTTTATTGTTAATATTCCCTTTTCTCTTAAATAAATTTTTTTTACTTGAAATAAGCACGCAAAATTTTCAAAATAATCCTAATTTAGCGCCACAAAATTTTCAAAATTACGACCAACCCTCAAATATTGAAACAAGTATTGAATCTTTACTTGAAATGAGCACACGACAAAATAAAATAATAAATAAATGGTGTAATTCATACTTGTACAACAATTCAAGTCAAAGTTTTCAAAACAACCAAAATTTGAATTCACTTCCAAATTCAAATAATTTTGATTATTGTAACACCCCGTATTTTCCGTGAATAATAAAATAACAAAATTAAGAACACTTAATTTTTAGAAGAAGAATTGAGTGAAATGGGTTACTCCATTGCGTTCGTCTCAGAATTCTTCTTGAGATAGAGTCCTAGTTTGCTTGAATCGGACTCTGTATGGAGAAGTTATGGAGGTTAGAAGAATTCTAGTGTAAGCAAAAAATAAATTAAAAATAATAATTAAATAATCAATTCAGTTCAAAATTTAAAAACTCAGAAATCAGCTAAGTGGGAAATCTCCCGCTCAGGGGTGTCAACCCCCCAAGGGGTGTCGACATGGGAGTCGACCCCCTTATAGGGGTGTCGGCATGGGTGTCTCCCCCCTGTAGGGGTCGACCCCTGCCAACTGTGCCGGACAGTGATGATTTTCTGAGTCATAGGGCTACGTGGCGACTTCTGATTTGCCTGATGACACATTTTCTTGGACTAGATGGCTCTGATGACTCCTAGGTTGATCTAAAGGCCCATATTAATCCTAAACTTCTATATAATCACCCCAAACCTCAACCTTGGACCTCATAACCCTATTCTATAAAGTCGTCATGCTGTCCATGTCTAAGCTAGCCTAGCCTTCATCTTCTCCAAACTAGAAATCAAGTTAGAAAGCTCCAAACCAAATCCAAACTGGAGAATCAAACGTCTACATCAAGGGTTAAGCTTAACAAATTCAGAAATCAGATCCCAGAATACGAGATCCGTTCTTTTTCTGCAAGTTTAGTTAATATTCAGATTTGAACACCTAATAGAAATCATGACCGTAATAATCTGATCTAGAACTATGCCTAATTCTGATTCATGCTTATCCCTTTTGTTAAATCTGAATTGCCTACGCCGATGAGACTGTTGTGATTGACATAATGAAACCTATCACGCCTATGAGACTGTTGTGATTGACATAATGGAAACTATCATGCCTATGAGACTGTTGTGATTGATATGATGGAACCTATCATGTTGTACATCCTATGCCTATGAGACTTTTGTGATTGATATAATGGAATTTATCATGTTGTACATCAAAATTAGTGATTCTCTTAAGTCCAATTCTGTCTAATCTTTATAACTATGGTGTAAATTGCTTAGCTTGCCCACACTTATTGTTAATGTACAACATGCCTATTGGAAACATGATTCTTGAATTGGGTACACCTTTACATGCCTATTTTTCCGTATGTCAATTCTTATCCTCCTTCTCTATTCTTCCCCTTTTTATTTTCTTTTATGAATACTAGGTTCATTCGGAACTTAGATTGAATCTCGTTGTACATGCGATTATAACACGGGAAAAATTGGGTGTAATTTATTTAAGTAAAATTTGGGCATAACAAGTGAATATGGCATAAAACTTGTACAGACTACCCTTGGAGAATATTGATATAAAAAGACTTAAACTTGGACACATATGACAAATATGTAAATTGGCTAAAGATGATCATGCCTAACCCGAGATTAGATTGAGTTGCGGTGTAAGACTGTCCGGAATCGCTCAACACATCCAGCGACCGCAACAATATAGATCTAATGTGAGAGGTTAGCACATTAAGCCCAAAAACTCGAGGTTAGATTGAGTTGCGGTGTAAGACTGCCTGGAACCGCCCGGCACATCCAGCAACTGCAACAATATAGATATAATGTGAGAGGTTGGTGCTTTAATGAATGAATTAAAGCTAAGGGACAGACATGCTAAGAATGGTAGGGTTAAGTTAATTAAAGCAACGCTTAACCAATACAACATGTTAATTAAATAGGTGGGTGGGGTTAGGTTAATTTGAGAACACTTAACCGTTATAACATGTTGATTAGGAAACCCTAGTAACAGGGACCCATTTCAGCTGTAAGCCACATAGATGTATCGTGGTACCCTGAACTAGGCAGGGTGGGGCACGATTACTGGGCTGATTATAAGCGGTCAAAATAGCGGCGGGTGGGGCAGCAGTGTAGGTTCCGGTGGAGTATGGGCGTGCACGTACTCCGAAGTGGAAAAAGCAAGTAGTGGGCATCAGTAGTATAAACTGTGCATCTTGAATTTGTGTCAGGTTGCCACCATAGGAATTGATACACCCCATGGTGGGACCAGCACAGGTATCTACAATCAAGCGGGCCGAATGACACAAGAAATAAATGCATGCGAGTAGAAGCCGATCGGAAAAGGGATCACTTTGTTATGAGCACATGATGGTAGTTGAAACATTCATTAGTAGGTGCAGAGAAATGGAAATGAGTGCGATAGTATATTCAGTTTATCTTGCCTTATCTTATGTTATCTTATTGCTATGCTATTGTCCTACGTTCAGTTTATTCATATCATGATCCTTTTTCCTGTTTACAAGCTGATTAATCAATGGACTTACCAAGCTTATGTCTGACCCATTTTCCTATGCCTTCTTTTCATCCGTTCCCCCCCCACTCCAGGTCCTCAAGGAGGGAATACTTCATCTTAGTGCAGACCTTTTCTAGCTTGAAGAGAGTAGATGTATTGCTTGGATTCTCTTTTCTTGGGCTATGACTATGGTTACACTTTTATTGGGGATTTATGTTGCTTTACTACTGTTTTATGCTTCTTTATGTACTTGGAGTTTTAAATCAAGACAGATGTCTTATTGTAATAATTTAGAAGTTGGGTTTTGAGACAATGCTTGTAATGTTTTGACTGAACCACGCTATTTATGAAATGATTTCAGTTTTCTGCTATTTATATGTCTGTCTTATAAATTATCTGTGCCTTTTACCTAAAATGCTTCACCAAAGTTAATGCATTCACTTTGTGAGTGACCTTAACGGAGGTGGGGTGTTTCACTTGGTATCAGAGCGATGGTTTACTAGATCAGATAAAAGTTTTTGAAAACTATTTTTCAAAAAGAAGTTTAAAGAAGCATTTCCAAGAAAAGTGTTGTTTTATTTTAAAGGCATAATCCCCAAAGCCATATGCACTATCTTTCTATCCTTTGTTTTGAACCTTTTTTTTCATTTCAACATGTCTCGGGATCTTAATCTTCCCGAGGGCGTACCGACACCTGGCTGTTTCAGAAGGTATCTAGAGGCTAGGGCTAATGACACAGGCCTAGCAGACGTTCCTCCTCCCCCTGCTGCAGTCGTTCCTCCACCTCCTCCTCCTCCGCATATGAATGCTTTCTTAAAGATATGTAGAGACTTTCGAGCTATGGGTGGAAAGAACTTTAATGGGACTGAGTCATTTGTGGAAGCAAGAAACTGGCTCAAGGAAACAGAAGATTTGTTTATTATCTTCGAAGTGGACGATAGACAAAAGATACAATTGGATGTATGGTTACTTAAGGACGAAGCCTCTTACTGGTGGGAAGTTACTAATGCTGAGAGACCAGTTGAAACTTGGGAGGATTTCAGAATAAGATTTGAAATGAATTTCCGCTCGCAAGCAGAATGTAGCCTACAGATGGAGAAGTTCTTAGCACTCAAACAGGGATGCCTATCGGTTAAGGAATACGTCAACCACTTCAACCAGCTGGCTAGATTCGGACTGGAGTTAGTAAACACTCCACATAAAAAGGCTCTCTGATTTGTTAAAGGGTTAAATGAGGCATTGCACAGCCTAGGTATGTCCCATATACCTATGGGTGCGACTTTTGAGAGACTGGTGGACATGGCACTGTTATAGGAGGAAGACAAGGATGGAAAGAAAGAGGCAAAGGTGGAAGAACCTCTAGACAAGAAAGTGGAGGGATCGCAGAATAAAAAGACGGATTCCAAGAAAGGCTGGAAGAATAACAAACCTCGTGACAAGAGGAAGTGTAAATTTTGTGGCATACTTGGACATCTGATTAAGGACTGCAGAAAGAAGAAAAGGAAGATGAGTGGTTGCTTTCAATGTGGCGAGACAGGACATATGGCTAAAGATTGCCCAAAAAGGCAAGGGCAAGGGCAGAGGACTAGATCTACTTCTGGAGGACAGATTCACGCTCTCATGGCACCTCCACAAGAAAGAGGCAGAAATATTTCTGTTGAGAGTTTATTTTATCTTTATGATCATCCAGTTCGTACACTTTTTGATTCTGGAGCATCGCACTCTTTTATATCTACTGCTTTAGTTGAATCTCTGCACCTAGATACCAGTATAGTAGAGGATCCAATGGTTGTTTCAAATCCAATTGGGGGTTCGGCTTATTTATCAATGATTTGTTTGGATTTGAAAATTTCTATACTAAGCGTCGAGTTTAAATGTAATGCTTATGTTTTGGGTTTCACGGACTATGGTTTGATTCTAGGCATGGATTGATTATCCAGTAATGGTGCCATCCTCGATTATGAAAAGAGAGGGGTTAGACTTATGACTCGCCTTGGTAATACTCTCGAAATATCTTGTAATCCTATGAATTCTGTTATGCTTAGCTACGTAGAATCTCTTGATGTGTCTGTTGAAAACTTGCAATCTGTTAGAGTAGTCTGTGAATACTCGGATGTCTTTGAAGAGGTGAAGGGTTTACCTCCGAAGCGAGAGATAGACTTCCGCATATACCTTGTTGATAATTCAAAACCTGTTGCTTTACCCGTTAGACACATGGCTCCAAGGGAAAGGAAAGATCTCAGCAAGCAAGTTAAAGAGTTGCTTGAAAATGGGTTCATAAGGCGGAGTATTTCTGAATGGGGTGCTCCAGTGGTGTTCGCAACCAAAGCGGATGGTTCACTTCGCCTGTGCGTGGACTATAGGGAGCTAAACAAGCTGACCAAGAAGAATAGACACCCACTTCCTAGAGTAGACAACTTGTTCGACCAGCTCGTAGGTGCCTCGGTTTTCTCCCAACTAGATCTGGCCACCGGATTTCATCAGCTAAGAGTGGCTGAAGACAGCATAGATAAGACCACGTTCAGGACCCCGGATGGTTTTTTCGAATGGCTTGTCATGCCTTTCGTCTTGACAAATGCACCTGGCTATTTCGTAGACTTGATGAGTAGGGTGTTCAGAGTGTTCCTTAATAAATTTGTAGTTGTCTTCGTGGACGACATTTTGATTTTCTGAAAAAGTGAGGAAGAACATGCTTTGCTTTTAAGGGAAGTTATGGATACTCTTCGAGCACATCGGCTGAAAGCAAAATTATCCAAATGCCATTTTTGGAGAGAAGAAGTAAGGGTTTTTGGACATGTAGTGTCCAAAGAGGGGACAGTTGTGGATCCCGCAAAAGTAGTTGCAGTGCAAGATTGGAAGATTCCACAGAATGCAGCAGAAGTATGACGTTTTCTCGGGCTAGCCGGCTTTCACAGAAAGTTCATTAAAGACTTTGCAAAGATCTCAGCCCCACTTACTAGGTTGACGAAGAAGAACCTAACTTTTGCCTAGTATTTGGATTGTGATGTTGCTTTCCAACGACTGAAAAGGGCTATGACAATGGCCCCAGTTCTGACATTGCCTGATGGGAATAAGATGTTTACGGTATACACAGACGCATGCGGTACCGGACTAGGTGCTGTCTTGATGCAAGAAGGCAAGGTAGTTTGTTATGGGGAAGGCAGTTGAAGGTACATGAGAAGAACTACCCAACTCATGATTTAGAACTAGCTGCCATTGTTTTCGCTCTTAAGTCATGGCGTCATTACCTGCTAGGAGAAAGGTTTGAATTGTTTACTGACCATAAATTGTTAAAGTACCTTTTCTCATGGAAAGATCTTAACTTAAGACAACAAAGGTGGATGGAATTTCTTGCCTCAAATGATTTTGAGATTGCTTATACCCCTAGCAAGGGCAATGTGGTAGCAGACGCCTTACGTAGGAAAAAGATGACCTTTAGTCCTCTCTTTGTAGAAAGGCAAAGCTTGGAGTACATGGCAAACTTTGACTTTAAACCTTCCTTTGAATTTGTACATGGTTTGTTAGCATCGGCAGAGGTGTGGCATACTCTTTTGGGCTCAATAGGAGCCGCGCAATGTGAAGACCCTCAGCTAGTTGATGTGATGGATAAGCTAATTAGAGGTGAGACTTCTAGTCACCTCAATAGATACTCCATCGATGACAAGGGTTGGTTGAGACGGGACAGAAGACTATGCATCCCACAAGCAAGGGATTTGCCGGAAACTGTTCTCGAAGAAGCACACCATTCTAAGTTGACCATACACCCAGGTGGGGACAAGATGTATAAAGACATAAAAAGGGTTTTCTTCTGGAATGGCATGAAAAAGAATGTAGTTGAGTTTGTCTCTAAATGCTTGATATGCCAGCAAGTCAAGGTAGAGCAGAAGAAGCCTGGTGGTCTGCTTCATCCTCTAGAGGTCCCACAATGGAAATGGGATAGCATATCGATGGACTTTATTGATGGGTTTCCAAGATTAAGAAGGGGCAATACCAGTATTTAGGCAATAATGGACAGGCTCACTAAAAGCGCTCACTTTATACCTGTTAAGAGTAGGAGGACTGCCTCATCGTTAGCATCCATTTATCTTAAAGAGGTGGTTCGACTGCATGGAATACCCTCTAGCATAGTAAGTGAGTGAGATTCTATCTTCAAAAGCGAGTTTTGGAAGAGTTTGGAAGAGGCTGTAGGCACATAACTATGCTTAAGCACTTCCTATCACCCTCAAAACGATGGTCAGACGGAAAGGGTGAACAGAGTATTAGAAGATCTTTTGAGATTGCGCATTCTTGATTTTGAAGGAACATGGGAGGGTCATCTTCCTTTGGTGGAGTTCGCCTACAACAATAGCTACCAAGCCACCATAGGCATGGCACCCTTTGAGGCTTTATATGGAAGACCATGCCGATCACCAACTTGTTGGTGGGAGTCTACAGACAAGCTCATACTTGGGCCTGACATGATCAGAGAAACTTCGAAGAAGGTGGACTTGATACAAAGAAAATGAAGATCACATAAGATGGACAGAAGTCCAATGCTAATAAAAGAAGGACCGACCTTGAGTTTGAGGTTGGAGACACAGTTTTTCTTGAAGTATCTCCTTTGAAGAATTTCGTTTACTTTGGTCCGTAGGAAAATTGGCACCAAGATTTGTAGGGCCATTTGCTATCATTGAGAGGATTGGGAAGAAGGCTTATAAAGTAGAGCTGCCCGAAAGATTGGCTGGAGTTCATAATGTTTTTCATGTCTCTCATCTACGGAAGTGCTTACATAAGTCTGTGGAAGTTGTGGAGCCGAGCATACTAGAGGAAGCAGAAGTGGAGTGAGAAGCGACGGTGAGAAGAGTTCCAACTCGTATCTTGGTTACGAAAGTTAAAAAGCTACGCAATCGTGAGGTCAAACTAGTTAAAGTACAGTGGAGTGACATTGAAGGAGATGCGACTTGGGAGACTGAAGATAAGATACGCGCATCCTACCCTTTTCTTTTTGAGGGTACATCCTTGATCTCTTTTTCCATAAGTTTATGCATGCTTGTATCTATCTCTTAAGTATATCTCCTCGGTCCTATTCTTGATCCTTAGGTAGAAACCAATGAATGTAAACATGTATTTGAAAACATGTTATGATTGATGGTTGCAAGTGGTTGCTAGTGGTTGCTCTTGGATGCATACACACACACACACTAGGTACTAAATCAACCCAGTCACTTTCATATTGCATATGCATATATGTATTTATATATGGATTGAAACTTGATGTGTTATCATGTGGACGTTGCATTTGTATGAATGGTTGTGCACTCATGTAGAAATTACAAAATACGATTAGGAATAATTGCATACATAATGAACTCATAACACCGACATGATTCGCATCAAGGAGGTCAACATAATCAGTAGATCACCTGATTTTGCATTAGATAAGGACATGTACACACACTATGCATATGATTATGAAAGCATTAGAAATCTTTTTAAAGAGAATTGATGCCTGTGAGTGATGGTTGAGTAGATGGATGTTGGATGTTAGGATACATTCTTCTTAACTTAGAGATTTCGGGGATGAAATCCTTTAAGGATGGGAGAATGTAACACCTCGCACTTTCCGTGAATATTAAAATAACAAAATTAAGAACACTTAATTTTTAGAAGAAGAATTAGGTGAAACGGGTTACGCCATTGCGTTCGTCTCGGAATTCTGCTTGAGATAGAGTCCGAGTTTGTGTGAATCAGACTCCGTATGAAGAAGTTATGGAGGTTAGAAGATTTCTAGTGTAAGTAGAAAATATATTGAAAATAATAATTAAATAATCAATTTAGTTCAAAATTTAAAAACTCAGAAATTGGCTGAGTGGGAAATCTCCCACTCAGGGGTGTCGCCCCCCGGGGGGTATCGACATGGGAGTCGACCCACCTACAGGGGTGTGGACAGTGACGATTTTCTGAGTCATAGGGCTACGTGGCAACTTATGATTTTCCTGATGATGCATTTTCTTAGACTAGACAGTTCTGAAAACTCCTAGGTTGATCTAAAGGCCCATATTAATCCTAAACTTCTATATAATCACCCCAAACCTCAACCCTAGACCTCAAACCCTATTCTATGAAGCCATCATGCTGTCCATGTCTAAGCTAGCCTAGCCTTCATCTTCTCCAAACTAGAAACCAAGTTAGAAAGCTCCAAACCAAATCCAAACTAGGGAATCAAACGTCTACATCAAGGGTTAAGCTTAACAAATTTAGAAATCAAATCCCAGAATACAAGATCCGTTCTTTTTCTGTAAGTTCAGTTATTATTCAGATTTGAACACCTAATAGAAATCATGACTATAATAATCGGATCTAGAACTATGCCTAATTCTGATTCGTGCTTATCCCTTTTGTCAAATCTGAATTGCCTACGCCGATGTGACTGTTGTGATTGACATAATGAAATCTATCACGCCTATGAGACTGTTGTGATTGATATTATGGAACTTATCATGCCTATGATACTTTTGTGATTGCTATGATGGAACCTATCATGTTGTACATCCTATGCCTATGAGACTATTGTGATTGATATAATGGAATTTATCATGTTATACATAAAAATTAGTGATTCTCTTAAGTCCAATTCTATCCAATCTATATACCTATGTTGTAAATTTCTTAGCTTGCCCACACTTATTGTTAATGTACAACATGCCTATTGGAAACATGATTCTTGAATTGGGTACACCTTTACATGCCTATTTTTCCTTATGTCAATTCTTATGCTCCTTCTCTATTCTTCCCCTTTTATTTTCTTTTATGAATACTAGGTTCATTCGGAACTTAGATTGAATCTCGTTGTATGTGCGATTATAACGCGGGGAAAATTGGGTATAATTTAATTAAGTAAATTCTGGGCATTGCAAGTGAATGTGGCATAAAACTTGTACTGACTACACTTGGAGAATATTGATATAAAAAGACCTAAACTTGGACACGTATGACAAATATGTAAATTGGCTAAAGATGATCATGCCTAACCCGAGGTTAGATTGAGTTGCGGTGTAAGACTGCTCGGAACCACTGGCACGTCCAGCGACCGCAACAATATAGATCTAATGTGAGAGGTTGTGCATTAAGCCCAAAAACCCGAGGTTTGATTGAGTTGCGGTGCAAGACTGCCCGGAACCGCCCGGCACATCTAGCAACCACAGCAATATAGATCTAATGTGAGAGGTTGGTGCTTTAATGAATGAATTAAAGCTATGGGACGGACATGATAAGAATGGTAGGGTTAAGTTAATTAAGGAAACACTTAACCAATACAACATGTTAATTAAACAGATGGGTGGGGTTAGGTTAATTTGTGAACTCTTAACTGTTATAACATGTTGATTAGGAAACCCTAGTAACGGGGACCCATTTCAGCAGTAACCCACAAAGATGTATCACGGTACCCTGAACTAGGCAAGGTGGGGCACGATTACTGGGCTGATTATAAGCGGTCAAAATAGCGACGGGTGGTGCAGCAGTGTAGGTTCCGGTGGAGTATGGGCATGCACGTACTCCGAAGTGGAAAAAGCAGGCATTGGGCATCAGTAGTATACACTATGCATCTTGAATTTGTGTCGGGTTGCCTCCATAGGAATTGATACACCCCATGGTGGGACTAGCACAGGTATCTACAATCAAGCGGGCCGAATGACACAAGAAATAAATGCATGCGAGTAGAAGCCGCTCGGAAAAGGGATCACTTTGTTATGAGCACATGATGGTAGTTGAAACATTCGTTAGTAGGTGCAGAGAAATGGAAATGAGTGCGATAGTATATTCAGTTTATCTTGCCTTATCTTATGTTATCTTATTGCTATGCTATTGTCCTACGTTCAGTTTATTCATATCATGATCCTTTTTCCTGTTTACATGCTGATTAATCACTGGACTTACCAAGCTTATGTCTGACCCGTTTTCCTACGCCTTCTTTTCTTCCGTCCCTCCCCCCCCCCCAGGTCCTCAGGGAGGGAATACTTCAGCTTAGTGCAGACCTTTTCCAGCTTGAAGAGAGTATATGTCTTGCTTGGATTCTCTTTTCTTGGGCCATGACTGTGGTTATACTTTCATTGTGGATTTATGCTTCTTTACTATTGCTTTATGCTTCTTTATGTACTTGGAGTTTTAAATCAAGACAGATGTCTTATTGTAATAATTTAGAAGTTGGGTTTTGAGACAATGCTTGTAATGTTTTGACTAAACCACACTATTTATGAAATGATTTCAGTTTTCCGCTGTTTATATGTATGTCTTGTAAATTATCTGTGCCTTTTACCTAAAATGCTTCACCAAAGTAAATGCATTCCCTTTGTGAGTGACCTTAACGGAGGTGGGGTGTTTAAATTATAACCTATGTCAATTCATTTTTGAACTCCAAAATAATTTTCAAATTCAAAATGGAAATGTGAATCACTTTACAAATGATTTTGACAATAGGAATAATTTCAATGATGGTGCGATTAACGATTCTTCTTCTCAACAATTTCAAATTGAAACTTCTCAAGTTAATAATTATAAGTTTGATTTTGTTAAGCAAATGAACAAAATTTTTGATAATCACACGGATTTGGTATTTGAAACATACTTGAAACGACGTGACCAACAAAATCAAGTTTCAACGTGTGTCGATTTGAATGATAATCCACCTTTGCCCACAATTGATGATTTTAAACTAACAACTTTTGAAATTGATGAAAATCTTAATGAAGTTGTTGAAATCTCTGTAATTGATTTGAATTCAATTTCTCTTGAAAACGAAGACGTCAATCTTCAATTTAATCTTCCACTCTGAGGTTCTTAAACTTTTGAAAATTTAACAACTTTAGATTGTCAACCTGAAAGAAATGATGAAGTTAGTAGCAACTGTTTAAGTGAGGACGAATTTGATGATCAAAAACTTTTTAAACTGATTAACAATAATGTTGTTGGGTCTGAAACTTAAAGTGATACATTTGAAAACTTGGAAATTCTTGAGGTTGAAAAAACGGAACTATTGAATGTGATCTTAGACACAATGACGATTTTTCTAAAATTGTTGAAACTCCTTATGACTTGATCGTTTCAACTGAACCTCACTGTGATCACCTATTTTTCAATGATAAATTTCTACAGTTTATGAACTCTTTTTGGAATAACACGGTTTTTGAAAAACACAATTTTGAAATTTATTGAAAATTCATTTGTTTGGTTTTAACTTTAGGTTTACGAGTGAACCTTTAGTCAATAAAATTTCAAATATCAAAGCAAAATTGAACAATATTTCTCGAAACAAGTGTGGGTTGAGAATGATGCACACGTCTCTCAATTTATACATCATCTGAACAAATCAAACTTTGTTCTTGAAACTTTTACTGAACCCCGTCTCAATGACCTCTCTTTAGTAACTACAGAAATTCAATTCAATTTTCAGATCAATTGTAAGCCCAAAATTTTAAAGTTTGCAACTCAAACTTTTGAAAAAATAAAATTTGTTTTTTCAAATCTAAAACGTAACATAAAATCCTTTATGATTTGTTTTCTGTGCTTAAGTTGTGTCTCACAATCGTAATGTGGATGATCTATTTGTCCATTGTGGACCGATTCATCTATTCGATGACTGCGTATTTTCTGCATGCATATTCGGTAAGCAGCGCTTACCTTCTTGGTCCATTGGTCCATTGTGGACCGATTCATCTATTCGATGACTGCGTATTTTATGCACGCGTATCCAGTAAGTAGCGCTTACCTTCTTATTTTCTTTCCCTTCCAGTAAGATATGTCTGATTAACAACTGTGGGGTCACAGTCACAATCAAGTGTGTATGTGGGGGGGGGGGGATTTACATTACATCAGCATTCAAATTTTATGAACTAGGTCATTCGTTGAACAAGGACTAACTCAAAATTCATAAATAACACCTTGGTTCTTTATTGATAAGTTGAATTGTTGGGTAATGGGAATGAACATTAATTATTCATTGGGTCATAATGTGTCTTTTTAAGATGCTAGCTTGAGACTGTGCAAACGTCAGTCATGTTCTGGAGTAAGCGTGTAAACCCTTGTTATACATATTAGAATGTGCAAGTAAAAAAAATCAAAAAAGAAAAGAAAAGAAGAATCAATAAAAAATCAAATAAAAATGATTTTGCTGTTTGATTTTCTGAGTTTGTTTTCACGCATAATATTTTTTCACCCAAAATTTTAAACTCGTAAGTTCTAAATTCCACTTGGCCCACTTAAGGAGAAATGACTCATTGCAGTGTTCTCCTTCGATACCCCCACATTATTCAAACTGAGGTTTTAGTTGATTTACATCTATTTTTCGACAAGTTTTTCTTATATTGGTATACTTAAGAACCTTTTTACGGATTCATTTTCAAAGGTTAAAAAATGTCACTTTTTATGCCAATATTACACCCACTCCGTACTTGTTTAAAGGTAAGACAACCATATACCACATCTTATTTTATATGGGTTATCTATCTTATGAAACTTTGCTTATATTTCCATTCAGCTTTTTATATAACATCAATCTAGACTTGTGTGTTGAATTAGGGTTATAGAAGTAGAGTAACTAGGGCACAAAATTTTCCTTTCATTAGGTGTTGGTTATGATTCACTTAGTAGAGGAGGAATCAAATGAAATAATATACTGCATCATTCCATTCCGTCTCCAATTATCATTCATCATGCAAAAAAATGCAATAAAGAGAAAGTTTCTAAGAATAAAATAGTCATTCATCATTCTTGACTATAAATCATTCATTGCCATTCCATCCACATCCATCATACCGTACTTAGAAGCGAAAAGTGCAGTAGAGGAGATGAAAGGAAATAAAAAGTCTATATGTACCTTAGTATTACTTTATCTTTTGTAGCTTGAAGTTCAACTAATACACTTGCCCTCTTAACTATAATATTTGTAGAACTTACAAAATTTTCCTTCATCTATGCATGACTCACATCCAATACATTACAGTTACACTATGCAATATTTTTTTTTTAAAATGATTGGTAACACATTGTCGATGTGTAGAACTTTGGTTGACGCCACGCTCTTAATCTTCAAGGCAATTACAGTGTTATCAACAAACTGCGATTCAGCTTGAATTTTTTTATTAATTTTTGCACCAATAATGTGATGGACAATTTAGGACTAAATCGTTATTATTGAAATTAAGTAAATTACTTGGAATTTGAAAGACCTTAAATATATTATTTGATTAATCCACATACATAAGACGCATTGGATTTTATGGGCAATATTCGCTGAAAACCCTCATGAGACAACACTCATCCTATTAGGGACACCTAGGGGTTTAACGGATTATTTCATATTCTAAATGCAATCGTGTTTCCTACGAAAGTGTGACATATCTTAGTTTAGTCTATTCGAGGATGAATAAAAAGATAAGTGTGGGGGTATTTGATATACACGTAAATGTGTATATTTTATCCGCATATTTATCTTGTTTTCTCTTTAAAATAATTGATACTGTGTATTTATAGTTGTGTTTTCATATTATTTAAGATAAATGGATTGATGCACATAATTGTTGAAAAGCTTGAAGAATTTGTGCAAGAAGAATGTTGATTTTTAGAGCTAGATTAAAGCTTGAAGACCTGAAGAAATGTTGTTGTTCAACCACCTTATACCGCATATTTTATAGTCAAGATTCAATGTCTTTTCATAAAGATCGCTTGCCTAAAATGTTATGGAGTTCTTATTCACGCTCAAAACGATTGAAGTTGATGTCGTTTGATGCTCGCAAGCTATTTTTCCATGACATTTTCATGTCCATTCACATGCCTTTACATTGGTTTATTTGTTATTCGGGATAAGACTTTTGTCCCACATGTAACACCCCGTAATTTTGTTAACATAAAAAGAGGATAAATTAAATAATAATTAATTTAAAATTTGGAATTAAGGGAAAGGACAGTGTCATTGCTTTCGTCTTGAAATTCTGGTCAAGATAGACTTTTGGTTTGCGTAAACGGACACCGTATGAAGAAGTTATGAGGATTTTATGTTTGTATATGCGTAGAAAAATATATATATGTATACACATATGAGTCAGAACCTTATTCAAAATCGTTCAAAAATCAAAATAGTGTAAGGCAGAAAATTTTCCGCTCAAGTGGGTCGACCCCCCTAGAGGGGTATCGACACTGGGGTCGACTCCCTTAAAGGGTGTCGACACCGGGGTCAACCCCCCTACAGGGGGTTGACACCCCTAGGGCTCACATGGCAGTCGGTTTTAGAGGGGCTGTCAGCTATAAATACATGGTCATTTCTCTTGTTTTCTTCATTGAGAATCCGTAGGAGCCAAACTCATCCGGTGACTGAACTGAACCGAATTATCTTCTACAACTATCAACTTAGGCAAATTAGTTAGAGATTCAAGACCTATTCTTATTCTATTTTCTAATCCAAACACTGTGAGTTCCTAGTTGCTTTTAGATTTAAATATTTAAAACGTACTTCTATATATAAAAAACGTATTCGTAGAAATATTTGGAAGAAAAGGGGAAATTTAGTAAACGTGATATGACTATAGTTTGGATTTGTTCATGAGCTTATATTATACTGGATCCATTGTAAATTGTGAACATATGATATTCTAAATTGGTTGTAACTTGAATCTAAATCTCTATCTTTACGGATCTATTGTAACTTCTACGACTTTCTATGATGTGGATCTTGACCTTAATTGTGTTAGATCTATTTTTTTAACTATTGGATCTGAATTATGTGGACATCTAAATTATTAATCAGAGCTAGTTTATCACCTTGTTCCTGTCATATTAGATCTAAACTAGTTGGACATCTAAATTGTTAATTTAGATCTTATTATGCTTATTATGACATCATAGTTATGTTAGAATTAGTTAGCTGCCACAAGTTCATCAGTTTATGCTTATATGTCCACCTTATCACCATGCTAGCTTATGTCTATGCTAGAACAATCACCTTTTTCATATTCCCATCACTTTTCCCTTTTTATTGTTTATGACTAGGCTACTTTCTAGCCTAGATGCCGCCAAATATATGTGAATGCAATAGTTAGGGAACGGGGGAAAAAGATTACAATTGGAATAACTTAAATAATGTTTATATGAATTGGACATATAATTCAAAATGGGGAAATAGGGACATAATCACCTATAAAGACATAGGTAAGAATTTCGATATTAATGAAAAAGTCTAAGATTACAATTAGAAATTGTAATTGCACTTATGACACGAGGTTAGGTTGCATTAGTGGTGGAAGTCTGCCCGGACCCGACCAGCATATCCAACAACCACTAATGTTGAACCTAATGTGAGAGGTCTAAGTGCGCAAATATAAGATGGGCTATGATACGAGGTTAGGCCCAACTTGTGGAAGAAGTCTGCCCGGACCCGACTAGCATATCCAGCATCCACAAGCTGTAGGCCTAATGTGGGAGGTCTAGCCCATTATGAACCATAATTGAACATAGTAATGAATTTAAATACTTAAACTAGTTGAATCATAAACATGAATTAGGGTTAAGTAAATTTGGTTGGACAGCGGGTAGGTTAAGTAAATCTGAGGGGGTGGGTAATATTTACATATAGGCCCATAAATAAGTAAGTCTGAGGGGGTAGGCAATATTTACATATTGGCCCACAAACTTAACATGATAAGGTTATGTAATTTATGACACATAGTGGTATACATAACCAATGGAAATAATAAAGATATGTAATTAAAGACACCAGTCGTATACATATTCAAATGGAAAACCTAGTAGGGGATACAAGACAATGGAAGGAGCTTGTGTCATATTGTGTGGGACCCGTTTCATCCAATAACCCAGAGTATGTATCAATCATATACTCGAACTAGGTCGGAGAAGGGGCACGCTTACTGGACTGATTGTAAGAGATTCAAACGTGGAGTTCGGTGTGGGCGGCGCAAATCGACCAGGCCATGTGCATGCATGAGCCGGTAGAGGGGGATAAGACGACTGTGACATCTGTAGATATAGGGCTGTGCATATCAGCGAGGGGTTGTCACTTTAGGACGTGATAAATCCTATGGTGGGGCCAGCCCAAAGTATCTACGCGGATTAGGTAGCCGATCGATTAGGGTAGTAGTTAGGGTACACTTAGACGTATGCCTAAGTCCAACACCTTATAGGGGATGGGATCATCTCATTCTGGATATACTAGTAATAGTGCAGAGTAATCATTAGAAGCGTTTACACCCTATCCTGTTTACCTTGTCATACCTGCCTTTTATGTAGTTATCTCTCTCATATCCACTTTATATGCCTGCCATGCTACATTTATTTATTTACTTGCTAAAAGAAAATAGACACACCAGACATTATGTCTAACCCTTTTTGTTTCCTCTTCTTTCTTACGTTGCCCCCCCCCCCAGGTTCTTACAGCGGAAACACTCAGGCTTAACCGTGATTCTGCTTACTTTTGCTATAGCTGCTGAGATGTATGGCTCAAGCTCCTATCTTTGTTGCTATGGCTATATTTTCTTTTTGGGGAATTTTATGTACTCTGATATTTTTGAAGTACAAGACAGTAGCTTTTATGTTGTAATAGGCTTTTGTATTTAAGACATGTGATGTTTTTGGATCACGGTATCTCACGATAAATAAAGTTTTTATTCCGCTATTCTGGTATATGTCTTTCTTGTAATATTTCCATTTTATTTAATATAACTCTTCACGAAACTTAATGCATTCCCTTTGTGAGTAACATTAATGGACGTGGGGTGTCACACTCGATATCAAAGCTGAAGGTTACCAGATTAGATTAAAAAAATTGAAAGCTATCTCCAAAAAGATTTTAAAAGAAAGCATTTTCAAAAAGAAAAGTCTGTTTTGAAAAAAACATTCCCCGAAAAGCCATAAGTAATATCTTTCGATCCCTTGTCTGAATCTCTTTCCTTTTCTTTTTCAAAATGTCTGGGGAGCCCAACATTCCAGAAGGCGGCGCCTGCCGAAGGCGAAGGAAACGTTTCTCCCCCAACTGCACCCGTTGCTCCTCCTCCTCCGCGTGCAGAAAATTTCTCAAAGATCTACAAAGATTTTTGTGCTATGGAAGGGAAGCCATTCCATGGAACCAATACGTTTATGGAGGCGAGGAGCTGGCTCAAGGAGACCGAGGACTTGTTTGTAATCTTTGAAGTAGAGGATTAAAGGAAGATTCAGTTAGCTACTTGGCTATTGAAGGATAAAGCTTCATTTTGGTGGGAGGTAACCCAAGCAGGCCGTCCAGTGGAAACATGGGAAGATTTTAGACAAAGATTTGAAATGAAATCTCTTTCCCAAGCCGACAGAAGTGTGCAGATGGAGAGGTTCTTGGCATCAAACAAGGGAACATGACTGTTAAGGAATATGTGAACAAATTCAACCAACTAGCAAGGTTCGGGTTGGAACTGGTGGATACTCCGCATAAGAAGGACTTGCGGTTTTCTAAAGTGCTAAATGAACCCCTTCATAGGTTAGCCATGTCCCATATTCCTATGGGAGCCACTTTTGAAAAGCTTGTCGATATAGCCATAATGCATGAGGAGGACAAGTGAGAAAAGAAGGAAGTAATGGCTGAGGAAACAACGCAAAATAAGAAGGTGTAGCCCAAGAAGGGGCAACAGCAACAACATCAACAATAGAAGAAAGGTGGAAAGAATGACATGGCCAAGGATAAGAGGAAATGTCAAAATTGTTGGAAAGAGGGTCACTTGGTTAAAGACTGTAAAAGAAGGAAGAACACTTGCTTCAATCGTGGAGAGGTCGGACACTTTGCTAGGGAGTGCACGAAGAAACAGGGATCACAGGGACAAGGTCAAAGGGCAGGAACTTCTAGAGGGTAGGTGCATTCTCTCGTAATCAGTGCTCCTGATAGAGGTAGAAAAATTTCTATGGAAGGTTTAATTTCTCTTTCAAACCATCCTATTATAACACTTTTTAATTCTGGCGCTTCACATTCATATCTAGTTCTATGGTTGAATCTCTGCACTTAATTACTAGTATGGTAGTGGATCTCGTAGTTGTCTCAAACCCCATTGGTGGTTCGGCTCATTTATATATGATTTGTCGGGGTTTGAAAATATCTGTGTTAGGCATCGAGTTTGAGTGCGACGCATATGTGCTCGGGTTTATGGGCAATGGGTTGATTCTAGGAATGGATTGGCTTACCACATATGGTGCCATTCTAGATTGTGAGAGTAGGGTCGTTAGGCTTCTAACTTGTCATGGGAGGACCCTCGAGATTTCTTGTGACCCAAAGGGGTCAGTTATTCTTAGTTTCCTAGAGTCTCTGGATGCATCTATCGATGATCTGCAATCTGTTCCAGTAGTCCGAGATTATTTTGATGTTTTTGATGAGGTATGAGGCTTACCTCCGAAGCGCGAGATCAATTTTCATATATATTTAGTGGATAATGCAAAGCTGGCTCCGAGGGAAAGGAGGGAGCTGAGCAAGCAAGTAGGGGAGATACTTAACAAAGGATTTATTAGACGAAGCGTATTTGAGTGAGGTGCTCCAGTAGTATTCGCATCTAAAGCAGATGGATTGCTTCGTTTTTGCATGGACTATAGAAAATTGAACAAACTCATAAAGAAGAATAGGCACCCACTTCGGAGGATAGATGACTTGTTTGACCAGCTTGTCGGTGCCTCGGTATTCTCTTAGTTGGACTTGGCCACGGGGTTTCTTCACTTGAGGTGGTTGAGGACAACATAGATAAGACCACTTTTAGAACTACGGATGGTTTCTTCGAATGGATAGTTATGCCTTTTGGATTGACAAACGCACCCACCTGTTTTGTTGATATGATGAGTAGGGTGTTTTAGGAGTTTCTAAATAAATTTGTCGTGATCTTTGTTGACGATATCTTGATCTTCTCCAAAAGCGGAGAAGAGCATGCCCAACATCTGAGAGAAGTTTTGAAAACTCTCCATGCGCATCAGCTTAAGGAAAAATTCTCCGAATGCCATTTTCGGAGAAAAGACTGAGATTCTTAGGGCATGTGGTCTCCAAAGAAGGGATAGCTGTAGATCCCACAAAGGTGGTTGCAGTGCAAGATTGGCAGATTCCTAAAAATGCAACCAAGGTAAGAAGCTTTCTTGGGTTGGCAGGTTATTATAGGAACTTCATTAAGGACTTTGCAAAGATATCATTCCCACTCACCAGGCTGAAAAAGAAGAATTTGGCGTTTTCACGGGATATTGATTGTGATGTTGCTTTCCAACTACTGAAGAGGGCTCTGACAACGGCCCCAGTCTTGACCTTGCCTGATGGGAGTAAAGTGTTTATCATTTACACTGATGCGTATGGTAAAAGGCTTGGTGCAGTTCTGATGCAAAAAGTGAAATTAGTATGTTATGGGGGTAGACAATTGAGAGTTCATGAGAAGAACTAACCCACCCATGATCTGAGCTAGCTGCCATAATATTCGCGCCAAAGATGTGGCGTCATTATTTACTTGGAGAGAAGTTTGAGTTATACACCGATCATAAATCTCTCAGGTACCTACTCCCACAGAAGGATCTTAATTTGTGGCAACAACAGTGGATGGAGTTCCTAGCTTCTTATGATTTTGAGATTGCTTATACCCCTAGCAAGGGTAATGTGGTAGCAGATGCACTAAGTAGCCAGAGGATGGCCTTAAGTCCTCTGTTTGTGGAAATGAAGAGCTTGGAGTTCATCTTAACTTTTAATTTTAGACCCTCCATCGAGATTTTGCCTGATTTGTTTGCATCATTAGAGGTACGACCAACTCTTATGGATCAGATAGGAGCTTTGCAAAAAGGTAACCCACGGATTTTAGACATCATAGATAAGCTCAATAAAGGGGAGACTTCAAGTCACCTCAATAGATATTCCATAGACGAAAAGGGGTGGTTGCGACGGGATGGAAGGCTTTGTGTTCCTCAAACTGGAAGTTTGATAAAGGCAGTCCTAGAAGAAGCCCACCATTCTAAATGACTATTTATCCAGGCGGTGAAAAGATGTACAAAGACATGAAAAGGGTTTTCTTTTGGGCTGGGATGAAGAAAGATGTGGCAGAGTTTGTTTCTCAATGTTTAGTTTCCCAGCAATTTAAAGCTGAGCAAAAGAAGCCCGGTGGTTTACTTCAACCTTTGGAGGTTCCTCAGTGAAAATGAGAGAGCGTCTCTATGGATTTCATAGATGGTTTTCCTAGATCGAAGAAAGGCAACACTAGTATCTGGGTTGTGGTGGATAGACTCACTAAGTATGCTCACTTTATTCCAGTTATGAGTAAGGGACGACACCATGGTTGGCAACAATTTATGTTCGCGAGATAGTCCGTCTTCATGGAGTATCTTCCAGCATCGTGAGCGATCGTGACCCCATCTTCACCAGTGAATTTTGGAGGAGCTTGCAAGAAGCATTAGGTACACAGTTATGTTTGAGCACCACTTATCATCCTCAAACCGATGGGTAGACAGAGAGAGTGAACAGAATTCTTGAAGATCTCTTAAGGCTGTGTATCCTAGACTTCGGAGGGACTTGGGAAGAGCACATTCCTTTAGTAGAGTTTGCCTATAACAACAGTTATCACGCTAGCAGCGGCATGACACCCTTCGAAGCATTATATGGACGACCCTGTAGATCAACAACTTGTTGGTGGGAATCTACAGAAATATTATTACTTGGACCAGATATGGTTAGAGAAACGTCCGAGAAGATCGACCTTATTCGACGGCGGATGAAGACAGCCCAAAATAGGCAAAAATCCTATGCAGACAAGAGAAGGACTGACGTCGAATTTGAAGTGGGAGACTTAGTTTTTATTAAAGTGTCACCTCTGGGGAATGGGTTTGCTTCGGATCCGTAGGGAAGTTGGCACCCAGATTTGTGGGATCATTTCCCACAACCGAGAGGATTGGCCAAATGGCCTATAGAGTAAAACTTCCAGAGAATCTATCTGGTGTTCATGATGTTTACCACGTTTCTCATCTGCGGAAGTGCTTGCATGACACCGCGTAAGTTGTTGAGCCAAGTATATTAGAGGAAGTAGAAGTGGAACGGGAGGCGACAGTCCGACGAGTTCCTTCCCGTATTCTTGGAGCAGAAGTTAAGAAGTTACGCAACAAAGAAATCAAGTTGATAAAGGTTCAATGGGGTGATAACCCAGAGAATGCGACATGGGAGACCGAAGACAAGATTCGTGCTTCGTACCCTTTCCTTTTCGAGTGTATGTTCTTAAATCCTTTACCCAAGTTTTATCTGTGCTTGTTTCTATCATTTGAATATATCCTATCCATAGTATTTTCGACCTTTAGATAGGAATCCTATGGATGTAAACATGCGTTTGAGGCATGTTATGTTTGATGGATGCAAGTGAATGCAAGTGTTTACCAATGGCTGCTTGTGGATGCATATACACACACATTAGGCACTAGATCGACTCAATCGCTCTCAAACTGCATATGGATGTGTGTGCATTTTCTTTTCTTTTATGGATGGAAATGGATGTATTAGCATATGGATGTTTCATTTGGACGAATGAGTGTGCACACATATAGAACTCACATGTTATAATAGGATTATTTGCATACATATTGGATACATGGCACTAACATACATTGCATTAAAGAGATTGATTGAATTAGTAAACCGCCTAATCTTTGCATTAGTATAGGGACATATACGCACACCTTTGCATATGTTCATATAAGCGTTAGAAATCTTTAAGGACTGTGGATGCCAGTGATTGATGGATGAGTAGATGGATGATGGATGGTAGGATATACATTCTTCTCAACTTGGAGATTTCGAGGACGAAATCCTTTAAGTAGGGAAATGTAACAGCATGTAATTTTGTTAACATAAAAAGAGGATAAATTAAATAATAACTAATTTAATATTTGGAATTAAGGGAAATGGACTGCGCCATTGCGTCCGTCTCGAAATTCTAGCCAGGATAGATATTTTATTTGCGTAAAACAGACACCGTACGAAGAAGTTATGAGGATTTTAAGTTTGTATACGCGCGAAAGAAATATATATATATATACATATAAGTCAGAACCTTATCCTAAATCGTTTAAAAATCAAAATTGCATAAGGTGGCGAATTTCCCGCTCTAAGGGGTCGACCCCCTAGAGGGGTGTCGACACCGGGGTCGACCCCCATTAAGGGTTGTCGACACCAGTGTTGACCCCCCTACAGGGGTGTTGACACCCTAAGGATGACACGGCAGTCATTTTAGATGGGCTGACAGCTATAAGTACATGGTTATTTCTTTTGTTTTTTCATTGAGAATCCATGGGGGCCAAACTCTTCCAATGACTAAACTGAACTGAATTATCTTCTACAACTATCAACTTAGGAAAATCAGTTAGAGATTCAAGATCCATTCTTCTTCTATTTTCTAATCCAAACACTATGAGTTCCTAGTTGCTTTAGATTTAAATATTTAAAAGTAAACGTGATATGACTATAGTTTGGATTTGTTCATGTGCATATATTATACTGGATCCATTGTAAATTGTGAACATATGATATTCTAAATTGGTTGTAACTTAGATCTAAATCTCTATCTTGCTGGATCTATTATAACTTCTATGACATTCTAGGATGTGGATCTTGACCTTATTTGTGTTAGATCTATTTTTTTAACTGTTGGATCTGAATTATATGGACATCTAAATTATTAATCAAATCTAGTTTATCACCTTGTGCCTATCATATTAGATCTAAACTGGTTGGACATCTAAATTGTTAATTTAGATCTTATTATGCTTATTGTGATATCATAGTTATGTTAGTTGCCACAAGTTCATCAAATTTATGCTTATATGTCGACCTTATCACCGTGCTAGTTTATGTTTATGCCAGAACAATTACCTTTGTCATAATCCTATCACTTTTCCCTTTTTATTGTTTGTGACTAGGCTATTTTCTAGCCTAGATGCCGCCAAATATATGCGAATGCGTTAGTTAGGGAACGGAGGGATAAGGTTAGAATTGGCATAATTTAAATAATGTTTATATGAATTGGACATATAATTCAAAATGGGGGAATAGGGACATAATCACCTATAAAGAGACCGGTAAGAATTTGGATAATAATGAAAAAAATCTAAGATTACAATTAGAAATTGTAATTGCACTTATGACACAAGGTTAGCTTGCATTAGTGGTGGAAGTCTGCCCGGACCCGATCGACATATCCAGCAACCACTAATGTTGAACCTAATGTGAGACGTCTAAGTGCGCAAATACGAGATGGGCTATGACAAGAGGTTAGGCCCAACTTGTGGAAGAAGTCTGTCCGAACCCAACCGACATATCCAGCATCCACAAGCTGAGGCCTATTGTGGGAGGTCTATCCCATTATAAACCATAATTGAACATGGTAATGAATTTAAATACTTAGCCTAGTTGAATCATAAACATGAATAAGGGTTAAGTAAATCTGAGTGGACAATGGGTAGGTTAAGTAAGCCTGAGGGTTGGTTAATATTTACATATAGGCCCACAAACTTAACCTGATAAGGTTATATAATTAAAACATCTAGTGGTATACGTAACCAATGGAAATAATAAAGATATGTAAGTAAAGACACCTAGTGGCATACATAGTCAAATGGAAAACCTAGTAGGGGATATAAGACAAGGGGGAAAGCTTGTATCATATTTTGTGGGACCCGTTTCATCCAGTAACCCGGAGTAGGTATCTATCATGTACTCCGAACTAGGTTAGAGAAGGGGCACACTTATTGAACTGATTGTAAGATATCCAAACGTGGAGTTCGGTGTAGGCGGCGCAAACCGACCGGGCTATGTGCGTGCATGAGCCGAGCAAAGGGGGATAAGACGACCGTGACACTTATAGATATGGGGCTGTGCATATCAGCGAGGGGTTGCCTCTTTAGGACGTGATATATCCTACGGTGGGGCCGGCTCAGAGTATCTACGTGGATTAGGGAGCCGATCGATTAGGGCAGTAGTGAGGGTACACTTGGACGTATGCCTAAGTCTACCACCTTATAGTGGAAGGGATCATCTCATTCTGGATATGCTAGTAATAGCGCAGAGTAATCATTAGAAGCGTATGCCCCCTATCCTGTTTACCTTGTCATACCTGCCTTTTATGTAGTTTTCTCTCTCCCTTATCCACTTTATAAGCCTGTCATGCTACTTTTATTTATTTACTTGCTAAAAGTAACTGGACTCGCCAGACTTTATGTCTGACCCTTTTTGTTTCCTCTTCTTTCTTCTGTTCCCCTACCCCCAAGGTTCAAAGGGCGGAAACACTCAGGCTTGACTGTGATTCTGCTTACTTCTGCTAGAGTTGCTGGGACATATGGCTCAAGCTCCTATCCTTGTTACTATGGTTATATTTAGTTTTTGGGGAGTTTTATTTATTTTATATACTCTGATATTTTTGAAGTACAAGACAGTAGCTTTTATGTTGTAATGGGCTTTTGTATTTAAGACATGTGATTTTTTTAACCACGGTATCTTATGATATATAAAGTTTTTATTCCCCTGTTATTTTATATGTTTGTCTTGTTATATTTCTGTTCTTCTTACTATAACGCTTCACGAAACTTAATGCATTCCCTTTGCGTGTGACATTAACGGACGTGGGGTGTCACACCACATCTTGTAATTGGTCACTTAGTCTTGGTCATGGCAGCTATAAATACATATGTATCTCTTTCATCTAGATTGTCACAGGTTTTATTCTGTAAACTCTTCTCTTGGAATAAAACTATTCTTCTCCTTTTCTCTGTAGTTTTTATTTTATTTTATTAATGTCTATTATTTTCTTCTTCCCTTTTTCTTGTTTAGCTATGTCTAGCAAATCCCTTTAATTAGGGGGTGGTGACGCTTATAGATTAAATTCAATATGAATCACATAGCCAAAACTATTAGGAAGTTATGCATATAGATCTAGATTTGAACCAAGAGTTAGATCTGAACCTTCATACTATATGTCGTATAAGAGCTGTGCTCCTTCGCGTAGTATATTCGAGTCGATCTAACACTTTTCAGATTTAAATCTAATTTTTAGGGTTTTAAAAATAAAGTAGTGAATCTGTTGTGATATCCTATGGTTGTTTAAGATATTAGCTCCTGCATAGGCTATGCTTGTCATTATTCACATATTTGTTTCTAAAAGCCTAATTATCATTGATTCATATTTGTGACAGAAACATGAGTTAGATCTATATTAATATGTTTGGCTATTGATGATTATTAGTCCAGTTTATGTCATTACTCCCTAATTGCTTTCATTTATTATAAAAAACTCTCTTTTTATTTATTTTCTATTGTTTTCAAACGATCAAACTTTCGGAATAATCTGATTGGATTTATTAGTTAAAATAATTTTGGTCATAGAGTTTGATACCCTTTACAACAACACTTGTTGTTTAGGAAAGCCAAATGAATTTAATAATTGTTCAATTTGTTCACAAACAATGAAGCTTCTTACGGGTGGGAAGTAATGCAGGCAGGACAACCAATAACTACTTGGGATGATTTTCGACAGAAATTCAAGATGAAAATTTTAACTTAAGCAGAAGAGGGATTACAAATGGAGAGGTTCTTGGCTTTGAAACATGGGGATATGCTTGTTAAGGATTATGTGACCAAGATTAATCAACTAGCGAGATTTGGACTAGACTTGGTGAATATTCCTCACAAGAAGTCACTTAGATTTGCGAGAGGGTTGAATCGACCTCTCTAAGGAATTGCATTATCTCAAATACCGATGGGGCAACATTTGAAAGGCTGGTTGACAGGACTCTTATGCATGAAGATGAGAAGGATGAGAAGAAAGATAGTAAGACTAAAGAGACACAGGCTAAGGGCGAGAAATAGAAATGGTGGCCCAGGAAAGGAATGCAAAAGAAAGAGAAAGGTGGAAAGCCTGCTAAGGCTCAGATCAAGAAAGATATCAAGTGTCATGGTTGCGGAGCTATTGCTCATTTTGTGAAGAACTGCAGAAAGACAAAGAAAGCCTACTTTAATTGTGGATAATTGGGACACTTCATAAGCAATACCCTGGCAAGCAAAGATAAAGGGCAGGAACTTCTGGAGAAGTACATGCTTTAGAGGCTAGTGGACCTGATCGGGGTAGGAAAGTCACGGTTGAAGGTTTGATTTCCCTTTTTGACTATCCTATTAGAATCCTTTTTGATTCTGGCGCTTCACATTATTTTATATGCAGTTCTATAGTAGAAAGTTTGCACCTTAATACTAGTATAATTTCTGATCCTATAGTTGTCTCAAACCCCAAAGGAGAATCGACTCATTGATCCATGATGTGTTGGTGTTTGAGAATTTCTATCTTAGGCGTCGAGTTTGAATGCGACACATACGTGCTGGGCTTTATAGGCTATGGTTTGATTCTAGGCATGGATTGGCAAGCCATGTACGATGCCATTCTTGATTGTGAAAAGAGAGTAGTTAGACTTCTTACATGTCATGGTAGAACTCTCAAATTTTCCTGTGACCCATGGGGGTCAGTGATGCTCAGTTTTCTAGAATCAGTTCATACTTTTGTTGATGATTTGTGACCTGTACCCATAGTCAGAGATTATCCGGACGTGTTTGAGGGGGTTAAGGGGTTACCTACAAGGCATGAAATATACTTCAGGATTTATTTGGTAGAGAATGCTAAGCCAGTTGCTCTACCAGTGTGCCACATGGCTCCTAGAGAGAGGAGGTAGCTTAAAAAGAAGGTAGGGGTTCTATTTGAGAAAGGTTTTATTAGGTGAAGCATCTCAGTGTGAGGAGGTCCAGTCACTTTTGCAACTAAGGCGGACGGTTCATTTTGTCTATGTGTGGATCATATGGAGCTAAATTAGCTCACCAAGAAGAATAAGCACTCGCTACCGAGAATTGACAACCTGTTTGATCAACTAGTAGGTGCATTAGTTGTCTCGCAGATGGATTTGGCCATGGGATTTCATCTGCTAAGGGTGGCAGAGGACAACATTGATAAGACTGCATTCAGAACTCCTGCTGGTTTCTTTGAATGGCTGGTTATGCCTTTTGGGCTAACCAATGCACCCGCCTATTTTGTGGACTTAATGAGTAGGTTGTCTATGGAGTTTCTGAACAAGTTTGTGGTGGTCTTAATGGATGACATTCTGATTGTGGCACCCCATGTCCATTAATGTCACTCTTTATCAGAATGCATTAAGTTCCAGGAAGCGTTGTAGGTAAACAGAAACAAGATATCACAAGACAGATATATAAATAGCAGCAGAAAATTTAAAACTTCATTATTCAGCAGAAAAACATCATAGTCCCAAAACCAGTTACAGTATCAGGCTAAAATACTAAAACCAAGTACATTAAACCAAAGCATCTGCCTTGCGCTAAAAACCATCAAAGTACAGAAATATAAAATCATAATACCCAATAATAGCCATAACAGAGTAGACAAGTAGTCAAAGCGTTACATTAAAGCAGATCCAGATCCAGGCAGAAACAGAAGAGAGAGAAAGTCTTAATCACGCCTGAGCGTTCCCACCCTAAGAACCGGGGGGGAAGGAAAGAGAGAAAGGGAAACAAAAAAGGATCAGACATAAAGTCTAGCGAGTCCAGTGATTTTTAGCATATAAAGAAGTAAAAGTATCATGACAGACATATAATACTTGATGAGAGATAACAGTATCATATAACAGGTATAAATAGGATGAAAAGGGTAAGCATAATAAACTATGCTTCTCAATTGCTTTTCTTTGCACCAATACTAGTATATTAGACATGTGACAGGATTAGTTGTTCCCTATTATAACAGAAACATAATGGTACTTTTAGGTGTACTCTAGTTACATAACGGGTTTTATCCCAAACAGAAATAAAAGGTACCTCAAAAGAAATAACGGGTGTTACCCAAACAGAAATATTGGGTACCTAAACAGAAAACAGGCAGGACTAGATGTACCCTAATTACTACATAATCGGCTCTCTAATGTGTAAATACCGTGTCGGTCCCACTATAGGGTGTATTACTCCCTAAAGTGGCAACCTACAGAAGGACACATACCTATTTACTGGTGCTACATCAGCTTATTTTCCCTATAGACCATACTTATGCATGCCCATGGATCCGTTGGAATGCTCCTTTATACACCCCCTTTTCAGATGAACCTCTTACAATCAGTTCAATATACGTGCCCTAACCCCTACCTAGTGTAGGGTCCCCTTTTAATACCAGAATGGGTTATTGACTAATATGGACCCTACACAGCATATGACACGAGTCAAACCCCTAAAATTGTGTCTCCCAACTAACTAGGAATTTTTACAGGTTAAGCCTTACAGATTAACAGGTTCGCCTAACCGCCATAAATTAACAAGTTAAGTTCCAGTTAACAAGTTCATATAACCGCAACAGATTAAACAGGTTAAGTATTATAGGTTAACAGGTTTATATATAACCCCAACAGATTATATAGGTTAAGTATTACATTTTAACAGGTTTATACATAACCCCAACAGATTAAACAGGTTTACTTAACCCTAAAAGATTAAACATGTTTACTTAACCCCAACAGATTAAACAGGTTACTAGGTGCACATAACCCTAACAGATTAAATATGTTAATAGGTTCATATAACCCCATCAGATTAAATAGGTTCCACAGGTTATATATACAAGTTCATGTTCCACTTAATCTTTGAATTAAGTTTATAGATTGAACTTATTGACATACTCTTAACAAACATACTTCCTTGCTTAAGTGCCAAGAATCTGTCCATATGCATACTCTCTTCTGTCTGATAAAGAAACTCCATCTCGACTCTCTGTCAAAAATCAGCTCAAGTATCAACTGGACACCCTGCTTGCACCCCTACCACTAAGAGGAAGCCTCATCCTTAAGCTGCTATGCAGCCAACTGTATCTTCCTACGGTCATCGACCTCAAAAAGGCTAAACAAATTCTCTGTCTCTCTCAACTAATTTCGTGCTTCCACAAAGCTTTCAGTTCCATGAAATGGTTTTCCTTCCATAACACAGAAGTCCTTGCATATCTTAGAGAAATTTTCTGCTCGTGGAGGAGGGGGAATAGTGACTTCTGCTAAGGGAGGGGCATCTCCTTGGCCTCCGGCGGGTGTCGTAGCCTCAAGGTATTTACGGAACCAAGACGGTATCAGAACCACCTCGGGAAGATTCTGTTCCCTGACATGCTGAAAAGAGAAGGAATTCGAATAGAGAATCTGAAAGACATTTTATATGGCTTGGGAAATATGTTTTTCAAGAATAGACCTTTCTCTGAAAATACTTTATTTTTGAAAAAAAATCAAATTTTTTATCTGATCTTGTAACCTTCAGCTCTGATACCAAATTTGACACCCCACATCCGTTGTTGTCACTCTTTATCAAAATGCATTAAGTTCCATGAAGCGTTGTAGATAAACAGAAACGAGATATCACAAGATAGATATAAAAATAGCAGCGGAAAATTTAAAACTTCATTATCTAGCAGAAAAACATCATAGTCTCAAAAACAGTTACAACATCAGGCTAAAATACTTAAACCAAGTACATTAA